>OX422208.1:524818313-527218313 GCA_949130495.1 Sambucus nigra | reverse complement strand
TTGCCGACATCCTTGGCCAGGATGCTTCAGATTAGGCCGCGGAAGCATATCAGTACCTGAAGTGTCTGCTTGATCGAGCGGTAGCCAATAATATGTCTTACTATGAAATGATCGAGGATCTCCAGTGCACCCTTGAAGACCTTCAGAATCAATACAAGGAATCAAATGCCTTGTTGCATGAGAGTTACGAGAAGAAGTATAAGTTGATCGTTACTGACAAGGGCTACGAGAAGCTTTTTACTGGTTATGATGTAAGGGAGAGAACCCTGAGGGGCGAGGTCGAAGAATGTAGACAGATTGCCGAGCTGCTGGAAAAGGAAAACAACAACTTGCAGAAAGAGCGATCACAGTTGAAGTCTGCAGCCTCTTCTTCAACAGCCCTAATCCCAGTGACTGACGAGGGATTTTCATTCCTAGAAGTGGAGAATGCCAAGTTGAGGGAAGAATTGGACGCCTTGAAGAGGTAGGGCCCTTCCACGTCTCCTCAGGGACGAGGAAGAGCTCCCCGGGGACGAGGAAGAGCAGCTCGAGTTCTTGTCGAGGAACAGAGGACAGCATCTGCCTTAGAGAACCAGGCCTTCCAACTAATGGCGAAGAACCAGGCGTTATCTGATATGTCAAAGAAGATTAGGGACTTGGAAAAACATCTCTCTGCGCAGAATTCCGTCTTGGAGAATAAGGAGATTTTCATCAAGAGTCTCCACGAGCAGCTGAAAAAGCTAACATATCAATTCCACAAACAGCCCAGGGAATTCTGGATGGATGGATACAACGAAGCGCTATTCCACTTGGACGATCGTATCCAAAAGGCCAATAATGAGGGCTACAAACAAGGCTGGTTGAATGCCTTAGGTGTGCTGAAGCTCGAACAAGGACACTATCTGTGGAACTACCATGTTCCCGGGTTGCTCGACTTGCCTGTGCTACCGTACAATTTGGACATGGAATGGATCCCAGCTCGTGCCATTCCTCGGAGCTTAATTTCAAAATACCTCGGTGACTACAATTTACATTCTCAAATTGAGGTATCTCGTCCCAAGCATCTTTTAGATCGACCTTCTGTGATGAACGTCAGGATGCTGAAGGATTTGAACTTCATCAATTCTCCTCAGTCTTTAAATGATCCGCGCAACTGGTGAGGAACCTGCATCAAAAGCTGAGGGGAAAAGACCAGTAGAATAGAAATTTTTGATGTAATAGTTAGCATACATATCAATGTAACTTTCATTTTATCATCAATGTAATTTATTTCGAATTTAATGAAAAACTTTCATTTCTATTTGCAAATCTTAATTGCTATTGTCTTGTAAATATCAACACTTTACATTTATCCATATCTGTCAAAAATAACAATATTGTGATGTTCGTCGACCAATTCAGTAATAATTAAAAAGTTCCAAGTTTCAATAATATTGCTCGATCACTTAATAATAAATTCACGAGTATCAACCAATCAAGGTTGTTAAATTATGCTTGTCGACCAACTACGGTTAGTGAGAGTTTATCCCCGGCTAACCATACTTAGTAAATTTTTGCCTTTTTCATAAAATGTGTCCGACCAACCAAGGTCGATAATTTCTCCTCTTCGACCAACTACAGTTAGTGGGTTTTTATCCCCGACCAACCATACTTGGTACAGTTTGGAATATTTCGTTTCCTAGCCAAACAGGTTGGCATTTTTAGGAATATTTCTCCTCGTCGACCAACTACAGTTAGTGGGTTTTTATCCCCGACCAACCATACTTGGTACAGTTTGGAATATTTCGTTTCCTAGCCAAACAGGTTGGCATTTTTAGGAATATTTCTCCTCGTCGACCAACTACAGTTAGTGGGTTTTTATTCCCGACCACCCATACTTGGTACAGTTTGGAATATTTCGTTTCCTAGCCAAACAGGTTGGCATTTTTAGGAATATTTCTCCTCGTCGACCAACTACAGTTAGTGGGTTTTTATCCCCGACCAGCCATACTTGGTACAGTTTGGAATATTTCATTTCCTAGCCAAACAGGTTGGAATTTTTAGGAATATTTCTCCTCGTCGACCAACTACAGTTAGTGGGTTTTTATCCCCGACCACCCATACTTGGTACAGTTTGGAATATTTCGTTTCCTAGCCAAACAGGTTGGCATTTTTAGGAATATTTCTCCTCGTCGACCAACTACAGTTAGTGGGTTTTTATCCCCAACCAACCATACTTGGTACAGTTTGGAATATTTCGTTGAGTAGTCTGCCGAGCAACAGGTTGGCATTTTTAGGAATATTTCTCCTCGTCGACCAACTACAGTTAGTGGGTTTTTATCCCCGACCAACCATACTTGGTACAGTTTGCAATATTTGGTTTCCTAGCCAAACAGGTTGGCATTTTTAGGAATATTTCTCCTCGTTGACCAACTACAGTTAGTGGGTTTTTATCCCCGACCAACCATACTTGGTACAGTTTAGAATGTTTCGTTGAGTAGTCTGCCGAGCTTTGCCGAGTAGTGCGTAACACTAGTATTCCCCGAAAAGTTTTCAATAAAAGGAGAGACTTTGGCAGAATATCTTCATTTTATTCATACTGATGGAACTGTGTTACATATACATCACTGATAATACTTGCGCAGATGCTCTGCGTTCCATGTATTCTTAAACTCCTCGCCTTCTAAAGTGGCTATTCGATAAGTTCCTGGTCGAACAACTTCTGTAACTCGGTATGGTCCATGCCAGTTTGCCTCCAGTTTGTTATGCTTTTGAATTACTTTCTTCAGCATATAGTCTCCTTCTTTCAAGTCGCACTTCTTCACCCTCTTGTTGTAGAACAAAGATGTTCGCTACTGGTAAGCAGCATTTCTAATGTCTGCTTCTTCTCTGACTTCCTCGAGCATGTCTAAATCCAGTCTTCTCATTAAGTCGCTGACAGGGGAATTAAAATTCAGTACCCTTTGTGTTGGGTGGACCAACTCGGCAGGTATGACAGCTTCACTTCCAAACGCCAGCATGTATGATGATTCTCCAGTTGCTACTCGGGGAGTAGTTCGGTAAGCCCAAAGTACTGATTGTAGCTCGTTGATCCAGTTTGCTTTTGCATCATCCAATCATTTCTTCAAACCGTTCAGCAGCGTTCTGTTTGTCACTTCAGTTTGTCCATTTCTTTGAGGATGGCCTGGTGCTGAATGAACCTTCAAAATATTTGATTAATGACAATAGGCGGCAAACTCCTCGTTATCAAATTGTGTCCCATGATCTGTGATGAAGGCATGAGGGAGACCATATCGGTAAATGATGTTCTTCCAAACAAATTGGTACACCTTCTCGTACGTCATATCAATGAGTGGCTCAGCTTCTACCTACTTAGTAAAATAATCCACTGTGACGACGAGGTACTTAAACCTTCCTCGGGTCGTTGGCAGTGGTCCAACCAAATCAATTCCCCACATGGCAAATGTCCAAGGGGAAGTTATGGGTGTCAACAATGCTTGTGGAGTTCTTCGGATGGAGGAAAAGCGCTGGCACTTGTCACATTTCTTGGCGTAGGCTATGCAATCAGCCCTCATCGTCGGCTAGTAGTATCCTTACGTCATCACCCTTTGTAAAAGCGTCTGACCTGCTACATGTGCTCCATAAGACCCTTCTTGGATCTCTTCAATTAATTCTTTCACCTTGGAGGGATGTACACATCTCTGCAAACCTGCCATAATTCCTCGTCTATATAAAACACCATTAGTTAATACATACCGAGCAGCTTTAAATTTCAATTTCTTGGCTGCGAGCTTATCAATTGGCATTTCTCCCTCGTCGATATACGCCCTGATGGGATCCATCCAAGATGGACCTAAATCAAGTGTGATAAAGTTTATCTTCAGATCTTCATCTATACTTCGACCAGCTAACACTTCAATTGGGATTGTTCGTCGTAGCTCGGTGTGAGTAGCTGATGCTAGTCGAGCTAGGGCGTCTGCTCTCGCATTCTCCATTCTTGGTATTCTGACCAACTGAATAGCGGTAAATTCTGACACCAGCTCCTTTGCCTTTGTATGATATATAATCATTAATTCTCCTCTAACTGCATATACTCCCATCATTTGGTTTACAATCAGTTGAGAGTCACTGAAGATCATAACTTGACGCGCCTCCATAACTTTTTCCAAATTAAGCCCTGCAATCATGGCCTCATATTCAGCCTCATTGTTGGAAGCTTTGAATTGGAAACGCAAGGCGTATTCCATGTCGACCTCGTCCGGAGTGCTCAAAACTATCCCCGCGCCACATCCTGCATTGCAAGATGAGCCATCTATATATAGCCTCCATATATGTAACTCGTTTTCAAATTTCGAATTAGTCAAAGTTCCTCGGTGAAATATTTGCTGCTTCTTTTCATCCTCCCCGGATTTTTCTCGCTCCTCGTCGATCATTTTTTCTTGCCCTTTAACCAACCGGAGTTGGTCTGGGCTCGAATTTAATGATTTTGTAACATCCACTTGCCCTTTTACCAACCGGAGTTGGTCTGAGCTAGTGTTTGTCGATCCTGTAACATCCACAGGTTGATCAGCGAGCAACTCTTGTTCCTCATCCGAAGTCCTCCCAACTATCTCTGTATCACATCCTGTAACATCCACACACCCTTTTACCAATCGGAATTGGTCTAGGCTTGTGTTTGTTAATCCTGTAACATCCACAGGTTGATCAGCGAGCAACGTTTGCTCCTAGGGGGTTTCAGGATAAGTGAACTCCGCTATGAAATCTGCCACAGCCTGCCCTTTTAGTGATGATCAGGGTTCATAAATTATATCATATTCACCGAGCTCTATTGCCTAGTACATCAATTTTCCTGATTTTTCTGGCTTATGAAGGGCTTGTCTCAATGGCACATCAGTATATACTACTATGGTATGAGCCTGGAAATATGGCCTCATTCTCCTACTCGCCTCAATCAGCGCCAGTGCCAATTTCTCCAGCCTTGGATATCTGATTTCTGCTACTCGGAAGGCCTTACTTGTGTAGTAAATTGGTTTTTGCACTCCATTCTCCGCTCTGATCAACGCCGAGCTAACTGCATTCTTGGACACTGCAAGGTACAAATACAATTTTTCTCCCATCACTGGCCTGGACAACAGTGGAGGTGCTCCCAAGTATTTCTTCAAGTCTTGAAAATCCTTCTCACATTCATCATTCCACTCAAAAGTCTTTCTGAGTGTCTTGAAGAATGGGAGACATCTATCAGTTGCTCGCGACACAAATCTGTTGAGTGCCACTACTCGTCCTGTGAGACTCTGTACTTCCTTCTTCGTCGTTGGAGATCGCAGCCCTAATAGAGCTTTGATATTTTCAGGATTTGCTTCAATGCCTCATTGATTGATAATGTACCCGAGGAACATGCCTTCTCGTACTCCAAATATGCACTTCGTCTGGTTCAGCTTCATTTGATATTTATCTAGTTGATCAAAAGTCTGACTTAAGTCAACTAGATGATCGGCAACTTTCTTGCTTTTTGTCAGTATATCTTCAACATAGACTTCCATGTTGTCACTGATTTGTTCAGCAAAGACCTTGTTCATCAGCCTCTGATATGTCGCACCTGTATTTTTCAAATCGAAAGGCATAACATTATGACAATAAGTTCCCCTAGGGGTAATAAAAGAAGTACTTTCCCTGTCTTCAGGTTTCATTTTAATTTGATTATAGCCAGAATAAACATCCATGAAGCTTAGCAACTCGTGTCCCGAGGTAGCATCCACCAGTTGATCAATTCGGGGCAATGGAAAGTGATCCTTTGGGCATGCTTTGTTGAGGTCGGTGAAGTCCACACACATCCTCCACTTGTTGTTTTTCTTCTTTACCATCACCACATTAGCTAACCAATCTGGATATTTAACATCTTCAATGAAACAAGCTTTCTGGAGCTTCTCGACTTCCTCTTGTATAGCTTGATTCTTCTCGGGACTGAATACTCTTCTTCTCTGCTTCACAGGCTTGATCTCCTTATTCACATTGAGCTCGTGACATAAGAAGTTTGGGTCTATTCCAGGCATATCTTCATGACTCTACGCAAAAGTTTGCCTTCTGCTTCTAAGGAAAGTTATCAATTCCTGTTTTAATGAGGCTTCCAACGATGAACCTATTTGAGTAGTTCGATCAGGGTGCTCGTCGTCCAGAATGATGTTTTCAGTAGCTTCCACCACTTGACCCTTCACTAGTTGTGACTCATCTCGAGGATCCAATGTTTCAATTTCTGCACCTTCATCCACTTGATAAGTAGTGGTCTTTTTCTTTGATTCTTCCAGTTCTTCTTGCTCGGTGGATGAATAATAGCATTCCCGAGCTACTTTCTGATCATCTTTCACAACTCCTACTCCAAAGTTTATTGGAAACTTTAGGCACTAATGTACTGTAGATGGCACAGCCTCGAACTTCTTCAATCCTACTCTTCCCATGATGATATTGTACAATGATTGGACATTCTTATCCATCACGAAGAAACATATTCTTTCTGTACGACAAGTAGGCCACGTACCAATGAATATATCCAACTTGATCGTCCCAAGTAGAAATACTTTCTCGCCAGCAAAATCGATGAGGGGTCTGTGGTAAGGCTCCAGTTGGGATAGCTTTAGATTCAAACTATCGAAACACGAGTAGAACATGATGTCTGCTAAGCTACCATTATCGACCAGCACTCTTGAAATCATGACTTCCTTCATTCTCATTTTGATCACCAACGGGTCATCATGAGGATATAAAACACCTACAAGGTCATTTTTTGAAAAATCAATAACTAATTTCTCCTTGTTCACCTTTCTCGGATGATCTTCCTCAGCTAGATTTATTCGCTGAATGTACGAGCAAGCTTGTGCCTCACCGAGGTAAGCTTTTCTTTCTTCAATAAGGTCTCCTCCTCCTGTAATAACATTACAATCAAATGAGCCAAAACGTATTGAAAATACCTCTCATTCTGGCTGCCTTGGTTTCTTGGGTAGATCGGGATCATCCTCTGGATCAACTTCATGGTTTCTCTTCTTGTTCTCCTCTGCTCGATGAGGAGATCTAGACCTCTCTCTAGTTCGGTCATTGTTTCTTCTTTCACCTCCACGATCAACATACTTTGCTAGCTTTCCTCGTCGGATGAGTGTTTCAATCTCATTCTAAAGAGCTATGCAATTTTTAGTCATATGACCATGATCCTTGTGGAACTCGCAATATTTTTCCCTATTCCTCATATCAGGGTCTCCCTTCATTTTCTTTGGCCAGTTTAACTCTTCGGTGTTCTTAATTTCTTCCAGGACGTGGTTGATATTTACCTTCAAAGGTGTGTAATTATCAAATTTCCTCAAGACCTCCCATGACGACCTATTTTTGGATTGTTTGTCACCACCATTGTTCTTATGTTCTTTCTTCTTAGCTTTATCACCTTCCACCTTGGTTTCTTTGGCGTCCATATTCTTCTTCGCAGACATAGCCTCCTCGGCATTCATAATCTTGGACGCCTTTCCCATCAGGTCCGACATGGTTCGAGGTGGATCTTTGGCCAAAGTATAGTACATCTTGTTTGGCAGCAGTCCACTCATCAAAGCGATAGTCGCTGTCTTCTCCTCATAATCAATGACTTCGAGTTTCTCGTTATTAAAACGAGTTATATAATCTCTGATACTCTCCCCAGCTTTTTGTCTAACACTTAACAAATGTGCTACTCGTTTAACTGGCTTTGATCCAAAGCAAAAATTCCCAATGAATAACTCGGCCAGTTGAAGAAAAGTTGAAATCTTACCCCGAGGAAGATTATTATACCATATCTGAGCAAATCCGGTAAGTGTTCCCGAGAATGCTCTGCATCTCATCTCATCTGGGATAGCATAGATGTCGGCTGCAGCTTGGTATTGTTCTATATGAAGGACAGGGTCAGTCTTTCCATCATACTTGGGAGTCACAATAGGTGCTTTGAACTTTGACGGTGTTGGGAAATCAACAATGTCCTGGAAAAAAGGTGTTCCTCGAACAAAGGTTCGTTGTAGAGGGTTCTTGGCCTTAGCTATTTCCCCTAATCTATCCTCCAGCCTCTGAATAGATCCTTTCCATGCATCATTTCCTTCCTCGGGCCTATTGGTTCGAGCAACTGATCGCGTTGAAGTAGCTTGCTCGGATTTATCCTGACGAGCAACTGGTCGGTCATAGGATCTATCTTGACGAGAAGTTGGTCGCGACTGGGCAGATCCTTCCCTTAAATCTGATGGTCGTCGAAATCTCCTCGACGCTGCATTAAGAGGACTTTTGTTCCTCCTAGGGCCTAATCGGTCGAAAGGAGAAACCCTACTTAATCTTTCCAGCGCGCTGGTCCTTTCTAGGGAGAGGGTGACACGTTGTTCAGTATCAGTGGCTCGCACAGACGAAGTTCACCAAGGTTGATAAGAGAAATCATCAGATTCCTAATTGCGATGTGAGTTAGTACGCCTAGTACGTGAAGAAGGCTCACGGATATTTCTTTGAATGCTTCGTGGTCCGGAATGGGCTGATGCTCCGCCATGGAGGGTTTGGATGAGTTGTCGCATTGTTTCTTGCATGACGGTCTGGCCTTGAGCCAGATTTTCCATTATTCCAGTCAGATCTGGAACAATTGGTGGAGCAGATGGATTTGGAGGGGTTCCAGCGTTTCGATTGTTGGATTCAGGAATATCCGCCATTAGTAATGGATTATTTTTTATGAAAAACGATATTATCAGTCGTTTCCCACAGACGGCGCCAATCTGTTGATGTCAAAAATTAGATCACTCTAATAATTCAATCACAGATAAATAAATGAGACAAAGAATTTTAAAGTGGTTCAGCCTTATAAGAATGGCCTACGTCCACTGTTTTGGTATTGCTGTTTGTATGGGAATTCTCGATTACAAGTTATCTCAAGAAATTCCGGTCTGGGGGTCCTTTTACAATGAGGATTGTACAATGTATTTATAGCCCTGAGGCTGTAATGTGAAAGGGTAATACATTAAATGATATGCATATGAAAGGGTAATACATTTAATGCCCTCTTTGCGTGCGCGTCCAAATGATAAGCATTTAATGAATCAGTTGAACTGTTGGTTATCCAGCTATTAATGATTTGTTCGAGGTGTAGCTCGGACCGCCTGAGTAGCTCGGACCGCCTAAGATTCTCGGTACTCAAGAGTTCCTCGGAGCATGTGAGTTCCTCGGGTAAGCAGTGTTCCTCAGGGAACTAGTCTTCCTCGCTGTAGTTTTGTTCCTCGGAGCGTGTGGGTTCCTCGGAAGTGTTTGTAGTTGCCATGTAGATAGCCACATGTCTTCATATGATTGGTCCGTGTCAGCAGATTAAATTTGGTATCTACAATGATGATTTAAAAACGGATTTTTGATGAGTAATTGGGCATAATAAAAATTATGGGTTCATGTTCATAGGGTTTGGGGAATATTTGGAGATTTACATTAATTCCATGATGATTTGTAAGATTTGACCCCTAAAATATGTTAAGAGATGATCTAGGGTGATTAGAAATGGTTTATATACGTTGAAACATATATTGGATGGACTTAGGGTTGATTTAGAGAAGAGAAGAATTGAGAAAAACGGACTTGGGAATTTCTGGGCTGAAACTGCCATCTCGTTAGAAGACCTGCCCAGGTCGTTCGAACGACCTCGTTCGAACTAACTTCTAACGAGATGACAGTATGACTTCTAACGAGTTGGCATTTCATTTGAAGTCATTCATTCAAACGAAACTCCTTCGAACGACCTCGTTCGAACGAGACTTCTAACGAGTTGACAGAATGGCCTTCTTGGCCTGAATTTATTTCTAGTATCCCGTAGACTTATTTAAGTGGTAGAATAACCTTACCTTATTAACTAGTGGGTATACTTGGGAGATTGGGGTACATGGAAGAGTGAAACTTAGAATCGTGTAGTAAACCGGATGACAATTGTGGATTGGGAAGTGAGTACCTAATTACGACGTGAGAAGAGTAAATAACTTAATTACATATAAACCGGGCACTTGTGAGTTGTAAAACACTAAATGTTGGTATAAGAACGAGATGTGTACCACTAATGAAATATTATGATATCTATGATGTGCGAATGCTTAGTAAGTAGTTGTCTGTGTATAACATACCTACCATACTTGCTATCATGGGAGGTCGGCGTTCGATCAGGGACATCTAATCTTTATGTGCCTACGGGGGGGATTTAGATTGGTACCTCGAGGACATAGGTCAGAGAAGGACTTATTGAGAAGTTAATACGTCTGCTGATCATGGGAGCGTAGGTATGTGCGTGACCCATGTGATGTAAACTATGTTCGCCTCCATTGTTTGTGATTGTTGTTAATGAAACGTTTCCTGAGAGATTCGGAATACGTGGTCCTTATGTACATGATGTACCGGGATTGGATAGCAGAGTATGTGTGCACCGCAGCTTAGTCTCGGGGTGCTAGTATTGTATATTTATGATGAGAATAATATACTGTTAATTTAAATGTATTATCATGAATAAATGTGAATATTAATAATAGCAACAGTTTGTCAAGTGAAAATGGAAGATCTCTAGTAGTTAGTAGTGCTAATATGGGAAACTGTATAACAAGTTATAACACTCTGTTAAGTAAAAGTTGTTGGGAATTTGAATTGAATATCGTATAGAAATGTTAGATTTTAGTATCGGACTAGTTAGAAATGGGAATAACTAGAATGGGTACGGGTGCGATAGGAGTGCACAATTAGTTGAGAGGCGAGGAACTCATGTGAGTGAACACACTATCATGTACTTTATATTCACTATTTAATGATATTAAACACTTGCAAATTTTTAAACTATTTTCACAATCGGGCTCTGACCCGTTTGCTTTCAAATATATTTTGCGATAAAATCTTTTAGGTGCCCAGCCACAAGGACACCATGCATAGGAGTTCTATTCAGGTGACGTGTTGTAGCTGCTGTGGAAGTTACAGGAACTTGACAGTAGACGCCTCCATTTCTGATCTTGACTCCATTATCAGTTTTTATCATTTGTTGGGAATGTCGCCCATTCCTTTTATAGACATCTTACTTATTCAGTTATTTCAGACTTTGGGTTGTAATTAACTTTAGTGATGCAGACTTTGTATTTATTTATTTCGATATTCGGATTGTTGTGAGGAGTTTTTCCTCCAAACTCATTATTATTGGATTGTTATTCTATTGTGACTATGTTGTGTTGGTTATGTTAACTTTTCATAATTTAATTATTGCATGTTAACCGGATTTAACTAAAATGGACAACTCACCTTTTAAATATTAGGTGGCTAGTAATTGTTAAAACGTTTTCGACAGTGATGCTATGAACTGAACCAACTTGACATTTTGTATTAATTTAATAAAGGAGTAGCTACCCGGTATTTAATTATTCGGGGTGTCACAATAAGGGAATTGCACTTAATGCCCAAGAGAGAAAGAATGAGGGGTCGGCTAGAAAGAGGGTAGAGTCATCTAGAAAAAGAGTGACTGACACGTTAGATTCTAATTGTGATTTTGACTTAGATGATTTGTCTCTTTTTGCAAAAAATTTCAAGAGGATTCTCAAATTTAAGAAAAATGGCAATTTTAAAGATAAAAAGAAATTTGAGAAAAATAAGTTTGAAAAGAAAAATGAAAAAGATTTTAAAGAACTTCCTAAGAAAGAAAGTGAGAGATGCTTTGAATGCGATGGTAGGGGTCATAGAGCCTTTGAGTGTGCCACACGTCTGGACAGAGAGAAAGGAAAAGTTGTTCTTAATGCTACCCTTAGTGACGACAGTGAGGTCGAGTCGGTGGATTCTGGAGTCGAGTCACCGCATGAGTGTAACTTCACCGCATTCATGGCTAGTCATGTGAGCAATTCTAGTTCTACCCACGACGATGAGGATGATGCTTCATAGGGACACCTTGACAGTGAGAGCGATGTGAGTGAGGGGGAGGATGACACAAGTGAGAGCGAGAGTGATATTCAACGCGCCTACGCTGAGTTATATTCTGAGTCATTTAAAACTAAAAAGCGTAACAAAGCGTTAGTCCTTAAGATCATCGTCTTAGAGGAAGAATTAAGAAAAGCGAGAGAGAGAGAGTCCTCCACCTGAACCGCCCCGAGAGAGAGAGAATTTTCCTGTGTTGAGAAAGAAAGTTTGTTTAGAGAGAGAGATAGCACTTTTGAGAAAGAGAGAGGGGAATTGACTAAACAAGTGGCTAGTCTTATGAGTCAGCTCCATTCCTCCGTGGAGACTCGGAAGAAACTTGAAGCCCTTGTTGCCCAGCTGACTCATGATCTTGAGAAAGCATGGGAAGTCAAGGTACAAATCGAGGACAGATCTGGGAAAATGGAAAAGATGCTCCTCGGCCCCGCTTTAGGTTTTGGTGATCGGCAGGGAATTGGTTATAATGGTGCCTCCATGTCCCAAATTGCACTTGGACCAGTCCCTAAGTTTACTACGACTCCTTATGGCCATCGTCAAAAACCTCGAAGGAGAGTTCGACCAAGAAAAGCAAAGCCAAGGTCCGCCTTTGACTGTGTTCTTTTGTACTTATTGCAAAAGAAAAGGCCACCTCGGGGAGTTTTGCTATAATATGGGTCGGACACGATGTACTACTGCTCCACATCAACATACTGATGATTTTACTAGTCTGAGAGAGCGAGTTGAGTTTTTAGCTGCCACGTCTCAGAGTGTGATGGAGGAATTCCGACGGATGTCTTTGCCGTCAGGGAATGCTTCTCATATTCCAGCTAAAACCAACAACAACAAAGGCAAACAAAAGGTCACCACTTATTGGGTACCTAAGAAAGATAAAAAGGCCTTCGTTGTTCATGTCGCTCTCAAGGCACATAATACCTCACAGTGGTATTTTGACAGTGAATGCTCCAAACATATGACAGGTGATGCCTCATTTTTTACATCTCTTGAGGATTATCAGGATGGCAGAGTCACCTTTGGAGATGGGAGCAGGTCTAGCATTGTAGGACGAGGTACTGTAGTGTTACCAGGATTTCCTAAGCTAGAAAATGTGTTATACGTCAAAGGTTTAAAAGTAAATCTTCTCAGCATTAGCCAGCTGTGCGACACTGACTTTGCAGTAAAGTTTGACCGGGACACATGTAATGTTTACAATCAAGCTGGTAAACTCTTAATGCAAGGGGTGAGGACCGAGGATAATTGTTATGGGACTGTGCCTACTTCCTCACTTATCTGCAACAGCGCCACGATCACTCTTATGGATCTGTGGCACCAACGTCTAGGTCACGTAAATATTAGAGATCTCACTCGCTTAGCTAAAAAGGACCTAGTACATGGATTACCATCTCTTGGAAGGCCAACTTCAACAGTTTGTGGACCCTGTCAGTTGGGAAAACAAATTTGTAGTTCCCATAGGAAGTTGCATTCCATTACCACTTCTCGTGTTCTTGAGCTTATACACATGGATCTTATGGGTCCCACACGTACTGAGAGTCTGGGTGGTAAGAGGTATATCCTCGTGATGGTGGATGATTTCTCCATATACTCCATTGTAGGTTTTCTGAAAGAGAAATCCGATGCTGTAGAGTTTTTAACGACCAAGTGTCGTGTCCTGCAAAATCAACACGGAGTCACTATTAACAGGATACGTAGTGACAACGGCACTGAATTTAAGGAATCAAAGGTAGATTTGTATTGTGATAGCCTTGGGATCAAACATGAGTTTTCTGCTGTGAAGACTCCTCAGCAAAATGGGATTGTTGAGAAAAAGAATAGAACGATCCAGGAAATGGCTAGATTTATGCTTCTAGGTCGTAATATTTCTAGGAGATTTTGGGCAGAGGCAGTGTCTACTGCATGCCACACGGTGAATAGGGTTTACCTGAGTCCACACAGACTTAAGACACCTTATGAATTGTGGACAGGTAAGAAACCCAATCTGGCATATTTCTGTGTTTTGGGGAGTAAATGTTACATCCTACGGGATACAGAGAAATTAGGAAAGTTTGACTCCCGGAGCGACGAGGGAATATTGCTAGGATATTCTTCGAATAGCAGGGCGTACCGGGTTTTTAACCTGAAGAGCTCTAAGGTTATGGAATCAATAAACGTCACCGTGTAAGATGACGAACCTCCGACGGTTATTGATCCTAACCTTCAGTGTGAGGATGAGGACTCGTCTGATAGTGTACCACTAGTCCCCCACCCACACTCTGTGGTCCCCACTCCTGTTTTAGGGGACACACCCGCTTGGGTTCACAAGAGACATGACCCGTCTGCCATTGTTGGCGATCCCACTCTAGGGGTCAAGACTCGTGCTCAGCTAGAGAACGTTGTTAGCCATCTTTGCTACACGTCCAAAGTCGAGCCCAAGAATCATAAAGAAGCACTCAAGGATGAACACTCGATATCTGCTATGCAGGATGAGTTGCTTCAGTTTAAAAAGAATAACGTCTGGGAACTTATCCCCCGACCTAGTGAGACTAATGTGATTGGTACCCGGTGGATTTTTAAGAATAAAATGGATGAAAATGGTACCATAATCCGAAACAAGGCTAGGTTGGTCGCTCAAGGCTACACACAGATATAAGGTGTAGACTTTGGGGAGACATTTTCTCCTGTTGCGAGGCTTGAGTTCGTCCGTCTACTACTCGCCATCGCATGTCATCTGCGCTTCAAGTTATATCAGATGGATGTCAAGAGTGTCTTTCTGAATGTCATTCTACAGGAGGAGGTTTACGTGGAACAACCAAAAGGGTTTGAAGACCCTCAGCACCCTGAGCACGTCTACTATCTGAGAAAAGCCTTGTATGGTTTGAAGCAAGCACCCCGTACTTGGTACGAGAGGCTTACTTCCTATCTCTTAGCCCGTGGCTTCAAGAGATGGGGAGTTGATATGACATTGTTCGTCAAGAGAGATGACAGTGCAATTTTGGTTACCCAGGTCTATGTGGACGACATAGTCTTTGGATCCACGTGCTCTCAACATGATCATCACTTTGAAGAGGAGATGAAAAGTGAGTTTGAGATGATCATGGTGGGTGAGCTTACCTTCTTCCTTGGTCTCCAAGTTCGTCAGCTAGAGGATGGGATGTTCATCTCCCAATCCAAGTATGCTAGAGACCTAGTGAAGAAATTTGGTTTAGACTCCGTTAAGCATGCACGTACACCTATGAGTACCACTACCAAGCTTAGTAACGACACTTCAGGCAAGGACGTAGAGCAAACCTTATATCGGAGTATGATAGGTAGTCTTCTCTACTAGACTGCCAGTCGTCCCGACATAGCCTTTAGTGTTGGAGTCTGTGCGCGATATCAAGCGTCCCCGAAAGAGTCACATTTACTTGCTCTAAAACATATTATTAAATACGTGAGTGGGACTCTCTCATACGGTATTTGGTATTCCTTTGATACTGATGACCGTTTGTTCGCCTATTCAGATTCCGATTGGGTCGGGGATGTAAATGGTTGTAGGATCACTTCTGGTGGGTGTTTCTATTTTGGTTCTGCTCTAGTCTCCTGACTGAGCAAGAAGCAAAATTCCATCTCTTTGTCCACTGCAGAGGCTGAGTATATAGCCGCCGGGAGTTGTTGCACACAACTCTTGTGGATGAAGCAAATACTGGAGGATTATGGGATTTCACAGGACACCATGACCATTTCCTGTGATAACACAAGCGCGATACACATATCCCGCAATCCAGTCCAGCATTCGCGCACAAAGCACATCAGGATACATGAGCACTTTGTACGACAGTTAGTTGAGGAGAAAGTCGTATCCCTGAGTTTTGTTCCCCCCGACCGTCAGTTAGCCCATATTTTCATGAAACCTTTAAATGCCCTTAGATTTGAGAGTCTTAGGAAGTCTTTGGGGATTTGCACAGTTGACTGAGGGGTTGGTCTATGTCTAGAATAGGATGATTTTTTCATGTTCATTTCTTATGGTTCCTATTGCTAGTCTGTTTTTATATGTACCATTGTTTTGTTGTACAGCTATTTATATATTCTTTTGAAAAATCCAAAAAGATTTTTGTTTTTGTATATAAATATTTCAGAAAAGCCCAAAAAGATTTTTGTATTTTTTATATACACCTTTTATGGATGAACATTTAAGATAGCCAAGTCACAATTTCATTCCATTTATCCATGTGACTGTTTGATAGAGATTTGAGACGCTACATCATTTCATCCATGTGCTTTACATTGATTAGAGTCTTTGAGATGTAATTAGTGATATTTTCCTACATGTTTGACTCCTATCTCCTTTATTGCACACATGCACGACTTTCTTTGATTATTGCACTTGTCTATCACATGTTGGCTTGAGTGTTTCCATCTCAATTCTGTCTATACAACTAACAATATGCGATAAAACTTGACAAGATTGGATTGCATGTAAAAACCGTTTTTCTTGTGAGACTGAGTGTTTGTTTAAGAACGGGGAGGGACTGCGAAAGGTATTTATCACGTCTTTGCGCAAAAGCTACCGTTCAAAAGGACCTAAAAAAGGGAGGAATTTTATTATCCGGGGTCCAAAGAGGTTAAAAGAGCCCAAAAAAAATTTAAAGGCAATAAAAAGCAATTCATACCAAATATGGGTCACTTAGGTTTCACCATCAATTCTCCAAAGTTTGAGAATTTAGAAAAGCCTCTATTCAAAATAAAAATCTGAGGGAGTTTGGTTGAAGAATATAAACGGGTTTGCACTTCCTTGAAAGTCCTGAAAAAGCATGAAATAGTTTTGGATGTTATTGGTGTGGAAATCACTTTGAGCTTTGATTTGTTGATTTGATTGAGTCAATGTCTTATATTTCCACCTTTTTACACCAAAGGAAGACTTTGAGTTCATTCGTTAGGAGTATCCGATATTCATCGTGCACATATATCATGTTTGTATGCATTGATTTTCCTATCGAATCTGTTCACACCCCTTCATTTCGCTATCATTGACTTGGTTGTTTTTGTGATCTTTCATGGTGTGATTCTTTGTTGTATACTATGAGTGAAATTTTTTGAAAAATGCAAAAAAATAGCAGTTTATTCCCGTGTGTCATTCTCCATGTGCATTCATTTCTGCTTCTCATATTTGTCTATTTGGGGACATAATAAAAAGGGGGAGAAGAATTTTGGGGGAGAATTATTTTGGTGTTTGGTTGATTTATGAATGATTTTCTTAAGCTTAATTGGTGTTTGGTTGATTTATGAATGATTTACTTAATCTTAATTGATCATCAATTTTTGCATATCATTATATTTCAAACTGTTGCTTGTCACGGGTATTTGCTTTATCTCATGTGTGTAGGTACATCATTGTTCATTTTTTGGATTGCACACCCTGATGAGAAAAGCTTTGAAAGTTTCTGAAGAGCTGAAGATTTGGAGACATGGCATTTAGTATTCTCAGTTTGAGGGTTTAATGGGGATATTATCTTATATGTCATTTGATTGCATAATTCGGATTTTTATGTATGTACCGGCATAGACATAGGGGGAGATTTGTAAGGACATAATTCTATAAATGTCCGGGGTAGAATCTAGGAATTTTCTGTTTTCTCCTAGATCACAATTCATATGTCTGATACTGCTACATTCGACACGTCAACAAGATCATCCTCGACGGCCTGTATCCGAATTCAATGCAACCACTTTCTTCACGTGCATCATGCTACATGCAATGTGCTGCTCAGTTCATTCCCACTACGACACTACGCCTTATCTGTAAAATGTTTTATTGGAACTTTAAATATTTGCATAAATATTTGGGAATTGTTTTTGAAAATTATTTTTGAATTCTGGATTAATTTTTTATCAAAAGCAGAATTTTTCTAAGTGTAGAAGTGAATGGCCTCGATCGACGAGATCGCTCGAGCGACTTTGCAAGTCGTTCGCGCGAGATAGACATGTCGCGCGATATCGTTCGAACGACTTATGTCCTTCGTTCGAGCGACATGCTATCTCGTTCGAACGAGCCACCTCCTCGATTTTTGTATAAATATTTGATCTCCTTCTACACGTTTTTTAAGTCTTTCTGCAATCATGAAATTCCGCGAAAACATCCCAGAATAAGACTTCACCTTTTAAGGTTTTCTAAACCTTTTTGATTCACAAAATCATTCCCATATATGTGTGTGAATCTTTAAACCTTCAAGAAGATCGTTTACTCATCTGGAGTACTTTGTGAGGAAGCCGTTCTCTTCGTCACTGCTGCCCTACTGGAAAGGGATAGTTCCAGCCGCCGACAACAGAACCGACACCCGAGGGTATTTCTGTGTCACTTGTATTTTCATTGTAATCCGTTGTAAGTCGTTCTCTTACACAAATTATTGTGAAAATAAAAGATTTTGCCCCGTTGGGGATTTTTCCTCATATATGTGTTCTTGCATGTTTCATCATCATATTTAATCACATATAGATGCATGTTTAGGACTTAAGTGGTAAAAACTGTGTTTAATTAAATAACTTCCTTATTTGAACGCAAGCGCACTCTTCTCAACCCCTTTTACAAAACTATATCACCTGCATTTCTTTTAGTACTAAGTACCATTACATTTGTAATTTATAATTCGCAAATCGGATACCCAAAACAGAAAACAAAGATAGAAATGTTAAAAAAAAGATATAGATGAATATTATCAAACACATGATATGCAATGAATTTCATTTATGCCAACAAATTTTTATTGTCCAACACTCATAACACAATAATACATAATTGGATCAAGGCATATACTCCAACCATGTATATAATCATTTATTTATTTTACAAAAAGGTATTTGAGATTAAAAAATTGTTAAGCAAACATATGAATGATTATCATCACGATTATGACGGACCTTACTTTTTTATTTTTGTCAACATAAGAGAATCTTATATAGATCAGTTTCTAAATGATAAGTAAAATAGCAATGATACATTAATCAATTGCAATTACCTCGTAAACCAAAGTGAGATTCGTTCACTATGAGATGGTCAATCCAAGCTTTGACCACAAATATTGACGACATCCTAAAAAGTTTCAACGGAAATATATGACCATTTCGAATATAAATTATAGGAAATATTTTCAATGTAGTATTAACGGGTAAAGCTAACCACGCTCCAAAAAATCTTAAAACACTTCAAATACTTGTTGAAAGACAAACTTGCTCTTTGCTCTAAAGATCAAACAAATACTTTTTTATTTGTTAATTTTTTTTCAATAAAGAATAGTATTTTAAACTGTTTTTTTAAATATTTTTTTATTTTTTAAAATTAAAAAATAACGGGTTTTTTTTATCAAAATTGTTATGATAGTTTTAAAAATCTTTTTTTAATTTAAAAAGCTGTTATGATAGTTATAAAAAAAAATTAAGACAGATTTAAAAACAGTTTTTTTTATAAAAAAAATGTTTTTTACATAAAATTAGGAAAAGAATTAACAAATAAAAAAATGTTTTTTATATTGAAAACTGTTTTTTATATTTTTTTAATTAGCACGATCACGACCCAAATAAAACGCGATGTGACATGGAGTCGTATTTTTTTTTAATACCGTTGGCGAGGACCATTATTTATTATTTCAAAAATAATCTTCTTACTATTTAAAAAAATGGTTTGCACCAGTGGTAGGCATAGGCGGTGCAACCACCTATACATACCGCTAGCGATGACCATTTTTTTAGTATGTTGATATGTGTCAGCGGTATGTATAGGCAGTATTATAAAACATTTTAAATAAAGTGTAAAAAAAAAACAGTTTTAAACAATTTTTTAAGTGCCTAAAGATTTTATTTTAAAAAATATATTTTAAGTAAAATCCAAGCATGGGAGTGTTTTAAGAAAATATTTACAAACATTCTAATAGTTACAAAAATTGTTACAAAAATTCTAATAGTTACAAAAATTGTTTTATAAAAATAAAAAGTCAGTAGTTCCAAAACAATAACTATTAGAATCTTAATTTTTTTTAAATAAAATCTTTAGGCATTTGAAAAATTGTTTTAAACTGTTTATTTAAAACTGTTTTTTTTGTACATTTTATTCAAAATGTTTTATAATACGCGATTAAAATAAAATTAACACGACATGACACGAGACACCTCAAAATCTTAATATTACGTAAAATGAATATGACACATGAAAGTGACATGACACGACACAAAATCCATTTTTTTACGAAATGCGAACACCGCCCACTTGACGTGTTGCATTTTAAGTGGGTTGTGTTAGTATTTGGTAAAAAAAATGAGATTTCGTGTTGTGTCATT
Organism: Sambucus nigra; assembly: GCA_949130495.1. NCBI lineage: Eukaryota > Viridiplantae > Streptophyta > Magnoliopsida > Dipsacales > Adoxaceae > Sambucus > Sambucus nigra. The sequence continues at coordinate 527,198,126 of OX422208.1, read as the reverse complement.
ACTTTTATTGGTGAAAATAAGATTTTGGGGCGTGTCGTGTCATTTTTATTTTGGTTGTGTTTGTGTTTGGTTAAAAAAATAACATATATTGTGGCGTGACACTTTTACTTGGGTTGTGTTCATGTTTTGTAAAAAAATAATATTTCATGTTGTATCGTGTCACTTTTATTAGGATCGTGCTCATGTTTGGTTAAAAAAAGATTGTTGTGTCGTGTTGAGTGGAGTTGCTTTTATTTGAATCGTGTTCAGTTATAAAAACAATTTTCAATTGAAAAAACAGTTTTTTATTTGTTAATTTTTTTTCCCAATTTTATGTAAAAAACATTTATTGTTGAAAAAAAAACAGTTTTTAAATCTATCTTAAAAAAAACTTCTTGAAAAGTATCATAACAGTTTTTTAAATAATAAAGAGTTTTTAAAACTATCATAACAGTTTTTTTAACAGTTTTTGTAAAAAATTGTTATTTTTTAATTTTAAAAATAAAAAAAATGTTTTAAAATACTGTTTTTTATTGAAAAAAATTAACAAATAAAAATGTATTTGTTTGATCTTTAGAGCAAAGTCTTTTAAAAAGTAATTGGAGTGTTTTAAGAATTTTTAGAATCTGTAAGAAATAAACATGAATACAAACATGTCCAACTGGAAAATATATATGAAGGCATAAAAAATAATAATCTAATAAGGTGTGAATTTGATCATTCCTTAACTTAAAATATACATATAATTTATCTGATGGGACTGACTTTTGATTTCTAGAGTTTCAAGATGAATGTATTTGAAAGTTTTGTTAGACGAATGTATTAGGAGAGAAAACGTTTCAAGTTAAGATTCATTGAATGATTTTAATTTTTAATGAATGTGTGAGACTAATATTAAAGGTATGATAAAAAATATTAATTTAATGAGGGTAGTTTATTACTTTGAGATTTGAAGATGAACTTTCCTCTTTTTAAGTAGTAGAGATAGAGATGATTCAATTTTAAGTTTTACACATTAACTGAAATAGATCAATTAATGAATTATTTGATTAAAAAAATCAAACATAATTAATGAATTAATTTGTAACTTTAGAGGCCTTGAAATCCAATATTTTTTTTTAGGGGAGGAATCCCATGGAGAGTCCATTGAACCGGGCCATATTTTCAGCAATCAAACACGACTTTTCCGTCCAAGACACGGAGCAATTTATGTTGATCTCATTTATACTTGCCATAGAAACACCACACATTGTATATGTATATTATGTACTGCGACTCGGGTTTCAAAGTGGCATGGGCTTTGTAACCACTTTTATCCAAACAATGTACCCAACCAACCAAGTCGCAACAGTCAAAGAAACGGTAATACAGCATTAATCAGATTACTGCAATAAGGATGACATTACCGGATCATGATGGATAGGAAAGGGGCAAAATTGGATATTAAATTTGCATGCAAAACTTGGCATCAGCGGACAACACAAGAACGACGCTTGGCGTGGTGGCGCAACAATTTCTTACCAATTGTTGCTCTTCCCGTCTCCAACACACCACCTTTCTCTCACTTCACCAAAGGAAGAGATAGAAAATCACATCACCCCAAGACAAAACAACACATATATACATATACATGCATATATTTACATAGTGAGAAAGAAAGCAGAGTGCTTGAACAGCTTTTGGTTAAGTAAGACATAGCAACTCTATTTTACAAGTAAATTAAAGAGGGAACTAAATATAGCGTTATTGGAGATAAAGAGATAGAGAGAGATGGGATTTTCATGGTGGACATCGTCTTCAAAACTTTTTTTGTTTATGGTGCCTTTGGTTTTGGTGTCAAGTTTGGTGGCTTTACTGAGTACAAAAACTACAAATTGGGTGTCCGATTCTCACTATTATCCTCGGTTACAGAGTTCTGCTTTAACATCTTCCTATACGAGTCCTGTTTATTCAACGCAAGAAAGACACGGTAATAGTAGCAAGGGTCCTGTTTCATCACCTGATCAATTGGAGACAAGTTCAGATTTACGGTCGAGGATGGTGGGTGGTGATCAAAGACAAGAGGTTATCTCAGATGACTATATCCTCAACATCTCTTCTTCACCACCGCTTGCTGTACAAACCATACAAATCCAACCACATGTAAGACCCTCTTCTCTAGTTTTTATCATCTGAATAGTTATAAGTGTTTATGTTTTTCATTTCTAATTTAGTCAAATAACTACACTGGACTGGATTATGCAATCTCTTTCACATGTTACAAGTACTTTGGTGATGTAAATATCCCATAATTACGATAAAAGGTTGTAAATATATCTTTTATTGGAGATGGTCTTCTTGTATTTTTTAGACGGGGGAAAGATTGTGGAAAAGAGGGTGCCAAAATTGAAATTTTCGAGATTTTATTATTTTCCATAAGTGTGCTTAGAATTATGTTCTTGTCAATCTTTATCTTGTTCGAATAAATTAAATTTGTATTACACTATTTTATCAAAAAATCATTCAAATCAAACTCAATCAGTTACTTTGAACTTGTCATCTTGTCATTTACTCAACGGAATCATTTTGTACAGTATACGGTTGACATATTAGTCAACAAACAAATGCAATTGTACCTATTGATGCATCACATAATTTAACGAACATTATATTACATAAACTCATTGGAACGACCAATAATATTTTTTACTTAAATTATAGGATCTTAATGGGTTTTACCCGTTTTTAATGGTCCATGTTAAACCCAATTCGTTAATTATTGTATCTAACCTAGTGTCTCATATAATGCCAAACTATTAATAATTCATCCATTAAATCAATAACTTTGTGTAATAACGTGTTCTGTTTTCGTGTGTCATGTATAATAAAATTTTGAAGCCTTGTCAAACTTCAAACATAGAATAATTATAAGTTAAATCAAAGTTGATATCTTTGAACCAACAATTAAATGAGCCCATCATTTATAAACACTACCAATCTATTAGTGGGTCCAACGATCTTTTAACTAAAAATAATACGAAAACAAAAGGAACTTATTAAATTTAAGATATAATTACTTTTGATCATATATCTTCTCATCCTATGTGACTCCGGAAGAAATAAAGATAAAGATCTAGAGTCATTTTATCGTAGATTAATTTTTTGAACCATTGATCATGCATTGAGATTATAAATTATTGATTCAATTGCCCTTCCAAAGTTCGATCAATGGTTGGAAGAACCACTGGTAGAGTGACCCCCCATGAAATTATGTAATATAAATAAATAATGTTTATGTATGAGCACTTGCTGGAAACCTTTTGTTATTTTTAACTACAAATCTTCTGCTATTTGTTTACTTGAAATTGAAATGATCAAACAAATGGTATCTTTCATTCGTTGGGCTGGCAGGAAGCGTAGGTTGAAAATTTTGGTTTAACTAATGCGGCTTTTTGTTCCTCAATTTTAATCTTTTGTTGTTATTTTAATAGAGAATTAAGATAAAGGTCATGTTCCTTCCTATATTTAGATTTTTAGGATAATGTTTTTCAAGTTTATAAATCTAGTCCTCGTGGTACAATAGCATTTATAAATCTAGTTCATGTGTACTTTTCATGATATTTTTAGTACATGGACTAAATTTATAAAATTATATGAAATGTCCTATTTTTATACACTTTGAACATTATGAGAGCCTTTTCCCAAAACTCCCTATTTTAATATATTTTTTCGTCTGGGTCTTTATTTTTTATTTGATCAATTTGGAACTGGTGAATTCTTAAGTTTAATTGACTATAACATTAAATTCATTCAGCCAATCAAAACCAATTGCTATTTTCATTTTTCGTCTTAACAATTGCTACTTGACCAACTAGAATGTTCTTATGTCTATATTGCATTTTTCACGCTTACCCGTCAATTGATGTTGTTTTTATTTATTTATTTTCTCAGTTTTCTACTCTTTCCCAACAGCGGTAATTGGCATTGAATATAAATATCAATGTCACCTTTAAAATAATTAAAGTATAAATACCGTATGCTTAAAACCCTCTGATACGGAAACTCAGTAATGATACAGGACCAGTTATTGAATCATTTTTTCAAATCTATTGACGTTTCAGATAGACATTTAGTGAGTTTTTACTTTACATGGGGTCTATTACAAACACCACCCAATATAAGTCTGACACGTCACTAAATTTGAAAAAAAGATCTAAAATCGGGTCTCCCTCTTATTATTCCATTGGTAATTGGCATTCTATTTGAGTAATGATACACAGATCCAGTTCCTGAACCGTCAAATAGAATGTCAATTACCGTTGGAATAATAATACGGACACCCAAATTTTATATTCTTTTTTCAAACTCAGTGATATATACTGAGTTTAAAAAAACAATCCAAAAACTGAGTCTCCCTATTATTATTCTACTTAAAAATTTAGATTATGTACTTTTAGGATTAAAAATAATATTGATTATGGATATAGGACAACAAATATTTCCAAAATACAACGTTTCTAAAAATAGGAACTAAAACTATAAATAAAATATTTATTATCCTATTTCCAAAATATATATTACAACAGGTTCTAAATTTATAAACCCCATAAAAATTTGGGGGAAGGGGTGGGGTTACAATTTCATAGATAGTTATCTCGCCTACCCCTAAAATGCAACCTGATGTTAAGAAATAAGCAAGTGGTTTTAGTTTTGGCCTTACAAATGTGGGTCATGGTTTAAATGCAAATCTCAAAATGTACTTCCATCAGCATTTTGTCAATAACAAATAAAAGGAGTTGGGGAGAAAGTCCAATTTAATTCAAAGTGTAAAATAGGATATTTTATATAATTTTTACAATTTAGTCCATGTATTAAAAACACTATAAAAAATGGTGTCGTTGGTGTGGACCAAAAAATTGAAAGAATGTATATTTTCAACTCTAAAGGGACCACACAAATAAATGTCATTATACCACAGTCACTAAATTTATAAACTTGAAAAACACTTTCTTAAAAATCCAAATAAATGAAAAAAATATGACATTACCTTAATATTCTAATAAATAAAAGAATCAATCAACGTGGCTATCTGCTACATGCACGAGCATGTATCTGCTGATACAAATATCAATTTGTGTGGTATGTAGTGAACCTCAATCCTTATACTTGTCAAATTCTTGTCTTGCTTGCGTGTGTGTATAGGATGAAAAAAATGTAGTTGGGCCATGAGTTTTAGACAGCGATTAATGTTACTAATTGGAGGAAACTTGAAACAATAGCCCCATGACAAGGATAACGTATGAAGTCCATGAAAGTGGCGGCCTAGTTTCCTTCTGGCGGGCTAATTAGACCCCACTGTGGCCTTAAATTAGTTTATCTAATTAAACACACTAGCCAATTATAGTAAATACTTCGTTTGCATTAAACAGGAAGTCAACTCTCACATGCATGTAGATGATTTGCAAAAGCCTGAGTGGGATTTGTACTTCTTGAATAGGACTCATTTCTTAAAATGTCAAACCGTGTTAGAAAACTATATCAGACAAATTTTTATTTTATAGAAATACTAAACGAGTCCTAAGAAATATATTTTTTCAAAAAAGGAGGGGTTTAATCAAATGGCAAAAAAAATACGTCTAAAAATTGAACATGAAAAGCAAAAATGCATTCCCTAGTCTTCTAATCAAATTTAATAAACCACTAATAAATTTCGTTTTATATATGCAATGTTACAAGAAAAAATTACATTGTTTACAATTATTTATATATACAACTTGCTCTATATTTGTTTTTTTACGAGTCAATATCAAACAAACATCTAACCAAGCTGAACACGAGTCAATTTGGAGTAACTTGGTTTGTCCAAGGGTCTAATTGTTGATTTACATCGTGATAGAAAATATGGAAGTAGTTTGATTACTACTGCACCTGATTTACACTGTTATGTAATAATTAATTCATGAATGTCTTATCTCAAATGAAAAACATTATTGAGCAAATTCACATATCTTATTTACTGGAATTAAACTTTTCACAGGTTGTGATTGAGGAACAGAGCTTGAACATTACCATGAATGGAACTCGCAATTTTGCTTCCTTCAATGATTCTCCCGCTCTTCCCATAAATGCTAGAATACGAAGAAAGTATGACAGTTTAGAGAGGCTTGAAACAGATCTCCGGCGAGCTCGAGCTGCAATTAGAGAAGCTAAAAATGAAAATCTCACAAATGACCCTGATTATGTACCAACAGGCCCTGTGTACAGGAATCCCATTGCCTTCCACAAGTATGTACCTCTTTAAGAAGAAGTATATCTTATTGTATAACAAGGAATATATGTTTATTTTCTATTTAAAAATCGATTGCGTGAAAAGCGTATTAAGGTTTTTTGTTTTTATTTAATGCCTTAAAATGAAATCAGCACTGCTTAGTGCTCTGTTATGATACATTGCTTTAAAAAACTTTCTTGCGTAAATCATTCAAAGCTATGTGTTTCGATAAATCCTTTGATAAGATCCTTGGAAAAAGATTTCTTTGATTTTAATACAATAATTGTGGTACTTCAATCATTTGAATCAATCCATGCAAGTAATTCACTAAAGCCTTTTTTTGGTTGTCCATTTTTTTCATGAAATTTAGCTTAGATCATCGTGTAGATAATTTGTATCTATATCTATTAGATATTATAAAATGCACAACAACACTTAATTCTCCTTTGTTATTAGAGTATCCACGTGAACATATAAGCTCAACCCTCGTATTATAGATTCAAAGATGCAATTCACCTCATCGACCCCAGATAAGGCACTACCTTTTCATATACTGAATTTAATTGGATAAATCAACAGTGTATAATAAAAAAAACATATGATATCTTTTCTATCTCTCCACCTATTTTTTTGCCAACTTCTCCTCATTAACAATTGCCAATCCCTCCGACCGACCTCTTTTTAAAATTCACACCGCCCACACTTTGTTTAAATCATTTGGGTTTCTTCCTTTGAATCATTTAGGTTTCTTCCTCTTCTCATGCCAACGATTTGGTTTCGATCTTTAGTTTTTTGTTTTTCAGTTTTCAGTTTTCATTTTCATTTTCGATTTTTGTTCTTAGAATTTTGTTTTGGGTTTTCATATTTTAATTTTTGCGACTTAGGGCGCATTGGGCGTTTTGGTGATGAACTTGGCACTTCGCACGTGCGCATCGTCGCTCGAAGCGTAGGAGCCTAAAGATTTGTCAAAGTCAACCAGATCGACGACCGTGGTTAATCGATATGATCAAAGATGTTAGAACCCTAGCGGGTTGATCTGAACCGTTAGATTGACTCGCGGCGATTTGCACACCATTCGGTTATGATGAGAAGCTAAATTTAGACAATGCGATTAAAGAAATTCCGAAAAAACTTGATCCACTGGTTGCTGAATCGTACACCTGAAAGAAGGTGACTGTTTATAAATAGCCATCAAAATGGCAATAAAAAGAGTTTCAGACCTCTGTTTTGGATGCTGAAAATTGCTTTGTTCTCCTCTCTCTCCGTCCTCTACTTTTTGGCATTATCAGGTTAATATTTTATAGTATTCTTGGTTTGATCAAACCGTACATAGTTTGAATCAAACAAGAAACATCACTTCATTGTAATGAAAGGAAAATTTTTACTTTTGCTCGACTATGTGCTCGCGGTATTCAACCGGAAGGAAATAAATATTGTCTAAAGGCAGAGTTCCTAGAACATGCCTTCCAGTAACTTGGATTCATAATTATTATAATTCCTTCATAAATTTCTAATAGTCTCATTTTTAGTTTTGTTCTGAATATTGATCTAACTTTATTTGACTTTGTTTATTTCGTTTTTCTATTTTTGATTTTATTTTAGGCTATTGATTTAAATTTTAAGTACGATATTTTTTTCATTTTCCTTTTTCTTTTTTTTTTTTTTTTGTTTGGCTTGATCGTTTTGTTTGTAGGTAGGGTGACTTTTTTTGGACGAGTTCATGAGGGTTTGGAAGAGAGGGAGGAGAGCATTTAGTTGGTGAGGGTTTGAAAGAGAGGGAGGAGAGCATTAGAAAACCCGCTACTAAACAAATGTAACTTTACTTCCTACCATAATCAAAATTACATCTTTTAATTGAATGCGCATCGTGCGGGCCGCAAGCTAGTAACTATTATAAAATGGACTATAGTGCTTTCAGTTTTGCTAAACAATGGACACTTATGGTCATCTTAATATTTACTTATCTCTATTCTGAAATCTCCTCTCTTTATCCCTTTTCTGTTCTCTTTTCCCTCCCATCCCTTGACATTTAGATGAATTTCATAAATGCCTATGAGCATCTCTATTCACCTCACAACAAACCAAAGCTCTCTTCAGCTCCTATATCTGTTGTGGAAATGTCTCCCATTTAGGTTGTTTGTAAAAGATTACAAATTACTCTTCAATTGTTAGCTTGCACGCAATTTAGGGGAAACTCCACTTAATAGGGAATTATTATAATCCTCTATTTATTGTGGTTAGTATCTATTCCTTTTCACTTTTTAATACATGACTTTCATTCGCTTCTTGCATATATAAAGATAGATAGACTCAAAACGTTTAAAAAATATAGCGAAGCTTTATAGATATAAATGATACATGGACAATCAACAATGCCAAAATTAGTTAAGACGGTGTATATAACCAACAAACCCATCTGGACCTAAATGGCTCATGCTCACCTTTTCAAATATATTATGGAAGTTGTTTCTCCTGACGTAGATTTAACCCATAGTTGTCTGTCCCCCCAAAATTTGATATGTGGTTTATTGTTCCAAATTAATTGTCCTAAATTTTTTCAAATTTATATAATAATAATAATAATAATAAAATAGTATTTTAGCCGCCGCGCATCGTGCGGGTTTATTACAACTAGTTTGTCAATTATTGTGCTCAATGGTGTTATTCATATTCTCTAAATGACCATGGATTTATAAGGTGGTCATGATCTAACTTCGATAATTTCTCTTCCCAATTACAGGAGCTTCTTGGAAATGGAAAAACAATTTAAGGTGTTTGTGTATGAAGAAGGTGAGCCCCCAGTTTTTCATAATGGTCCCTGTAAGAGCATATATGCAATGGAAGGGAATTTTATATACCATATGGAGACTACCCAATTTCGAACAAGAGATCCCGAAAAAGCCCATATATTTTTCCTTCCAATTAGTGCGGCAGCTATAGTACGCTTTGTTTATGAGCGTGAATCTCATAATTGGCTTCCCATGAAGCAAACGTTCAGGGATTATGTTGGTCTCGTAGCTAGGAAATACCCTTTTTGGAATCGAAGCCTCGGAGCTGATCATTTCATGCTTGCTTGCCATGATTGGGTAAGGGATATGTCATTGCATTTGGTTTTCTTACTCTCTCCTTGAGCTATATATAGTGAGGAGGTTGTTTACATTTCTTTCAGCTTGTGCTTGATCAAATGTTCCATACATTTTCACCACCAATGCTTTGCGTATCTCTCTTGCTTATAAAATTACACTGGAAATTATAATTTTATCCATATCTGTCAACATTGTCCTTATACTAGATTACATGTGCGTTACAGGGGCCCGAGCTCTCAGCATCTGTACCTAATCTATTCAAAAACTCAATCCGAGCTCTATGTAATGCAAACACCTCAGAAGGATTTAATCCCACAAAAGACGTATCCATCCCCGAGATCCTTCTGCCAGTTGGCACGATGGACGGCTTGATTGGCGGCCCATCGGCCTCTCAACGTCCGACTTTGGTTTTCTTTGCTGGAGGGCTTCATGGACCCATAAGGCCAATTCTATTAGAACATTGGGAGAAGAAGGACGAAGACGTCCAGGTTCACAAATACCTTCCAAAGGGTGTCTCCTATTATGGGATGTTAAGGAAGAGTAAGTACTGCATTTGCCCAAGCGGTTACGAGGTAGCGAGCCCGCGAATGGTCGAGGCTCTATACACAGGTTGTGTTCCCGTGCTCATTAAAGACCATTATGTGCCACCATTCAGTGATGTTCTGAATTGGAAGTCCTTTTCAGTTGAAATTCCGGTGAAAGATATTCCGAATCTAAAGAAGATACTAACAGGGATATCTTCAAGGCAATACATAAGAATGCAGAGGAGGGGCAAACAAGTAAGGCGTCATTTTGAGGTTAATTTACCCCCTAAGCGATATGATGTCTTTCACATGGTACTTCATTCGGCCTGGCTTCGAAGACTAAACGTTCGCGTTCACGGCCATGACGATTCATAGAGAAGGCTGTGTAGAAGAAGTGTATTAATACTGTAATTTCTTAATTACTTTTGCTAAGTTGAAATTTTCCATGTAGTAAAATTAATGTCTTATTTTTTGTGTTCTCAAGGGTTTAGCTGATTTCTAATTTTGAGGCACAGGTCATAAATTACATAGATACAAGCTGTAACATTATATTTATAGAAAAGATTACTCAGGTTAATATAACTACCCGAGTAGATAATCTACATTCCATTATGAAGTGAAAAATAGAGTTAAAATATCTCTCCCCTTTGTACAAGAGATTCTAGGGCAAGTTAATTTAAGACTTCCTGTCACCAAATAACTATAGTGGCGAGATATCCTTACAGGGGCTGTCTTGTCATCATCATCGACTTAGAAGGGCAATTCTTCGATTATCAGAGAAGGGTTTTATTTAGGCAAGTTATTTAAAGAACGAGCATACTTACAATCAAAAAAATATCTACAAAACATCATATGAAAATTAAATTAAATTTTTATTAACCACATTAAAAAATGTTGCATCTTTTTTTTCTTTCAAAATATCTAATATACCCTAAAATAAACAAAAAATTATACACATACTAACATCACAAACTCATCATTACATAATACAAAATCTCAAAACTCTTCAAACTTCAAAATAACTTAACTATTTCACTATATTCATTTGTCTCTGAACTCCAAAAATACGTTGCAATAGTTCTCAAAACACCTCTACAAAGTATATAATGTCTAAAACTATTTATAAAACAAAGATTAGATTAAAAAAAAATTGGGTTTGTTGTACTTACCCTCCCCCCCGGTCGTTGTAAGTGATAAGTATTTTCGGTGAAATGTAGCCGTAAGCAATTTTTCCACGGTTGGAAGTGACCGTGAAAACAGCTATTACGGTGGCAAGTGGCCGTCGTAATTGGATTACGGTGAAAAGCAACCGAAACAAATAAACCACCGTGGGAAGCATTCGTAATGAACCCACATATGGTGAACTTGGATCGAGTTACACTAATACCTACGGCGACCTGCAACCATAGGTAAAAGGTTCGCAATTTTTTTTTTTTTTGGTTTTAAAATCCTAGTTTGTCCATTTCCTTTTTTATTCAATATATTATCATGGTAGGATTTGTTAAATGAGTCTATATTTGGATTTGTAAGGTTGAGAGAGAAATTTAGGAGAGAAGTTAGAGAGAGAGAGAATAGAAAAAATGAGGTAAAAAAATTTTGGATTTTTATATGGGAAGATTCATGTGGTGTTGAGTTTGTTTGGTGTTTTGTATAAAGATTGAGTACTTATGTGGTGTTTTGTATAAAATGGCGTTTTAGAGTAAAACTTTTTGTGTATTTATCAGGATCCTTTAAAGAAACAATTACACGTAGGACGCATATGAATTCAAAAATGCCTCTTGGGAATCATATGAAAAGATGCGATTTTACCAGTTGTGTTATGTGCATCTCCATGGCAGGGCCTGGACGGGCTCAGTCGGGCTTGGGCCGGACTTATAAATATTTAAGCAATTCCAAGTCCGCCTAGATCGATTCGGGCCTCAATGTGTAATTTTAAGTCCGTCTAAGTTTGGAAGCTTCTTGCCCAGGCCCGTTGTTCAAGCACAGACACAATTTATTTTACTTAAATTTTATTGTGTAGTAAATTTATGACCTATTTTATTGTTTAGCAAATTTATTTTAGAATGTACTTTTAAGACCAAGGGTAAATAAACCTTTAAATTGATATTTCTAAATATTCTTCGTTTATATTCTTTTTTGTAACTTTTAACCTTTAAGGAATAAAAACTAAACTAATAATACACACACACACACACACACACACACACACACACACGTGTGTGTGTGTGTGATCAACATTATATCTAATTCTCGGGACTCAAGCTAGACTGGGCTCAAGCGGGCCTAAGAATACGTGCCCAAGCTCATCAAGGAAAAAAAATCGGGTCTATATATTTTACCAAGCACGGTTGGCGGGCCTATTTACCATATCCAAGCTCTATTTTTTTCACGCTGGCTAGGTGGGCTTAGCGGGCCTCGGGCCTATGGCCATCCCTACTCCATAAGTGATCATGAACCAATCACTTCTTATATACCCGCATACTCGAGGACCATTTATGGTATTGGATAAAAGATATGGATGGTCATTTTTCCATGGTCTTGCTAAATAAAGGAGCCTACAATCCAAAATCAATTGGGAATTTGACACTTTTTGAACATATATAATACCATTTTTATTTTATCGACTATCATTTATCAACAAATAAATAAAGACGTTAAATCGTAAATGGAAATAAAGATATCACAACAAGATGACATCGAAGATATACGATACACACACACACAAACACACTTTAAAGTGTGGTAGAGATTTAAGATAAATAAACACGTGCAAGTCAAGAAAAGGTAGATGATTAACTTTATCCATGTATTCTAATAATGAGGACATTTGAGAAAAAACTTGTAAGGAGAGAGAAGAAATATATATACAAATAAAAAATGCATTTTTAAAATAAAACTTAAAATTGAAATAGAATAAACCATTAAACCAAGAACTTCTAGATGAAGTTGAATTCGTTTCCTATTTAAATAATTGATAAAAATCGGGTATTAATATTAACATACCCAACCATGTCCATACTACACAATGTAAAAATGCAGTGTTCAACAATACAACTAACTTCAATAACTTATTTTCGATCAATTAATGAAATCCCAACTATTCCAATCACGAATAAACAAACTCTTCATATCTCCATATATCCTAAGGATTAATATTCAATTATAAAATTAAGCATAATAAGGTAGAATATTAATGATGGTTTATGATAAACTTGCAAAGGGAATAAAGGGCAATATATGAGAAAAGTAAATTTGTGAAGTGAATAAAATTGAAACAAAAAATTAAGAAATAAATAACATAAACGGAGAATATGTTCACATACCTTTTTATTTCACATATTTGTACGTAGTTTAAGGTTGGGTATTTCATTGTACAAAGATTCGTATGGAAAAAGACATGTCCCTACCTTACAAATCTAATCATTTCAATGGATTATTTGATATATATTTTTTGACATAGTACTGTTACCCCTTAAACTCTCCTTAGGTCCCTAGCACCTCCCTTCATCACTACAGACCCAGGTCATACCCCAAGTACTGACCTAGAAGCCATCGGGCACTCCCAGGCTCCGTTTGACCAAAAGTCAAAGTCTTTATCTCGACCGAGACTGAATGAATCTTCGAAGGGCCCTAAATTCCCTTTCCAATGATCAGTCCCGTGCACGATTCCGACTTACCATTCGGACGAACGACCCGTTTTCCTTGAAACCTGATCAAAAGGCCACCGGACGCTCTTGGGATTCGTTTGATCAAAGTCAACTCTTCATATCGATCGAGACTGGATGAATCTTCAAAGATCACTGAAACCCCTTTTAAGCGGTTCGCCCCGTGCACGATTCTGACTTACGGTACGGACGAACGATCCGTTTTACTCCGAGAGGTGACTAAATGCTTCCAGGGCCCGGTTGACCAAAGTCAACTCCCCGAACCGGGTCAAACTCTTTGGAATGTTAAATTACATCTCCTAACCTTTCCAACGGTTCGCCCCCGTACGCAATTCGTACTTACCATGCTGACGAACGATCCGTTTGTGTCCGATGATTCCCCGTCCAATGGACTGACGAGCGCTTTCGAGCCACATTTGACCCAAAGTCAACTCCCGAACCCAGGAGAAGTCCAAAGGACTTTCAAAGGTATCTGAATTACCTTTTCAATGGTTCACCCCGTGCACAATTCGGATCAACGGTTTGTACTATGCGGCCACACTGCCAAACGGCAGGTCCCAAACCCTACCTATCGGCAGTGTGCCTAAACACACCTGCTGATTGGAAGGACCAAGGCTATGCTTATCGGCAATGCCTTGGGCCTATAAAAAGGAGGGCCTGTCCTCGTTTCCAAGGGAGCCCAGATCTGAAACATATCACTCTTAGCAAATCCAGAAAACCCTTCTCGAAGGCAACGTAATTTCCACATCCAAATCCCTTTCCAACCTTCACTTTTCATCATCCTTTCCATAAAACTTGGTGAATTTACTACCCTCCGTCATCATCCAAGTGCAAGGGCTGCTCTTCAACATTCAAGATCAAGCTCAAGATCTTCAAGAAGGTCCAATTTTCTCAATTCTCATAAATTCGCATTAACTTGTTTGATTACTTAGCACTTCTATTCTCTCATCTCATATATCCTAATATACTTTTTATTTAGTATTATTGCACATCTCTTATTTTCATACAAGTAAAAACCCAAAAAATAAGAAAAAGAGAGTTTGCTCATAAATTCCAAACGGAAATTCTCACACTTTTCTTACACTTTTCTCACAACTAAAAAACTTTTTTACACACACACACACAAATAAGAGAATCCTCCGATTGGATTTATGGGATAAACCCCACCCCTCGTTTTGCATGCGAACTATGTAGACTTTGATGCCTCTATAGGCTACGTAGGCGTCTCGGGGTAAAATTCGAGATTCGAGTCCTATTTTTACTTTTTCTCTCATTTCCTATTTTTCTCTAATCTCAATTCTCTTATATTCTATATATTTGTTCTTAGTAGCGTATTATCCCATATGAATTATCATTCCATCGTAACGATCAACGTAAGGATAATTGCGTAAATCCTATTTTCTAATATTATTTTTACATTCCTACAGATGACTCGCTTTATCTCTTCCATGGTACAAGTCGATGACTCCTATCTCCGTTATATATACACATGCACCCATATCACGGGGAAAATAAAGGAAAAGAGCAAAAACCCATGAGAGACCGTAAGGGAGGAATGGGTGCCTAACACCTTCCCATTTCGTAACTTAACCTCCGAACCCTTTTCGGATCATTATGTCTTTGGATGTTGTCCTTCGAGATGGCTCCCTTTATTTTGTCTGTTTTCAGTAAAATAGACTGACGACTCCATCTCTCTATATTTTTCACCTCATCAATGATGCCGATCGAAGCGCTCCCGAGAGGGACGCGTGGGACCTAGGATCCTCACGCTACCCGTCTGCCACGAGGATCGGGGACGGCTAGAATGATGACTCCGTTAGGGATTTTATTTTGAGGGATAGGCTCTATTTACATGGGTGTTATGTTTGTTTATATTTTCCCCCATTTTTGCATATTCCCCTTTTCCATGTGTCCCCCATGCTTATGGTTCTATTCATACCCTTGTAGAAAATTCTCCATGTACACTTCTCACCACGTGCACCTAGGATCGCATACATCCACATGCTGCACGCATCACCTATACTTGGTGTACCATTGGTACTCATACTTTGCTCCCTGTTTGGCATGATCAAGAAAGACATTCTCATAAGATACTAATAAGAGAATCATGCATGATTCACACAACATCACCAAAGAGCATTGTTATTGACCAAATTCTGTCCAGTAACTGGAGGGTCACTTCATGATGGGTGTTGGTCCGACAGGGCGCAGTTAGCCTAAGCGATATGAATCTCACCTTCCATTGGCCAAGTACCTTCGACGTCTATCGAATGGTTCCCCCGCATCGTACCACTTGATTGAAGTCATGACGGGAGGTATATCACAGGAAATTCATTCACGTACACCGAGTATATCGAATTCGCTCTCATATGTACCGTCCCCACGAGATATATGGTGAGGTAATTCACATACACTCAAGTATATCAAATGGCTTGTCGAAACGTACCGATTGCCCGCAAGAGCAAGACGTATATCGTGGAAGTCACGCCAAAGGGGGGAACCCTTTCCGATTCACCCAACTAACTGCATACCCGCATATAGGAGTCAGGCCTAGGACACACATATTTGATTGTCGATTTCTACCCAAAACTCTGCCGAAATTCCGGGTCGGCCTGCCGCCCGAATTTTTGCGCATTTTTAAAATGGGACCCTATCCGTGAGCCTGGTCACAAGTCTAGCCACAACTTTGCATATGTTACAAACCTAATTTTTTCAGGCTCGAGTCCCGTATGGCATTTCATTTTTCATTTAGGAGAATTTAATACAAGTGAGAACATAATAATTATAATAATCATGCTGAGATCCATCTCCCAAAAAAAATTCCAAAAACATTTCTCCCTTATTTATCAAAAAGCCAAAAACATTTCTCCTCTCTTTATCGAAAATTCAAAAATATTTTGCCTTTCCATCTTAAAAGGAAAAAGAAAAAAAAATCGCCCCTTTTTCTAAAAAATAAATCCCATTTTTGCGCCTTCTCAGGTCGATCGCAAACCCTTGGCGTGGCTCCTTATTGGCTTCGGTCTTTAGTTAACTCACCCCGGAGTTCCGTCTGTTCCCCTGCTACTTCTTCCGAGTCCAGAATCTATCCGCTTTCTATGGATAACACAGATCAAGTACCAGTTGTGCAGCCGGATCTAACGGCAGTCCTAGCTCAGCTCGTGTCAAAGATTGATAACCTCCACACTGAGGTCCGAGAGATGCAACGAAACCAGGTTCCCATTCCTCAAGAGTCCGAGGCCCTATTCCCTCGTGCTATGGATCCACCTGAGCCTATCTAGGTTCTCGAAAAGTATCAGCATGCTCCACGTGCCCCTCCTGCTAATGGGCCGCCGCCTGCCCATCTTCCGATGTCGAACCTCGCCCAGCATAGGGCTAATTTACCTATGATCATTGATCCGAAGGAGGAAGAATTGAACAAAGTCAAAGAGGACCTCAAGATGCTCACCAAGAAGTTTAACCAAGTCAGAATCTCAGAGAGTTACATGGACTACACCCACATGTCTCCTTATCCTAAAGCGAGGTTACTCGAGAAGTTCAAGATGTCAAATATCAAGAAATTCGGAGGAAGTGAACCCCCGATTGTTCATATCCGCAGCTATCATCGTTCCATGACTCTACTAGGGTCTTATGAAGAAGTGATGGCTCAATTATTTCAGTAAACTCTGAAGGATAGCGTCCTTCGATGGTTTTTGTCTCTCGAAGAGTCCAGAATTCGTAGTTGGGAGGATGTAGCTCGAGAATTCATGCCACAGTACAAATACAATGAAGTGCTTGAGGTCACCCGCCGTGATTTAGAGCTGCTCAAATAGAACTCTGGGGAATCAGTCAGTAACTTCATATCCCGATGGAGGGAAAAAGCAGCTACCATGACCAATCGGCCATCCGAGGAAGAAAAAGTCAGCATAGTAAAGAAGAACTTCTTACCCCAAGTCCGAGCAACAATGGGAGGACAATACTATCCCAATTTCCGAGCTCTTAGAGAAGCAGGAGTAGAAATTGAGGAGGGTATAGCTAAAACATAAATTGAATCGAAGAAGGTGTCCGGAGAGTTCACCCCTAGGAAATATGATAAGCATGTCAGTGCTACAGTCTCAACTATTAATAACATCTCTCAACCAACCACCTCATGGGCACCAGAAAGTCGTCTTGTCCCGATCCGAAAAGAATACACCGAGCTTCATGCTCCCCTCTCCAAAGTTTATCAAGCCTTGTTGAGACGAAACCTTATCAAACCCTTGGATCCCCGTCCATTGCCAAATCCACTCCCAAGAAACTTCAAGGCGGATGCCCATTGTGCCTTTCACCAAATCGCTCGCCATACCACTAACCAATGCTTTCACCTTTGAAACGTAATCCAAGGTCTAATTGACCGGGGTACCATTGCCCCACCAGCCAAACACTACTCACAACCCACTCCCAAATCATGCCAATGCCATCTTTCTAGAAGAGAACCCAAAATTTGATCCCTCAACTAAAATCACACCCATATACTCTCTTGAACCTCTCCAAATTTGCCCATATTTCCTCCTACACCCTATTAACCTCGCTGATCAAGCACTGTCACTCCTTACCAGAGCGTGCATTGCTGTCCGTACCCATTTTGAAAATGGAAGTATAGGATTATCAGAAGTGTTAAACCAACTCCTAGATTTCGGGCTAAAATTATCCTCATAAATGATCATTGATTGCCAGAGATTCGGTACACCCTTCTTGGAGGCACGAAAATGGGCTCAAGAGTCACACAGTTGGGTAGTACCAACCAATGAAGTCATCTTAGATGATGTTGTCCAGGTTATGGCAGAGATATTCAGGCGAACCAACGATATTTGCAGTATGATTGAGTTACTTGATGCTCTGAAGCTACAAGGGCGCCTGGTCCCTTCACCCTTACATATCCCCATAGAATGGGAAGACATATATGAAGAAGCCGTTAAAGTTGTGGAATGCATTAACTTTACATGTAAAGACTGAATTATTTCCACCGGATGGGGGGAATAATTTGAAGGTTCAAATGGAAAGCAAGCTACAGAAAAAACTGGCCCGGTAGCTGACATGTGTGGGATGATATCATTTTAAGAACTTCTCGGAGAAATAAACAAGGTGGCGGAACAACTCGAGGTTGACGAGGAAACGAGATTCATGTTATTCCCTTCCTCAGTAAATCACATGACCAGATCAGGGAGGCATTACCAGATTCCAAGCTCACTACCAGCCCATGACAAGGGGAAGGGCATTGAAAACCTTCCTATGCCAAAGATGACCCTCGAGGAGAGCAAGATCCTAGATCAAATAAAGAAAACTCAAGCTAACATCACTCTATGGGGGATTTTCATGTCTTCTTAGCTGCACAGAAATGCTTTAATCAAGATGCTCACTGGACCCACTGTTCCTCCTTTTACCACACCAGAAGAAGCAGTAAATTTGGTCAGATCCTTGGCCTCTACCGGAATGCTATCCTTTTTCGAAGAAGAAATCCCCAGGATTGGGCCAAACCACAGTCATGCACTCAACATCTCCATCGAAGTTATGGGGAAGGTCGTACAACTCTCTCTTGTCGATAATGGATCTGTCTTGAATGTTTGCCCATTGAGAACCTTCAAATGTTTAGGACTGAAAGAAAGAAACCTCGCTCCAACCTCCGTTGTTGTACGTGCCTACGATAATACCCGCCGGGAGGTGATGGGATCCATAAAGTTTGTAATATGGGTTGGCCCTATAAACTCTGTCGTCGAATTCGAAGTTATTGACATCCCAGCTTATTTCAATATGTTGCTAGGAAGACCTTGGCTTCACAGTATCAAGGGTGTGTCTTCCTCACTCCATCAGAAATTGAAGTTCTTCGCAAATGGACGAGTCATCACCATTTTGGGCGACGACGACAATACCGAGGGTACAAGTACCAGCAGTCCAATCCTTGAGATACAACACGGGTCAAATGATATGCTCCTATCAAGATTTCGAGTTGAACCACCTCTCCTCTCGACAGGGCACGACTTTAAAGAAAGGGTTTGTCCAAAATACGACCCTCATGGCAACGTTAATGTGATTCAGATGTTAAAAAACATGCACTTCATGCCGAACTGGGGCTAGGATAAAGACAACAAGGGATACTTGAGCTTATTGAACTGAAGAAAGCTTTCCATCCTTGTGGTTTGGGGTATCAACCATCAGAATAAGAGCTCAGAATGATCCGCCAGTCTCGACCAAAGAGAGGACTAGACTGCATCCAAACTATCCCAGGTGACTCCTTGAATGGACGATTCATTAAAGAGGGAGAAGACTTCCCTTTTTGCGGCTTTCCAGAACATGGTATGACCATACAGACAAGAAGATAAAGCCTAAAATGGAGATATTTCTCCATGACAGCTACCCATGGGTCGAAAGTTTCCAACATCATGCACAACCGCTCATCAAAGATACCGAAGAGACTCAGAAACGTGACTCCGAAGATTCCTTCAACTTACAGACACTGGGGCTAACACTCTGCATGGTTCACTGAGGCACTACCTCACCGGATCCATCCCAACTGATTAAAGTTGCTGATACACCTCTCCTCAACTGGCATGCTACGCCAGTTCTACCTATTGAAATCTCCCTTAATCCCAATGTTTACCCTATTTCTTCTTCTATTGTCTATCCTTGCTTAAATGTAATTGAGTCCTCATTTGATGAGGTCCTCAATGCTATTTTTTCTATCAATGAAATAAAAGAAGATTTTGAGTATCTTGTTGTGCCTTACATTAACTGTTTGAATTCTAATCAAACTTTTGATAATGATGATTTTACAAATGAACAATTCTTAACTGATCTAAATAAGGTTAATAATAAACAATATAATCGCATTCAAGTTAATGAAGAAGAGACTCTTGTTATTAACCTCGGTTCTAATAGCCAACTGCACGAGATTACAATATGGGCTACCTAGACGAGCATGAGCGTGCACAACTCGAAGAACTGCTAAAGGAATTCGTGGATGTCTTCGCATTGTCCTATGACGATATGCCCGACATTGATCCTGAAATAGCTCAATATGAGATTACCACTCTCCCAGATTACAAGCCGGTTAAATAAAAGTTGAGAAAGCTCTGCACCGAATGGTCGCTCAAGTTCAAAGAAGAGGTGGCCAAACAGTTGAATGTGGGCTTCATTCGTGTGATCGAATATCCCACATGGCTAGCCAATATAGTGCCTGTGTCGAAATCAGGAGGGAAGGTTCGGATGTGTGTACACTACCGGGACTTGAACAAAGCCTCTCCAAAGGATGATTACCCGTTACCCAATATCGACATGATCTTGGACAACACAGCCAGTCTCTCTCTCTCAAATTATTTATCGACGGGTTTCCCGGATACAACCAAATCAAAATGCACCCAGATCACCAAGAAATAACTGCATTCATCACCCCGTGGGGAACTTTTTGCTACACTGTCATGCTATTTGGTCTCAATAACATTGGGGCTACCTACTAGAGGGCTGCCAAAACCATCTTGTACGATCTGATTCATAAAGAAGTTAAGGTCTATGTGGATGATATGATTATCAAATCCAAGACTAGAGAAGGTCATATTCCCGCTCTCCGAAAGTTCTTCGAACGACTGCGACAGTATGAGATGAGACTCAATCCGCAGAAATGCATCTTCGGCGTTACAAAGGGAAAACTCTTGGGGTTCATGTTCAGTGAGAAGGGGATAGAAGAAGATCCTGCCAAGTTGAAAGCCATACTTGAGATGCCACCTCCCCGAACAGAGAAAGAAGTTTGAGGTTTCCTTGGAAAATCGTAATATATCAGCCGATTCATCAGGCAGCTAACATCCATCTGGGAACCTATCTTCAAACTCCTTCGAAAGGATTCAACTAAGGTTTAGAATGAGTCGTACCAAGAAGATTTTTACCGAATCAAACAATATCTGACCCAACCCCCGGTACTTATGCCACCACAACCTGGTCTCCCCTTTCTCTTATACCTAACCATAACCGACACTAGAGTTGGGGCTTTGTTAGCCCAATACCGTAAAGATTCCCACAAAGAAAGAGCCATCTATTATGCCAGTCATAAATTGGCCGAATACGAGGTCAACTACACTGCTTTGGAAAAAGCGTGTGTCGTACTTGTCTGGGTCACCTAAAAGTTGCGACACTACATGCTCGCCTTCCCCATTAAACTTGTATCCCGAATGAACCCCATCAAATACCTACTTAAGAAACCCGCCTTGTCCAGCCGAATGACCCGATGGTTGATGCTCTTAGCCGAGTTTGTTATCGTATACGTCACGCAAAAATCCATGAAAGGAAGAGCCATCTTTGACTACCTCACTGATTACACCATGGATAAGGCCGATGTCTGGATCTCCAAATTCCCAGATGAAAACATCCTCTCCACTGCCCAGGACAATCTACTATGGAAAATGTTCTTCGACGGCGCTGCCAATAAAAAG
Organism: Sambucus nigra; assembly: GCA_949130495.1. Classification (NCBI taxonomy): domain Eukaryota; kingdom Viridiplantae; phylum Streptophyta; class Magnoliopsida; order Dipsacales; family Adoxaceae; genus Sambucus; species Sambucus nigra. The sequence goes on along the minus strand of OX422208.1, from coordinate 527,176,190 downwards.
GGATATGGCACTGGGATACTTTTAATCGCCCCAGATGACTCCCACACTCCCATCACCATCAAGCTAGATTTCCCTTATACCAACAACATGACTGAATAGGAGGCATGAACGGTAGGCCCCAAAGTTGCTCTCAAGAAAGGTATTCAATGCCTGGACATCTATGGGGATTCCGCCCTCATCATCGGTTAAGTGCTCAGGAAACGGAAAGTTAAATACGAGGAACTCCAACCCTTCCATGCCCGCTTAGAAGAACTAGCCTCCTAATTCTAAGACATCACCTTCCATTACCTACCTCGAGCAAAGAATAACCTAGTCATCGCCCTTACTACCTTGGCCTCCATGGTCGACATGCCCGAAGGAATAATAATGACCTCCTTCCTTATTCAAAAGAAAGACAAACCAACCCACTGGTACAACATTGAGATTGTCTCCACAGAAAATCCCGAGCTAGCCAATTGCTGGTACTATGATATCTGGAACCTCCTCAAGCATGGTAGGTATCCCGAGGGTTCCCACAAGAAAGATCTAGAAACCGTTCGAAGACTAGCTTCCTAGTACATCATCTTTCACAAAGCACTGCTCAAAAGGAAATTTGATGGAACTCATCTGCACTGTATCGCAGGGTCTGACATTGAAAAGATAATGTAGAAGATCCATAGCGGGGAATGAGAACCCCACATGAATGGTCACATGCTTGCCCAAAAGATCATCCGACAAGGCTACTACTGGATGAACATAGCCCAGGATTGCACCGCCTATGTCAGGAGATGCCTCAAATGCCAACAATTCTTAAATCTTCAGCATCTACCTCCGCGTGAATTATACAACATGACTTCTATCTGGTCGTTCTCCACCTGGGATATCGATATCATAGGGAAAGTTTCACCAAAAGCTTCCAACGGGCATAAGTTCATCCTAGTTGCCATTGATTACTACACCAAATGGGTTGAAGCTGAGTCATACGCAGTGCTGAATGATAAAAACGTGGCTAAATTTATCAAGAAAAACATCATCTGCCGGTATGGGATCCCGCACGAGCTAGTATCAGATAACGGCTTGCACTTTGAGGCAGAAGTTATAGAAGTGGTCAACGAGAATGGGATTCAGAGACATAAATCTTCTCCCTACCGACCTCAAACCAATGGTGCAATTGAAGCCGCCAACAAGAACCTCAAAGCCATCATCACCAAGATGACCAAAAGCTGTCGAGATTGGGCCGACTGGATCCCGTATGCCCTCTGGGGCTACCAAACCTCAATATAAACCTCTACTTGGGCTACCCCTTACTCTCTAGTTTACGTCATGGAAGCAGTCCTACCCTAGAGCTGGAAATACCCTTATTGCGCGTCATACTTGAAAGCAAGGTTAGTGAAGAAGACTGGTACCAAAGCCATCTTGAAGAGCTGACCCTCCTAGACGAAAGGAGATTAAAAGCGATGTACCACATACAATGGTACCATTTTCTAATAGCGCGATCATTCAATGATAGAGTCAAGGACCGCGGTGTCTGAGATGTAACACCCTGTATTTTTAAAGATTTAAATAATTATGTGATTCATAATTATTGTTGGATTAATTAAATTAAAATGTGAGAATTAATTATTAATTCGGATTGAAATTGAATATTTACTAGCATGATGAAAAGTTAAAAATTAGTAATATTACTATAAGAATAAGTAATATGGAATGATGATTTTATATAACTTTCCATGAGAGAGAAATACGACAGTTTGGTATATTAAGTCGGGACACGCGTGTGAGTCGTGTCAGGACTAATTAAGTGGAATAAAAAGGTAGATTATTTTAAGTAACTCGTATGACCATTTTGAGTGCGCCCGAAGGGGTCGAGATAGTCAGAAAACTCTACCCGAGTATTTTATTTGGACTCCGGGATATTTTTAGGCCAAGCCGGCACCCGATAGGGGTAGTTTTGTAATTTGGATTTTTGGAGGAATTAAATGGAGGAAAATTGGAGAAATAATATATCAGCTAATTGGGGACAATTAGGGTTAGGTTACACCAAAATCAAGAGAGAGCCATAGTGGGTGAGGGAGAGCAAATTCCAAAGGAGCAGAAGCTATGTTCACCACCTTACACAACCACCACCACCATCGTGTAGATCGAAACGCGAGGAATGTATCCATTCCAACAACACCAACAGATCAGACCTTCGAAATCGAGGCAAGTGTTTATTTCTTGCTTTCTTTAGCAAAAATTATGTTCATGTTAGTCTAGGTAAATAAACCTTTGTTATGAAAGTTAATTTGGGTGAAATTGGAGAACTATATCATAAATTAGGGCTGATTTGATAAGTATTTGAATACCATATGTAGATAGGATGATGCCTACGAAATTAAAGTGATTTCTATGAACCAATCTAGGCTTAATTTAGAAGTTATGCATATTAATTCAATAACTAGGGTTCTTGACAATAAAATTGGGGATTTCGAATTTTATGGATGATTGGTGACGATATAATGATGTTAGATTATGGGAAATCTCATAGACATGTTAGAATAATATATAGTATTGATTGTTGGAAGTTTGGGCTTAATCTTTAGAGGTTTTAGGGTTGAAAAATGGTGAAAAACGAGGCTGTCTAAGGTTGAAGATGAAACAGCCTAGGTCGCGAGATGTCGTTCGAGCGAGATTAGTTGTCGCGCGAAGTCGTTCGAACGACACGTGGAAGTCGTTCGAGCGAGATCCATTCTGGTTCGAGCGAGATTTCTAATTTTTAGATAATTTTCTATTTTGCCCCTATTTGTGTAAACAGTCAATTTGAGTGAGAAAAATTAGTGTTCGATGAACCCAAAATAGTGCAGAATTATTGGGAGTTGTTTGGGTGTAATGATTCAAATATTTGGAATGGTGAATTTACCTTGAAGATTGCGAGAGAGAGATAATCGTAATTGTAATTGTGTCGAGAGTATTAAGTGATAAATACTTACGATGTTAGTTCTAACGATATGGAACTTATAAGAATAAAAATTAGTGGTTACTTTTGGGACTTCTTATGATTATGTATTAAGGATTTTCGGGTGACATATTATCCTTATATATATTACGAGAGAGCGATATCGCGATTTAAAAATACGTTGATAGTATTTAGTTATGGTAATACTACGTATGGAATATGACATTTGGTTGTGTGTACACTGTTTGATTTGGTGGGTTGTGTGTATACCTATATTTGATATTATGTGTATGGCATACCTAGTTGCTTGCTATCCCGGGGGGGGGGGGGGGGGGGTTGTGTAGAAATAGTCTTATCCTGAGTGACCTTCGGGGGGATATTTGACTTGTATCTCAGAACATAGGACTGTGAAGACTTATTTGTGAGTTGATAAGTCGTTGACTATGCGAGCGTAGGTATGTGCGTGACCCATAGGTATGTGAACTATGTTCGCCACCAATACGTGTGATTTGTTTATATGGTTTGTGGGAGAATTCCGAACCGATAGTCCTTGTTTGAGTACGAGCTGTACTGGGACATGATAGCAGAGTATGCAATTCACTAGAGGTATAACCTTGGGGTGCTGTGTTAGTATATATATAATAGTGGTGGATATTTATATATACTTCTATTATACTTACAATGTGATATTTGTATGCTATTAAGATTGGGTTAATACATATATAATAGTGAAAGATATATATGTATGCTTTTGGTACACCTAAAAAGAGATAATATCAGATTATTAAGATAGTGAAATCTTCAGTAACGTAAATAGTAAATACTTGACTTTAGTGTGATAAAACTTATTTAAAATGATAAATGTCGAGATCAAATACGGGATACTACTACGAGGGGTAACTAGTAGGATAAGCCTTTTCCTAGTTAATAGTGTGTCAGATGGCTAGGTTGGATTAGATGTACGTTAGGCGTGCACACTAGTCGAGAGGTGAGAATCTCATGTGAGAGTTCGAACTAACATGCATATGATACTTGCTTTAATGCAATTTTAAATACTTGCTAATAAATCTTTTTAAAGCATCAGGCTCTGACCCGTCTCTTGCATTTCTTCTCTCTTTTGCTATATATATATATATATATATATATATATTAGTACAAGTGCCCAGCCACAGGGAAACGGTTCTAGATACTTGGATGGTTTGCTAAGATGTAGCTGTTGTGGAAGTTGCGGGTCATTGAGATTAGACGCTTCTCTCAGTTCATTCAGTTTCTAGTTCAGATATCTTAGTTCGGGCATGTGTTGCCCATTCTCATTAGCGGAGTTGTACTCAGTTTTCTTACTATTTCTTTTCAGTTGGATTGAGTATTCATTATGGCTTGGTTTGTGACTTTGAAGTAGAGGTTTTTATCCAGTCTTAATTATTCAGTAATTGATTCAGTCAGCATTAAATTCTTGTGTATGGTTTATAATTACATGTTCAGAAATTTATTAAATCAATTTGTTTCAAGTTTAATTGGATAATGTTTTGTCACTAGCTTAATTAAATGTTAGGTAATTAATTGGATTTATGTTTTCGATAATGATGGTAAGAATGAACCAACCGAACATTCTGTTATAAATTTTATAAAGGACTGATCACCCGATATTTAATTGGGCGGGGTGTCACAGGTGGTATCAGAGCATCAGGTTCTAGTGTCCTTTAGGATCTGTACGACTTATTACTTTTCAGCTTAGCGTTCTTTGATGTAGAGCCTTATTCTAGAATTGTTGTATTCCACTGCATATACGACTCACGCTCTCCTGCGATTTAGTCTAGTGAATCCAATTCACATGCGAGAGTGATTGGACTTTGTACTCCGAATAATATAGGACGACCAACGAAGGCCATTAGCGGGACTTTAGGAGGAGGAAAATAATTGAAAGTTTTGAAGCATTCAGGGAACGGTGATCGCGGTAGAAGTCACCAACATTAATATCTAGGTGTGATGGGCTAATGGAGGGAGCTAATCCAAAGTCAATAATGTAAAGTAGAGTGCAGTGACGCTCATAATTTTAAATTTAGAAGAATTTTTTTTCTAGCTCAGAGAAACGGCAAGGAGTAAGAATAGTCAATCACATCGAGATATTGGGTGCAGGTTGACCGTTTAATCGTACACCAGTTGGTCAGGAAGGGACTGATCGTAAAGGATGAGTTAACTTGGTAAGTGAACTTCGTAACCGAAGTAGGAGTCACAAAAGATAAAAGGGTCCGTAAGTTGAAATGGACTCGTGGGTGGAATACCCTAGTGTGAATGGGAGGTGCGACTAAGGTGACTAGTGTTAATGCCGTCAAAGTATATGTTTATTAGAATATGTCAATGTCCCAGAAGAAAGGGAGCCAGTAGAGTTGTGATACCTAGCCGAAGGGCAAGGTTGAATTCAATAGTGTTAGTAGAATATCACCAGAACGTATAACCAGTGGGGAAAACCTATTTAAATGTTATGATTAAATCTTAATGAAATGGTGATGGATTCAGTCAAGACCAGCGGGTCGACCATGTGTTCCATATGCCCTGTAGAGCGCAAGGAACAACGAAATAACAACTGGGAGTTAAGACTGCCAAGTCCAAGAGAAGGACATCCCAATAAGGCCAAGAGGACCAGTGAAAGCGAAATTACCCTGTATGTAGAGATAAGGGTTACCAGTATTGAATGTGATCACTTGAGAAGTGAAATTGATAGTATCGGGAATAATAAATCTTGCCTGTAAGGCATACCAGTTGGAAAAGTAAAATATCCAGTGTAAGAACTGGGTCAAGGGAATTGGACCTAGGAACTAATAACCCAAGAGTAATAAGTCTAGACAGAACCAACGTAGTGCTCAATAAATGTAGAATACCATATTTTGGGGTCGGCGGGGCCTAGGAAATCAAAGGAAGGCCAGTAAGGCCATATTTGAGGCCTAGAGATATAGGGCCAATGTATCGATGTCGGGCGGGTGAACCACAAAACAGAATAATTTACCCACCAAAAAGGAAGGTAAAATCTAATGAATGGAATCCAAAAAAGATAACGATTATAAATAATTATGGGTCGCAAAACGTGCGTACGGGGACCCTACGATCAGGATAGACTGATGGAGTTTTGTTTCATCCTTGTGAATAAATGATGAGTTCAAGTGACGTGGGTGTGTCACAACATATGTGAATAGTTAACACTAAGAATTTGAGTGTGCATTCGGTTTAGTGGGTACGCTGGCGACATCAGCCTTATTATGTAAATGACTTCCACTTGGTAACGAGATTTTGTACCATCTGCGGGGAGGAGAAAGTCTAGTCACTAAGAGAGATTTGTATATGTTATTATGTAACGATTTGGGCTCCTTTGAGCGTTATGATACTAGAGCATATTATTATATTGTGTGGTTACTGGTTACCGAGGGTTTGAACGGTAGTAAATTGTGTGATAAGACTATAGTACTAAAAAAAATTCAAATTTTAAAAATATGGTTTTAACGAGGCATCACCTGAAAGACGATTGAGCCTGCATATGTGTTGTATTGTATTGTAGACTTCGATGAGTATGCTGTCTTACCATGTTGATCCTGGTGAGCAGGGATATTTTACTGATGTGATTTAGAGTATATTGACTTACTATAGAGAGGAGAGGTATAGCTCCTTAATCATATAGCCCTAATAACTTGTGATAGTGAGAGCGCCGCATTGTATGCCGTCTTTAGTGACATGAGAGTGGACCAGTAGACTTTTTATGTTGATAGATGGGAAATCATGGATACATGTTATGGATTAAAGACTTAACAGATCCCGACAACCATCAGTGTTAGGTAGTAGTGTATCGAGGGGGTTCCTTATTTGGATTTCGCTTTGCGAGACATCCCACACATGAAACTTAGCGAACGTTGGAAGTTGGGAGAAGTTTGCCTTTAGTAGATGGATTAATTATCGTAGTGATTGCAATATTCATAGTTGTAGCTATGAAGTAATGGTTACATTACAAACCAAGGCCGATAGAGCCGTATAAGATTAATATGTGATAATGTTACCAATCGTTGACACCACGAGCAGACCGATGGGACAACCTAAGATATGATTTGGTGGAAAAGGCAGAGTGACTGAGTAGGACCTTGCCATATAGTCATGCCAAGTATGTGGGGCATAATTTGCTATTTACATAAAACGTCAAGTACGGTGCCACTGCAATGCACAAAACATAGGGTGTATGGGCACCCTAGATAGTTGAATTATAGTACTTTCCATAATTGAGAATTATATCACAATGCGTATTGCGAGAGGTAACTGAATGTAGAAGAGGGTGACTTTAGAACTTAGCTATTTGATGGGTTAGGGCAATTAGGACCGTCAGTATAGGGAGAATTCGATAAAGTTTAGCTCGGGGTAGTTGAAATTTACTTGATAGGACATGGAGAGAGCATGTTTCACGAGAATATGAAGCTTAGAGAGAGGGGGAAAGATTTGCGACATGCAGTGATGACACTGCCAGTGACAAACTGAATATAATTATGATAAATTATGTTAAAATCATGATTATCTTATGTGATATGGATAATATGTTATTAGTATATATAATGTTAAGTCATTATATTTAGTCTAATCCTACCGTCATAAAGCATGAAATATTGAATTAGTTACAAATGTGAAATTTTGAAGTTTTCGGTAGGAATGTTCATGTTGAAGACTAATTTTGACCTTTCTGACATAACAATTGACCTGAGGTGAAAACATGATATTTTTATATATATGAGTTAGGTTTGTAACACAACAAACGGTTCATCGAACGGACATCCGAGTAGGAAGATATTGTCTTTTTACGAACAGGGGGTAAAGTTGTCATTTAGCCTTAAATGATATTTTGTTTTATATAATGCCACATTTTATATTTTGATTGGACCAAGGGGGGGGTGACCTTATGCCGACTTATAACCCTTGAATTAATCTCTTCCTTCAGCATATTTCAATCATGGAAGAGTTTTAACCTAACGAAAGAGGGTTTTGAAGTTTAGGAAGAAAGTGTGAGGAGGAATTGAAGAAAAATTCATAGAAAATTACGTAAAAGACCCTAAGATAATTCCACACATGAATCTTGTTATTTTTCTTGTATTTATGATTTATATGATATAAATCATTGATTGTTTATTTAACGTTCATGCTTGGGTGCATATGTATGGATATATGCAAGTTTGAACAAAGTTGAATGTGTAAACCCTTAAATTACTTTGTTTAGTAACCTTGTTTATTCAAACTGCCATATCTTTTTGTATGATTACTGAAATTGATTGATTCCAATTGTATATTAACATGTACTCATATTTGTGTTAGATATCCTAAAATCATGTGAAAATACCAAGAAATGAGTCTTTGGTGAGAGTTTGAAGTTAGGGTATGAAATCTGCCCTAAGGGTGAAAGTATGCCCGCCATGTGTTCGATGTTTTGTTTGACATAGCAAATGAACCTTAAAAATTATGAAACTTTAATTTTGTATTGTTCAATATTTTTACTGATGTTGGGTGAAATATCATGGAAATTTATGATGTAGAAAAATTATGAAAATTCATGGAAGTTGAATGAACGATAAAAGAGCCTATAGGGCATATTTGTTATGTGGTAAAGAAATGGGCCTATCTTGCTCTAGGAGACTTGAAATTATGTACCGTCTTTTGTATTGGAATCCTTATATGATAAGGATTGAATTAACAATAAGAAATGAATGTATGTTTGGTCTATGATTTGAATATGTCAAATATATTAACATGAATTTGGATGGAACTTCACTTGTGATAAATGATTTGAATAGAATCATATGATACTTGTGAATTGAGTTATGTTTGAGATATTCCTTGGATTGTTGATATTCTTATGATGATACTGATATTGTAAGAATGATAGGAAGGTAATAAGAACCAGTTTAACAAGTGCCGAACAAAGGAAAAGGAAAGCCTATTAAACTACCAAGGTGAGTGTACTTATGATTTGTTTCATATATAAATATGAATATAGCTCTAAGAGCGGATTTTTTTGAATACTTCGGTATTCAGGATTTGTTTGGATATTAAAATATCCAGGATTTGTTTGGGTCTCATGATCCAAGATTGGTTTGAATACTTCGGTATTCAGGATTTTTAAAATATCCAGGATTTGTTTGGGTCTCATGATCCAGGATTGGTTTGAATACTTTGGTATTCAGGATTTGTTTGGATATTAAAATATCCAGGATTTGTTTGCGTCTTATGATCCAGGATTGGAATTGGACAAAGATCCAATGATTTGTTGGAACTTATGTTCCAGGATTTGTTATTGCCAATGGGAAGAATTACTATTGCCAATGGGCTAAATTACTATTGCCAATGGGCAGACTTATTATTGCCAATGGACATAATTACTATTGTCAATGGGCAGACTTCTTATTGCCAATGGGCAGACATACTATTGCCAATGGGCAGACTTACTATTGTCGATAGGCAGAATCATTATTGTCAATGGGCAGAATTATTTGGGCCTTATGGTCCAAGATTTGTTATTGCCAACGGGCAGGGTTGATTGGATTTAATATCCACATATTTGATATATAACTGTTAATTCATTATATGGCAGGATTGATTGGATTTAATATCCACAGATTTGATATATAACTATTAATTCATTATATGGCAGGATTGATTGGATTTAATATCCACATATTTGATATATAACTGTTAATTCATTATATGGCAGGATTGATTGGATTTAATATCCACAGATTTGATATATAACTGTTAATTCATTACATGGCAGGATTGGTTGGATTTAATATCCACATATTTGATATATATAACTGTTAATTCATTTTATAGCATGATTGGTTAGATTAATATCCACATATTTGATATAGAACTATTATTTCATTTCAGGGAAGGAGTACCTCACTAAGCTTAATGCTTACGGTTTATATTTTAACATTTTTAGGGTTGTACGCTGCCAGCTAGGATGTCATATGATGAGAATTTGAGAGTTGCACCGTTAGAAAGAGCTGGGGATTAGACATGGTTTTTTTTGCATTATCACACTGAGGTTTTAATACACTCACATATTGTATATATTGAGTTAGCATGGATTGAGTTGATCATAGTTAATCACATTATTGTATGTCTGCTTAATTACGACTCTGATATTGATTTAGATATGGAATAAGAATAATGTTATGTTCATTGTGCACATTATGTAAGAAAATATTGATAAATGAATTATATTTCCAATGGGCTCAAGATTATGATCTAATTATTCTAATAAGAAATGTTTAGTATGGATATTGGGCTTGGGGTGTGACAGTTAGTGGTATCAGAGCGTCTAGGTTATTAATTCTGGACGTGTGTGACGATTAGATAGCAGTTATTGAGTTGATTTGATATATTATGAATTATTTATGTACTAACCAATAATTTAGTATTATAAACTGTTTGTGTTGGTTGTTATAACTCGATTATTATAGATGAAACCTGGGGCATGGGACAAGCTAGTGGTTCCAGGCCCAGTGGACGAGTCTTTACGATGAAAGAAGCTCAGGTTACTTTGGATGTGGTGACAGGTACACTTTCTGTTACTGATAAAAGTGCTTATGTTTTGATTGATAGTGGTTCCACACATTCTTTTATGTCCTATGCTTTTGCTGTATACCTGAATAGACCATGTACTCGTTTAGATGTGGGGTTGGGTATTTATATGCCTATGGGGGATATGGTTGTAGTTGAATATGCTTTTCGTGATTGTGTTTTGACTGTGGGGGTTAGAGATACAGTTATAGATCTACTTCCATTGGATATTTCTGATTTTGATATAATTCTGGGAATGGATTGGTTATCTAAATATCATGCATCTATGGATTGTTTCTGTAAGGAAGTTGTTTTTAATATGCCTGGTGTGTCTGAATTTAAATTTGTTGGGGAAAGGAAAATTGTTCCCAATTGCATCATTTCTGCTATTCAGGCGAGGAAATTATTGAGTAAGGGTTGTGAGGGTTTTATTGCATATGTTCTTGACCGTAGGAAGGGGGCTTTATAATTAGTCGATGTTCCTATTGTACGGGATTTTCCAGAAGTGTTTTCTAGTGAGTTGTCGGGATTACCCCCAGAGAGAGAAGTTGAATTTAGTATTGATTTGGCACCGGGGACGACCCCTATTTCTATGGCACCATATAGAATGGCACCTGCTGAGTTGAAATAACTCAAGATTCAGTTGCAGGATTTACTTGATAGGGGGTTCATACAACCTAGTGTATCTCCATGGGATGCACCAGTTTTAATTATGAAGAAGAAAGATGGTACCATGCGTTTGTGTATTGATTATAGGCAACTGAATAAAGCTACAATTAAGAACAAGTACCCTTTACATCGTATAGATGATTTGTTTGATCAGTTACAGGGTGCTAAAGTGTTTTCAAAAATAGACTTGCGATCGGGTTATCATCAGTTGAGGGTCAAGGAAAGTGATATTTCTAAAACTGCTTGTCGTACTCGGTATGGTCATTTTGAATTTTCTGGTGATGCCTTTTGGAGTGACTAATGCTCCAGCTGTATTTATGGATCTTATGAACTGGGTACTGCATCCGTTTGTTGATTCATTTGTGATAGTTTTTATTGATGACATCCTGATTTATTCACGTGATATGGTTGAACATGAAAAGCATCTCATAACTATTTTGAATCTATTGAAAGATTAGAAGTTGTATGCTAAGTTTAGCAAGTGTGAATTTTATCTATCATAAGTTGTATTTTTAGGCCATGTTATTTCTGGAGATGGTATATGTGTTGTTCCTAAAAAGGCATAGGCTATTGTAAAATGGGAGAGGCCCAATAATATGATTGAGGTGAGGAGTTTTCTGGGGTTAACTGGGTATTATAGAAGGTTTATTAAGGGATTTTATTCAATTGCCTTGCCAATGACTAAATTGACCCGGAAAGATATTAAGTTTGAATGGAATTCTGATTGTGAAAATAGTTTTGAAGAATTAAAAAAGAGGTTGGTAACTGCACCTGTTCTTACTATTTCACATGCTGGAGGTGGTTTTGTTATTTATACTGATGCTTCACATCAAGGGTTGGGTTGTGTTTTTATGCAGCATGATAAAGTTATTGCTTATGCTTCTAGGCAGTTGCGTACACATGAACGTAATTATCCTACACATGATTTGAAACTTGTTGTTATTGTGTTTTCTTTGAAATTATGGCGTCATTATCTATATGGTGACGTATGTGAATTTTTTACTGACCATCAAAGTCTTAAGTATTTATTTCCTCAGAAGGAGTTCAATTTGAGGCAGAGGTGATGGATGGAGTTAATTAAAGATTATGATTGTACAATTCACTACCACCCAGGGAAGGCAAATGTAGTTGCAGATGCTTTGAGTAAAAAGGCTTCGGGCAGGTTATCTTGTATTCGGTGTGCTAGAGTTTCCCAAATCATGGAGTTGAGATTGATGGGAGTAGAATTGAAGCTAGTAGGTGGGGACATGTTCTTTGCTCATGTAAGCGTGAGGCCTTTGTTAGCCACCCGTATTCGTGATTTGCAAGGTCAAGATCCTTTTCTTGAGAAGAAATGGCAAGATGTCCGAGAAGGTAAGTCTGAAGATTTTTATATTGTGAATGATGGCACTTTATTGTATAAGCAATGGTTATGTGTGCCTAATGTGGGTGGATTGAAAGAGGAAATTTTAGATGAGGCTTATAATTCCATTTATACTATGCATCCTGGTAGTACTAAAATGTATAGGGATTTAAAGGAGCATTATTGGTGGAATAATATGAAGAAGGAAAGAGCGGATTTTGTAGCTAGGTGCCTTATATGTCACCAAGTGAAAGTGAAGCATCAGAAACCTACTGATCTACTTCAGCCATTTCCAATACCGGAATGGAAATAGGATCATGTAACGATGGATTTTGTGGTTGGGCTTCCTCGATCTCAGAAGGGGTCAGATTCGATTTGGGTAGTGGTGGATAGATTGACCAAGTTCGCTCATTTTCTAGCAGTCAAGACTACATATACAGTTAATAGGTATGCTAGATTGTATGTTAATAAAATTATTCGATTGCATGGAGTACCGATATCTATTATTTCAGATAGGGACCCTACTTTTACATCCAAATTTTGGGATAGCTTGCAGTATGCTATGGGTACTAACTTGAAGTTTAGTACGGTTTTTCATCCTCAGACAGATGGGTAGTCTAAAAGGACAATACATATTTGGGAAGATATTCTTAGAGCTTGTGTGCTTGATTTTAAAGGAAATTGGGATGAATATCTGCCTTTGATTGAATTTGCATATAACAATAGTTTTCAATCTACTATTAGTATGGCACCATATGAAGCATTGTATGGTAGACGGTGTCATACAACCGTATGCTGGGGTGAAGTTGGTGAAAGGAAGGTAGAGGGTCCAGAGTTGATTGAAGTCACCACTGAAAAAGTGAAGATTATTCAAGATATAATGAGAACGGCTCAAAGCAGACAAAAAAGTTATTCGGATAAGCGACAAAAAGATTTAGAATTTTAGAAAGGGGATTACATGTTTCTTCGGATATCGTCATGGAAAGGAGTTATGAGATTTGGAAAGAAAGGTAAATTAAGTCCACGCTACATTGGACCTTATAAAATTCTTGAGAAAGTCGGGATGGTTGCCTACAAGCTAGCGTTACCACAGGAGTTAGCTCAATTACATGATGTTTTCCATGTTTATACGTTGAGAAAGTATGTAGCGGATCCTTCACATGTATTGGTGGAACAACCTATTGCATTAAAGGAAGATTTGAGCTATGTTGAATAACCACCTGCAATCGTCGATAGGAAAGAACAAATATTGAGATAAAAAGTGATCCCACTTGTGAAAGTTTTGTGGAGAAGGAATTCCTTGGAAGAATCTACATGGGAGAGTGAGGGTAGCATGAAGATACGTTATCCGTATTTGTTTGATTCAGACAACCAAGGTATGTCAATTTCGGGGACGAAATTTCCTAACATGGGGATAATTGTGACAAACCGAATATAATTATGATAAATTATGTTTAAATCATGATTAGCTTATGTGATATGGATAATATGTTATTAGTATATATAATGTTAAGTCATTATATTTTGTCTAATCCTACCGTCATAAAGCATGAAATATTGAATTAGTTGCAAATGTGAAATTTTGAAGTTTTCGATAGGAATGTTCATGTTGAAGACTAATTTTGACCTTTGTGACATAACAATTGACTTGAGGTGAAAACTAGATATTTGTATATATATGAGTTAGGTTTGTAATACAACAAACGGTTCATCGAACGGACATCCGAGTAGGAAGATATTATCTTTTTACGAACAGAGGGTAAAGTAGTCATTTAGCCTTAATTGATATTTTGTTTTATATAATGCCACATGTAATATTTTGATTGGACCAGGGGGGTGACCTTATGCCGACTTATAACCCTTGAATTAAGATCTTCCTTCAACATATTTCATCCATGGAAGAGTTTTAACCTAAGGAAAGAGAGTTTTGAAGTTTAGGAAGAAAGTGTGAGGAGGAATTGAAGAAAAATTCATAGAAAATTACGTAAAAGACCCTAAGGTAATTCCACCCATGAATCTTGTTATTTTTCTTGTATTTATGATTTATATGATATAAATCCTTGATTTTTTATTTAACTTTCATGCTTGGGTGCATATGTATGGATATATGCAAGTTTAAACAAAGTTGAATGTGTAAACCCTTAAATTACTTTGTTTAGTAACCTTGTTAATTCAAACTTCCATATCTTTTTGTATGATTACTGAAATTGATTGATTCCAATTGGAGATTAACATGTACTCATATTTGTGTTACATATCCGAAAATCATGTGAAGATACCAAGAAATGAGTATTTGGTGAGAGTTTGAAGTTAGGGTATGAAATCTGCCCTAAGGGTGAAAGTATGCCCGCCATGTGTTCGATGTTTTGTTTGACATAGAAAATGAACCTTAAAAATTATAACACTTTAATTTTATATTGTTCAATATTTTTACTGATGTTGGGTGAAATATCATAAAAATTTATGATGTAGAAAAATTATGAAAATTCATGGAAATTGAATGAAGGATAAAAGAGCCTATAAGGAAGATTTGCTATGTGGTAAAGAAATGGCCCTATCTTGCTCTAGGAAACTTTAAATTATGTACCGTATTTTGTATTGGAATCCTTATATGATAAGGATTGAATTACCAATAAGAAATGAATTTATGTTTGGTCTATGATTTGAATATGTCAAATATATTAACATGAATTTGGATGGAACTTCACTTGTGATAAATGATTTGAATAGAATCATATGATACTTATGAATTGAGTTATGTTTGAGATATTCCTTGGATTGTTGATATTATTATGATGATACTGATATTGTGAGAATGATAGGAAGGTAATAAAAACTAGTTGAACAAGTGCCGAACAAAGGAAAGGGAAAGCCTACTAAATTACCAAGGTGAGTGTACTTATGATTTGTTTCATATATAAATATGAATATAGCTCTAAGAGTGGATTTGTTTGAATACTTCGGTATTCAGGATTTGTTTGGATATTAAAATATCCAGGATTTGTTTGGGTCTCATGATCCAGGATTGGTTTGAATACTTCGGTATTCAGGATTTGTTTAGATATTAAAATATCCAGAATTTGTTTG
This sequence comes from Sambucus nigra, assembly GCA_949130495.1. Lineage (NCBI taxonomy): Eukaryota > Viridiplantae > Streptophyta > Magnoliopsida > Dipsacales > Adoxaceae > Sambucus > Sambucus nigra. Next base: position 527,160,594 of record OX422208.1, on the reverse strand, counting down.
GGTCTCATGATCCAGGATTGGTTTGAATACTTTGGTATTCAGGATATGTTTGGATATTAAAATATCCAAGATTTGTTTGGGTCTTATGATCCAGGATTGGAATTGTACAAAGATCCAATATTGTTGGAACTTATGTTCCAGGATTTGTTATTGCCAATATGAAGAATTACTATTCCCAATGGGCTAAATCACTATTTCCAATGGGCAGACTTATTATTACTAATGGGCATAATTAATATTGCCAATGGACAGACTTCTTATTGCCAATGGGCAGACATACTATTGTCGATGGGCAGAATCATCATTGTCGATGGGCAGAATTATTTGGGCCTTATGGTCCAAGATTTGTTATTGCCAACGGGCAGGATTGATTGGATTTAATATTCATAGACTTGATATATAACTGTTAATTCATTATATGACAGGATTGATTTGGATTTAATATCCACATATTTGATATATAACTGTTAATTCATTATATGACAAGATTGATTGGATTTAATATCCACATATTTGATATATAACTGTTAATTCATTATATGTCGGGATTGATTGGATTTAATATCCACATATTTGATATATAACTATTAATTCATTATATGGCAGGATTGGTTGGATTTAATATCCACATATTTGATATATATAACTGTTAATTCATTGTATAGCATGATTGGTTGGATTAATATCCATAGATTTGATATAGAACTGTTATTTCATTTCAGGGAAGGAGTACCTCACTAAGCTTAATGCTTACGGCTTATATTTTAACATTTTCAGGGATGTACGCTGCCAGCTAGGATGCCATATGATCAGAATTTGAGAGTTGCACCGTTAGAAAGAGCTGGGGATTAGACAAGTGGGTTTTTATCATTGTCACACTGAGGTTTTAATACACTCACATATTGCATATATTGAGTTAGCATGGATTGAGTTGATCATAGTTAATCACATTATTGTATGTCTGCTTAATTACGACTCTGATATTGATTTCGATATGGAATAAGAATAATGTTATGTTCATTGTGCACATTATGTAGGAAAATATTGATAAATGAATTATATTTCCAATGGGCTCAAGATTATGATCTAATTATTCTAATAAGAAATGTTTAGTATGGATATTGGGTTTGGGGTGTGACACTGCCGCCTGAGCCATAGATATGGATGTGGTTATAAGAAAGGTAATATGCATAATGATATAAAGCCGTAGTAGTGATGGCATAAGTAAAGCAATACATTACTGAGCTCCAATTGGAAGTGGACCATTAGGAAATAATAAAGTTCAACATTTGGAATTCCTAGCTCACGTTATGCCAAGATAGGACAAATCATAACGTGTAACAATAAACCTCAGCCATTATTCCTAAGGTAGTAAGGTCATATGGGGTACAATTAGAGTTTTTATCCGATAGAGTTAAGAGAGTTATAACTCGATTATTGGGAAGAGTTTTTGGGAGGCCATTAATATCGAGACGCGAACATATCCGACCTAACACACTCGCAGGCGAATGGGCAGACTGATATTTCTAGTTACACATTGCGAGGAATGTTGTATTTCCAATTATGGGAAGGTTTAGTGTAATATCTTCCATTGGTGGAGTTAGTGTAAGACTACTCCCCTCAGTTCATTATCGATAGGATTCCATTTGAGGCGTTATATATCAATCCTTATCATCCTTGTACTTATTGGATAGAGGGGAGGACAATAATCTACTAGGTCCAGTGGAAATTTAGGTCCCATTAACCAGGATGGAAATGATTGGGAGTTGCATTATTGCATGTTAGAATGAGGGAATTGGTACCGAGTGATGTGGGATCTTTTCTTATTATTGTTAACTTTGAGCCGGTAGCGTACATGCTTGGATTCCATAGTCCCTTGCGGAGGCAGTATGGCAAAAATGTGTTAACGTTTATAGTATATATTGTGTGTAAAGTATATACCGTACAAGCAAGAATAAGCTACTGATGAAACATAGTAGTAAGACAAATTTGTATATATCTAAATATCAATTAACCTACTAGTGCAAGTAGTAGGAGGCCATATAGTAACTATCTAAAAGTTAAGTGATGAAACTTAAATGGTAAGGCTTGGAGAGTAAATTATCAATGAGGTATTCATTATTAAGGGTATTCGGTAATGTACTGTATGGGCGGTACTGCGTAAATTCATGGGATGTGAAATAAATACCCGGATATTGTCCTTACCAGAAATGCCTTATTTTTCGAATTTCGGGACGAAATTCTGTTATTAGGGGGGGGGGGGGGGGGGGGGAGTATGTAGCACCCCATACTTTTGAAGATTTAAATAATTATGTGATTGATAATTATTGTTTGAATAATTAAATTAAAATATGAGAATTAATTATTAATATGGATTAAAATTAAATATTTACTAGCGTGATGAGAAGTTAATAATTAGTAATATTACTATGAGAATAAGTAATATGGAATGACGATTTTATATAACTTGCCATGATATAAAAATATGATAGTTTTATATATTAAGTCGGGACACGCGTGTGAGTCGTGTCAGGAAAAAGGTAGATTATTTTAAGTAACTCGTATGATAATTTTGAGTGCGCCGTTGAGTCCGGAGGGGTCGAGATAGTTAAAAAAACTCTACCCAGGTATTTTATTTGGATTCCGGAATATTTTTAGGCCAAGCCGGCACCCGGTAGGGGTAGTTTTGTAATTTGGATTTTTGGAGGAATTAAATGGACAAAAATTGGAGAAATAATATATCAGCTAATTGGGGACAATTAGGGTTAGGTTACATCAAAATCAAGAGAGAGCCACAGTGGGTGAGGGAGAGCAAATTCCAAACGAGGAAAAGCTAGGTTCACCACCTTGCACAACCACCACCACCATCGTGTATATCGGAATGCGAGGAACGCATCCATACCAACAATGCCAACGGATCAGACCTTCGAAATCGAGGCAAGTGTTTATTTCTTACTTTCTTTAGCGAAAATTATGTTCATGTTAGTCTAGGTTAATAAACCTTTGTTATGAAAGTTAATTTGGGTAAAATTGGAGAACTATATCATAAACTAGGGCTGATTTGATAAGAATTTGAATACCATATGTAGATAGGATGATGCCTACGAAATTAGAGTTATTTCTATGAACCAATCTGGGCTTAATTTAGAGGTTATGCATATTCATTTAAGAACTAGGGTTCTTGACAATAAAATTGGGGATTTCGAATTTTATGGATGATTGGTGATGATGTAATGATGTTAGATTATGAGAAATCTCATAGGCATGTTAGAATAATATTTGGTATTGATTGTTGGAATTTTGGGCTTAATCTTTAGAGTTTTTAGGGTTGAAAAATGGTGAAAAACGAGGATGTCTAAGGTTGAAGACGAAACAACTCAGGTCGCGAGATGTCTCTCGAAGTCATTCGAGCGAGATTGGTTGTCGCACGAAGTCGTTCGAACGACATGTGGAAGTCGTTCGAGCGAGATCAATTCTGGTTCGAGCGAGATTTTTAATTTTCAGAGAATTTCCTATTTTTCCCCTATTTTTGTAAACAGTCAATTTGAGTGAGAAAAATTAGTGTTCGATGAACCCAAAATAGTGCATAATTATTGGGAGTTATTTAGGTGTAATGCCTCAAATATTTGGAACGGTGAATTTACCTTGAAGATTGCGAGAGATAGATAATCATAATTGTAATTGCGTCGAGAGTATTAAGTGATAAATACTTACGATATTAGTTCAAACGATATGGAACTTATAAGAATAGAAATTAGTGGTTACTTTTGGGACTTCTTATGATTATGTATTAAGGATTTTCGAGTGACATATTATCCTTATATATATTACGAGAGAGGGAATATAGTGATTTAAAAATACGTTAATAGGATTTAGTGATGGTAATACTACGTATGGAATACGACATTTGGTTGTGCGTGTACCGTTTGATTTGATGGGTTGTGTGTAAACCTATATTTGATATTATGTGTTTGAAATACCTAGTTGCTTGCTATCGCCGGGGGGGGGGGGGGGGGGCTGTGTAGAAACAGTCTTATCCTGAGAGACCTTCGGGGGATATTTGACTTGTATCTCAGAACATAGGACTGTGAAGACTTATTTATGAGTTGATAAGTCGGTGACTATGGGAGCGTAGGTATGTGCATGACCCATAGGTATGTGAACTATGTTCGCCGCCAATACGTGTGATTTGTTTATATGGTTCGTGGAAGAATTCCGACCCGATAGTCCTTGTTTGAGTACGAGATGCACTGGGACATGATAGCAGAGTATGCAATGCACTACAGGTATATCCTTGGGGTGTTGTGTTAGTATATATATATATATATATATATATATATATATAATAGTGGTGGATATTTATATATACTTGTGTTATACTTACAATGTGATATTTGTAGGCTATTAAGATTGGGTTAATACATATATAATAGTGAAAGATATATATGTATGCTTTTGGTACACATAAAATGAGATAATATTAGATTATTAAGATAGTGAAATCTTCAGTAATGTAAATAGTAAATACTTGACTTTAGTGTGATGACACTTATTTAAAATGATAAATTCGAGATCAAATACGGGATACTACTACGAGGGGTAACTAGTAGGATAAGCCTTTTCCTAGTTAAGAGTGTGTCAGATGGCTAGGTTGGATTAGATGTACGTTAGGCGTGCACACTAGTCGAGAGGTCAGAATATCATGTGAGAGTTCGAACTAGCATGCATATGATACTTGCTTTAATGCAGTTTTGGATACTTGATAATAATTATTTTTAAAACATCGGGCACTTGCCCGTCTCTTGTATTTCTTCTCTCTTTTGCTATATATATATGTATTAGTACAGGTGCCCAGCCACAGGGACACCGGTTCTAGATACTTTGATGGTTTGCCGAGCTGCAGCTGTTGTGGACGTTGTGGGTCATTGAGATTAGATGCTTCTCTCTATTCATTCAGTTCCTAGTTTAGATATCTTAGTCGGGCATGTGTCGCCCATTCTCATTAGCGGAGTTGTACTCAGTTTCCTTTGTAGTTCTTTTCTGTTTGATTGAGTATTCATTATGGTTTGGTTTGTGACTTTGAACTAGAGGTTTTTATCTAGTCTTAATTATTCAGAAATTGATTCAGTCAGTATTAAATTCTCGTGTATGGTTTATAATTACATGTTCAGAAATTTATTAAATCAATTGGTTTCAAGTTTAATTGGATAATGTTTTTTCACTAGCTTAATTAAATGTTAGGTAATTAATTAGATTTAAGTTTTCGATAGTGATGCTAAGAATGAACCAACCGAATATTTTGTTATAAATTTTATAAAGGATTGATCACCCGATATTTAATTGGGCGGGGTCTCACACGAGAGGGGGACCTAGCCCTTAAAGAGATCATAGAACCCATCTGGGACCCCAGAGGGAAATTTAAGCCCAATTAGAATGGGCCATACATTGTAAAAAAGATCCTGTCCGGCGGTGCCGCCATGCTCACTGACTTAGATGGAGAAGAGATGGTTAATTTAGTCAACGTGGACTGTCTCAAGAAGTTCTACCCCTAGTCCGAAATCTCGGCGCTACGACTCTTCTCATCTCCCTTCTATTATTTAGAAAAAAAACTCTTCATTTCCCTTGACCCAAAACTACGTGGGCCTGATCCTCTGTAATAAACCATTTTCAAACAAATTAAAGATTTTTCAAAAACCCCTAGAGGTACGTAGGCATCTCATGCGTCTTACATGAGCACGACCCCTTTCTTTTTCATAAAATACCATTCTTTTCTTATCTTCGAGAACAACAGTCCATTCTAACATATACTTGTACAAACGGATTATGTATGCCTTAGCGATCGGTATAGATAATTCAAAATACAAAACTCATCAAAAAGGCACAGCTAGATGATCAAATTTTTTTTTATTTCATTAATAATTTTCGGTACAGATTGCATGAGAAAGAGGAACGGATAACTCCCTTCTCCCCACTTTCCTAAATAGCCAAATAAAATCCCCACATTTATTACCCATTATAAACTCTCCAAGAGTCCTACCCACAGATATCAGAGGATCCCACTCCGTCATCATCATCTACATCCTAGGGTCCCCAAGCTTTCCCTGCCTGAATAGAATCCCGCAGACGCACCATGGACCGATAGGCTCGAACCAGCCTCGAAAAAACCACAACACCTCCCTCTATGGTATTAAAAAAGATAAGCCACCTTTGTCCAGTCTCCACTGCCAACATCTTGCTGATCACTCTCCTACACAACCACTTCATATAATCCCCGGGATATGCCAAACTCTCCCAATGAGTCATGCCACTAGAGCATGGAACCTAGGTACAGAGTATTTATGAGAACGATAGTGATGACGGTCGTATGGGTGTATAGGTATGTGCGTAGCCCATCGGCTTGGAACTATATTTGCCTCCAATATGTGTATATATTTTATTGGTTCTTGAGAGATTGAACCTGTTGTCCTTCATGTGTGAGCGTTGCAATGGGACTAGATAGCCCAGTATGCCTAGCACCATAGGTTTCATAACTATGGGTGCAGTATTGATGTATATATTTGTATGTATACATAGTGAGATTTTACATATGTATACTGAGTTCCTATTTTGTGCTTCATATTGGCCGCTTTATTATAGTATATACTTATTGGGTCACCAGTTCAGAATTAAAAAAATGTTATGAGAATGAGTTAAAGCATCTTTAAACCCATTCCTAAATAATAATCAATATGTTGTCTTCGGGTTATTTAGATATTTTATCCGGCATAATAGTTATACTACGTATAGTCAGGCAGAGTATCATGACTAGTATGGGTAGTTAGGCTTGATAGGCGTGCACATTAGATGAGAAGGGAGTATCTCAAGTGAGTACACTAAGTTAACATGGAAAATATATGTGCTAATTAAATCAATTTAAGCACTTGCTACTTTTAAACTGTTTTCTACTAGGGTTCTGACCCATTTTTCTGCAAATCTCTTTTCTTGTTCTATTATTTTAGGTGCTCAGCCACAAAGACATCAGGCGTAGGAGATTCCATTCATTTGTCGAGATGTAGCTGTCGTGGAAGCTAAAGGATGTTTCTAGTAGACACCTCTGAGTTTATTTCCCCTCGTCTATCAGTTATTTACTACAGTTGGACATGTCATCCCTCCTATTTTACATTCAAAGATTTAGAGTTGTTTTATTCTATCATTAGACTTTGATTTCATATTGTATGAGATTTTATCTGGATGTGTTTACTTCAATTCTTCATATTATTTCAGTAGTTCATTCCTTACGTTTTTGTGTTGAATGGTGATATTTAATTATTTTCCTTTTATGGCAATTACTATTAATAAGATAAAATTTTGACATCAATCTTTTTAAATATTAGGTGGTTAGTTTTAAATAATAAAACTTTCGACAGTGATGCATAATCCGAACCAACCAGATATTCTGATTTAATTTTATAAAGGACTGATCACCCGGTATTTAATTAGGCGGGGTGTAACAGGTGATATCAGAGCATCAGGTTCTAGTGTCCTTAGGATCTGTACGGCTTATTATGCTTCCAGCGTTGCTTCATTTGATATAGAGCCTTATGTTTAGGATTATTGAATTTTATGGTGAGATTGCGTTCTCCTGCTACAACGTGTATATATTAGTGAATCTTATTTGCGTTCGGGCGTATTTGAATAATTAAGTATAACAGGCGAGGGTCGTTGGGCGGACAACAAGAGGCATGGCTTGGTTGAGGTTGTAGAGTATATTCGGGGATGATGACCGTCGTCGAGGTCACCCCTATTATGGAATGAGAGGTCAGGAATGTAAAGACGGCTAGGGCAGAGCATATGATTTCCAAGTGTTGCTATAGTCAAAAGTGGTGCCAAATTAGACTCACCCAACGTGGTAGGACTGGGAGAGAGTCAGACGAAGCATTGAGGAGAACCATCAGTAGAAGATCTAGAAATGCGTAAATTATGTGCTAACCAACGAAGGTAAAATATCCAAAGGCTTGGACTTACAGCAGAGTGTGGATAACTAGGAATGAAAATTTGGGGAAATTTTTTCTTGACTCGTCAGAGCAAGGTTATAATGTTGGGAGTCAACCACCACATTTAGAAGTGTAATGTTGTGTCAATGAAAGGATGTTAAGTACGGTTTATGGTTTGACCGCAAGTTCCTTCATCAGATATTCAGGTTAAGATATGAATGTTGTTATGAACTCATCACAGGAAGGCCGGATAGAGGTATATGCGTGAAAATGAATTTAATTATTTCATGAATCTTATGCCCGATTAAGTAGATACAATTAGAGAAGAGTATTTCAAGTGGTAAATAGACTCGTAAGAAAAGTTGACAACACTAAAAGGGAATCCTGCTTGACAGTCGATCCATATGGTGATAATGCCACGCATTGTCCATAGAAATGTTAACGATTCTTTGTGAAGGGAGTTATAGGAATCGAAAGATTTAATTGGGGAGTAAGACTGGATGAAACGCAGTTAGTGAGACGCTACAAGGGGAAACCATCAGGGGACCCATTTAAACGATTTGGGCAGCTGAATTCTCACCAAGTGATGGTGAATTCAGTAAGGGTTATTGAAGCCAGTAGCACATTCCTTAGGACCAACAAAGCTAAGGGAACAATAGGGGTAGCCATCAGTAATCGACCTACCAAAGTCCGAGAGAAGGAAAACCCTAATATTATCAGTATGACCAGTGATAAGGGGACTATGCATAGAGGTATTTTGCAAAGGGTGAAACCCCATGCGTTAAAATTTTCCCGAAGCGAGTAAAGGGACAATAGTATGGTGCCTAGTAAAAGGAAATGATTAGAGTAATTTTGTTCTTATTCAGACAGGCGTGCTATGTTCGAAAACAATTTGAGCAGCCAAGGCGATTGGCAAGGTAGAAGTACGAGTTTTACCCTCAGAAGATGAGGCGTGTTTTATGTGACACGAACGAGTACCTATATTTTAATTTTTGCTAGATTCGCACGTGAGACGAGCTTAATGCATATATCATTAATGTTACTATTATGTGAATGTTTTCCCTGATATAGCGGAGTTATCTTTAGTGTTATCTAAGGAGGATGAATGGATGTATTGATAGTAGTATCTACCTTATCGTGGTTACTCATTTTAGTGATGTATTATATGAGTATGATATTATCTTGATTAAGGTTTTATAGTAATAATTAGACCGGTAGTGGGCGGATATCGCAAGTCTATCTGGGTTACTATCGTAGTGTGGGATGTTTCGTTCTGGCGAGGCCTCACCTGCAAGAGGGTAGGGCTCACATGTATATCATATATTATAGAGACTTAGAAGAGTATAGTAGTATCAAAATGTTTAATCCCAGGATGTGTAGGGACTTTGTTGTTATGATTTGGTGTATTGGGATTACTATTGAGCGGAACGATTTAAACTCATTATCATGTTTAGTACTCAGGACTTGGTGATAGGAAGAGCGCATTGCTATATCGATCTTTTAGAGACGTGGGAGTTGAGATTTATATTCGTATGTTTGGGGGCAGGATCTCAAAAGTCCCGATTGTATGTGTACAAGGTTTATGGAACGCGATTACCACCAATGCAGAACGATAGTGTAATTGGCAAAAATTTATTTGCTTAAATGTAATTGCGGAAAGAGACATGACTTTTATGTCGAGAGACGGGAATATAGGGGTACATGTTATGGACTGAGGGCCTAACAGATTTCGATAACCGGCAAGGGTAGGTAGTAGTGTATTGGGGGGGTTCCTTATTTGGATTTCATTTTGCGAGATATCCCACGCATAAAACTTAGTGTAAGGTTGGAATTAGGGGGATGTTTTTTCATTCGTCCATAAGTCCAGTACCTCGGTCGCTATAGAAGTATGTAGTTATAACTGTAAATAGTTTAATTATGATATAAGGCCAGTGGAGGCGGTTGTGAGGTGAGGATACATCAAAAACTTTGTCTTATCACCATGAGTTAAAGGGTGGAACGATGTTGAGGAGGATTTAGAAATTCAATTTCTAGGGTGATTGAGAGTACCCAAGTGTTGTAACCACGTTGTGAGCACAGGGGAAATAAATAATTAGGTGTTATGTGTGAAGACCGTGTGATGTCTATGCCGGTATGCATGGTTATAGGCTGTGTGGGCATCCTGGTTAGCTGGGGTCAGAATCGTCCGGGTTAAAGGAACGTGGGAATAGATGTGTGAAATATATGACTGAGGGACTAATATAACGGAGTAGAAATAGTAAAGTGGATTAAGCATCGTGTGAGAAGAAAGATAATCCATAAATGCGTGTGCAATCAGAATAACACACCCGAATTTCGTTGAAAGGTTGTGGGAAGCCATTTAAATAGGGGTATTCCTTGAGAAGGGAAAAATTTAAGTATTATGGAAAACACTCGGAGCGGAGTTTTACCTAGTCAAATGTTGAGAGCGACTTGCGCATAATTAGAATGATGATGTTAGTAAGGTATAAAAAGTCCAGAAATGAACACCGTGGAGAAAAATGTACGGGTTAGAACTTTCAGTATACACTGAGGAAAAATGACGGTATTAAGTATCACTTAAAGTGAGACATTACAAGTGGAAGTTGATGTTGAGTGGGACATGGTGAGTAGTCTCCGCGTGCACCACTCATAGATAGGATTTGGTTGCAGCAAGAAGTTCATCCAGAAAACTTTGTATCAAGCCGACGATTCCGGTAATGGAAAAGGGTAGTCAAGTCGGTAAAATTTCTTTGATGGGTTGCCAACCTTAAGGTAAGGTCAAGAGTTCCTTCGAATGTGTGGAACAAGCTGACCTAGAAGAAAGCGATTGATATTCCTTTGGGGTGATTCACAATATTAGATAGTGTGCCCCAGTCTACCTTTGAAAAGAAGAATCGCGCCGGTACGTGGTCCTGCCCGGCATTATTCTGAACTAGGATGAGATTCTTGAACCCCACCTTCAATATGGGATTTCAAGAAGCAGTATAGATAACATTTCATTTGGAAGCATGTTGTATCACCTATAGCCGGGGAGTAGGCGAAAGGTGATTAACGACTAGTGGAGATGTATGAAAGTAATTTCGGACTCATTGTGGTCATTTCTTATCCATAGCCATTATAGCTGGTTAGTAAAGTATATTACGATACTTGGGAGAAGTTATTACCTAATGGTAGAGTTATATGTAAACACTCGTACCTGTTTATGGTGGACAAAGTACTTATTGGGGGTCTTGTGCAAAGAACCTTAACTAGTCTCCCTCGAGTTGTTTATAAATGAGTGGTACATAATTTTGGATTAGTCGAGTTATAATCCGATGACTAAAATGGAATAACCACATACTGTCTTAGGTAACCTTTTGACTATCGTAAGAGTTACGTCACCAGAAATTGAGATTTAAAAAAACTGACAAGAGTAGTCCGATGTTCATATGGTTTCTCTCAAGATGGGAGTTTTTGTGTTTAGATAAATATGAGTTGACACGTAGTGAGGTATGACCTCTGATTCGTATCGAATATTGTATATTTCCGCCCGTTATCCTTATGCATTCTAGCTCTTTTATGGTCCTAAATGCCTATAATTATGCTCATTAACCAGACAACCTTGGATTTGGATATATACATGCTTTGTAGGGGTTATTTGTGCTTTTGTAGGTATTGGAACGCTAAAAGTGAGGATTCGTTGCATTTCGGAGAAGTTTCGTCGCTGGACGCTACTTCAAGGGCATTTTAGTCAATTCACATTTCTTATTCGGCTCTTGGATATTCCACAGATGCGTAGTTCATTGAGTTAGCATCGTGTGGCCGCAAACGGTGCGTCGTTTGGAGTTCGGACGAAGAAGCTAGGCTCGTTTCCGTAATGGACCTTTTCCCCCTCATCATGGACCAAATGCAGCCTGAAAACAGAGTACCGGTCGACCGCGTCCTTGGGACCGATCGACCGCGGTTTCAACTTTTGCCGTGGGAAGGAGACAGTATGCTTTGGCTTAAGGGGCCGGTCGACCGGTAGTGCCAGATATTTTGGGCTCTTTCCTCTTTCTTTCCTTTTTCCCCTACTTTTTCCCACTTACTATATAAACCCATTTTTGATTTTAATTCAGAAGATACACAATTTTAGGTTAGTTTAGCTTAGGGTTTGGGGTTTTTGCTTGGTTCTTCTTCATTTCTCTTTGGTTTGACACCCCATTTGGATTGTAAGTTGACTATTCATCTCCCCTACCATTTGAATACAGTTGTATTTCTTCATTTCTTGCTTTCTAGTTAATTTACAAGCTTTCTAAGTTAGGTTTTCTTGCTTTATTTACATGCTTTGATTTACACGCTTTCTAGTATAGATTTACCGCGTTTATTTACCGCTTTCCATTTATCGCGTTTTTAACATGCTTTCTAGGTAATTTAAATTAGGTTGTGTTTGAATTGAACTCACTCGGGTTGACGTGTTGCTTTGCTTTGGTGATGGAGTTTACGGGTCTATTTCGAGTGTGTTGTCCTACTTATTACGCCTAGGAGATTTGACGGGGCATATCATGTATGTCCCGTGCTTACGACCTTTCGCGCGTAATTTCCGGGATATTTGTTGACGCCAAAATCTTATTAGGCTTTTATGATGATTTAGGGCGTAACAACCCTTGATTTAATTAACTGTCGAAATGAGACACATTTGTAATAACTCATCGACCCATGTAACCATTTTATACAAATTAACTCGGGTGAGGGATATTCGACGCAACCTATAGTTTACTCGCTTTCATAATCTAGTTTCAATACATTGCCTAGATTAACATTTCCCTTTTATGCATATTTTTCCTTTTAGTTTGTAATCATCTTTTACACTTTTATTTCGGAGTATTAAATCACTTAAATTCTAACAACTTGTCCCAGTGGATTCTCGATACCCGACTTACTGTCGTGCTTGCCTCGCAAGTGTAGTAGTAACTTAGGTTTTTGTATTGAGTTGGCGAAACGAAAACAACGACTGTGCACTTTACACGCGCACACTTTTCGCGCTCGATCAAAATGGCGCTGTTGCCGGGGATGAGTTTGTTTTAGACTTTATTTGAATTAGTATTTCATAGTATTTTCTTTCTATTTGTATTATTTGCTAATATTTTGCAGGACTTCCACATTTGAGCACTTAGAAACGCTCGAATTTTTCCCGCGCACACTTACTTTGTGGAATCCGCCACTTCGAGCCATTTTTGGGGCAAGCATGTCTTATTCCAATTCTTTCGGTAATCCTTGTTATAATTCTCAAAATTCTAGGCCTATGACTTTTGGTGAATACTTAGCATCCCAAAGTAAAACAAATTCAAATATGACTTTGGGCGAGTATAACAAAAGTCAAAACTTAGGTTATTGGAATTTTGATGATGATGACAATGATTTTGGGCCTTTACCTCCTTATAATAGGAATTTTAAAACGAATTCGAATAGTTTTCAAAATTCCTATAATAATGAGTTTTCGTTTAAGTCCGATGGTAATTTTCAAAGTTCTTATTCTAATGCATTCGCACCTCGACCTATGACATTCGGTGAGGGCTTGCGTATGTATGAGAATGAGAAAATTAAAAATCGCTATCGGGAAGAAAATCGTTCGTGGGAACATGAGTTGGATTTATTATTTGAGTCCGACGACGATTTTGCTTCCGAGACTTTTGAAGTCGAGGAATGTTTTGAACCAAATGACGTACTTGTACCTACTTTGGAACAAGCCACTCTAGACTTTGCCCATCTCGTAATAGATATTGAAAGTGAGGATGAAAATGACGTAATATCTATTTGCAATGAAATGATTTCTTCTTTGTCCCCCAAAGAAGAACATTTCATTGAAAATGATATTATTTCCTTTGAAATTCCAACTTCATGCGATGATGATTCATCTCATGAGTTTGAATTTCTTTCATCCCCATTTTCATTCTCTATTACCCCACCGGAACAAGTACCCGATGATTCGGTTTCGAACTTTAATGTTTTAAACCCTATCGCCGATGAGGAGTACTTGCTCGAGTCGCCCTCCACGATCGCATCTTTGCCTTTGTGTGCGCCGCCTCCCATTCCAACTTCAAAATCCTTGGGAGGATATTCGACTTTTCTCGGTCCCCACTTGTTTTTGTCACCCGTGCAATCCAAACCCCCCATCGTCCCTCCAAAACTTTTAATTGGCGATGGTTCATTTCTTCCGCCTTACACATGCCTTCCGTTGTTAAACGGAATTCATATTTTTTGGAAGGCATGCTTGTATGTGAGGGTACACCGGTTATCCTCCAAAGTCAAATCGTTTTTATGGTGGACCCTCACCTATTTAGACTTCTAGTGTACAGTTAGTGTGAAGTCTAAATAGTAGGTTGTATATAGTTAGCTTTTTATTTTTTCTTTCCTTTTTAATTTAGTCTAGTGTAATTAGTTAACTTTTTGTTATTTGTTTTTGATATGCTCGGTACTAACTTGTTTTGTAGATTCTTTGGACTTGTTCTTATGGGGATCGCTCCAATTTTGGGTAATATCGCTCTTTTCCTCTCTTTGACTTGGTTCTTAATTTACATTGAGGACAATGTCAAGTTTTAAGTTAGGGGGTGTGGGATATTCTATCCATTTCTTTATTTAGTCCATGATTTGGCTCACATGTTAGTTACTTAGTATGCTTTTCTTAGAAAAATTAAAAATTTTAAAAAGATTTTCTTTCTTTTTTCTCCTTTTTGGGGCATTTTGCCTTTGTTTTCGATGATAAATTTCAATAATTGCCCGATCCAATTGACAACCCAATGATGCATGTTCTCGATTTTAGAAGTTATTAGACTTTAGTCTCGATTATTGATATTGTGAATAACTTCATGAATTAAACTTTAATCCCATGAGCACATGCACTTTTATTGTTATATTGATTTGGTTTAAGATTTTTATAACTCGGTAATCTTTTGTTGCATTGTATATACTTACACCGAGTAAGCTTTGTACCTTTCGTCGTTTGTGAGTGTATACACTATTCATTTCTCATTGAAAACGTTGAATTCGTTGGTAATCTCTCTATTCTTTCATTTGATCGTTCATTAATTGAGTTCATACTTGAATTGTGTTACTTGATCATGATTTTCATATATTATTTTGACTCGAGAATTGCGTAAACTTTGTGAAATGATCATAGGCATTCTTTGTTATATCACCCATATTAGCCTTGACCTCACCCTTATATGTTTACCCTCGTTAACCCCTTTGAGCCTAAATATAGCCTTTCTTTTCATATCCCATTCCCATAACCAACTCTAAATTGGAGTTTTAGCCCATACATACACTTTCCATACCTTTATTTGGAATGTTACTTGGGATTGAATGATGTTGTTATGATGCCGGTTGCAATTTAGGCATATGAGAGTTTGATAAGTAAAGAAAAGAAAGTAGTGAAAAAAGTGAAGAAAAAGAGAAAGTAAAAAGCAAAAGAAAACAAAAGAGAAAATGAGAAAAAGAAGAAAAGAAAAATAAAGAGAAGTTTGTATTTGTTGTATATAGTTCAATAAGCTTTGATTACTCTCCCCGATGATATATCTAATGCCGTTTTGGAACATGTTTTTCGATTTTGATATTGCCCGCATTATCCCATTATCCCGAGTTTTCATTCCGAACACTTTGAATCCGTACATACATTCCTTTCATTTCGTACCCTAGCCATACCTACATTATAACCCTAGTAAAGTCCTATGTGATCTTTGGTTGATGTAATTTAAAAGTCATAATAGTTGTGATAATCTGTGAAAATGCATTTCGCCTCTTTTAGTGTGTGGTATCCTTTCATTGAGATTATATTTTTCAGTTTATATATAGCGTTCTTCTTTCGTGACATGTGTGTGGCCTAGTTTCCATTTACAATTACTCATTAGCCCGCATGTTCCGTGTGTTACCTCCCTGTTTCGAGTGAATTCGCTTGATGAGCGTAATGCCCGTGAGGATTGAATATATGCTTGCTTTAATGTTTATCCGGTTTATTTAAGTTTTCGCCAAATCACACTTTGCATGTGCTCTCTCCCCTCCCACATTTTAAGGTTTCAATTCTATGAGGTGCATTCGATAATGTTAATGATTTAGACTTTTGTTTGAATTCATTCAATATGCTAATAATGTGTATGAAATCCTTTTCGCCATTGTTGGGCTTGTCTCATGTTGGGTTGGGCATATTTTGAGGAAACTTTATGATGTTTGTGGGTATCATCCCTGAAAACCCTCACGAGACGACACTCGTCCACTAGGGTAACCTAGGGGTTTAACGGCTTATTGCATATGCTAAATGCAATCGTGTTCCCTACGAAAGTGGCAATTATATTTCGATGCATATATACATTTTGTACCGCCCTCTGTGGTCTGGTTTTCTTTGTTTCATTACTAGGGACTAGCAATGTGTAAGTTAGGGGGTGTGATTCGTATCGAATATTGTATATTTCCGCCCGTTATCCTTATGCATTCTAGCTCTTTTATGGTCCTAAATGCCTATAATTATGCTCATTAACCAGACAACCTTGGATTTGGATATATACATGCTTTGCAGGGGTTATTTGTGCTTTTGTAGGTATTGGAACGCTAAAAGTGAGGATCCGTTGCATTTCGGAGAAGTTTCGTCGCTGGACGCTACTTCAAGGGCATTTTAGTCAATTCACATTTCTTATTCGGCTCTTGGATATTCCACGGATGCGTAGTTCATTGAGTTAGCATCGTGTGGCCACAAACGGTGCGTCGTTTGGAGTTCGGAAGAAGAAGCTAGGCTCGTTTCCGTAATGGACCTTTTCCCCCTCATCATGGACCAAATGCAGCCTGAAAACAGAGTACCGGTCGACCGCGTCCCTGGGACCGATCGACCGCGGTTTCAACTTTTGCCGTGGGAAGGAGACAATATGCTTTGGCTTAAGGGGCCGGTCGACCGCGCCCCTGTGACCGGTCGACCGGTAGTGCCAGATATTTTGGGCTCTTTCCTCTTTCTTTCCTTTTTCCCCTACTTTTTCCCACTTACTATATAAACCCATTTTTGGTTTTAATTCAGAAGATACACGATTTTAGGTTAGTTTAGCTTAGGGTTTGGGGTTTTTGCTTGGTTCTTCTTCATTTATCTTTGGTTTGACACCCCATTTGGATTGTAAGTTGACTATTCATCTCCCCTACCATTTGAATATAGTTGTATTTCTTCATTTCTTGCTTTCTAGTTAATTTACAAGCTTTCTAAGTTAGGTTTTCTTGCTTTATTTACATGCTTTGATTTACACGCTTTCTAGTATAGATTTACCGCGTTTATTTACCGCTTTCCATTTATCGCATTTTTAACATGCTTTCTAGGTAATTTAAATTAGGTTGTGTTTGAATTGAACTCACTCGGGTTGACGTGTTGCTTTGCTTTGGTGATGGAGTTTACGGGTCTATTTCGAGTGTGTTGTCCTAGTTATTACGCCTAGGAGATTTGACGGGGCATATCATGTATGTCCCGTGCTTACGACCTTTCGCGCGTAATTTCCGGGATATTTGTTGACGCCAAAATCTTATTAGGCTTTTATGATGATTTAGGGCGTAACAACCCTTGATTTAATTAACTGTCGAAACGAGACACATTTGTAATAACTCATCGACCCATGTAACCATTTTATACAAATTAACTCGGGTGAGGGATATTCGACGCAACCTATAGTTTACTCGCTTTCATAATCTAGTTTCAATACATTGCCTAGATTAACATTTCCCTTTTATGCATATTTTTCCTTTTAGTTTGTAATCATCTTTTACACTTTTATTCCGGAGTATTAAATCACTTAAATTCTAACAACTTGTCCCAGTGGATTCTCGATACCCGACTTACCGCTGTGCTTGCCTCGCAAGTGTAGTAGTAACTTAGGTTTTTGTATTGAGTTGGCGAAACGAAAACAACGACTGTGCACTTTACACGCGCACACTTTTCGCGCTCGATCAACCTCCCAATAATATTGAGATAATGGGGGCCAATAATGTATAGGCTCATCTTATTCGAATGTCATCGGGTAGGAGCAAAGTGAAGTGTCATTATTGAGATGTGACCCTGTAACTGATAAAGTGTTGAGAAAGTTAAACAATCTTACTGTGAGGAGGGGAGCTATAGCGATTAAGCGCCTTACTTGAAAGTTAGTTTTGCGTACTGATACAGTATCCAGAATTGTCTTACCAGGTATGACTTATTTTTCGAATTTTGGGACGAAATTCTGTTATTAGAGGGGAAGTATGTAATACCCCGTATTTTTATGCATATTTATTTTATTATGAAATTATGGAAATTGGGATTAATTAATTTAAAGGGATAAAATTTAATTTATAATTAATTCGATTTTAAGGATAATAATTACTGGCGTGACTAGAGTTAGTGGTTATCGAAAATAATTATGTTGAAATCATGTTGAGTAATAACTATGTTGAACATTACGTAGTGAGTAACCTAATATCGTTTCAAAAATACGAGTATGGTCGGGGATTAAATACACGACAGTTAAAATATAATTATTTGGGACGCGCGTATGAGTCATGTTAATATTATATATTGGGGGTTAAAAAGGTAAATTATTTTTATATAACTCGAATGTCTATTTTGAGTGCGCCAGTGTGTCCGGAAGGGTCAAAATAGTCAGAAAAATACTACTGAGGTGTTTTAATTGGATTCCGAGGCATTCTAGCCCAAAATGATACCCCAAAGGGGTATTTTAGTCTTTTGGGATTTTTGAGTAATTAAATGGACGAAAATAGGATTAAAATAGTAACATCGAGGGTTAGTGGTCGGTCAGATTCAACCCACGTGAGAAGGAGAGAGAGACAGGGAGAGAGGGAGTACCAAGGAGGAAGAAGACTCCATTAGAGAACAAGGTCAAAAAGTCAAGGATTCCCACCAAAAGTTGAGCCAAAGTATAGATCACGACGAGAGGATCAACCACATATAAATATCAACCCGAGAATCAGAAGTCCATTCCAAGGCCAGTGTTTATCTTACTAGTTTATTTAGCATATATTGTTCCTGTTAAACTCTCTTGATGATTTAGTATACATACTATGATGAAAATTGGGTTTCATTAGGTTTAATCGTAAAGGAACATTAGATTTTGGTGATGGGTTTTATGTAGAGGATTTACCCCATTAGTAGACTACTGAATCTAGAGAATTAATGTACAAATCACGAATTTAATTAATGGTTTGAATAATTAAAGTTATGGGTTCATTATATGAGAATTCTTAGAGATTTTCGAAATTATTGGTTTCCATTTTGAATACATAATGATTTGAACACTAATTTGTGTTAGAATTTACCCCATAATGATTAGGGATAGTTTAGAACCATCTAAATTGATGTTGGACGAAATTTGGATTGAGTTTGAGGTTTGGAATGTTGGAAAAATGATTTTGGGGAAGAAGAGGGCAAGTTTGAAATTCTCGTTCAAAGACCTACCCAGGTCGTTCAAACGACCTCATTTGAACGAGAATTCCAACGAGATTTTGAGTTCGTTCGAGGTGAGGAGTTCGTTCAAACGACCTTGTTCGAACGAGAATCCTGGAACTTCGAACGAGATTCCAGAACTAGATTTTTGAGCTCGATTTAGTTTTAACCCATCCTAGGTTTATCTAAGCGAGTGTATTAACCACCGTGAGTAACGGGTGACTTAAATTCCAAAGTTTTAAGAAATTGAAGGTGTGATGATTCTCGAGGTATTGAACTTTTATGGAAAGCTAGGAGAGAATGTGAGTCCTAGAGAGGATATATATAAATGTACAACGGTGAGAGTAGACATGATAATATTATCTACGTACTATGGGAATTGGGTTGCGTAAATGCCTATTAAGTTATATAAGTTGTGTGCATGCTTATCACTTGGAATATTATGTGTATGACATACTTATCTACTGGCTATCAAACGGAGGTTAGCGCGTTGTGGACGACCATATCTTGTGTGCCTTCGGGGGGATTTTGAGTCGTGCCACTAGAGCATGGAACCAAGGTACAGACTATCTGTGAGAACGATAGTGATGACGGTCGTATGGGTGCATGGGTATGTGCGTAGCCCATCAGATTGGAACTATGTTCGCCTCCAATATGTGTATATATTTTATTAGTTCTTGAGAGATTGAACGTGTTGTCCTTCTTGCGTGAGCGTTACAATGGGACTAGATAGCTGAGTATGCCTAGCACCAGGGGTTTCTTAACCATGGGTGCAATATTAATGTATATATTTGTATGTATACATATTGAGATTTTATATATGTATACCGAGTTCCTATTCTGTGTTTCATGTTGGCCGCTTTATTATAGTATATACTTATTGGGTCACCAGTTGAGAATTAAAAAAAATGTTATGAGAATGAGTATAAGCATCTTTAAACCTATTCCTAAATAATAATCAATATATTGTATTCGGGTTATTTAGATATTTAATCCGGCATAGTAGTTATACTACGTATAGTCAGGCAGGGTATCATTACTAGTATGGGTAGTTAGGCTTGCTAGGCGTGCACATTAGATGAGAGGGGAGTATCTCAAGTGAGTTCACTAAGTTAACATGGATAATATATGTGCTAATTAAATCAATTTAAGAACTTGCTACTTTTAAACTGTTTTCTACTCGGGCTCTGACCCATTTTTCTACAACTCTCTTCTCTTATTTTATTATTTTAGGTGCTCAGCCACAGGGACACCAGGCTTAGGAGATTTCATTCATTTATCGAGTTTTAGTTGTCATGGAAGCTATTGGATGTTGCTAATAGACGCCTCTGAGTCTATTTCCCCTCATCTATTTGTTATTTACTTCAGTTGGACATGTCGTACCTCCTATTTTACATTCAGAGATTTAGAGTTATTTTATTCTATCATTATACTTTGATTTCATATTGTTGGATTTTGTATGTGGCCATCTCCGATCCTCGCAGCGGGCGGGTAGCGTGAGGATCCTAGGTCCTGCGCGTCCCTCTCGAGAGCGATTCAACCGACGTCATTGATGAGGTGCAAAATGTAGAGAGATGGAGTCGCCAATCTATTTTACTCAAAACAGATAAAAGAAAGGGAGCCATCCCGAAGGGCATCATCCAAAGACATACTGATTCATACGAAACCAAAATGATCCGAAAAGGGTTTGGAGGCTAAGTTACGTAATGCGAAGGTGTTAGGCACCCATTCCGCCCTTACGGTCTCTCATAGGTTTTTGCTATTTTCCTTTATTTTCCCCGTGATATGTGTGCATGTGTTTATGTAGTGGAGATAAAAGTCATCGACTTGTACCATGGAAGAGATAAAGAGAATCATTCGCAGGAATGTAAAAATAATATTAGAAAATAGAATTTACGCGATTATGCTTACGTTGATCGTTACGATGGAATGATAGCGCATATGGGATAATACGCTACTAAGAACAAATATATAGAATATAAGAGAATTGAGATTAGAAAAAAATAGGAAATGAGAGAAAAAGTAAAAATAGGACTCGAATCTTGAATTTTACCCCGAGACGCCTACGTAGTCTATAGAGGCATCAAAGTCCACGTAGTTCGCATGCAAAACGAGCGGTGGGGTTTATCCCATAAATCCAATCAGCGGATTCTCTTATTTGTGTGTGTGTAAAAAAGTGTTTTAGTTGTGTGAAAAGTGTAAGAAAAGTGTGAGAATTCCCGTTTGGAATTTATGAGCAAACCCTCTTTTTCTTATTTTTTGGGTTTTTACTTGTATGAAAATAAGAGATGTGCAATAATACTAAATAAAAAGTATATTAGGATATATGAGATGAGAGAATAGAAGTGTTAACTAGTAAAACAAGTTAATGAGAATTTATGAGAATTTAAGGAGAGAATTGAGAAAATTGGACGTTCTTGAAGATCTTGAGCTTGATCTTGAATGTTGGAGAGAAGCCCTTGCTCTTGGATGATGATGGAGGGAAATAAATTCACCAAGTTTGATGGGAAGGATGATGAAAAGTGAAGGTTGAAAAGGGATTTGGATGTGGAAATTACGCTGCCTTCGAAAGGGGTTTTTTGGATTTGCTGAGAGTGACATGTTTCAGATTTGGGCTCCCCTGTAAATGAGGACAAGCCCTCCTTTTTATAGGCCCAGGGCATTGTCGATCGGCATAGCCCTGGTCCTGCCAATCGGCAGGTGTGTTTAGGCACACTACCGATAGGTAGGGTCTGGGACCTACCATTTGGCAGTGTCTTTCTGGCCTTTTTGAAAAATTAGCCATAGAGTACAAACCGTCGATTCGTATCATTCATGAGGAAAACCGTTAGAAAGGTAATTCAGATACCTTAGAAAGTCCTTTGGATCGCTCCTGGGTTCGGGAGTTGACTTTGGATCAAATGTGGCTCAAAAGCGCTCGTCGGTCCATTAAACGGGGAATCGTCGGACGCAAACGGATCGTTTGTTCGCATGGTAAGTCTGAATTGTGCACAGGGTGGACCACTGGAAAGGTTAGGAGATGTACTTAGACATTCCAAAGAGTTTGACCTGCTTCAGAAAGTTAAATTTGGTCAACTGGGCCCTGGAAGCATTTGGTGACCTCTCAGAGTAAAACGGATCGTTCATCCGTACCGTAAGTCAGAATCGTGCACGGGGTGGACCGTTGGAAAGGGTTTTCAATTCCATTTGAAGATTCATATAGTCTTGGTCAAGTTGAAGAGTTGACTTTGGTCAAACGGAGCCTGGGAGCGTCCGGTAGCCCCTTGATAAGGTTTTGGGGAAAACGAGTCATTTGTCTGCATGGTAAGTCAGAATCACGCACGGGACAGATCGTTGGAAATGGGATTCAGGGCCGTTCGAAGATTCATTCGGTCTCGATTGAGATAAAGACTTTAAATTTTGGTCAAACGGAGCCTGGGAGTGGCCAATGGCTTTTAGGTCAGTACTCGGGGTATGACCTGGGACTGTAGTGATGAAGGGAGGTGCTAAGGACCTAAGGAGAGTTTAAGGGGTAAAAGAATGGGGTGTCTATAGAGCCCCTCGATGGGTGAGTTTGGAACAAACGATAGCCGTCAAATATACACCGCATATGCTTTGAAATAGGATGACCAATTCAGGGGGTTGAGGCCGATTCTGAGGACTTGGGGGGTAAGGATGACCAATTCAGAGGGCCAAAGCCGATTCTGAGGACCTACGATGCGTGCCGAGATAACTAATTATTTGGGTCGAAGCCAATTATGGGGGATTGAAGATGAGGGTGATCGATTCTGCGGGTCAAAGCTAATTCTACGGGCTTGAAGATGAGGGTGAACAATTCTGTGGGTCGAAGCCAATTCTGCGGGCTTAAGTTGAGACGACCAATTCTGCGGGCTTAAGTTGAGATGACCAATTCTGCGAGTCAAAGTCAATTCTGCGGGATTAAGTTGTGATGACCAATTCTGCGGGTCAAAGCCAATTCTGCGGGCTTAAGTTGTGATGACCAATTTTGCGGGTCGAAGCTACTTCTGCGGGCTTAAGTTGAGATGACCAATTCAGCGGGTCGAAACCAATTCTACGGGCTAAAGTTGATGATCCAAGATTGAGGTTAATTCTGACCTAACTAAGGTGACGATCCAGAACTGAGGTCAATTCTGACCTAAGAGAGGTGAAGACCAAGAACCGAGGTCAATTCTGACCTAACTAAGTTAACAATCCAAGACCGAGGTCAATTCTGACCTAAGAGAGGTGACGATCGAGCACCAAGGTCAATTCTGACCTAACTAAGGTGACGATCCAAAATTGAGGTCAATTCTGAGTTAAAAGAGGGTAAAGATTGGATTTTGAGTTCCGTTGGGGAATAGTGAATGAGCTGGGGATCCGATTGCTAGGGAAATCCTTGTGATTTTGGAGATTTTGTGAAGGGATGGCTAAAATTCCACCGAGGATGTGATTAAGTGGTCCAGGTTTTGGACATATTTCTCGGGGAGGTCTGAGACCTTTGGGGCATAGGAGGTGATCCTTAGAGATCCTTCGGGGGCTTCGTCGGGAGGAGATTCACTTGTCTTTTGAGAGTTTCGCTGGGGAACTAGGGGTTTCGCTTGAGGGAATGTGAAATTTTCTTGCCAAAAATGTTCTAAATCCTTTCTGGGATTTTTAGGAATTTTTTGAGGATTTTCCAAGATTTTCTGGTATTTTCTGGGAATTTTCGTACGCAATTTTAAAGGGGCGAGGGGTGCCGATCGACATGGTGCGAGGGGTGCCATTCGTCAGTGGCACGGACTTTTGGACTACCTCAGGAAAGGGGCAGTGTCGATCAGTAAGTGGGGGGTCAATGACGATCGACATGACCCTTGGCATCCTATATAAAGGGGCGAATTCCTTTCATTTTTTCACATCTTCTTGCTTTCTCTCTCTCTGCGATTTTCCTATGCAAATCGTTTTAGCATTCCAATCTCTAAAAAATGGCCACTTTTGTGAGCATTGTACCATATAGGGAATGGTTGACTGTTGATGACTGGGAGAACGTAGAGTGGAGGGCTAGGGCGCCTCTTGCTTTGGGGAGCGAGAATTCCTTTAATGCGTTCAAGCTGGTTACGGATGAGCGGATCTTGTAGCGGGAGTCGCCGCGTCATTGCTCTTCGAGGGTGGTGAGCCCCGGCGGTTAACTAAGTAGCCCGAATTTTGGCATTCCTTTTTTTTTTGTGATTTTTCCTTTCTTCTTGAATTTTGACAAGGTTTTTTGTTCTTTTGACAATCTGATATCTCTTTGAAGAACATGCGTGCCCGCGGGATGACGGGTCTTAAGGACGTCTGTGAGCATCTTCCACTCGTGGTGCGTTGGGTGGTATCATCAGCGAGTTTTGGGTGGTTGGCGTCGTTTCACATCGGTCTTATGCGCTTTGGGGGAGAGATGGTGGGATACTACCCATACCTTCTATTTCGGCTTTGGGGAGATGATCGTGACTCCTATAGACGTGCAGCAGCTGCTGGGGCTGGATTGTGATGGAGAGCGGATAGATTTGGATCGCTCCATGCGGTTCAGGCCAGAGGTGGTGCGTACGGCGCTCGGTGATGTAGGGAGGATAGTTTCTGGGGATTCCATCCGATTGTCCTTACTGAAGGATGTTTTACTGAGTAGGGTGGTTGATGTGGAGGATGCGCTGCAGGTGAGGCAGATGGCCTGATTGTTTATTTTGTTGGTGCTGGGAGATTTCATGGTGGCGTCGAGCGGCGACTTCGTC
The DNA here is from genome assembly GCA_949130495.1 of Sambucus nigra. NCBI lineage: Eukaryota > Viridiplantae > Streptophyta > Magnoliopsida > Dipsacales > Adoxaceae > Sambucus > Sambucus nigra. The sequence goes on along the minus strand of OX422208.1, from coordinate 527,135,485 downwards.
CATTTGTGGTTCTTACCGTACTTGAGGATGTTTTCGAACATCTCTTTCTATGATTGGGGGAGCCTGACTTTGGCGACCTTCTATTTTTCTTTGGATGCATTCAGCCAGTACTGCCGACAAACTTTTACTGAAGCCATGTATCTTCTTGAGGTATTCTTTAGTTTGCGCATTTTCCTTTCATGCATTCGTATTTTCCTTATGCGTCTCTTTTTTATTTTGAATTCTTATCTTTGGCAGACGTGGTTCTATGAGGTAATTGGGTGCAATACCCAGCTGATTACTCTGAAGGATGAGACAGTTGGGAACTTCTGCCGATCGTATCGATGACGGAAGGTCAATCGACAGTCGAAGGGATCTCTTTCTCTAGAGGCGGTGCGTCAGGTCTTGAATGGCCTGCCCAGTGGTATGGTAAGACTCTTTCCAGTTCAGTCTTGGTTTTTGCATGTTCTGATTCTGTATTGACTTATGCTTGCTGGGAATTTTCAGGTGACTTTTTACCCTTGGGGGATAACCATTCAGGATACGGGGGCGACTGGGGTGAACGCGCAGATGAGGCATTTGCTGGCGCATAAGTTTGACCCCTCTTGGTATCTTGGGGAGAGGGTGGTTCGGAAGTTTGCTGAGAAAGTGGTGGTGCCACCTGCGAGGCCTCCTATGTCTATAAGGCGGGAGCGACTGCTGCCGGAGGATGCGAGGATCGCGAAGATGATCGGCGAGTCCTACCCGCTGTGTACTGATATGGCTGCGTCGTATGACTATATGGACTTTGTGACGAGCTGGTTGATGGCGCCCATCATATATGATGCCTTGCCTTTCCCTCCCGCGGGTTTGAGTCTGGCGATGGGGTCTTCCCACAGCAGCGGTGGTCCGTCGGCGTCTATGGAGGCAGCGACTTCGGAGGTTACTTTTGTGCAGTTGCATACTCCTTCGTACAACATTCAACGGGCTAATGGGGGGGATGGTGACTATGCTGCACTGTCCTCATGCGGTGGATCCAGAGGAGCTTGGTTTGACAAAGGAGGTTCTTCGACCTGAGATATATCTTTTCCTGTTCCTCTCTGTCTTTCTTTTCTGTTTTGATCCTTTTCGCTTTGATACTGATTTTTCCTTTTACTTGCAGCAAGTCCGGGTGTCGATTACTTGGCTAAGGGACATTCGAGACTGGATATCTTCGGCGACTACCCATATTCGGGATGCGGTCCCGGTTCTTTATTGCTTGGTGACGTCTGCTTCATTCGGGGAGGACTCTTGCTCGGGTAGTGGTGGTGCATCATCCCGCCGTAGGGGAAAGAGAGCGCTTTGAAGGGATGGAAGCTCTTAGAGGGGGGTGAAAGGTAGGTGAGAGAGAGAGAGAGAGGATGTGGGTTCGGGTTGAGTCCCGTTATTTTTTGCTTTTCTTTATTTCCTGCGAAATTTGATGTAACATAAAGAATATATATATATATATATATATATATATATATATATATATATATATATATATATATATATATATATATATGCAATGTAAATGGAGGTTTTTATTATCTTTTGTTAATGATGAATGAATGCATGCACACGCGCTTTTACTTTACTGCTGAGACCGTAAAAAATAAATATTTTTGGTATTTTGAAAGAAAGTTTTAAAAATGATAAATTATACAGGGGTGGAAGAGGGTTTTTAAAATTCTGTTGAAAATATCAATTTATTTTTTATTGAGCTTCTGATTTTGACAAAAGAGGAAAAAGGAGAATTTCCAAAAATAGGGGGTTGCCGATTGGCAAGCCCCTTGTCCTGCCTATCAGCGGTCAAGTCCAGTCCCATTAATTCAAAGCTTTGATTAGTGCCCTCTTCAGCCTCTTGTGCTTTGTGGGGTAGGATTTCCTCCGATTTCTGCAGGGGTCATGAATTTTGTGAGGGTTTTCATGTATAAAAAGGGGTAAGGGTGGAGTGTTTTCATCACACATTCACATTCTTACTTACTTGCCTACTATTTCTTAGTCTTGCAAGATGGCTCTCCCTAGTAGCATTGAGTTTGCTAACTGTACTACCCCGTAATTTTTATGACTTTTAAAATGGGTTATATTTTAACTTAATGGACTAATTGGATTTTACTATAAATTAATTCATTTGGGTTTTATCCGAATTGTGGATATTAAAATGGATGATTCTTCATGTTACTTAAAGATATTTAGGTAATTTATGAATGTGATGTCATTGATATGACGGTGTGATATAAAATCGGTAATTTGAATTTTTAGTCAGACGCGGTATGGGATGTGTCAGGACTAATTTATTAAATTATAAAGGAAATTTATTTTCTATCGACCTTATAGTCATTTTGACTGCGCCGTTGCGTCCGTAAGGTTCGAAATAGTCAGAAAAGTCTATTTGGATGTTAATTTTGAGTCTCAGGTCATTTGGAAATGAATAGACAACCCGAAAGGGCATTTTGGTCATTTTTCTAGGGGGGTGAATAGTGATTTCGGATTTTGTCCTATTATAAGTATTGGTAGATTAAGTGTATGTGGGTTATTCATCTCCTCTACAAAAAATAGAGAAGTCATCTTCCTAGAGAGAGTGAAAGGTTGCTTTGGAGGAGAAAAGCTTGCTTGGAAAGGAGGAGAACTAAAGACCAACGGTCACCACCACCAACCACCACCGAAAGTGGCCCGAAAAAGGGAGAACCACCTATGTTATTCAACCCCAAAGGATCAGATCTTCATTAAAGGCAAGTGTTTGATATTTGCAACTTAAGTTCGTATATTGTCCATGTTAGAATAATTATGAAAAGAGATGATTTTCATGCTTGGAAGATGAAAGGATATAGTTGTTAATGGATTTTTGGAATCTAAAAATATATAGGAATTAAACTCATGTTGTAGGTAGTTAGTAATCCAATAAATATTCATCAATCTGTGGAAGAAATTATGAAAATAATTTAGTGTTCTTGAAGATAATATGTTGATAATTTTCTGGGAAAAGAGGCAAAAACGAGTGGAATGAGAAGAGCCAATTTGGAATGTTTAGATCTCCTTTTCGAGTGCATTTGGATGAGATTTAAGAAAAACTCAAAACACATACCTGACTCAATTTTTCGTGTAGAATCCAAATCTGAAGTCGGATTGATGATTTGAATAATTTTTGGATCTGATTTTTCCCGAGTATTTAAAATCTGAGAATTCATGATGTTGTTTCTTTTTAATGTTGGTTCTTATCCCAAAACTTTTGTGGATATTTGGTGATTATTAATTGGATATTATGGGACTTAGAAAATATCAGTAGACCCTTGATAAGATTTGAATTAATTTGATTGGTATTTAAATTGATTAGAATGATGATAATTAAATTAAAGAAATTTCGGTTGCTAGATTCATTTGTTGGATTATAATTGGTTTGCTTGAGGATTAATGATAGGTCCAGTAGTGGTGATTGAATGTAACACCTGGGTAGCCTTAGGATTACAATATTAACATCAAGGACTGAGTTTAAGCTCATTATTGATTGTGCAAGGACTAAGTGTAATACGAGCGCTTAGTGGTACGGCTCCTGGATAGAGATGGGAGTTTAGAACACATTTGATTGAAAGGGGGGATGAGGTTATTCCGATCGCATATTTGAAGTTGACGAACCTCCTCGATCGACAAAGTTAAGTAGTAGTGTATTGGAGGGGTTCCTTGTTTGGATTTCGCTTTGCGAGACGCTCCGCGCATGAACCTTAACGACGTCGGGAGTGGAGAGATGTTATAGGATGCGAGGATAATTAAATTATAAAGTAAAGATATGATATGTTAATATGTGGGATTTAAAAGGGATATAATGCTAAGTATAGGAAATATCTTATGGTAGTGATATTACCTTATTGATATTATATTATAGGTATGATAATACCTATTGGATTGATTGATGATTTATGTGTATAACATACCTAGCTTACTTGCTATCGGTGGGAGGTTTGCGCGTGAGGGCAGTCATATCCTGATGAATCCATGGGATCTTTGATTTGTCGCTCGAGAACATAGGTCTATGAAAGACTTATCGGGGAGTTGATAAGTCCGCTGACTGTGGGTACGTAGGTATGTGCGTGACCCATGGATACGAGAACTATGTTCGCCTCCAATGATTGTGCTGTTGTTTGTGGTTCGTGGAATCTTACCGAACCTTTAGTCCCCTATTCGGCGACCTGCGATGATGGGACATGATAGCAGAGTAATGCATTGCACCGCAGTTGTGACTCGGGGTGCTGTATTATATATATATATATATAATATGATTAAATGAATGAATGGATATTTATTATGGTTAAATCTATCTACGGTGATAATTGTATATAACAGTGAATATAGAAAGATAATGTAATTAAGTTAATGAATGTTTATGCTTATAGAATTGAAAAGCTTAACTCATGTTAATGAGAAACGATTCATATTAATGAGTAATGATTCATGTTAATGAAAAACTAATCATATAAAGGAGAAATGTAAATGAATAATAATGTGACGTATGGTATGGGACATACGGGGTTATGATATGGGAATGGAATTATATTATGGAATTGTTAAAGAGGAACCATTAACTAGGAGGTTAATAGGAAACGTTAAGTGTGCACTCTAGTTGAGAGGTGAGAATGGCAAGTGAGAGTTGGGTCTAACATGTACATAATAAAAGATTTATTGCACTTGTTAAATACTTGCTGTTTTAAAACTCATTTACACATTCGGGCTCTGACCCGTTTCCTTGCATATTTTCTTTTGTATTGTATCTTCTATATCAGGTGTCCAGCAACAGGGACGCCAACCTTAGTTGATTGTGACGAGCTATGGAGCTATGGAGTTTTGCTTAGACGCCTATCATCTTTTTGATTCACAGTATTCTTAGTTAGGGCATGTCGCCCAAAGGATTCAGTTATCTTTTCTATCGGGGTTAAATACTATTGTATCCGTGTCTTTTTAATACAGTTGACATTGTTGGGATTATTGTAATGGATTTATATTATTTGGGGATGTTTATTCCAATTGCATTTAAATTCTTTTGTGTTATCTACTTGGTTATAAGTGTTGTAGAATAAAATGTGTTGTGTTATTCTTAAACTGGAAATAAATTTTGTTAAATTAAAATTTGGAAAGTTTTTAACACCAGCTTAATTGAGTATTGGGTGAGTTGTAAATGTTTTCGACAGTGATGCTAAGAATGAGCCAACTGTATATTCTGTTTTAATTTGGTATGGGACTGGCCACCCGGTATTTAATTAGGCGGGGTGTTACACTAACCACCTCGAAGCCTTGGAAGTAATGTGCTCTTATAATGTTGACTACGCTACTTTCAATACGCGTCGAGTTTCTTTGTGGCACAATCGGTCCATTGAGTGGAACATGATGATGGCGGCGGTATAATTTTGGTACCCCGAAGACCATGTATTCCTCTTTGGGTTGGATGAAGTTTGTCCTACATACGAGGAATTTTCTTCCATGCTGGGGATAAATCCCAGTGTTGTTGCAGCTCTTCCTGAGTTTTCCCATTTTCCCAGGGATTTGTTGGCCGGGATTCTTCGCATTTCTCCTTCGGCGGCCAGACCATTGATTGCTGGGGGGATGATCTCACTTTCGACGGTATTACAGTCTCTTCATTTGCATGAGGTTGGCGATGCTGGATACACCGGAGCCGTTTTTCTGGGCTTGGTTTCAAAATTGCTGCTGGTGATTGGGGAACTGTTGGTGGACCCACAACTTGCAGCTATTATTTTTTGTATGTCATACCTTCGCAATCCTGCGACAATGATACTGGCGGAGACTTTGAATGGCCTGGATGCCTGGCGAGAAGGTCGTTCTGACTTCTTGAGGGGAAGCCCCGTGATGCTGTTCATGTGGTTGTCTGAGAGACTCCGCCTAATGACTCCTCTGGAATACCCTATGTCGGTTGTACCCAACTTCTTTTCGCGCTATTTCATCAGCGTTGGCTTGGACATCGAGAGTTGGAAGAACTGGTTTATGGAGCACGGGGCTCTAAATCTGTACTGGTCAGTGCCTTGGTGGGGACAGTTGCTGCCTATTCTGGAGCTGGGAGAATACTCGTATATCTGGTTGGTTGGTCTCAGACATACCTCTTTCTATTTCCCTTAACGGCTTATGCGTAAATTTGGCTGGCAGTAGGTCGTTCCACCTCGGACACTAGACTTCTTTCCGGTAGAAGATTTGACTGAGCATCTGCGCATGTGGCTTGGCTCTATGTGGGAGAATCGACGTCCGTCGACCCATCCTTCTCAAATCCCCCCGAAGGCACACAAGATATGGTCGTCCACAACGCGCTAACCTCCGTTCGATAGCCAGTAGCTAGGTATGTCATACACATAATATTCCAAGTGATAAGCATGCACACAACTTATATAACTTAATAAGCATTCACGCAACCCAATTCCCATAGTACGTAGATAATATTATCATTTCTACTCTCACCGTTATTCATTTATATATATCCTCTCTAGGACTCACATTCTCTCCTAGCTTTCCATAAAAGTTCAATACCTCGAGAATCATCACACCTTCAATTTCCTAAAACTTTAGAATTTAAGTCGCCTGTTACTCACGGTGGTTAATACACTGGCTTGGATAAACCTAGGATGGGTTTTAACTTAATCGAGCTCAAAAATCAAGTTCTGGAATCTCGTTCGAAGTTCCAGGATTCTCATTCGAACAAGGTCGTTTGAACGAACTCCTCACCTCGAACGAACTCAAAATCTCGTTGGAATTCTCGTTCAAACGAGGTCGTTTGAACGACCTGGGCAGGTCTTTGAACGAGAATTTCAAACTTGCCCTCTTCTTCCCCATTATCATTTTCCCAACATTTCAAACCTCAAACTCAATCCAAATTTCGTCCAACATCAATTTAGATGGTTCTAAACTATCCCTAATCATTATGGGGTAAATTCTAACACAAATTAGTGTTCAAATCATTATGTATTCAAAACGGAAACCAATAATTTCTAAAATATCTAAGAATTCTCATATAATGAACCCATCACTTTAATTATTCAAATCATTAATTAAATTCATGATTTGTACATAAAATCTCCAGATTCAGAGTCTACAAATGGGGTAAATCCTCTACATGTAACCCATCACTAAAATCTAATGTTCCTTTACGATTAAACCTAATCAAACCCAATTTTCATCATATTATGTCTAAATTATCAAGAGAGTTTAACAAGAACAGTATATGCTAAATAAACTAGCAAGATAAACACTTGCCTTGGAATGGACTTCTGATTCTCGAGTTGAAATTGATATGTGGTTGATCCTCTCGTCGCGATCTACACTTTGGCACAACTTTTGGTGGAAATCCTTGAGTTCTTGCCCTTGTTCTCCAATGGAGTCTTCTTCCTCCTTGGTACTCTCTCTCTCTCTCTCTCTCTCTCTCTCGTGGGTTGAAACTAACAGACCACTAACCCTCGATGTTCCTATTTTAATCCTATTTTCGTCCATTTAATTACTCAAAAATTCTAAAAGACTAAAGTACCCCTCCGGGGTATCATTTTGGGCTAAAAAGCCCTGGACTCCAATTAAAACACCTAAGTAGTATTTTTCCCTTCCGGACACACTGGCGCACTTCGAGTGATATAAAAATAATTTACCTTTTTAACTCCCAAATATATAATAGTGACGCGACTCATACGCGCATCCCAAATAATTATATTTTAACTGTCGTGTATCTCGTCCCCGACCATACTCTTATTTTCGAAACCATATTACGTTACTCACTACGTAATGTTCAACATAGTTATTACTCAACATGATTTCAACATAATTATTTTCGATAACCACTTAAAATTGGATTAATTATAAATTAAATTTTCTCCTTTTAAATTAATTAATTTTAATTTTTATAATTTCATAATAAAATAAATATGCATAAAAACACGGACATTATATTACTGTTGTGATTTATATTGTAATAGAGATAAAAGAAGACGAAGAGAGGAAATCTAAAAAGTCAATGTTGCTTAGGGAAGAAGCCAAAATAGAACTTTTCATTTTTCATAGAGAGAAGCTTAGAAAGCTAGACCAAAGACCAGAAGCGTTCAAGTGTGTGAAAGGGAGTTATTTTTTAACTGATATATGAAAGGGGTTCTTAATTCTCTAATTTTAATCCACGAGTCAGAGCTACAATTGTTATACATTATAAAATTCTATATACGAATTATAGTTTTTTGCAAGAAAATTACAAAAGGCATATATATACATTACAAATTATAAGTATATATTACTGAAAAATCGAGAAAAAAAAAACTGTTCAACTTAGCTTTCACAAAAAAAGGAGAGGACCCAAAATCACCCTATCACTTCAACTTTAGTTCGATATTTATACATATAAAGATAAGGACCTGTCCATTTTAGTCACTAACCAATAATTTTTTTTTTTTTGATGTATTGCCACTAACATATTTGGGCACTAAGGTTTCTCACCCGTATTGTATACCTTGTAAGTTAATTTATACATATATTTAATATGTGTATATTTAAAAATTCGGGTATACATTATAAAATTCAATGTACAAATTTTAATTGTTTTTTTGTAAAAAATTTACAAAAATTTTATATATATATTACAAAATATAATGAATACATTGTTCAAAATCAGATATACAGTAGTGGCATTCTTAACACACATAAAATATTATGGATGAGGGAGTTAAGCCAAAAATATTGATAAAGATATCTTTTCTTCATCTTGAGTTCCTTACCTCCAATTAAGGCCCCACAGTTATACCCCATTGGAGAGGCGTTCTTTTTTCTTTCTTCAACAAATACAACGCATCTATGCTTTCAATTGGGTATATATGTTTGTGTGATATAAGAAATACAAAAGTGAGAGGGAGAAGAGATGAAAAGACCTCTCCATTAATGTAATGAATAAAGGGACAGAGACGCTTTGCTAAATATAAAAATGAGCAGCCTTCGAATGGGTACTTTAATTTGACATCAAATGCTCCAAGTGGCAAAATACGGCTTGGAGTCACCGTTTTTATATCAAGTTAATAGATTAGATGGGTGGAGGAGACCATAATCTATCTATTTTTATACTATAAAACAGTCAACATGAGTTAATTGTATTCTGTTATAAAAATGTCCACGTGACACTTATTTTTAACTTTCTCTTTTTCCACGACTTTTCTTCTTCTCCCATTTTTTTCTTTCGCCCTGTCTCTTCTTCTCCCTACTCTTTGAATCTGCCAAGATGTTATACTTGAAAGTACATTGCAAAGAGAAATGCTCTGTCTTCTGCATTGAATCTCTCTCTCTCTCTCTCTCTCTCTCTCTCTCTCTCTCTGTGTGTGTGTGTGTGTGTGTGTGTGTATGAAGAGCAACCTAAAAACTTATGTATAAGATTACATCAGTCGTTATGTCATCAAGCAAGAATAAATTCTCAAGGAGGCAAGGTATTTACAACCATACATGTTCTCATTCCTTCCTTTTTAGGATTTTTATGTTTTGTATTTTGGTCATACTTTTGTTGAATTAAACATTTCACATTTACATGTGTTTAGATCCGTTTCTCTTTTAAGTTTTGGAAATTAGGGTATAAATATAGATTTTTTCAGTAATTTAACTTGATTATTTTCATATTTTTAGGAAAAAACCTAGAATGGTTGATAAACTGTACAAGGGAATAACTCGCATCGGAGTTACAGTGATTGAATGATGCGATACATCTTTGACTTACAAGTGTAAGTTTTACCTAAAATATATTTATGTTATTGTTAGTTGCATAGTTTTGACTTATCTACTTATACAGAATTTGTTTATTTTTGCCTACCACTGCACGCGCACAATTCTGTAAATTTACCAAATCTCTTGTTTCCTTCTCCCCCCATTGTGGATGCTCTTAGATATACATTTTTGGAAATATGGCTTAATGATTCTCAATGAAATAAGGGATGAACTCAAATAAAAAATGTGATTTAGGGTACATCTATTTTTCTATCAACAAGTGTGTTTTTCTCTTCTTGTTACTTTCTTCTCTCATTTAAAAAGAACGAGTTGATTTCTAAACTAATATGATAGTATATACAAATTAGTTTATGATACGCGTGGCTGCGAAATTCCCACTTTGTTTTTTTTTATGAGTGTCTTTTGTTCTGTAATTTCTGTGATCATCTATTTAAATGGTTGATAAGTTCATAGTTTTGATGAGGAGTTTATATAAGATCATATGTTTAACCTCACTGATCTTTTTGTTTGGCTTTAGTTTTTTTTCACCTACTTGCCTCATCGTTTGTTTACAATCATATTATTTGTTAACTCCTGACATCACTTTAAACTTTGGCCTCCAACCAGAAATCTTGATAGTGTGACATTGAAAATAAGATGATAAAATTATGTAGTAGTAATTTTTCTAAAAATATCTACTGGTGTATTTTGTAATTATACACATAGTTGCTAATGGCTAACAAATATAAAGGCAAGAAGTCCAACTTTAAGGTGCAGTTTAGTTCGTTGAATTTGAACCTTTATGACTAATGTGTTTTGTTCCATTATGTTTTGTTTTATTTGGACATTACATGTATTTAGATACAGTCTATTTACACCTCTATCATGTATGAAAAATCAAACTAATTATCTCTTACAATGATGTTAAAAGTGATTTTTTTGTTTTATTTAGTTGTTTATTAAATAAATAATGATTTAGTTGGTTGTATTTAGAACCAATCTATTTACACCTCTATCATGTATGAAAAATCAAACTAAATAAGTCTTACAATGATATTAAAAGTGATTTCAATTGAGAAATCTATGGCTCGAACGTGTTTAAACATTGGCTTGCTAAGGTATTAAAATCCCCACTTTAATTTCTAGCGTTCTACTTTTTGGATAACTTTTTGCTAGATTATTTGGGTGAAGTTATACTCACGTTGACTTTGTTATTTTCATTTCAGGTCGCGTGTGCACGCTATGCTCATTTTATTTAGATTTTTTTTTCTTATATCTATATAATAAAGGAGGAGGTTTTTTTGTCTAGGCCAACTGACGGTTGAGATTAAATCTCATGGGTTTGGTCTTTATCAACTGGTGGCTCAGACTAAATCTGATGGATTTGGTGTTGGAAAATTGGACTTCAATTGGGTTTTAGAAAGCTGTCCAGAATTTTCTGGACAGAGTTTTGAGCAACTTTGAGCTCAAATTTAGGTGGGACCCACACTACGAAAATCGTGGGACCATATACGAACGCGTTCACCTCCGCAAGGAGATTAACGTAGTATATCCATACGTCCAATTTGAATAAGTTCTGAATGATAAATATGTCCCCAAAGTGACTCACAAAGTAATGAAAGTTAATGAATTGGGTGTATTTTAACTCTTGTCCCACATTGGAAGAGTAGTGGAAATTTGATGAGTTAATAACACCCCAAGTATGGACTAAGGCTTGGATGCCCTGGGGTATCCTAACTCTTTGAAGGGGAGATGACCTAAGCTATGCACGGGTTGACTTTCGGTCAAAAGTCCACACGCGCGCGCACGCACGTTCGTCCGGCCGACTCGGGCTTGGGCTTATAAAAATCTCCTACATTTTTTGGCCGAATTTATTTAACTTTCTCGGCTTTAATTATTAATTAATTAATTAATTAATAAACTGTTGGCAGTTATTGCCAACAGTCAACAGTTAATTTAGTTTAACTGATTAACTGTTTTTGACAGTTAATTTCGGTTGACTGTTCCAACAGTCAACACAAAAGCTATAAATTAAACTTTTCCCCTACAAAATTGACTACTGAAAAAATTGCCCTCCAATAATTCCGAATTTATGCTGCTTCTTTTTCCAGAAAAATACAAACTTTTCTACTGCTACTGCATACATTCCTGCATATCATTCTTTGGTTTGATTGAGTATAAACACAGAATTGTGTTCGAAGAAATTAATCATTGTTGTGCTGCTTGATTAATTTGGGAATCCGTTCTATCTTGGGAGACAATTATTCATTACCTTTGGCACCTTGTGAAGGGAATAAATTTGTCTTAAGGAGACTGTTCTAAACAGGGCTCGGATTACTTTTTCTATTCTAATATTATTTCTGCAAATACAAGTAAGTATTTCATTTCTGTAATTTTGTTTTATTTCTGTAATTATATTATAATTAATAATTCTGTACTTTTGTATTTATTAAACAGTAGTAGACATAACAATCTTAAGACAAATTTATAAAGTTCTACTGTTTTTTAGTGTACAGAATTTTTTTTTAGTACAAAAATTTATTTGTTGGAAATAAATCTGTTTTGACAGAATAAAATGAATTAATTTACTGCTTTATTGTAGAAATTAGTAAAACAGTTTTGATATAGAAATTAATTTCTATACTGTTTTTATATTCTGTTTTAGAAAATAAAATTTTATTTGTGTATTCTTGTTAAAATTTGTTTATGTAAAATTTTTAATCTTTAAATTATAATTATGTTTTGTCAGAATTCTTTTTATTATTAAAAATTAGTGTGACACAGATTTTATATTTAATTCTGTTTTGTACGGAATTCTGTTTATATTATAGTTTAATTCTGAATTTTATTTGGAATTCTTTTGGAATTCATTTATTGTGAATTATATTTGGAGGAAATTGGTGCACAAAATTTTGTATTCTGTTTTGGTTAATTCATTATATATGAATTTTATCATTGATAAAAATTCTGTTTTTGTAACAGAAATGGAATCGCAAAGTACGAACACAACTCCTACGAAAATGATTGTCACCAACACAAATGTGACTGCACCCGTATCTATGCCACACGGGGCGAAACCGAAAAAGTTCATTGGGGCTGACTTCAAACGTTGGCAAGGACAAATGTACTTCTATCTCACTACCTGCCAACTGGGCAGGTTTGTATATGAAGATTGTCTCTCTATTCAAGAGGGAGATAACGCTGAAAAGGTTTCTGCTGCCGATGCTTGGACGCATTCGGACTACCTATGTCGGAATTATATTCTGGCTTACTTGGATAAGACATTGTACCATGTCTACTGCACGATCAAAACATCCAAGGAATTATGGAATTCTTTGGAAAAGAAGTATAAAACTGAAGATGCTGGGATGAAGAAATTTATCGTTGGGCGTTTTCTGGACTTCAAAATGGTTGATTCTAAATCTGTGATCTTGCAAGTGCAAGAATTCCAAGTGATCCTCCACGACATTCATGCTGAAGGAATGTCAATTAGTGAAACTTTCCAAGTTGCTGCAATTGTTGAAAAGTTGCCACCATCTTGGACTTTGTTCAAAAACTATCTCAAGCACAAGCGAAAGGAGATGAATTTGGAGGAGTTGGTGGTCAGGCTGAGAATCGAAGAAGACAACCGTGAGTCTCAAAAGAAAAGTGGAAAGAATCCAATGGAAACGAAGGTCCATGCTGTTGAAGGTCCCAAGAAGAACAAACGAAAGTATGATGGGGAAGGCACTTCAAAACAAAACAAGAAAAAGTTCAAAGGCAAATGTTACAATTGTGGTAAACCTGGACACCGCTCAAGCGAGTGTCGTAAGCCTAAGAAGCCAAATAAAAATAACTCTCAAGCAAATGTAACTGAGGGTGAGAATATCGCCAATGATTTGGCAGATATGAATCTTTCTTCCGTGGTCTCTGAATGTAACTTAGTTGGAAATACCAAGGAATGGTGGGTGGATACTGGAGCCACACGACACATTTGTGCAAACAAATGGATGTTCACCACCTATAATCCTTTGGAAAATGAAGAAAATCTCTTCTGGAATGGAACTTACTCTCAACAATGTTCTTCACGTGCCTGATATCCGAAAGAATCTTGTTTCTGGATCTCTCCTTACTAAAAATGGTTTCAAGCTTGTGTTTGTGTCTGATCGCTTTGTGTTGTCTAAAAATGACATGTATGTAGGAAAGGGCTACCTAAATGAGGGGATCTTTAAACTCAATGTTCTTACTGTAACCCCCAAAACATCTGTTTCAATGAATGAAATTACTAGTTCTTCTTACTTGATTGAGTCATCTAATATTTGGCATGCTAGATTGGGACATGTTAATTTTGATACATTGCGTAGATTAATTAGCTTGGAATTTTTGCCAAAATTTAATATTGATAAAATCATAAATGTGAAATTTGTGTGGAATCTAAATTAGCTAGATTACCTTTCCATTCTATTGAAAGGATAACTGAACCTTTAAATTTAATTCACACCGATATTTGTGATTTAAAATTTGTTCAAACTAGAGGTGGAAAAAAGTATTTTATTACTTTTATTGACGATTGCACAAAATATTGCTATGCATATTTGTTACATAGTAAAGATGAGGCTATTAATGCATTTAAACAATATAAGAATGAAGTTGAGAATCAATTAAGCAAAACGATAAAGGCTATTAGAAGTGATAGAGGAGGTGAATATGAATATCCATTTGAGGAATTTTGTTCTGAAAATGGGATTATTCATCAAACAACCGCTCCTTATTCTCCTCAATCGAATGGTGTTGCTGAACGCAAAAACCGTACTTTGAAAAAAATGATGAACTCAATGTTATTAAGTTCAGGAGCTCCACAAAATTTGTGGGGGAAAGCCTTACTTTATGCTAATTACATTCTTTATAAAGTACCTCACAAAAAGACTCACAAGACACCTTATGAATTATGGAAAGGTCGAAGACCTTCCTATAAATATTTACGAGTGTGGGGGTGCTTAGCCAAAGTGATGGTTCCTAAACCTAAAAAGGTAGGAATAGGGCCAAAAACCGTGGATTGTGTATTCATCGGTTATGCTACTAATAGCAGTGCATATCGATTTCTAATTTGTAAATCTGAGATTTCGGACATTCATGTAAATACGGTTATTGAATCGAGGGATGCTTCATTTTTTGAAAATGAATTCCCGTATAACATGACTCGAGAATTTGGTCCTTCTAAAAGGACAAATCAAGCTACTACAAGTGGTACTCATCAACCTATTGAATCAATATAGGATGAACCAAGACGTAGTAAAAGAGCAAAAACCTGGACTTCTTTCGGTCTGGATTTTCCAACATATTTGTTAGAAAATGAACCTCAATCGTATAAAGAAGCTATATCCTTACCCGATGCTTCCAATTGGAAAGAAGCAATTAATAGTGAAATTGAATCCATATTACAAAATCATACATGGGAACTAGTGGATCTTCCACCAGGTTCAAAACCGTTAGGTTATAAATGGATCTTCAAAAAGAAATTGAAGGCCGATGGATCAATTGATAAATATAAAGCTAGACTTGTAGCTAAAGGCTATAGGCAAAAGGAAGGGTTGGATTACTTCGACACATATTCACCGGTAACAAGAATAACGTCCATTCGGATGTTAATAGCAATAGCTGCTATAAATGGACTTGAAATACATCAAATGGATGTAAAAAATGCATTCTTAAACGGTGAACTAGACGAGGAAATTTATATGGAGCAACCAAAAGGGTTCAAAGCTCCCGGATAAGAAGGAAAAGTATGTAAGCTTGTTAAATCACTATATGGATTAAAATAAGCACCTAAGCAATGGCATGAAAAATTTGATAATGCAATGTTATCAAATGGTTTCAAAATTAATGAATGCGATAAATGTGTTTACTTTAAATACATTCATAATGGATATGTCATTGTATGCCTCTATGTTGATGATATGCTTATCATGGGTAGTAACTTGGAAATTGTCAAAACTACAAAACAAATGTTGAGTAGTAGATTTGACATGAAAGATATGGGAATCACCGATGTTATATTAGGAATTAAAATTTCTAGAAAATCGGATGGACTTATATTATCTCAATCACATTACATAGAGAAAGTACTTGAAAAATTCAAGAAGTATGATATTAGTCCTACCAAGACACCTGTAGATGTAAATTTACATCTTGCAAGAAATAATGGTGAAAGCATATCTCAACTAGAATATTCTCGTATTATCGATAGCTTAATGTATATCATGAACTGTACGAGACCGGACATAGCATACTCAATAAGTAAGCTAAGTCGATTTATGAGTAATCCAGGAAGAGATCACTGGAAAGCTATATTGAGAGTTTTTGGTTATTTAAAATATACTCAAAACTATGGACTGCACTACTCAAAATATCCAGCTGTTCTTAAAGGACATTGCGATGAAAATTGGATATCTGATACAAAAGACTCTAAGTCTACGAGTGGGTATGTGTTTACCCTCGGAGGTGCAGCCGTATCTTGGAAATCCTCAAAACAAACGTGCATTGCTAGATCGACAATGGAATATGAATTCATTGCACTCGACAAAGCTGGAGAAGAAGCTGAATGGCTTCGAAATTTCTTAGAGGATGTTCCAAATTGGTCTAAACCTGTGCCCGCAATATGTATACATTGCGATAGCCAATCAGTGATTGGAAGGGAACAAAATCACATGTATAACGGAAAGTCACGACATATTCGTCGTCGACACAATACCGTTAGACAACTTCTCTCAAACGGAATTTTCTCAATTGACTATGTAAAGTCAAAAGATAATATATCGGATCCACTAACGAAAGGTTTAAACCGAGATCAAGTTGAAAGATCATCGAGAGGAATGGGTCTAAAGCCTATAAATAAATAAGAATTAATATAGTGGCAACCCATCCTAGGTGACTGGAGATCCCAAGATCTAGGTTCAATGGGCAAACTGAACTACGTTGTATTCAGTAAGCACTGGAGGATATTTAATCCTATCCATTCCAAAGATGAGAAAGTGCATATCTGTCGCGAAATTATGATAAGTTATGCTTTTAATGACATCTATATCTTAGTACTTCTAAGTGGGGTATTGCAGAATACTCTTTATGGAAGTCACCTACGTGAGTAAGAAGGGGGCCACTTCTATGAGAATAATGAAAGTCATATTCTCTAAAATACTTGTGGAACCAAGTGGTGTTCACGGCCAAAATGAACACAAACGTGAGAACCAACTGTGTTGAAGAATTGTTGTGTGAATACTGTTGTCTAGGTTTACAAAAACGGTTGACGGTTCAAGGACGTGAAGTCTACTGATTAACCAAGTAAATCCGATAGTATATCACTAAGGAAAGTTCAAGGCCACTAGGCTACTTCTCCCGATGCAATAAGTCTTCAGTTTTACTCAACTTGTGTCTGCATCTGCATTAGCATCTGTTTGGTTTTATTTATAGCGATATATCATTCATGTGGGGGATTGTTGGAAAATTGGATTTGAATTGGGTTTTAGAAAGCTTTCCAGAATTTTCTGGACAGAGTTTTGAGCAACTTTGAGCTCAAATTTAGGTGGGACCCACACTACGAAAATCGTGGGACCATATACGAACTCGTTCATCTCCGCAAGGAGATTAACGTAGAATATTCATACGTCCAATTTTAATAAGTTATGAATGATAAATATGTCCCCAAAGTGACTCACGAAGCAATGAAAATTAATGAATTGGGTGTGTTTTAACTCTTGTCCCACATTGGAAGAGTAGTGGAAATTTGATGAGTTAATAACACCCCAAGTATGGACTAAGGCTTGGATGCCTTGGGGTATCCCAACTCTTTGAAGGGGAGATGACCTAAGCTATGCACGGGTTGACTTTCGATCAAAAGTCCACACGCGCGCGCACGCGCGTTCGTCCGACCGGCTCGGTTCGGTTCGACTCGGGCTTGAGCTTGGGCTTATAAAAATCTCCTACATTTTTGGCCTAATTTATTTAACTTTCTGGGCTTTAATTATTAATTAATTATGAAATTAATTAATTAATTAATAAACTGTTGGCAGTTATTACCAACAGTCAACAGTTAATTTCGTTTAACTGATTAACTGTTTTTGAGAGTTAATTTCGGTTTACTGTTCCAACAGTCAACACAAAAGCTATAAATTAAACATTTCCCCTACAAAATTGACTCCTGAAAAAATTACCCTCCAATAATTCCGAATTTATGCTGCTTCTTTTCCCAGAAAAATACAAACTTTTCTACTGCTACTGCATACATTCCTGCATATCATTCTTTGGTCTAGTTGAGTATAAACACAGAATTGTGTTCGAAGAAATTAATCATTGTTGTGCTGCTTGATTAATTTGGAAATCCGTTCTATCTTGGGAGACAATTATTCATTACATTTGGCACCTTGTGGAGGGAATAAATTTGTCTTAAGGAGACTGTTCTAAACAGGGCTCGGATTACTTTTTCTATTCTAATATTATTTCTGCAAATACAAGTAAGTATTTCATTTCTGTAATTTTGTTTTATTTCTGTAATTATATTATAATTAATAATTCTGTACTTTTGTATTTATTAAACAGTAGACATAACATTTGGATCCAAAGGCTTAGACTCAACCAAGGAGGATTGATCCATGTGACCTTAAAATCTTTGGGACTTACAATATCTAGCCCCGCTGTAGTACAACCTAACATATGTACTTGCAGTATAACCTAACATATGTACTTTATATATTTGCACACATTCTCAATCTGTAAGAGGACAAGTGAGCTATAGAGTTTGCCAAGAGTTGCAGCTGAAGAGTTACAGCTGAAGAGTTTCAGCTGAAGAGTTTGGAGAGGCCAATCTCAATCTTCACGATGAGTTAGTCATTCATCTGTATCAACCGTATGAACTGCATAATATGAATGCTTGGTTGCGAGTTCTGTATAAACTGTATGAACTGTATAACGAACTGACAGACTAGGTGCTTACTATTTTTATTCAAGCATGTTGAATCATGCTTACGAACTGAGTTTATGTGTTATTCAAGCGTGTTCAACTGTTTACGAACTGAGTTTTTATTCAAGCGTGTTCAACTGTTTACGAACTGAGTCCAAGCGTGTTTGTTAACAGTCCAAGCGTGTTTGTTAACTGTATCGTTTATGTGTCATGTTAACTGTATCGTATATGTGTCATGTTCAACAGTTCCAAGCGTATTTGTTAATAGTTCCAAGCGTGTTTGTTAACTGAGTTTTGTGTTCAACTGTATGAGTTTTGTCCAAGCGTGTTCGTTTATGTGATATTTAAGAGGTGAAGCGTGGTATATAAATAGCACTTAAAAGAGATTTCTCTGTGTTTCTTTTTTACTACATATGTGCTATATTTAAGAGGTGAAGCATGCTATATAATAACTTCTAGAATAAAAAACACAAAGCACTCGTAACAGATAAACAAGAGTTTTCTCTGTGTTTGATTTTTACTACATACGTGCTATATAAATAGCACTTAAAGAGGTTCCAGCTTTGTAGGAGTACATGGGAGGTACCATCTTTGTAGGAGCATATAGTTGACGACTTGGGATAACAATTGCTTTATCTCCACTTTTGTAGGGACACGTGAGCAGGTCTTGAAGATCTGTAATCTTTGCATTTGCTCACACTTGGTATAACAGTTGCTCAACTGATTACAATTTTTTCATGTGTTGTGTATAACATGAATAACTCACCTGTATCAACTGTATGAGTATGAATGCTTGGTTGTGATTTTTGTATAAACTCTAAGAACTGTATAATACGAATGACTCACCTCAATCAACCGTATGAGTTTGTCCATCAACTGAGTTTTTCGTTCATAACTTACAAAGACATATGCTTGAGTTCATTTTGTGTTGTGTATAACACGAATGACTCACCTGTATCAACTGTATGAGTTTGTCCATCAACTGAGTTTTCGCGTTCATAGCTTACAAAGACATATGCTTGAGTTCAGTTTTAACATAAAAATAAAATAAAATAAAAACATAAAGAAAAAATAACTCCAGAGTTTTTTGCGTTCATAACTTACAAAGACATATGCTTGAGTTCACGGTGAGTTCCAGAGTTTCTTCTCCTCACGGTGAGTTCCTGTTTTTCATTGTTACCAAGTGAATATGTTATCTTTATATGGGTTTTTGGATGAAGGAACTGGGTTTTTGGTTGAACTGGGTTACTCTTCATCTGAATGCATCTAAAAAAAGTGAGTAGAGAAATATCATTGTTAGAGTTAATAAGGGGCTTACACGTACATGTATATACCAACTGAGATAAACCCAGTTCATTCAGCCATAAACCCAGATGAGTATGAGTTAAAAGGTTTCAGAGATATGGTTAAATTAAATATGAGTTAAAAGGTTTCTGATGAATAGTGATATTAACTACTGATTATTTAAAAAGTTATTTTAATATCAACATTGTTTTACAATATAAGATGAAATTTACTTAAGCTGACTGAATTAAGTAGTTAATAAACATTGTTTTACAAAATAACATGAATCGACGATGGTGATCAACAATGATGTTTTACAACACTGTTATAATTAACCTGCTTGAATTTTCATAGGTCCCGGGAAGAAGTTGCACTTATTCTGAACTTATTGGAACTAATACTTTGTTAGCTCCGAATAGTTCATGTTCGCAAGGCCAAAGACAAAATCTGATATAACTATATATACGTTAACGTGTTTGTATAGAAACCAAACTCAAGTAAAGGACTACCGTCCTTGATAGGATTATGTATTTACCTTCTCATTCGGATGAAAACTTAGGTGTTTATTTTCAAATTTGAGGAGAGTGTGAGGAAAAAACTGCATTACAAGCTCAACTGCCAATCAGGGGTGGTAATTGGGGTTAGTCGTGTCATTTTCGGGTCGCGTTTATTTTTATTTGAGTATAAGTTTTGGATAGTCTTAAATATATACAAGCTAATCGTGTCAATTTCAGGTTGTTTCGGGTTATTACCATAAACGGGTTATCGTGTCAAAAATTGTTAGTCCTACTGCCAATCAGATGAAGCCACAATTGTCAACACTTTTGCTTTTTTTTTTTTTGAAAAAAAAGGAAAAACAAAAGAAGTATTTACAATTTCTATTGGCACTTGATATTAAAATAGTGTATATACCGTGTATAGATTTACATGTGTATAGATTTATATATTTATACGTGTATAATTTTTTTTAACTACCCATATACGTTTTTCCCAAACTAAAAATATTTTATTTTAGAACATGTACAGCAGTTGCAGCATGGCTTTGTAACACGCCATGTAACACACTGATACAAAACTAAACCTCGAACTCCTAGCCTTGAACAACATAGCCAGAGCGAATGAGAGAAGCGTGCTGAGTTCGTTTTCAGTACACATGCGTGTCTGTACGGTGTTAGTTTTATCCATACATTTAAGTTTTGGTTAGTATTTATTCTATGTGTTTTGGTTAGTATTCAGAGAATGTGATTTGGTTAGTATTCATTTTATGTGTTTTGGCTACTATTCAACTTTTGTTTTGGTTAGTTTCGTTTTAATAGTTGGTATTAAACTTCCAGTTCAGAAAATTCTCTAGATACTTTTACATAAATTTACTTTTACGAAAAATTCTTATTGTGCGATATGGAAAAAAGACCAACTCCCCCAACCTCTAAAATGACAATCTATGGAGAGGTATGTATTTGCTTATTCCTTAAAATTTTAAAGAATTATTGTTAAGTAATTTCTAATATATAATACCTATGCAGATGGATGAAGAATTGGGTCAAGCAATAAGTCTCTCATAATTTTTAATACAATTTCATATGGTTTGGTTGTAATGTTTATACAATATTTTTTCTCCTCATATAGGTTTGGTTACTACAAACACATGGTGTCAACGTCACCATACAATCTCAAAATGTGCAATTACACTCTTCTATTGTACTTTTTAAATTTTTTATATATAATTCTTTTACTTATACTTTAAACATATTCATCTTTGTATTACAAACAACAAACAAAGGAAAACAAAAAGGTTTTCCCTCAAGTTCCAAATGCCCTTGTTCCTGTTAGTGGTAAACGCAAAATTCAATATTCCGAGGTATGTAACCAAAACATAGCAAGTCTCATGCAATTTATCGTAGATTTTATTTAATCTATGGTCTGATTTTATTTTATTATATCGTATAGCAAAGAAATGAAAAAGAAAACATCAACCCTCAAACTCCAAATACCTCCAATATTGATAAAGGAAAAGCACAATACTCTGAGGTAACCATTATATATTATTACGACTAATACCATAGATTTTAATCTCTAATATTATGATGATGAATGACAAACTCATACGTAGGCGCTTATATCGAAACGCTCATTGGCTCAACGCATGCGACGAGAAAAAGAGAAAGGCATATTATTTTCATCTACACAACGATTGTCGAAAACACAAGTTCAACTTCCCTTCGTTGAGTGTGATAAAGCTACTCATGAACCTATCAATAACACTCACAATCAAGTAGCCTCAATGCCTATTATTCCTCGCAACCTCAGTGAAGAACTCGCAACCATTGATATAATGAAGGTTTCATCACCCCAATTGGAAGCAGATAAATCTTTAGCCTTTGTAAATCATTCCATGGCGCAACTCTTGAGAAGAGCAAAGGAGAAATCTAAAGTCGTGGATCATGATTTACCACATTTTTTTCCATCTTTACCACCCACTCGAAGATCCATTGGACAAATGCGAAGATCAGTGATAATAAATAGTTTCCCATCACACCCTTTGAAACTATTGGCAATATCCTCTTCTTCTATAGTAACACCTGCATCTGCATCTGCAATTCGAAATAACATGTAAGTTTACAAGGAGAATCTAAAATTTGAAAATTTGAAAATTTTCAATTTTGAAAATTTGAAAATTTGAATTATATATAGGCCATGTGTACATAACCTGTATACGATGAACACTGAAGATGATGAAATGGAAGTCGAAATGATGGTCCCTCACCAATCACCACTCGAACCACTTCTGTCAGATTTAACGACTTTGGTGAGCACATTTGTAACAAAAGATAAAGCTACTCGTAAATCTATCAATAACACTCACAATCAAGTAGCCTCATTACCTATTATTCCTCGCAACCTCAATGAAGAACTCACAACCATTGATATAAGGAAGGTTTCATCACCACAATTAAAACCAGATAAATCTTTAGCCTTCATAAATCGTTCCATGGCCCAACGCTTGAGAAGAGCAAGGGAGAAATCTAAAGTCATGGATCATGATTTACCACGATTTTTTCCATCTTTACCACCCAATCGAAGGTCCATTGGACAAGCGTGAAGATCAGTGATAATAAATGGGCCCCCATCACCTCCTTTGAAACTATTGGCAATTTCTTTTTCATCTACATTACCATCTACATCTGTAATCCGAAATACCATGTAAGTTTACTTTAAACATAAGTGGTTGAAATCTTAACATGACAATCATAATTTTGACGTTTTGAATTATATATAGGCCAAATGTACGTGACCCGCATACGATGAACATTGAAGAAGTTGAAATGGAAGTCGAAGTGATGGTGCCTCATCAACCACCACTCGAAGCACTTCTGTCAGATCTAACGTCTTTGGCGAGCACATCCGTAATAGAAGATGACATGTAAATTATGCTTACACTTATATTTATATTTATATATTATATCTATAATTAACATTATCTTTATAGAATCTTGAGATGAGAATCTAAATTTAAATATTTTGAATTATATTTAGGCCATGTGTACATGACTTGTTCACGTTGAACACTGAAGATGATGAAATGGAACTTGAAACGATGGTGCCTCATCAACCACCACTTGAACCACTTCTGTCACATTTAACATCTTTGGCGAGAACATCTGCAATAGAAGATAACATGTATATTAAATACATTCTTACATTTAAATTTATATATTATATTTATAATTATATTATCTTATTAAAAATATTATTTATTTATAGATCAAATGTATTGAACCAACACATTGACGAAGATGATGATGATGATAATGATGATGATGATGATAATGACGTTGATATCCGACCTGCAATACTTGGAGGTCATAATCCATTAAACATTCATGGAGAAAGACACTATCTAGGGATGATGGATATAGTTTATCCTCATTGCTCAACAATGCATTGGATGGATGAAAAATTGGTGGAATCATCAAAACGTAGTCCACGCTTTGGAACATGCTGTTTGAAAGGAAAGATAAAGCTACAAGAATTATCACGTTCGCCGCTTGCACTTTTGGATTTATATAACGGGAATGATAGTAGATCTACATCATTTCGCAAGTACATCCGAGAGTATAATGCAATATATGCATTTACAAGTCTTGGGTTTACAATGGATCGAAGAGTACAAAATGGAAATGGCCCAACATCATTCACCATTCATGGAGAATTACGACATCAAACCGGCTCCCTATTGCCACAGCCAGGGGAAGTTCCATCTTACACTCAATTGTACATTTACGATCGTGACTCCGTGTTCGACATTCGTAGTCATAGAAATCCACACTTGAAGGCTGATGTTCTTAAAACTGTTCAAGAAACTTTGTTACAATACAATGTTTTCTTAGTTAAATATCGGCAAGCTTATGAGATACTACGTAATGCAAATGTTGAAGGGAAAAACTTACCTGCTTATCTTCATTATAGTTCAAAAACAGATCGTAGACGTTATAATCTACCATCATCGGATGAGATTGCAGTAATACTATTTGGCAATGGAAGTGAAGTTAGTGGAATGCGAGATATTGTGATACATTTACGAAGGAATCAAGAGTTGATGCGAGTTAGTGAATGTCATCCAGCATATTTACCTTTGCATTATATTTTATTATTCCCTCATGGTGATCTAGGATGGGAACCTGGATTAATACAATGGGATGTTGCAAATGGTTGCCCTCTTGACAAATGTCTAACTCAAATGGAATATTATAGTTATCATTTATTCCAACGTCAAAATGAGTATTCAACAATCCTCAGGGTGGGGAAACTTTTCCAAGAGTTCATTGTAGATGCTTGGGCTTCAACAGAGCAGAATCGACTCACATACAACAGGCTTAATCAAGATCGATTGCGTGCTAAACTTTACCAAGGTCTTACAGATGTTGCAAGTGATGGGTTACCACCTGACCAAGTAGGAAAACATTTTATTTTGCCATCATCATTTCCTGGTAGTGCTAGGAATATGTTTGAGATATTCCAAGATTCAATGGAAATCACACGATACAATAAGCACCCAAATATTTTTCTCACAACGACGACAAATCCGAATTGGCCTGAAATTATTTCTGCTCTTTTACCGGATCAAAAATCTACTGATCGTCCAGATTTAGTTGCACGTGTTTTTGAGTTGAAGAGGAGACATTTAATGAAGGTGATAAAAGAAAAGAAGGTGTTTGGTGAGAAATATGCACATGTTTTTACAATTGAATTCCAGAAACGAGGATTACCACATATGCATGCACTTATATTTCTTAAGCATTGTGATAAGATCCGAACAACGGCTCAAGTTGATAAGCATGTATCTACGGAATTTCCTGATCCAAATCAGGACCCCCAACTTTTTGAAATAGTAAAAAAATGCATCGTCCATGGTCCATGTGGTGCTCGAAATCCACAAGCATCGTGTATGGAAAAATAGTAAGTGCACAAAAAATTACCCTCGGGATTTTACAGATGCAACAACAATGGACAAAGGTGGATATCCGCTTTACTGTCGTCGAAATGATGGTCATGATTATGTTGTAAGGAATAAACATGTTGATAATAGGGATGTTGTTCCTTATAATGCCTATCTTTCAAGAATGTTTAACTGTCATATAAATGTGGAGGTGTGCGTAGGGTTAAGATGTTTAAAATATATTCACAAATATATATTTAAAGGTCATGACCGAACAACAATGGTTCTTAGAAACGTAGATGAGATTCAACAATATCTTGATGCAAGATATATTGGACCGCCAGAAGCTGCATGGAGGCTATTTGGTCATCTTTTACACGAAGAAAAGCCACCTGTTGTACGATTAGCTCTTCATTTACCTGGGATGCATCATGTTATTTTTGATCCAACTGAACCTATGGATAGAATCATCTCAAGATCAGAGAATCAAATGACAACTTTAACTGCATTTTTTGCATGTTGTGCTTCGGATGAATATGCACACTCATTTACTTACCAGGAGTTACCGCAATATTATGTTTGGAACCCAAGAAACGGGATATGGACTCGAAGAGTAGTGCCACTAACAGCAATTGGACGAATGTACTTTTCTAGCCCCAATTCAGGTGAGAGGTTTTATTTGCGTCTGCTACTAATCGTTGTTAAAGGACCGACGTCATTTGAATACTTGTGTACGTTTAATAATGTTTTTTATGATACATTCAAATCAGCATGCGTCGCACGTGGACTTTTGGAAGATGACGATGAGTGGATACAATGCCTTGAAGAGGCTGCGGTTATGAAAACGGGATATCAATTACGGAGATTATTTAGTATTATCCTAACATAGTGCTTTCCAATAAATCCCTATGCATTATGGAATCAATTCTCGATAAGCATATGTGATGATCTTTCACACCAAATTAGGATAAAGTTTGGCATTTCAAATCCGAGTGAAAGCCAAATTGAGGATTATGGTTTATACCTACTCAATCAATTGCTTGAGGAATCGGGTAAAAGTTTGAAAGATTTTTCACCGTTACCACTACCTACTGGAAATTGAAGTGTTGCAACTGTGAATAGATTGATATTAGAACACCAGCAACTGAAGTTTGATGCAGAACAAAGTGATCCCGATAATAATATTCACTGTTTGAATGAGGAGCAACATTTCGCTTATACAACAATCACTGCTTCAGTGTTTGAGAATAAAGGAACTACTTTATTTTTGAATGGTGGTAATGGAACTAGAAAGACATTTTTATACAACACGGTGGAAACAAAACGTTGTAGCCTTGGTCATACGGTCCTTACTGTAGCTTCATCCGGTATTGCTTCACAATTGCTAATTGGAGGTCGAATAGCATATTCAAGTTTTAAAATTCCATTGGATATATTAGAGAACACTTTGTGTGGGTTTAGTAAGCAATCCTTGAAAGCTGACTTATTTAGGCAATAAAAACTAATTATTTGGGATGAAGTACCCATGCAACATAGATTTTGTGTTGAAGTCGTTGACCGCACACTCCAAGACATTTGTGGTAATAAAAAATCATTTGGTGGTATCACTGTTGTTCTTGGGGGAGACTTTCGTCAAATTTTACCAGTTATACCAAAGGGGGTGTGTGAACAAATAGTTGGTGCATCGTTAAGACACTCTCCACTATGGAGGAACATATATGTTTTGACTTTGTCACAAAACATGCGGTTAAATAGCTCTGAACTTGGTAATGAAGAATTTTTAAGCTTTTTGATTGAGGTATTAATTTTTATAAAAGTTTCTCTAAATTTATATACATAGTTATTCATTCATTTATACTCATTGTTATTTTTCGTTATTGGGTCGGATCCAGTTCCCAAGAAACTTTACAACTTCCACCATCAGTAGGCAAGTGTGGTAACATAAATGAATTAGTCTCCAGAGTCTATCCACAATTGAGTACACATGAAACAACTAACTCCAACTTTCTGACAGAACGAACAATTCTTTTGGCGCGTAATGATGATGTCAGTACTATAAATTATATAGCACTAGGTGTGTTCCCATGAGAAACCGTTATTTCTTTAGCTGTAGACAAACTATCAACGGATGATGAAAATGACCCATCCATTAACAATCGATATCCGAATGAGTACTTGAACTCACTTGATCCTTCTGGGTTACCACCGTTTAAGTCGGAACTAAAAGTTGGTTGTCCTATAATGTTGTTGCAGAACCTTTCTCCAAGGGATGGACTATGTAACGGAACTAGACTGATGGTTGTTCGATGTGGAAGAAGAATAATTGAAGCTCAAATTTTATCTGGAGATAAGGTGGGAAATTTAGTCTTCATTACCAGAATATCTTTGACACCGTCTTCTTCAGAACTTCCTTTCCAAATGTCAAGGTGTCAATTCCCTGTGCGTCTTGCATTCGCAATGACAATTAATAAATCTGAGGGTCAGTTGGTAAAGTATGTTGGGATTGATTTGCGTACACCAGTGTTTAGTGATGGGCAATTATATGTTGCACTTTCGAGATTCACTTCTTCAAATAGACTAAGTATTCTTCTACCACAAGACGAACCTAGCTCTACAACTAACGTTGTTTATCCAGACGTTCTATTATAATGCATGTCCATAGTTCATTGATACCATGCCTTATTCGATAAGGTAAATTAAATTTAAATATTTTATTTTATTTTATCCAATAAGAACTTTATATAACATGAACCTAAAATTACGTTATTGATGTACTTTTATAGAATTGGGACTGCCACGTTGAAGAATGGAAAGAGAGGAACGAAGGAAAAGGCCGGGTTTGGGGTGACAGAGTATGCAATGAGGTAACATTTATTCTTTATAATTTAAAATGCATGGTCTATATTTAGAATATGATACTAATTCAATGTTTTTTATATTTAGATTGCGGTGGTTGTTCATCCACACTCGATGCGCATACGCATTTTGTCATCGACTTTTAACCAGGTTATGTTGAACAAGTATGTACATACATATGAAGACAAATGATACCATACACTTAGTCGTTGTACATCATTCATGACAAAATGCTTCATCTTTTTTTGTAATTCAATATTAAACATGGATGTTTGAATTTTGAATTATGTCTTATTTTGGGGGGAGGGGGAATGGAAGCAAATCATCATTTTTGTAATTCAATATTAAACATGGTTGTTTGGATTCAATATTGACTTATGTTAAATTTATTTTGACATTTCGAATCATATATATATTTGAATGAAAACCAGTGTTTAGTCATGTTATGTTACAAAACGTGTAGCTAAATAATGTTATAAAAGGTGTGTAACATCATTATTTATCACACCTATGAGTGTTAGTGTGCCATAATAAAAAAAATCAGGAGAAAATTTATCGTCGTGCCATCAACACAGGTACACCCTAGTATATATATATACAAGGCCGGCCACGAAGATTTGAGGGCTCAAGGCGAACTTGTAAAATGGGGCTCTTTATATAATATTTTTTTTTCGAAAAGTATAATATGTATTTTTACATGCTAACAAGAAATGAACAAAATAGAATACACAACAACCCAACAATCAATCTAAAAATTTATGACCACAACAAAATAAAGGAACATTGAAACCTATTTTGCTGAATTTGTAAAGCAACTTTTAAAGCCATTCTTTGCTAAAAAAATGCTGAAGAAACACATAAAAAATGAACATCATTAGAAAAAAAAAATTTAATAGCAGATTAAAAGGAGCAATAAGATTAATAACAAGAACATAACAAAACAAATTAACACTAAGAACTATAATTAAAAAAAATGACAGATTAACAAAAAAATGATAACAAGAACATATAACTTTCTATTCACTTTTAAACTACATCATTTAAATCTTTAAATATAAATGTTGTTTGTACTAATCTAAGTGTTTAAAATATAAAAAAAAAATGACAACAAGAACAACATTTAAATTCAAAAACACAGAAAACAACATTTAAATTAAAAAATTAACAATAATAGTTATAATTAAAAAAATGACAGATTAATTAAAAAATGGCAACAAGAAGTTAACAAAATGACAACAAGAAGAGGTAAAAAATGACAACAAGAGGAGATAAATTTATATACACTTTAAACCTTAGATTAGTAAAATAACAACCTTTAAAAAAATTAATAAAAGGGTTTGACATATTAGTGAAAAAGCGACATTTATATGTTTGGATTTAAAAAAAATATGAACAAGAATAACTTAACAAAAAAATTAACATCATTTTACAAGTGTTCAATAAATTAATAAAAAACAACATTTATATTTAACAACAATGAAGATTTCACTAAAAAATTAACATGTGATAATGAGAGAGGGTGAAAAAAAAATACAAACCTCTCGAATATTTTTGGGTTGAAACTTCAGAGTATTGTAAACATTTAAAAGAGGGTTGATTTTTTTAGATATAATGAAAGAGAGTTTAAATGGTTGGAAATTGGAAAGTTGGTCTTGGGTGGGGTGGGAGCCGTTTTTTTTTTCCAGTTCTTAAATGAGTGTAATGAATGAGCAAGTGGAGATAAATGGTTAGTTGTTGATGTGTGGATTTTAAGTTTATCTTTTGGGGTTGGACCTATTTTTAGAAACTTATATAATACACACCTATACAATATTTGGGGTCTATAATTTTATATCAGATTTGGGGGTCCAAGGCGGTTGCCTCATTGGCCTACCCCTTGGGCCTGCCTTGTATGTATATATATAGATAGATAGATAGAGAGAGAGAGAGAGGTCCCCCAGTTTGAGTTCCCTGAATGAGGTCCATGTTTTTAATATAGTTAAAAAAATATTTTTGGATTGAATTTTTTTTATATAGTTTTTAGGCATTTCAGTAGGGCCATATAAAAAAAATCAACTCAAAGTAATTTTCTTTTACTATTTTAAAAAAATTAGTCAAACTTTGTCACTTTTTAACAGCTTAAAAACAACTCAAAAACGGAAAGAGTTTGACCGATTTTTTTATAATAGAAAAAAAATTCATTTTGAGCTCATTATTTTCTTATGGTCCTACGAAATGTTTAAAAATCATAAAAAACAAATCAGCCCAAAAATATTTTTTTTACTATTTTAAAAAAATGTACCTCATTCAGGGGTCTCAAACTGGGACCACACTTGATCCTTTCCCTATATATATATATACACACACACACACACACAGTCACATAACTCCTAGCAACATACCTAATAACATACCAATTTTTTAAAATAGTAAAAAAATTAATTTTGAGATGATATTTTTTATGTGGGTTCGTGATATTTCAATGCGCCCCAGTAAAAAAAATCAACTGAAAATAATATTTTTTGTTATTTTTAAAAAATAGGTAAAAAAAACTGACAGTTTTTACACTATATAACTGTAAGATTTTTTACCTATTTTTTTAAAAATAATAAAACATATTATTTTGAGCTGAATATATTTACAGGGGACATTGAAATATCATGAACCCATATAAAAAATATCAACTCAATTTTTTTTTTTTACTATTTAAAAAAATAGGTATGTTCATAGGCATGTTTAATGAGGTATGTTCGAGAGTCTGACCCTCTCTCTCTCTCTCTCTCTCTCTCTCTCTTTATATATATATATGTATATATAATAAACAAGGACGGGTTTTTTGTCTCCCCCAACTAATGGGTGAGATTAAAAGTTGATAAATTTGATCTTTTGGGATTTGTATCCGATGGCCTACACTACTCCAAACACCATAGAATGATGAGAGTGTTTTACACAACTTTTGGAACCTCATAAGACTATACAAACATCAATCTTAAGTTTTGGTAAACACGAGGCTCAAGAAATAGGACTCCCTCGAGCCTTTCCCATGTCTACGAGAGTAGGCCTCTCCAATCCTCCACTCTCTTACACGCCCCCTCCCTTCAAACCAAGAGCTTATCTGTTTGGCAAAAAAAAACCAACAACTTCTCTCTCTTTCTATTAAGAGAGCAGTAAAGAAAATGAAATGTGAATTGAAGAGAAAAACCCCACACCAACTCTGATCAACTTCAATAGACCCGAGCTCCACGAAAGTGACAAGGTTGTCTCGGTCGATTTTGATTACTCAGCCACCCCACGGATCCGAGTTTCTTGATCTGTATCCGGGTATTCACTTTTATAGCAATATCAGGTATGCTAGGGTTTGAAGATTTTAGTTTGATTTGTTTGTAGATATATTACTCTACAAGATTTTAGTTTATTATTTTGGAATATATGAGTTGGTTTATGTTTGGGTGCTGTCTCAGATATGATGAACCCGGGTGGGGTAGCAGAAGAACTCGGGTTTATGTTTGGGTGGGGTAGAAGATTTTGGAGACGGCGGAGATGCGGTAGAAGATGACAGAGATGGGGTAGCAGATTTTGAGATGGGGTAATAGACGGAGATGGGGTAACAGTTTTTGTTGATTTGGATTTCGTGGTTTTGTATTTATTTTTCTGATTAGGTTTCAGACGAAAATACACACTTAACTATTACGCCCATGCCTTCAAGGTTTCGGGGTTTGAAGAACCCACACAGATGTAAGAAGATGTGATGAACCTCGGTAGTATTTCATCTGCCCCTGACCCCGGTAGTATTTTCTTTTGTATATTACATAACATTTTTCTTTTGCGATTCAAAGGGTATTTTGTTCCAGTTTGTAGCCACAAAAAGGTATTTTGTTCCCTATCACCTATATTTGTTTTCAGCCCGACTTATTTATCATCTCTGTGGTGGGTTTTGTGTTTGGTTTTGCAGATTTCACAAGACTAGGTACATTAATTGTTAAAATCTCACTCTAGTAATTATTTAATATAGGTAAATATTGTTGGTTGCCTCAGTCTAATCGAGTATATTGGTTTTTTAACATAGTCAGGTAATCGGGTATGACTCTTTCTCTCTCTCTCAATAGTTTTAGTTATGATTTCAATATTTACTGTTTGTTTTTTAGATCTGAATATATTCTCCCAAAATAAAGAATTTGTTCTCGGTATAAATTCATATTTTTGTTTGTGGTTCTGAAACTAAAACGGGGGCTTGATTCTTTAGATTATATATATATTTATTTATTTATTGTTAGAGGCTTATCCATGATTTTTGGCAAAGGCAAGACTTGCTAAATTGTTGTGACCAACACTTTCACTCTCTACTATTGATTTACACCTCTCAACGCTCACAAACGAATCTTCCATACCTCTCAACCCTCAACTCTACGTCGTTGTATGTTACACTAATTTTATAGGGTTTTATGGGCTCACAGTAAAGATTTTAATTGTTTTTAAAATAATTATTTTTAGTTTGATCTTATATTTTATTCTAATTTATATTATTTTGCAGGTTTGGTCTATGTTATTTCTTTATTTTCTGTATTTTTTTCTAATTAGTTTTATTTGTAGGTTCTCTAAATAGCCTTTCCGAAGGACAGAGCTACAGACACGAGATGTCTAAAGGCAACAAAAAAATTGTAATAAAAAAGGGGCGATGTGTTTGGAATTAATAGGATTTTCCATCGCTTTTCATGTTTAACAATTTTGAGAGTATTAAATTTGGTCATTAAATTTAGTGTTTTATTAAATTTAGAGTTCTTTGGTGTCTATCACAAACATGACATATGTAAAGGTCAAGTCTAAAGCTTAGACATATGTATGCTTGGGTGTTTTTTCAGATAGAGAATTTTGATTACCCCAAATCGAATTCATATGTTTTATTTTTCTGCTATTATATAATATTGTTGCTGCTTTTGTTGCCCACAGAATAAAAATGATTTTCAACAAAAAATTATTTTTAATCCATTTTATTATTTCGAAAACGGTTTTTTTGGTACCCAAATAAAACGGGAAGGATGAGAGGGGAGTGGGAATAACCACTTCCGAAGAGAATCTCTTTAGTGGATATTACAATGAAAGATTTTTGAAATCCTATTAGAAAGTAGCACATCAAAATGCAAATCAAAATACAAAAATAATATACATAGACCCACAACACCTCTTACATTGCCTTTACTTTACATTGTGGGTGAAATGTTGGAGATCCATAGAGACATGTGCAACTCTAATGAATCCATTTATAGTCCTGTGTTGGTAATGATAGAGTTGATAACACATACGCATTGTAATAAAATCATGATTGTGTCACTAGCATAGACCCATGGGTTGCACGAAGTGAGGTGGGGTAGAATGCAATAGAGTTAAATTATTTTTAAGTTGACTTTGCCATTGCCAAGGGTATACATTTATCAAAGGAAAAAATTTATCACGGGAATGAATTTATCGCCGTGCCATCGGCACGAGTACACCCTAGTATATATATAATTGATAGTAGACAAAAGAGTAGTACATGAGGAATGATATTACGAATTTAAAATAAAAATAATATATGTTCAAAAATTGGATTTTTTTTACTATTATCAAGAATCTTTGGTAGGGCATATAAGTGAGCAACTAGCCACAAATACTTGCACTATTTTTTAGAATTAAAAAATAAAATTCAAATTTGTAACAAACTTCTCATTGTTGAAAAAGTAACTATCTTAAAGTCCTTGGTATATAAATAAATATCTATTCTATACTATAAAACGCTCAATATGAGTTTTTTTGTTAAAATTTAGGCTATAATTTAGAGTGTAATTTTTAAAGGGTTGCATAGTTTTAGGAAAATATCAATATTGTTTCAATATATATGTAGAGAATATAACGGGGGGTTATGACAACAACACTTTAAATACATTGACTCTTTTTAATGATCAAATCTAAAATAATGAATAATACGTTACTTAATAAACTAATATGTTACCTAATTAATTTTTACTTGATAATTAGTGAACACCTTAAAGATATTGACTCTTTTTAATGATTAATTAAAAAGTAATGAACAATAATTATACAGTGAGATAAAAACTTAGTGGTTGGTAATGTTTTGTTTCAATACTAAGAATAGTTTTTTTAAAAATAAATTTAAATGTTGTTACAATTAAAAAAAAGATAGTATACTAGGACTAGTTACACTAATAACATATTTTAGGTTGAATTAAAGTAGATCTCCTTGAATTATAAATATTTGATAGACTATTCAAAATCTACAATAAATTAATAGTTTTTATGCCTAAGAACAAGTTTTTATCTTTTTTTTTTACATTTTGGGTGTCTATAAAACATCAATTGTTCAGGGGGGTTTACTATAATTTACCATAAAATTTAGTTACATCTGATTCTCAGTGTATTGACCACCTCCTTCCAGTAGTCGAATTACACTTACTATTATTATATTTAATTTACAACAAGCTCTACAAAATGTCCGCGCATCGCATGGGCTAAAAACTAGTTTATGTATTATTGTGGTGCAGGACACTAATTTTTTTATGTGAGACTTTATATCTCAACACGCCCCCTCACGTGTGACGTTACTTGAGCCTAACACATGAACAATTTATATTAGATAACACAGAGTAATTTCGTTGGACCATATTGAAGCATCCAACCTGAAAGTAGGGCCCATGATCTTATATATTGTGGTGTAAAACTCTAATTTTTCCATGTGTGACTTTATATCTCAAGAGGTTGACAAAAGAATGTTCATTTCTATTTAAACAAACTTATACGACAAAAACATAATCACAAACTATCTCCCATATCATTTTTATTTAAACAAATTTATAAGGAAAAAATGTAAAATATCACAAACTATTTCCCTATCATTTCTATTTAAACAAATTTATATGGAAAACATATAAAATATCACAAACTATCTCCCATATGATTACCATGAATATCCCTACAATGTCCCTTCCCCTATGTGATGTGGTGAAGTTAAGGTATATAATGTGTGTGTACAAAACTAATTCATCACAAACACTAGTTAGGGATAGAGATAGCAACTAGGCGAGTTTGAGGCGGGTTTCGCGAAACTTGAACTCGACTTGTTTAGGAAAATATCAAATATTCCCTGCCTCGAACCCAAAACGAGTTTTATTATTAAAACCCAAACCCTCCCTGAATTGATATTTTTGAAACCTGACCCGACCCAATCCGTTTATTAAATTTAATTAATTTAGTGAGCTTATATTTTTACATTTTTAAAATAATGCATAACTAACCACCATTATTGCCAACTTATATGCTTAGTAATTGAGAAAATATAACTTAAAATATATATTCTCTAAAGGTTTTTCTTGTAAAATATATATTTTTATATTTTTTGGCTAAAATATGTATAAATGAGGCATTTTTTTAACACCTAAACTCGAACCCGCCCTGCACCCACATCGGGTAAATTTTTTCGAACTTGAACCTAAACAAATCATTTTCAAACCCACCCCGTTAGGGTCGGGACAAGTGAAATTGCCATCCATAAGTAGGGATACTTTAGACTTGGACTTTTAGAAATGACATTATTAGATCGCAACGATTTTTATTCGTATATAATTTAAATTTAAGAGTAAATTACAATGCGCCTCTTTAACTTTGCTCATTGTATTCATATTTGTAACAATTAATCCCCCCCTAAGGTATATTCAGTTTGAATCGATGACCCATTAATTAAATTTAATGGAAATATTTTACAAACTTGTACATCAGGCAAAAAATGTCTTTCATCACCCCATAACCAAATTAACACCAAACCACACTTTACTCTGTTATTTGGAAATTAATAACATATTTTATAAAAAAAATGATCCTAATAATAGGTTTGGGTACGATTCATTGTTATTTTGGGTATATTATTTGGCTATGGGGGTAATAAAAGATATTTTGGGCTGTTGAAAAAGCAGCTCAAATCCACCAAAATCTACTTTCGGTGGCTTTTGGCAAGTGATTTTTTTTTGTTTATTTGGCTAGTGGGTTTATTTTATATCCCACTACATACAATTTGCTCCTTAAGTTAAGGAGCCTTGTCTCCTTCAAGACCCTATAAAATGGAGGTAATTCTGCTAATGTAAACACCAAAACATAGAAACTAAGAAGAGTTAGAGAGTGAGAAAGAGTTATTTTGTAGTTTTGAGTATACACATTTGTGTAGAAAAATACAACTTGTATTTTTCATTTGGAGTGTATTTGTGAGAGTCTCTTTTGTAACTCATTTGCAGTAGTGAATTGATCCGAGTGTCAGTGGACGTAGCCAAATTGGTGAACCACTTAAATATTTTGTCTTCCCTTGTGTGTGTGTTTTTCTACGCATTATACTTTTATTGTAAGTGTGCCATATTATTATTTGGGATTACAATCAATATCATTTGTTGACTCGCTTGCGCACAACATGGGCTAATATACTATTCACACAAACCTATTATGTTAGGTTTAAAGGAAAAGTTAATAGAGGGCAACTAGTTGATACTTAATATAGTTTAAGGGGCTTATTGTTAAAAAATAGGGACAAAGCTTTATAATGGGCAAAGTTCAGGGTCCACCAGTGTAATATACTATATATATTTTAATTTTATATTACTTAAACCAAAAAATCCATAAATATTTCATTTTTTGGACTCTCCATATGTCATGGATTAGGGTTTATACAACCCCATTTATAACACCCCTCTCTTTTCACATCGAGTGTCATCTCTCCATATAATCCTGTTTTCAGTATCTTGTTAAATTATTTCCCTTTTTACAACAAATGAGGCGTGCGAATTAATGAGAAGGAAACAAAAAATGAGAGGCATTAT
The DNA here is from genome assembly GCA_949130495.1 of Sambucus nigra. Classification (NCBI taxonomy): domain Eukaryota; kingdom Viridiplantae; phylum Streptophyta; class Magnoliopsida; order Dipsacales; family Adoxaceae; genus Sambucus; species Sambucus nigra. The sequence continues at coordinate 527,098,461 of OX422208.1, read as the reverse complement.
ACAAAGCTTTCGTCAAATTATAATAGTCTAAACTGAAGAATATCATGTGTATGATATAGATTGTTCGATCACATGTTATTAATTATTTATTAACACCTTGTGAGGTTAAACTCAAAACAACGTTTAATTTAATTATTTGTATTTGAACTTTTGATTTTGTTATAAACGAATGCTACAGAGTCATCTGGATTATGAGATATTATACGTGTTTAGACCTAATACGTGGACCCTCATGTCAATTAATTTCGACGATAATTATTTTTCAATACATATTTGTCTCGTTTTGTCCACAATATCCCTTGATGTTCACGCTAAAGTAAAAACAACAAATATTCAGTGCGTGACATAATTGGAGGTTTAACTGCAAATAGTAGACCTTATGCTAGTATATTAGGTTAACATAGTGTTGGATTAAGGATCCCTCTAATCACTTCCTAAAACTGTTGAAACTAACTTTGCATATACAATATAAGTTTGTTACTATGGACTTCCACAAAAAGGATAATGTCTCATGTTAAATACGAGAAAAGTCTTTATTTACTCGCCATGCGAACCCTTATTTTAAACAAGGACACGTAGGTCCCTTTTCTCATTAGCCAAGTCGATCGATACATCCTTTCTTCGTGCGTGGAAAACATTTCAAAAGTAAGCTCGACCTTAGCTTCAACATAGGAGTAGATTTTTGTTCTTTTTTATACTGAACTATTCACAGTCTTCTAACCTATATTTGTAGTTCATATCAGTAGTAATTTTAATAGTTTTTCACACACACACACACACACACACATATATATATATATATACACACACACAGGGTGGCTCAAATGCGGACGTAACTTGCGAATGTATTTTTTAAAAATAGTAAAAAACGTATTTCGAGTTGATTTTTTTTCCATGGTATTTAAACATTCCAAGGGATCCCTATAAACAAAATCATCTCAAAATGAATTGTTTTACTATTTTTAAAAAATCGGTCAAACATATGTCAGTTTTTAAAGCTCTTTAACACTCACATATGTTTGACCGATTTTTTAAAAATAGTAAAACATTTCATTTTGAGCTGATTTTTTTTACAGGATCCCCTGAAATTTTTAAATACCACAGAAAAAAAATTCAAGTTGAAATTTGATTGTTGGCTATTTTTAAAAAATATACAAAAATTCGTCCGCAAGTTAAATCCGCAAGTTGCATCCGCATTAGAGCCTGACTGTATATATATATATATATATATATATATACACTTATAAATAATTCCCTTTCCGTATTCCCTTTATGTTTTTCTCTCTTTAATTCCATATCCTTGTTTTCCTCCTTATGTCCCCTTAACTCTCTCATAAACATGTCTCTCTTTTAAAACTTGTTTACATCAATTCATATACAATATTCTCTCATTCTCTATCTTTCATATTATCTCACATGGTATCGTAGCCTATAAACATCAGAAATGTCAAACCGAAACACTCAAGCTAAAAATCTCAGCCCCAAAAATCTCAAGACTAAAAATTTCACACCGAAAGTATTAAACAAACTAAAAATCTCTCTTTTGAAAAAAAAATTCACTCTATTCAACTCCTCTCTCAAGTCAAAAATCTCAGACTAAAATCTCACTCTGTTCAAAAATCTCAAGTTGGAAATCTCTAAAATCAGGTTTTACACAAAACAAAATTTCATTTTTTTATTCATTCCTACTGTGCACTTTCAACATAGTGCTTTTATGGATTAGTTTTCCCTTGTCATTCAATCATCATCTCAGCAAGGTTGTGCCTATTGTCAGAAGCCCAATCATGATCTCCTTTACTGTCCAATTCGAGTTTGTAAGTTTTTTCATAAAAAACTCCACGTCACTACTTAAGTAACTGTTTAAACTATCCCTACAAGAAATTGATGCTCTAAAAATAGTGTGTTATTCAAGTGTAAATCTTTCGCAACAAGTAGTATCCAAGTAAGTTTGGAATCGTACTCCAGAGTGATTGAACGCTCCAAGGAGAACTAAAGTGGGATAAAATATATTATCTAATCGCCACAAATGGAAAATGTAAAAAATGATTTGTTGTTTGAAGTTTTGAGATTAGTTCATCGCTATCTTAATATGCGCTTAATTAATGGAGAACAAGTAAACTATGAAGATACAAAGAAACAATCTAAGAAAAGCTTGGGTTTGAGAGATAAAAGGGATTGAGGATCATTCTCCTTCCTTGGATTTGCTAAGAAGATGATAAGACTAGGTTTAAATTAACTCTAATCGATCATAACTAATTAAGAAACCAAACTCATCAATGGAGGATTAGGGGTTAGTTAGTTATGGGGCTTGATGGGTTGGGGTTGTAGTAAAGCTTCATAAATAATCCTTGTAAGACAAGAGAAGTGAAGAAACTAGGATACTCCAATACCAACACATGAAATTCCATTAGAATAATTACAAACCAAACCCTAATTATGAAGCTCAAGCATCCATGTTGGGATCATGATCCCCAATCTAAAGGACTAGCTACTCATAATAGAAACTAAGTAAAACATGCAAGGGAACATCATAAATGAAGAACTCATATATTTATATTCCAACCAACCAAAGAGAGATCAATGAATACAAGTTAAAGCTAATAAAGTAAACAAGGAAGATGCACGTGAACAAAGATTGCGATAAAACCAACTAACTTGATGTATTCAATGGTTTACATGTAAGAAGAAACCATAAATGCTCTTGACCTATGAGAGATAAGAGAGATTTTCGAAACTTAGAAAATTTCTAAATAAAATATCTGATCCTTTACACATGGAGAAAACAAAAGGTTATACCCCCAAAATCTCGAAACAACAAACTTATAATCACAAAAAGACAAGGGAGAATTGATTCAGCTAAGGCCCGAGTCGATTCACATAGGAAAATAGCTGTTGTAACACCCCGCACAATCTGACAAGCAAGATGGTGAGTCGCCACATCCAAACAACGCCAAACATCACTAAATAAGTAATCATTCTTAGCATGTGACGGATATGAGACATAAAAAAAATTATTCCACAATGTAATAATTGAATTTGTCCAATAATAGTAAACATTCATGCAATAATAAATCCATCACTATGTTAATCTCTAATAAATAAATTCCATTTTCAATAAATATAAACTCGAATAAAATGATCCAATTGTAATCATCTGAATAAAATCGTAATAACTGTGCAACCGATTGGCCCACCAAATCCATAACTAGAGTCTCATAATAAAATGCGACGGAAAGAAAAATAATTCTAATTACTAAAGCATCTAAAATAAATAAGTCTCTAACTGCACCTTCAAAATATCTCCAATACTCCTATGCAGTTACTCCAGCGCTATACCTGAAATGTTAGTCAACGTAATGGGTCAGAGCCACTGCATCAATACAAGCTACTCTCCCCAAATAGGGTCCGTGACAGATAGTAGCATTATACATAATAAATACAACAATTGCATATTTTAATTTAAACACGATAATTAATAATATGCGAGTAAAAATAAACAACTATCGTCTAATCACATAATTATGTCACCCAAAGATTTTAAGTCCCACTTATGATATCACAATTCGGTAATTACTTCTAAAGTGACCATCTTCTTTTGAATTGATTTATCGCATAATTATTATTATTTTTATTATAGCGGTGTCGTCATAACCAACTGACCCTACAGTATGTCCTGCACTTATTCGGGCTTGTCTAAAGTTTTACACCACACACATTCCCCTCGTAATAGCCAACCAACCCGTATTCTACCAGTCCTACACTTATTGATGGGGTTCCATGCATGACACGTCATAATAGCCAGCTAACCCGTATTCTGTCAGCCCTGCACTTATTGATGACGCCAAAACACCCACACGTCGCAATAGTCAACCAACCCGTATTCTATCAGTCCTGCACTTATTAACGACGCCAACTCATTTTAATGCCCGGTTATTATCTTAGGCATTAATTCTCCAATTTATCAAGTTCTCATTATTTTAAATTAGCCACACCCTATATAGAGGATAATCCCCGAATCTACCCCTAGTCCTATACCTAGAGGTCTCCAAAATACAAGCACGTCCTGTCCTATGTTATAGGAGGAATTTATATCATTTACCTCTTCTTAGTCTCGCACCTAAGCTATCAAAGTCAAAGGAACGACACCAAAATCAACCTCACCCCGAAAAATCCCATTCGTCAAAACTCTACACTAACTAGTCCCATACCTAGAAAGTGTTAACCTTAACTAAGGCATATCCACTAGTCCCATACCTGACAAGTGCTCCTAAAATTAAGGTGAGAGCATACTATCCAAAAGTCCGTCGTACCCGCGATGTCAACAATAATTAAAATAATAAGTCGCATAAACTTTATCCGCAATTCTACAAATTTCTCATGCAGTCACAATTTACTTTAATTTAATTCGTTTAATACATCGTCGTAATTAACACAATTTATTTTATTCAACAATTATAATTTCAACATCATGCGATTTTATGGAGTGCACAACAATAATTCTTCATTTCCATACCTACATGATTTATGTGATCGCACAAGCTGCTTTTTAATTTAAATAATGCAACTATAGTTTTCTAGGTGCAAATCTATCCCCATGTCAACAAAATTTCAATCTCTACCCCAAACACACAAGGATTATGAGTCTTAATTCACGTTAATCTATCATATACCTCTAATACGATAGTATAAGAGGTATTAATAGAATTTAATGATTTTATCTCTTCATTTTTAAAATAAATATAATTTATATTATCTGAAACCCATCTAATATATCTAGTGTATCACTCTCCCTACTAGCGTTTCTACATTTCTCTCTTAATCACGTTGCATTGTATGTTTATTGCAAAATTTGTAGGTCTTTCTCCCTTCCACCTTCTCACCTTCTCTGTTCTTTATTTCTGAACCCCTCTCTCTTCCTCTTCCAAATGATCCCAACAGTCTCTTCTAGGGACTTATATATTTTAAGTGTAACCAATCATCGCCCCATCAATACCCATCTTTTAAGGAACATACTACACAACGTTAATCTCAAGTCACACGTCAGTTTAGCCCCTGCAATGGGCAATCGCATGACCCCTTCTGCCAAGTTTCAATGAAGTTTCACTAGACCCCAAAGTTCTATTTTTTTTATCATAATAATTTTTTCTTTTTACTTTTCCACACACCAATTTGGATTTTTCCAACAAGTAGTAGTTTATATATGAGAGGGTATGGGTGTTCACAATCATGCAAGTGGTGGCCAGTTGGCGCCATTAGAGAGAGAGAGAGAGCTCCTAAAATCTGAAGGTTTTCTGTGAAAGGTATAGGATTTTGATTAAACCATTTCTTTGCTAAATCAATATATGGTTCGTTTTGTTATTTGGTATAATACCTCATATTGTTTTGTTTAGCTAAGTTGGGTCATATGGTTTTTTTATTTTCTGATAACTGTTAGTGTTTTACGGCATTCTAAATTGGCTTTCTTGATTTCAGTTGGGATTACCTGTTGTCTCTCTCTCTCTCTCTCTCTCTCTCTCTCTCTCTTTCTTGATTTCAGTTGGGATTACCTGTTGTCTCTCTCTCTCTCTCTCTCTCTCTCTATATATATATATATATATATATATATATATATATATATATATATATATAAAGACAGAGAGAGTATGGGAGCTTGACTTACCCTCATGCGGGATTTTTAATTTTCTTAGGTTGAGTTAGAATTATAAAAATTAGAGAATTTTTAAATTTTTTTATTTTTGTGATAATTTTTGGAAATTTTGTACTTGCATTAACTTTTTTTTTCACTTTTCATGATTCTTCGTAATAATTTTTGCTCACTTTTTCACAATGGTGTCCCAAAAGGTGAAAATGAACCCACCTTAAAATTACTACTATGTTTGTTTGAATTGTAGTGTTGCTTTTTGTGTGCTTTGCTGGGAACCAATTTTCATTTTCTGCCTACAAATTCCAGATCTTCCATTGACATTGTTAATCTACTGTAACTGTAACGAGCACATCGATGACTGCATGATGTTTTGAATAGCTGTTCTCACATGAGTATGATAGGGAAAAAAGAAAAGAAATAGAGTTATAGATTTTGTGTATAGAGTTATTGCTTTTATGAATTTTTTTTGCAGGTGTTCCTCATTATAATGATTTTAGATCAATTTGGTCCACCCACTTTTAATCGGTAACTCATTTAAACTCCATGTCAATTCCTTTTTTATTTCTCAAATTATTAAAATTTTGTATTAAACATAATTCATCCCTCATTCATATTGTTGATGGCACTTCCAACCTACTTTGTTGAACAATTGTGTTTGGTCTTTCATTTACATCTAGGTTTTATCTTAAACAATGCTTATCTCTGTCAATATCTTAATCTGATTTTTTTTCCTCTTTGTGTTTATTTCTTAAGTTTGGTGCAACTTTGCTTAGAATCTCAAATGTTTATGATTAGTCCTCAGGTTCTTTTAGCCATTGACCTTTATATTAGCCATTACTATCTTAATTTTTTCAATTTTTCATTGCTACCTCTGATTGTTTTTTTTTTTTTTTTGTTTTTTTTTTTTTGTGGTGTTTGAAGGGTTTTATATTTTAATTATGTATATAGATACATGATATTCTTAAAGAATAATATATTTACGAGTCTAACTATAATCTTTGAACGTAGCAAAGTTTAAACCCCTCATCAAGTTAATTGCCAATTTTTATCCTTTAACATCAATAAACACGATAATATTTGTTAAAGATTAATGCTATAATATCAATTTTTTTTAAGTTTGTGTCTCAACATCATTAATGATTCTACCTATATTTGGAGTACAATATTTTAATTCACTTGGATATACACTTGGTAAATAAACATGACACTCATATGTGAGTCAAAAGGACATTGTAGGTCTCTCCTCAAGGAGAGAGTCACCGTTTTTTTTATAGTCGAGTTTCATTTACATTGTTATGATTTTAAAACAATGATTTAAACATTTATTATAATACGTCCGCAACGGGTTACATGCTATATACCTCTAATACGATAGTATTAGAGGTTAATGATATCTAATAAATACATTAATTTTCCTAATGATTAATTTTTTGTTAAACTTTTTATATATTGTTGGTGGGTTTGCTGTTTGTTCCAAAACAGGTACCATTTTTATTATGGAGGGGCATAGTGATTTTTGATGGAAACCGCATTCACAATTAAAGGTATTATTTTTTTTATGTGTGTCAATCTATTTTTTTAACTACATTATTAGTTTTTAGTCTTTTTCTATTCTTGATTTATTGTGAACTTTTGATTGTAGGTTGATCCAAAGTTCACCAATGCTACCGACCAATTGCCCTCGATGACGAGCCGCCCCACACAAAAATTCCTGGGACATACTTTTGTATCCCTATGCTTATGGGTATTAGTTGTTTGTTGTTTGCTATATTTTATGGGTATTATTATTTGTTTTATATAGGTATGGTTAAATTTGAAGTGTTGTTTTTTCAACAAAAGCGTTGTTTTTCAACAAAAGTGTTGTTTTTAATAAAAAAAAATGTGTTGTTTACTAGGGCCGATTAATGTTTTTTTTTAAAATATTTTTTTACCGAACACGCTTATTTATGCACATAATGTAATGATGACCAGACACACACATTTATAAAGTTCGTGCCAGGTGTGGATGCAATGCCAACTAATTTTTATAAGTAAAAAGAAATTAATTATTTTTCCTAATTTTTTATTAGAATCTTGAAAGTGAGATTATTTGTAAAAAAATTAATTCAAATTTGAGTGAGATTATCATGAAAACGGACATAAAAAATTAGAAATTTTTAGATTTCATTTTATTAATACAGTAAAACAATATAAAAATTTAATATATTTTTAGATGATTTTTGTAGTGAGACTATTCTTAAAAATATTCGTAATAATATTCATAACAATATTAAATACAAAAATATTATTTTTTATCAAAACATTTCATTAACAATATTCGTAACATATATTTTCACCTGCGCATCGCGTGGGGTACATGCTAGTTATAATACTAATTCAATAGTAATAGCAATTATTACACTAGAGTTAATAAGAGAAACGAATAAATAAATGCATTAACATTTTCTAAAAAATGCTTCGTTTTATGCTAAGATTTTTAATCTTTCCAAACCACGTCTTCACTAATTCCTTCAAATCATTCATTTTTTCTTCTAACCTTTTAGCCTTCCCAAACTCTTTTAACCGATTCATTTTTTCACTTTTAAGCTACTAAAAAAAAATCTGTAATTTTTGAACAAAAATTTTGCGATAACCTCTGAGATTGAATTTTTAGTTTGATTTTTGAAACATTATGAACTTGGATTCTTTACTGTAATTTTTTTACCATTTAAATTTGAAACCCCCGTACAATAGATTTCTCCTGACTGTCAATTGTTTTAGTTAAAAACTAATTTTTAAAAATTTACTTTTTATTTATTTAATGAATTGTTCAGTCAAGAAGCTAAAATTTGTGAAAATATGGTAATAATGAATAATTGTTTGCATAAGTGATCTCTATAAGACAATATCACCCATTTCCGTTATTCCATCATATATGATGCAATGAATGAAGAAACTGCAATTGGAAATTACTGAATTACCAGATCTTTGATTGTTTATGTATTTGTGATGGGCAAATATTGTTCAAGTCCATTTTCTTTAATTTTTTTCATTATAGTATTCTATTTCTTTTATTTTATTATTAATGTGCAAGACAAATTATGGAGCTTAAGGATTTTTTGAGCCTTGAAATACGGTAATTAAGGTGAGGTACATCATCCACGTGTCCAGTTGTCAATAAAAGTTAGGTTTTTTCACGCCCTTTCAAACACCCTGTTCTCTTAACTGACGCTTCATTTTTCCAAATTATTTTTTCCACTCATTAGTATCAAGATGTGTATTTATTTCACTGCATGTTCCTTTCTCTATTCTGAAATCTTATCAACATTTAATATGCAGTTATAAAATGGAGTCTAATCAATAGTCTTACTTTTATGGGTTTGGTTCCGACTTTTTGTGCGTGTTCCGCTAGGGCTTTGTCCACATTAGTTAAATGATGTGAATCCGCGCCAGTGGCACTAATCAATCGTGAATCTAAGACATAAAATTAAACACTCTTAATTAAAATTAAAAAGATTTTTTCAATAAATAAAAACTATGTTGACTATTAAAATTGTTATTCCAGTTTTTTTAAAATAAAAAAAAATTGGGATAAAAAAAATTAATTTTTTTTTATTATTATTCTCTTATAAAAAATATTTTTTCGTCCCCAAATAATAATAAAATAGTTCATTTTTTCAATATTTATAACATCCATTTTATTATTTTTTAATAAATAGGGGTAAAATAGTCAATTGTATCTAAAATAATTAACGGATGAACTAAATTGAGACAAAATGAAAGGTTGAATACTAAATTGAAACAAAAAAAAGGATATGAAGAAAATTGAGAGAAAATGAAAGGTTGAGGATGAAAGTGAAACAAAAAATGATAGGGACGAATTGAAACAAGTGAAAAGGTAAGGGACCAATGGAGTGGTTTACTCTATTATTTATTACTACCACCGTCCTACATCGTTTGGTTCACCATGTTTGGTTAACATTTAATAATTTAGAGATCTGATGATTTCATAGAATTATCATTATTACAACATATGTTAACGAATATATAAAATCTAACATTGTTAGCATACTTTTTCAAAAATTTAACAACACTAAGAAAGAAACGAATTGAAAGTAAAACAAAGAGTTAAGTACATTTGGGCTCCTAAATTTTGTCCCTTTTGTCACTTTATCAATCGAACTTTCGATGTTTGTGCTTAATTCCCTGAACTTTCAACATGAATTCCAGCTATATTTCTTGCAACGAAGGCTAAGGTTCACAATAAGGAAAATCCACAATTTCTCTTAGGCAATGGAGGTTTGTTTTCATTTGTTCTATTATTACAAATTTATCTACACCATTATATAGTTAAGATTTTAATTTATTTTTCCTAATAAATAGTCTTAATATACAATACTTTTTAAAATTTATTTACTTATTTTTACTTATTTATATATTTTATAAAATATTATAATACGCTCAGGCATGGCGCGGGTTACTTGCTAGTATTTTTCATAAAAATGGTCCCATTATAGTTGTCAGTTTCCCAAATTAAGGTTCCTAATTTATGTTAAGAAAAATATGTGAATTAATGTTTAGGCGATATTTAAAACGCATAATACTAAAGAGATAGAATATAAGTATTTATGACTGATGAAAAGTCGGTTGAAAATTATGATTAGACGATTGCGTTCCTCTTAAAAAATTAAGAAAGATTCGTTCTTGAACAATCTTGAGAAAACACCAATTAAGCATTCAGAACTTGAGTTGAATCTTGATTAAATTTGGGGTTAGGGTTTTGTTAATGGAAGAAGGTATAAAAGAGGAGTTTACTGCTCTTAGGTTATGTGTAATTGTATTTTTAAAAGTCTAACCTCGAAATACATATATATAATTAAGTGGAAGAGTTTGAATCCAGCACAAATTCGTTAAAAGAATCCTACTTCTGCTAAATTAACTGGGAGAACCCGTTCAGCCTAGCCCCCGAATCGGTTCAGATGCCTTGACATCCGAAAATCCCCCTTTTTATTATAAAAATTTCAATACTTAGGATTTAACTTCGATTTCAAATCCGATTAAAATTTTATTTTCCATAAATAAAATTCAACATTTTAAATTACTAAAAATAATTAAATAAGCAAAATCATTTCCCCAAATTCTAAATTAAATTAAATTATTATCGGTTTAAAATTACGGGGTGTTACATACTTCCCCACTACCACATGAATTTCGTCCTCGAAATTCGACAAAGTGTAAACGCGTAAAAATAAAATAAGGCTCACATATGCCTATCCATAGAATGCCACGATCGGGCATCCATATACCCAATTCTACATGCACCTACCCTATGATTAAATTTCCACTATATATACCCTAACTATATATTTGCAACACTTTGAAAATAACGGCATACCATGCTCTCCCACGAATCACCACTTGATTCTATCTCCCCTAAAAGTCATCGCAACGCTAAAGTCCTCAAATCAATTTACATCTCCAAATTGATACTTACGATACCTAACATCTTCACTAATAATCTCCAAAATAAATCTTGTCTCCCATCAAGACTATTAATTCCAACTTAAATGCCTACAACGTCATTAACACAAAACATCTTATTTTTAAAAACATCGCTAACACGTATACTAAATCCAATACCTTAAGGAGTGAGAATCAATAAAGGGGATAAAAGATCGGTAACGCGGAAGTTAAATGGACTCACAACCTACGATACCTAAGACCATGCTTTGATACCATCTGTAATACCCAACGCAATCTAACAAGCGAGGTGGCCAGCCGCCGTCGCTAAACTACCCCGGACGTCACTAAATACGTAATCATTCTTAACATGTGACGGATATGAGGCATGAAAAAATTTATTCCGCAATGTAATAATTGAATTGATCCAATAATAATAACCATTCATGCAATAATAAATCCATCACCATGCTAATCTTAGATAAATAAATCCCATCCCCAATAAATTTAAACTCGAATAAAATGTTCCAACTGTAATCATTTGAATAAAACCGTAATAACTGTGAAAATAATTGTCCCACCAAATCCATAACTTGAGTCTCATAATAAAATATGACGGAAAAAAAAATCTAACTAATAAAGCATCTAAAATAAATAAGTCTCCAGTCGCACCTCCAAAATATCTCAAATACTCCTATGCAGCTACTCTAGCACTATACCTGAAATGTTAGTCAATACAATGGGTCAGAGCCCACCATATGGATACAAGCTACTCTCCCCAATAGGGTCAGTGGACCCAGACAGTAGCATTATACATAATAAATACCACAATTGAATATTTTAATGTAAACGCGGTAATTAATAACATGCAAGTAAAAATAAATAACCATAATTTAATCACATAATTATGTCACCTCAAGAGTTTAAGTCCCACTGATGACATCACCATTTGGTAATTACTTCTAAAGTCACCATCTTTATTTAAATTGATTTATCACATCATCATTATTTTTTTATAGCAGTGCCATCATAGCCAACTGACCCTACTGTATGTCCTCCACTTATTCCGACCCGTCTAAAGTTTTACACCACACACATTCCCCTCGTAATAGCAAGCCAAACCGTGTTCTGTCATCCCTGCACATATTGACTAGATTCCACGCACGACATGTCATAATAGCCAACTAACCCGTATTATATCAGCCCTGCACTTATTGATGACGCCAACACACCCACACATCGTAATAGCCAGCCAACCCGTATTCTGTTAGTCCTGCACTTATTAACGACGTCAGCTCATTTTAATACCAGTTTATTATCATATGCATTAATTCTTCAATTTATCGAGTTCTCATGATTTTAAACTAGCCCCACCCTATTATAAAGCATAATCCTCGAATCTACCCCTAGCCCCATACCTAGAGGTCTCCAAAATAGAAGCACAACTTGTCCATGTTATTGGAGGAATTTATATCATTTATCTCTTCCTAGTCTCGCACCTAGGCTATCCAAGTCAACGTAACGACACCAAAATCAACGCCACCCCAGAATATCCCATCCATAAAAAATTTACTATAATTAGTCCCATACCTAGAAAGTGTTATCCGTAACTAAGGCATACCCACTAGTCCCATACCTAGAAAGTGCTCATAAAATTAAGGTGAGAGTATACTACCCAAAATCTCGCCATCCCCGCGATGTCAATAATAATTAAAATAATAAGTCGCACAAACCAATTTATCCACAATTTTACAAATTTCTCATGCGGTCACAATTTACTTTAATTTTATTCGTTCAATATATTGTCGTAATTAACACAATTTATTTTATTCAAAAATTATAATTTCAACATCATGTGAACTTATGGAGCACACAACAATAATTTATCCTTTTCATACCTATGTGATTTATGTGATTGCACAAGCCCCTTTTTAATTTAAATAATGTAACTATGATTTTCTACATGAAAATCTACCCCCATATCAACAAAATTTCAATCTCTACCCAAAGAACACAAGGGTTATGAGTCTTAATTCATGTTAAATTTTTTCATAAAAATAGTTCCATTATAGTTTTCACTTTTCCTAATTAAGGTTCCTAATTTATTTTAAGAAAAACATGTGAATTAATGTTTAGGCGATATTTAAAATGCATAATACTTAAGAGAGAAAATACAAGTATTCATGCCTGATGAAAAGTCGATTGGAAATTCTTATTAGATGGTTGCGTTCCTCTTGAAAACTTAAGAAAGATTCGTTCTTGAACAATCTTGAGAAAACAACGATTAAGCTTTTAAAACTTGAGTGAAATATTGATTAAATTTGGGGCAAGGGTTTTATTGATGGAAGACGGTGTAAAAGAGGAGTCTACTTAGGTTATGAGTAAATGTATTTTTAAAAGTATAACCCCGAAATATATTTATATATTTAAGTGGAAGAGTTTGAATCCAACAGAAATTCGTCAAAAGAATCCTATTGCTGCTGAACTGATTGGGTGAACCGGTTCGACCTACCCCTCGAACCGGTTCGAATGCCCTGACATTCGAAAGTCCCCAATTTTATTATAAAAAATTTAATGCTTAAAGATTTAACTCTGATTTCAATTCCGATTAAAATTTTATTTTCCATAAATAAAATCCAACATTTTAAATTACTAAAAATAATTAAATCCAAATTTATCCCCTCCAAATTATGAATTAAAGTAAATTATTATCAGTTTAAAAATACGGGGTGTTACAATTGCACTGGATGAAATCGTATCGATTCGAATAGTGGTCCGAATCGATTTAGACCTACTTCCAAAAGGAGGGATGAACAAGTATGGTTTATTTAGGCCATCACACCAAAGAATCTTTCGTAACTTCGTTATAGCTCGGATTCATACACCGTCGAGGCGAGGACTCAATGACTCAAAGAGCTTTTACTATAGTGAAGAGTTTGGGATCAATACCCGAATGTTAAATTTACTAAAATGACCCTGACGTTGCGACTATCAATGGAACTTTCCCAGGATTCAATCAAACTTCAAGTAATGCATTCCCGACACCTATAAAAGCTCAAATAAACCACGCACAACATATATAGAATAAAATAAGGGGTTAACTAATAAATGAGCATAATTTTCGAGAATAACATGTACGAAAATGCTAGAATGCACAAATATACGGGATGTTAAATGCAATAATTGTGACTAATCATACCCCCTAACTTATACATTGCGAGTCCCGAGCAATGATGTATGAAGAAACAGAGCCCTAAATACAACTATAATAAATGAAATATGTACAAAGAAGAAAAATGCCACTTTCGCGGGTGAACAATTGCATTTAGCATATACAATAAGCATTGGAACCCTTAGGCAACCCTAGGGGATGAGTTTTGTGTCGTGAGGGTTTCCAGGGATGATACCCACAAACATCAAGCCTTCTCGTACAATGAGTACCCAAAACCAATGCAAAGCTCAACAATAACATGGAAAGCATAATTTATCAACGAAGGGATCAATGCTCACACAAAAGTCTGCAATTATTGACATTATACGAGGAATTTCAACAAAAATTGAAACCATAGAAATGCGAAATAAGCAGATACATGTGGTAATTTAGATTCGATAAAAATCTCATAATCCATGTAGACGCTAAATCATGCATGACTCAAGTTCTCTTGGTTTGTTACGCTCAATAAATGAATCACTCAGAAACGAGATGTAACACACGAGACATGCGGACTTAAGGAGTAATTGTAAAAGAAAACTAGGCCGTACACATGTCATCAATTGCAGAACGATATATAAAAGTGAAACATACAATCTCATGAAAGGATATTGCATATTAATCGAGGTGAAATGCACTATAACAAATTATCACAAATGTTCGGCCTTTGAATCAACTCCACCCTAGGATCATATAGGACTTTTCAGGTATGTAACTTGTGCTAGGCTAGGGTTTGGAAATAAAAGTCTATTTATGGTAGCAAAGGGGATTTGGTAATAATACTCGGGATAATGGAATTAGTCGGCTATTTAAAATTGGATTTCAAGTTCTATAAGAAATATATTCATGAGAGTAATACTTTTATTTTTGTACACGCGGTGATATGGGATTCACGCATCTCGGAGCCATTTATTCTCTTCTTTTTTGTCTTTTTTCTTTCCTTTTTATTTTCTTCTCTTTGCTTGATTGGATTCCACATAAGAGGAACAATATTAAATCCCGAGAATAATCCCAAATCGAGGTACGGAAGGTGAATGGTTAAGGGTAAAAACACTAATGTGGAGTTGGAAAGGGAATTGGGACATAAAAAGAAAGGTCATAATAGGGCTCAACAGGGTTGACTAGGGAAATGTTTAAGGGTAAGGCTAAGGTCAATATAGGTAAAATAATAAAGATGCCTATGATCCTTTCCTAGGGTTTCATGTGATTTTTGGGACTCAACACTTTTGAAAATCATGATCGAGTGTCATATTCATGATGAATTCAATTAATATGCAATCAATGAAAATAAAATGAGATTGTCAACAAGATACAATTTTCAAGAAAGAGAAAGTGTAATTGTATACGCTCATAAATGAAGGTATGCATTGAATCCCACTTATGTAAGTGTATAGTATGCGCTTTATGATCAATGCATTAGAAAATCTTTAAACCAAATCATAAAAAATTATTTGTGTACGGTTCTCATGGGCTTTACAGTTTAATTTATGAAATTATTCACAATGTTAACAATACACGGGCTAAAGGCTAATAAATCAGAAATTCAAAACATGCATCATTGCTATACAAAAGGGTAGGGCGATCATATACGTAATCATTGGAGACATGGAAGAAAAAAAGAATTTAAAATTTTGATTTTTAATTTTTTTAAATAAATAAATAAATATAAATTCTAATTAATAATAACATGTTATTCGGTTGGAGAAATGTAAATCACACCCCTAACGTGAAATATACATTGTCCCCAATTTTAGTAGGGACACAAATGGAAAGGAGGGTTAGAAAATGTCACCCAAAGTGAGCAACAACACATCTATGAACATGTTAGTGCTAAAACCAACAATATATACAAAATAAAGAGATATACAAATGATAAAAAGAAAAAGAAACTGTATACATTTCATTAATATAATGGAGTTGTGTACATTGGGTTCATAATCCAAAATGAGAGAAAGTACATGCATACGTCCTCACAGCCTTCGACATACACAACTATAGACCAATAAAAAATTGCAACATAATAAATATAGTAGCATAGCATACATACAAACAAAACTCCTACGGGTGGCTCGAAGTACTAGGGCGTTGGGGTCATGCAGTGCATACAAATCATAAAAATAGGGTGGTATCAGCGCTTTACCCCCATGCATATGGGACCATATCTCCATCTACATCCTGGTGATTGTAGAAATGTCTTTTTTGGCAATAACCCCATAAATACGTGAAGTCTTCCTGGAGAGCATCCATCCTAACCCTAACTCCCAAATCCGATTAGCCGAAGGTGGAACCTCATCGCCTCCTCATAATCAGGGTCCGTATTCGGGGGATTCACAACTTCATCACCTCATCCTCTAACTCCCGAGTGCACCATCATCCTCTTCTTCTTCCTCTATTGTCAATAATCCATTCCCGAGCATTTGGAGATTACCTTGTCGTTTAGCAGTTTAGGAAGCTTAGGAATCTTGTCATTGGCCGCCACCTCACATCTAAATTTTTTTGCCAATTCGAAAAACTAGTTGTGCATAAGGGAGATTAGTCATTCCTTTGTCGTCATAGAAGGCATCAACCATTTGTTGCAACACGAGGCGGGAAGACTAACAAATGCATAATTCTTCAACAAATTATACAAAAAATAGGTCTGTTTGTAACGGAGGACATATTTGGTTGGGGTAGGAATGGTATTGATGGCCAAGAGATGGATGAGACAATGTACATAGGGCATACCGGAGGTAGGGAAAGTTTCCCTGATATAAAACTTACTGGGCGCAAGATACGCTATGATTGTATCTTGTGAAAGCCTTAGCGCATTCTCATTTTGGGGTTATAAGCCTCTCTTAGGTGCAAAGCCAAAATGGGTTTTGAAATCACAATTCGCCTACCCCTCACATGTGTTTTATATGTGTCGTCTCCTAATGATATGAGCGAAGCATAGAAACAATGCACATGTCCTTCGTTCACGTCCCGGATTTTGGCCAAGTGGGCCTCTCAAGAGAATTTGTTCAGAAAATATTGCACAGAGTCCTGGAAGTCCTCTAACTTCACTTCCCTTTCTATCGCAATGATGCCACAGGATTTGAATTTTTCCCAGTACCAATACCTTTCTTCTTTTGAATAAAAAGTCTATAAACCCATAACCTCATTAGAGGTTGGTTTTGAAGCCACAGAAACCTGCAAAAAATTAATTCGACACACACACCATTAGTGCGATGCACAAAATTAAAGTAAGCGTGATAATTGGGGTCAAAACGATTCAGAGGGTGCGTGTAGGAAGAAATCATTTAGATTTGGTAGTCGACGTGAACCACACTAAAAAGTTGGGTCAGTCAGCATATATATAAGCTAAGCGGTGTGAGAGTGTGCTAGAAATCAATGAACCAACTTGTTTAATTAAATTCCAATTTTATGCTCCAAAATCCTAACTCTAGCTAATAATTGTGATTGACTAATTATATAAAAGTAAGCATGTACAGAATCACAAATTAGAGGGAAAATCCCCCAAAGGAGAAAAACCTTTTTATTTCACTATATTGTGTAATAACTTACAAATACAACGAAATACAGCTTTACATATAAATACCCATAAGCATCGGTTCGTTGTTATCGGCAAGAGATCCCTCAATTGCTCCAATAGTCAGTAATGGAGAAATAACCTTCTTCTCCATAAGTGTACTCCAGATGAGTAATATGAGTAATCTAGGGTTTAGAACGATTCACATATATATTTGGGACAATTTGGTGAATCAAAAGAGGTTTAAAACTCTAAAAATGAAGTCATAAAATCACAGTTGTTTCTGCAGAAAACGGAGTTGCAAAGACTTGAAAAACCTGACTGTAGAAAGTAGGTATTTATAATAAAATTGAGTCACTGCGCTCGCTCGAACGACATAGGCATGTCGTTCGAATGACTTAAAATGTCGTTTGATCTTTTCTTCACGTGAGACTTCTAATGAAGTTAAACGGGAAAATAGTATGGGTTCGTTAGATGAAAAACTTCAAGCGGGCTTCAAGCGACCTATCGCGCGACGTGTGATGTCGGTTGATAAGGTTGTTTGAACAACATCAGCCTATTGTTTGAACGACATGGCTTAGTCGCTTGAACGACTGAAGGGTCATTTTCTAAGTTCGCCTTCTGATTTTTGCAAATTAATTCTAACTTATAAAACCCAAATTTTTTGATAAAAACATTTTATAAAAAATTCTCAAATAAATACAAAAACATTAAAAACTCCAAATTAAACATTTACCATGATTGCGAGTAGAGTAATGAGAATGTTTAAGATGCACGTTGCTCTGATGATGTTGCACTATGCACGTATGAAGATGATGGGTGTATGGAGCTTTGGATTCAGATCGAGGCCGTCATGGATGATCGTGTTGACGTGCTGAATATAGCGGTATAAGACATACATGCTGTGATCTATGACACTTAGAAAATTTCTTAGATTCTAAATGGACATTTATAAAATCATGTCCTTACATATCTCCCCCTATGTGTATGTCGGTACATACATAAAAACTATTCTAATTATGCTACCCAAACTCAAAACAAATGACATACAATTTAATATCCCCATAAACTTGAAATACTAATTGACATATCTTCAAAATCTACAAAATCTTCAATTCTTCAATCTTTCTTTGTCATCACCAGGGTGTGCAAACATAATCCTCAATATTATACCTACACACATGAGACAATATATAATACCGGTGATGCCCAAAAGTTTGACAGATAATGATAAGCAAAAAAAAATCTCAATTAAGCTCAATTAAGATCGAACACGTCATTATAAACTCAAACATGAAAACATATCCCCCATAATTCGTTATCCCCCGTTTTATGATGTCCCCAAATAGACAAATATGAAGAACAAAGCAATGTATATGGAGAATTTCACAAGGTAATAAACTTTCTCTTTTTGAATTTTTCAAATTTTTTCTAAAAAAAAATTATACAACGAAAAATCACACCATGAAAGAACACGAAAATAACCAAGTCCGTGATAGCAAACATGAAGGGATGTGAACAAATTCGATAGGAAAATCAATGCAAACAAGAATAACATATGTGTACGATGAATTTTGGATATTCCTAACGAATGAATTCAAAATATTTCTTAGGTGCAAAATTGGAGGAATTTAAAAAAATTGACTCAATATAATCAACAAATCAAAGCTCAAAGTGATTTCCACACCAATAACGTCCAAAACTATTTAATGCTTTTTCAAGATTTTTAATAAAGTGTAAAACTGTTAAATCCAGCCAAAATCCCTCAAATTTCTATTCAATTTTTCATTTTCTTTTGAGGAGTCTATTTTTCTCAACTTAGAGAAATCATATTGGTCCCATTTTGGCATATGATTATTTTTATTGCCTTAATTTTTTCTTAGGCTATTTTAAACGGTGGCTTTCACGACGACTTGATTTTGTACTCTCGCAGCCCCCTTTCCCATGAACACTCATCATTTTTTCATTTATACATTTTAATCCTCACTGTAAATGGTTCTTACATGCACAACTTTTATTATTCTCGTTTTATCGCATTTGGTTTGTTGTATAGATATAATTAAGATGGAAACACCCAAACCAGCGTGTGATAGACAAGTATAATATTAAAATAAAATCGTGCTCATGTTCATTAAGGGAGATAATAAGCCAAACATGTAGAAGATATCACTAATCACATCTTAATGACTCTATACGTTATAAAGCACAAGGATGAAAAAATGTTGCATCTCAAAACATTATCAAACAGTCACGTGGAATATGTTAATGAAGTTGTGACTTTGTCAATCTTAAATGTTCATCCATAAATGGTGTAAACAAAATACAAAACTCATTTTGTGTTATTAAAAAAAATTATAAAAAGAAAATCTTTTTGTCTTTTTCAAAAATTTATCAAAAACAAAATCTTTTTGGATTTTTTAATTTTTCAAAAAATAGAAAATCTTTTTGTATTTTTCTAAAAATATAAAAAAATAAAATCAAACAATATAATACAAATGATACAATCTAGATATAGGAATCGTATGATATGAACATGAAAAATGCATCATATTCTAGACATGGTAACCGCCCCTTAGTTAACTATGCAAATTTTTAAAGATTTTCTAAGACTCTCGAATCTAAGGGCGTCTAAAGGCTTCGTGAAAATATCGGCTGTAGACACAAAACTCAAGGATACGACTTTTTCTTCTACTAACTCACGGATAAAGTGCTTGCGTATGCTAATGTGCTTTGTGAACAAATGCTGGACTGGATTACGGGATATGTGTATTACGCTTGTATTATCGTAGGAAATAGTCACGGTGTCCTATGATATCCCATAATCCTCCAACATTTGCTTCATCCATAGAAGATGCGTGAAACAACTCCCGGCGGCTATGTACTCAGCCTCCGCAGTGGATAAAGAGATGGGGTTTTGCTTCTCGCTAAACTAAGAGGCAAGAGTAGAACCAAAGAAGAAACACCCACCATAAGTGCTCCTACATCCATCTGCATCCCCGACCCAATCGTCATCCGAATAGGCGGATAAACGATCATCGGTATCAAAGGAATACCAAATGCCAAATGAGAGAGTCCCACTCACATATTTGATAATACGTTTAAGAGCAAGTAAGTGCGGCTCTTTTGGGGACGCTTGATATTGCGCACAAACTCCAACACTAAAGGTGATGTCGGGACGACTGGAAGTCAAGTAGAGAAGACTACCTATCATACTCTGATGCAAGGTTTTTTCTATTTTTTTCCTGAAGTGTCCTTGTTAAGCTTTATTGACGTACTCATTGGTGTACGTGCATGCTTAGCGGAGTCTAAGCCAAATTTCTTCACTAGGTATCATGCATACTTGGATTGGGAAATGAACATACCATCCTCATGCTGAAGAACCCGGAGACTAAGGAAGAATGTAAGATCACCAACCATGCTCTCCTCGAACTCACTCTTCATCTCCTCCTCAAAGTCGTGAGCATGTCAGGAGCATGTGGATCCAAAGATTATGTCTTCCACATAGATCCGGGAAACCAAAATAGTACCATCTCCTCTCCTAACAAATAACATCTTATTAAATCCCCCTCCCATGAAGCCACGGGCTATGAGATAGGAAGTAAGCCTCTCGTACCAAGCACGGGGTGCTTGATTCAAACCATATAGGGATTTTCTCAAAAATAGACGTGATTAGGGTGCTTCCTTTCAGTTTTTTCACGTAAACTTCCTCTTGTAGAATGCCATTTAGAAAAGCACTCTTGACATCCATCTAGTATAACTTGAAGCGTAGATAACATGCGATGATGGGTAGTAAATGGATGGACTCAAGCCTCATAAAAGGAGAAAATATCTCATCAAAGTATACACCATCTATCTGTGTGTAGCCCTGAGTGACCAACCTAGCCTTATTTTCGATAATGGTACCCTTCTCATCCATCTTATTCTTGTAGATCCACTTGGTACCGATCACAATCTTCTCACTAGGTCGGGGGTCAAGTTCCTAGACATCATTCTTTCTAAACTGAAATAACTCATCCTTCATAGCAGATATTCAATGTTCATCCTTGAGTGATTCTTTGACGTTATTGGGCTCGACTTTAGACATGTACCACACAAACCTAACCACATTCTCTAGCTAAGCACGAGTTTTGACTCCTAAGGTGGGATCTCCTAGAATTGCAGTAGGATCGTGACTCTTGCAAACCCAAGCAAGTGTGGCCCTTAAGCCAGGATTAGGGTCCACTATGGGTATGTGAGGGACAATGGGATCATCAGATGGAAGTGGGTCATATTTACATAAAAAGTTAGAATCAACAGATATCGGAGGTTCGTCATCTTGCACGATGACATTTATTGAGTCCATAACCGTAGAGCTCCTCAGTTTAGACACCCAGTATTCTCTATATGTCGATGAATATCCTAACCATATTCCCTCATCTCTCAGGGAGGCAAACTTTCCTAATTTCTCTCAATCCAGTAAGATGTAGCATTATCCTCCAAAGACACGAAAATATGAAAGGCTGGGCTTCTTTCCAGTCCACAAATCATAAGGCGTCGGAAGTGTGTGTGGATAAAGGTAAACCCTATTCACCGTACGGCATGCGGTATACACCGCCTTTTGCCAAAATGTCCTAGAAACTCTACGACCTAGAAGCATATATCTATCCATCTCCTAATTCATTCGATTCTTCCTCTTAACAATCACATTTTGCCGAGGAATATTCATGACCAAAAAGTCATATTTGATCCTGAGGCTATCACAGTAAAATTCTACTTTACCTTTCTTAAATTCAGTGCCGTTGTCACTACGCACTCTATTGATAGTGGCATAGTGTTGATTTTGCAGGACATGACACTTGGTCATAAGAAATTCCACAACATCGAATTTCTCTCTTAGAAAACCAACTATTAAGTAACGATAGGAAATCATCTACCATCATGAGGATATACCTCTCACCACCCAAACTCTCAGTACGGGTAGGACCCATAAGATCCATGTGTATTAACTTAAGTACTCGTGATGTGGTAATGGAATTTAACTTCCTATGGGGGCTACAAACTTGCTTTCCTAATTGATAGGGTCCACAAACTGCGAAAGTCAGTTTCCCAACCGATGGTAAGCCACGTACTAGCTCCTTTTTAGCTAATCTCTCCAAGTCTCTAAAATTCACATGACCTAGACATCGATGCCACAGATCCATAGGAGTGATCGTGATGCTGTTGTAGACAAATGAGGACGTGGGTACAATCACATAACAATTATCTTCAGTCTTCACCCCTTGAAATAGAAGTTTACTGTTTTGATCATAAACACATCGCACTCGTGATAATCAAACTTTACTACAAAATTAGCGTCGTACAGCTGGCTAATGCTAAGAATGTTCTCTTTCAAATCTTTGACGTACAAAACATTCTCTAGCATAAGAAATTCTGGTATCTCTACTGTACCTCGTGCTACTATGATAGACTTCTCTCATCTCCAAAAGTGACTTTACATTCCTTATGATCCTCTAGGTAGGTAAAAAATGAAACGTCACTTATCATGTGCCTGGAGCACCCACTATCGAAATATCACTATGCGGTATCATTTACTTTAAGATCAACATGAAAAATAAGGTATTTTAGGTTGTGCTTAGGTACCCAAGAGGTGGTAACCTTCTGTTTGCCCTTGTTATTGTTGATTCTAGCAGGGATTTGGGAACTGTCCGCTAAAGGCGAAGAAATCCGTTGGAACTCTTCCATTAAAATCTGAGATATGGCGACTAGAAACTCAACCTACTCTCCAAGACAAGAAAGATCGCTAGTGGAATGTGGTGGAGCAAAAATACGTCTTGTACGACCCAAACTATAGCAAAACTCCTTAAGGTGGCCTTTTCTCTTACAGTAGGTACAAAAGTACACAGTCTTAGTCCAAACTTGGTATGCTTTTCTTGGTCCAACTCTTCGTTGGAGTTTTGGATGATGGCCATATGGATTCGAACTCTTTATTGGTTCCGATGTCACATGAGATGAGGAAACACCATCAAAACCTATTCCCTTCGTTCCACCAAACCCTAAAGCAGGGGCGAGGAGCATGTTTCCCATCTTTCTAGATCTGTCCTCTATCTTTACCTTGACCTCCCAAGCTCTCTCAAGGTCATGAGTGAGTTGGGCTACAAGGGCTTCAAGTTTCTTCCAAGTCTCCACGGAGAAATGTAGCTCACTCGTAAGACTATCCACTTGCTTGGTCAAGTCCCATTTCTCTTTCTCTAAATAACCCTCTCTCTCTCTCTCTCTCTCTCTCTCTCAGCACAAACACTCTCTCTTTCTCTCTCAAGGCAGTGCTAATGGACGATTTTATCTCTTTTGTCTCTTCCAAATCTTTATCTAAGGCGATGATCCTAAGTGCTAACATTTTGTTACATTTTTTTAGTTTTAAATGAATTAATATAAAAATCGGCGTAGGTGCATCGTAGATCACTCTTGCTCTCACTTGCAACATCCTCCCCCTCACTCACATCGCTTTTACTGTCGAGGTATCCCTATGAAGTAGCTTCCTCATCGTCGTGAGGCACACGGTTAGTACTCACATAACTGTCCATGAATATGGTGAAGTTACATTCATGCGTTGACTCGTCTCCAGAATCCATCGACTCGACCTCACTGTCATCACTAAGGGAGGCATTTAAAGTAGCTTTGCCTTTTGCCTTAACATTTCAACATAGTTGGACACTCAAAAGCCTTATGACCTCTACCTTCACACTTATAACATCTCTTTTTGTCTTTCTTAGGCGTGTCCTTTTTATCTTTATCACTTTTCTTTTCAAACTTATTTTTCTCAAAATTCTTTTTATCTTTGAAATTGCCATTTTGCTTTAATTTGAGAAATTTCTTAAAAGTTTTTGCAAACAAAGTCAAATCGTCTAAATCAAAATCAAACTCCGAATCTAACGTCTCTTCCTCTTTTCTTTTAGATGATTTACCCCTATTTCTTGCCGACCCCTCACTTTTTCTTGTCCGGGCTTTAAGTGATACCCCTTTATCTTTTGATTTTATCGTGTTAGGAAGCATGCCAATTTCATTAAGTCTGTAGGTCTCCTACTAGTTCTTCTAGTTTCAGACGACTCAAATTTCCTATAGAATTTAGCACAGTGACCTTAGGGATAAAATACTTAGGCAGTGATCTTAAATTCTTTTTAACTATTCTATCATAAGGAATATGTTCACCAAGATTGAAAATAGTGTTAACAATATCAGATAAGCGTGCATAGAATTCATCAAAACACTCAGATTCAAGCATAGTGATTATTTCAAATTGTATAGTTAAATTTTGCAATTTAGATTCTTTAACTGCATTAGTGCCTTTGTGGGTAAGTTGAAGAACATCCCATGGGAGGTGTTGGTGCCTCCCACGGGGCCGTTCGGGGGCTGTTTTGGGTTTTCACCCTCTAACGCCATGGTTTTAAGCCTAAGTATAGAAATATGAAAATTATCATCATATTCTCACACCGGGAGTCCCGCGGCTGCGCGATTAGTTTCTATGAGTTACATTGGTCCCGTGGGAGGTGTTGGTGCCTCCCACGACGCCGTTCGGGGACTGTTTTGGGTTTTCACCCTCTAACGCCATGTTTTTAACCCTAAGTCTAGAAATATGCAAATTATCGTCCTATTCTCAAAACCGAGAGTCTCGTGGCTGCGCGGTCAGTTACTACGAGTTACATTGGTCCCGTGGGAGGTGTTGATGCCACCCACGGGACCGTTCAGGGGCTGTTTGGGGATTTCACCCACTAATGTCATGTTTTTAAGCCTAAGTCTTGAAATATGCAAATTATCATCGTATTCTCAAATCGGGATTCCCGTGGCAGCGCGGTCGGTTCTTACAAGTTACATGGGTCTCGTGCGAGGTGTTGGTTCCTCCCACGGGGCCGTTCGGGGGTTATTTTGCGTTTTCACCCTCTAACGCCATGTTTTTAAGCCTAAGTCTAGAAATATTCAAATTACCATCATATTCTCAAACTGGGAGTCCTGTGGCTGTGCGGTTAGTTCCTACAAGTTACATTGGTCCCGTGGGAGGTGTTGCTGCCACCCACAGGGCCGTTTGGGAGCTGTTTTGGGGTTTTCCCACTAACGTCATGTTTTTAAGCCTAAGTCTAGAAATATAAAAATTATCATCCTATTCTCAAATCGGGAGTCCCGTGGTTGCGCGGTCAGTTCCTACGAGTTACATTAGTTTAGTGGGAGCTGTTGGTGCCTCTCACGGGGCCGTTCGGGGGCAGTTTGGGTTCCACCCTCTGACGCCATATTTTTAAGCCTAAGTCTAGAAATATGCAAATTATCGCTGTATTATAAAATTGAGAGTCCCGTGGCTGCGCGGTCAGTTTTTACGAGTCACATTGGTCCCATGGGAGGTGCTGGTGCCTCCAACGAGGCCGTTTAGGGGCTGTTTTGAGTTTTCACCCTCTAACGCCATGTTTTTAAACCTAAGTCTAGAAATATTAAATTACCGTCGTATTCTCAAACTGGGAGTCCCGTGGCTATGCGGTCAGTTCCTACCAGTTACATTGGTCCCGTGGGAGGTGTTGGTGCCACCCACGGGGACGTTCGGGGATTGTTTTAGGTTTTCCCCCACTAATGCCATATTTTACCTAAGTCCAAAAATATGTAAATTATAGTCATATTCTCAAATCGAGAGTCCCGTGGCTGCGCGGTCAGTTCCTACGAGTTACATTGGTCGAGTGGGAGGTGTTGGTACCTCCCGCGGGGTCGTTCGGGGGCTGTTTTGTGTTTTTACCCTCTAACGCCATGTTTTTAAGTCTAAGTCTAGATATATGCAAATTATCGTCGTATTCTCAAACCGGGAGTCCCACGACTACGTGGTGAGTTCCTACGAGTTACATTGGTCCTATGGGAGGTGTTGGTGCCACCCACGGGGCTGTTCGGGGGTTGTTTCGAGTTTTTCCATGGGAGATATTGGTGCTTCCTACGGGGCCGTTCGGGGTCTATTTTGGGTTTTCACCCTCTAACGCAATGTTTTTAATCCTAAGTCTAGAAATATGCAAATTATTGTCGTATTCTCAAATTGGGAGTTCCGCGACTGCGCGATCAGTTTCTACGAGTTACATTGGTCCCGTGGGAGGCGTTGGTCCCTCCCACGATGCCGTTCGGGGACTGTTTTGGGTTTTCACCATCTAACGCCATATTTTTAAGCCTAAGTCTTGCAATATGATAATTATCATCGTATTCTCAAAACCAGGAGTCCTGTGGCTGCGCGATCAGTTCCTACGAGTTACATTGGTCCCGTGGGAGGTGTTGGTGCCACCCACAGGGCCATTCGGGGGGCTGTTTCGGGTTTTCACCCACTAACGTCATGTTTTTAAGCCTAAGTCTAGAAATTTGTAAATTATCATTGTATTCTCAAATCGGGATTCCCGTGGCTGCGCGGTCAGTTCTTACGAGTTTCATTGGTCCCGTGGGAGGTGTTGGTGCCTCCCACGGGGCCGTTCGGGGGCTGTTTTGTATTTTCACCCTCTAACGCCATGTTTTTAAGCCTAAGTCTAGAAATATTCAAATTACCATCGTAATCTCAAACCGGTAGTTTCGTGGCTGCGCGGTCAGTTCCTACGAGTTACATTATTCCCGTGGGAGGTGTTGGTGCCACCCACTGGGACATTTGGGGGTTGTTTTGGGTTTTCCACACTAACGTCATGTTTTTAAGCCTATGTCTAGAAATATGAAAATTATCATCCTATTCTCAAATCGGGAGTCCCGTGGCTCCACGATCAGTTCCTACGAGTTACATTAGTCCAGTGGGAGCTATTGGTGCCTCCCACGGGGCCGTTCGAGGGAAGTTTTGGGTTTCACCCTTTAACATCGTGTTTTTAAGCCTAAATCTAGAAATATGCAAATTATCGTCGTATTCTAAAATCGAGAGTCCCGTGACTGCGCGATCAGTCCCTACGAGTCACATTGGTCCCGTGGGAGTGCAGGTGCCTCCCACGAGGCCGCTTAGGGGCTGTTTTGGGTTTTCACCCTCCAACGCCATGTTATTAAGCCTAAGTCTAGAAATATTCAAATTACCATCGTATTCTCAAACTGGGAGTCCCGGGGCTGCACGGTCAGTTCCTACGAGTTACATTGGTCCCTTAGGAGGTGTTGGTGCCACGCACGAGGACGTTCGGGGACTGTTTCAGGTTTTCCCCCACTAACGCCATGTTTTGCCTAAGTCTAAAAATATGAAAATTATCGTCGTATTCTCAAACCGAGAGTCACGTGGCTACGCGGTCAGTTCCTACGAGTTACATTGGTCCCGTGGGAGTGTCGGTGTCTCCCACGGGGCCGTTTGGGGCTGTTTTGGGTTTTCACCCTCTAACGCCATTTTTATAAGCCTAAGTTTAGAAATATGCAAATTATCATCGTATTCTCAAATCGGGAGTCCCGTGGCTACGCGGTCAGTTCCTAGGAGTCACATTGGTCCCGTGGGAGGTGTTGGCGCCTCCTACGGGGCCGTTCGAGGGCTGTTTTGGGTTTTCATCCTCTAACGCCATGTTTTTAAGTCTAAGTCTAGAAATATTCAAATTACCATAATATTCTCAAACTGGTAGTCCCGTGGGTGCGCGGGCAGTTCCTACGAGTTACATTGGTCCCGTGGGAGGTGTTGCTCCCTCCCACGGGGCCGTTCGGGGATTGTTTTGGGTTTTCACCCTCTACCACCATGTTTTTAACCATAAGTTTAGAAATATGAAAATTATTGTCATATTCTCAAACTGGGAGTCCCGCGGCTGCGTGGTCAGTTCCTACGAGTTACATTGGTCTCGTGGGAGGTCTTGGTGCCACCCAGGGGTTCGTTCGGGCGCTGTTTCGGGTTTTTCCCCACTAACGCCAAGTTTTGCCTAAGTCTAGAAATATGCAAATTACCATCATATTATCAAACCGGGAGTCCCGCGGCTACGTGGTCAGTTCCTAAACTTACATTGATCCCGTGGGAGGTGTTGGTGCCACCCAGGGGTCCATTCAGGGGCTGTTTCGGATTTTCCACCCACTAACGCCATGTTTTGCCTAAGTCTAGAAATATGCAAATTATAGTCGTATTCTCAAACCGGGAGTCCCGTGGCTGCGCGGTCAGTCCCTAAGAGTTACATTGGTCCCATGGGAGGTGTTAGTGCCACCCACGGGGGCGTTTAGGGGCTGTTTTGGGTTTTCACCGTCTAACGCCATGTTTTTAAGCCTAAGTCTAGAAATGTATAAATTATCATCGTATTCTCAAAGCGGGAGTCCCGTGGCTGCGCAGTCAGTTCCTATGAGTCACATTGGTCCTGTGGGAGGTGTTGGTGCCTCCTACGAGGCCATTCAGGGACTATTTTGGGTTTTCACCCTCTAACGCCATGTTTTTAAGCCTATGTCTAGAAATATTTAAATTACCGACATATGCTCAAATCGAGAGTCCCGTGGCTCCGCGGTCAGTTCCTAGGAGTTACATTGGTCAGGTGGGTGGTGTTGGTGTCTCCCACGGGGCCGTTCAAGAGATATATATGGTTTTCACCCTCTAACGCTATGTTTTTAAGCCTAAGTCTAGAAATAAGCAAATTATCATTGTATTCTCAAACCAGGAGATCCACGGCTGCGCGGTGAGTTCCTACGAGTTACATTGGTCCCATGGGAAGTGTTGGTGCTACCAACGGGGCCGTTCGGGGGCTGTTTCGGGTTTTCATCCACTAACGTCATGTTTTTAAGCCTAAGTCTAGAAATATACAAATTATCGTCGTATTCTCAAATAGGGAGTCCCGTGGCTGCGCGGTCAGTTCTTACGAGTTACATTGGTCCCGTGGGAGGTGTTGGTGCCACCCACGGGGCCGTTCAGGGTCTGATTTGTATTTTTACCCTCTAACGCCATATTTTTAAGCCTAAGTCTAGAAATATTCAAATTACCATCATATTCTCAAACCGGGAGTCCCGTGGCTGCGCAGTCAGTTCCTACGAGTTACATTTGTCCCGTGGGAGGTGTTGGTGCCTCCCACGGGGACGTTCAGGGGCTGTTTTGGGTTTTCACCCTCTACCGCCATGTTTATAAGCCTAAGTCTAAAAATTTGAAAATTATCATCGTATTCTCAAATCGGGAGTCCCGTGGCTGCCCGATAAGTTCCTACAAGTTACATTAGTGCAGTGGGAGCTGTTGGTGCCTCCCACGGGGACGTTCGGGGGCAGTTTTGGGTTTCACCCTCTAACGCCATATTTTTAAGCCTAAGTCTAGAAATATACAAATTATCGTCGTATTCTAAAACCAAGAGTCCCGTGACTGCGCGGTCGGTTCCTATGAGTCACATTGGTCCTGTGGGAGGTGTTGGTGCCTCCCATGAGGTCGTTTAGGGACTGTTTTGGGTTTTCACCCTCTAATGCCATGTTTTTAAGCTTAAGTCTAGAAATATTCAAATTACCATCGTATTCTCAAGCTGGGAGACCCATGGCTGCGTGGTCAGTTTCTACGAGTTACATTGGTCCCGTGGGAGGTGTTGGTGCCACCCATGGGGACGTTCGGGGACTGTTTCGGGTTTTCCCCCACTAACGCCATGTTTTGCCTAAGTCTAAAAATATGCAAATTATCGTCGTATTCTCAAACCGAGAGTCCCGTGGCTGCGCTGTCAGTTTTTACGAGTTATATTGGTCCCATGGGAGGTGTTGGTGCCTCCCACGGGGCCGTTCGGTGGTTGATTTGGGTTTTCACCATCTAACGCCATGTTTATATGCCTAAGTCTAGAAATATGAAAATTATCATCGTATTCTGAAATCGGGAGTCTCGTGGCTGCGCCATCAGTTCCTACGAGTTGCATTAGTCCAGTGGGAGCTGTTGGTGCCTCCCTCGGGGCCGTTCGGGGGCAGTTTTGGGTTTCACCCTCTAACACCCTTTTTTAAGCCTAAGTCTAGAAATATGAAAATTATCATCGTATTCTAAAACTTAGAGTACCGTGGATGCGCGGTCAGTTCCTACGAGTCACAATGGTCCCGTGGGAGGTGCTGGTGCCTCCCACGAGGCCTTTCAGGGACTAATTTGGGTTTTCACGATCTAACGCCATATTTTTAAGCCTAAGTCTAGAAATATTCAAATCACCATCGTATTCTCAAACTGGGAGTCATGTGGCTGCGCGGTCAGTTCCTATGAGTTACATTGGTCCCGTGGGAGGTGTTGGTGCCTCTGACGACGCCATTCGGGGGCTGTTTTGGGTTTTCACCATCTAACGCCATGTTTTTAAGCCTAAGTCTAGAAATATGCAAATTATCATCGTATTCTCAAAACTAGGAGTCTCGTGGCTGCGCGGTCAGTTCCTACGAGTTACATTGGTCCCGTGGGAGGTGTTGGTGCCACCCACGGGGCCATTCGGGGGCTATTTCTGGTTTTCACCCACTAACGTCATATTTTTAAGCCTAAGTCTAAAAATATACAAATTATCATCGTATTCTCAAAACGGAAGTCCCGTGGCTGCGCGGTCAGTTCTTACGAGTTATATTAGTCCCGTGGGAGGTGTTAGCGCCTCCCACGGGGCTGTTCGGGGGCTGTTTTGTATTTTCACCCCCTAACACCATGTTTTTAAGCCTAAGTCTAGAAATATTCAAATTACCATCATATTCTCAAATCGCGAGTCTCGTGGCTGCGCGGTCAATTCCTACGAGTTACATTGGTCCCGTGGGAGGGGTTGGTTGTAACACCCCGCCCGCCCGGGGAGAGCGAATGGAGCGCTAATGCGATAAAATAAATCCAAATCCACAAGTGACAAGGTATAGAGCATCTAAATAAACCCACAATAATATAAATCCACTAATCTCAATCTCTTCAATTACAAGAAGTTTCTCGAATTAAAATTACAACTATCTAACTCGAATAAAAATACAAATCTCCAAAGCTCTATACATCAAAATAATACAAATCTTTCCCAAACAATCCTCGCTAAAATCAATCTCCATAGCACCCCAAAATCCGCGCTAACCTGCCACTAAAAGAAAATATGGGGAAGTACACAATACGACAGGAAAGATGCTCAATAAATATATTTTAGCGATGAATAAAGCGTAACAACACGAGTACGAATATTCAAATCAAATGCAAATCTCAATAGCATTTTATCAATAAATTTCTCAATAAAACTTTAATCGGGTCACCAGGACTCACCACATCCGTATATGCTTTATCAAGCCATAGCCCGGGAA
Source organism: Sambucus nigra (assembly GCA_949130495.1). Classification (NCBI taxonomy): domain Eukaryota; kingdom Viridiplantae; phylum Streptophyta; class Magnoliopsida; order Dipsacales; family Adoxaceae; genus Sambucus; species Sambucus nigra. The sequence continues at coordinate 527,066,505 of OX422208.1, read as the reverse complement.
ACAGGAATTTTGGCGGGTGCCCAACATCCGTGCCATATTAAAATCTCATGACGACGTGCTCATCAACAACACGAATAATACCACATGAATCAAAATAATTTTAACAATTATTTTCTACATTTCAATGAATTTATCAATTCAAATATGAGTTCAATTAACAAGAATTCAAAGAGAATGACACTCGCGAGATTTAAGGAGCATATTGTGTAAAACCCCATACCTTAAAATTATTGCATGAATCGCCACAAAAAAAGCATCCTCAAAATCTGATCACGCCGTCACGTTCCTCTTGCGAAAATAATCAAATCATGTTCTATCCCCAACACGAGATAACACCAAATAGTCCTATTTTAAAAACTCAGAAAAATCAGCTCCAAAAATTATTCAAATCGCTGATCCGACTTCAGATTTGGATTCTAGACGAAAAATTGGGTCAGGTATGTGTTTTGAGTTTTTCTCAAATCTCATTCGAATGCACTCAAAAAGAAGATCTAAACATTCCAAATGGCTCTTCCCATTCCACTCGTTTTTGCCTCTTTTGATTTCGTTTTTGGCCTCTCTTTTTCATCTCCCTTTCCTTATAATCACCCATAATATTCCTTATATAGTCTCTCTCTCAAACCCTAGCTTGGAGACTAAGCTAACACATATTACCATATTACCCTTTAATTCAAAATTATCAACTTTACATATTTAAACCGTTACAAAATGTCCAAAAGCCAATTAAATTTGAATTTAAATATTCGATTGATTTCAAATAAAAATAAATATAATATCCATATCCCGATTAAAAAAATACCAATATTATTAAAATTATATACCATATTCGTAAATAAAGCCCTCAAAATTACGGGTTATTACATTAGTGCCACCTGCGGGGCCGTTTGGGGGCTGTTTTGGGTTTTCCCAACCAACGTCATGTTTTTAACCCTAAGTCTATAAATATAAAAATTATCATCGTATTCTCAAATCAGGAGTCTCGTGGCTCCGCGATCAGTTCCTACGAGTTACATTAGTCTAGTGGGAGCTGTTGGTGCCTCCCATCGGGCCGTTCGGGGGAATTTTTGGGTTTCGCCCTCTAACGCCATGTTTTTAAGCCTAAGTCTAGAAATATACAAATTATTGTCATATTCTAAAACCGAGAGTCCCGTGGCTGCGCGGTCAGTTCCTACGAGTCACATTGGTCCCGTGGGAGGTGCTGGTGCCTCCCACGAGGCCGTTCAGGGGCTATTTGTGGGGTTTTCACCCTCTAACGCAATGTTTTTAAGCCTAAGTCTACAAATATTAAAATTACCATCGTATTATCAAACTGGGAGTCCCGTGGATGCGCGGTCAGTTCCTACGAGTTACATTGGTCCTGTGGGAGGTGTTGGTGCCACCCACGGGGACGTTCGGGAACTGTTTCAGGTCTTCTCCCACTAATGCCATGTTTTGCTTAAGTCTAAAAATATACAAATTATCGTCATATTCTCAAACCGAGAGTCCCGTGGTTGCGCGATCAGTTCCTACGAGTCATATTGGTCCAGTGGGAGGTGTTGGGCCTCCCACGGGGCCATTCGGGGGCTGTTTTGGGTTTTCACCCTCGAACGCCATGTTTATAAGCCTAAGTTTAGAAATATGAAAATTATCATCGTATTCTCAAATCGGGAGTCTCGTGGCTCCGCGATCAGTTCCTACGAGTTACATTAGTCCAGTGGGAGCTGTTGGTGCCTCCCACGGGGACGTTCGGGGGCAGTTTTGGGTTTCATCCTCTAACACCATGTTTTTAAGCCTAAGTCTAGAAATATGGAAATTATCATCATATTCTCAAATTGGGAGTCTCGTGGCTGCGCGGTCAGTTCCTACGAGTTACATTGGTCCCGTGGGAGGTGTTTGTGCCTCCCACGGGGCCGTTCGAGGGTTGTTTTGGATTTTCACCCTCTAACACCATGTTTATATGCCTAAGTTTAGAAATATGAAAATTATCGTCGTATTATCAAACCGGAAGTCCCATGGCTACGTGGTCAGTTCCTACGAGTCGCATTGGTCCCGTGGGAGGTATTGGTGCCTCCTACGAGGCCGTTCAGGGGCTGTTTTGGGTTTTCACCCTCTAACGCCATGTTTTTAAGCCTAAGCCTATAAATATTCAAATTACTATAGTATTCTCAAATTGGGAGTCTCTTGGCTGCGCGGGCAGTTCCTACTAGTTACATTGGTTCCATGGGAGGTGTTGGTGCCTCCCACGGTGCCGTTCGGGGACTGTTTTGGATTTTCACCCTCTAACGCCATGTTTTTAAGCCTAAGTTTAAAAATATACAAATTACCTTTATATTCTCAAATCGGGAGTCCCGCGTCTGCGTGGTCTGTTACATTGGTCCCGTGGGAGGTGTTGGTTCCACCCAAGGGTCCGTTCCGGGGCTGTTTCGAGTTTTCGCCCACTAACGCCATATTTTTCCTAATTCTAAAAATATGCAAATTATCACTGTATTCTCAAATCGGGAGTCCTGTGGCTGCGCGGTCAGCCCCTACGAGTTACATTGGTCCCGTGGGAGGTGTTGGTGCCTCCCACAGGGCCGTTCGGGGGCTGTTTTGGGTTTTCACGGTCTAATGCCATGTTTTTAAGCCTAAGTCTAGAAATATGTAAATTATCATCGTATTATCAAAGCGGGAGTCCCGTGGCTACGCAGTCAGTTCCTACGACTCACATTGGTCCAGTGGGAGGTGTTGGTGCCTCATACGGGGCCGTTCAGGGGCTATTTTTGATTTTCACCCTCTAACGCCATATTTTTAAGCCTAAGTCTAGAAATATTTAAATTACCATCATCTTCTCAAACCGGGAGTCCCATGGCCGCGCGATCAGTTCCTACGAGTTACATTGGTCCCATGGGTGGTGTTGGTGTCTCCCACGAGGCCGTTCAGGGGCTGTTTTGGGTTTTCACCCTCTAACGCCATGTTTTTAAGCCTAAGTCTAGAAATATGCAAATTATCATCGTATTCTCAAATCGGTAGTCCCGGGGCTACCCGGTCAGTTCCTACGAGTCACATTGGTCTCGTGGGAGGTGTTGGTGCCTCCCATGGGGCCGTTCGGGGGTTGTTTTGGGTTTTCACCCTCTGACGCCATGTTTTTAAGCCTAAGTCTAGAAATATTCAAATTACCATAGTATTCTCAAACTGGGAGTCCTGTGGCTGCACGGGGGATTACTGCGAGTTAAATTGGTCCCGTGGGAGGTGTTGGTGTCTTCCACGAGGCCGTTCGGGGGCTATTTTGGGTTTTCACTCTCTAACGCTATTTTTCAAGCCTAAGTCTTGAAATATTTAAATTACCGTCATCTTCTCAAACCGGGAGTCCCGTGGCGGCGCGGTCAATTGCTACGAGTCACATTGGTCCCGTGGGAGGTGTTGGTGCCTCCCACGGGACCGTTCGGGGGCTGTTTTGGGTTTTCACCCTATAACGCCATGTTTTTAAGCCTAAGTCTAGAAATATATAAATTAGCATCATATTCTCAAATTGGGAGTCCCGTGGCTGCGCGATCAGTTCCTACGAGTTACATTGGTCCCGTGGGAGGTGTTGGTGCCATCCACAGGGCCGTTCGGGGGATGTTTTGAGTTTTTTCCCACTAACGCTATGTTTTGCCTAAGTCTACAAATATGCAAATTATCATCGTATTCTCAAACCGAGTGTCTCGTGGCTGCGCGGTTAGTTCTTACGAGTCATATTGGTCCCGTGAGAGGTGTCGGTGCCTCCCACGGGGCTGTTCGGGGGCTGTTTGTGGTTTTCACCCTCAAACGCCGTATTTATAAGCCTGAGTCTAGAAATATTCAAATTATCGTCGTATTCTCAAACCGAGAGTCTCGTGGCTACGTGGTCAGTTCCTACGAGTCACATTGGTCCCATGGGAGGTGTTGGTGCGTTCCAAGGGCCCGTTCGGGGGCTGTATTGGGTTTTCACTATCTAACGCCATGTTTTTAAGCCTCAATCTTGAAACATGCAAATTATCATTGTATTCTCAAACCGAGAGTCCTACGGCTGCGTGGTCAGTTCCTACGAGATACATTGGTCCTGTGGGAGGTGTTGGTGCCACCCACGTGGCCATTCGGGGGTTATTTCGAGTTTTCTCCCACTAACGCCATATTTTGCCTAAGTCTAGAAATATGAAAATTATCATCGTATTTTCAATTCGGGAGTCCCGTGGGTGTGCGGTCAGTTCCTACGAGTTACAATGGTCCCATGGGAGGTGTTGGTGCCTCCCACGGGGTCGTTCGGGGGCTTTTTTGAGTTTTCACCCTCTAACGCTATGTTTTTAAGCATAAGTCTAAAAATATGCAAATTATCATCATACTCTCAAATTGGAAGTCCCGTGGCAGCGCGGTCAGGTCCTACGAGTCACATTGGTCCCGTGGGAGGTGTTGGTGCCACCCACGGGGCCGTTCGGGGGCTCTTTTGGGTTTTCACACTCTAACGCCATGTTTTTAAGTCTAAGTCTAGAAATATTCAAATTACCATCGTATCTCAAACCAGGAGTCCCGTGTCTGCACGGTAAGTTCCTACGAGTTACATTGGTACCGTGGGAGGTGTTGGTGCCTCCCACGGGGCCGTTCGAGGGATGTTTTGGGTTTTCACCCTCTAAAGCCATATTTTTAAGCCTAAGTCTAGAAATATGCAAATTATCCTCGTATTCTCAAATCGGGAGTCCCGCGGCTGCGTGGTCAGTTCCTACAAGTTATATTGGTCCCGTGGGAGGTGTTGGTGCCACCCACGGGGCCATTCGAGGGCTGTTTCGGGTTTTTCCCCACTAACACCATGTTTTGCCTAAGTCTATAAATATGCAAATTATCATCGTATTCTCAAACCGGGAGTCTCGTGGCTCCGCGGACAATTCCTACGAGTTACATTGGTCCTGTGGGAGGTGTTGGTGTCTCCCACGGGGCCGTTCGGGGGATGTTTTGGGTTTTCACCCTCTAACACCATGTTTTTAAGCTTAAGTCTATAGATATTCAAACTATCGTCGTATTCTCAAATCGGGAGTTCGGTGGTTACGCGGTCAGTTCCTACAAGTTACATTGGTCTCGTGAGAGGTGTTGGTGCTACCCACGGGGCCGTTCGGGGGCTTGTTCGAGTTTCCCCCACTAACACCAAGTTTTTAAGCCTAAGTATAGAAATATGCAAATTATCGTCGTATTCTCAAACCAGGAGTTCCGTGTTTGCGCTATCAGTTCCTACGAGTTACATTGATCCCGTGGGAGGTGTTGGTGCCTTCCACATGACCATGGGGTCGTTCGGGGGCTGTTTTGGGCTTTTACCTTCTAACGCCATCTTTTTATGCCTAAGTCTTGAAATATGTAAACTATCGTCGTATTCTCAAACTGGGAGTCTCGCGACCGCATGGTCAATTCCTACCAGTTAAATTGGTCTCGTGGGAGGTGTTGGTGCCACCCATGGGGCCGTTCGGGAGCAATTTCGGGTTTTCCCCCACTAACGCCATGTTTTTCCTAAGTCTAGAAAAATGAAAATTATCGTCGTATTCTCAAACTGGGAGTCCCGTGGCGGCGCGGTCAGTTCTTACGAGTTATATTGGTCCCGTGGGAGGTGTTGCTGCCTTCCACGGGGCCGTTCGAGGGCTGTTTTGGGTTTTCACCCTCTAATGTCATGTTTTTAAGCTTAAGTCTAGAAATATGCCAATTATCGTCGTATTCTCAAACCGGGAGTCCCGTGGCGGCGCGGTCAATTCCTACGAGTCACATTGGTCCCGTGGGAGGTGTTGGTGCCTCCCACGGGACCGTTCGGGGGTTGTTTTGGGTTTTCACCCTATAACGTCATGTTTTTAAGTCTAAGTCTAGAAATATTAAAATTAGCATCATATTCTCAAATTGGGAGTCCTGTGGCTGCGCGATCAGTTCTTACGAGTTACATTGGTCCCGTGGAAGGTGTTGGTGCCACCCACAGGGCCGTTCGGGGGATGTTTCGGGTTTTTTCCCACTGACGCTATGTTTTGCCTAAGTCTAGAAATATGCAAATTGTCATCATATTCTCAAACCGGGAGTCTGGTGGCTGCGCGGTTAGATCTTACGAGCCATATTGGTCCCGTGAGAGGTGTCGGTGCCTCCCACGGGGGTGTTCGGGGGATGTTTGTGGTTTTCACCCTCAAACGCTGTATTTATAAGCCTAAGTCTAGAAATATTCAAATTATCGTTGTATTCTCAAATCGGGAGTCTCCTGGCTACGTGGCCAGTTTCTACGAGTCACATTGGTCCCATGGGAGGTGTTGGTGCGTTCCAAGGGGCCGTTCGGGGGTTGTATTGGGTTTTCACTATCTAACGCCATGTTTTTAAGCCTCAGTCTTAAAACATGCGAATTATCATCGTATTCTTAAACCGGGAGTCCTGGGGCTACGTGGTCAGTTCCTACGAGATACATTGGTCCCGTGGGAGGTGTTGGTGCCACCCACGTGGCCATTGGGGGGTTGTTTCGGGTTTTCCTCCACTAACGCCATGTTTTGCCTAAGTCTAGAAATATTCAAATTATCATCGTATTTTCAATTCGAGAGTCCCGTGGGTGTGCGGTCAGTTCCTACGAGTTACAATGGTCCCACGGGAGGTGTTTGTGCCTCCCACGGGGTCGTTCGGGGGATTTTTTGAGTTTTCACCCTCTAACGCTATGTTTTTAACCATAAGTCTAAAAATATGCAAATTATCATCATACTCTCCAATTGAAAGTCCCGTGGCAGCTCAGTAAGGTCCTACGAGTCACATTGGTCCCGTGGGAGGTGTTGGTGCCACCCGCGGGGCCGTTCGGGGGCTCTTTTGGATTTTCACACTCTAACGCCATGTTTTTAAGTCTAAGTCTATAAATATTGAAATTACCATCGTATCTAAAACTGGGAGTCCCGTGTCTACACGGTAAGTTCCTACGAGGTACATTGGTACCGTGGGAGGTGTTGGTTCCTCCCACGGGGTCGTTCGAGGGCTGTTTTGGGTTTTCACCCTCTAAAGCCATGTTTTTAAGCCTAAGTCTAGAAATATGCAAATTATCATTGTATTCTCAAATCGGGAGTCCCGCGGCTGCGTGGTCAGTTCCTACAAGTTATATTGGTCACGTGGGAGATGTTGGTGCCACCCACGGGGCCATTCGGTGGTTGTTTCGAGTTTTTCCCCACTAACACCATGTTTTGCCTAAGTCTAGAAATCTGCAAATTATTGTCATATTCTCAAATCGGGAGTATCGTGGCTCCGCGATCAGTTCCTACGAGTTACATTAGTCCTATGGGAGGTGTTGGTGCCTCCCACGGGGCCGTTCGGGGGCTGTTTTGGGTTTTCCCCTCTAACACCATGTTTTTAAGCCTAAGTCTATAAATATTCAAACTATCATCATATTCTCAAATTGGGAGTCCGGTGGTTACGCGGTTAGTTCCTACAAGTTACATTGGTCCCGTGAGAGGTGTAGGTGCTACCCACGGGGCCGTTCGGGGGCTGTTTTGCATTTTCACCCTCTAACTCCATTTTTAAAGCCTAAGTCTAGAAATATTCAAATTACCTTCGTATTCTCAAACCGGGAGTCCCGTGTCTGCGCGGCCAGTTCCTACGAGTTACATTGGTCCCGTGGGAGGTGTTGGTGCCTCCCACGGGGCCGTTCGGGGGCTGCTTTGGGTTTTCACCATCTAACGCCATGTTTTTAAGCCTAAGTCTAGAAATATGCAAATTATCATCGTATTCTCAAACCGGGAGTCCTACGGCTGCATGGTCAGTTCCTACGAGTTACATTGGTCCCATGGGAGGTTTTGGTGCCACCCAAGAGGCCGTTCGGTAGCTTTTTTGGGTTTTCCCCACTAACGTCATGTTTTTCCTAAGTCTAGAAATATGAAAATTATCATCGTATTCTCAAACCGGGAGCCCATGGATTCGCGATCAATTCCTACGAGTTACATTGGTCCCGTGGGAGGTGTTGGTGCCTCCTACGGGGCCGTTCGGGGGTTGTTTTGGGTTTTCACCGTCTAACGCCATGTTTTTAAGTCTAAGTCTAAAAATATGAAAATTATCGTCGTATTCTCGAATCGGGAGTCCCGCGACTGCGAGTTCAGTTCCTATGAGTTACCTTGGTCCCGTGGGAGGTGATGGTGCCAACCACGGGGCCGTTCGGGGGCTGTTTCGGGTTTTTCCCCACTAACACCATGTTTTGCCTAAGTCTATAAATATGCAAATTATCGTCGTATTCTCAAATCGAGAGTCCCATTGATGCGTGGTCAGTTCCTAAGAGTTACATTGGTACTGTGGGAGGTGTTGGGGCCTCCCACGGGGCCATTCGGGGGCTGTTTTGGGTTTTAATCCTCTAACTCCATGTTTTTAAGCCTAAGTCTAGAAATATGCAAATTATCATCGTATTCTCAAACCGGGAGCTCTGTGGCTGCGCGGTCAGTTCCTATGAGTCACATTGGTCCCGTGGGAGGTGTTGGTGCCACCCATAGGGCCGTTCGGTGGCTATTTCAAGTTTTCCCCCATTAACGCCATGTTATTAAGCCTAAGTCTAGAAATATTCAAATTACCGTCATATTCTCAAATTGGGAGTCCCGGGGCTGCGCGGTCATTTCCTACGATGTACATTGGTCCTGTGGGAGGTGTTGGTTCCTCCCACGGGATCGTTCAGGGGCTGTTGTTTGTGCCTCCCACGGGGCCGTTCGGGGGCTTTTTCGATTTTTTTCACTCAAAAACCATGTTTTTAAGCCTAAGTTCTGATATATGCAAATTATCCTCGTACTCTCAAACTGGGAGTCTTTTGATCACACGGTCTGTTCGTACGAGTTACAATGGTCCCGTGCGAGATGTTGGTGCCTCTTACGGGGCCGTTCGGGTACTATTTTCTGTTTTGGGCATCTAATGACTTTTTTTAAGAATAAGTCCTAATATATGCAAATTATCCCCGTACTCTCAAACCGGGAGTATCGTGATCGTGCAGTTAATTCCTACGGGTTACATTGGTTCCATACGAGGTGTTGGTGCCTCTCACGGGACCGTTCGGGGGTTGTTTCAGGGTTTCGTCCTCTAATGCCATTTTTTAAACCTAAGTCTGGATATTTTCAAATTATCGTCGTATTCTCAAATCGGCGGTCCTGTAATCGTGCGGTCAGTTCTTACTAGTTAATTTGGTCCCGTGTGAGGTGTTGATGCCTCTCACGGGGCCGTTCGATTGCTGTTTTGGGTGTTCGCACTCTAAAACCATGTTTTTAAGCACAAGTCCTGACATATGCAAATTATCTTCGTACTCTCAAATCGTGAGTCTCGTGATCGCACCGTCTGTTCGTACGAGTTACATTGGTCCCATGCGAGGTGTTGGTGCCTCTCACGGGGCCGTTCGAGTGTTGTTTCAAGTTTTCATGTACTTAATAAATCAAATGATGATAAACCTTACATACTAAACGATTTAGAATGTACAAGAATAATTAAAAAAAAAGCATATAATTACTAGTATGGAATTACATACCAAAATCATTGAATTTCCTTCGAGGCATATGACCAAATTCAGCGTAATCTTGATTACCTTCATCTATCTTTTGAAATTGCAAAACCAAAGGTCTCCTTGTGACAATCCCTGCGTTAAGCCATAACTAAATTCATTAAAAACCTTGAGAAAATATGTATGATATTCTAAAATAAAAAAATGCAACACATTGTCAAATGGAAGTTATGCAAACCCTACCCAAATCCTCTAAGAAGGAAGTTTCGCCAAACTATTCTTTCCAACACAAAAGATTTTTCAGAACACTGAACTCGGCTCATAAGACAAAAAAAAGGTAAAAAATCTGGACACAAACAATTTACATACATATATGTATGCAAATTCAAACGAAGAAAGCCGCAACCTTATATAACAATAGTTATATATATGTTGTTATTAATTCATTTATTTATTTTTTGATAAAATTTAGAATTTATTAGAAAATAAAGAGAGAATAGCCCTCTCTAGGAGGCTTTACAACCAGGAAAGGAAACAAAACATCAAGTATTCCTAATATAAGTAATTTTTGATGAATTTAACCATAATGCTTCCTTAATATCTCGAGGAAGATCTTCAATGCTAAAAAAAAGTTAAAAGTTTTTGTTTCAGCTCCAAATGAAGATAAAAGACCTGCTACTTGGTTCCCTGCTATGTTGCAGCATCTGAAGGATATCTTGTACTTCTTGATAAATTCTTGGATCTCAATGGAATTAGATCTAATTCTCCAAGGAATTGAAGAAGATGAACAAGAAAGTATATCAACCATGAACTAAATAAAGTTAGCAAGACTAAGAGCTCAAACCATTTTTCACACCAAATGTAAAATTCATACATTCTGAATAAATTATAAATGAAATACCAATGTTGCCAGTGAGAAACAAATGATTGTAGATTATAACCCAAACTCGGATACAAATGATTGTAAATTATAACCCTAACTCAGACAAAGAGAAAGCCAAATCAAACTGTTTGAGCGAGAGAACATCAAGGGTGTATACCTACAAAATAGAACAAATGAGAAGAAAAATACACAGTCCGAACACACAAAAATATACTCTAGTAATCTAGATGCAAAAAATGATTAAAGAAACCTCGACGCAAAGAGAAACCCCCCCCAAATTATCAAAATCTAGTAAAAACATTATAAAAGGGGTAAATACAAACTTATCAATAATTGTAGGGCTTGATTAATGAATGAGGCTTAGATATGAACATCACACCTCATTTTTTTTTTCATTTTCCTCCATCACACCTGCTACCCACGGCACCTAGAATAGGCAATACCAGTTCGCAAACATCTAAGAAAGGATTGGTCAGCATATCCCCTTGATCTCCAAAGAAGAGGTGAACACAGTTTTCTCCATTTTCACAATTTCTACAAAATCAGAAATATCAAAAATGTTAATTTTAAGTTATTATGGAGATGAATATAAAATTAGGCGAGATACTATTTACTCGACAAGTCCATAGGAAGAATCATGGTTAACAACAAATTATATATCAACATGGTAATTGAGATTCAAAACCAAAATTATTTCAATAGAAAATGGTATATGATAATGAGAGCAACAATTATTTATTTATTTTCTCTAAAACAAGTTGGACAAATTTTAATATTATTACTAATTGAGCCCATATTCTGACTAAAATACTTTGTATTAAAAAAAAAGGTAAAAGGGGTAAATCCTCCCTTTCAATATCGAATCTCATCCAACCTTTAAATAAAAATCCAAGAAAGCAGTCCCTAGACCTCTTGCAATGCCCTACTGCACATTCCCAAAGACTTCCTTATTCCACTTCTCAAGTCTTCTTTGAATAAATTGATTTTTCTATCTAGTTATCCAAAAAGAAACCTCATAATCAATCCACCACTCACCTATGTTCTCCGCAAATTCTGATTCTGAAATAAAATATTCTCAAATCTAAACAGATATAGTCATGAAAAATACAATATATATTCCTGGACACCTTAACATAATTCCTCGATGGGTGATTAATTAATAACATACAAAAGTGGTGATATCATCTCTAATTAAGTAGAATAATATATTATATTATATTATACCGGTAAGAAAGAGAAATCTCATCTTTAGCCCAGTCCTGCGACGGGCGGCGTTGACAGCCTTCTCGTCCTTACGGGCGGTGGAGGATGAGAAGAAACCTCCATAGAATTACAGATTGGGGAAGAAACCTCCATAGCATTACATATTACAGACACACACACACACACACACACATATATATGGATATATTACATATACAGATTGGGTAAGAACCTCCATACAGATTGGGGAAAAAATCTCCACGAATGCTACCCACAGCTCTTTACCCCATCACCAATATCGCAACTTTTCCATAGCTAATCCCGACCTAGAACCAACGTTTGGGAAAGAAAAAAAAAGATATGAGAGGGGAAATGAAAATACGAGGCACTTGGGGTTTTGTTTTAGGATTGACATTGGTCACGGCTTACAACCGTGACCACCAATCGCGAACCATTAATGAAAGTAAATCGCGTGTATACAGTCTACTGTTCATGGCCCATAGACGTGACCCACGCCAAAAATTGGTCACGACCCCTAGTCGTGACCCAATATGTGTGTGTATTGTGCTTCTTCATGCCTATGGTCTTGGCCCAAGTCCGTAACCCACGCTAAAAATTGGTCACGACTCGCAGCCGTGACCCAGTATTTGTGTGTATTGTGCTTCGTCATGCCTATGGTCACATCCCAAGTCCGTGACCCATCCACGACCAATTTTGGAGGGAATTTTGGATCCAAGATGGTCATGACCTGATCACGCCCCAAGTTCGCGACCCACAGTGGTCACGGATTTGGTCCGTGACCACTTCTAGAGCATCCATGATTTAGTGTGGTAATTAATATGGTCACGCCAAAAATTGAGTTGGTCACGGCCCAAGTCTGCGACCAGCCAACTGGGCGTGGCCATTCGCAGGATTTAGGGAGGGGGAGAAGCACCAACTTTAAAACCTGCATCGAACTCAATCAAATCGATTCGATTTGGACCCCGAATCTATTTGCATCTGCTACTTTGGAATTCAGCCTTCTACAGGCTATGCTAACATATGAAAACAACACAAGGGTTGGTTTTGACTGAATTTCTTGAACCCGATGGATCTATAAAACACATGGAATGGTCCAAAAAAAATGTTGGAACCCCTCACGTGTCGTGGGTTGCTCGGCACAAAAATCTAAGCATGGGGGAACCTATCTGGCCCCATAAATGGGGTCGAATAATGGAATTGATTCCATTAAAGGTTAAAGTAACTCCTGAAATGGTATAAGGCATTGATCGCTCACCTTAAACATATTACCATCTTTTGGGTTCTCAATCTCAATCTCACTATGAGGAAAGACAGTCTTCACAACGTATGAACTTGTCCACCTCGATCGCATGAGATTGGAAAACGGATGATGCAGCCATCCCTACGTGTCTGTCCCTCTTTCGGGGGGGGGGGGGGGAGGGGGAGAAGGTTTAACGCCCTCTGAGTCTAAGAGAGTTTCGACCTTCGTCTATGTGGGGTGATGTAAAAAGATGGAGTTGCCAGCCTGTTTTGCACAAAGCAGGAAAAAGGAGATGTTGCCTCGTCGAGAGAGCGACATCAAATCCAAACTGATGCTTACGAAAAAAATAGTTCAGAGGTTCGGGGGCTAAGTTACGTAAGGGGAAGGTGTTAGGCACCCATCCCGCCCTTTCCATCTCTCATGGGCTTGCGTTACTATTTTCCTTAATTTGTTCGTGAAGTGTATGTGTGTGTGTGTATAAATGGAGATCGGAATTTCCCAACTCATGTCATGGAAAATATAGAGTGAGGTAATCCATAGGAATGTTCCTAAAATAATATTTTGAAAATACGATCTTTGCGTTTATCGAGATATTGATCGTTATAATGGAACGATAATATTTGTTAGATTAAACGCCGATATGAATCACAAATATGATATATATTGAATAATGTATAAATAAAAAGGATGCAAATGCGAAAATGGGAAGATTGAAAAATTGGAAAATTGGACTCAAGTCTCGAGTTTTAACTCGAAACGCCTACGTAACCTATAAATACATCAAAGTCCACGTAGTTCGCATGAGGCATAAGGGTGGGGTTAATCCCATAGATTCAAATGGTAATTTATTTTATATAGGTGTGTAGAAAATGTCTTTTAGTTTTGAGAAATTGTGGTGGATAAACCCGTTGGAATTTATAGGTGTAACCCTTTTTTTTTTATATATAGAAAATAAAGTATGTGCAATATAACTAATAAAGAATGAAGTATTATTGTGTATGAGCTAAAGTAAAATATAGATTAAGAATTCATGTAACTTATGAAAAAATAAAGAATTAAAGATAGAGAGAAGGATTTTTGGACCTTGTTTGGAGAATTGAGGCTTGATCTTAATCCTTAATAAGCTCAAAGGAAACTTCGTTGATTGCAAGAAAATGTTGCTAAGATCACTGATATTGATGGATCTGAGATCCCTTGAGGATGATATCAACCCCTCTATTTATAGGGTAGGTTTTTTTTTTATCGGCATATCCCTAGCCCTGCCAATCGGCAAGTAACCTAGACACACTGCCGATAGGTAGGGCAATGGACCTGCCAATCGCAGTCTCGTGCATATGTTTATGAAGAAATGGTCGTAGAATGCAATTCGTAAATCCAAATCATACACGGGTCATACCGTTATAAAGGTAATTCAGAGACGTTTAAGAGTGCTTTGGTCCATTCCCAGGTTCGGGAGTTGACTTTGGGTCAAATGGGGCTCAAAAGTGATCGCTAATCCTTTGGATGGGAGATCGTCAGACGGTAATGGATTGTTTGTCAAAATGGTAGGTTAGAACAATGTACGAGGAGGAATTTTAGAAAGGTTATGTAAGGTAATTTGACATTCTGAAAAGCTTCGCTCAGTTAAGAGAGTTAACTTTTGTCAAACGTGGCCCGGAAGCGCCTGATAACCTTTCGTAGTAAAATGGGTCATTCCTCTGTATCATAAGGCTCATTCATGCATGAGGGAATCATTGGAAAAGGTATTCAGTTCCCTTCAAAGATTCATTCAGTCTCATTCAATTTGAAGAGTTAACTTGGTCAAATGGAGCCCGAGAGCGCCCAGTGTCCTCTGGATCAATTTTTGGGGGAAAATGGATTATTTATCTGAACGGTTATGCCATTTAGTGCACGGGGAGAATCGTAAAAAAGGAGTTTCAGTGCCATTTAAATATTCATTAGTTTTTTCTCTAACGTTGGATTTGATTAGGATCAAATTGGGGCTCGAGAGCACTCGGTGGCCTGCAGATCAATTTTTGGTGGTAAAATGGTCCATTTATCGAAACCGTTATGCCAATTTATGCATGGGGCAGACTGTTAGAAAGGGGATTCAGATCCTTTTGAAGATTCATTGAGCTTTCAATCTGACGATGGAGTTGATCGGAGTCAAGCGGGGACCAGGAGAACCCGATGGCCTCTAAATCGGTACTTGGAGTATGAACTAGGGTTTATAGTGAAATGGGGAGGTGCTAGGGAACTAAGGAGGGACTTAGGGGGTCTAGAAATTTGTGTCTACGGATCCCCTTAACGGTCGATCTTGGAATACGTGAATGCCGTCGAATAGACACCACATGATGTTTAGGAAAATGGTTGATTCTGCGGACCTAAGGGATGAGGATGACCGATTCATAGTGTCGAGGTCAATTATGGGGATCTAAGGTAATGTTAGGGATGGACGATTCTATGAGTAGGGTACGGAGCTACCAATTCTGAGGGTAGAAGCCAATTCCAAAGGCTTTAAGATGGGAGCAACTAATTTTATGGGTCGAAGCCAATTTTGAGGGATTTAAGTAGAGGGAGACTAATTCTGCGAGTCGAGGTCATTTCTGAGGACCTTAAGTGGGGCAACCAATTCTGAGGGTCGAGGTCAATTTTGAGGACCTTAACTGGGGCGACCAATTTTGCAGGATCAAAGCCAATTCTTAAGGTTTAAGTGGAGAGCGACCAATTCTGAGGGACGAAGCCAATTCCAAGGTAGAGGGAGACCAATTCTATGGGTCGATGTCAATTCTGAGGACCTTAAGTGGGGCGACCAATTTTGAGGTCCGAGGTCAATTATGAGGACCTTAAGTTTGTAGCGCGGGGTACAATTTTCCTGGGAAATTTTGGAGACTCCTCTGGGGAAAAAATACTAAAAAAAGGATTGAATCTAGCCCTCCTGGGGGAATTTTTTGATTTATGATGTGTCCCTTAGAGACGTTGCTGGGGAGAAATCCGATTGAATTTGAGAATTCCTCTAGGGAAATAATTCTGGGATTTGTGGGGTTTATGCTGGGGGAGAAAAAGGTGGTATTAATTTGGTTGGGGATTTTGAGAGCTTGAAATATGTTTTTCTTAGAAAAAAATGTTCTAAAATTCATTTGGTAATTTTAGGAATTTTCTGGCATTTTTTGGGAATTTTTTGTATGAAATTTCTGGGAGGTGCCGACAGGCAGGGTGTAGGGGTGCCAAACGGAAGTGGCATGGTCTTTTGGACTACCTAGGGCAGGTGAAGGGACAATGACGATTGAGGACTGTCGATCGGCATGATCCTTAGCCTTCTATAAAAACGGGCGAGATTTCTTCATTTTTCACAGCTTTCAGATCTTCTATCTTCTGCATTTCTTTTCTGTGAACTGTTCTTGCATTCTTTTCTTTTCTACGAGTAGGAAATGGAGGATTTTTCAAGTAGTGCGGTCCACATGGAATGGTTGAGTGTTGATGACTGGACACATTTCGAGTAGTGGGCCATGGTGCCCCTAGTGCTGGGCAATGAGAATGCCTTTGACACGCTTGAGCCGGTTGCGGCTGAGCGGACTCTTCGGCGTGAGACTGCGCACCATCGATCCTCTAGGGTGGTGAACCCTAGTGGTTATGCAAGTGTTAATGACCTTTGGTATTTCCTTTTTCCTTATTTTATTTGAATTTTGACAAGGGATTTTCCCTTTTTCTCGGACAAACTGATATATCTATGTCGAGCCTGCGTTCCCGGGGGATGACGGTGTTCAAGGGTGTATGGGATAATATTCCTTCAGCGGTGCACTGGGTGGTTTCATCAGCTGGTTTTGGCAGTTTGGCATTTGCATTGGATGCGACGCCCCGTTCGATGACTGTCCTCTGTGCCTTGGGAAAGAGGTAGTGTGATACTATCCACACTATGCATTTTGATTTTAGGGAGATGACAATGACTCCCATTGATGTACATCAGTTGCTCGGGCTAGACTATGAGGGGGCCCAGATAGAGGTGGATCGCACATTAAGGGTGACGCTGATGGTGGTGGAGGCGGCAGTGGGTGATGTTAGGCGGATAGTCTCAAGGGACTCCATCTATCTCTCTCTTCTGAAGGAGGTTTTGTTGGGTCGGAAGATCGATGAGACCAATGGGGTGCAGGTACGGCAGATGGCCCGTTTATTTATTCTTTTATTGTTAGGAGGTTTTTTAGTGGTGACTAGTGGTGACGTCGTCCACTTGTGGCTTTTTCCTTATGTGAGGGTATTTTCAAATATTCGCCTTTGGATGCATTCAGCAAGTGCTGGCGGCAGATATTTACTGGCGCCACATATCTTTTTGGGGTATTTTTTTCCTTTATACATTTTTCCTTTATGATTTTATTCTTTTTTGATTTTCTTGATTGGTTTATTTTGATTGATGACCCTCGTACTTTGCAGACACTGTTCTATGAGGTTAATTGTTTATAATTCCCATTTAATAAGTTTGAAGGATGAGTTGGTAGGGTCTTCTGCCGTATGTACCGATGGCGGAGGTCCAACCGGCAGTCGAGCTCTTTATTTTGCGATGGTGCATCAAGTCTTGAATGGCCCGACGAGTGATCGGGTAAGTTTATTTCCTCTTTAGACCATTTTTTTTCGATGACCTTTTTTTCAGATATTGATTTTCTATTGGGGATCTTGCAGGTGACGTTCTATCCCCAGGGGACGACTATTCAACACACGAGGGTAACTGGGGGGTGGGGGGGGGGGGGGGGAATGCGCAGCTGCATCGACTGCTGGCACACGAGTTCAGATACACCTGGTATCTGTGGGAGAGAGTAGTCTGATAGGTGGTGGAGGATGAGGTAATGGTGCCACCTGTGATGCCCCCAAGATACATGAGGCGGGAGCGGGAAATGTCGGAGGAGGCGAGGATGGTGGCGATGGTCGACGAACCTTACTCATCGCATACCAACATGGCGATGACCTGTGATTATTTAGATTTTGTGCCGAGCTGGATGATACAGCTAAGCATATATGATGTTATGCCTCTTCCCCCTGCAGTTTCCGGTAGGGTCAAGAGTCGGTTAAGGGGGTCTGCCCATAGTGCGGGTGGTGCGTCGACATCAGCAGCGATGCCGATGTCAGAGATTTTGTTTCTATAGCTGGTTCCTCCCTCTTATAATATCAGACAGCCCGACATAGAATTAGTGCATATGCTACATCGCCCTAATGCGATGGACTCAGAGGTGTTGGGTTTGACGGAAGACGTCCTTCAGCCGGAGGTATATTTTTTCATTTCTTTGACTTTTGTATTTATGATTTATTTCTTTGCCTCAGCCTAACTGATTTGCCTTTTCTTATTTTTCTTGTAGCATGTCCGGGTGTTGTCTACCTAGCTGAGAGAAATTCAGGATTGGGTGGCTTTCGTGATGGCTCACATTCGGGATTCGATCTCGGTTCCTTCTTACTTAGTTCCATCTGCTTCATCTGGGGAGGGGTCTGGATCTGGTAGCAGTGGCTCTTCAACTCGTTGTTGCGAAAAGAGCGTACGCCGCAGGGATGGGGGTCTTAGCGAGAGAGAGATAAAGAGAGAGAACCACTTAACTCTCTTATAAATAAGTCTCTTTTGTAACATTTGTTTACATCAATTCATATATAATATCTTATTATCATCTCTCTTTTATATTATCTCAAAAATATATTTAAATAATTACTAACCGTGATTGATTTTTTGGTGAATTAGAGTTATCACACCTACTTTATTTGGACTCTATGAAAATTGATCCCAAAACTTGTCCTCAAGTCTTCACAAACACTACACCAAAATGGGTTAATTGTCACCCTTCCAGCGCTTAGCCTTATCACGGTCAATGACCGTGACACAAGTCACGACCTTATCACGGTCAATGACCGTGACACAAAACGGCCGTTTTGTGTCACGGTCATTGACCGTGATAAGGTCGTGACAAAGTATTGTCACGATCAATGACCGTGACACGACCGTGACAAATGTCGCAGTAAAAAACCCTTTCCCCTTCTTTTTTCCCCCGTTGTTTCTTCCCTCCTTTTTTCTCTCTCTCTCTACGCTACTGCTCTCTCTCTCTACTTTCAAGTTACTCTCTCTCTCTCTCTCTCTCTCTCTCTTCCATTTATGTATATATGTGTGTATATATATATATATATATATATATATATATATATATATGTGTGTGTGTGTGTGTGTGTGTGTGTGTGTGTATATGTGCATGTGTGTGTGCGCGTGTGTGGTGGGTGTGGGGTAGGGAGGGGGTTGGGGTATGGGGTGGGATTATTATTATTATTATTATTATTATTATTATTATTATTATTATTATTATTATTATTATTATTATTATTATTATTATTATTATTATTATTATTATTATTATTATTATTATTGTTGTTGTTGTTGTTGTTGTTGTTGTTGTTGTTAATTAATTATAAATACGAATTTGAAATTTGAAAAAATCTCTATTTTAATTGTAATAAAATTAAAATATGAAAAAATGTCATTAAAATTACATTAGATAGTGATTTATGTAAAACTGTCCCCTAAAGTTGGTTCAGTCTTAATTAGGTTCCTAACGTGAGTGACATATGCCAAGTTCATTCGAGGAGTTATTTTTATGTTAAAATTTGGACAAAATTAAAACAATATGATAATTTGAGGGCTCGATTGGAAAAATTAAAACATCAAGGACCCACCACCAAACTTAAGGGACACATATTTTATTAACCCTAAAAATTAAGATTCCTTTTGCATAACTTTACATACACTCTTAAGGATTCCGATTATGGTTCTAACTCATGTAAGATGTTAATTGTGGAGAAATATACTCTCCTGTATATCATCATGAGACATGTATACATTGTGCATCAATAAGTACAAGACAAATATGAAAGAAGTGTCATGTTAGTCTTTATAATAACCCATAATGATTCACTATTACTTCACATTACTTTGGTGGTGTATTGTTCGGTTTAACGACCACACATGTTACCTTGCATTCTTTACATAAAATTAATTGTGCAGATGCTTGCAATATATGAGGTATATTTCTATATTATTGAGTATCTTGTTGTAAGAATTAGTAATGACATTGGTACAATATTTTATCATTTATTAAGCCTTTAAAAAAGATTTTTAAACCTTGATTATTTGTGCAGGGTGGGGGTAGGGGTGGGGGGGTTGTGCGTGTGTGTGTGTGTGTATGTGTGTGTGTGCATGTGTGGTGGGTGGGATGTGGGTAGGGGGTGGGGTAGGGTGGGGGTAGGGGTTGGGTGAGAGGGGGCATGGATGGGTGGGTGGGGGGGAGGTGTTTAATAGTAATAATTCATTTTTATTTATAGTAATTGTACATATTTGCATGTCTTCTTTTAATTCATTTTGATATGTACTAATAACATTTTTTATAGCAAATTTCTCCTTCATGTATTAAGGAGAGGATGATGATGCTAGTTAGGATGATGTCGTCTAGGCTCGGTGGTAGCGGAGGCGACGAGGGCTCCTCGGCCCCTAGTCTCCCCAAATATGGCAAATTAGGGATGCCCATCGAGAATAAGTCAGGGCTATTAGCGAGATCCCTCGAGCTGGTAAAGACGATCATCGGCCCGGGGTATATTAGTTGGAAGGAGGTGCCATATGAGCTCAAGTTAGCTGTTTGGGTGGCACTACAGGTAATATATTTATATTTATATGAATATTTCAATTTTAATTTCGATCTCAATTTCATTTTATATTTATATTTATATTTATTTGCAACTAATATTATATTTTTTGGACAGGAACAATTCAACCTGGATCCAAAGCTATGCGATTCCGTCTTGGAGCAGTTGAGGGAGCAACACAAGACGTGGAAGAAAAATATGCGGACCCGGTACTTTGGGAATACACGAGAGTCCATTATCCAATGGAGTGAATCCGTCCCGCCAAAGGAGCCATTCTCATTGGCACAATGGCAAAGGTTCATTGACAATGAGGTCGGGGAGAGACAATTGGCATCTCGCCAATTAGGAAGGGAAAATCGGGCAAAAAAGACGGATGTGCACTACTCCGACCGGATGTCTTATGCCGAGGTGGAACATAGGATGATGGTAAGATTTAATTTTTCTATAACTACATAAAATATATTATTCTGCATTATTTTAGTTTGCGGGGCCGATACTAATTTTACTTTATTTTATTTCAGGGGACAGGGAGTGGCCCTGGGGGTAGGCCACATAGGTCGATACTTATGTGGCTCTTCGGACGAATAAGGGGAAGGACAAGGAGGTGTCCCCAAGCGTCGCGACCACGATTGTATGTAATCCGACAATTTACTTTTTATTAATTACGTTATAATTTATTAATTTACTTATTTGACTAGTCATCTGCTTTTTGTCATTTCAAGCAAAGCTTAAGGAAGTGCATGAGTCGCGGTATAATGCCGACAAGGCATCTTTGTACACGGACGCACTCAGCCAAGTGCTTGGCTCTGATCGCAAGGGGAGGACAAGCGGGTGAGCTATCGGGTGGCCAAATCTAGGATCATCGGATTGGAGACGAGCGACACCGGGTTGGCTCGAACGGTGTATTCACATGACGCGAAGCTGTCCCGTTTGGAGGCGACGGTCCAGGATATGTAGTCATTCGTGAAGGGTTCGTTGGGCGAAAATCGTAAGGGTAAAGGGAAGGAGAAGGCGGTGCGGAAGGAGGTGCAGGAGGAGGAGGTGTGGGAGGATGAGGACGAGGATGTGAACCTCTCTGCTTCATCTCCTACACGTGCAGACTTTGATGATCCACTTTCCTATTTGGCTCCCTTCAACAAACCGATGTCGACACTTGGTTGGCCGAGCGTGTTTATAATGGACATATTTAATGGCTAGCGAATAGGGCGGGGGTTGAGAGACCCGAATATCGTCCAGGGTGCACT
Source organism: Sambucus nigra (assembly GCA_949130495.1). Lineage (NCBI taxonomy): Eukaryota > Viridiplantae > Streptophyta > Magnoliopsida > Dipsacales > Adoxaceae > Sambucus > Sambucus nigra. The sequence goes on along the minus strand of OX422208.1, from coordinate 527,044,852 downwards.
AGTTAATGGACGTGAGCTTCAAGATATCGAGTCCAGGGTGCTCGTCATGCATGTGATGCCCGGGAAGGAGAACTCACAATTGTGGTTACGCGAACAATGAGGCACGACGTATATTAGTGGATGTGTTAATTTGTATATCGTGTGGCCTACTCACCTCCTCAACGTTAACATACCCCAGAAATTTAGTGACATTGATTTAAGTTTGAATTGAATTGTTTTAAATTATTACATTTGAATTATATTTGGATTATATGGTGATGCATATTCTCTCTATTTTGAATGTATATTTGCACTATCTCTATTTTATTTGGATATATAATGTTTGAACAGGTACAACGTTGCTATAACATGTACATATATACTGCTGGCAAGTGGCAGTGGCCATACTGCCTAGCAGATTTTTTTCAATTCTGCCCAAAATTATCACGGTCATTGACCATGACAAGTCCTTGACAATTTTTTTTTGTCACGGATGACAATTTTTTCAAACATTATCATGGTTTGTCACGGTCCTTAACCGTGATAAAGCTTGTCATGGTCAAGGACCGTGGCATGACCGTGACAATTCTAACGAACTTGTCACGGTCATTGACTGTGACAAGTCCGTGACAAAAAAATTTGTCACCCCTAGAATTGTCACGGTCATTGACCCTGATAAGTACAACTTGTCAAGGTCAATGACCGTGAAAATTCGGCAGATTTGGTGTAGTGAAATTTTGTTATATATTATCTCTTTAGTGTGTAGTGTTTCCTTAGTATGGTTTTTATAGGGGGTATCCCCACCAAATATGGATTAGCTAAATTGATCCTATACTTGACAAACAAAGAAGGAAGACAAGGATCACCCGAGGGAGCTCCCTCGAAGACCCTCCACAGAAATTACTCAAAGAACTACCCTCGAGGTCCAAAGTTATTCCAATAATGCTATCTTATAATATAGAGAAAAATGTATTTGATTATGTACTTCGTTTATTGAGCAAGCTTACTTTTTAATATGGGCAAGGTTGTTCGTTACACTTGAGGGACTATGCCTGGAAGGGCATGGGAGAGCTTACATGATCTATCGAACGACCTCCTCTTGGGAACCTCACAGGGACATGGTTTGGAGTATTGAGATCAAGGCAACATCGGGAATGCAATAACCAACCCTCATGGCACACTTAGGCAAAAATTCATCTAGTACAAATGGTTGCTTGAGCTACTTACAGCCAAGCCACCATAATTCAAACCTATTTGGGAAACCTCCTCAAGGAAACCCAATCTTATATCTTTGTCCTAGAAATAGTTCTTAGGCAACAAACAAGATACTAAATTTCTCGAGCCACCTATCGGACGAACCACCTCAAACTATACGCCATTCATTTGATTGATATGACCGCACGTCTAGTGGGGTCACTATTCATCCACTTTATGACGCCATATCGTCTAACATTGAGGAACTCAAAATCGTAGAACTCAATTGAGATTATCCTTAGGATGACAGACCTAGGCCACCAAACCTGATTTTGTATCCGTTATAAGGCAAGCATTTGAGCTACCATGTCACGTCCCTCATTAATGCCACTATGCTTCTAACAGGTTAGGCAATTTCCTGCCAAAATATAATATCCCATGAATTTATGCAGTATCTTAGACATTAATGCAACATTACTTTAGCATTTAATGCCATTCAATCACATTCAATTCTAGCAAGGTCACTCAAGTAAACTTGCCTTCATATAAATAACTCAACCAAATAGTTTACACAAACGACAATCTTCATACTGATTTGCTGTTGGATTTTCCTTATACATGAGAGCTTCCGTGAGAGAACATTTATTGTCTAAACATTCTCCTTACATCCATTAATACTCGTATCATTGAGCATTAACTGACCTTGAGGTTCCCGCCTTGCCTTTATTGTGCCTGGAGTGCTTACTCTTTCTCCCGCTAACCAAGTTGTTTCGTGGTCCCATCTATTATTGTATTTACAGTGCATTTATGGTGTAAAGATCATAGTTGATACTAGCTTGAATATTGAATGTTGTTGTCTCTCTCTCACCTATATATATATTGTCAAAATTAAATACTCTCCTATGAATTAATCTTGATCTTCATATAGGGTTACAACTCACTTGATACTAACTGTATTCCATGAACCAACATCTTACATTTGGCGACTCCATTGGGGAGGTATTCTCTTTTGAAAAGATACCAGAGGATAATACGACCAAGTCCATTGACTTTGACGCCATGAAGTGTGAGGAAGAAGCAATTCTTACCGTCCTAACTGACTGAGTGAGAGTGACGTGAATGGAGCCTAGAACATCTACTACTACTGTGACGGAGACGACATGTGCGCAGACAGGAATAGGCCCAGCGCAAATGGTGGGGCCCATGGGGTTGTTCGCGAAGTTCATCAAAACCTCAGCGGCTCAAGCGATGCTAGGAATTATCGGAGGAGAAAACTCATTCATGATGCCACCGATAGGGATACCAGCTCCCTCTATTATGGGGGAGTTACCACTCTTATTTTCAATAGTGTTCCTCCTGCTACTCCACCTACTTTCGGTAACGTACCTCCCACTGCTCCACCTTCCACTATCCCACCTGTAACAGCAGAACTAATGACTCAAGGCCAGGGAATGGATTCAACAGAACATACAACAAATGGAGGTGCAGGGAAGAGTGCACCACCTATGCCAACTATCATGATAATGTCGCCGATTAGATCCCCACCACTTAGAATGGAAGAGATGAAGAAGGAGGTTTATGGTAGTGTCTAAAGCTGGAGATAGTTCCTCGGTGTACAATGACTTTCGTACTCTATACACAGAGGAATATAATAATGAATCTTACCTAGTAGGGTATATCCCACCAATATTTGAAAAGTACACGGGGAAGGGTCAAACCCTAAAGAACATGTGAAAAGGTTCATTGAAAGCCTTGGGGACCATTGAAATGACAAAAATCTGAGGCTAAGGGAGTTTTTAAAATACCTAACGGAAAAAGCCTACACGTGGTACTCCCACGTGGTTCCAGGTAGCGTGGCCACCAGGGAAGAGTTTCATGTTTTGTTCGTAAAAAAGTTCTTTTTGGTTGAGGATGAGTTTACACGTACACAACTGGCGCGCGAGAAGCAAAAGATAGGGGAGGATATTGTTGCCAACATCGGGAGGTTTTGAGAGCACTCCATGGATGTAAGGGAAGAAATGTGAAAAGATAAGCTCTTGCAAGTATGTACAGAAGGGCTGCTGCCAGAATGTATCTGCCATTTGATCAATGAAATGAGAGAGGGTTCATTCATGACATTTCTTAAAGCAGCAATGAATATTGCATTGGTAGTAAAACCCACACCTCCCCTGCCTTATCAAGTTTACTGCTAAGGCTATTAGTGACCTCAAGGAGGGTAATAACCTCGAGTGTAAATTATATAGACGGTGGATGTAGAGGGGAAGGTGGTGGGGGCCGAGGAAGGAGCGATAGAGGTAATAAGAGAAGGTTTGAAGGCGAAGTAGATCCCCCTAGCTGCCATGGTTGGTGGAGCAAGCTCTCAATATTTATGACCTCATGGTTCGGGATAAAGTTTTATACCGATCAACATCAGTACATCGCAACTCTCCCGAGAGGACAGAGAAAATCTGAACTATTGTGCACTCCATAATAGAGTGAACCACCCAACCAAAGTATGTTTTTCGCTAAGGCGGTTGATAGATCACCATGTGAACAAGGGGGACATTAATTTCCCGAAGTAAATGTAAACAAAAATCCTCTCCCGGTTCATGGAGCCCACTTGGCCAGCGCTTTTGTCAAATAGGCTGAACAACTGTTGAAGGAGCAGTGGATCATCAATAAGGACTTTGATGAGTCTTTGGAAGAATTCACCTTCGAGATTACTCATGTGGAACTGGAGGATAAGTCAGATGAAGATGGTGAAGATGAAGATGAACCCATCTAGAGTCTTAGCAGACAAATGGGGGCCTGTTCTCTAGAGACAGTAAACACAGTGATAACCTACAATGAGGGTGATTACAGAGATGTAAAAAAAGTCTATGAACTCGAAGAAGAACAAACAATCCTTAAGTTGAATGCGCAACAGTTGTGCACTCGAAGAAGTTTAGTTGATTCTTTGACCAGGTTGGGTAGCCTGAGCACTCACGAATGGAAGTCACTCAAGCCATTCTGAAAATTGCTAAGAAGAACATGGTGCCACACCTGAAATGAAAAGGGACCATGGCCAAGCTGGTGAGGAGGTATCTATCTGAAGTAATGTTCTTGAAGTAAGATAGGTTGGTCAGGTACCCTCACAACAGACCTCTTTAGGTTACAACATCCATGGATAATTGTGTCTTCTAGCGTGTGTTGTTGGATAGGGGAACATCCATTAACATAATATCCCTTGAATCCTTTTACATCATGGGCCTATCCAAAACAAGAATAATAACTCACTCATTAGCGATTTTGGGGTAATACAACCAGCCATCTAAATCTGTGGGATACGTCAGCCTGGGCATCACAATGGGGAATATTACTTCCCACATTAAATTGACATCATGGATTACGAACCATCATACTAGCTGCTAATTGGAAGGATGTGGATGCACAACCATGGGTTGGTGCACTCCACTTACCACCAATGTGGCAAGGCGAAGATAAAGAGCAAAGAGGTGGTGATTCAAGAATCTAAGAAACCCTTCGCGAAAGAAGCAAACTTGGTGGACGCTACCTTTTTTAATGAGTATTATTTAAAGAAGCCATAGTGGTAATAAAGTATAACGGAGGGATAAGGATTTCGAGCACTTGAGAGACGGTTCATGTGCCCGCTAAACCAGTGGTTATCTTTAAGTAAGAGCGTGAATAAGTGAGGATGAGGTATCCCAGTTTATCAAAGCAGCTATGTGATCGAATGACACCATGCATTGATCCAATTGAACACCAGGTCCATACCTTGAGCATTCTCAGCAAACACTCTGCGAGAGACTTGGAAGAAATTTATCAAAAGAGTCCCCATAGGGAGGAGAGTTATCGACAATGCAAGAGGGTGCTTTTGCCTAATGGCCCAATCATTTACAAGTGATGAAGGTATGAGCGGGCAGCTGAAGGCTTGGATGGTGAGGTTGACCTGATTTATAAATGTTTTTTGGTAGATAACCAAGGACAATGCATAGTGATTGATAACTCAAACATCTAAGAGTTTGTAGAAGAGATAGAGGAGGAACCTGAGTGCATGCAGGACAGACCCAGGATGTAAATTCAAGAATTGGAGAATATAGACTTGGCTAAGGAGGGAGATGACCCTAGCCCCATCTTTATGTCGAGGGACCTGAAAGGAGCACCTCGAGAGGAACTGATGAAGTTGCTCCAGGAATTCAAAGACATTTTTGCATGGAAATATACCAATATGCCTGGGGTGGATAAGGAGGTGAGCTTCCACAAGTTGAATGTTTTTTCGTCATCTATTCTAGTGAAGCAAGCCACTCGAACATACAAGGCAGAGTAGATATGAAGATTAAAGAAGAGGTTCAAAGGTTGCTTACAGTTGGCTTCATTATCCCCATTCGGCACCCGATTTGTCTATCTAGCATCATGTCCATGGGTAAAAAAGATAAGATCCAGATCTGAATCTATGTGGATTTCAAGGATCTGAATCGAGCATACCCAAAAGATGAGTTCCCATTGCCTTCCATTGATAGCCTGATCGATGCAACTGCAAGACATGAAATGTACAACTTTATGGATGGTTATGTTGGATATAACCAGATTAAGATGGATCCAATAGATGCCATGAGGATCTCTTTCCGAATGCCTTTAGGAAATTTCATATATTATGACTTTTGGTTTAAAGAATGAAGGAGACACCTACCAGAGGCCATGATGGCTATCTTCCATGACCTTTTCCATAAGATTGTAGAATTTTACACCGATAACCTGGTAATCAAGTCGAAAAAGGAGACTTCTCACTTGGATGATTTGAGGAAGTCGTTCACCCAATGCAGAAAGTACAAGTTGAAGATGAACCCTCTTAAATGTGCATTTGGGGTGACAAGCAGGAAGTTCCTCGGCTCTGTAGTAAATTGACAAGGTGTTCAGATGGACTTAGACAAGCAACAGGACATTCTTGATATGCTAAGTCTAAAATTAATGAGGTAGTTGAAGAGATTCTTAGGGAAAGTCTCCTACTTGATGAGGATCGTACCAGGGCTAGTCGAAGTGACACATCCACTAATAGAGTTTCTGGGAAATGGCTCCAAGTTTTTATGGGAACAAACGCACCAGGACGCCATGGATAAGATGAAAGCTCTCCTCAAATCCCCTCAGATGATGATTCCCCCAAAGGTAGGTATCCCTTTACGTCTATATCTCACATCTACTGAACGATCTATTGGGGCATTATTGGCCCAAGATATGGACAATATAGATAAACCTATTTATTACTTGAGTAGGATTATACATGGGTCAGAGGCCAGGTACATTAGCATGAAGAGGCACTATTTATCCCTCATATTTGTTGCACAAAAACATAGGCTTTAACTAGTGTCATTCACGGTCCATATTGTAACTAGGTGTCATCCGATAATTTTTTTTTACTAGAACTGTACTAATAGGCAGGTAGCCCAATGGTTCCTCATCCTCCCAGAATACGATCTTAAATGCATAGTTCCTCTAGCCATCAAGAGCCAAGCTTATGCAGACTTGCTGGCTATTTTTCCATCCGGTACATTCTATCCACTTGTGGAGGAGCTTTCAGGTGATGATCTTCAAGCCAACTTTGTAGCAACCAGCTTGGATGAATGAAGTATGGTGTTTGATGGTTCATTGGCTAAAAATAAGGGGGAGAAGGCGTCATCTTCAGGAAGAACGATGAACAAATTCGACTATATTTTTTGAATAATTAAGCTGAATATGAAGCACTGGTACTAGGGTTGCTCGAGGCCTTTAGAAGGGGCATCCAGGTCCTCACGATAAAAGGAGACTCCAATTTGGTGGTCAAACAGGTGATATGGGAGTTTTCCTTGAAACACATGAGTTTGGCGCCTTACTGAACAGTTATAGAACAGTTGCTTGGGAAATTTAAAGTGGTGAAAATCAAAAGGCACACTCGAATGATAAATCGGCATGCTGATGCTTATGCGACCATTGCCTAGAAGATTGCTTTTGATGGAGAATCAACAGTTGTTTGAATCACTAAAGGACATCTCCCTCAACCATACTGGAAATGCTGCCCATAGACGACAATGAAGATTAGAGGGATAAAATCAGGAAATAATTGGATATAGGCAAGGGCCCACTGAGTTTAGTTGATCTCGCGCATTATTTTATTGCCAGAGGTCACTTATACTACAAAAATAAAGGAGGCTGGCTATCCAGATGTTTAGACCTAGAGAAAGCGAAGGGGAGATTGATCGAAGTACATGAAGACAGTTGTGAGACCTCTAAAGTTCCCTTATATAAAAGGGTTCAAAGAGCAGGTTATTTTTAGCCTTCGATGAGGCAAGACGCCGCCGTAGTACAGAGAGACTGTGAGAAATGTCAATTGTTCTATCAGGTAACATAATGCAATTTCATCGATCAATCTCAAGATTGGAGGCAACCGTACATGGATTTATTGGTAGGTGGAGTGATGCCATCAAACAAACATGACACTATAGAGCTGAATAGACGACCACCCAAATATTATATCCAAGAAGGGCAGCCGTATCGATGAGGTTATCACGATAGGCCTCTGAGGTGCATCAGGGGGGAAGAAGCCAAGGAAGTGCTGTAATAAGATCACGAGCTAGGACATATTAACGGCACCAAACATTATGATCAATTTATAATGTTGGAGTATTACTTACCTACGATGGACAAAGACTCAATAAAATTTGTTCTTAAATGCAAGGCTTGTCAGCTGCATGGGAACATGATCCCCGCTCCTTCGGTGGACTTACATTCCCTCTCCATGCCTTTCCCGTTTCACACTTGGGCATTCGATCTAATAGGGCAATAAATCCCTCCATGAGAGGAAAGATTTAGATAGTCATGGCTAATGAATCTTATACTAAGTGGGCAAAAGCCATACCGCTGAAAAGGGCCACAATCGGGGTGGTCACTCTAAATATGCAACTACGTCTGTGTGTGCCAAACCATCACGAATAAAATAGCTAACTCGTAAATTTCAAGAAAACGCTTTTCGGGTAAAACCTTTATTTCAGTATAATACTTACAATGATTACAATGAAATTCGTAATGAGTTAATTGTAGAAAACCCACATAGACCGTAACCTAGAGTCAGGAAGAACCACAACTCAAATTCAGCCCAGTGCTACCCTCAAGAGCACCTAGATCAGCAGTAGAGATCTTCTCTACAAAAGAAATTTGGAACAAGATGTGTTCTTGGGTTCCAAAATAACTCACATAAACTATTGGGATCTTGTGAATTGAAAAACAAAAGGGATTAAAGCCCTAAAAGAGAAGACAACATTTCTGCAGTAGCAGTTTTCGTAAAACAATAATCTCAGGTCTTCTGATCTAAAACGAAGTTGGAAAAATCAATTTATAAAAAATCTAAGGTGGTGCGTCACTTGAACGAAACAGGGTTGTCGCTTGAACAATGTCAACTTTCGTTCGAACGACTTCGCACAAGATGCTTCTATCGCTCGAACGACTACAGCGTAAATTAATTTTTTATTCTGGTTTGCCTCGACACTTAGAAAAAATATTTTGACGAAAAACTCCCCTCCAACACATAGAATTTAAAAAAAAAATATCCCAACACTTTAAGTGAACCGTTAAGGGATTAAAACACAACCTTACCAAAATCTGTCTCATGGAGGCTTTTCTTGTTGAAGAACTTAATATTAGGAATAGTCTTGCTTCATATTTGATCTTGAACATTCTTTGACATTTGTAACGATGTACGACATACTCAATTGTGAATGGACATTTATAAGATAATGTCCTTACAAATCTCCCCCGATGTCTATGCCGGTACAAAATAAAAACATCTGAATTATCAAATCAAAATGCCTATACAAATCTAATACCCTCCCATTAACCAAAAACTGAAAAGGTACAAAACATGTAGGTCTAAAAATTTTCTTTAAAAATCATCAAGATAAAAAATCTTCAAATCTTTCAGCTTTTCTCTTCAGTGTGTGCAAAATAACGATCTTCAATCTTTGTACCTATACATATGAGACATAGCAAATACCTTTGTGATGTATCGAGTTTGAAATTATATAAGAATAAATCAATCAATAATCAAATCTCCCCCATAATGCAAAAACTCCCCCATAATTCGTTCTCCCCCTTTTTATTTGATCGAAATAGATAAGGAAACTAATAAAAAAATAAACATGGAGATTTCATGACAAAAATTCATAGCAACACATGGATCAAACTTCGCTCATGCAAAGAGTAACTCAAAATCTTCCACAAACTATTTTTGATTTTTCAATTTTTCATACAAAAATGCAAAAATAATTTTTACAAAAATCACACACCATGAATTTACACTAAGACAACCAAATCATGGAAACAGAATGAATGGGTGTGAACATATTCAATAGGCAAATCAGCACAATTAAACATAACATATGTGCACAATGCATATGTGTACTCCAAATGAATGAATCTCAAAATCATTCTTAGGTGTTGAAAGTGTTGAATTTAAATGACATCGACTCAATCCATCAACACATCAAAGTCAAGAATGATTTCCACACCAATGACGTCTAGAACTATGAATACATTTTCATGACGGTGTCAGGATGTGAAAACCCATGTTTCATTTTTTTCCATTCTAACTCCCTCTTAAATAATAATGCATTATATATTTCTTTTGAGATGGTCCCTTTTTGGCATATTTATCTTTTTATTGCCTTCATATTTTTCGAGCTCTTTTAAACGGTGGCTTTCACGACAAGTTGATTTGGTACTCTCGCAGCCCTTCCCCATGAACACTCATTATATTTTGCGACAATTAAATTCCTCATGGTAAATGATTTTTACATGCACTACTTCCATTATCAATTTTTATCGCATATGGTTCGTTTTTAAGACATAATTGAGATGACAACACTCTGACCAATATGTGATAAACAAGTACAGTAATCAAACAAATTCGTGCAAGTGTGCATTAAAGAAACTCATCTGTTAAACATGTAGGTAGTAACAACTAATTACATCTCGATGACTCCAAACATTGTAAAGCACAAAAATGAAATGATGACGCATATCAAAACACTATCAAATCATCACATAGATGTGGAATGAAATTGTGACTCGGTCATCCTAAATGTCCATTCATATACGGTGTAAAACAGAATACAAAACTCTTTTTGACTTTTTCAAAAAAAATTATCAAAATAAAATCTTTTTATATTTTTCAAAAGTTTTCTCAAAAATAAAAACTAATACAAAAAGTACACAAGTCATAACACTAGCAAGAATACATCACTAAGCACAACTAGTGTATGACAAACATGCAAACATAATCATTTATATGATATACCAAGAGAAGAATCATGTGAAAGCAACTGAGAATCGACTAGTATAACATCTAGTGCCTCTAAAAGTGATTTCTTAACCCAAATAGGTGTGCAACGATGCATGGGGGGTTTTGAAAACCTAGGGAACACTAGACTTAGACTTCCTAGGACTTTTTTGAAGATCGAAATAAAAATGCCTAAGGTGACCTTTCCTACCACAATGTGAACATGTGTAAACGGGTGGAACGATACCTATGGGTTGACCTTTTATAACTTCCTTGGTATTTATTGACCCTCTAAAACAAATAATGGTCTTGGCTTTAACATTCAAAATATTAAAACACGACGAGCCACTACCATTGCTACCAACGCTACTCAAGTTTGTCAAATCATTTTTTAAGTCCAAAATTTTTTACTCAAGTAAAGAATTAAACTCTTCCAATTTTAGGGACTCCTTCCCTAAATTTTCAATAACTCCTAGAAGGTTATCATGTTCATTTTTAAAATACGCACACTTATCCCTAAGAATATCCTCATGTGCCACAAACTCATTAAGTCAAATATTTTTATCTACTCTGGCACAAACACAAATCCTAGAATTTTTAAGGTCCTCCGATTCTTTTTCTAAAACTAGGACTCTATCATCTCTATCCTTTTTGGACAATTTTAACGCATTAAAGTCATGGTCCAAAGAAACAAAATTTTTACGATAAAAATCTCTTTGGTTTTGAACCGTTTGCAAATGATCCATCGCGGATTTAAAACGAGAATTTTCTTTTTCCAAAAAATCAATTCTTTTAGCAAACATCAAATTCAAATTATTTAAATCATCAAAATTCAACTCGTGTCATCAAGGTGGGCATCTAATTACATAAGTTCTCCATCAAAAAAATTGTGATTTTTCACAAAACAGATTTTTCAAAAAAAAAAATCAACATCACACACTTTTGAGGAAAACAAGGATCACTCGATAACCTAGACAAACAAGGATCACTCGATAACCGCTCTGATACCAATTTGAAAGAGTTGTGCCGTGTGCAATACTGATATAAATAAATTTGCAAATTCCTAATTTAAACTTATTTAATTGGAGTCAATTTTAAGCCAAATTAAATCCGCCTCTATATATGCAACTACGCATGTGTGTGTAAAACCATGACAAATAAAATAGTTAACTCGCAAATTTCAGGAAAAAATCCTTTCAGGTAAAACTTTTATTGCACTATAATACTTACAATGATTAGAATGAAATCTGTAATGAGTTAACCACCAAAAAATCACATAGACCGCAGCCTAGAGTCAACAAGAATCGCATCTAATTCCCATGAATACCCACGAGCACTCCCTAACGACATGAAGTCGTCTTCTTCCTAGTACTCCCATTAAGAGCACCTATATCAACAGTAGAGATCTTCTGTACAAGAGAAACTTTCCACAAGATGTGTTCTTGGGTTTCAAAACAACTCACATAAACGATTGGGATCTTGTGAATTGAAAAACAAAAGTGATCAAAGCCCTAAAAGAGAAGACAAACATTTCTGCAGTAGTAGTTTTCGTAAAATAATAATCTCAGGTCGTCTAATCTAAAACGAAGTTGGAAAAACCAATTTATAGATAATCTAAGGCATCACGTCATTCGAATGAAACAGGGTTGTCGCTTGAACGACTCCAGCTATCGTTCGAACGACTTCGCGCGAGATTCCTCTGTCGCTCGAACGACATGGAAATCTCATTCGAACGGCTGCAACGTAAGTTAATTTTTTTTATTCTAGTCCGTCTCAACACTTAGAAAAAATATTTTAACGAAAAACTCCCTCCAACACATAGAAAACTTTAAAAAAAAATATCCCAACACCTTAAGTGAACCATTAAGGGACTAAAACACAACCTTACCAAAATCTGTCTCGCGGAGGATTTTCTTATTAAAGAACTTGATATTCAGAATCATCTTGCTGCATATGTGATCTTGAACATTCTTCTACATTTGTAGAAGTATAAGACATACTCAATTGCGAACGGACATTTATAAAATCACGTCCTTACAAACATGCACACCAGGGGCCACGCCTAGTGCTGCCAAACCAGCCACCATCCCGGCATGAGAAATTTCATGTGCAACACCTTCAAAACCTGGGTCATGTGCAACCAACTTCTCAACTTCAACTTGAAATGCAAGAAATTATCAAGTCAGAAATATATACAAGCTGGCTTGCAAGAAGTTTAAGTATAAAATGACTTGGCCTGCTTGACCCTCGGTTATGGGAGATTTTAAAGCCCAATATAACTTGGCTCGCCTGACCCTCGATTATGGGAGATTTTAAAGAACAATATAACTTGGCCCACCTAACCCTCGATTAAGGGAGATTTTAAGATGACTTGTCCCACTTGGCCCTCGATTATGGTAGATTTTAAGACTAATATGATTTGGCTAGCCTAACCTTCGATTACGGGAGATTTTAAGAGCAATATGACTTGGCCCGCCTGACCTCGGTTATGGGAGATTTTAAGAGTAATATGACTTGGCCCGCCTGACCCTCAGTTATGGGAGATTTTTAGACCAATATGACATGGCCTTCCAGACCCTCGGTTGTGGGAGATTCAAAGTCCTATTTATTATGCAATGCTAATAACATTTAAATGTAGGAGTTACACAAAAGAATAAAATACCTTCGGATGCGGATCATCAGTGAAATGCCTGGTGGCCATCCGTATTAAATCTTCCTCCTCATGCAAATCTCTAGGGGCTACCAGAAGATGCTGCTCTGAGGGAACAAAAACACTACTTCCCACTTTAACAACTTCCTCCTGCCCTCTTCCTACCTGTCCCACAGCAGCAACCTCATTCCCCTCTATATGGAGGATTGAAGGCCCAAAGAGAGTAACAGGGACCTAGTCATTAGAGAGGGAAATGACTAGTGGGGCAGTTTGTTCAGGAAGTGAAACCTGCGAAGCACAATAAAAAATAAGATAAGAACAACAAAAGAAAGGCAAATGGAGCTCAGAAAATGGAAAAAAGATTTTTTTTACCATAATTGATGGTACAATAATAGCAGGGGATTTGTCAACTGACTCAATAATATTGGGAGAACCTTCCTCGTGACTAGCCTGATTGCGCAAGAAGGTCGAGTCGAGATTATAACTACTATTTAATTCAGTAGAACAAAGAGATATAATTGCCCCTAGGGGAATTTTATAGTTTCATGCGAGGCTGTAGGGCCAACTATCCCCTAAGGTGTAACTTCCTTTAATGCAGGTGAAACCTCATCTACCTTTTCTAACGAGGCACTACCTTCAACATCATCGTGCACATCACCTCGAATATCAATCTGAAAAGGAGAAATAAGAGTCAATATTATAAGGGAAAAGAGGAAAAGTTAGAAACTTAAGAGGGAGACTAGAAGACATACATCTTCTTCCCAAACATCCTCTAAAACTTCATAATCTTGAGGAGGTGAAGTAGGATTAGCAGAAGAAACCATTTTTCTCAACCTACGTCTTTGAATAAGAGGAAACTTTTCTTCATCCTCCTCTTATTCCACCACTCATTTATCTTCTTCTACTTCCTCCTCATCATCATCATCATCTTCATCACCTACCAACTCTTCACCACCAGTTTCCTCTTTTTCCTCAGAATGCTCCTCCTCGCTCGTCTCACCCGTTTCTTCTAACACAATCTTCACAGGGCTAACCAAATTCCTCTTCTTACTACCTCTAGTAGCTGGGAATCATAGGATGACCCTTGAGAGGCCATCTCAGCTAACATAAAAGCCTTATCTTCCATAACAATATTATCCCAAGTTTGCTGAAGTCGTTCGAATATCAGGTTGATTTACTGAGTGATTTGGGAATCAGGAGAAAAATTGGGTGAGACATCTGAGGAAACCTTAAGCTTCTTTTTTGGGGACTTAATGGTAGCCCTCATAGCTTCCCTAGCCGAAGAAATATGGGGTGTATAACCCCCTTCTGCTGGCCTCGAGGGACCTGGGGCAATGGCACCTACTTTGACTAGAAGGAAAGATTGGACCGCTCTTTTCTTCTTTATCACAACCTGATCCATAGGAGACAAATGAGGTAACTCGTAGGGAATAAGACTATTGGTAGTGCTAAGGGGGAATAGATAGATCAAAGTAGTGCAATTCCTCACCCCCCCCCCCCCAACTCCATCGGAGGGTACCTTTCAACATTAGGGTACTGAGGCTCCTTGATAAGATTTCTTTGGAAACAACCCAGTTGATTCGGCCAAAACACTATCACGTACATAACATATTTGACCCCTCGATCTTCCTTCCTCGAGATGATACGGTTGGCAGAGTAATTGGAATAAAGATGCACAACGGTGGACGTGAGAAAGTTGTTGCATGTAAAAGAGAAGTTGGTGGGTTTCTCTTGGGTGAAGTGGCTTAACATCGGATTTCCTTAATCGTAGCCACATTACATTGCTACACGGTTTGGGATGTAAATAGTGTAAAATGATGACCATTCAGTACAAGAAGGCAGGAAATAGGGAATCAACAACAGATGAACATTATTCACTGAAAATTTTCTAGCCAACGCTTTCTCGATGGGGGCAATGGAATGCTCCTTGTCTGTAAAGAAGTGATTTGAAAACCAGTGATCAACCCCAACATAAGGGTGAGGTACAAAATTTTCAACCTTGTCAATTAAAGACTCCAACGGTTTCTTGGAACTCTTATGATTCTAAAAACAAATGCGAGGGACTTTGATAGGATGAGAGCTGGGATGATTTCCTGTGGGTGAATACTCCAAAACATAGGCATATAGAAAGGCTGTCAGCAGCACATGACTCGTATAATTAGAGACATTAAAGCTATTTATGCTTCGAGATGAGTCAGCTTGCACGCGATCTAACCAAGTGTATAATGAGCCAAGAGTAATGGCACCTAGGGGAAGATTAATGCCACTGGCCATGTGAACGGCCATATTGATCAGATCCTTCCTTGGGCAGTCATGGGGTTTGTCTGTGAGGAATATCTTCCACAAAATAACCCAAATGTAACCCACAAGATCAACCTTTGAATTAACCCCTTCCTAATTGGTGAGACTCGATTACTTGCTTTTCTTTTGGGTTCTCCTTAGCCGCTTCACTTGCCTTAATCACGACCTTGTCTTCATTTAAGTAGAAATAACTTATCACCTCTGAGTAAGTGCATTTATTGTATATCACCATACAATCTTCACAGCTTCCTCTAGCTCCGTTCGAGTAGCCTTCTCGATACTAGAGATAACCTTATCAAAGAAGGTATTAAAACCTGCTTCTTCCAAACCTAGCAACTCGAAAACATCCTCAAGGATAATGGTGAACTCGCCCCAAGAGGCAACGAATGTGCAGGACCTATGGATCGAACGAGATATAAGTAACTGGAGAGTGTTATTCTTCTTCACAAGGGTGAGATCACCCAACCAGATAGTAGACAACAAACCAATCGAAGCTAATTGAATAGAATACTTGGAGTGGATGTAGTTGATCCGAGGAAACATCCAAGTACCTGTCTTCATAAACATCTTCCAAACTTCCTCCAGCTCACAAGTACCTAAAGTGGAATTAAGCACTACGTTAAAAAAAGGGTAATCACCTCGTTTGATACAGAACCACATGAAGGTGACAGTTGGGATGTAAGCAAAATCCTCAACATTATCACTCTCTTGCATAAATAAATTCGCAGGCTCCATCGGTACAAGATCATCGGGGAAATGTTCAGCTACGGACCAGAAGTGATCGAACTTGCCAAAGTATAGTGCATGAGGATAACGCGCCCACTTATTTTGATGCGCCTGAGTATAGGGAGAGGTGCATCTAGCAGATTAAGTTCTTTTCATAATGGATGCCATGGGTGCAGAGAAGAAAGTGTACGATTAGGGTTGAAGAGAAAGCAGAGGATAAACGCTGGATCTTCTCTAAAAAAGCAGGATTGCGAACAAAATCAGGGGTGAAGGTTTGGGAATGCAAGTATACCCGTTTATAGGTGCAACACAAACCCCAGAAGGCAAAAAATGGTAGCACTTTGGGAAACGTAGCGACGATCAAGTTGTCTCGGTTGGCTTGCATGCGCGTACGGGAAGGAATTCAAAGTCTCTAATGATGACGCTTTAAGAAGCGACACGTCGATACTCTTGTGTGAGGAAAATGTGCTAGCCCAAAGTTGCCACGTGTAAAGGGCAGAAGTACAAGGGACAACTTAATAAAATGAGATATGACCAGAGTAATAAATGGTGTCTTCTTGGAGTCTTTTTAACTTAGGGGAGATAAAGCACTTTGGGGGAAATTTGAATAAAATCTCTTCACGTCCCCCAATACAGCTATCACACATAATCATAAATGTCCCATCAATAAATAGCAGTTTCAAAAATATTTTGAGGCATTTCAAAGAAAGAAGTAGTTCGAAAAGAAGGACTAGATGAGTTCCTCGTACACACTTATCTTTAAATAAACAACCTAATATATGTTGTGATGTGATTATTTCCCTATGGTATTACTTATTCTTGTAGAAAAATTAGAAGATCAACCAAGTATTTTTTACCGATATTTTTTCATGCAATAAACAAATATCTCTATGAAGGGGCAAATGTAGGGGGGTTTCCCCTCCAAAGATGGATTATCTAAATTGATTTTATACATGGAAAATAAAGAAGGAATACAAGGATCACCTGAGGGAGCTCCCACGAAGACCCTCCATAGACATTCCTCGAAGGACTCCACTCAAGGGAGAAAGTTTATCGAATAATTATATCTTGTAATACAGAGCTGAATGTATTTGATTATGTACTTAAATTATTGATCAAGCTTACTTTGTAATATGGGCAAGGTTTTTCGGTACCCTCGAGGGACTATGCCTAGCAGGCATGGGGGAGCTTACATGCTCTAGTGAACAACCTCCTCTTGGGAACCTCGTAGGAACATGATGTGGAGGATTGAGAGAAAGGAAATATTGGGAATGAAATAACCAACCCACTTGGTACACTTGGGAAAAACTTCATCCAGTACAAATGGTAACTCGAGCCACTTACAGCCGAGCCACCCCTGATTCAAACCTATTCTGGGGAACCTCCTCAAGGAACTGCAATCTTGTATCTTTGGCATAAAAATAGTTCTTAGCCAACAAACAAGTTACTAAATTTCATGAGCCACCCGCCGGCTGAGCCACCTCAATCTATACACCATCCGTTTGATTAATATGATCGCAAGTCTAGTGGGGTCAGTGTTCATCCACTTTATGATGCCATATTATCTGACATTGAGGAACTCAAAATCGTACCACTTAATTGAATTTATCCTTAGGATGGAAGACCTAGGCCACCAAACTTGATTTCATTGCCATTCTAAGTCAAGCCTTTGAGCTGCCACATCACGTCCCTCATTAATGCCACCATGCTTCTAACAGGTTAGGCAGTTTCCCACTAAAATATAATATCCCATGCTTTTATTGCAGTATCTTGGACATTAATGTGATGGTACTTTAGCATTTAATTTTAGTCAATCACATTCAATGCTAACAAGGTTAATCGAGTAACCTTTCCTTCATATAAATAGCTCAACCAAATTGTTTACACGGACGATAATCTTGATTTTAAATTACTATTAGATATCCCTCATACACGAGAGCTTCTGTGAGATAAAATTTATTGTCTAAACATTCTCCTTACATCCACTAACACCCATATGATTGAGCATTAACTGAGCTTGAGGTTCCCGCCTTGCCTTTATTGTGCCTGGAGTGCTTGCTCTTTCTCTCTCTAACTCAGTTATTAGCTAGTCCCGTCTATTTATTGTAACTATAGTGCATTTATGGTGTAAAGATCATACTTAATACTAGCTTGAGTATTGAATGTTGTTGTCTCTCTCTCACCTTTATTTATCATCACTATTAAATACTGTCATGTGAATTAATCCCGATCTTGATAAGTGGTTACGCCTCACTTGATACTAACTGTATTCCAAGAACCCACATCTTACAGTTTTGATCCATTTGTCATTACAACCACGTCTTACAATCTACCTCCTCCAAGTGTTTTTCTTACCTTAACCAGTGTGCCAATGTTAAATATGGCATAAATATTTAGCTTCCTTTAGTTCTTAACTGGATATTAGTGTGTATTATAAGATGAAATGATAGAGTTTAGCTATAACATGTAGGCCTATGATAAAGATATTTCATCACTTGTACTACCCTTTGATCTAATCACTCCAATAATATGATCCAAAAGGATAAAGAAAGATAACATCCCCTATCATTTATGGCATTGGGATCCTCCTCTACTAAAAAAATTGGATTTGGAGGTCGTTCCTAATGAGGTGACCAAGACTTTACATGTGGACAATTCATATAATCTTAAAAAAACTATACAATTTACACCACCAAAGAAGGAAGTTATACCATGTGATACCAGGCACTTTTATGGGAAATTAAATTTTAAAAAAAAAATCAGTGCCATTTGGGATTTTAAAAAATTATCGTGAATAGTAAATTTTGAGGTTTTCAAGGATTTAATAATTTTTGAGGTATGTTATGTTTACTTTTGGGATTAATTAAATGAGTCGGAGTATTTTAATTATATGTCACAGCTGGGTAAAGCGACAAAGGATAATATTGTAATTGGAAAACCCGCATTTAGATGCATTGGGTTTAATTAGTGATATGAGGTCAAGTACCTCAAATGGAGATTTTGAGTGCGCGGTCGGTCTCGGAATGGCCGAGATAGTCAGAATAGAGTATTTGGGAGTAGTGTTTGGACTCCGGGAATTTTTGGACCAGTAGGGACTCGTAATTGAGTAAACGAGTTATTTTTGGGTTTTAAAGGGATAAACCCTTATTCTCTCCTATATAAGAGGGATAGAGAGTGGGAGAAAAGAGAGAAAGAAGAGAAATAGAAGAGAGGACGGAAAAAGGGAGAGAAAAGGGAGATTTCGACCAAAACTCTGTCGGATTCGACTCGAGGTCATCGAATTTCATCCTCCAGGAAAGTGTGTACTTGTTTTATTTAATTTTGTGCATAAATCTCATATTATAGTTGGTAAACTATATGATTTAGGGTTAGAACCCTTAAAGTAAATTTGGAAAAATTTGAGTATGAGTTTACATATTGATGTAATGTAAACTCTTAATTATTTCTAGTGTTATAAATTATGTAACTGAAGTGATGAAATGAATTAAAATGGGGGAATTGAGAAAACAAGGGTTTAATGAAGTTCAATTAAAATCATGTATTTAAAGATTTTAAACAAGCTTAATTTTTGCCTAGAAAATCTCAAAGAGGGCAGTGTACCATTGGTAGAATTTTTCGTAAAAATAAACTTACCATTATTATAGGTCATGATGTCCATTGGACCAGGATGAATCTCCAAGTTGATTGAATTCTTAGTGATGGATATTAATTCATTATACAAGGCCATTTGCCATAAAAAATAGATTCATAGGATGCAGGTCGTGCCCTCAACCTTTCACTAGAAGCTCAAATTCATCATCGACCGAGAAGTTATGGAGATAAAGGGCAATTAGTAATTTGCCTTACAATGCTTTATCTCAACAATCATACCAAAAAAACAGAGGGAAATAACAAGTAGAATAATCCGCTCAAGAAGGAAGTCTTCCCACCAAGTATCAATTAAATAACGAATGACCTCAGTAGGGGAAATCTATGTCGCCCCCACTGATCGGGGTATGGAACCTTTGAAGGAGGTAGTGACAGATCCGAAGTATCCGAAAAAAATCTTGATCGGTTGTTTGGTGACCAACATGGAAAACCATGGATATGTTAGTCAAAATTAAGAAGAAAATAGAACACATAAAAAACCTCAATAAAACATTAAAAATACTTTATTTCCACATAATGAAACCTAACGCTGCAAATTATTCCTTTGGTGTAAAATTGGGAAAATTCTTTGGCTACTTGGTAAGCTAGAGGGATATGGAGATTAGTCTCGACCAGATTAAAGCCCTACGGACCATTCAACTACCAACCATAGTTCGATAGGTACAAAAGATAACTAAAATGCTCGTCTTCCTCAATCAGTCCAATCATAAATCATCTAAGTTATGTAGGTCATTATTTCACATGTAAAAAAAAGGAGCGAAACGAGGTCTTAAATGACAAGTGTGCCTGAGCATTGGAAGAAATCAAAAGATACATAAGCACTTCCCCAAGTTTAGTGGTCCCCGACTAGGGAGAACACTTGTACTCACACTTATCCTTATTAGAATAAGAAATTAGTTCCATTTTAATCCATGAGGAAGAAAATGTGTAGGACCCAATCTCTTATGTGGTTAAAACCTTGATTAGAGGAAAAAGAGGTATCTTCCTCTAAAAAATATTGTCAATGTTCTTGTAGTTAAATCTCATAACTTGAAACACTATTTCAAAGAACACTCTATTAATTTTTTGATAAATGGTCGATATAATTGAGAAGATGATGTATTGATTATAGACTAAGAACATCTGTGAAAGGGAAAATCCCAGAAGATTTTGTCATTGAATTTGTGCTCAAAAGCTCTTAGCAAGTGGAAATGAATAAAGTTAGTACCCAATGATTCGAGGAGGAGAATTCTGAGAATCATAAATAGATGTTATTTATGGATGGAGCATTTAATTTGAAATTTTCTAAGGAGGTACTAATCACTCTCAATGGAACAATGGTCAACCAGGTGATAAGATTTGGCTTTGAAGCATGAAACAACGAAGCATAATATTAAGAATAAATTGGAGGACTGAGGAATGAAATTTTTCTCAGAGCTACCCACTTGAGGGTATTCTCTGATTCAAATCTTATTTCAAACTAGTATTTAGGGGTATACAATGCAAGAGACGAATACATATCTGCTTACTTAGAGAAAGTACAAGAGTTGGCCACACAATTTAAAGAGGTACACATCCAACAGTTTTTGTGGGGAAATAACAACCATGTAGATGAATTGGCAACCTTAGCCTCAGTTGTTTATTCTAGTCTCAAATAAAATATTCAGGTGGAGCTCTTGCAGTGCCTTAGCATATCAAAAAGGATGAAATCATTGTCCTAATGGTCGATGAATAATATACATAAGCATGGTCTCATTCTGATGATAATTCGGTAACCAACAACACTAATGTCTTGTCATATAGAGAAGACCAGCCTTCTCACCCGTACTAGTGGAACATGTCAGCCTCAAACGACACTCATGTTATAAGACACCAAACTCAAGAGGTAAGGTAGGTGTGTCGGGCAGAGACATCCGTCCTATCTCGTCTTGGGTATGATCATGGAACTAATCCCCGTACAGACTCTCAATAGAGCCAATACATCTGAAGTCATTTCATACGACACTGTAGACAACAAGTATGTTCAACCATTAACAAGAATCAATCACCCACGTGAGGGGATTTTTGTTATAATTACTTCACCACTCAAATAGACACGTGGTTCTATCTCATAGGCCTTCGACATTAGCTAGGCATGGAATGCATGTTGAGGGTGACATTGTGCACCCCGAGCCTATAAAATGTCACTTTGTCTTCTTCATTGACGATCATATTCCTACACCTTTACTATTACTCTGCTCAAATTGTTATAGAGAGAGGAAAGATTACATTGTACCTTCCATGGCTGCTTATGCCTCATTATATTGAAATACTCTCATACCTTGTATGGTAGACATAGGCCAACGACTAAACCACTTAGATACTCATGTTAATTTCTATCTCTCTCATCTTTCTTCTGAATTATTTGTTCATTAACAATAATTTACTTGTTACTTATCTATCTACGGATAACTGAATCTTTGGGTGAATCCTTATATGATTTGTGTATGATCATTGAAACACTGATCTGAAATGATCCCATAATTAAATTCCATAGAGAGGAAGTACAACTGGAAGATGGAAAGGAATTAAGGAAACCCATTTTTACTTATCCCCTAAGGGGAATTTGTACCGACGATCATTTACATGACCTTACCTATGTTGTGTCCACTTAGACAAAGTGAAAGAAATATTTTTTACATACATAAAAGAACCTTTGGAAATTAAGTATGAGCCAAGTCTTTGAATTTTAAAGAAATTAAGCGGGTATTGGTTCTCATACGTGCAGTAGGATTCCATTAAATACGTGCAACATGCTATAGCAACCCCTACTTTTCACATGCTGATTGGTCATTCCAGTATGCCGAATATAAGAAACGTTATAAATTTATATCATTCTCAGCATCAAAATATAAAATAAAATACTTGAAGTGAGTTAAATCAATCAATAATATGTGATGGACTAAAACAATAAATAATTCTGAATACTAAACCCTCAAAACATCCAACAATGAGTAATCTGAATAAATATCGACTCAAACCCAACTAATTGGAAAAAATATATGGGAGTCAAGGTCCATGCAAATCTCTTAATAAAAATATTAAACCAAAACTAAAATAGTGTAGCAACCCATGCTATAATCAAACAAACTGAAAGGTACAAAACAAATGGAACTGCAAGTTTGAATATCCTCAACCTAGGGACCCTGCCTATGAATGCCAAGGAAAAAGTTTTATATAATTTGGGTCAACACTCTAAAGTTATAAGAAATATCTTCCGTATCAATGGTAGATAAAAATGCAATTCGTTTACGAAAATCATTCCATCCCGTCGGCTTTCGCATGAAATAATTTCCTCACCCGTCACCCCTGGACTAAGTTAAATAGTACGAGCATGTCATAACCAAATGGATAAACTGTACTAAAAATCTCTATCTCTAGACTAATAAACAAATAACTAATAATCAATATGCAATAGGAATGTAATTAAATAAACGTATAAGGATACAACCCAAATAAAAACCCTCGCAATGTCACCTATAAGTATATCATACATAGTCTTATAAATACACAACATAAACGTGACATATGGGTCATTTTAATAAACGTTCATCCTTTGACTAATAAACTCTTTATAGTTATCAAATATATATCACACAAAGTAAACTACCTTCGGGGACCATCTCATGTTTCCATCGGTAATTCTGTAAGAGTCCCTTACCTAATGTGCTTAGAAAATACACACAAATATAACATGGAGACCACTACAAAATAACACCATAAACAGTTCCATACCTAAACCCACTCAATGGATCAAGTGTTTCCACTTTCTCCTATCATGAAGTGGTGACCATCCTGAACATATTATCAAACATGTCAATCTCCATAACGACCTGGGTCAACAACCAGGTGTGTGGTAAATAGTCCCAACATTTAAAGCAACCCCGATAGATATATTCACCACGAGTAGCAGTATGTTCACACAAATCAAATTACACACACACACACACACACACACACACACACACACACATATATATATATATATATATATATATATATATGCATACAACTTTTAGGATAGTGGTACACTCACGCACTTACCCAAGATCACCCTAATCCCCAGCGTCAGTTTGTACCAACTAAATTTAGGTTTAATCTACTTGAAACCCATGTTAAAATCTCTCAGCATCTCAAATTGCAACTTATGTGAATA
The DNA here is from genome assembly GCA_949130495.1 of Sambucus nigra. NCBI lineage: Eukaryota > Viridiplantae > Streptophyta > Magnoliopsida > Dipsacales > Adoxaceae > Sambucus > Sambucus nigra. Next base: position 527,020,897 of record OX422208.1, on the reverse strand, counting down.
AAAATCACCCAAGGATTAATTATACGATTAGAATTCCAAACCACACTTTGCTTCCCCAAACAGCCACTGGCAGTGTAACTTGTTCGAATGATATGACAACTTCGTTCGAACAAAACATGCCATCCCATTCGAGAAAAACAACATTCACATTCAAATGAGATTGGAGAAGATGCATCCTTTGTCCCACAAACGCAATTCAAACTAAAAATATCCATCAATTAATACAAAGGTCCTTCCTAACCATCTAAACTTAACCATAATCAAATCCACATATGGTTTATGATCCTAAACAACTTCCATAACGATTTAAAATCTAAAAACAACAATTAAGGTTCAATGAAAATATTGAATTAACATGGGAATTCAACTTATACATGAAATTAAATCCTAAATCACGAGTAATAATCACATAATCAGAGTCTATAATGATCAAATTTAATGTTTTTTTCATCCAAAAGCTTTAGTCTTTCAAAATCAGAATTTATTACACTAATCCCAAATTACCCAAAAATTAATCATGATTAAGACAATCATATTCAATCCTAAACATGCATTCTAAATATTGAAATAGGTATAACATGGATCATAAACAAATTAGATATTATATACATGATATATCAAAAGATTTCTTGCCTGAAAGTGTGAAAGGTGAATCTCTACACGCGATCCTTTTTCCGCTTCTCCCAAAATCTCCTTGGGTTATCCTAAAGGTCTAAAGCTGCTAGGGTTTATTTCATTAATGTGAATTATGTGATTAATGGGGTCAAACACTCCTAATTAATCCTTAAATTTGTAGGTCCCTATTAGGCCTATCTTTTGGCCTACAATTGAGCCCAAAATAGTCTAAAACTTATCATAAGGGTCTACCTATCCCTTGGGCCTAACTTAACACAATACAAACACACAATCAGGCCTCTGTATCACTCTATATTCCACTCCAAATTATAGTACCTCATAACTCACAGTAATACCTCACAATGTGAAATGAAATGCATATACAATTATTTTATGCGTAACCGCATATAGTCTAACTAAATTGATTACATTATTTGTTGAATATAATATCCAACACAAATAAATATCAGTTAACGCAAATACCTAGTATGTTATTTCTTGGTACACTGAGAAATTTCACAATCTTTAAAATTTAGATCCTAACATGTTGCTCCGAAGTAAAATCCATCTGAATTGGCAAAAAGTGAACCATCTTAGCCAAATGATCCATGTTCATCCAGATGGTATCATGTCCATGTTGTGATATGGACAAACATATAATGAAGTCATTGTAAATGCTATCATATTTCCACAATGAAATCTCAAGAGGGTATAGAACACCCGCTATTTTCTTGTGATCTACCTTCACCATCTGGAAGGTAACACACTTGGACATAAATACTTCGATGTCCTTCTTCATGAATGCCCACTAATACTCATGCCTCATATTATGGTGCATCTTATCCCAACCAAATTCTTTGCTAAATGTGTCTCATGCACCTCGATCATCATTGCCTATCATAACTCTTCATCATCAGGGACCACTATAGTCTACCATTGACCCGTAAACCCCTATTAGATTCGATCGAGTATGAATATTCCCCGTCACATAACAACAACTGGATCCACTACCTTTGCCTTCATAACCCAAATAATCATCTCAAATATGATGGTAAGAACTGCAATGAATGTATGAGATAAATCATGCTTAGTGTTGAGTGAACCCCACTTTTTCTTCCAAATTGCCTTATGGCTCAAGAAATTCAGTGGCAGGGAAGTGTAATTATTGTCTTATGGCTCAAGAAATTTTCCACTACGTTTGACTTGCTCAAGTCATACTGAATATAAAATTAGAAGTCCTTCACGAACTCAAGCAACCTAGACTTCCTTATGTTAAACTCTCTCCACATCAACAAGTGCTCTAAACTCTTGTGATCCATAAAAAGATGAAACCTCTTACCTAAAAGATAATGCATTCAAATTCAAAGAGATAAACTAATGCTGTTAACTCTAGATCACGAGTGGGGTAATTACCCTGATGAGTCTTAATCTTATGGGAATCAAAATCTAGCGATTTTTCCTCCTCCATTAAAAAGACTCCTAGTCCCTGAAAGGATGCATTGGTATACACCATGTACTCTAACCCACCACAAGGTAAAGTGAGCACTAGAGCTGAAGTCAACTTGACTTTAATCTCATCAAAAGTTTGCTTATAAAACTCATCCCAAATGAATGGAACCCAATTCTTTGCTAAGTTCATCAAATGTTTAGCTATCTTTGACATACCATAAATGAATCTACGATAGTAGCTTGCTAAACCTAGACAACTGGGCACATCTGTTGGCGTTGTGGGTTATCCCCACTCCACCAGCATCGATATTTTTCTTGAGTTGACTAAAATCTCTTCCTTAAATACGTAATGACACAAGAACTTCACCTCTCTCAAACAAAATACACACTTATCGAACCCCGCATAGAATTATTATCTCTTAGTGTCCACAACATAAACACACTAGCATTAGGAGTGATAAAATTTTTGCCCAATTTATCACCACCTTGGGCACTGATAATTTTGAGATAATTAGTTTCTCATCAATATTGGCAGTGATAAATTTTGTCCTTAATACTTATCGTTGTTATTAATGGTGACAAATATTTTGCATTTAGTTTGTCACTTCAAATAACAGTGACAAAAATGGCTTTAGGATTAATTTGTCACTACCCTCAGCAGTTATAAATTTATTATTGCCTTTAGCGGTTATAAAGTAAATTTTATGCCCAATTTGTGACGTCCTTAGAGCAATTATAAGTTTTATTTCCAAATTGTGACTCCCTTGAGTAGTTGTAAAGTATATCCTCAACTCTTTCTTTTCAGTTTACTGCCCAAGAACTTCTCTCCTAATTAGGCTTTCAATTTTACAGCCCAACTTCTTTCTTAGTATCCATCATAGGTCTGAATAACCATAAACTCTTCGACCCTTTCTTATCTTTCAGATCGAATGACCTCTTTTTTTTGGTAAGGTATTTTTCATACCACGAGGAGTGTTGATCGAACGACCTATTAATTTCCCCCAACATCCACTGCTCCGCTATCATATTCATTATCTTCATGTCATTTATTGATTTCTTAGTCCTCGCATGACTATTCACGCTACTCTCTTTTTGAAAAAGATATTTGTCCATTGATTTCTTCATGACCAACACTCCTAGGCCCCTCCCTCTCTCTTACCAGCGTGTATTCCTCCCCCTCCCCCCTCCAGCACTGGTAACTTTCTTATTTTTTTCAGCTCAATATTTATTCAATTTTAAAATGTTAAATGTTTTTTTTTCACTTCAAAATTTGTTAATGCTAAATTTTAAATTTATAATCATTGAGTGCATAGTGTCGCATAATTTAGTCCTGTTCTCATTTTTTTGGGTTTGAATAATGTTGTTAACAATTGTTCTATTGTGGGTTTTGTAGATTTCGGTATGAGATTTGAACAAGGATTAGTAGAGTTGTTAGTTTTAGATAAAAATTAATTCAAGGTCTTGAATGAACAAAGATTTTAGTATGTTATGGATTGTTTGTTTCAATTTTTTTAAATTGGGTAGAACTAAAAGTGTAGGTTTGGCTTCATGGGTGTATGCCATTTTCCTTTTAGTTTTACTTGATATAATTTATTTCAACCTACATATAATTTTTTTATATTTAAATTATTGGATTATTAAAATAGTTTATTGTAATAACAATCCCTGCCACTGAATTTTTTTTCTCAATCTCATCCTCAATCCCTGCCGCTGATTTCGAGAAATCATCTTTCTTGAAATATAACACCCACTTATCGATTTTTATTATTTTTTAGGATGTTGTATAGTAATCACTCTTAACAAATGTTCCTCCATTAAGATATCAGTGTTTAAGGTACTTCATTTAACTTCTTAAAACTCAATGGGTTTGATCTATTTTTTATTTTATTTTTATATTTTTATTGGATTAGTTGTTTTGAATTATTTTACTAGTGTTTTTAATGCTACTTTTGTTGTTTTATGTTGTAGTGCCCAATTTTTTTTGTTTTCGAGTTCAATTAAGCTCATTTAAGATTTTAGTTGATTTGCGTGATGGGATAAAGTTGGTGATAATGTCTAAATACATGGGTTGTGAATTGTTTAAAATTTTTGTTTGTTTTCCCATTATAAGAAAAGCTAAGGAACATCAATAGTTACAAATTTTGCTAGGTAAGTGTAACACCCCATAATTTTGAGGATTTGGTATTTAATTATTTTTGGGAGAATAAAATTATTTAAATTGGAGAAAATTATGATTTGGAGAATTTATTGGAGTGGGAAGAATTATTCTAACTTTTAGCGAATCTAAGTTTAATTGTTCAAATTATTATGTGTCGCATTTTTTAGATCGAAATTCGAAAATGTTATAAAGTATTTCAAATGACAATTCTGAGTGCACGGTTGAGTCCGGATGGCTCGAGATAGTCAGATAAGAGTGCCTGAGAGTAGTAATCGGGTCTCGGGGTATTTTTCGACATAGTCGGGCCCACATGGGGGATTTGGACCATTTTAATTAGGCCCATATGACTAAAAATGTGATTAGGGGTTTTAAACCTAATTGAGAAAAGTAGAGAAAGCAAGTGGAGAACAAATTGGAGATCTTTTGGAGACAAATCGAAGGACAAATTAGGTGTTCTTCATCAACCCTTTCTCTACACCAATGGATCGGACTCTAAGAACAATTAGAGGCAAGTGGTTAACTGTTGTGATTCTTAAATAGATGATAACCAATTCGTATTATGGGAGGTATAAATCGAAATTCATTTTTGGGTGTGGGATTTACATGAAAATGAGTTTTTAATGAATTGGGAAAATTATGTGGATTTGATACTCAATTAATGTTTTTATATGGTAATGAAATCATGGAAATCGAATTTTAAAATGAACCACAGTTTACTGGGCATCTGATTTGGAACTATGATGATGAATTAAAAATCGAATGAGTAAAACCCTAAAAATACTCGAATTGGGAAAGTTCAAAATTATGAAAACCAATTATGAATTTAAGGTCTCTAGGAGGTTTAGAACCTTTTCCACGTGGTAAATATTATTGGTTGTGATGGCATAATAGTCGGAGAGTGGATGAAAAGCTTGGTTGTGCGTTAATGGTGGAAATAGATTCGGGGAAGAAGATGCATATCTGGTCGATCGATCGACCCCTTTAGTTATTGTAAAACATGAGATTGTAGATCTTTTCGTCACGGTCGCGTGGGCGCCGACCTCGTATTTTCGTATTTTTTTGAATTTATAATAATTTTTCTACGAAAGGGTGCGAGAGATCGACAACTTTAGGAAGAAATAAATTCGGGTTATTTGGAGATGACCGTAGATGAGTGAAGGACTTTGAAAAAATATTGAGGAACATTATTTTATCCTTGGATTAGATAGGGATGAATCCGTGGTATGAATTTGGGAGTATTTATAATGAACGACACACGAAAATATATGAACGTATTCGAATGGGAATTTAGGATGAATTTAGCATATGGGCTGGTATCTTAAGGAGGAATTTAATTGATAGAAATTGAATAGAATTTAGTACTTGGAGTCTTATGGGATGAGTATTAAGGAATATTAAATTTAATAAGAGTGTCAAACTTATTAACGAAATTTTGTGAAATAAATTCTAAAGGAATAAATGTCGGAATGAGGGAAAATGTCCGGGTAATGTAGTTGAGCGACGCTACTTTAAATTAATTAAGTATAGTGAAATTAATTAATTAAATTAGAGTCGAACCATAGACTCGGACATATATAGGCTAGTGTTACGGATTTTAGTACACGGTAAAGCCAGAGTTTATGATATATATACGGTGTGGTGATAGTATATATATATATATATACATACACTAGGGTATGCCCGTGCCTGAAGGCACGTTGATAATCGCAAAACGACAATTTTTTTCAAAAGTATGTAATTGCAATTAAGCAAAAAATTCATTAGCCAACAAAATAAAATGTAATTTTAAATAAATTGACCATAATCTTTTTTATTTATACGACTAACCATCCTACTTAACAATAACAAACAGTTCAATAACGTTCAAGTAGTCTAAATTCATCAATCGAATTCACATTGTGCCTCAAATTAACAAAATGATAATTTTAAAAAAATGAACATAACCAATCGTACAATATTCAAAAGTCCAAATTTATCAAACAAATACTTGAAAAAAATTAACTTCCTTATAAAATCATGATGTTATTTGGGAAAGCAAACATGATAACAAAAAAATAACGATTAATCCGATCTAATTCAATACAAATAAGTTAATTTTTTAAAAAAGATGGACACAATTTCTTTTATTTATACGACGATCCACCTATTTAAGGTATAAAAAAAACTTCAACAACAAAAATAGTGACTCATATGTTACCTATTGAACAATATTCTATAAAAATGCCATGTACAAAACCTAAAAATATTCTATATTTAGTTGGTACCATATACCCTCATAAGATAAGTATAATATATGACTTCCAAAAAATAGTCAACATCAATCCAAAATCTTTTAACTAGTTCCTATTTACAATAACCACACTTATAAGCATCAACAAAAGTGCTTAATTTCTCCACTCGTTAGCAAACAGCCCATATCAAAACCCAAACTCCTTTCTTCCATCCTTCTTCAATAACGTATCTGCACTTCACATCAAATTTAAAAGTTAAATATTGAAACCCTTCACCATTTTTTGTGGCCAAAAAAATATACTCAAATATAAGGTGTTATAATATTATACATCGAATTAGTATAAAATCAAACATCAAATAATCATGTTACATCCAATAAATGTTAACGGTCACATGAGAAAATAAAGTCAACCTCTAATAATTTATTCTCTCTTTTTTTGTTTAAAAAGTCACATTTGTGTCGCATGACCGTTAACTTTAGAGGAAATTAACGAAAACATTATGAAACTGTAAGATAATAAATGACGTGGGATGGATATAAACCTTGTATTTCAGAAATCACACAATCTTTTTCAGCATGGGAAATTTGATCAATAAGAGTAATTTTTATAGGAAAACATAATAAGCAACACTTACTCCAAGTTTTCATAACAATTAACAAACACAATCTACCTAGGTTACCAATCATGCCAAAGGTAAGCCTTGCATAAAACCCACTAAAAGAACTCATAGTACAAACACAATTTATTAAAAGCTACCAAACCTGCCAAAGTCATGCACATCTAGTGCGACAACATGAGTATGACAACATCCGTGTGATAACACGTGTCTCAAATTTTTAGAAAAAATGAGGGTGAGACGCAATAGTTGGAACACGGGCGAGGAGAAGTGTCAAAAAGACCCAACAGTATTGCAATTTTTAAATAAGATAATAGAGATGGAAGAAGCCACCAAAGCCTGTCTAGTTGACCTAAAATTAATTCTATAACTTCAGTGTCTTCTGTTAGAAGCCACCAAAACCTGTCTACACTTTTGGGGGGCAAAAAATTCGTGTTTTCTTTCGAAACCATCACACATAAAGGAGAAAATTTACCTCTGCCTCCTAAGGCTTTCATTTTTTTTTGAGCGGGGGGGGGGGGGGGGGGGGGGGGGGACAATCCTCCTTTGTCATATATGAATGGCTATAATGCAAATAAAATAAGCGAACAAAATTCATAAGGAATAAATTTGGGTACGGCATCATGAATTAGGCATGAAATTTCATCAGGGATATGCATAAGTAACAACCACACTTTTGAAACTTGGGAATGAATCGGTAGCAACAGAAAAGAGAGAAATATAGCATATCTTATTACGAAGTATATGGATAGTGATGAGCAGTAGCGTTTAAGGGACAGTAAGCAGGAGTGAGGCTTATTTTGTCCTTTTGGCATTAGCTTCTGACAGCAAAGGTTCAAGTTCCCCGTTCTGGTATAGCTTAACAGTATCTGAACATCAACCAATATGTTTGCCCCCAATAAAAACATTAGGGATGATACGTTGTCCAGTAAGGCATTAAGAGACGTCCCATCCTTTCTGAAATGGGTCATTCCATTTTGATCGATACTCTCGTCTTTGAAAACACCTAGACTTCATTCCTTAATCAGTGCTTAAGAGGTACAAATAAGTTCTTAAGAGTATAATGTATACACACTAATTTAAGGCCAAAAACATACCTTGGTTAATTTAAGGGTATAATCTACATCCTTGGTGTGTGTTTTATCATAAACCCACTGATACATCCTTAAACCCACTGATACATCCTGAACACCCAGAGAACACAAAAGATACGATCAGTGCTTAAGAGTATAATGTTTCACCCCCAATAACCAAAGAACACAAAAGATACAATCGTTGTTTTATCATAAATCCACTGATACATCCTCAAAATCAAAACTAAAAATTAACACCAAAAGGTTATTTTAAAGATGTATGCATCGTTATTTTATCAGATGCAAAGATACCATCAATATGAACAGTGATACGATCGTTGTTCATATTGTGAGCATTTTTCGTTGTCCATATTGTGATATTGTGAGCATTTTTCGTTGTTCATATTGTGAGCATTTAACTATTTAAATGATCACAGTCAAAGGATGTATCTTTACATCTGATAAAACCAAAACTAAAATCAACACACTAAGATTTGTAAATGCTTACAGTTTTTTTTGGGACCACAATCAACACATGGATTTTGAAAATTGATTATAAACGTAGTTAGCCATCAAAATCGCAAAGACAAACTTGAATATGTAATTGAAGTAAGAAAGTGACTCCAAAAGCTTCAACATGTATCTATGGTGTAACCCTTGGGCGAAAGATATCATCATAATCCGGGTTGCTGCCATTGGATTAACCTCCAATAATTTTCCCATCATTTCTTTCGGTTGCTCATTCACCATCTGTTCATGGATAAGGTAATGACCATATCCCTAAAGGAACATGAAAGGATTAAAATTTGATTCACCTCACAATCTGTTGACTCTGATCTTTTATTCGAAGTTGGAAGTACTTGATGTGGTCTATGATGTTGTCTAGTAGAGAAGCTTGAAGCATGCTTAAGCATTTCCTGCAGTGCATTGAGTCTCGTAGTAATCTACGACGATGATCAACTGTAATGTCTCTCTGTCTTGATACAGTGTTCCGTGGTTTGATCGACAAACCTAGTGAAGCGATTGATGCTCTTGAATGACATCTAATTGCATTTAATCCAGGGTCCTAATATCCAATCTTTACCTTGGGTTTTAAATCACAACCTTCTAAACCAATATCCATAACCTACAACAGACCCCAAAACCAAAATCACATTAAGAGACAAATTATTATGCACTTCTTTCAACACATTATCTCTTAAAAGAAAACCAAAATAACTAACAAAGAGTAGGTTTAAATACTTGAAAAAGTAAGGCAATAAGTTTTTAGACCAATAATCATTTGGATTTCCCAAAGGAAGTAGTCATAACCTTGTGTCATATCAATGAAAAAGTTTCATCAACCAAGAAAACAATAAACCTGAGGCTCCTCAAAGGTGAGAAAAACATCAGATAAATCAATATATCAAACATAGAAGTGTAATATAATCAAATTTGTGAGGGGGAAACTATTATTGCACTTCATAAATTGTATATAATTCTCCATATCAATACTCAAAGGTAACACAAAAATCAATCATATCTATTTATAAAAAAAATTACAAATGGTGCATAAATCTGTCAACTTAAAAAAATAAAACATAATACATACTAAATGTCACATGAAAAGAATGAGAAATGAAATATCATATTAAATTCATCCCGAAAAACAATCGAAAGTGCAAGAGCGAGTTTAACACCCCTGAAAAACAACAAATCATAATAAATGACAACTACTCCCCTTGAGTGTTCATCAACTGACAACTGATCCACCATAGTATCCAAAAGAATTAGTAGCACGCCACCAGCGGTCCATGTATACACATAAAAGCCAGTACAATATCATCCAAATTTGGGTTGGCGGTGAAGTCGTGTTTAATAAGAAAAATGCTGCTATTTACTCCAGTTTTTTAAAAATTCTTCATTCAAACTGATGTGATAAGTCTAGATAGCTTCAAATTTTTCAAAAATTATATCGTTATGCACTAATCAATTTAGGGATTCCGTTGTTAAGGATAAACCATAAGTCATTCCCACATAAAGTAAAAGTATTGATGGATAATAAATAGAAAACAAACATAAAGATAAAAAAAATAGTACCATAACTAATGTTTAAAAGAAGTTAAACTCTATATTAACACGAGTAGATTTGGCTTCCATCGAATAGGGAAAAAGAGAAACCATCTAACACCTGCATTAAGTTATGAGAGGCTCAGATGAAAGCATTTGAAAATATATATTCATATAAAGCAAAGAAAGGAACGAGGGTATGTTTTATAATACAGAGTCTAGACCCATTTTAATTTTACTACGACGGGTGTGTAAAACTCTCAACATAACTGAATAAACACATAGCAACCCAGTTACAGAGTCTTGACCCATTTGAGTGCGATGGAGGATATGCACCCCGAAATGATTTTTTAAAACAAAAAAGAAAATATTATGGTTTGAAAAATGTTAATTTGAACAAAAAAGGTCCCCCCAAAGTTACAACCCAGCGACAGAGAGAAAGGTTAACCAGGTTAGGTTTTCAATCTGAAAAAAAACATTTACAAAATAAAAACCTAACCAGTAAAATTGAAATCAGAGTGACATAATGTATACATCATTAGGTGTTGATCTTAAAAAAAATTAAACAAAAAATAAATGGATAAGGTAGAGTACCTCATTAGGTTTTGATTTGCAAAAAAAACGCAAATCAGAAGACAGGACGATGGTGTAAAAGATGGTGGTGGGATGATGTTAATGGTTGTGGCTCATTGAGAGAAGCAAGAGGCAACGACAAGAGGGGGAATTCCAAAGGCTACAATACCATTGTGCGTGTGAGATAAGCATCGTGGAGAGAAGTCGAAGAGAGAGAAGAGAGAACGTCGAGGGAAATAGTGAGAGGAGAGACTGAGAGGATATGATCAGAGTAATAAAAGTGAGACTAAAATGTTATAATACCATTATACCATTACTTTTGAATTTTAAAGAGAAGGGGCAAATAAATTGGAGTGTGTGAAAAGAGGGGGAATTTAAAATTTTCAAGGGCAAAAGATGTACTCCACAAAAAACTCAAATAAATGACATCATTGTTATCTCTTATGACATACATAAGTTTTCTACTTTATTATATATATATAGGGAAAGGATCAAGTGAGGTCTCAGTTTGAGGACCCTAAATGGGGTCTATTTTTTTTAAAATAGTAAAAAAAATATTTTGGACCTTTTTTTTTCTATGACTTTTAAACATTTCAGTAGGACCATGAATAGATAATCAACCCAAAATGAGTTTTTTTTCTATTTTAAAAAAATATGTCAAATTGTGTCAGCTTTTAACTTGTTTTTAAGCCGTTAAAAACTGACAAAGTTAGACCCATTTTTTTTAAAATAGTAAAAAAAATCATTTTGAGTTGATTATTTTTTTGTGGTCCTACTGAAATGTTTAAAAAATAAAGAAAAAAATCAACTCCAAAATATTTTTTTACTGTTTTAAAAAAATGGACCTCATTCAGGGTTCTCAAACTGAGAGACCTCACTCTCTCTCTCTCTCTCTCTATATATATATATATATATATATATATATATATATATATATATATATATATATATGAGAGGGGGGTGTTTTACTGTTCCAAAAAATTAACGGTTGAGATCGCATTTTTTTGGGCGATCTAATGGTGTGGGATTGTGCCACGTAGGATTGTATCCATTGTGAGGTGGCAAATGAGAGAAAAATACCCCCTTTTATGGTGCCTTCCCCACTCTCATTTTCGTCCAAAAAAAAATCACCTGTTTTCTTCATTCCCCCTACCCCTTCCCCTTCCCCACGACTGCAAACCCCCCTCCCCATTGCCCCCCTCTCTCCCCTCCCTCTTTCCACTGCCATCCCACTCCCCGCTCCCACCCCTGCTTCGCTTCCGCCCCTGCCTTCCACGATCCGGCGTGCACACACACAGATCACACACACACAGACACACACACACACAGATCACTCACGCGCGCACACACACACACACACACACACACACACACATAGATCTGGTGCTTCCACCACGCACCGACGGCGCTACCACGATCGAACACACACACACACACACACTCGCACAATCGTACAGGTGCGATTTAAAATTTAGGGTTTTCTTCGATTGCGATTACAATTGCACATGTGCGATTTCAAAAATCTGTATATTTTGGGTTGTTTTTTATTGCGATTGTGTGTATATACAGATATTTAGGGTTTTCTTTGATTTTTGTGGCTAATATCTGCCCACACAATCACATGGGTGCGATTTCAAAAATCTGATGGGTTCGATTTTTAGGGTTTTCTTCAATTTCTGTTTCGGCTAATATCTGTGTACCCTACCTGACATCTAATTGTTTTTTCATTTTTTTTCTTTTACAGATCAAGACCGTCTAATAACTATGTATGTTATATTTGTTTTTTGTTTTTCCTTTTTATAGTTAAATGCTTGCGGCACATTTTTGTTTCGGCTAATATGTGTGTACCCTACCTGACATCTAATGGTTTTTTCGTTTGTTTTTTGTTTTTTGTTTTACAGATCAAGACCGGCTAATATCTGTGTATGTTATATTTGTTTTTTTTATTTTTCTTTTCACGAATTTCTTATAATTTCTTACCTGTATGCAGATTTGGATACTAGCGGTTCTTGGGATTGTGTTTTTTATATGGTTAGTTTACATTCAAAAAGCTCATATAAATTTTATTTTTTGCAATTTGATTAAGCATATTAGCCCTGGGTTTGAATTATGTTATGGTAATTCAATTTACTTAGGCATGTTATGTCCTACATTAGGCATACATAGGCATGTTATTGTAAGTTATGTTGGCTTATAGTTTTTGCAACTATTTTTTATAGTTTAATTACTGATAAAGGTGGCCTCAATTATTGTAAGGGAATATTTGCTTCTTTTATGTATGATACATATGTGGACGTTATTTAGGATGTATGATTAGGTTCTCCGACTTAAAAAAGAACAAAAAACATAAAAGAATTTGGAGATGTCTCCCCTTTGAGGAAGGATGATTATTGGATATAGACAATTTCAGATTCAAGTAAGTTTACCTTCAAATCTGGTGCGGATATTTGTAGATCATATTTTCCTATTTTACCTTTGCTCACAATCATACACACCTTTATTTTACCTTTGCTCACAATAATATAGACGAGTCTAATCCTTATTTGGATTATGAAATTTAAAGAAGTCCATTATCATGATTACTTATGCACATATCCAAGCTAGATCAACCTTACATATATATGCATATTTAATACTTTTGCATTTTCATTTTAGGTTATTTTCCCTTTGGTATACCTGCAGTAATATTTGTCTCGGTGTACACTTCGATTGCCACGCTCAACTTGCTTCATCAATTCCACATTTGTCTTGGCCTTTTTTGAATACTAAGGTATGGCCTTTTTTAGTATTTATATTCTTATGGGTTACTATTATTTGAACTAATACCACATGTGTATGAGATGAAGGCACAGAGAATATCTTCATACAATCAAAACAAAACATACAAAGTATTAGTTCATATGTTATCTTATCAAAAGATTTTTGAATATTTTTACAAGAGGATCAATGTTGAGAGTCAATAATATTTACACCACTAATATGCATATAAATAATTGGTATCTACTATTATAATAAACACCTCTACTGTTGTAATTATTGTGGAACATTGCAACTTTTGTTAGGCGAATTTATTTTTTTCTATATCGTTGGATTTTTCGTTATCCCTTGAGAAGGGTGGATAGTCCAATAAACAAAGGAGATTCTGCCCAATTTTTTTAAAACCTTGACACTTTATTTTTTTAAAACAAATAAATGTTCTCGCTAAATAGTATTTGTTTTCTTTTCTTTTCATTTTGTCATATTTTTTATGATAGAGATCAAGTCTTATTTCCCTAATATTGTCAACTCAGTATAAAAAATAATAAGTATATATAAAGTTGGGGCCTAAAGTTAGGAAAATAGGTAGTTGAGGCCTGAAGTTCTAATGGTTACTAAAGTAGACATGGCATTAAGTAAAAACAGTCCAGAAATTTGTTATAAAAAACTAATTATGCTCACAAAGAAACTATTTGGAAATGTACCACAAATTCGAATCTAATTCTAATTTAATTATTATTTTCAGCTTTTAATTTGTATTCAGATTCATTCAAATTACTTTTGGAACTTTAGTTCTTATTTCCACTCTTAGTTTTTTAGGTGTTGTAATTACACTACTCTCATCTGGATGTCATAAACCTGATACGTAAGGTGTCTCAGTTTAACATAGAAGTTGATCATGTTTATTTTATAAGTTTTGTTAATTACTCTCTTTTGAGAAAATATTTTATCGTTACATTCTCCCGCATTAATTGTAACTTACATTTAATGCATACAAGCTGATCATGTTGATCACGTTGTAGCCTTGAAAAGCATGGTTCGAGGGCGACGAGGAAGATGAGAAGAGTGGGTGAGGTTTACGAATTGAAAGCAAGGGGATCGAGGTTTACATATTGCCTACTTGGATTGGTTTTCATTTATTTTTCATTTTTACATTTTGTATTCGTGATATGATGTTATCAAATTGTTTCTGATCCATTTCACACTATCTATATTTAAGGTTTCATATAGATGATTTCGGGGTTGCCTGGGAACATTGAAATCCAGTGACTAAAGTATGTTTAAATAAACATACATGAGTTTCAAGAGGACACACACAGATCACACTCACACACAAATGTATTTTTTGAATTAGGTTTTTAAGCTGGGTGTTTATTTTTAATTTTCTTAGTAATTCTGTGTATCTCCCCCCGCCCCACTCCACCCCACCCCCTATATAGGTAACATACAATGTTTTTGGGAACGAACTATTTTTTTTTCTTTTCATTTCAATTTTTAATCCAAGACCAATCAAACATGGACTTAATTTTTATGCTACGGGACTTCTATGCGGCTATTACGAGACTTTTATTGGTCTGCTACGGGACTTTTATTGGGCTGCTACGGGACTTCTATGGGGATGCTATGGGGCTGCTATGGTAATTATTGGACTTTTATAGAAGCTTTTGTTAGGCGAATTTGTTTTTTTATATTATTGGATTTTTCGTTATCCCTTGAGAAGGGTGGATAGTCCAATAAACAAAGGAGATTCTGCCCAATTTTTTTAAAACTTTGACACTTTGTTTTTTTTAGACACAATGAGAGTTTATTTGATGAATATTGTATATTTCATATTATATGTGAATTTGTTTAATGAATTTAGATTATTTGAGTGTTATTGGACTATTTGTTGTTTGTTAAGTAGGGTGAATAGTTTATAAACAAAAGTGATTATGGTCAATTGTTATAAATTACTCTTTTACGTACTTTGAAATTTTCACCGTTTTGTAATTACGTGCTTTCGAAATTTTCACCGTGCCTTCAGGCACGGGCATTCCGCTAGTGTATATATATATATATATATATATATATATATATATATATATATATATATATATATATATGTTGTCTGTGCTATTAAATATCAGGGAGTAGATATTTATTTAATTTATATACTCTAGTGCTATCAAGGGAGGTTGCGCGATGTAGGTGAATCCCCTAGCTTGAGGAGTAGGGAGAGTATATCCCCAAGTGATAGTGTCCGGTATATGGGTGAGGGGATTATCTCACTTTCATGGAAGGAATATGGTTGCCTCCACTATGTTGATATTTTAGGCCAAGTTGGTGATCGATTTCGACTTGGGTAACTAGGTTAAGTGAGCATACCTAGTATGATAGTACTTTAGAGGAAATCATCCGGCGAGGGAATACTCACAAGGATGGATATAAAGATCATATATGTGTGGATGTTTTAGTAAAGATATGTATATAGTGGTATGAAATATTATATGCGGGTAATAATAAAGTGTGGGATATATTTACTTTATATAACTTATGCCACGGTTATATGATATTATTTAAAAGGAATTAATTATGTTAATTGGAGAGATAACTTATAACCCATGAATAATAATACTCGGTTTAGAGTAGGAAGGCAAGGGAGGGTTATACTCGGACTAGTTGGACGGGGTAGTACAACTAGGTGGGGTTAAGGTAACCGTTAGGTGTCCACATTAGTGGAGGGATGAGTATGTCCTCAAGAGAGTGCGACTCTAACTCAAATATGAAGCGCATTCATACATTTTTAATTACTGCAGTTAATTCACTTGCTAAATATTTTCAAAATGTTTTAGGTTCTAACCCTTGCTATAAAACTATTTTCAAAACCTTTTAGGTGTCCAGCCACTGGAACGGAAGACTTGATCTTTTATTCCAGGGACACGTAGTTGCGGAACATGTGGATGCTAGCAGGAGCTTGGATTAGACGCATGGTTCATTCTTTCCTTGAGTAGGAATCATCTATCGGTTTCAGTTTTACTTAGGGCTTGTCGCCCAGACTTTTCAGTACAGTTTTCAGATTTATTTTTTCACTTGTTAGATGATTGTTGTTGGACTATTTACTTTGGTGGCCGATGGTTTATTCGACAGTCAGTTTAATTATTTATTCAGTTGATTTGATTCAATTGTTGTGAATGGTTTGTATGTATTTTCGTATGTTATTGTTTTGTTTAAATAAAAAGTTAAATTACTTTATATTTGATAGTGAACTCATACGATTCGATTCTCATTTCAGATGCTGGCCAGGAGAGAGAGGGAAGCTAGGCCAGCAGGGGGAGATGAGACTAGAGAGGCTCATCAGGAGCCAGAGTTACCACAACAACTGCCATAGGTGATTTCGGTTTCACTGGTAACTGAATTAGTGGCACAGGAAGTTGAAGCGAGGATGATCGCAATGGAAAGATACTTTCCACGAGATCAACAGCCGTTAGTAGAACCAGATGTTTTGGCCACCCTGGGCCGTCGGAGTGGCAGCAAGTACGAGAGGTCTTTCAAAACGACCATCCACCAGAGTTTTGAGGGGGTTCAAATGTGGTTCTAGCATGTCCATGGAAGAGAGATATTCAACATCACCTATGCATGGTAGATAGCAATAAAGTGAAGAAGCAAATGCTAGCCACTTTTAGGTCAGTGGGAGTAGAGCTATAGTGGTGGGAGTCGATCACCACCATTGAGGAAAGGGATACATTAACTATTGCAGAGTTTTGGGTTCGGTTCGATCGCCAGTATTTATCATTAGCAGCTGAGGCCAAAATGAGGAGAAAATTTAGTGAGGTGACTCAGGGGGACCGTTCAGTGGTCGATTATGAGGAAAAATTCACTCGTTTGGCAAATTTTTGTACTGGATGAGGTAAATAACGAAGAAGTAAATAAGTCGAATTTCATGGATGGGTTTTTCTGGAGGATCAAGTAACATTTGATTGGTAATCCTGCATTAGTAGCTTATACAGACGTCATTAATGCAACACTCATACACTGTCAGGAATATCGCTTCCACTTGAAAGGAAGCAGGAGGAGAGTGCAACCCAGCCAGTCGGATAAATCAGGAGGGAACAGTACCAGTAGGGTATCCCATCAGTTGACATGGGGACATTAGGGGAAGGATTTCTGGAGGGGGAATCAGGCCAAATGATTTAGATCTGGGGATTATCGACAGGATGACCAGGACTTTTGATAAGGCCAATAAGGAAGGGATCAGTGGTAGGGTGAATTTATTAGGAGGTGTTTTGTTTGTGGGGAATCGGGACACGTGAAGAGATATTGTCCTAAGAGAGGCAGGGGTCAAATACAGGACGAAGTTCTGGATGTACAACCACTAGAACAAGTCAGGGGTGCGTTCGAGTAGGGGGAAGCCGCCCCGGAACCCGAGGATCATCCATTGTAGCAAGAGTACGAAGGTACTTATCTTTTTATCCTATGGGAATGGGGTATGTTTTGAGTGATAGTGAGGGTGTCAAAATATAAAATTTATTTTCACTAGATTTTGCAAGTAAGTCGAATTTAGTGGGTGCACTGCCTGTAGCAGCCATATTACGTTTATAAAAAAGATTCGTGGGCTAGCGGAGTCCTTTGGTGTTAACTACGAGAGAGTGGAGGTGTACACTGAGAGAAGGTTGGAATTATGCGAGGGGTTACTACTTTCGATAATGGAGTAGGGTAGATGATTTTTCCAAATATCGGCTGGATAGCGATGGATTTGAACTATTGTGGATAGTGAGGGTCAGTTTTGGTGTTCGTGACACCAGGGTATGAATGACTTTTACTAGGTGTCACCGGAGAGGGAGTCTAGCCCATATATATGTGTGTATATATGATGTATTGTGTGGTGCAAAAGACACATAAGGATGTCTTGTGTTCTTATATTTTCTCCCGGTAAGTAGGGGTGCATACTGGTGAATCAGGATAGTTTGATTTATTTTCGAGCAGGAATATAGCTCGGGGTTGATTTTGCGCAAGAACTAGTGACAGTAAGGGCGAGGTATTTTATGTTGTCTTTTGTAGCATAAGAGTAGGCGTGTATACTTTTGTGTGAAGAGACAAGTATTTGGGGGTACATGCTATGGACTGAGGTTCTAACAGATCTCAACGACCGGTAATGTTAGGTAGTAGTGTATCGGGGAGTTCCTTATTTGGATTTCGCTCTACGAGACGTCCCAC
The DNA here is from genome assembly GCA_949130495.1 of Sambucus nigra. Classification (NCBI taxonomy): domain Eukaryota; kingdom Viridiplantae; phylum Streptophyta; class Magnoliopsida; order Dipsacales; family Adoxaceae; genus Sambucus; species Sambucus nigra. The sequence goes on along the minus strand of OX422208.1, from coordinate 527,002,180 downwards.
GCATGAAAGCTAGTGCGACGTCGTAAGTGGGGAGGTGTTTAGTCGTTAGTACATGGGTTGGGTACCCCGACTATTATTCATATATGTGATATGACTATGGGTTGAAAGTTATATTACGGGTTACGGCTAGCATAGTCGGGTAACTTTCGTGCAATTAAGCACGGGGATAGTGCATATGGGCACCCTGGTTAGGGTAACTTTTGTGCGGTTAAGCACGGGTACATGGTGTATGGGTGCCCTTGTTAATTAAAATGCATATTTGTGTAACTCATAGTTAGAAGCGGGAGAGATAGATATAGCGATCATAGAGGCACATGACTAGGGAGTGATATTCGAAGCTTCAAGCACTAGGATTATCTTAATTTTGAGGACGAAAATCCTTTGTAAGGGGGGAGTATGTAACACAACATAATATTGAGGATTTGGTATTTAATAATTTTTGGGAGAAATAAAATTATTTAAATTAGAGAAAAATATGATTTGGAGAATTTATTGGAGTGGGAAGAATTATTCTAACTTTTAGCGACTCTAAGTTTAATTATTCAAATTATTATGTGTCGCATTTTTTAGGTCGAAATTTGGAAATGTTATAAAGTATTTCGAATGAAAATTTTGAATGCACGGTTGAGTCCGGATGGGTCGAGATAGTCAGAAAAGAGTACCCGGGAGTAGTAATCGGGTCTCGGGATATTTTAGGACATAGTCGGGCCACACGGGGGATTTGGACCATTTTAATTAGGCCCATATGACTAAAAATGTGATTAGGAGTTTTAAACATGATTGAGGGAGTGTTGAACGACAGTTTACAAATTCTAAACATAAGGGCTTGAGAGAAAAGCAGGGGAAGTAAGTGGAGAACAAATTGGGATCTTTGGGAGATAAATCGAGGGACAAATTGGGTGTTCTTCATCAACCCTTTCTCTACAGCAATGGATCAGACTCTACAAAGAATTAAAGGCAAGTGGTTAATTGTTGTGATTTTTAAATAGATGATAACCAATTCATATTATGGGAGGTTTAAATCGAAATTCATTTTTGGGTGTGGGATTTACATAAAAATGGGTTTTTACTGAATTAGGAAAATTATGTGGATTTGATACTCAATTATTGTTTTTATATGGTAATGAAATCATGGAAATCGAATTTTAGTATGAACCAGTGTCTATTGGGAATGTGATTTGGAACTATGATGATGAATTGAAAATCGAATGAGTTAAACTCGGTTCAAAATTACAATCTTTTTGTCATGGTAGCGTGGGTGCTAACCTCGTATTTTTTTTTTTTTTTTTTAATTCATGATTTTTCTACAAAAGGGTGCACGAGACCAACAACTTTAGGAAGAATTAAATTCGCGTTATTTGGAGATGACCGTAGATGAGTGAAGGACTTTGGAAAAATACTAAGGAACATTATTTTATCCTTGGATTAGATAGGGATGAATCCGGGGTATGAATTTTGGAGTATTTAGAATGAATGACACACAAAAATATATGAACGTATTCGAATGGGAATTTCGGATGAATTTAGTATACAGGCTGGTATCTTAAGGAGGAGTTTAATTGATAGAAATTGAATGGAATTGAATACTTGGAGTCTTATGGGATTAGTACTAAAGAAAATTAAATTTAATAAGAGTGTCCAACTTATTAACGAAATTTGGTGAAATAAATTCTAAAGGGTTAAATTTCAGAATGAGGAAAAATGTCCGGGTAATGTAGTTGAGAGATGCTACTTTAAATTAATTAATTATAATGAAATTAATTAATTAAATTAGAGTCGAACCATAGACTCGGGTATATATAGGCTAGTGTTACGGATTTTAGTACACGATAAAATCGGGGTTTATAATTTATATATGGTGTGGTGATAGTATATATATATATATATATATATATATATACTTGCGGAATGCCCGTGCCTGAAGGCACGGTGAAACTTTTCAAAAAATACGTAATCGCAAAACGACTAAAATTTTCAAGGTATGCAATTGCAAAACAGAAAAAATTTCGTTCCCCAACATAACAAAGCGTAATTTTAGAAAAATTAGCCATAATCTCCTTTGTTTATAGGATTATCCACCCTGTTTAACAAATAATAAATAGTCTAACAAAATTCAAATATTGTAAATGATTTAGAAAAATCGACATAATTTCATTTATTTATAAGACTATCCATTATATTTTTAAAAAAAAAACTCCAATGACAATACTAATAAAAATTAAGTAGTCTAAAACACGAATATTTTTTTAGCACAACCACATACCCCAACAACATCCAAGACTCTCGTCCTAAACATTCGATATAATGCCCAATAAAGTTATCCATATTTCAATAAAGAAAAACTAAAAATAGACTTGACAAAAGATTTACATTTCCTCTATATTGTTACCCCCATTATCAACAACTTATTCCTCCAATGGTGGCATGTCTGCATAAATCTCACTTGCATCCTCATCAATCCTAAGTCCAAGATTCAGCATCCTATGGATCCCACTCCTAAAAGTGTTTGTCTCGTCGAGGATGAAATCAGATGTGAGCTTTGGGGTCGAACCTATGAATAAAGACACATAAGAATGCAAACCATAATAATCTATATTTACTTCGATCCAATCAACTTAATAAATATATTCCCCAACTTAATAAAGCCACAGCTATTGATCATTGTGACCATTTACAATAAAAATAACTTTATCATTTTAATCCTAAATGATTTATTGGACTAAAGAGAATGTATAAATAGGTGTACCTCAAACTAATCCCGAATCCCGAGTAAAATGATGCACTTGGTAATCTTCACTTTCATGTAGGGTGATAAATGGCATTGATTCCTTATATCGAGCGTTGTTCTAACACCGTCGTCGGTATGAATCACTGACCAAAAAAATTAGAATTTCTATACTCAATTTGTCCTTAAGAAGTACCTCTAGTGACCCAATAAAGGCAAAAGCAATGCAAATAAAGCAGAGTATCCTGAAAGCTTGAAGAAGCACCCACATTCCTGACCAAGACCTTGTCTTACTCTACACAATTTACATCTCAACAGGGAAGTATATAGCCAATGGCCAAAAACTCAAAGCACCCAAAAACCCCAACATTTGGTTTAAGTAAGGAAATCGTATGTTAATTCCTGTTGTAGATGCCACGCAAGCGATTCTAAAGCATAGCCGAAGAAGATTCAACTTGAGCACTAGTAATGGTGTGGGCTTTACTGTGTATGTCTTTATTCTCAAATCTGCTAACTTGTTTAATTTCCATCTCTCTGCTACCGCGAAGAGGGGCTGACTATAAACCTACAAAATGAAAAGTATACAACAGATATCACCACAATAGTGAAGTTACAATATCAACCAATTGCCACAGTGATGTCCTCACAATTTAGCTATATGCAACGAAATTTCCAATAAGTACTGATTGTAGTATGTATATTATATGTTAAATCCTAAAGAAAATTATAAAGTTGTTAGCTATTGTTATGGTTACTTTTCAAGTATGCAAAACTATTGCATTACACAGAAATTAACCAAACAAATTATCACACATGAATTAGATCAGTAAATACTAAAATATCACTTACATAAAATAATTTTTATAACTTAATATGTTCGATATGATCCAAGTGAGAGGTGTCTAAGCATAAGATAAACAAATCTAAGAAGAAGATAAGCAAACCATTGGAACAAAACAAATCATTTAAGCAATAACATTTTATGGCATTGATTAGATAATCCCCAACTTGCTAATGTAGTTTTAGCACCTTAAATGTAAGTATCTAACATTGATATTAATGTAGTAAATTACTCATGGGATATATAAAAGGATTTTCCTTCACAATTCAAAAATCAAACGGTTGCAAAAAAATTTTAGGTGTTAGGCGTGATAGTTCAATAAACTCCTAAATAACATCTGGGTTCACTATTTTTTCTTTAAGAACAGGGTTCAAGATTTTAAAATTATTGCAATCCAAAACATCTTGTTCTAACACTTCAATTTCATATTTCTCTACCTATTTTTACATCCCGCCATTTGTGTTCATTTCTTTTTGATTGATGATCATAGGATGGTACCTTAAGATTATGATGAGCCATTACAGCTTGTTCAATCACTTCAATATCATCTTCCTCTTCCTCTTCCTTTATAAGATTCCCTAATTATTTGTTATTTTTTCTAAGCTAGGGACCCCATCCACTTGTTTCTTCTATGACTTTATAACCACTTGAAATCAAGCTTGCTCCATGTGATTGTTTACCCACTCAAACGCTCACACTATCTGTACAATCCATATCATTTAAAAAGTGAATGTGAATTAAAACGATCCGTGTGATAATAGGGAAATGAAAATAATCAAACAGGTGTGGGGACATTTTCCATAAGGATACATTTGCCAAAGAATGATACTTGTAAAAACATCATACTGATTTCAACAATCTGCAATTCATGTATATACAGTTAGCCTTAGGTGAATTAAATTCCAATGACTGAATATTGCTATAAAAATATAAGATATTAAAGTCATAAAAAAGGTCCAAACACATAATAGAATGAGTATTATCTAAGGTCCCACCAAGGAACTTACCATTATCAACTGATGAGCGGCCACTGTGTCCGCTTGCAACTAATGAGTGTCCATTGTGTTGTTATTGAAGCAGCAACAACAACAACAGCTTCATTGACTTCCTTCTGCTTAACCATGGACATACTAACACACACCAAAAAGAACAGGATCAATCATATCTAGACATGATCAACAACACCTTGTAATCAAGCACTTCCCCAACAATGTAGATTTAAAGAAAAGATAATAAGTTCTTTCAAATCTAAAGCAACATGGTTTTACTATCATGCATAAGTGTTGAGACTATGAAACACCAACTGGAATTTGTGAAACCTGCATTGGCTTTAACTTTAAGGAAATCACAAAAAATGTCGTGGTTTACAATGCCATGGTCTTACATATTTTGGATTGAGATCTTATAAATCATGAGGTTTTACATATAAGAACGCGATATTGTAAACCATGGCATTTTAGTGATTACGATGGGGAACTGTCGTGTGGAGGACGACATCACGTGGAGGGCAGCATCGTGTGGAGGCTTACACAATTATCAATCAAACCAAAATGGAACAAAATCAAATAAGGCCAGTCTGTAAACACAATCCAATAAGAAGAACCTACTATAGTATATTTTCAAGATAGTGACTTTAGAGGATCTGAATGATATCATCATTTATAAATACACTAAAGTCTAGTCATTGAAAGCACACAATAACATGCTGCGAACCCCAAGACAATTAGTGATTTTAGGCTAGGACCATTAAGCTTGATGTAATAGCACAAAAAATAATAGCTTTAAATGATGCCTGCTGGGGAATATAAGAACCTACCCAACTCTGCAAACAAATACAATTGAAAGCTTTATAAAATTAGTAACTTTAAAGTTACTAAAGCATGAAGATACCCTAAATGAAATAATAACACAATCCTATTTTAATATCTTTCCAAATTAACTAAATATGTTTCCAAACAAAACACGTATACACTAACGTTAATTTTGGCTTATATTCTAGAAAACCACATTACAGTGACCCCATATCATATATTTCTTACCATTCGTTTCATAGTCGAAGAAATGAATCAGATACTTTTCCCCCATACATTCTATCTTTCGATCTTCGAGTTTAATCCTTGAGAAACATTTCTAAAGGAGAGTCAAATACTGCTTCCACTTTAGCAACATTAGGAGTGGGGTTAAATGCGTTCTTCACGGAGCGTATACCAATAATTGTAATTAATCAAAGGAGATTCTTTGATAAAAATGGCTTAAGGATAGTGACAACATTCACAACTTAAGGATCCAACCCAATCTCTTCTCTCGCTTCCCTCGTCATTGTGGTGGTGTCGTCTGCATCCCCTTCCTCTACTTTACCTCCTGGTAGCACTGGCAATTAGGCGGGTTTGGACAAATTTGGGAGGGCCAAATATGGGTTGGGTTAAACTTGGGTGGGTCATATGTGGGATGAAACATAAAGTGGGTTGGGTTTTGGTCGAGTGCGCCTGTTTTCATTTTCTGTTTTGCCCTTTTTTTTTGCCATCATCATAAGTTTTTTCTTATGACCTCATCGTCTTCCTGTTTAACAATTCTTTAGTAACATTTATAGAAGAGATATTGACTACTCAGGACAAATATATAGTAAACCCTGCTGCAAACTCAAATCATCAACTCTCAAGATAAATTGTTGAAGAAAGATGAAGAGAGAGAATACTAATACATACAGAGAGAGCCATTTGAAACCCGTAGAAGAATGTGCTAGGGATGGGTATATTTTAGGATGAAAATGGGTTGCCTAATTTGGCCCAAATTTTTTATCTTTCAACCTGAATTTGGCCCGCCAACTGAAGAATATGGGCCCCGTGAGTTAAAGAATGGGCTTACATGTGTGGAGTAGATTATTCTGGGCCAATATTACCAGTGCTACCTTCTGGCAATGAAATTTCACCTGAGTTAGTGGAAAGAGTTGAAGATCTCTTAATGAGAATGACATGTAGATCACCATCATTTCCCTAAAAAGGATAAATCAAAACAACACTCTTAGATTCTTAGATCAAAACAACATTCTCAGTGAGATTGACAGTAAGAATGACACGTGAAAATAAATGGGTGCCAAACCTAAACTGGTCAATAAAATCCAATCCATTAACTGGCAATTAAATATTACCATTGGTCATGAAATCCTTCATTTCCTAATATACCCAATTCATTTGACAGTGTCTATTTGAAGCTACAATCATATTATAATTGGATCAAAATGCAACAAATCACTCACCATGTAAGTTTGGTGTCTTTTTCTATTTATGCAAGATCTCATATAAGAAACATGTTTTGTAACCGAGGCTAATTTTTTGACATGATACAAAAAATTTCTTTCAGTATAGTCTTGATTGACTATGACAATGAAAAAAATATTGACCTACTTCTCCTCTCCTCCACTACGCATTTAGCCCCAGAATATCTTCAATCATTGAATTTCAGAAATATTTTTCCACTGCTCTACTAAATAAGGATTATCATATATACCAATTTCAAAAAACTTAAAAGGTTTTCTTCATTGTTTTTTATTTAACACCGAAAAAAATGAATTAATATCATTCAAACCCACTTCGCGAATTTGAATGAAAACAAAAAAGAGTTTGAAATACATTTATGACAAATTAAAAGCTATACCTTTGAGAAATAATCTGAAAAAATATAACTAACCAAAGTTTGCTAAAATGAATAAACATGGCATGGAACCTAACATGAGCAAACAAATTAGGCCAACGTTACTAAAGTGAATCAACAGAGCATGTAACCTAAAATGAATAAACAAATTAGAAACCCACTTGGAAAAATGTATATAAAACCAAGTTCACATCCACATAAGAAACTTTCATGTTAATATCCATGTTAGGTTGCATCCGAATAAACATTCTTCAAACGATGAAAAATAAGTTTTACCAATTTGTAGCAAAATCTACTACTAATGTATATAGAGGATATATTTGGAACTTATGAAAATTGATTAATAAATACTTAGGTCTCATGAAGTAAATAAGAAAACAGATAACTATACATACATTACAAATACCAATGCACTCACTACACACCACCAGTCATTTTAAATTTCTCAGCACGTGTGGGTCAATGATGATGAAAAATATGAATAGGGTGCTTTTTTCCTTCTCTACTTCCTATATAACTCAATTCACATGATGTTTAGTAAATCTAAAACCAACTCATTCACCCTGAGTTAAAACATGTACAAAGAAAGCCACTTTAAAAATTAGTTACTAAAGAAACATACAAATCAATCAACATATAAAGAAAGTCCATTTAAATTAGTCCTCAAAAAAATATACATATAGACCAAAACAATCTCAAGAAGAGAAAAAAAGAAACAAAATCAAATAACCATGTGATAGTTTCTCAAACATCAAGAAGGCTTACAAATATTCAAAGTTGTTGTTCCATTAACTCTCTTACATATACTCAAGACACATCAACACAAATAATGGAAGTCCACTCTAAAAACCAACCTTGCTTATTATTTAAAAGGTAAAATAAAAATGAGATATGCTATGAATAGAGGTCCGGAGAAAGGAACAGAGATGTCCAGACAAAAAAGTTCACTAAATATTTTCACTCTCTCAGATTAGTATCTATTAAAACTCACATAAACAAATCACGAAATAACATTAAAAAATATTTACATGGGGGATGAGGAAACCTTAAGAAAAGTGAGGGGGAAACCCGTTATACCCACTCTCCAAAATCAATACTCCACCTCCTCCACTATAGCTCACAAAAGGATCTTGGTAATAGCTAAAAATGAAACATGAGTGAGAGAAAGTAAAGAGAGTCTAAAAAAGTAAGAGAAAATAAAGACACATACCATTTCAGGATTCTTAATCTTTGAAATGGATCTAGGTCTCGTAACTGTCAAAATGAAACATAACATAATTAGATGAACATATGATGTGAATGATAAGCAATGGAAATCATAAAAAAAGGCTGTAAGCATGGGAAAACATCAGTTAAATGTACACTAATCTCACTTTCTAACCAAAATAATGTGATGTTAGATAATAAAACAAATTCTATTAATCTATCAAAATGACAAAATCATAAAAGTGAACCAAGGCATATATCAAAATGAAAATTATTCAGTCTAATCAAAATGAAGAAATTGAAGAAAATAAAAACTTCATTTCGTATACCTTTATTTCAAGCTTCAAGCCCTAATATCTAGAATCCGCAAAACAAACGAAAAATATATTGAAAGAGGAAAGACAAATAAAAAGTAATCTAAATCAAATGGCAGATTTCGTGGTGCACTATGCGATGATGAAACCCAAGAGTAAAGTATTACCATACATATGTATAAAAAAAATACCACACCCACGATTCAAAGTTATCCTCAAACACCCCACCCTGTTTTGAATCCAACAAAACAAACATTGGTCAGACAAATCAAAATGTAATTAAAAATAAAAATTAGTCAATCAACTCAAAAAGTTTTATACATTCGTTTCAAGCTTCAAGCCCTAATATCTAAAATTTGCAAAGCAATACACGGGTAATGAATCCCAAAGTCGTGTGTAAGAAAACTTATTAAACCGTAAGTTCTTAAATCTGAAAGCTATTAAATCATAAGTTCATAATGAATCACATACCTAGTGTTTTTATATTCCAATACCCAAATCTGAAAATCGAAAAACACGAATCACAACAAATCTTCCATCAAGCCCAAAGAATGTCATGGAGAGAGAAGAGAAAGTGTAGAGATAAACCCAAATGCGAAAAATATTGATCATAACAAATCTAACCCTCAAACACCACACCTCCATTTTGAATGAATTTCCAATACCCAAATGTGGAACCCAAAGATTCTCGTGGAGAGAGAAGAGAGAGTGTACGTAATGAGAAGAGGCATGTGATGTCAGAAGATCTCTGAGAAATCAAAGAGTGTATTCAAGTTCAAATTAAAGTGGAAATAGACTCGGGTGTAGTAACATGTAAAGTGTTATTGTGTGGCTCTTGATCTCCGCCCTTCATTTTTGCATTGGTAGCTCAATCCTAACCTGTGATTAATTTATCCTCTTATTGAATAGTGTCAAACATTCTACTCCTTATATATATATATATATATATATATATATATATATGTTGTGTGTGCTATTAAATATCAATGAGTACTTATTTATTTAATTTATACACTCTAGTGCTATCAAGGGAGGTTTCGTGATGTGGGTGAATCCCCTAGCTTGATGAGTAGGGCGAGTATATCCCCAGGTGATAGCGTCCGGTATATGGGTGAGCGGCTTATCTCACTTTTAGGGAAGGAATATGGATGCCTCCACTACGTTGATACTTTAGGCCAAGTTGGTGAGCGATTCCGACTTGGGTAACTAGGTTAAGTGAGCATACCTAGTATGATAGTACTTTAGAGGAAATCATCCGGCGAGGGTCTACTCAGAAGGATGAATATACAGATCATATATGTGTGGATGTTTTAGTAAAGATATCTATATAATGGTATTAAATATTATATGCGGGTTATAATACAGTGTGGGATGTATTTACTTTATATAACTCGTGTCACGGTTATATGATATTATTTAAATGGATATGATTAGGTTATTTGGAGAGATAACTTATAACCCATGAATAATAATACTCGTTTTAGAGTAGGAAGGCAAGGGAGGGTTATACTCGCACTAGTTAGACGAGGTAGTACAACTAGGTGGGGTTAAGGTTACCGTTAGGTGTGCACATTAGTGGAGGGTGAGTATGTTTTCAAGAGAGTGAGGCACTAACTTAAATATAAAGCGCATTCATACATTTTTAATTACCGTAGTTAATTCACTTGCTAAATATTTTCAAAATATTTTATGTTCTAACCCTTGCTATAAAACTATTTTCAAAACCTTTTAGGTGTCTAGCCACAGGGACGCCAGATTGATCTTCTATTCCAGGGACATGTAGCTGTGGCACGTGTGGATGCTAGCAAGAGCTTGGACTAGACGCATCATTCATTCTTTCATAGAGTAGGAATAATCTATCGGTTTCAGTTTTACTTAGGGCTTGTCGCCCAGATTTTTCAGTAAATTCTTCAGATTTATTTATTCAGTTGTTGGATGATCGTTGTTGGACTATTTACTTTGGTGGCTGATGGTTTATTCAAAAGTTAGTTTAATTATTTATTCAGTTTATTTGATTCAATTGTGTTGAATGGTTTGTACGTATTTCCCCATGTTATTGTCTTGTTTAAATAAAAGGTTAAAATTTGGCACCGGCTTTTTGGAATACTAGGTGGTTAGTAAGTTTTAAAAAGGTTTTCGAAAGTGATGCTAAGAATGAACTGTGACAGCCCTCCTAATAAAATAACGGGCGATCACTCATGTACCAAATTAAAACAGGAGTCGCATGTGGTTCATTCTTAGCATCACTGTCGAAAACCAAATTAATTACTAATAACCTATTAGGCTGGCATCAAAATTTTATTTAACTAATATTCTTAAACAAACTATATAAATAAAACATTCACATAGTTTAAATAAATGAAACTGAAAAAGAAACAAAATAACTGAACACTCGGTTTAATATGATACAATCAACTCAAAGGCCGCACAAAAAGGCGGTAAAAGAATAAATAAATATAATTGGGCTATCAGCCCGAATATTTCTACAGTACCTTCTATCTAGATCTAGAGGATGGAAGAGTCTACAAGAAACCTGCATGCATCCACAGTTGCTGCAGCAAAAGTCTGACTTGAAAGAATCATCATCCAGGCGTCCCTGTGTCTGGACACCTAAAATATCTATGTATATATAGCAAGAGAGGGAAAATATAGAAATTGGTCAGAGCCCGAGTTGTAAAAATATTTTGCAAGTTCATAAATACTATATTTAAAAAAAAATATGTTTTACCTCATATTTAAATTGGTAACGCACTCCCATGAGATGCCCATCACCTCTATTCTAATAGTGCACAGCTAACGCGTACCTATTAAGTAACCTATCAGTTACCCTGCCTAACTAATCCGTCTAGATACCCCCCACCCAAACTCTGAAAATCCTAATTAATCCGAGTACTAAGGGCTACACTTCTCCCTATTCCCAGCACTGCGCTAAATTCGTGCGTGGGGTGTCTCGCGAAGCGAAATCCAAACAAAGAACCCCCCCGATACCCTACTACTTGGGAAATGTTGTTCGTCGAGATCCATTATGACCTCATCACGCAACGTATATATGCAACTCATATATATATAAGTATATAAACATTGAGTTCTTAATAGAACCTATGCTTAACATAAATATGAATATATATACATTTACCGGAAAGGAATAACTCTTATCATTCTTTCCATTCTTATATACGATTTACTATATATGATTGTTCACCTTCATTTATAACAATATACTATATGCAACTAGTATATAATTATACATATCCCATGCATAATAATCATCCCACCGAGCTATAACTAGAGGAGGAAGTCTCATAGTCCCGATCCAAATCTGGTTTTACTCACTGTACCATGGTACCAAGCCTAACTTACTGAATAGTCATGGTAAAATATACACAACGGTGGAGGAGGTCATGTTCCCTCTGCAAGTGGAGTAAACACATTGCACTCGAACGCGGGACGAGATGACCTGGGGATATACTCTCCCTGCTCCTCAAGCCAGGGGATTCACCCACATCGTGCAACTTCCCTGGATCGGACTAGAGAAAATATATCATTAGTCTATTCAAACCCTACGCCAAAGGAAAGCCCGTGGAAATCAGCCTCTAAGATACACATATACTAATCACACACAGATATATATGTATTCGTATCATATATTATATATACTGTATTCACATTGTGTATATATATATATATAATTTTTTTTTTGTCATTCCTCGAATGTATATCTGGCTATAATTGCCAATATCATAATAATATTTAAGTATTTTCCTACTTAAATACTAATCCCAAAAGTATTCTCTAACACCATTATACCTCGCACCTTGAACAATTTTTGGGATTTATACATTCTCCGAATATCCCAATTCATAACCATTTAATGAGTATACCCTCACTCATCTTTAGCCTATAACCCAAATTCCATGCTAATCACCTCATATGATTTACTCAATTATAGTCGGCATATAATTACATTTTCTACGCGAACAATTATCTATGTATAATGGTCCCCTGAAATACTCCCTCGGGTGTTACTCGTCCCGACCCCCTAAATAAATAAGTACTTTTACTTAATTAACCTAAAGTATACATCTCACTCCAATAAAAATTTAGAAGTCCCCACTATATTTTTGGGAATCCCAATTGTCTAATTCCTCAATTTATTTATTTCCCTCGAAAATACACTTTTAGTGCCACACGATTATAGTACCCTCCTAACCCCCATAAATTCCTCAAATGGATAGATATTAATTCCATAAGTGAATCCTTATTTCCCCAATTAAATAAGCTAGAGATAATTAAATTTGGAATTTATCCCATTTAACTAAAATAAGCCAAAATTGTCAAATTTTCTTCGATCGATCGATCTTGGGTCATCGATCGATCGACCAGGACAACTTCTTCTCCGAGAAGCTATTTCGGCCATTAAAGCTTCCCTCAAGCTTTTATCTCCTCTCCTACCATCCTCCAACCTCAATCAACTACATATACACACAAGAGAAGGGTTCTAAACATCCTAGAATCCATAACCAACAACAAATTTTGATGAAATCCTAAGTTTTCCAATTGGGATATTTTTCGGGGTTAATCCGTTAAACTTTCTGAATATCCGTTTTGGTTCTCAAAAACCCATCCCGAAAATCTTTGTTGTTTATCTCTACCAACTACAATATGAGATTTATGATTTGAAAGAAATGAGCAAGTAAACACTTGCCTTGTGGATAAAATCCGACGACCTCGAGTCGAATCCCGCGGAGTTTGGCCGAAATCTCCTTTTCTTCTATCTTTTATCTCCTTCCTTTCTTTTCTCTCCTTTTCTTTTCCTTTCTCTCACTCTATCTTGCCTTATATAGGAGAGAATTAGGGTTTATCCCTTGTAACGCCAAAAATAACTCGTTTACTTAATTGCGAGTCCCTTTTCATCCAAAAATTTTCTGAACTTAAACACTACTCCCGGATACTCTATTCTGACTATCTCGGCCATTCCGAAACCAACTGCACACTCGAAATCTCCATATGAGATACTTAACTACAATTCACTAATTAAACCCAATACATATCAATGCGGGTTTTTCAATTAAAATATTATCCTTTGTCTCTTTACCCAACTGCGACATGTAATTGAAATACTCAAACTCATTTATTTAATTCCAAAAGTAAATGTATCATACATCAAAATCATCTAGCCCGCATAAACTCCAAAAAATATGTTTCTCAGAAATTTCTCAAATTTCCAAATTACACCCATTTATGAAATTCAAATTATCCATAAAAGTATGGGGTATTACATACTCCCCCCCTTATAATGGAATTTCGCCCTCGAAATTCAACTATGACCGATACTAACCTAGGATTGAGAATCACTCGCATAATTCTCGTTCGGTACTTTACTACTCGCTTATCTACATCTTCATAATCTTTCATGCCCAGTGCTCCTATAGCCGCATCCAAAGGAAACAGGCCTATGCTTGCTTCTCTACTCTAAGTGTTCGTTCGTTCACCACATAATTTTGAAATATCCTCCAAAGGAAAACTACACTAGCACTTGACTATTCCCATCAGTCTTTTCACTTATCTCAGGTGTGCTAACTCTTATTGCACCTATGCAGTTGGATTATCGCATACCTTCTACTATGTTCCATCCAACAAACTTCAATCTCACTTGTAACTGCCTCACAACATATACTTCAACTTATATACTACGACCCCTCTATTTCAGGCGGTATGTAAAACCAACTTACCAAGGTGCCCATAGACCTTTTTAACTCGTGCCTATCTGCACAACCATTGTAAACGTCCGACACGTACACTCTTTCTAAACAATGCGGCTTACTTCCTCGATCTGGTACCACACATGGATTTTCCTAATCCGAATACTTCAAAATCCAATCTTCCTTAGCCCTAGAATTCGGTCCTTCTTAAAGTTAACCCACGAATCTTCTCGTGGCTAACATACCACAATTTCCTTATATCGCTGCCACTAGTCCTACTAGTCTTATGTTCTAATAATCTTACGCTCGGTGTGTTTTCCTACCCACATGAAACGAGTACTAACCTAACTATATCCCTAGTGCCCAAGACCTTTCTCAACTTTCGACATTTGCTCGGTTTCATGCGTGGGACGTCTCGCAAAGTGAAATCTAGACAAGGAACCCTCCCTTTACACTACTTCCTCGGATCGTCGGTCATCGAGATATAACGGCCTAAGGCATACTATCAGGACGTTTTAAAATCCTACCTCACTAACCTACTAATTCTCTTCTACCACTATGTTCTTCCATATTGATAAAATGGAAAGTCTAACTAATCGGGGAGCCTACTCTCTGAAAAGATGTTACAAACATTATACTCTAAAAATGCTACCTCCAAAATTTTCCTTCTATTCAAGATCTGGTAATAAGCCTCAAATCGATTCCTTAACCTTACCTCACCCGCTTACTTGTTGTGAAAGGACCATTTCAGCGCTCTTCCATAGCACTTTTATCTCCATAAACATGCAATCATCACCCGAATCTCAGTCCATAGTGTTTTCTCCACACTAGGTAACTCATTATCAAAACCAACATCCTTGCATCCCATAACATCTCTCCACCCCCGACATTGTTAAGGTTCATGCATGGAGCATCTCGCAAGAGAAATCCAAACAAGGAACCCTTCCTATACACTACTTCTTTACTTTGTCGATCGTAGACGTTAGCTTCAATTGTGCAACCGGGATAACCCTATCCCCTCTTTCAGCAAAGTGTGGTCTGAACTCCTATTTCATCCCAGGAGCCACACCACCAAGGGCTCGTACTAATACTAAGTCCTTGCGCAAACAACAACAAGCTTAAACTCATAGCTTAATAATAAATCCTGCATACCTTAAATCAAACCTATAAGGTCTCCATGGACTCAAATCATGATAATGGAACATCTACTCACCGAAGTTCTATCCACCCATATAACAAAGGTGAACTCAACCTGTATCCAGGTGAGATATCGCAACAACAACCCGTTCCACCCTGAAACCGCAGATACGATAGTCTTGCAATCATTAGCCTGATATCGCTCCGATCAACTAAGAACATATAATACTCAGAATAAAACTATACTCTCATAACACATATAAAACGAGTAGTACAAGCCAAATATGAATTCAAAATAAAATCCCGCTACCGTGTAAATACACCCATATATATATATATATATATATATATATATATATATATGAGTCAGGCTCCCCAACATACCTCAGTTAACATACCTATTTTTTTTAATAGTAAAAAAAATAATTTTGAGTTGAAATTTTTTATATGGATTCATGATATTTCAATGTGCCCCTAAAAAATAGTCAGCTCAAAATAATGTGTTTATCTATTTTTGAAAAATAGGTAAAAAAAAATGATAGTTTTAAAGGGTAAAAACTGTAAGTTTTTTTACCTATTTTTTAAAGATAACAAATAATATTATTTTGAGTTGATTTTTTTATAAGGGTACACTGATATATCATGAACCCATATAAAAAATATTAACTCAAAATTATTTTTTTTACCATTTTAAAAAAGGGTATGTTCGTAGGTATGTTGCTAGGAGGTATGTTGGAGAGTCTGACTGTATATATATATATATACTATAAAACCTCATCGATACTGCCAATAAACTCTAATCACACATGAATCTAGGCTAACAAAATGTTGTGCCCAAATCTTATCACACCGAATATACCTCCTTCACCTGAGGTATAATTGATAACAATAACTTCGCCAATCATCCTGACCACTCCAAATGGTTCCCGGATATGATATACTTGGCCTCACGAAAACAAAACTAATTTAATCGATGCCCCACCTCGGCATCCTATTCTTGTCTTTAACCAAGGTCAAAGCGCGAGGTTCTACATTCCTTGTTGCAACTTTCCCCACCTCTGGCCTCCTTGAAGAGATTAAGGTTATCAGTATCTCGGACTTTATAGCCTCAATCCTGACAGTCGCCTTCATAGTCCCTTTAACTTCTTCGTCAAGAGAAAGCTCCACTACCGGCCTTAACAACCCTGTTTGAAGAATTCCCTAGGTGAATGTCCACCGATGGGGTTACTTGGATATAAATTCTCCACCAGTGTTAGCAATATTTATCTAGTGAGCCTATCATTCCTCTAAAGGACTCTCTCTTCATTCTACCTCCCTTAATTCGGCACAAAGTTCACTTATTAAAGTAACTCTTCATTCATTATCGTCCCCTGACCGATACTTATGTGAATAATTTAGAACTGCATTCTCTTCCTGATAAACCAAAGGAACTTGCGATTAAAACCATCCGTAAGTTCCCTCTATGAGCAAAACATCCTGCTGTCTTAAAATATTGCTCCCACTAGTGAAACAAATTTCCCTCAAATTTTCACGTCTGGGTATTTCCATACCTTTCTCTAAGCCAAAGCTTATGAGCCTACTACTTCCACTGAGTAACGCTAGACTTCCTTCGCATGACTTAACTTCAATATATAGTTCTTATTGAAGGCCTTTCAAATCCTTTCCCAATTAAACTGCACTCGGTACTTCAGCCCTAGCACCACTCTCTACTACAGCAGTAGGTAGATAATTATAACTACTATACTTTAGTAGTCATCACAGAAGTCCTTGACAATGCCACAAAGAGGAGTGTCCTCAACTACGGTCCTCAATCCCCACTTCAACTTACAGCTCCAACTAACGTCCCGCCTCCCACTGCCCTCATCACGGCCTTCCTTGGTCGCCATTTCTCGATCAGTACATGAACCTAAAATGAGCGCGCAAAAGATTTACTATAATTTTACATAATAGGGGAAGAATGAAATCTCACAAGAGGGATCAACAATCTTAATCCTAAGGATATATATCAAATTTAAGGCAATGCTGAAAGGGTAGTACGCCCGCAGAGATTCCTAAGGACGCTAGAACCTGATACTCTGATACATTCTGTGACACCCCGCCTAATAAAATATGGGGAGATCACTCCTTTACCAAATTAAAATAGGACTCGCATATGGTTCATTCTTAGCATCACTGTCGAAAATCAAATTAATTACTAATAACGTATTAGGCTGGCGACAAAATTTTATTTAACTAGTCTTTTTAAACAAACTATACAAATAAAACATTCACAGAGTTTATATAAATGAAACTGAAAAAGAAATAAAATAATCGAACACTTGGTTTAATATGATACAATCAAATCAAAGGGCACACAAAAAGGCGGTAAAATAATAAATAAATACAATTGGGCTATCAGCCCGAATGTTTTTACAGTACCTCCTATCTAGATCTCGAGGATGGAAGCATCTACAAGAAACCTGCATGCATCCACAGCTGCTGCAGCAAACGTCTGACTCGAAAGAATCATCATCCAGGTGTCCCTTTGTCTGGACACCTAAAATATATATGGTATATATAGCAAGAGAGGGAAAATATAGAAACGGGTCAGAGCCCAAGTTGTGAAAATATTTTGCAAGTGCATGAACTCTATATTTAAAAAAAATATGCTTTACCTCATATTTAAATTGGTAACGCACTCCCATGAGATACCCCTCGCTTCTCTTCTAAAAGTGCACAGCTAACGCGTACCTATTAAGTAACCTAATCAGTTACCCTGCCTAATTAATCCATCTAGATACCCCTCACCCAAACTCAAAAAATCCTAGTTAACTCGAGTACTAAGGGCTAAATTTCTCCCCATTCCCAACACTGCGCTAAATTCATGCGTGGGGTGTCTTACGAAGCGAAATCCAAGCAAGGAACCCCCCCGATACACTACTACTTGGCAATGTTGTTCGTTGAGATCCATTAAGCCTTAACAGACAACGCATATATGTAACTCATATATATATAAGTGTGGGTACCCGAAATTAGAATGATGGGCCTGGACGAGTAGCCCAATTGTAGCGGCCCAAAGTCCAGGCCTCTTATACCTTAAACCGATTATGATTTAGTCTCTTCTCACGTTCCCATTAAGGGTCACTGTAAGAGAAGATGGGAAACATGGAGGAGTCCCACACCCCCACTCACTAGAACGAACATGTATATAACAAACCCTAGGTCTGGGGCAAAGGACACATTGTATTCTCTGTAATCACTCTTCGGAGATCACATAAATAATACTAACTACACCACCGTGGATGTAGGCATCTTTGCTGAACCACGTACATCCTTTGTTGTGTGATTGCCATTTTGCATTCCTTATTTTTACTTGGTTATTGCGCTTCTCTTATCTATTTGTGTTGCATAATAATTGTCACCACAATTGGCGCCGTCTGTGGGATCGTTTATCTTCCCTGAGAAAGCCCACACCAAAAAAGGAGTTTAAAATGTCCGGTCACAGTAGAAATGCTCCCCAGGCAGGGGATATTCAAGAACCACCTGTTCCTCACAAGATTAGATCTGAAATTCGACGTTCAGATCAGAGGGCTCTCTTAGAAAGGCCAGCCTCAAAGGAAAGTTAAGGACCAGTAAGGTCCACGCAGATATCCATACTGATTGATGCGTATGAGGCAAGACTCTACGAGCAGAGGGAGTCTTCTCATAGACACGAGGCTGAGAATGCTCGCCTGAAAAGAAGATTAGAGAGACTGGAGAAAGAGCTCACAGGAAATGGCTGAGAAGGTTGAAACGACGGTTGAAAAGTGGCTGCTCTAAATAAAACCTTGAAGTGTTACTAATCACAGCGCACAAACCATGAAGCGGGTACCGCCAGAATCAGTCCTCAAATTTTGGGAAAAGTTGCACGATATACGACTCAGCCATTATGACAAATCATTTAAGTTTATTGAACCCAAAACTTGGCCCAACAAACTTAGGGGCAATTGTGGGTACCCGAAATTAGAATGATGGGCCTGGACGAGTAGCCCAATTGTAGCGGCCCAAGGTCCAGGCCTCTTATACCTTAAACCGATTATGATTTAGTCTCTTGCCACGTTCCCATTAAGGGGCACTCTAAGAGAAGATGGGAAACATGGAGGAGTCCCACACCCCCACTCACTAGAACGAACATGTATATAACAAACCCTAGGTCCGGGCAAAGGACACATTGTATTCTCTATAAGCACTCTTCGGAGATCACAAAAATAATACTAGCTACACCACCGTGGACGTAGGCATCTTTGCTGAACCACGTACATTATTTGTTGTGTGATTGTCATTTTGCATTCCTTATTTTTACTTGGTGATTGCACTTCTCTTATCTATTTGTGTTGCATAATAATTTTCACCACAATAAGTATATAAAAATTGAGTTCTCAATAGAACTATGTTTCACATAAATTCGAATATATATACATTTACTGGAAAGGAATAACTCTTATCATTCTTTCCATTCTTATATACGATTTACTATATATGATTATTCATCTTCATATATAAACAATATACTATACGCAAACAGTATATAATTATACATATCCCATGCATAATAACCATCCCACCGAGCTATAACTCGAGGATGCAGTCTCATAGTGACGATCCAAATTTGGTTTTACTCATTGTACCACGTTACCAAGCCAGACTTAGTCAATGGTCATGGTAAAATATACACAACGGTGGAGGCGGTTATGTTCCCTCTACAAGTGGAGTACAAACATCGCACTCGAATGCGGGACGAGATGACCATGGGATATACTCTCCCTGCTCCTCAAGCCAGGGGATTTGACCACATCGCGTAACCTCCCTAGATAACACTAGAGAAAATGTATAATCTGGATGTTCCAACCCTATGCCAAAGGAAAGCCCGGGAAAATCAGCCTCTAAGATACACATATAGCAATCACACACAGATATATATGTATTCTTATCATATATTATATATACCGTATTCACATCGTATATATATATATTTGTCATTCCTCGAATGTATATCTGGCTATAATTGCCAATCTCATAATAATATTTAAGTATTCTCCTACTTAAATACTAATCCTATAATTATTCTCTTACACAAATATACCTCGCACCTTGATCACTTTTTGGGATTTATATATTCTCCGAATATCCCAATTCATAACCATTTAATGAGTATACCCTCACTCATCTTTAGATAATGACCCAAATTCCATCTTAGTCACCTCATATGATTTACTCAATTATAGTCGACATATAATTACATTTTCTACGCGCACAATTATCTACATATAATCGTCCACTGAAATACTCCCTCGGGTGTTACTCGACTCGACCCCATAAATAAATAAGTCCCAGATTTTACTTAATTAAACCAAAGTATACATCTCACTCTAATAAAAATTTAGAAGTCCCCACTCTATTTTTGGGAACCTCAATTGTCCAATTTCTCAATTTATTTATTTCCCTCGAAAATACACTTTTAGTTCCACACGATTATAGTACCCTCCTAGCCCCCATAAATTCTTCAAATGGCTAGATATTAATTCCCTAAGTGAATCCTTATTTACACAATTATATAAGCTGGAAATAATTAAATTTGGAATTTATCCCATTTAACTAAAACAGGCCGAAATTGTCAAATTTTTTGGGCCATCGATCGATCGATCTTGGGCCATCGATCGATCGATCGACCCAGACAGCTTCTTCTCCAAGAAGATGTTTCGGCCATTAAATATTACCCCAAGCTTTTATCTCCTCTCCTACCATCCTCCAACCTCAATCAACTACATATACACACAAGAAAAGGGTTCTAAACATCCTAAAACCCATAACCAACAATAAATTTCGATTAAATCCTAAGTTTTCCAATTGGGATATTTTCCGAAGTTAATCCGTTAAACTTTCCAAAAACCCATTTTGGTTCACAAAGAGCCATCCAAAAAATCTTTGTGGTTTATCTCTACCAACTACAATATGAGATTTATGTTTTAAAAGAAATGAGCAAGTAAACACTTGCCTTGTGTATAAAATCCGATGACCTCGAGTCGAATCCCGTGGGAGTTTGGCTGGAATCTCCTTTTTTTCTCTCTTTTCTCTCCTTCATTTCTTTTATCTCGTTTTCTTTTCCTTTCTCTCACTATCTCTTGCCGTATATAGGAGAGAATAAGGGTTTATCCCTTTAAAACCCAAAAATGACTCATTTACTTAATTGCAAGTCCTTTTTAATCCAAAAATTCTCGGAACCTAAACACTACTCTCGGATACTCTATTCTGGCTATCTCGGCCAGTCCGAAACCAACTACACACTCGAAATCTCCATTCGAGGTACTTAACTACAATTCACTAATTAAACACAATACATATCAATGCGGGTTTTCTAATTAAAATATTATCCTTTATCGCTTTACCCAACTGCGACATGTGATTGAAATATTCCAACTCATTTACTTAATTCCAAAAGTAAATGTAGCATGCATCAAAATGATCTAGCCTGCATAAACTCCAAAAATTATGTTTCTCAAAAATTTCTCAAATTTCCAAATTACACCCATTTATGAAATTTCAATTATCCATAAAAGTACACGATATTACATGAACCAACTGGGATTCCTGTTTTAATCTAATATAGGACTGATCACTTGGTATCTTATTAGGCGGGTGTCACAGATAGTATCAAAACATCAGGTTCTAGTGTCCTTAGGATCTGTGTGGCCTTTCACGTTTCAGTTTACCTATCTTTGATATAGAGCCCTATCATAGGATTGTTGTATTCTTATACGTATGCGCATTTACGTTCTTCTGCCAATTACTTTATATTTGATTGTGAACTCATACGATTCGATTCTCATTTCAGATGTTGCCCAGGAGAGAGAGAGCAGCTAGGCCAGCAGGGGGAGATGCGACTAGAGAGGCTCATCAGGAGTCAGAATTACCACAGCAACTGCCAGAGATGATTTTGGCTGCACAGGTAACTAGATTAGTGGCGTAGGCAGTTGAAGTGACGATGATCGAAATGGAAAGATACTTTCCACGAGATCAATAACCGTTAGTGGCACCAGATGTTTAGGCCCACCCGGGGCCATCGGAGTGGAAGCAAGTAAGAGAGGTCTTTTAAAAAGTCCATCCACCAGAGTTTCGAAGGGGTTAATGGAAGAGATATATTCAGTGTCACCTACCCATGATAGATTCCAATGAAGTGCAGAAGCAAATGCTATCCACTTTTAGGTTAGTGGGAGTACCGCTACAATGGTGGGAGTCGATCACCACCATTGAGGAAAGGGATACATTAACTATTATAGATTTTTGGGTTTGGTTCGACCGCCAATATTTCTCGCCAGTAGTTGAGGCCTAAATGAGGAGAAAATTCAATGAGGTGACTCAAGGGGACCGTTCAATGGCCGATTATGAGGAAAAATTCACTCGTTTGGCAATTTTTTATACCGGATGAGGTAAACAACGAAGAAGGAAAGAAGTCAAAGTTCATGGATGGGTTTGTCTGGAGGATCAGGCAACATTTGATTGGTAATCTCGCATTAGTAGCTTATACAGTCATCATTAATGTAACACTCCTACATTGCTAAAAATATCGCTTCCACATGAAAGTAAGCGGGATGGGAGTGGAACCCGGCCAGTCGGATAAATCGGGAGGGAATAATATTAGTGGGGCATTCCATCAGCAGACAGGGGGACATCGGGGGCAGGATTTTCAGTAGGGGAATCAGGCCAAGCGATTTAGATCTGGGGACTATCGACAGGATGGCCAGGACTTCCGATAAGGCCAACAAGGAAGGGATCAGTGGAAGGGTGAATTTATTAGGAGGTATTTTGTTTGTTAGGAAGCGGGACACATGAAAAGATATTGTCCTAAGCGAGGCAGGAGTCAACTGTAGGATGAGGTTCTGGATGTACAACCACAACAACAAGTCATGGGTGCGTTCGGGCAGGGGGAAGTCGCTCAGGAACCCGAGGATCATCCATTGCAGCTAGAGAATGGAGGTTATTATCTTTTTATCCTATGGGCATGGGGTATGTTTTGAGTGATAGTGAGGGTGTCACAATATAAAGTTTATTTTCATAGATTTCGCGGGTAAGTCGAATTTAGTGGGTACGCTGACTGTAGCAGCCATATTACGTATATAAAAAAAATTCATGGGGTAGCGGAGTCCTTTGGTGTTAACCACGAGAGAGTGGAGGTGTACACTGAGAGAAGGTTGGAATTATGTAAGGGGTTACTACTTTCGAGAATTATGGGAGTAGGGTAGATGATTTTTCCAAATATTGGCTGGATAGCGATGGATTTGAACTATTGTGGATAGTGAGGGTCAGTTTTGGTGTTCGTGACACCAAGGTATGAATGACATTTATAAGGTATCACTTGAGAGGGCGTCTAACCCCTATATATGTGTGTATATATGTTGTATTGTGTGGTGCGAAAGACACATAAGGATGTCTTTTGTTCTTATAGTTTCTCCCGGTAAGTAGGGGTGTCTACTGAAGTGAATCAGGATACTTAGATTTGTTTCGGGGAGGGAGAGATAGCTCGGGGTTGATTTTATGCCAGAACTAATGACAGTAAGGGCGCGGTATTTTATGTTGTATTTTGTAGCATAAGAGTAGGCGTGTATACTTTTGTGTGAAGAGACAAGTATTTGGGGGTACATGTTATGGATTGAGGGTCTAACAGATCTCAACGATTGATAATGTTAGGTAGTAGTGTATCGGGGGGGGGGGGGGGGGTCCTTGTTTGTATTTTAGTTTACAAGACGTCCCACGCATGAAAATCAATGCGATGTTGGAAGTGGGGAGATGTTTAGTCATTATTACATGGGTTGGGTACCCCGACTATTATTCATATATGTGATATGACTACGAGTTGGAAGTTATATTACGGATTACGGCTAGTATAGTCAGGTAACTTTCGTGCGGTTAAACACGGGGACAGTGTGTATGGGCACCCTGGTTAATTAGGGTAACTTTTGTGCGGTTAAGTACGGGTTCAGTGTGTATGGGCGCCCTGGTTAATTAAAATGCATATTTGTGTAACTCATAGTTAGAAGAGGGAGAGATAGATGTAGCGATCATAGAGCAGATGACTAAGGAGTGATATTCGAAGCTTAAAGCACTAGGATTATCTTAATTTCGGGGACGAAATTCCTTTGTAAGGGGGAGTATATAACACCCCATAATGTTGAGGATTTGGTATTTAATTATTTTTGGGAGAAATACAACTATTTAAATTGGAAAAAATTATGATTTGGAGAATTTATTGGAGTGGGAAGAATTATTCTAACTTTTAGCGACTCTAAGTTTAATTGTTCAAATTATTATGTGCCGCATTTTTTAGGTCAAAATTTGGAACTGTTATAAATTATTTCGAATGATAATTCTGAGTGCATGGTAGAGTCCGGATGGGTCGAGATAGTTAAAAAAGAGTACTCGGGAATAGTAATCGGCTCTCTAGATATTTTTGGACATAGTCGGGCCCACTCGGGGGATTTGGACCATTTTAATTAGGCCCATATGACTAAAAATGTGATTAGGGGTTTTAAACCTAATTGAGGGAGTGTTGAATGGCAGTTAAAAAATTCTAAACATAAGGTCTTGAGAGAAAAGCAAAGGAAGCAAGTGGAGAGCAAATTGAGGATCTTTTAGAGACAAATCGAGGGACAAATTGGGTGTTCTTCATCAACCCTTTCTCTACACCAATGGATCAGACTCCACGAACAATTAGAGTCAAGTGGTTAATTGTTGTGATTCTTAAATAGATGATAACCAATTCATATTATGGGCGGTGTAAACCGCAATTCATTTTTGGGTGTGGGATTTACATGAAAATGGGTTTTTAATGAATTGAGAAAATTATGTGGATTTGACACTCAATTAATGTTTTTATATGGTAATGAAATCATGAAAATCTAATTGTAGTATGAAGCAGTGTCTATTGGGCGTCTGATTTAGAACTATGATGATGAATTGAAAATCTAATGTGTAAAACCCAAAAAATACCCGAATCGGGAAAGTTCAAAATTATGAAAACCAATTATGAAATTAAGGTCTCTAGGAGGTTTAGAACCTTTCCATGTGTTAATTATTATTGGTTGTGATGGCATAATAGTGGGAGAGGGGATAAAAGGCTTGGTTGTGCGTCAATGGTGGAAACATATTCGGGGAAGAAGATGAATATTTGTTCGATCGATCGATCGACCCAAGGAGTCGATTGATCGACCCCTTTAGTTATTTTAAAACATGAGATTTTAGATCTTTTCATCACGGTCGCATGGGTGCCGACTTCGTATTTTTCTGATTTTTTTTAATTTATAATGATTTTTCTACGAAAGCGTGCACGAGATCGACAAATTTAGGAAGAAATAAATTCGGGCTATTTGGAGATGACCATAGATGAGTGAAGGACTTTGGAAAAATATTGAGGAACATTATTTTATACTTGGATTAGATAGGGACGAATCCGGGGTATGAATTTGGGAGTATTTAGAATGAACGACACACGAAAATATATGAACGTATTCGAATGGGAATTTCGGATGAATTTAGCATATGGCCTGGTATCTTAAGGAGGAATTTAATTGATAGAAATTGAATAGAATTTAATACTTGGAGTCTTATGGGATGAGTATTAAGGAATATTAAATTTAATAAGTGTGTCAAACTTATTAACGAAATTTGGTGAAATAAATTCTAAAGGGTTAAATTTCAAAACGAGGGAAAATGTTCGGGTAATGTAGTTGAGTGACGCTACTTTAAATTAAATAATTATAGTAAAATTAATTAGTTAAATTAGATTCGAACCATAGACTCGGGTATATATAGGCTAGTGTTACGGATTTTAGTACACGGTAAAGCCGGGGTTTATAATATATATACGGTGTGGTGATAGTGTGTGTGTATATATATATATATGTGTGTGTGTTGTGAGTGCTATTAAATATCAGTGACTAGATATTTATTTAATTTATATACTCTAGTGTTATCAAGGGAGGTTGCGCGATGTGGGTGAATCCCCTAGCTTGAGGAATAGGGCTAGTATATCCCCAGGTGATAGCGTCGGGTATATGGGTTAGGGGCTTATCTCACTTTCAGGGAAAGAATTTGACCGCCTCCACCATGTTGATATTTTAGGCCAACTTGGTGAGCGATTCCGACTTGGGTAACTAAGGGTAAGTGAGTATACCTAGTATGATAGGACTTTAGAGAAATCATCCGGCGAGGGTATACTGAGAAGGATGGATATAGATATCATATATGTGTGGATGTTTTAGTAAAGATATGTATATAATCGTATTAAATATTATATACGGGCAATAATACACTGTGGGATATATTTAATTTATATAACTCGTGTCAAGGTTATACGATATTATTTAAAAGGAATTAATTAGGTTAATTGGAGAGATAACTTATAACCCATGAATAATAATACTCGATTTAGAGTAGGAAGGAAATAGAGGGTTATACTCGGAGTAGTTGGATGGAGTAGTAAAACTAGATGGGATTAAGGTGACTGTTAGGTGTGCACATTAGTGGAGGGGTGAGTATGTCCTTAAGAGAGTGCGACACTAACTTAAATATGAAGCGCATTCATACATTTTTAATTACCGCAGTTAATTCACTTGCTAAATATTTTCAAAATGTTTTAGGTTTTAACCCTTGCTATACAATTATTTTCAAAACCGTTTAGGTGTACAGCCACAGGGACGCCAAACTTGATCTTCTATTCCAGGGGCACGTTGTTGTGGCCCATTTGGAATCTAGCAGGAGCTTGGATTAGATGCGTCGTTCATTTTTTCCTAGAGTAGGATTCATCTATCAGTTTCAGTTTTACTTAGGGCTTGTCGCCCCGAATTTTGAGTATAGTTTTTTGATTTATTTATTCAGTTGTTGGATGATTGTTATTGGACTATTTACTTTGGTGGCTGATGGTTTATTCGAGAGTTAGTTTAATTATTTATTGTGTTGATATGATTCAGTTGTTGTGAATGGTTTATATGTATTTCCGCATGTTATTATCTTGTTTGAATAAAAAGTTAAATTTGACACCGGCTTTTTGGAATACTAGGTGGTTAGTAAGTTTTAAAAAGCTTTTCGACAGTGATGCTAAGAATGAACCAACTGGAATTCCTGTTTTAATCTGATATAGGACTGACCACCCGGTATTTTTTTAGGCGGGGTGCCACAGTAAGTTTATTCTTCTTTTTTTTCGTTGTGCAAATTTTTTTAACTATTTATTATATATATATATATATATATATATATATATATATATATATATATATATATATATATAAATTATTCAAACAAAGAGTTTGGAATTGTAACAGAGGCAGGATTTTTATGATGTAATGGAGATGGGGTGCACTTGGTGTTGTAATGGAAGTGGGGTTAGGGTTGGGATTTGTTTTTATATATAAACTGTTCAAATAAATATTATTAAATGTGTGTGTGTTTGATGTTGTAATGGAGGTGGGGCTGCATTTGGTGTTGTGCTGGATATAGGTTGGGGGTTGGGTTATATATATAAACTATTCAAATAAAAAGTATCCAATGAATGAAAATAAATTATGAACTTTTAACTTTATCTTCTAATGATAATAATTGCAGTTGAATGTTTGTAGTTATACACATGACATACCCTATGTTCGTAGTATTCAAAGCCCCAAGTCTAGGTGTATACACTTATTGGCAAGTAACCCAATCATGAGTCAATGGATACGAAGGATATACATATGAAGTATTTAACTCCATTGAACTTTCTTAACAAGCATACTTCGGGTACACGAGGGAGGTTTTTACAGCATAAAAACCTCCACGATTCATATTCCTTGACTTCATGAAGCAAACCCATAACTTGATGACTCTTTATCTAGGTTCAGGATGATTTGGTGTACGTTCATGGCATTTTATGTCATGGAAGGGTTGACTCGTTATTTATGTTAGGTTATTTTTGTTTTGATGTTCATTTTGTGTTTGGCACCCGAGACGGGTTTACTTGAAGTTGTTTTTTTAGACTTGTATGATGCCTGAAATGGGCTTATGTGATATTGTTCTTGATGATATATTTAAGTTTAAATATGTTTTATGTCTACATGATATTTGGAATGTTCGAAATATAAAGAAAATTTTCATTAATTTTTTTAGACTTGTATAATGTCCGGAGTGGGCTTATGTGATATTATTCTTCATGCGAAATTTAATTTTAAACAGAGTTTATGTCTACAGAATATCTGGAGTGTTCTAAAAAGAAAGGAAATTCTATCAATTTTTTTTAAAAATATAACTTGTGACTAATTCTAGCAATGATAAAGGTCCTTTGCAGGGATGTTTATTATCGCTTATAGCAGAGACAAGCTTAACATTTGTCACTGCTACGAGTAGTGACAAATTTGTCACTCCAGCCCATTTTTTCACTATTGTCACCATTTGTAACCCCATATGGGTCATAAAAATATTTGTCACTGCTCGTAGCAGTGACAAATGTTTTTTGTCACCCAAAATTGTAATGGTAAACAATAGAGATAAAGGTCATTTGTAATTGATATTAACAGTCACAAATTACCTATTTTAGTGTAATGATTTGTAAGATTATTCGCAAATGCTGAGCGTGCTCCTCTACAGTTTAAGAATAAATCTGGATATTATCAATGAACATAATGACAAACTTATCTATGAAATTCCCGAACACCGTATTCATCAAGTACATAAACACTGTCGGTGCATTGGTTAGAAAAAATAACATAACCATTAACTCATATGACCCATATATCATCAATAAAGTCATCTTCGAAACATCCTACTCTGAAATCATCAATTAATGGTACCCTTACCTCAAATTAATCTTTGAGACGTACGAGGCACCTATTAACTAGTCAAACAAGTCATTAATATAGGGTAACAAATACTTTTTCCATATTATGGCCATGTTCAACTTTCGATAATCAGTACATAGTATCAATGGTACATATTTATTCTTTATGAGTAGAACCGGACATCCTCGAGGCAAAGTACTCCTCTGAATAAATCCTTGTCTTGAAACCTCATGATTTTCATCGCTCAACTCTCTGATCTACAACGGAGCCAAAGGATAAGGTGCTCGGTTTATCAGTCTTATTCCCTGAGCTAAGTCAATCACAAAATCATGCTCTTTACTCAATGGGAACCCTGGAATCTCTTTTAGCACATAAAAAACTCTCTCATAACTGTAATAGAGTACAAAAACACCATAACTCCCTCAAACGTGTCCTCATCAATTTAATACAAATGCGTTCTCGGCCCATTCTCTGAGTTTGGCATCGTAACCAAGTGCATCTCCTAGACTGGAATGGCAAAGACATTGGATCTCCCAAAACAATACATGCAAGCGTGATGTAGCTAACCAATCCATCCTTGGGATAAAATCATACTTAGACATATCTAAACTTAAAGGGTCGTCTACATGACGAAGTCTATCAATATTCGCCCGATCCCTCTCCATATGGAATGAATAGGTGCCCTTTTACCCATGGGTGAACCAACATGTAATAAAATGTTCGATGTTAAATCTATCATCCCTAAAGATCAAACAAAGGTATTAATAATGAATCAATGAGATTCACCAGTATGAAAAAAATGCTTCCTATATATCCAAATATATGAAACATACCATCAAATTCCTAAGTTGGTGCCTGTGCCTCCCTAGGTGAAACATTGTATAAATGCCCATATTACAACTGTTGTAGCTAACAATATAACAATTGGTGGTATTGGAAACTACTGAAGCTTCCCCTGATGTGCCTGATACCCTTGTTGTCGTCACTGCTCCTGTCCCTCTGATTTCCCTTACGTCACCTCTTAACTACATCTTCTACCTCATTGCAGGTGAAACATCCAATATGGAACTAGTGTATTGCCTATTGTTCTCCTTTTTGGCCCTATTAGCTACGACCCTATTGTCCCCGGCTCTATTGGGATTGTATACCCTAGTTGTGGTGGCCCTTACGATCATCATACCTGTGGGGGAAAAATCATGAGGGACTTCTTTTTATGACAGCCCACATAGGCCCAACATTTACCCCTGCTAAATTCAATGTCGCGTGGATATATACAATAACGAATCATGTGGATAATTGAAGACCCGTGGTTACCTACATTCTCGGAGGATATAAACAAGAATCACCAATGAGCCAATAAGGAGCTAAGAGAGTTGCTTATACAATTCATCTCCCTTTTATTACTATAAATACAACCCCCAACCCGAGGCAAGGGGCATGTAATTATGAACCTTTGAGGAATTAATAAAAGTTGAGAAACCCTTTCGTGGATGTAGGCAATTACCGAACTACATAAATATCTTGTGTTGTGACCATTTGTTTACTTTTTCAATCACCTTGATCTTTAAAAATGTTTAATTATGATTTCTTGTATTGATAATTGGTGCAGTATGTGGGAATGATTCTCTTTCTCAAAAAGCAACTCGAAACCAAAAGGTGAACTCAATGTCTCATCACCCAAATAGTTCACCCCTCACCGGTAATGTATTAGCTGATATTTCCCCACTCAGAATTATATCTAAGGTTTATTAAGATTGGAATCCTAGATTTCACCCAAAATAATATCTCTTCGAGCAAAACAATGGGCATCCTAGATCAACACATATCTCATGGTTGGTCGACACTTATGAAGAATGACTGCACTAGCAAGAGGAGGCAACTCGCTTCCAAATGGAGGAGAATGCATGCCTTTAGCGATGATTGGAAAATATGGAAGAGAACTCCATTAGGAAAACCGAAAATGATGTGCTTAGACCTATCCCTTAGGCGAGAAAAACTCGTAGCCAAGGAAGGAGAACTAGACGTATTGAAGACTGTTCAGAGCATGGGAGTTGTCTGGTAATACCAATTTGGGATTTAAAACATCACATGAACAATATAAGAAGTTTGGTTTGAAAAGAGATGGAACAATACCCGATATATCATGGAGCTAAATTCACAAAAGAGCTAGCAAGAAGGGCCTTTATCACGCAGATGCAGTCCTCCTTATTAAGAGAAATGGAGGAGGAGGAACCTACAAAGAAGTTCACGGCCCAAAGGTTCAAGATATAAGATGGGTAGACTAGCCCCATAGATCATGTTTTCCAGTATAGGAAAGTGATGACTCCATGGAGTCACAATAATGCTCTTATGTGCCGCATATTTCTGTCAAGCCTAAGAGATATCTCCTAGAAGTGGTTTGAGAGTCTACCCCATAGGTGGGTTAAAATATTCAAGTACATTGCAAAGTCCTTCACAACTCACTTTATAATTAGTAGGTTGCATCCAGAGAGGATGGATTCTCTAATCACTATGAGGAAAAAGCCACATGAGACTTTACGGGAATATGTCAAACACTACACTATTGGGAAACTTTTAATGAGGTGGAATATTTCTCAGAACAAGTAGTTGTAGCATTATTCAAGATCATGTTACCCCTTCGTGCTTGTTGTACTAGTCTCTCACCAAGAAGAAAGAAGACACCATTGACGATATCATGTCACATATTAAAAAGTATGCCAAGGTGGAAGACGTGGTCAACACTAGCCAAGAAACTGGTCACACAAAGGAAAAAAAAGAAAATGATAAAAAGAGTACTTTTAAAAAGGGGAACAAGAAGTAGAAAGGAATATCCAGGAGTGGAGGCAATAAAGACTCATCCAAGCCATTTCAAACCATTAATACATTTTTTAAGAAGACAATTTACAAAATCCTAAGAAAATCAAAGACAAATAATTTATCAAGTGGCCGAAAAAGATGGGAGGTGATCTGAGTAAGAGGAACAACACACTCTAGTGTGCCTACCACAAGGATAACGGACATAAGATATAGAATTACAAGGCCCTAAAATCCCATCTGAAAGAGTTAGACCAAGTGGGGCATCTGAACGAGTACATTAAGAAGAAATTTAATCAAGTTGCCACCAATGGTGTCTCAAAATCAGATAATGTATTGGACTACGAAGCAGGGCACAAGTTTTCCATTATTCACAAGGCATTCGACTCCAAGAAGATCCAAGGCAATGCAATTCAAATGGAACTCAAAAAGGTCACAAATGTAACGAAGGCCTTCCATATAGATCCTGCCAAAATCCAAGGTGGAAAACACAATCTATCGAAATTCATGGATTATAACAAAGATATAGTTCTCAGAGAGGATGATTTGATCAGGGTAAGAACCCCACACCACGATGCACTAGTAATAACTCTCAGGATTGAAAACTAGGATATTGATAAGCTACTAGTGGATTAAATTAGTTCTTCGAAAGTTATATACCTAGAGATTTTTCACAAGCTCAAACTGAAGATGATGGATTTCAAGGAAGCTACCGTCTCACTGGTCGACTTCACTAAAAAGATGACCATGACATTGGGAATGATAGTCCTGCCTCTGAGGGTAGGGAACATCTCTAAACTCATTGAGTTTCTGGTGGTGTACATTGACTCACCTTACTACCCCATCCTCGAAAAGGGTGGCTACACTTCATGAGGGCTTTGCCCTTAACCTACCATTAAAAACTCAAATGAATCATAGAACAGAGAATAATGGAGATCAAAGGTGACTAGGCTACTACTTATAAGTGCTACATCGCTGCCATCAGACCTAAGTAAGAAAAAAAGAAAAAGGAAATCATCCCTGAAACATCTCAAGACGGAGCCACTACATGAAAATAACAACTAAAGTATGACAGACCAAGGGTAGAAGAGATAAGAGTTGACCTTGCAGATAGAGTTATGGAAAAATTAGAGCAAGTAGTTTTTTATGAGATCTGACCAAAGAGGAGGTTTCTAATCAACACCACATTATCCGACTAAGAGAGGAAAGGATTACTTTCTTTTGAGATAGAACCTATATATTTTTGCATAGGAACCATATGACATGTCGGGGATTGATAGAAAAGTCACTTGCCATAAACTCCACATCGACGCAACATTTTTGCTAATCATACAGAAGGCTCAATGGATTGCCTCTGAGAAGGCCGGAGCAGTGTAAAAAGAGGTAGGGAAACTTTTGAAGTCAAGGTCCATTAAAGAAGTTCAATTCCCAAAATGGCTCTCAAGCCCAGTGGTGTTCGAAAATAGAAATGGAATCTGGAGAGTATATGTAGACTTCAATGACCTCAATAAAGCCTATCCTAAGGACAATATCCCTCTTCTAAAAATATATCAGCTGGTCGACACCACAGCAGCCCATGAGCGAATGAGCTCCCTAGATTCTTACTCGGGATACCACTAGATTCCATTGTTTGGCCCAGTCCAAGATGAGGCTTCATTTATCACTCCACTAAGCTTGTACTATTATAAGGTTCTTTTGGCCTAAAAAATTATAGGGCCATATACGAGAGATTGGTTACTTAGATGTTCAAAGAATATATAAAAGAGATAATGTAAGTGTACATTGACGATATGTTCATCAAGAGAAGGCGTAAAGATAGTCATTTAAAGGACTTAGCGTAAATTTTGGAATCCTCAGGCTCTACCAGATGAATCTCAACATGCAAAAATTCTCCTTTGAGGACCAGTCTAAAAAGTTCCTTAGCAACCTGGTAAGCAAGAGAGGGATTAAAGCAAAGCCTGACTAGATAGTTTTGATCAATATCATTCAATCGCCAAAGACGTTGTGAGTAATTTAAAATCTAACTAGGATACTGGTAGCTTTGAAACGTTTCATTTCTAAGTCATTTGAGCGCTGCCGACCATTCTTTTAATTACTCAGGAAGGAGAAAGGACTCACCTAGAACGATGAATACTCAAAGTCCCTTAAGTAAATTAAGTCTTATCTGAGTAAACCTCAACTGCCATCCATTCCAGATCTAGGGAATCCTCTCTACCTCTACCTAGCAATCTCAAGCCACGCAATTAGTTCATTCTTAATTTACGATAAATAAGGAAGATAGTTCCCGACATATCCTTGCTTGATCATTAGTAATCGCTTTTCAAAAGTTAAAGCAATACTTTAAGAACCATTCCATCACTGTCATCATATCCTTCCCTCTTAAAGTTATTTTGCACAAGGCTAACCTATCTAGACTCATGTTCGAATGGTAAATAGAACTCGAAAGATTTAATATACACTATCAGCTAAGAACAACAATAAAAGGACATGTGTTGGTTGATTTCATAGCATAATTTATCAAAGATGGAGAACCTAGTGACCAAAAAGTTATCGACCAGTTAAAAGATCATGGGCTTGATCAATCCAAGAAATGGGTATTCTATGTAGATGATGCCTCAAACTATAAAGGGGATGAAGTAGGAATTATGCTCATAACTCTGGAAAACACCATGATCAAGCAAGGTATCAGACTGGTCTTTGAAGCCTCTAACAATAAAGTCGAATACGAAGCCCTCATAGATGGACTACATAAGTCTCACTTGCTGGGCCAAACCACCTTGAAGTGTATTATAATTCAATGCTTGTGCCCAACCGAATCTTTGGAGACTTCGATACTAAGGATGAGAGGGTGGAAGAATACCTACAGGTGGTTCGTGACTTGGTATCAAAATTTAAAGAAGTCCATATTCAACAGTTCCCGTGGGGGCATAATAGGCATGTTGATGTCTTAACAGTCCTAAGCTTAGCAGTGAACTCAAATCTAAGGAGAACAATTGAAGTAAAATTCCTCGACAAACCTAGCATTATGAAGGAAGTGGTCTACGAGCACATTTTCTCAATATAAAATGGTTCAAGTTGGATGGATTTAATAATTACTTATTTGCAGAACAATACCTTACTAATCGATAAAAACAAAATCATCAAGTCAGGGTAAAAGCTGAACAACTCTACCTTGGACCTAAGGGAAAACTGTAAAGAGGATCCTTTATAGGCCCTCAACTTCAATGCATGCATCCAAAAGACGTCGACCAATTTCTCTTTGAGATACACGATGGGAACTGTGGGAGCCATGCAGGAGGAAGTCTATTGATTTCTGAGAAATCAAAGAAGGCTAGTAGTGTCCATACATGTAGAAAGAAATAAATACTTATGACCAGAAGTGCGAAAAGTGCAAAAAGTTTCCCCCATGCTTTACCAACCAGCTTGTGACCTAAAGTCACTAGCTAGTCCGTGGACATTCATATAGCGGGGGTTGGATATTGTAGGGCCACTCCTAACTAATCCAGGAAATCGTAAGTACTTACTGGTGGACATAAATTATTTCAAAAAGTATATTGAATTCGATCCACTTTAGAACATCAAAGACACTGATATGATCAAATTAATCATGAGGAACATCATAACACACTTTGGGGTACCCAGGGAAATTATTATGGAAAATGAACCATGGTTTGAAAGTGGACCTTCCTAAGGTTTTTTCTACGACCATGGAATAAAACATCATTTCAGTTATGTGGCCTATTTCCAAAGCAATGTTGAACTACAGGCTTCCAATAAAGCAATGCTCGACGACTTGAAAAATAGGTTGGAAAGAGCAAAAGAAGCTTTGGTGGTTGAGTTTCCCCACATTCTATGGGCATATTTCACTATGCTAAGGAGACCTACTAGGGAAATGCCTTCACTCAAACTTATGGGATGGAATATATAATTCCCCTGGAAGTTGGTCTGCTAACAATGAGGTCCATCATAGCCAACCCTGGTTTAAATGACGAAGCTATGAGCATTGAACTTAACCTAGAAGAAGAAATGATGGAACATGCCACGATAAAATTAGCCTCCTACTAATAACAGTTAGACACATAGTATAACAAGGGAGTCAATCTAAAAAAATTCCA
Organism: Sambucus nigra; assembly: GCA_949130495.1. Taxonomy (NCBI): domain Eukaryota; kingdom Viridiplantae; phylum Streptophyta; class Magnoliopsida; order Dipsacales; family Adoxaceae; genus Sambucus; species Sambucus nigra. The sequence continues at coordinate 526,965,858 of OX422208.1, read as the reverse complement.
TGTCGGTGATTTTGTCCTCAGAAAATTCCTCAGCTGTGCCAAAAATCATTTGGACGGCAAGTTGGGATTTAAATGGAAAGAACCATTCAAGGTGATTAGAGAGGATCTCTAGGGATCCTATCAGTTGGAAACAACAGAGGGTATCGAAATATCTAGGGCTTAGAATGCGGATAATATCAAAAAGTTTTACTTTTAAATTTATTTCTCGCGTACTTAATTTTTGCAAACTTTTACCTCATAACTTATAATGCTCTCAGTTTGATATTACATCATTAATAAAATCCTAAGTGATTCAGTCAATTACTGAGCATTATTGTAAAATGTCAGGCTTACATTTTACATTAACGATCGAGATTTTGATCAACATTACGTTAGCTTAATTATAATTACTAATTTATTAATTATAATTAAAGCTACGTCTTCATAATAAAAAAACACACAAAAACACCTCATGAATTTCTCAAGCAAACAAAAGATCTACGAGGAATTCCTATGTGTTGGTCGGATAAAATCTTAAACGGGTTAAAGGCTTTTAAACCAATTGCATTTTTGCCATAGTTTGTTCTGGGACTAAGGTAGTGTGATGGCACAACCTAAAAGGTAAGATAAGGCAATAAACACATGCTCAGCATAATGGAATGGAAAAATGATAAAATTAAATAGATAACTTGTTACAATAAAAGTCACAGGTTACATAAATATCATTTACAATGGCAACTGTACAAAAAAGATGAACATGATATGATGGGTCGAAAAAAATAAAAGTAATAACTTTTCATCAGCTGTCATCAGGATTTGGTCAAAAGTCATCATCACTCTCATGAGAGGATAGATAGCTCTTGGCCAACTGAAGAGGAATAACATCTAAAGGAACCCAACTTTCCTTTCTTCCAAAGGGTGGATATCGATAAGCTGGACAATCAAGTTGGTAAATATACCAAAGTTGAGAGTCCTTGGGAACCTTAAACACCCTTAATACATTTAGCTAACCATTCTTATAAGCTACACTTTTTACCTCATCTAACCTAACAAGGGCATCTACCCAACCGTTTTCATAACCATCTGACCACACTGCTCAAAGACTCATTCTAAACAGATAGTGTAGCTTAACAATATCATGACTAAGACCCATAATCATTTCATGGTACCTTCAGTTATTATCCTCTGCTTCAGTGAACTTCCTCTTAAGATCATCATTCTCAATTTGGAGGAGGGCCCTAATATCTCCAATGTCATTTTCTCCATCCATCTAGGACTTCAAAGAATTCACCCCCACCTCTATGAGGGTGCCTATATCCCCCAAGTATTTCACGTCATCTTTTAACTTAGCCATTAGGGAATAATGGTCTTTGTTGGCATCAATAATCTTTTTTAGGGCCTTGAGAACAAAAACAAAAGCTCGACAAGCTTGGGCACTTACACCCTGACCAAGGAAGGTTTCCATTAAAAGATGGAATGCCCTCGGTAACATTTGTATTATATAGAAACTAAAGGGGGAACATTCATCAATAATTTAAGAAGAAATTGAAATTAATAAACATCTTTCACTAATAATACTCGAAATGGGCAAAGCCCTTAAAAATGGAAAAAATAAAAACCAAAGGGAAAAGTATAATAGCATGTAAACTAATCATTCCTAACTAAGTTTCCTTCCTCTTCATCTACTCCTGGATTTCTAGGGCCTCGCCCTTGGCAGCTGCATCAATGGTATGGCCGTCTGGGGCATCTATGGTGGCCTCCTTATCATCCTTTGGCAGAGATCCAGGGTGATGCTCACCAAAGAAATCTAAGTCAGCAGGGGCAGTCATTCTCACAAAAGCAGTATTTCAACCCTTCTAGAAATTATATTTTTTGATAAAGTTCAACTGGTGCTTAGCATCCTCAAAGTACTCAATGTAGTCCTTATCATAAATGGCCTCCTTGGCTGAGGAAAGATCTTCACATTATTTCTTCAAGTGATCATGCTTGACCTTAAGCTTATCATCGTCGACCTTCAACTGATCGTGATTTCTCTTTAGTCTGCACATGCATCGCTGTTGGATTTCCTCTCTTCATCATAGGCCATTTTGGCAATAGCGAGGGCCTCCTGGGATTTTTGTAAAGCCACCATTAGATCGTCATTTATTTTGTACTAATCAAAGCGACTTTTATGGATAGAGAACAAATCTTCCACAAACTGCAAACCTGCAAACAAGAAATATATTAAGAAAAAAAATGATATTTTGTAACTTTAGAGCATAACATAAAATAACTTTGGCTTACCAGTGATAATTCCTGAGCGACATGGGATGAAAGTTTCTCGTAAGATAACTATTTGACCTGCTCGCGACCCGTGGCGAGCAGAGTCCCCTTCAACAAACAATGGGTTAAGGAAGGATTCTTGGCCACTGACATCAGCTATGAGGTCCTCATAGATGAGGTGGAATCACCATTTTTGTAGGGTTGTGGGGGATTGTGGGCCTTATCCTTTTTGTTCTTCTCTCGGACTATTAAGTCCAAGCCAGTGGTTAAAGAGCCTTCCTGTTCAGTCCTCCTCAAGGACTTGGTCTTGGGGGGAGGTACTAATATCATCATCATCGGTCAACAGGATTCTTTTCCCATGGGCCATTAAATCCTCATCCTCGATAGAAATGAACTCAATTTTTAATGATTAAAAGGAATAAGACATAGAAACTTCCTCACTTAAATGAAATAGAAGATCAGGAATGATGTCTTCTGGATGAGTTGTCAAGTTTCCAGTAGAGTTCTTATGTTATACCAGGAAATAGGCAGAGCGAGGATGGTCACCACCTGTAACTAAGGGTCCCCTTAATTTCCAAAAATTTAAAAACTCCTTCCTTTTTATATGAGTGAGAGAGGTATTTTTTTCCTTCGATCGAGCTACTCAGATAAAGAAAAGAAGAAACATAAGCCGTCACCACACAATCGAAAGAAATTTCATAAAAGACATAAAAGCAAAGTATTAACCTATATCACTCCACCATTTTAGGCACAAAAATCCATGGTACTATTTGCCCTCTAGGAAAGGAGGATATTACCAATTGTGAGAATAAATCTCGCTGTCCTTTATTAGAATTAAGAAGGTTAACTACAAGTACCCTGTTAGCCTTCCTCGCCTTCAGGTATAAAACACCATCTGTCATGTGGGACTAGGAATAATAATACCTCATTTTTGGGATCCCTAGGTTGGTCCCATATAGTTTGTTAATTCTGTGAACCCCATAGGTAATCCTCTATGTATTAGGATCACCTTGAGATGGAACAAAATAAAAAAATTCACAAAACTCTAGAAAAAGTTGGTTTGGGGGGGAGTTATTCCCCTGAACCACAAAAAGAATATGAATCCAGTGGCCCCTATTAATTCCAATGCAGTTTCTGGGCATGAGGGCATAGTCGATAATAACCCAAGAAGGGATTGAATAAGTTTTTCTAAAATCCTCTAAGTTTTTCTCATGAATAGTAAAAACCATTTTCACATAAGGAAATAATCAAATAAGAATATGTAGCGAATACAAGTAGAAAGAACTATGAAGATGGAAAAGTAGGAAGAATCGAAGAGAACTTACAAAAGGAACTAAGAGAACAAGATCTTCAGTGAGTCTCTTTGAGCACGAGTGAGCAGCAAAATGAAGGTACAGAGTTTGAAACAAATAAGGATCGAGTTCCAACATCTCAATCATACAGAACATCATTCAAGATTGATTTTGGAGATTCAATTTTTTTACATAGACCAGCATACCCCTATCGATTTGAAATAATTACGAACATGTTCGAGCATGCATATCAAGATTTTGTATTAACCTAGACTCACAAAGGATATAGAAATCTTTGGACCATCTTTGACAAAGAATTTTAGGGGCAATTATGGGGGAAAAACCATGAGGGTTCTATTTTTAACAAACCAAATAGGCCCAGCACACTGCCCCGGTCAAATTCAATATCACATGGATAAATACAAGAACATATCATATGGATAATTAAGACCCATATGGTTACCTACATTCTCGGATGAGATAAACATGAATCACCAATGAGACAATAAGGAGCTAGGAGAATTACTTATACAACTCGACTACTTTTTATTTCTATAAATACTACCCTCAACCCGGGGCAAGGGGCATGTAATTCTAAACCTTTGAGGAATTAATAACGGCTGATAAACACCTCCGTGGATGTGTGCAGTTGTCGAAAAACTTAAATATTGTGTGTTGTGAACATTTTATTTACTCTTTCAATCCCCTTTCTCTTTAGAAATATTTAATTGTGATTTATTATACTCACAATACCCCTTATGCTTCTTGTGGTGCTACTTTCCTAACAAATACCCTTTAGGATGTTGGCCCTCTTAGGTACCATCTCCATTTATTTTTACCTACTGGCTAGATGACTTTTCATTAGGCCTTTTACTACCCTTACTATTATAAAACTACCTCTAATCCTAACAACGAAGTAAAGCGGCATTGACCATCTGTGTATAAGTGGTAAAAGTCGATTTCCCTAAAATGTCCTGTTTAATGTGTCATGTGAATCCAAGGATGAATTTATCTATATTCTCATCCTTTATATTTACCTCCTTAGGTGTAAATATGGAAAGAGTGGTAAACTCCTACTCATACTCCGCTACAGTGCGGGCCTCCTGCTTGAGGCTAAAAAACTTCCTCTTTTTCTACCATGGCTACTGGTGGGAAGTACTTGTCATCGAATCTAACGCAGAACTCTATGATGGTAATCGTGTCCATTTCCTTAACCATGATGCTCGCTTACCATTATTGCAAAGCCTCTCCTATTAGTTTGAAGATTGCCAACATCTATTTTTGGACATCCAAGCACTCCCCCATCCACAAGTGCCTCTGGATATCCTTCTTCTACTGATACACCACTACAATATCCATACTCCCATTAAACTCGGGTGGATTGACTTTAGAAAATACCCAATGCGTATTCTCCCGTACTAATGCTTATGGATGAACTGGTAGCAACACCTGGTACTATGGCTACAGTCATAACTATGGTGGCGGATGGAAGTGATGTAACATGGAAACCATCACCGTGGTGGTTGCATGAGTAATAATAGCAACTAAATTGGCTGTTGATGCTATAAATGATGCATTTTGCGATTGTGTCTACTGCTCCGATTGAGTATCTCTATCTGAAGCCTATCGTGCTTTACTACATTGGGTGTTTTCCATATGAAAGAAAATACAATTCATAGTAGTAAATGATTCACATAAGAGTACAATGGATCCTAATCATAGGGCCTTAACGTGTTAAAGAAGTCAACGCATAATGTAATAGGAATCCTAAGGAACCTAGGACACTAAAACCAGGGATGCTCTGATACCAACTATAATAACCCTTATTTTTCACATCCTGGTTGGCCATTTCAATATGCTAAAGATAAGGCGCGTTATCAATATATATCATTCTTATCATCAAAATATAAAATAAAAGACTTGAAGTGAGTTAAATCCATCCACAAAATGTGAAAAACTAAAATGATAAATAACTCCGAATAAAAAAGTCTTTAAACATCCAATAATGAATAGTCTGAATAAATCTTAACTCGAAACAAAATGACTAAAATAAATATCTAAGACTCAAGGTCCATACAAATATTTTAATAAAAATACTAAACCAAAACTAAAATAGAGTCACAATATATGCTAGATTCAAACAAACTCAAGGCTAGAAACCAATTAGTGCTAAAAGTCTGAATCTCATTGGCCATGCAGATCCTATCTATGAATTCCAGGAAAACGGTTTAATATATTTTGGCTTAGCTTACAAAAGTTGTAAGAAATATATTCAATTTCCAAAGTAAATAATCATATAATTCATTTACAAAAGCATACCTCCCATCAGCTCTCACATGAAATAAATACCTTACCCCTCACCTAAGTGAAATACTAGGATCATGTCCCAGCTCAAGGCATAAACTATACTAAAAGTATCTATCTATAGACTAATAATAAAATAACTAATCAATTGGTATGTAACTAACTACTTTTGTAAGGATACAACCCAAATATCAGCCCCCGCAATGTCGCCTATCAGTACGACATACACGATTTTTATTAATACAAAACATAAATGCGAGATATGGATTATTTTAATAAAAGTCCATCGCTGGACTAATACAGTCTTTATAGTTCTCATATATATATATATATATATATATATATATATATATATATATATATATATATATATCACAAGAAGCCAACTACCTTCGGACAACATCTCGTACTTCTATCGATAATTCAGTAGGAGTTCCTCACCTAATGAGATTAAACAAAATGCACAAATATAATAATTAGTATATCAAAATGCAATAACGCAATCAACGGGTCCATACCCAACCCATTCGATGGATCGAGTCTATTCACAAGTGGTGATCATCCTAAACGTATGATAAAACATGTTGATCTAAATAATCTCTTGTGTCAATATCCAGGTGTGCGGTACACGGTCCCAACTTTTATAGCAACCTCCATTGATAGATTCCCCATGAGTAGCGCTATGTTCATACAAATCATAATACACATATATACAACAAACAATATATGTATACAACTTTTAAGGTAGTTTTACACTCACACATCGACCTGAGATCATCCCAATCCCCATCGCAGGATTTTACTAACTAACTTAAGGATTAATTTACTCGAAACCTATGTTAAAATCTCTCGTCATCTTAAATTACAAATTATGTGCATAAAAATCACCCAGGGATTAATCATGTGATTATAGTTCCAACCACACTTTATTGCCCCAAACTTCCGCTAGAAATACAACTCGTTCGAATGACCTTATAACCTCGCTCAAACGAAATAGGCCATCTCGTTTAAAAGAAAGAATAATCTCATTCGCACGAGATTGGCGCTGATGCCTCCTTCATCCTAGAAATACAATTTGAACCAAAAACCTCCATCAATGAATACCAAGGTCACCAACCATCTAAAATTAACCATTAATCAAATCTACCCATAGGTTTATGATCCTAAATTTTTTTCATAACGATTTAAAGTCTAAGAACATCAACTAAAATTCAATTCCTCTAAGTTCACATAGTTAAACCTAGTGTCTCCCTTACATGAATGAAGTCTAAATATAACTAAGAATTCGGATCAAAACATAAAATTAACTTGGGGGTTTAACAAATAAATGAAATTAAATCCTAAAACATGTATTCTAATTACATAATCATAATCTACAACAATCCAATTTAAGTTTTTTTTTTCATAAAAAAACTCAAGTCTTTCAAAATCAAAATTAATTACATGAATCCGAATTAACCCAATAATTAAACATGATTAAGATAGTCATATTCGATCCTAAATCTGCGTTATAAATCCTAGAAATTAAGTGTAACATGGATGATAAATAAATCACAAATTATATACTTGATATAACAATATATTTCTTGCCTAAAAGTGTGAAAGGTGAATCTCTCCACGCGATCCTTTTTCATCGTCTCCCAAATTCTCCTTGAATTATCCTAAAGGTCTAAAGCTGATAGGGTTTCTTTCTGTGAACCGAATTATGAGATTAAAGAGGTCTACCACTCCTAATTAATCCTTAAATTTGTATGTCCCTATTGGGCCTATTTTTGGGACTCCAAATGAGCTCAAAATATTACCCAGAATAGTCCAAAGCAGGTCCTATGGGTAAACCTACCCCTTAGGCCCAACTTAACACAATATAATCGGTCTTTTATATCACTCCAGATTTAGCTCCAAATGGTGGTACCTCATAACTCACAGGAAAAGCTCACAACATAAAATAAAACACATATATAGTTATTTTACTCATAATTGCATATATTCCAACTTAATTTATTACTTCATTAATTAAATATAATATGAGGCACAAATAGATCACATAACATGCAAATTTAATCTCCATCGAAATATGCATTTTATTATTACAAATTCAGTCAACTAATAATTAATTCTAATTTACTAATTTATTCCCACAATTAATAGCTATTAAATAAATACAAAAAACACAGGGTATTACACATGCGAGAATTTTTAGAAATTCTCCCCATTCCTATATTAACTAGCCAGTGATCTAAACCCTCTAACTATCCCGTTGTCATTCTCTCAATGGAAACTTGACATTGTTGGCCCTTGGCCCATAACGTGTACAAATGGAAAATACTTGTTGTCCAGTACTGACTACTTCACTAAATGGATAGAACTCGAATCGATAGAAAACATTAGAGTCTGAGATATGGTCAGATTCATCTAGAGGAGAATGATAACAAGGTTTAGGACCCCACGGGTCGTTATCACTGATAACAGAACACATTTGTAGAGTAGAATGCCTCAAAGCATTTGTCATGTGAAAGCCTTCATCAAAATAGTCTTGGACGGAATTTAAAAGAGATTAGTAAAGTCAAAAGGCGGTTGGGTATATGTACTCTCACATGTATTATGGTCTTATCGGACAATTCCTATGAGATCTACTAGGGAAAGTTCTTTTGCATTGGCCCGTGAATTGGAAGTATTGATCCCCTTGAAAGATAGATTGCTAAACTTAAGAATGAAATAGGTAAAGCAAGGCGTAAAAAATGAGAGAATAAGTACAAATCTAGACCTCATTGAGGAAATAAAATATGTAACACCACGTATTTTTAAAATAAAATATATAATATATGCATGTTCTTGGGTGACATGTGATTTCACATTATATATATATATATATATATATATATATATATATATATATATATATATATATATATATATATTTATGAAATTTGTGGAGGGTGAAACTTTGGATTTAAGGTCTGATCGATCGATCGATCGGCACCATCAGTTATTGGGCTCTTTGACTTATTGTAAAACAAAGAAGGATTTTGGGTTTTGGTTAAACCTTGGGTTATTTATTGAGTTGACTTCCTGATTTTGAATACTAAAACAATATGATTTATATATTATTAGGTTTGGATAAAAACCTTTGATGTCTAGATTGTATTTCATTGAGAAATGGATCAATTTATGATATAATTCCTTGTTTGAGTATGAATTGTTATCGTTTGTTATATGTGCAATGCATACAATGTGGGAGTACCCATGTTTAGTCGTATTAGGGGATTTCGTGATGGGGCACGTACGACACAGATCGTGGTGTCACCCCTATGAGTATATGGGCTCTTTTTCTATCATTTTTACCCCAATGTCATACGTCTAGGTATCAATGCACTGAGAGGGTTCATGGAGAGATTTCTTCATATAGTCTTGGTTATGTTAGACTACACGATTGATGTAAACGAGTATGATTTATCCCCTTTGATGCGATGAGGTTTTAAGTTTGGGATGGGATATAACCTTACCTAGTAAGGGAATGATCATTGACGGGGATAGGGATTGGCCTTCATTATGTGTAGCCGTGAGTAGAGCCCATTGATTTGTACATACCGATTTTTATACTAAATTTGGATATTATTTTTAATATGCTTAGTTGGTTATTTTCGTTGAGATGCTTTTATTTACTATCTTCACTTGTTATGGTTTCACATGCTTAATACAATTTAAAGATTTAGTGTAATAATGAATGAACCCACCTTTATATCCTTAAATCAGTAATAAGACTTAATCATGGGTTGACATGGGGACTGGGACATTAGATATATGGATATCTATGATTGATTTGGGTTTGGGGTATAAAATTAAATGACACTAATTGCGAGAGGCATGTGTATAATTACGGTTTATTTGAGTTACAGTTATACTCTTATTCTTTTTAGACTTATTATTAACATTGTGGATTTTAACCTTTTCAGGGCACAAATCGTTCGTACCACCCCAGCCTTGACCAGTTCCACTATTATTATCCTTTCACCCTCTCGTTTATTCTTAGGATGTAGGTGTTATGGCCTATGTGTCGATTTACTTTTTCTCTTTTACGTGTGACAATTTTTGTTATGATACATGGTAGTTGGCTTATAAATGGTATTTCTTTTGGGTTGGATAAGACTTTGATGGGGTTTGTGGATAGTTTCCTTATGCTATGGTATCAACGTTATTTGTGCATATTTTTTTTATCCTTCCTATTATTATATTTAGTATGATTTGTTTTTCACGCATGCTTAGAAAATTATTCAATTGTTATGACTCCCGTCTTATTTAATTTAGGCATGATTGATGTATATTAGTTTTACGGGTTGTCACAAAATATTTGTCATTTATCATATTGGCTTCATATCAATACAAGCTTGATAGAAAATACAATTTTAATGTGAAACCCATGAAGTTCCAAATCAGCGTTAGTGGGCTCTGCAAAAACTACATATGACGAAAGGTTAGGGAAAACTAGGAGGGACCATTCAAGAAACAAAAGATGATCTCAACGGAGCTTACCACTTTGAAATAACGGAGTGGAAAAACATCCCCAAGCTTGGAATTCAGCCAATCTGAAGAAAATTTAGGTGAATTTTTTAGTTTTACTATTTATAAAATTTAAATTCCAATTAGTTATGATTCCTTATCTTAGGTTACTTATTACTTTCATCTGAATTCTCAATTGTCAATTCACCCAAGTGGAAATAATTGTTTAGACCGAGAACCTTTTACATTAATAAAAATATTAATTCTTTAATCATTTGATTTAAAATGTTGGTATATGGTTTAATTATCCAAACATCAAATTTGACAGGTTCATTATATTAACGCCAAATAGAAAGGCTTGACGGGTGTATTCCCCATGCACAAATGAAATCTCACTAAATGTGGATAGTCCTAAAGTTATGTGTGAAGACTTTAAAAGGTATGCACATAAACCCATGAGGTCATGAATAGTGAAATGATCATGAACATGTAAGGCAAGTTACCAAAAAGGTTAAACTCATTGATTAACTAACAAGTTTTTGTTTACAACATGGTATGTTCGGCTTCTCAAGGGAATATGTTGGGGAGGATGAAACACTTCTTCACGACTTGGTGGTGCATGTTATAACTTATAATTTTATTTGGTATTAATTATTATTAAATTGGAATATTTAAATTGGGATTAATGTCTTTAAATGGGAATACATATAACTTATGTCAAATTGTAATAATTTATGCCTAGTTTATGTGGAATTTAAATTTGCTAGTTGTTTGACATTTAGACTATATGTTATAAAGTAATTAATTGATGAAATTAATTATGTTCATTTAATTCGTAAAAATATTTGAGTTGTGTATTTATTTTTACGTTATATGGTATTATCAAATTGGGCTCCATGGATACCTTTGGGATAAGTATTGTGTCAGTCTGGGTAGCATTTTGGGTCCATAGAGGGTTCAAAATTATGCCTTTTTAGACCTGGGGGATTAAGGATATTTAAGTAGAATTAACCATCATTAGTCATTCTCTCTTACCATAAAACATAAATCCTAGATATAAAAAAGTTCTGGGAGAGATAAGAAAGACTTTTGGGGAAAAGCGAAGAGATCTTAAGAGGTGCAATCAAAATAGAACCTTCAACCACCATTAACAAGCAATACATATCTTGTTCTATCATGGTATGATTTTTTTATGTTTTGATTGTCGTATTAAGTCAATTTTGGTTTAGAAACATACTAGGTTAGAATCCAATTCACTAGTATATTTTACTTTGATTACTATGAGGCTTTTATAATAAAAACCAAATCCGATGCATTAATGGGTTGTACCTTAGTTAATATGCCTAGTTTATGCTTAGAATTTGTTTGTATATTTATTACATCTAATGGGGAATGATGAATCGTGTATTTAAAATAGACTCTAATGATTTAAGAAACATTTTATTGATCAAAACCCGAAATTATGATGAACCATAATCACCTCCATGTTTAAAATTTATGATTTAAACCATATTTTTATGTTTTAATCTAAATAATGATCATATGTTATTAGAAACATTTTTCAATTAAATATGATTTTAAAGTGTTTTGGGACTGATTTAGAGTTACAATAATGTTTTATGACACTCGGGGGTGAAAAAGATCGAGTTCGGTAGGTTTTGGACGATTTTTGGTGCTGTAGCCCTTACTTAAGTCCATTTGGGCTATGAATAGGGACCTTATGCAGAAATATAAAACAACCTCGAGCTCACATGTTTGGATAGAAAGTTTGAGACATAGACCTCTTGCAGACGATCGCATAATATCCCCATGTGCACGAATTTTGATAGAATGTTAGGGTCTTGTAGTTTTGTATAGGACCTTGGTTCTTCCTTTAGATTTCCACTATATGTTTTGATTACGACATTTGGAGACATAATCTTACTAAGTCATAATGGTTATTAAGGTTACGAGGGGCGCGTGAATCCATTAGGTATGTTTAGAGGAGAATAACATATATGTTTTAAACGATTAGAAGAAAGTACCGTTTAGTGTATATATATATATATATATATATATATATATATATATATAGAGAGAGAGAGAGAGAGAGAGAGAGAGAGTCTCAAGTGCAGGCCTAAAAAGGATCCTGCACCATGCGGACTAACTTCTAAAAAAGACCTAAAAAATATTTTCGGGGTGATTTTTTTGTGTGTATTTTAAAAAATTCAGGGTAGCCATAAAAAATCAACTCAAAATGATTTTTTTTTATATTTAAAAAAAAGGGTCAATGTTTGACAGTTTTTGTAATTGTTTTAAAATTTGCAAAACATTGACCCTTTTTTAAAATAGCTAAACAAAATCATTTTGGGTTTATTTTTTATGGGTTCCATAAAATGTTTAAAATAAGCACAAAAAATCAACCCGTACACATTTTTTTTGTATTTGTTTTTAAAATTCACACCAAGCGGACTCATTTTTTAGTCTACAAGTGAGAAGGCCGCTATTACATATATATATATATATATATATATATATATATATATATATATATATATATGTATATATGTGTGTGTGTGTGTGTGTATTCCTTATGTGCTATGTGTTGGAACGTGGGGAATCTATTGATGGGGAATATGGATGGAAATGGAGTATGGGATCGAGTACCGCTCCCTTAGATGATGTAGCAAGTGGTGTAGAGGTCGATGTTATGAACCTGTGTTTAAGTGGTCGTTGTCTCACGATGTGGAGATATCGATGGCTTGATCCATCGAATGGTTTGGTACATTATTAGATAATGGCATGACTGTGAAGTGATACTCCCCCCGGCATGTGTGTGTTCATGTTCTAAATTCATTAGGTATGTAACTCCTATGGATTTACCTATAGAGGCATGAGAATGTCCCCGAAATATGAATCCTTCATGTGATTTATGATATATATATATATATATATATATATATATATATATATATATATATATATATATATATATATATATATATATATATATATATTGGTTAGTGTAGCAATGGAAGTATTATATGAATACACTTTCTCACATTATAGTGTTTATTATGATACCGTGCACATCTTGCTAGTCGGGTTACTTGAGTGTGGCTTCTACTTGGTTGTACTATAAGTTTGCAGTTCATCTATGCTATAATGTAATTGTAGGCTATGTGATATCTTACTTGATAGTCCATGATTTGGGACTTACACACATTAGTTGGGACTTAAATTGGCATGGGGCATTCGTTTTACATTATTTCACTAATATCAAGGGGTGAGGTACTTTTGCATGTGAGTGTCTACAGGTTTCCATGATTACATAAATGATCCGCGTCATTATTACTACATCGATATAATATGTTATTTCTTTCAAATTCCGTGGTTTGACCCATTTGTTATTTAAAAATACTTTTGTAAGAGGGTAATAAGACTGGGGTTTATGAAGAACTGGAAAGGGTGAGGCGTTACCTGTTCTAATGTACGCTGCCTTCAAGGTTCTCAAGTACTTCTATAAAAGTCTCTGGTAAAACCTTCCCTATCTGGTAACAATGGAAATCAAACTATAGTCTACTCCCTACAAGAATTTGATCTACACCATAATAATAGTAACTTTATCCAAGAGAAACTCCTAAGAGTGATGATTGTTAGGTGGAGTGAATGAACAAAGCACTTAACACTTACAGAGAAAGAGCAGGGAGAGAACACTTAATTGTCTGGAGTGATCATGACAGAGTAACGATATGACTTGAGTTATGATTCTTGACTTGACCTTGACCAGGGTCCTGTTTATACTTGGGAACTAGGGCTGAGTTGGCATTTTTTGGGTGCCAAAACTGAGGGAGTTGGTGAGGGACAAAGTCTAAAATGTACCTTTTGTCCATACCTGTGTGCATACGACTATCTCTTCTGACAAGTGCCACCTGGTATAGACCAAAGTAAAAAAGAAAATGTGTCTTCGCTTGAAGACAAAATATCTGATTTGGTGAATATCATTTTAAAATGTTAACTTGTTGTACAAACTTTGCAAACTTGAGGAGGGGCCTCTAGGACCATCTCCTCTAAAATCTTTGTAAACTTCAAGAGGGAGGTCTCGAGGACCACCTCCTCTAAAATCTTTAGAACTTTGAGCAGGGAGGTCTTAAGGACCACCTCCTCTAAAATCTTTCTTCAAACTATTCATTTCTTGTGAGTAACCCTTTGGTTCCTCACTTCAAATGTGATTAAGTGTAAACTATGTGAGGACTAGTCACTACTAGGGTTTGTTTACTAGTGTTCTCTCAATATTAAAGTGTTATGTGGCTGAGCTTGCACAATAAACCTTATTCCTCATCCGCCAAGACAAAACTCCTAGGAGATCCCATCTTACCTAGTTGAGCCATGCCTACTCAACTAGACTACCCGTACAAGAAAGTACTATGTCAGTACGTTGATATTTATGTGAGCAACAAATCTTGGGAAGAGGTCAATCTAAGTGAATCTCCTCACCCACTGGTTCCATTCTGTGGGGAATTCTAATTTCTAGGGCAAGGAGACATTTGTAGTGGGCTTCCTTATTAAAATGTGTTTTTGAGTTATTTGGGATGAGGGAGCTTTTCTAATGAGACTCCTCGCCCAAATTCCAAATTGTGAATTCTGAGTACTTTGCAGCGAGGAGGTCTTTCTGGTGGGCTTCCTTGACCAAATTTAACCTTTGAATTTTGGGGCATTTTGGATGAGGAGACCTTTATGGTGCCCTCTTTGCCCAAACTTTATTTTATTGTGGTTCTTTGAGGAACTTGGGGCGAGGAGCCCTTTCTGGGGCCCTTCTTGCCCAAACTCTGATTCTGTGAGTTTTAAGACATTTGGGCGAGGAGCCCTTTTTGAGGCCCTCCTCATCCATTGATCATTTTCTGTAATTTTTTAGGAACTTGGGGTGAGGAGCCCAATTGAGGCCCTCCTTGCCCAAATTCTATTTTTGGGAGGTTCGAAGATCTTGGGGAGAGGAGCCCTTTCTGGGGCCCTCCTCGCCCATTTTTCATTTCTGTGAGAATTGAGGATCTTGGGGTGAGGAGCCCTTTCTGGGTCCCTCCTCGCCCAAGCTCTTGAGATATCAAGTGTGTATACCTCTACATAAGTCCCCTCGTACAAAAATCAATGTGTTGGGCATACCAAAGGTTTTTATATGCAATGATTCATTTTTGTCTTGGAATTCGAAACATCACTATTGCATCAATTAGGCCTGTCACTTCAGCCTACTTCTAGGGTCTCGAGGCGGCACGTGTCACTTGGGGAACACACATCTCATCATTGAGAAATATTCAGTCCCCCTTTTTGATTGACAGTCTGCGCGTGTCATAATAGGTATAAAATGGGTCTTTTTAACTCTTCTTCTTTATTTACATTGTCATTTGTTTTCAAACTCAATTTCTTTAGAGAGAGAAAGAGAAAAAGAGGTTAAAATCCTCCATAGCCATTTTCGTGTTTTTCTTGCCTTTACTTACTCAAATGGCTTCTCATCTTCTCAAACCCCACCTCTACCGTCACCACTACTACAATTGAGGTATTGGTGGGTGTTGTGCACATTTTTGTCACTATTTCCATCGTTTTGGCCACCAAAACCACCATAGTAACATCATAGATTCTAGACATTATTCAACTTTCATCTGTTGAGGTTCCCCCTATGGGGGTCTCTTCATCTGCTATTGCGTTTGTGATAGGGGTGTCTTCCCCTATGGCTGTTTCTTCGGGGAAGAGCTCTTCATCTAGGGCTTCCTCACCCACGAGAACTTTTTCTGTTGGATCTTCCCCACCCACTGGGGCTTCTGCTGATATTGGGGCTTCCTCTCCCATGGAGGTTTCTGCGTGGAGGGGTTCCTTGTCTGCCAAAGTCCCAGCCACCTCCTCATCTAGGGGATTCCTCGCTCCTGGGTCCTCCTCGCCTACTACCACCATTGGGTATTCCTCATCAATAGACCTCCTCATCACTGGGACCTCCTCCTCCTCACCTATTGCTTATTCCAAATCTCAAGGGGAATATTTTGTCGCTCGTCAAAAGAGAGATTTTGGGCTTTATCACCTGGCGCCCTATTTTGGCAAGGAGGACACCTTTATGACTTTTATTGCAAATTTTGAGCAGGAGTTCGTGGACAAGATCAACGAGCAACCCAAGGTGGGTCTAGGTGAGTCTTCTGATCTGCATATCATTTTTCCAGATTCAATTCTTAGAGTACAAGTAGACAGGGGTAGTTTTCCCAATTCTAATATTGACGTCGAAGCATGTGACGGCACCACAGAAGAGTGGGTCTCTGGGTGGATCATGTCTTATCCATTCCCTTACATAAAGACATTATTGATGACCTTGGTCTTTCGACCACTATTAGCATCCTCAAGACTTGCTCCATTGTCAAACTGGAGCGATCTTTTACTTTGTTGACATCTCGTTGGAATACGGATTCTCACAACTTTGTTACTGGCTTAAGTGAGTTTACTATTAATTTGGAAGATATTGACAAGCTGCTCGCTCTACCCTACTTAGGCAGTCACATAATTACTAATGGATTTGAGGATGAGGTTGAGGAGAATATGGTGGGTGAGCTTCACTCCGGTTTGGGTGAGTTCTTGAAGTTTGTAGCTATCAATTTGACTGGGACCACGAAACACTCCTTCACTAAATGGCAGAGATATTGGTTCAAGGATTTTGAGCAGTTACCCAAGGGGGAGAGCTTGAGAAGGGCCTTAAAGAGTCAGGAGGGACCAAAATTAACTCCCCCTCACACTTGACAGCATTTTTTTCGCCTTTATGAGTAGGTTTCTTCTCCCTGGGAGGCCAGATGACTCTCCTTGCAAACTCTTATTCAAGCTTGTTGTTAGGCTTTCTCGAGGGAGGACATTCCCCCTCCGAGCTTTAACTTTGGGCTAGTTGTATACTTGGCTGCACATGGTCCATGTTGATGTTCAGCGTTCTTGTGGTCTCTATACCGCCATTAAATTTTCCAGCACCTTCATTATCATGTCCTTTCTATTTGAGAGATTTCCCAACTTTGCTCCAGAGGTAAGAACCTACCATAATGGAGCTGCTCTTGCTGCAAGATGGCATAAGAAGTCCCCCAAAGTTACTATGGGTTCTCTAATAGATAATATTGATGAGTTTTCTTTTAGTCCCTACTGCAAGACAATCAGAGGTATCCATTCTTGGCATTATTTCTCGGTGACCGGTGGTACTTTCTACTGTCCTGCGGATGCATAGTTTGTTTCTATTTGCCCTCAAATATTTGTATTTGTTATTCTTCTACCTTGTAATTTGCCTTCTTTTATAGACTTGGGCCAAGGTATGGAGTTCTGCCATTCTGAGAGAGTAAGGAGGTAGTTTGTCTACGACTAGGGAGTTCATACCCCCATTTATCCTTCGAGAACCTCCCTTTCTAAACTATACTTTGAGGCTTTTTCTAATTTCACCTTTAAGGGGGTAGTTAGGAGGGTTGGTCATCTTGGCAACTTATTTATGCCTTCCCTATATTATCTACCTTCCTTCACTCACTCTTGGTTCACTCTTTGGCAGAAACAGGTTCGACTGATCCAAAATTGTGTGAGGGATGTCCCCCATGAGACCATTTACACAAAAATCCCCAATAATGATAAATACTTGGGTAAGAGGACCCAAAAGTCTTTGTGGCATTGAATTACCATCCCTAAAACTCCTCTCGAGTAGCTCACTCCCATCTTAATGAAGCCTCTACTTCAAGAATCAATTTATTCCAAATAACTAGAGCCCTAACCTGCCAGATCAAAGCCTAAGGGAAAGTTAAGAGCCATTGCTGCATCAAAGAAAAAACATCCTGATGTGGATTTTTCCAGTTTCATTTTGATTACTGTTGCTTTTTATGCTCCGACCACGATGGATCCTATTTTGACCACCTCGCCAGTAAGGACTAGGGCAAGTAGGAAGAGGAAGAAAACCAGTGCCGAGACCTCCTCCCCTTCTCTTGCACCGGACTAGGGGTCTGATAGCGATGACCTTGGGATAGATGAAACATACAAGACAGTACGAGAGTAGGGTTGTGAGGCCCTTGGATTTTCTACTGAGGGAGATGCTGTTACTTCTATTCTCATCTGTGAAGGTACTATAACTCATTCCCTTTTACTTTACAAAGCTAATTTTTAGGGGGGTTTCACTTGCTGGTTCGGCTTCTCTATCATTTGAAGAGGAACTATTCGATTATAGAAGCACTCCCTCCTATGATGATTACTGTTATTCTTCAAAAGAAGTGAGAGTCACTGACCCTTATGATGATCCACACATTGATACATATTCTTTGTTACCAGTTTCAGAGTTATTTTTGGGTGAGGGCTCCTTGATAGGATCCTCTTATGCTTCCAGTCCTACTACTGGGCATCTATCGTACGAGAAAACTGTCCGAACTTCTACTGTAAGCCTTTTTTAAACTTCTTTATTACTGTTTTACTATCTATTTTCATATACATAGCTCGGATATCAATTATCTTTATTTTTGTGACCTTTGCAGGGTATCTCTGTCACAATGCGTGATCCAATACTTTCACCTCCTGCCTGTGAAGCACCCTATATTTTTGACTCAATTGATTCTATATTATATAGGTTCTCATCTAGTTTGGAAATAGTGACAAAATTGAGTCATATCATTTTTAACCAATAAGCCTTCAGAATCTACATTAAAATTCCTCTAATAGTCTAAAGGTATAAACACCAACACCACACCTAGGATCATTTGTGTTGCATATGAGATTGCATTCTTCT
Organism: Sambucus nigra; assembly: GCA_949130495.1. Taxonomy (NCBI): domain Eukaryota; kingdom Viridiplantae; phylum Streptophyta; class Magnoliopsida; order Dipsacales; family Adoxaceae; genus Sambucus; species Sambucus nigra. Next base: position 526,946,781 of record OX422208.1, on the reverse strand, counting down.
TAATATGGGTGTATGTGAGTTATATCCCTTTAAAATAATTTTTCCATAATTTTTGGGATATTTTAAATAATTTCTGAGTTTTTTTAAACAATTTTTAGAAATTAAAAATTTGCTTTTACAAAGTTTGTGGGTTGATTTGTAATTTATTTAAGCTGCTAAAACTTTCTTGGGTAGAAACCAAATACATTTGATACTTGTGTGGGTGCAAATTGTATTTTCTATAAGTTCTAAAACATACGTTTATACGCCATCTCAGCCTTACAAGTGTTAGACTCACAAAGGTTGGATTTGTGTTTTCTTGCCCTCACATACCTGTGTTTGATTGTGAACCCTTGGGTCGTTTTAATCTATGGCCAACATGCATTCTTACCTGATCCTTGCATTTACACTTAAACCAATTAGAGTCTTTATAATTTCGGTGCATTGGTAGCCATCAGATTTACATCGATCTCTTAAGACTTAATCGTGACCATTCATTTGCTTCGAATTTCCAGAGGCTTCCATGGCTTAGTATAAATAAATGCCATATGTGTTGCGATTACAATCTTTTGTTCACCTCACTTGGGAGATAAAATAAAGAGAGAATACATAGAGAGAGAGATAGAGAGAGAGAGAGAGAGAGAGAGAAACAAAAGCCTAAATTAAACCCTGGCCAAATCTCACCAAAAAATCATTTATGAGAATGTGTTAGTTCGAGAGTTGTGAAGATCTTTCCTCTTCTGTCATTAATCTCTTTTCCAACTTAATCACATAAGTTTGATCTCGTTTTCTTTCATAGAAAACTGAGATTGAAATTCTATGATACATTTTCATGTCTATCTTTCTTTGATTTGATTTCTTGTTTCAAGAAATCATAGTTTTGTTGGGTGTTTTCAACTGTTATATTTTCAAACCCTAAAACTAACAAAATAGTTTCTGATTTCAGTTTCTTTGAACATTTATACTCAGATCTAGTTTAAAATCTTGATTGGGGATTTACACTTTCACATATTTCACATTTTGTGAAATAGGCTGTATATTTTTAAAATAAGTAAGTGTTTAGGATCTTGGCTCATGTATATATCAAGATTCCCTCTTGATCTGTGGATATACTGAAAGATAGTTTGGATTAAATTGATTTTTGAAATCTTTACATATTTCTGATCAGTTTGTAATTTGATAAGGTTCCCTTCTGTAATTAAGTGTGTGTGTGTGTGTGTGTGTGAGTTGCATGCATATGATTTAGAGCACATCATCACTTCCACCTTTGATCGGGCATGAACCGTGCATCGCGTAATATGCAAATCGTTGTTATCGGTTCGATGACTCAATGCAAAAAAAAAACCTAAACTACAACTACACTTGACAATCAAGAACAGCGATACCTCGGGTATCGTAAGAAATCCACAGGGAGTGATTGAATTTTAGATTTTAATTATTTTTCTACTTCAAAAATAAAAGTGTAAAAGGTGATAGGTTGGGAATGGTGAAAAAGGGGAAAAGGAAGAAGTTAACACTATACTACAATTAATTAAAACGAGAGTCAGGATGGTGTACCTGCCATGGGCTAAAAACTAATAATTAGAATTTCAGTTCGAAAATATTTAATCGAGCATTGTCAATTAAGCATAAACATCACACAATAAGGAATTTAACCCAAAGTTGCGAAATTAAACATTTAATAAAAAATGGTCACACGCGGATTAAATTCAGATTATCGCTATAAACACTAACGTTGTGTGACAAAGAAAGTTAAACGTATATTAATCCGACTTTAATACCCGAGGTTTCAATTAAATGCAATTTTACACAAAACATAATTTTCGGAGCTGAAACCCATTAATGGTGGAACACAACCCGACCCTATTTATCTAAGGGCAATACATCAATTAAACTACTTTAACACTAGGAAAGCAATAAATAAGTGAAATACAAGTTAATCTAGGCAAGGAAAATAAATGACAAGAATGGAAATAAAGCATGTAAATAACAACTATATTAAAGAGACAATGAATAGTACACAAAGAAATTTACATAGAAATGGAAAATGGAGTAGGGCCAAAGCTCCTTACAAACCCTAAAATCTAATACATTAATGAGACATATCACTAAAAAATGAGAGAAAGTTATTTATATACAAACCAAGGATGGAAAACTTGTAAAAAGAAAAATAGGGGAAACAGGTCCGAATCGATTCAGGGCCATTTCGTAACGATTCAGAATGAAAATCTGGGGTTCTGGTGCAAAACGAATCGATTCGATTTTTGGCCGAATTGATTCGCACCCTACAGGTCGGCAATCTGCAGCTTTGTCCAGCTTTACGAAAAGTGCCGTAACTTCTTTGTTATAACTTGAAATTAGGCACGATCGGAGGCTACGCGAAGATAACTCAGAATGTTATAATATCTAAGAAGACATTAGGCTAAAAAAACAAAATATGAAATGACTATAATATCCAAGGAAATATTGAATGTGACCTTGAGTGTGATTTGAAAGATAAAACCATCCTAAAATTGCCATAAATCCCTCATTATACATCGGAATCATGCAATGTCGTTGGCCACGCGAAGAGAAATCAAACAGATTCAACATCCGTGAAGAGATTGGGTTTCAAATCTGAATGATGAAATTACAAAAATGTCCCCAAACATGCAAAATCGATGAAACTTTTTTAAAAAGTGTTCGAACTTCATACTAAGCATCCAAATACCTACAAAAGCTCAACTAATCCCTGCAAAGCTTGTATATATAGAAATACGAGGTTATCTGGTTAACGAGCATAAGTATAGGGATTAAGATACTCGAGTGGGCTAATAACGCGTAGGTTAACGGGTAAAATACGCATTATTTGCGTCATATCAACCTTCACACTACTACACTGAAAAGTGTTGTTATTGAGATTTTGGATTTTTGAGTCAACATAAAGCTAAAAGTGGTAGAGTTACAAAGCTGAGAGAACATCAACAACATCAGAGCCTTAGGAGAAGTCAGAAAATCCAGAGGAGTTGGTACATTTTTGAACTTATAATTAGGTCTCATTGTGTGTCTTGATTGTTATATAGTTTGTAAACTATTACTCTATTTTAGTGGATTTTTACTTTTGAGGTGTAAAGACCTCCGTGGATGTTTCCCCAATTGGGTGGGGTTTTATCACGTTAGAAATTATACTAGTATACTTCCTCTCATCCCTTTCTTAAGGCTGTGTTGATTTAATTTCTTTATAAGTTTTGGTTTTTAAAACTGGTAAACCTATACCTTAAATAACTCGTTCATACTGTTTTACACATATTTTGTTAAGAAATTTGTTTTAAGAAAAGAGTTTCTTCAACAAACTGTTCGAAGCCCTTTAGATGGTTTAAACTTGAATTAAACGACTTAAGTGGTACTTTTTTCATTTAGTATCAAATCTTTGGTTTTTCAAAATATTTTAGATCTTGAGTTTCTGAAAAAAAAATTTGAATACAAATTATGGACGAGAAATTTGAGAGACTAGGTAACCTGTCCAGGCCCCCTCTCTTTAATGGAACCAATTTTATTTATTGGAAGGTAAGGATGGTTGCTTTCATCCAAGGGATATTGGGAGATGATGTCTGGGAAGTTATTGAAAATGGTTATACTTTTCCTACTAAACCAGACGCTGAAGGAAGTACTATGAGGATTAGAAAGTTACTAAATGAATTCACTAAAGAAGAGAAACAGACTTCCCTAAACAATAACAAAGTTAGAAATGCTATATTCATGTCTATCAATGAACACGAGTTTAAGAGGATATCATTCTGTATTACTTCTAAGGAAGCCCCTAGTGACTGCACATGAGGGTAACACTAGAGTTAAAGCTACTAAAACACAAATGTTAATTCAGTACTATAACTCATTAATCATGACTAATACTGAGTCATTTAAAGATTTCTATATTAGATTGGCAGAAATTGTGACCAAACTGCATGCCAATGGGATTGTTTATGATAGAAAGGAAATTGTCTCTAAAATACTAAGATCACTTTCACAAAAAAATGATAATAAGAGATATGAAATTGAGGATATGGATGATCAAAATATCACACCTTAACTCCTAAGTAAAAAATTAAGAACTATGGAAATGGAATTAGAATTTAAGAAACAATTGACCCGGTCCCAAAAGAAACACTCTACCTCCAATCTTATTTTTTCATCTAAGTTGACCACACCTGAACTTAGCATACCTAACATTGACTTAGACTCTGACGAGGACTGTAATTTAGATAGTTTGGATAATCAGATTGCCTTAATGTCTAAACAGTTTAAGAAAATTTTGAACTTTCGAAATAAAATAGCAAAAAACAAGGAAAACCTAATTATCCAAACCAATCTAACAATAGGCCTCATGAGAGAAGACAAGATAAACACCAAATTGATAATCACAAGAGACCTGAGAGAGACCTTAAAAATGTTAAATGATTTAGATGTGGGAAGTTACGACACATGGCTAGTGACTGTAGATTTAACTTAGACAAAATTCACAAACATAATAGGGCTCATCTATGCAAGACTTGGGATGATTCAAGTGAATCTAAAAATGATGAACCTGAGTCATATTACTCTTTTGACCCTTGTATGTCATTCTGTGCTAAGATAATCTACACCGATGATGAGGAATCTGATCATGGTATGTTAACTGATACTATGCATACTGTTTTATCTACCTTATTGCTTGAGAATGTTGATAATGCTTCAAACATTATGTGTGTGAGTCAAAGGGAATGCTTTATTATTGATGTTAATGGGTGTGTGAGTCTTAAAAATGAACCACTAGGGGACACTGCACACTACACACTTAGTGACTCCGACAACGATGACCTTCGTGACATTCACTCACTGTACATAAAAACTCTTAAGAAAATCACTAGACTTGAAAAGATTGTCAAGGATCTTACCCGGAAGATAGAAACCCTAAGTCAGATGATTAAACAGAATGCTGAAGATTACACTACTCAATGTCTAACTCATGAAAATAAGACCAAAAAATTGAACAAAAACTGAAAGAGTTGTTTGACTCAAATGAAATTCTGGAAATGAAATATAAAGGAACATTGTTATAATTGGTATAAACAAAAGAAAAGACATCCACAGTCTTCAAAAAAATTGCAAAATTTAAAAATAATTCTAAATGTTTTGAAGATTGTGTTGCTGAAAGTAAAACCAATTTTGATGATAGAACTGGAATAGGATTTTGTCCCAACTCTAAGATCCAAACTAAAAACTTTAAAACAATAAAGTTTGTATCTAGTGGCAAAAGACCTATTGAAACTTGTCCACACTTTCAAATTTTGAAAAATGAGTTTGATATAAAACAACCGAAGTTAGACATTAGTGAATCAAGTAAATCTAAGCATAATGTTGAACAAAAGGCTAAATATGTTAGCCCCCCTATTCGGCAAGTTGATTCGTCATTTCATCTTATGCCACCTTGGAACAAGACTACAGCTCAAAACCTATACAAGACTTCAAATAATAATTTTTCGAAGGTTATGAGTTCTACGTGCCATCTTTACTGCTCCTATTGTGATGTCTATAGGCATTCCCTTGTTGGTTGCTATTCCAAACGTCTATGTAATCCAGTCTATAACTCTTATGTTTATCATAACTTCAACTATTCTAGGAGAAGTTGAAACAACTATGCCCTTCCTAGACAGCCAACCAAGAATTCTAACTATCGTAATAGAAGGAGAAGGACTAATACTAAAAGACCATCAATAAGAAGGAATCCTAGATTATTTTCTAAACAAATTTCTCAAACTATTTATAATACCAATAAATATGGGCAAAAATCTTTTAAAGAAAAGACAGAACCTCGCAAGTTTTATCAAATACGAGCTAATAAGTGCAAAATGAAAACTAAATCAATTTGGGTCATAATAGATGATCTATTACCCCAGTTGAAATGTAATATTGTGATCAGTGCTTTTAAAAATTAACACACAATAACTAGATGGTATTTAGACTCTTGATGTTCCAAACATATGACCGGGGATGATTCCAAACTTTCAAATAAAATGAACTTCTCCATAGGAAAAGTCTTGTTTGGATATGGTGTATCAGCCCAAATTATTGGTCAAGGAACACTCCATGAAGAACGATTACCTATTCTTGAAGATGTTCTCTTGGTAAAAGGTTTTAAAGACAATTTACTAAGTACATCACAGTTTTGTAACTCAAACCATACTGTCACTTTTTCAAAGAATAATTGAAAATTTTAAATAAAAAAGGTGATTGCATTAATACAAGACTCCGCACTCCAGATAACTAATACCCAGTCAATCCAAGTACAAAGGTTTATAACATTGGCATAATGGATGACATTGGGATATGGCATAATAGGTTGGGTCACATTAATTATGACAGTCTTAGAAAATTATGTTCCCAAGAGATAGTTATAGGTCTTCCTAAGATCAAACCTAGTTCAAACATCGTATGTGGTCCATGTCAAGAAGGGAAAATTATTAAGGCTCCCCATAAGAAAGTTAAAGAAGTTTTATCCACTAAACCTCTAGAACTCATCCATATGGACCTAATAGGTCCTTCTCGTATTGTTAGTCTTTGCAAAAAAAGTTACATCATTGTTATGGTTGATGACTTCACTCGATTTACCTCGGTTGCCTTTTTAAAACACAAAAAAAACCTTTCGTAAGTTTTTGAAAATCTTAGTTCGTATAGAAATTGAAAAGGATTCCGAAGTGGATAGAATTCGTAGTGTTAGAGGAGGAGAATTCATAGATTCAGGTGTCATCGAATATTCTGACTATAATGGTTACAAACATGAATTTAGTGCTCCTAAGACACCTAAAAAAAATGGAATTGCAGAGCATAAAAATCAAAATCTTCAAGAAATGTCCTGTGTGATGAATTATGCAAAAAACTACCTAAATATTTTTGGGTAGAATCCAGTCATATATCCTGTCACTTAATCAATCGAGTCTACTTAAGGAAAAATACTTAACAAACATCCTATGAGCTTTGGTATGGTAAAAACCCTAACCTATATTACTTTAAAACCTTTGGTAGCAACTGTTATATCTGTAAAGACAGAGAACATCTGTCTAAATTCGAAACCAAAAGAGATGATGCCATTTTCTTATGATATTCTCCAAATAGTAGAGCTTAACGTGTCTAAAATATTCTTACCAAAACCATGATGGAATCCATTAATGTGGTTGTAAGTGACACTAATCTAGATAGTAAGACCAAAAAACCAACTATTGTGGATGAGTCCAAAAATATTTTAAATTATGACTCTCCAAAAATAGTTGAATCCTTACTAACTGAGACCCCTGAAGTACCTATCTGGGTTTCCAAAGATCATCCTTTAGATAATGTAGTTGGTAATCCTACTGAGCCTGTTCATACAAGGTCTCAACTTCGTAATATTACTCATTTTGCATGCTTTGTGTCTCTTATTGAGCCAAAGACTGTAAATGAAGCCTCTAATGACACTTTGTGGATAAGTGCTATAAAGGTGGAACTTCTTCAATTTTGTCATTCATGATGTATGGTATCTTGTACCCGGGCCTAAAAAGAAAAGGTTTATCGGCACACATTAGATTTTTAAAAATAAAATAGATGAATCTGGGATGATTATTCGGAATAAAGCTAGATTAGTTGCCCAGGGTACTCTTATATTGAAGGAATAGATTTTGAGGAAACTTTTGCTCGTGTCGCTCGCCTCAAATCTGTTCGCTTACTTTTTACAATAGCTTGTCGTTTACACTTTACACTATATCAAATGGATGTCAAGTCATCCTTCTTTAGCGAAATTTTAACTGAGGAGACCTATGTAGAACAACCCACACCCTCATCACCCAAATTATGTCTATCGTCGTAAAAAATCTCTTTATGGGTTAAAACATGATCCTAGAGCTTGGTATGAGCGTCTATCCAGCTTTCTTTTAGACAACGATTTTAGGATAGGAGGGAACAACCAAACTTTATTTGTCAAATATTTTGATAACAATATTACTATAGCCCAAGTTTATGTTAACGATATCATTTTTGGATCCACCTCCCCTTTAGAAGTTAAGACCTTCTCGGACATTATGCAAAAAGAACTTCAAATGTCACTTATGGGGGAGTTACAATTCTTCTTAGGGATCCAAGTTAAATAAAATTCAGATGAATTATTTGTATCGCAAACTAAATACGCTTTAGAGATTGTTAAGAAGTTTGTCCTAGAAACAGCTAAAGAAGCAAGGACTCTTTTCAAAATATGGGAATGGTGAAGCCTTGATTCTACCTTATACCGTAGTATGATAGGAAACTTACTTTACCTTACTGCCTCCCATCCTGATATCATGTACTCTGCATGCGTGTGTGCTCATAATCAAAACAATCTTAAAGAGATTCATCTCTTATGCATCAAAAGAATTATCAAATACATTAAAGGCACTCTAAACTTAGGACTTTGGTACACTAAAAACACTTCTAGTACTCTAGTAGGTTACACCGATGTTGATTAGGCCAGGTGTACCGATGATAATAAGCGTACTTCAAGAGCGTGTTACTACATTGGTAACAATTTGGTAGGATGGAGTAGTAAGAAACAAAACTGCACTTCCTTGTCTACTATCGAATCCGAATATATTGCCGCATGAAGTTGTTGTGCTCAATTACTTTGGCTAAAACAGATGCTGAAAGATTACGGTATAACTGAAGATAAGTTACATCTCTATTATGACAATCAACGCGCGATTAATATTTCTAAAAATCAGTTCAACACTCTCGTACCAAACATATCAAAATCAGATATCATTCATACATGAGTTAGTTGAATCTAAGGAGTTAGAAATTAATTACCTACCTACTGAATTGTAATTAGCTGACCTATTTACTAAACTATTATACTATCTTCGATTTGAATCTTTGCACAAATCTATTGGTATGGTTATGGCAGAACAATGACTTATTGTTTCATACTTATTTTTCTTTGCCCTTTATCCATTCGAGACAAAATGGGGGAGAAATTTGAGTTCGCTTGGACATCTTGTTGTATTCTGAACTAAAAAGCTTGATCTTAGCTATGTTATTTTTAGGAATCAGTACCTTCATTTACAACAGCATTTTGATAGTGTATTGGTCTGTATCTAGTTGAGTTATGTAATTTTCTCTTTCTAGGATATTGGGTAGATAAAATTTTGGTATAGGAATAGGTTTTTCGTATTTCTTTTATATCCCTACAAGTCCTTGATGACTCAAAGGATATTTTGTCTCATATTTCCAAAGGGGGAGATTGAACCACCCTATATATTTGACTCACTTGAGTCTATATTATATAGCTGCTCATCTAGTTTGGAAATAGTGATAAAATTAAGTCATACCCTTTTCAACCAACAAGCCTTTAGAATCTACATTAAATTTCCTTTGATAGTCCAAAGATATAAACACCAACACCACACCTAGGATCATTTATGTGTTGCAAATAAGATTGCATTCTTCATAATATGTGTGTGTGTGTGAGTTAAATCCCTTTAAAATAATTTTTCCATAATTTTTGGGATATTTTAAATAAGTTCTGAGTTTTTTTTAAACAATTTTTAGAAATTAAAAATTCACTTATACAAAGTTTGTGGGCTGGTTTGTAATTTCTTTAAGATGTTAAAACTTTTTGGGGTAGAAACCAAATGTGCTTGATAATTGTGTGGGTCAAAATTGTATTTCTGTAAGTTCTAAAACACGCGTCTTATACGCCATCTCAGCCTTACAAGTGTTAGACTCATAATGGCTGAATTTGTATTTGCTTTCCCTCACATACCTGTGTTTGATTGTGAACCCTTGGATCGTTTTAATCTATGTCCTGCATGTATTCTTACCTTATCCTTATGTTTACATTTAAACCAATCAGAGTCTTTATAATTTTGGTGCATTGGTAGCCATCAGATTTACCTCGCTCTCTTAAGACTTAATCGTGACCATTCATTTGCTTCGAATTTCTAGAGGCTTCTATGGCTTAGTATAAATAGATTCCATGTATTGAAATTACATATTTTGTTCACCTCACTCCTGAAATAAAATAAAGAGAGAGGGAGAGAGAAGAGGGAAAGAAAACCCTAAATTAAACACTAGCCAAATCTCACCAGAAAATTATTTGTGAGAGTGTGTTAGTTCGAGAGTTGTGAAGATCATTCCTATTTGGTCCTTTATATCTTTTCCAACTTAATTACAACAGTTTGATCTCATTTTATTTAATAGAAAACATAGATTGAAATTATATGATACATTTTCACGTCTATCTTTCTTAGATTTGATTTCTTGTTTCGAGGAATCATAGTTTTGTTGGGTGTTTACAACTGTTATGTTTTCAAACCCTAAAATCAACAAAACAGTTTCTAATTTCAGTTTCTTTGAACATTTATACTCAGATCTAGTTTAAGATCTTGATTGGGGATTTACACTTTCACATATTTCACATTTTGTGAAATAGTCTGTATATTTTCAAAATAAGAAAGTGTTTAGGATCTTGTCTTGTGTATATAGAAATGTTCCCTCTTGATTTGTGGATATATTGGAAGGTCCAAAGTGTGATAGTTTCGATCAAACTGATTTTGGAAATCTTTACATATTTGTGATATGTTTGTTATTTGATTAGTATCATGTCTGTAATTAAGTGTGTGTGAGTTTCACCCATGTGATTTAGAACACATCACCACTTACACCTTCACACTACTACACCGAAAAGTGTTGGTATTGAGATTTTTGATTTTTAAGTCGACGTAAAGCTAAAAGGAGTGGAGTTACAAAGTTGAGAAAACATCAACAACATCATAGCCTTGGGAGTCAAAAAATCTAGAGGAGTTGGTACATTTCTGAACTTAGAATTAGGTTTGATTGTGTGTCTTGATTGTTATATAGTTTGTAAATTGTTACTCTATTTTAGTGGATTTTTACTTTTGAGGTGTAGAGACCTCCGTGGATGTTTCCCCAATTGGGTGGGGTTTTACCACGTTAAAAATTATACTCATATACTTCGTATTCCTTGAGGCTGTGTTGATTTGATTTCTTTATAAGTTTTGGTTTTCAAAACTGATAAACCTATACCTTAAATAACTCGTTCATACTTTTTTACACATCTTGTGTTAAGAAATTTGTTTTAAGAAAAGAGTTTATTCAACAAACTATTCAGAGCCATTTAAATGGTTTAATCTTGAATTAAACGACTTAAGTGGTACTTTTTTCAGCCCAAGGGCCCTTTGCCAAGGCCAGGAGTTCTATGTTGGTATCATATTTAGGCTTGTCAAAAGAGGTTTGTCGCTCCCCTTTACCCATTTGCTACTGCATTTACTTTATTATATTTTTTTAATATTCTCTCTATTGTCTTTTTCTTTTCTAGAAGTTGTCGACAATGTTTTCGACATCAGCAAGGACTTTTTCGATAATTTCCTCTTCAGTCTAGGTAAACATTACCTCCCCTGAGTCCTTTATCTTTTATTTGCCACATTCTGAAAGTGCATCTTTTTGATGTCTTTTACTCTTGTGCACACATGTGACTGTTTCTCTTAGTCACCTTTCCTCACCTCTCCCTTCCTCTTTGGTAAGAGGTTCCCTTTCTAGGCTATCTGAGGTACATTTAACTTGTCTTCTTCATTGCCTTTCTCTGCATTATCATATTTTGTACACCCGTAACTATATCATCTTTGTGTATGCTTTTTACGTGGTACCTTTTTTCAGCGGCCCTTCTTCTACTGAGGGGGCATCACCATCCTTAGGAGGCACTTCTCTTGGTATATTGCCTCCAGGAAGAATTCCTATCTCCTGAGTTTTCGTGTCTACGGACCTTAGGATTCACATCCTGCCCATACCTTATCGGCCCATTTTTATCATTGCATCCAGCGAGCCTGTTATACAGTTAGCTCCACCTCTCAAGTATTGCTTATTCTGGTTAGGCCTCATTTCTTACATTACTTTGAATTTGATCTTCTGGCCATTTTATTATGATTTAGGACATCGCATCTACCACGGCTATCCCGCCAATTGTCTTCCTTCCTTCCTCTTTAGAGGGGTTTCAGGTATGCCTGCATGTGATTATTTTGTCTTTTTGGTCCCTGTTACCATGCCATTGGGATTTCATTTTCATACTCTATGTTTTTCGTGCTAGTTGGTTGCCACTACCTCTTCTTTGACCGCCCCTTCGGTTCCCTTTCCAGTAGTCCCTACCACATATGGGGGAGCTCCTAAGATAGCACTTGCTTCAGCCAACCTAGTCGAAGTCCCCTTATCTGAGGGGCTTGTCTCTATCTCCATGGGACCAGTCTCTGTGGTATGTTAAACCTTTGAAAACTCTACTTTCTATCTTGATTACACCTCTGTGCATGCAAAATTTCCTTTTTAGCATATTTATGCATGCATTCTCTTTACTAGTGGGGCTTATATTTGAACTCCTAAGTGAGTAGTCCACTAGTTCTTGTGCTTGAGGAGGCATTGGTCACCCACCAACTGGTCCCCCTCCTGCTCCGATTGTTGAAGAATCTCTAGCAAGTGTTCCATTGGGGAATTCGCAGGTAAACACTTAATCTAGTGGATTCTTCAAGCTCACATTTTCTATGTAAATACTTTCTTGGCATTTACCTATTTCCCTATTATCAGGTTAGCACCACGATTGTCCCTTTAGTTACGGGACAACCAGGGGGACTACTATGAGTAATGTATTATACTGGAATACCTTACTATGTCTTTGTTACCCTTTTTCTTCTTGCTCTTACTATTCAAGTAACCTCACCTTTACGTCCATGTTTTTTTTCAAGTTAGTGAGGTAGCTGTCCCTAGTTCAACGAGACTTGCTGTGAGTGCTATAATGTGCATTCCCCAAGTATTGAACTGTCACACTTGAGTATTTTTCTGTCTGTTTTAGCAGGAACCTTTCTCTTTTTTTGTTTGTAAGAAAAGAAGATACTAACATTTACCTTTTTTCTATTAGACCGATACTCAAGGCTATGTGGTTCCCCTTACCCTTGGTGACAGCATATTGACCCCCTAGGATTTAGGGTAGACCTTTAATGACCTTTGTTTCGATCAAAATGTGAATGACCCACTCTTACTGATTTTCTTCTCTATAACTTATCCCTTATTACTTTCCATTCTGTAGGATCCAGTTGATGAGCCCGCTGAGGCCACTAGGGAGACTGACCAGAGTTTCGAGGCAACTAGTAATGCTGGCTGTGACGAGGATTCCTCTATGCCTCTTTTAGAGCTTGAGTCTCATATCACTGGTTACGATGATATAGAGGTGGAGGCTCCTGGGGCTTTTATGAGTGTGTTATGGATTTCAGAGTTGCCCTTCAGATTTCGTGCTCAGGAGCTAGAGATGTTGGAGCTTCTTGTAGAGCACCATCCTAAGACTTTCACCTCCCAGAGAGTCCTCAACATTGACAGCCTTACAATCTTCAATCTGAAGGCCTTAGCTAGCCATCTTCATGAGTTCCTGTCTACCCCTCCTACTGATGTGACTGCTCGTAGGGTCTCGCTATTTCTCTAGGCTCTTCATGATCTTCAGCGTTTCTATTATTTCCAGCTGGATTGGCTTGAAGTTTTAGTTCGGCATTTTCTCGACACCACGTTTAGGAAGATGATGAAGCTTCATACTTCTTGATAGATTAGGGAGTAGCAGCATCAGGCTGAGGCCGCTTGGATTCGAACTCAGATTCAGTTTCTATAGGCTAAGATGGCCAAGCTGGAGGCGGGTGCTGCCGAGGAAGAGGCTTGGATAGCTAGGTTAGAGGAGCATCTCGTTGAGGATGCTGGTCCCTCTTACACAGACTTTTTCTACTAGTAGAATCTATTTTTCATGTTATCTAGTGGATAGACAGTTTGGTTGTTTAGACTTCCTTTTGTATACTTTTTCACATGTAAAGGACTTCGCCATTATTAATGAAAAAGTATTTTTGTCGATTTCTATTGTTTTGCTCATTTACTTCTATCTCAACCTTGGTATCTTCTTAGCATGTCTTGTCCTAACATCTCCTCTAGATGTGTGGTATTTACATTTTTTGACATGAGAAAGTAACATATTTAGAACTGTCCCCTTTAACTATGTGGTACTTGCATTTTATCTGTGCAGGTAAAGATTTATAGAACTGTCCCCTCTAATTGTGGGGTACTTGCATTTTTATCTGGGCAAGTAAACATTTTTTATAACTGTGCCCTCTTACTGTGGGGTACTTGAATTTTATCTGGGCAAGTAAATTTTTTTGAATTGTCCCCTCTAACTGTGGGGTACTCTTATTTTACCTAGGAAAGTAAACATTTTTAGAACCTTCCCCTCTAACTATGGAATACTTGCATTTTATCTCGGAAAGTAACATTTTTAGAACTTTCCCCTCTAATTGTGGGATACTTGCAATTTTTCTGGGCATGTAACATTTTTAGAACTATCCCCTCTAACTGTGGAGTGAACAGTCACACCTCTATATTTAGTTTTCCAATCATTCCATTCATAGTTTAAGATGTTATTAATTTTCAGTATTCCTGTCCAGAATCATGTATTTATTTTATTTAAAGAGTTGTTACGGATCCATAGTAGTTCCCAAGATATTTATATTTGGTTTTTGAATTATCAGTTATTTCCTTCGGTTTCTGGAGATAATTGATTATCATAGTTTACATATAAGATAATTAATTTTTTTTCTCAGTTATTTTTCTTTTATTTGAAATGTAATGTGGATTGTTTACATTATGTCGTTACATATTTATTTACATGTTTTAATCTTAAAGTGGTATAAATTAATTGACACACACTATCTTTAGTGTATTAGAATGGCCAATGACAAGTGGAGAATTAGGGGTGTTACAAAGCATCTGGTACTAATTGTTCGGGAAAGACATCCTTAGGCACCCAACAATCCTCACAACCTAACAATGCAAAAACATAATGGGGATCATCAACTGTATACCAGTATTATAGATCAGAGGTCCTTTGGAATTGTAGAAGACATAGGGTGTTCAAACACCCATGCTTGTAAGCTTATGCTTTGATGTCCTTAACTTGAAAATGAGCGTTGATTTCATCATCATCATAACAATCTCTCCACACCCTCTTAGGTACATTATGGAACCTATGGTAGTACTTGACAGTAAGACCATGGTTGATTGCCTATGACTTTACTATATCATTCTACCTCCCCTCATAAAGTGGAGTTATTATTTTTCAACAAGGACATCAACCCCCCCATGTTTTCTCAAGTTTGGGATTGTAATCTTCAATCTCTTTAACATGACCAAAATTAATAAGGTAGGTCCTTTGAAAACCTTGTAAAATAATTAGATACACCAACCTAATCCCAAAAGAAAACTTTTTCCCGAGAATATGGTCAAGGTCGTCATCAACTAGTTCATGTTCCTCTTGACCGTAGGTATGGAAACCAAAGTACCAGTTAAAAAGACACTTCTACAAAGTGTTCAAAAGAGAAAAAGTAAAAAGGTTTACAATAACATTTTTTAAAGAAAAAACACGTCTTTCATTCAAATGTGCAAAATAGGCTATCATCCTTACAATCATAAAATAACAAAGGAAAAATTCAAGGGGGGAGATTAGATGAAAGACTAGGTCTTGACTAGGTCCTTGATAGCTTATTTCCAATAACTTTTTATTCTTCTTGGTCAAACACTAAAGGGGGGACAAGCTGATGCTCAACTAATAGTTCAAAAGAATAAGGTAGATCAACCCTTTAAAGGAATCATGCCACTATTCCTTGAACCATGCCTTATTGACGTAGTTGATTTATTGTTCGACATGCTTGAAGGAGGCATCCCATCCTTTGTTCTCTACTATATTATTTGCCTCTAAGATCTCCTTCAAATTTTTACCAGAGGTTTCCAACTCCACCTTCAATCGCTTCACATCTTCGGGAACTTTTGTTCAAGTTCTCTTTTAAATCCCTCCCCTTTTCAGATAGCTGAAGGTTGGCCTCATCCATGAAGTATTGTAGGTACCCCATAACCGATTCAAACTTATAACCTTTTGTGACACCCTGCCTAATTAAATTTTGGGTAATCAGTCCTTTATTAAATTAAACCGAAGTGACCGGTTGGTTCATTCTAACCATCACTGACAAAAAACCATTTTTCTTTATTTAACACCTAATAAATAATTAAGCTAAGTGTCGAAACATTTAATTTTAATTATACTCAAATAATCCATTAATAAATTTCCATTATTTAAAATATAAGACATTTACATTCCACATAAATATAATAAATACTGGACATGAATCAACTACTGAAACAAATTAGACTAGATAAAACATTCTAGTTCAAAGTCTCAAACTAACAAACCATAAAATTCGCAAGTGGAACATAAATAAACAACTAAAGTAAATTGAGCACAATCTCGAAAAAATGACTTAGAATGGGCAAAACATGCCTTAAATGAAATGTCTGAGTAGAGCTGAAAGAAATGATAGTGGCGTCTAAATGCAAGGGCTTGTAACTCCCACAATCGTTGCAGCTCGCTAAACAATCCAAGCGTCTAAGCTAGTAACCCTGTGGTTGGGCACCTGGTATAATACATATGTATAGCAAAAGAGATAGGAATAGCAAGAGACGGGTTAGAGCCCGAGTTGTAAAAATATTTATTTTAGCAATTATTTAAAACTGCAATAATGCAAGTATTACGTGCATGTTAGTTTCGAACTCTCCCATGATATTCTTACCTCTCTAGTATTGTGCATGCATAACGTACATCTATCCTAACCTAATTACCCATAATATTCCCAACTAGATCATAGACTAATAATTCTAAATATATCTGAAAGGAGTAACCCGAATCAACCATACAATATGCTATTAAAAATCATTTCTCCCATAGAACTAAATATCATTATTCGTCGTTCGATTGGTTAATCTTTTACCCAGTAAGATTATTTTATTTCTCATTATTACTATATCTACTAATTTTACATAGTAGAATTTTCCCAAGTTTATTCATATTTATAGTCACATCATCCCTATATATGTATACTATACTTGCACCCTTTGGTTAATACCACTAAGCGCAAAGCAATTATCATCATTACCATATCTACTAGTTACAAGCAGTAGAAATATTCACAAACATATATATATATATATATATATATATATATTCACATCATCCCTATACATATATACTAATTCTGCACCCCTTGGTTAAAACCACTTGGCGCAATGTATACTCTGCTATTATGTCCCGATGCATCAATCACTGCATAAAGGATTGTTGGTTCAATCTCTCACGAATCATAAAATTCAAATCACATATATTGGAGGCGAGTATACTCCCCATCCAAATGGGTCACGCACATACCTACGCTCCAATTCAGCCGTCGAAACTATCCTACATCTCAGATAGCACGTAACCAAGTTAATATACTCTCGGTACAAGTCAAATATCAGCCCATTGGGTCACCCAAGATAAGACTGTCCACTACGTTAAACCTCCTCCCAATTGCAATCAATGTAGGTATGCTATACACGCAATAATAATAATAATAAAATAATTGGCATTCCCACATCCCATTAAAATTCAAGGTACGCATCCAACCCTTACATGTATTTTTCTTACATAGTATTCTCTCATTACTACTTATAATATAATTATTTTCGTTATTCCCTCTCTAAAAATTTCCAAGGTTAATTCACCTTTCCAAATATTTAAGGTATTACTCTATGAATATTCCCTAGCAATTCTGCATTATGCTACAATCACCAAATGACAGTTCCCTATCTCAAAACAATTGTGTAAACTTAATTGGGCAAACATTTTAATTTTCCAAGTTTTAAATCTATCATTCGAACTAGGTCAGATGTCGTTTGAACGAAATCACGCGAGATCCTTTCTCGTTCGAATGAAGCTCAATCTCATTCGAACGAGATTGAGCAGTATTCTCCCCCCACCAAACTTGTTACGTTCTACACCCTTAATAGTTTTGTTTTCCACCATTTTTAAGCCTAAAACCTCTAAATAATCATCCCAAACACCAATCATCCAATTCCAATCGACTACCTAACATCTGTATATGATTTCCAACAATATATCATAATTAAATCATCCCTAATCATCAATAAATTCAAAATTCCCAAATTTAATTATCAAGAACCCTAGTTCTCAAATTGTATGCATAACTCTAAATTAAAAACCATATTCGTTTCTCAATTTCAATATATAATTTCGAGATTTCTATTCTACATGCAAAGGGTTCAATTCTTCATCAAAATAACTCTTAATCCATTATTTAAATTCTCTAAATTCACCCAAATCAATCTACATCATGTATTTGATTCCTATAATAACATGAGCACAATTATTGCTAATAGAAAGAAAGTAATAAATTATGATGTTTTGAACCACTGATGAGATTGGTATAGACTTGTTCCTCGTCTTCCGATCTATGCATTGGTGGGATTTGCGGTGCGAGTTCTTGAATTTTGCACCAAGAACACCTATGGACTGTCTTCATGTTTCTCTGTGGTTCTCTCTCCCTCTCTCTTAGGTTTAGAAACTGACAGACTTCCTCTCACCCATGTATACTACCTTTTATTTTTCTAATTTTCGTCCATATTAACTCCCCCAAAATTCAAAGGACAAAAATACCCCTATGGGGTGATGGTTAGGCCTAAAAGTATTTCGGAGTCCAAATAAAATACCCGAGTAGAGTTTTCTGACTATCTCGACCCTTTCGGACTCAATGGAACACTCGAAATGGCCATGCGAGTTACTTAAAAATAATTTCCTTCTTTAGTTCATTAAATTATTCTCGACATAACTCACACGTGCGTCCCGACTTAATAAACCAAACTGTCGTATTTTCCACTCTCGATAATTTATAAAATTTCATCATTTTATATTACATATCCACACAGTGATATTCAATCATTTTCATCAATAAGTATTAACCCTTGGCACGCTAGTTAATAATTACATTAATCTGGATTAATTAGCAATTAATTTCTCACATTTTTAATTTAATTAATCCAATAATAATAATTATTCCTATAATTATTTAAATCATTAAAAATAAAGGGTGTTACACCCTTCTTAGACTACGCAATGTCTTTCTCCATTATTAAAGAAAAATTGACCAAGAATTGGAGAAATAACACATTTATCAATCCAAGTGAAAACCAACTTATAGCTAAAGAGTAGGGTCAAACACTTGCTAGATAAAGGGCCTCAAAATCATGTAGGACAAGATCATACTTCTTTAAGGATGCCGCGTAAGCCCGATATCTCATCAAGATCACTCGTGAGATCAGATCAATGGTTAAATTAGCTTAAGCATCCATTAACTCCTCGATAATCTCCTTGCCCTTACTTTTATGAGAAAGAGATAGGTCGGTGTCATTTATATGTTTTGTTATCTTAGAGGCATCTTACCCCTGATCCTTGACTGACGAGTCATTCACATTCACCGGAATAAATGAGCTCTTTGTTTCTTTCATTTTCTATGTTAGGGAAGTTACAATATTTGCTAAAGATTTATCTATAAGGTCGAGAATCTAACACTTGGGTACCATTTTATTAGTAAAAGAGTTTTTAGGGGCATATAACAAATAGTCCCTCAAACTTTTTTTTAATACACGTTTAGTCCAAGCCTTTTTATTTTGCACCAAAAATTCCTTCACCATGCTAAAAAGGCTTTACCATGCCACTGGCGCGGACCTTTAAAGATAAGAGGATAAGGGACTTTTTGGTACAAAATAAAATACTTGGACTAAGTGTGTATTAAAAAATATTTGAGGGACTTTTTGGTATTTGATCCTTTTTTTTAACTATGGATATCTCCTCAATGTTGAGCGGTTCAAAGAACTGGATGTCGGAACCAAACAGGAGTCAAACATACTAACCTTAAGAGGAGGATGATTATAAGAATATAGTTATGATAACCTTCGGGTATCTCCAGATACTTATTAACTAGATTAACTATAAAGGATGTTACGTTGGACATATTGCTAAGAAGAAAAATCACTAATCGTGGATAACCTTGCTGCACAAATGTTTATTTGATCGACCAAAGTTTATTTGAATAAAAAAAACTAGCTTCACCTAGGCGTGGATCTTTCTTCTTAGGGGATCTTCCTTTAAGTCCTATTTGAAGGAGATATTTCTTAATAGGTTCTATCATAATAGTTTTTTCTCAATAGGTCCTATTTGTACATACAGTGAATATTCACTGTATGTTTACAAATAGGACCTATTGGAACAAAAATCTTATTTCATGGGACCTGATAGAGCAAAAAAAAGATGTTAGGACCTATTGAACTACATACTTAGTAAACGGGACTAATTGGTAAAAATCCCTTCGTCTTATGATCAGCTACTAAAAGGGGAGAAAATTATTTCATGAACAAATTAAAGACAATACCACAACATACATTGAAATGAGAATGAGGAAACCTAAATAAGCACACAACATATCACCATAGAAACTTTGTGGGAACATTGTAAGGAGGTTAGCCCTCAGGGATTGTAAAATGTTCCTAATTATTTACAAATATTCCTTGGTACTAATAATCCTTATTAGGATTAGGAATACTAAGACTAAATAATGTTTAGCCTTCCTAGCCTTTGGATAATAAACATTTCCCGTTGATAGAACCTATTGATAGCATACCTTTTATGGATGTCAAGGTTAGTGACATAGAGTTCATTAAGCTGATTGATGCCATTAACTATACTGCAGATGTTGGGGGGGGGGGGCATTGGGTTTAGTACCATCTTGAAGAACTCACATAACATAAAAATGTTGATTAAGAGGAAACATAATGATAACCATATCCACCAGCATACCATAATTATCAATAATTATCTTTGGGATCTCCACAGTGACCAAATCAGGGATATATTTCCTCTTGAATTCTTTAATGGTGGATTAAATTATAATGTAAACCATATTTGCAAAATTTATATAGTAAATAACTTCACTCATAGAGATGAGGGTGATGAAGGTCACTGAAGTGCTTTGAGGCTCTTAAATATTGTTTAAAAATGAGAATTTATGGTCGGCAAGTGATTTGGATAATTTTGCAAGCAGACATCCAAAAATATAAATCATCATTAAGAACAATTCAATGATTGATGTCTTCATGATTTTCTTGAAGGACACTCCTCATTTAAAAAATATAGAACATGTTTTACCCTTCGACCAGAGAAAGACCTCACACCTCAAGCACTAAAAGTCATTGAGGGAAATTATGGGATCGAGACATATGAAGCATGTGGAGGATTACTAACGTGTGTTCCACACCTATGAAAGGCTTGACTAAATAGAAAATATTTTATTTTCTTTCTTCCCAATTGGTACATGATAACTCACAAAGATATACATACATTTAAATAGATCTTATCATAATGAGATGATAAGTGATAAGGAGAGAGCCCAATATCTATAAGATACTAGTATTTTTCATTATAAACAACTGTAACCACCCAATTAGTCAGACATGACTAGAGAGGATATAGAAAATTTGTCAAATCATACACTCAGACTCAATAAAAACCCTCCTTCTACATGGATGTGGGGAATTCTTGTCGAACTGCGTATATCTGTGTATTCCCCATTCTATTATATTTGGTAATTCTTGTTGATGCATTGTATTAGGTTTGTGGGACTAAATTGACCATGCTCGTAAGTTTTTAACTCTTTGAGGCTGGTCCTAATCCCTATGGTACACAAAGATAAGGGAGAGAGGAACACACTGAGTAATTCTTAAGGAAATATTCTAGTAGGGACTCCTACATAGCCAAGTCGGGAATGGAAGAAAAAAGGGTTATTCACATTTGAAGGCTTATTTAAGAACTATGTGAATTTTCTAAATCCTTGGAATAAGTCTATATAGTCTCTAAAGGACAAGATCAAATACTCATGAAAAGGAAAATGAAATATCCATAAATTTTACATTTGGGGGGGGGGGGGGGGGGGGGGGTCTCCCTTCATCCTAATCGTTGTTAGTTTTCGAAACTTTACCAATTTCAATACCCTTATCTTCTCGCCAAACTACAAGGGGGATTAAGATTTAATTGAATATGTCAACTGGTAAATATATTTATAAATATCTATTTCTTAGCTAAATCGGATATGCTATATAGGAGCCTAATACATATCTTAAAATAATTAACCAATCCTTTTGTGTTACACTAATGCTTCAATGTGAAAATGGTTAATCGTGTGAATTATATTTTTGGCTATAAGAAAAGGAAGTATAAATAAACTTAATAATACATAAATACTTTCAATGATGGTATTTTTGAAGTTATAAGAGTATACTCTACTCATGCACCCTCATGTCACTTGGATTGTCTTAGTCGATTTACAAAATACAGTTTGGATTTAGTCAAAGAGGTCTCTATAAATATTCATAAAATTCATATCAGATCATTCATGATGTTTCCCCAAGTTATCACTTTCGATAAACTTATTTTGACTAGAGGACTTAGATTAAGCCCTTTCATTACATAATTTCTTAAATTATTCTTTTTGTGGTTTTTATGATTTTACAAATACATGATTTTATTGTATTCCTATATAAAACTAACGCTTAAAATGCATCATTTTTGTTTAGAATTGTCTTGGTTGTATGTTGGATAAGAAAATTCTGAGTTTTACGAAACTCTGCAAAGATGGAAATCGCTAGCTCAATCTACGACCTTGGTCATTGACTATTCTCCTCAGTGAAGAATAACTTCACGTTCCCAAAGTGTCTATGTGGTCACAATCTTTGGGAAAAACTAATGAAAAAACTTTGGCTTGTAGGGTGACCTTGTGTCACTGAGCCTTAGCATCAACAAAGACTTTCTTCATGACCTTGAAGCAGCCACAATACATAAATTTTTTAATTGACAAAACATCTTACCAAAAGATTTCTTTTGTAGCTATCTTAAGACAAAAACATGGTTAAGTAGACACATTGATATTGTCGTTGCCTATGGATTTTTTTATAACTTTAGAATCCCATTTATCTTCAGATAATTGTATATATAATCAATTGTTTCTCTATTTCTCCAAATAATAGGTGAGAAGTGAATTTGTAAGAGATAAAATATCTTATCTTTTAAAGGAAAAAATTATGTAATGCTCTCATTGCGTTCTTCAAGTTCTTTTTTGTTTCTTGAACTATTGAAAGCTAGTATTTTTATATTTAACTTGTTTTAAGAAATTCTTTTCGAAAATAGTTTTGTCCTTGAATATGGTCTACTTTCAAAAATGTTAAAAAAAAAAGAGAAATGAAACTTTTACTAGATCTTTTTCAACCATAGAATATCAACAAAAATACTATAATTTAGTCGATGATTACTTGTTGTTTGAATTGTCTTGATAGAAAAGTGTTCTTCCACTTATAATAAGATTTGATTAGCATAATATTTGAAGATATTGGTTGCAGATCACAACCAGTCGTGATTGTGTAGCGTACTCTCGCTATTGGTTCTATCCTACGAGAATATGGTGATAAAGTGTTGATAGGAAGTTAGTACATTATGTGATTGTAAGTTATATTTTCCCATTTATGTAAATCTTGACCATAATACATTTGTCATTTATTTGGACCCAAGTTTTTTTTCCCATTAGTGGGTATTCCTCATACATCCAGTGTTATGTGAATTACTTTAGTTTTCACAATATTACAATCACTTGTCTTAATAAGAAGATAAAAATAATTAGATTCTAATAGTGATAAAATATTTTATCACGTGGACCTTTTAGATACTTTACACCATTTGTTGTTTGACAAAGAAGATTATCTTACTAAATTGGCAATTAATTTTTAGTTAGGTAGTTACATTCAAGGTCTGCCACTTTCAGAGGTTATCGACTATGATGTCAAAGTCTCCAGTACAACTATATCAAGAAGCTATAAGAAGTGAAAAAGTGCTCATGAGATCCGTTATTGAAGAATATGACAAATACACCTGTTCTCCATGGGGGGTGCAACGTATTTGTCATCCAAAATGATTATCTAATTACATTATAGAACATATAAACATTAAGTAATGCAGAAACATTAATCTGAAACTAAGACAATATCCGTTTGAGGTAAGTGTTGGGCATTCCGTCCTTAAGAAAAAATTTGCCCCGCACTGGTGCTTGATGAAAGCAGCGAAAATCATCTCCCAGGATACAACAATTTCACTTGCAATACTAGCACTCCAAATTGCAAGTCTATTTTGAACCAATAGTGCAGAACTCTAAATTTTATGTGGACTCAAATAGGCTGATCAGAAGATATTTTCTGTCTCTAAAAAATGTGTTTAAGGACTGACCAAAGCCGCTTATTTATACTAAATAAGTGGCGGTTAAAAAATAGTTAAAAAAATCGCAGTAATTGACTATTGCAATAAAATCGATATTTAAATAGTTAACAAATGAAAAAAAACAAAAAAGGGAATAAAAAATGGGTGAAAACAAAATAAAATTAACACAAAAAATAATAAAAAGACTATTAAATTTTTCCCAAAATGTTTATACTTTCGCCAAGTTAAAGCCCAAGGACCAAGGACCATGATCTACGAGCATAAGCCGAGTCAAGCCGAATTGCTAGAGGCAGTGGTGTTCATGCACATATGTGTGGGTTGGAAGTGAAACTAAGCCCATGTCATTCCTACCTCCTTCAAAGAGTTGGTATACCCCAATGGAACTAAGCCTTTAAGCCAAAATGGGTTATATTATACTACACCCATTTTTCACATTCTTTCTATGTGGAACAAGAGCTTTTAACATAACACTTCAATCAAGCTCTACATTCCAAGTGGGTACTTTGAGGTATAATTTCTCATTCATTAATTTACGGTTTTACACATGTGAGTATACCAGGTTATACTCCTTGAGGAGGAGAACACGTTACCATTTCAAACTATTTCGAAAGATGTGTGGATCCCATATTCAATTGACCATAAAGTTGATAAGAAAATCTGATTTTCTAACTCAATTAAATACCATAAAAATATCATAAATTCTAAAAATCCCACCCATGAATGACATTGGTTGGAGCAACACAAAAGACTATACATACACTAAGAGAGATCTATAAAAAATTCCTATATCTAGAGAGATTTCTTTTGGCCTTGAATTTTTCCTAGGGAAAGACTGTTGGATTAAGTTTCTAGTCAGTGAACGCGATGTCTTGAATTGTTCCTTATTTTTTATAAATCATGTGAATAGTCTTCATATATCAATTTTTTGAATAATGTTCGTTCTTTCATTTGGGTTTATTTTGGCCTTGAACAATTCCTGGTTTCATGAGTGCTTTAGAGTATTTCATCCTTCCAAATTTCTCATAGAAGCAGGCCCTTCACACTCATATAGGTGAATTCCCATTGAGATTATCCTAATAGACCCCACTTGAATTTTTTAAAATACAGGAGTCATTAAAAGCTAAGTTTATCCTAACTTACTTTGAAGGTAGCACGATTTGATCATAGGAATAGGAATGAGTTTGAAACTCATCAGTGATCCATTCAAAAAGTTATTTAAGATTAGGTTGTCCCTTTTGACCTAGTTCTTGAGATCTCCAGTCAGCTACGTAGGGTTTCCATCAAGACAACTCTTTATTTTTTAGCCTCTAATCCCATTCCCCTTGATAAATTATATACTTTCTCTCTATTCAACCCTTTGGTTAATCGATCAACTATATTGTTATTCCAATTAATATAATCAATGAAAATTATTCCATTAGAGAGAAGTTATTTGTAATAGCCCATATTTTTACGCATATTTATTTTATTATGAAATTATGGAAATTGGGATTAATTAATTTAAGGGAGAAAATTTATTTTATAATTAATCCCACTTCATGGTAAAATTACTAGCGTGATGAGAGTTAGTAGCTATCAAAAATAATTATGTTGAAATCATGTTGAGTAATAACTATGTTGAACATTACCAAGTGAGTAATGTAATAGATGGTTTCAGAAATAATAATATGTCCGGAGATGAGATACATGGCAGTTAAGATATAATTATTTGGGACACGCGTATGAGTCGCGTCACTCTTATATATTTGGGGATTAAAAAGATAAATTATTTTTATATAACTTGAACGACTATTTTGAGTGCGCGAGTGTGTCGGGAAGGGTCTAAATAGTCAGAAAATACTACTTGGATGTTATATTTGGAATCCGAGGCATCTTAGCCCAAAACGAGTATTTAGGTCTTTTGATATTTTTGGGAATTTAAATGGACAAAAATTAGGAATTAAAATAAAGGTTATACGTGGGTTAGAGGTTACTGTCAGTTTCAACCTACGTGAAAGAGAGAGGGAGAACCAAAGAGGAAGAAGAACTCCATTGGAGAACTAAGCTAAGAACTCAAGGTTTCCCACCAAGATTTACACCAAAGTGTAGATCGCGACGAGAGGATCAACTACATACCCATTTTAGTACGAGAATCAGAAATCCATTCCAAGGCAAGTGTTTACCTTCCTCCTCTTCTAGCATATATTATCTCCTGTTGATTTAGATTAATGAAATGAAATTATTGTAATGAAAACTAGGGTTTAATTAATCTGATTTGTAAAAAAAAAACTCATGAGTTTGAGATAGGTTGGCATGTAGAAGAACTTTACTTTTTAGAACTGTTAATATTGGTAATTAAATGTTGAAATCACGAAATTAATTGGGGGGGTTTGAAGGATTAAAAGTTTCTGGGTTCATATCAAAGAGGTTTATAAGATATTGAGTAATTTATTTGATTCCTTTGATTCCATAAGGATTTATACTCTAATTTGTGTTAGGAAGTTCCATACGGTAATTTATAATAGTTTAAAAACAATTACATTAGGATTTGGTTGAGTTTGGAATGAGATTAAAGAATGAAAATTTGAATAAAATCAAAATTGGGAAGAACTGCGTCTGTCCATATTTTTCGTTCGAAGACCAGCCCAGGTCGTTCGAAAGAGACTTCTAATGAAAATTCCAACGACCCTTCTAATGAGATGTTGAGTTCGTTCAAAGTGAGAACTTAGTTCGAATGACCTGGTTTGAACGATAATCCCGGACTTTTAATGAGATTTCATAATACACTTTTTGAGTTTGGTTAGGTTAAAAAGAATTCTAGGGTTATCCAAGTGAGAGAAATAACCTACGTGAATGACGAGAGACCTAAAGTCTGAGTTAATTTTGAATTGGGAGTTTGATTATTCTCGGGATGTTTAAAGTTCATAGAACCGAGGAGAGTTAGGTTCAAGAGAGTATATATATATATATATATATATATATATATATATATATATATATATATGATCTACAGAGAGGGTAGAAATAATACTACTACTTACATATTATGGTAATTTGGTTGCGTGAACGCCTATTAAGTGGTATAAGTTGTGTGAATGCTTATTACTTGGAATATTATGTGTATGACATACCTAGATACTGGCTATCGAATGGAGGTTAGCGCATTGTGGACGACCATATCTTGTGTGCCTTATGGGAATTTTGAGTCGTACCACTAGAGCATGGAACCTAGGTACGGGCTATTTGTGAGAACGATAATGGTGACATTCGTATGGGTGCGTAGGTATGCGCATAGTCCATCGGCTTGGAACTATGCTCTCCTCCAATATATGTATATGTTTTAGTGGTTCGTGAGAGATTGAACCAGTTGTCCTTTATACAAGAGCGTTGCAATGGGACTAGATAGCCGAGTATGCCTAGCAATAGGGGCTTCTTAACCATGGGTACAATATTGATAAATGTAGTAGTAACTATACATAGTGAGATTTTTATATGTATACTGAGTTCATATTCTGTGATTAATGTTGGCTACTTTATTAAAGTATATACTTATTGGGTTACCAGTCGAGAATTAAGAATGCTATGCGAATGAGCTAAATTATCTTTAAACTTATTTCTAAATAATAAAGAGATATTATCTTCGGGGTATTTAAATATCATATTCAACATAGTGATTATACTACGTGTAGTCAGGTAGAGTATCGTGACTAGTATGGGTAGCTAGGCTCGCTAGGTGTGCACATTAGATGAGAGGTGAGCATCCCTAGTGAGTACGCTAAGTTAACATGAATAATATTGTGCTAATTGACCAATTTAAACGCTTGTTATATTTAAACTATTTTCTACTCAGGATCTAACCCGTTTTTCTTGAAATCTCTTTTCTTATCATATTATTTTAGGTTCTCAGCCATAGGGACCCAGGCTTAGGAGATTCCATTCATTTGTCGAGCTATAGTTGTTGTGGAAGGTACATGATCTTGGTAGTAGACGCTTCTGAGTCTATTTCTCCTCATATATAAGTTATTTACTTCTGTTGTACATGTCGTCCCTCCTATTTTACATTAAGAGATTTAGTGTTGTTTTATTCTATCATTAGACCTTAATTTCATATTATTGGATTATTGTATGGGATTTTATCTGGATGTGTTTACTCCAGTTCTTAACATTATTTCAGTTAGTTCTTTGCTTATGTTTTGTGTTGAATGGTGATGTTTAATTATTTTCCTTTTATGGAGATTATTATTAAAAAAAATAAAATTTTGACATCAACCTTTTCAAATATTAGGCGGTTAGTTTTAAATAATAAAACTTTAGACTGTGATGCATAATCTGAACCAATCGGATATTATGATTTAATTTTATAAAGGACTGATCACCCAGAATTTAATTAGGTGGGTTATCACAGGTGGTATCAGAGCATCAGGTTCTAGTGCCTTAGGATTTGTACGGCTTATTATGTTCTCGCGTAACATCCATTGATATAGAGCCCTATATTTTAGGATTGTTGTACTCTTTATGCATTTTATGCTCTTCGTCTATTTTGAGAGAATAATTGTAGACTTACGAAACTTTCTCTCCTTTCAGATGCCTCCTTGACATGCACAGAGAATTCCCAAGGATGTCCATGCCAAGCCTCAGCCTGCACCAACTCAGGGTACGATGAATGCCACTAAAGTTGCCGCCGTTGTATCTCATGTAATAAATGCTGCAATGGCAGTTGTGCAGCATGCATCACCTCAGGCACCGGTTGTGGTTCCAGTTCAGGACTAGACATTTTCATCTACTTGGGAATGTGTTAGGGACGCCTTCCAGAAGGCGCATCCTCCGAAGTTTATAGGGAGCTCCGATGTGGTGGTATTGATCAAATAAAAGAAGGACATCCAGCGGCATTTTAGGATGCATGAGTGCACGGAGGTGTAGAGTCAGATACTGGCCATGTTCAAGTTAGTGGGAGAAGCACTGCAGTGGTGGGAGTCTATTACCAATGCATATGATAGAGACACACTCACGATTCGAGACTTTTGGGTGAGGTTTGACAGCAAATATTTCCCCTCGGCCGTCCAGATAGAGATGAGACATAAATTGGTGAACTTGAAACAGGAGGGAAAGACCGTGGCGAAATATGAGGCAGAATTTATCAACCTTCTGAACGTTTTACCGAATGAGATCTCGACTGAGGAGAAGAAGATTCAGCATTTTATGGATGGGTTGACATGGAGGATCCACCACCATTTGATTGACAATCTCTTTTTGGACACTTATTCGGATGTGGTTAATGCATCACTACTCCACTGCCAAGACCAATGTTTTCATCTGACCTGGGTTAAGCAAGTAGAAGAGTCCATCCAGCAGGGAAGGATAGGGGAAATGGTGCCAATGGGGCATAGACAGTTCAAGGTCATCATAGACACAGTGATCAGGGTACCCAGTAGGGGGATCCTAAGAGGTTCAGGTCAGGTGGTTTTAAACATAAGCAGGGAGGCTTTAGACATGGCCAGGAGGGTCATCACGACCATCAAGGCCAACAGCAAGTTCAGCAGGGCCAGCATGGCCAAGGGATGGATGGTAACGACCATCACAGTCGAGGACAGTAGGGGAAGAGGGGAGGACCCTTCCCGGGGAGATGTTTCACTCATGATAACACTGGTGTGACAACTCGCCTTCCGAAATAAGGGGTGGCCAGCCCGATTACCTCGACGTAACAGAATCATGGATGGACATCATCCTAAGCATCGTAACAATAAAATAGGTATACGGGAAAAAATCGCTTAATAAATCAGAAAGCAGGTTATCAAAAATTTTGGTTTGATAACGAGTTAAGAAATAAATTAAACAACCCAAATCTGATGAAAGTGGAATTTCAAAGGAACATATAGATAAATACCAAAACAACATACAATAAAAGGATCGAATAATCTGTTGGTCTACAGTTACATTCAAAGTGTTTCAACAATTCAATATTTTACATACTACATTCATTAACAATTACAAAAGATGGGCCACTAGCCCGAATGAAAGACCTGATCATATCTAGAGTCCAAAAATGAAGGTGTCTAACAAACATCCTGTAATAATACGCAAAATCATACATCTCGTCAAAAGCATAGGAGTAAGAAAATCATAATGGGCGCCCTTACGGAGGAGCACCTGAGTGGATACAACAACATGTACAACATGGAAAATGAATGGGTCAGGGCCCGATTTATATATGATTCCAAGAAGAGTAAGAAACACGATAGATATGGACAATAAATCATGAATAATGTGAATGAGAATCTAACAACCTAATCATCAAATGTGACAATGCATTTATATAGGTTTCTATCAGTTATTAAATTAAGTAAGAGAAATAAAATTAAATCTCATTTCATCTCGTATTTTATCACTTTCCATTCCTTAGTAGGAATATAATTTCCATCATATCTTTCCATTTTCCATTCCTTAGCAGGAATATAATTACCATCTCATTTCTTATGGCAATTCACATACCTCAAGTCCCACTTGACTTAGAAAGGTTATATTCTTATACATATAACGTTTCGAAGACCGCCCCTCCGAGTTTCCCCACTGGGCGCGCCCCTAAATGACTATCATCTTCCAGGGCCTATCTATACAAGACAACCTGGGCACCTAACGCACGTCGGGAAGTGGCCATATGCCTGCGAGTGAGTCATAACCACACCCGAAATTACCTCACTAGCGCAGAAAATCATATACAAACCCCACATACGGCCGAGGACTATAGTCAGCCTGCATTCAATAGTCAGGGGACATCACCTCATGTGCGAGCTTCCCTTATGATAGCATTTAGAGAGGTGTGTTTAAGTAATTTAACAATTACCAATTTAAATCTCATTTTCATTGCCATTAATCACATGTGTTTCATTTTTTTCTTGAAACCATTATCTTTGAATTTTTCTAATTCAATTTCATCATATGTTTAAGTCCCGAATTATTCTCTAAATAATTTCCCAAAAACTTATGGGTCCCAAGGCTTTATATACCTCAAAAAGGCCTCTAAAATCTCTACGTATGGTCTTAGAATTCTATTTTCCAATTTATTTACCAAATGAGAAGTGATGCCAAAACATCACTTTAAGTACCCCTGAATTAACCCCAAGTGATCCCATTCAACTATAGGGTAATGACCAAACTCGACTAAAACTCTTGGATCCTATGTTTACTTCATTCAAGAAGTTTCCTAGGTTCTAATCCTAAGGGAAAGGGTCAAAATTTGAAAAGAAAAACAAAAGGGAAAATGCAGGATTTCCGAATCGATTCGGACTAGTCGAATCGATTCGGCCAAACAAGCGAATCGATTCGACCTAGCCGAATCGATTCAGTCAGGAAAACCAACATTCTGCATAACAGCCGAATCGATTCGTGGATAATCGAATCGATTCGGTTCACCTAGACCTGGACACTGCCTCTATGAGAATCGATTCGTCCAGGCCGAATCGATTCGGTCCTATAAATTTTGCCAATTTTGGCTATGGAGTCATGGACTCCTAATTTCTTCCAAACTCAACCAACCCAAAACCTTATCATTTATTGCTACTAATTGAGTATAAATGCCTCCAACAACAAAAATTTCATCATCAATAACCATTCAAATCAATCTCCAAACATTCCAAGCCCATAAATCAATTACAAGCCCTAAGTTTCTTAAGCCATACATAACCACAACTATCAATGCTAATTACTCTACTTAAATCATAAAATAGCAAGTAGATAACTTGCTTCAAGTTTGCAAGTTCAGATTTTGATGAAGTTTGTATGCAAGAACAATCACCAAAGCTTCAATCTCTCACTTTCTCCACAAGTTCTCTTCCTCTCTTTCTTTCTCTAGGTTTACCAATTTGAATTAGGGGAATAGTAACTTAAACAAGACATAAATTGTGGCTTAGGTCCAAATTCCAGCTTTAAGTGATTAATACGTGGTAAAATAATATGCAACTACTCATATAAGCTACAACCAGTCAAAAGTGGTCGGAACCTCGAAACACATTATGGCACATAATTTGACTATCTCGAACCTCCCGGAACTATCTGCACCCTCCAAATTATCATTTGGAAATTTTATAATTCATTTTAGGTTTCGGTTTCATTTTAAGCCAAATGTCATTTTAAATCATATGGCATTACAAAACATGACATAGCAAAATTCACCTATACTTACGGTAAATATGCAACATCATAGTAGATATTAACTTTTCTTTCTTAAATTAATACCTACTCCACATACCAACATCTTTATATCTAATCACTATATCTAGAAAATTAAATATAAAATAGGACCTCAAAAGCGAGGGTTGTTACATACTCCCCCCCTTATGAGGGAATTTTGTCCCCAAAATTCAGGCGTACCTTGTATAAAGAGATGCGGATACTTTTCCCGCGTGTCATCCTCACGTTCCCATATCAATTCCTTGGCGTTATGGTGACTCCATTAAACCCGGACCAAGGGCAACACACGAGACCTTAATCTATGCTCCCCATGCTCTAAAATATCAATCGGTTGTTCTTCATATGAAACGTCGAGTTACAAATCAATATCCTCAAAAGGGATGTGCCAAAGCACACCTTCGCACCTCCTATACTTCTTTAGGGAGGAAACATGGAATACATCATAAATTTGTTGCAATGGTTCCGGTAAAGCAAGTTGGTATGCCACTGGACCCACCTTCGCAATAACTGGAAAAGGTCGAACAAAGCATGTCGCAAGCTTCCCCTTCTTACCGAAACGCTTTATGCCTTTCATGGGTGACATTCGAACCAAGACTTGGTCCCCAATCTCCAATTCCATGTGTCATTGACCCCCATCGGCATAGCTCTTTTGACGGTCTTGGGCTATCCGAATGTGATCCCGAATCAATTCAATCTTTGAGGAAGTATCTTGGATCATTTCAGGTCCAAGAAATTTATTATCACCCACTTCCAACCAACAAGCGGGTGATCTACACGGTCTTCCATACAAAGCTTCATAAGGTGCCATTCCAATTGTGAATTGGTAAGAGTTATTATAAGCAAACTCAACCAATGGGAGATATTGTTCCCAACCACCTTTGAAGTCAAGCATACATATGGGAAGCATATCCTCCAACATTTGGTTTACCCTTTCAGTTTGGCCATCTGGTTGAGGATGATACGAAGTGCTTAGCCTCAATTCGGTCCCCATCGCTTCTTGGAAACTCCTCCAAACGTGGGAAACAAAAATTTTGTCTTGGTCAAAAACTATATTCAAAGGCACCCCATGGAGTCTCACCACTTCCTCGATGAATAAGCGGGCATACCGAGTAGTGTTATAATCTGTCCGCACGGGTAGGAAGTGTGCCGACTTTGTCAAGCGGTCGACAATCACCCAAATGGAATCACATCCACTTTGTGATCTTGGCAAGCCCGTGATAAAATCCATCTATATGCTTTCCCATTTCCACACCGGGATCTCTAACGGTTGCAATAAACTTATCGGTCTCTGATGATCGATCTTGACTAGTTGACAAGTAGTGAATTGGGACACAAATTCCGAAATATCCTTTTTCATACCTGGCCACCAATACTGACGGCGCATGTCCTGATAAATTTTGTCCCCACCAGGATGTACCGTGAACCTAGACCCGTGAGATTCGTATTTCACTGCCCGTCTCAAATCTCGTTCCACCGGAACGATGAGTCTTCCATGGAAGCATAATCCACCCTCAGAACCAATTGAGTAGGACTCCGCTCCCTCGGACAGTAATCGGCGAATATGGTCTTGACACCCCTTATCCCTTCCTTGGGCTTCTACCACCCTTGCCACAATGGTAGGAGTAACGGTCATCACCGACATGAATGCTCTCACCACCGAATCCTCCTGACTGAGTTCCTTCCATTTAGCTTTCCAAACCTCAACTAATTCTCCATCGGGCTTCCTACTCAAGGCATCCGCTACAACATTCGCCTTACCCGGATGATAACGAATATCAAATTAATAATATTTCATGAACTCTAACCATCGGCGCTATCGCATATTCAAGTCCTTCTGTGAAAATAAATATTGCAGCGATTTGTGGTCTGTGAAAAGACTAAACTTCTCTCCCAAGAGATAATGCCTCCATATCTTCAAGGCAAAGACAACTGCGGATAGTTTTATGTCATGCACCGGATAGTTTCTTTCATGGGGCTTCAACTTGTAGGAAGCATAAGCGATAGCCCGTCTCTCTTGCTGAAGTACACCTCATAATCCTTAAAGAGATACATCGATGAAGACTCAATATTCTAATCCCAGTTTTGGCAATGCAAGGACCGGAGCTGAAGTCAATCTTTCTTTAAGCTCATCAAATGCATCTTGGCAAGAATTATCCCAAATAAATCTCACCCCTTTCCAGGTCAAATTTGTCAAAGGGCTAGCGATTTTAGAGAAACCCTTGATGAACCGACGGTAATAACCCGCCAAACCCAAAAAACTGCGAACCTCGGTAGGTGTTGTGGGCTGACCCCACTCCCTCACTGCAGCCACCTTGCCCGGATCCACTGATACACCCTGGGACGTCACCACATGACCCAAAAACTGTACCCCCTGTAACCAAAAGCCACACTTCTCGAACTTGGCATACAATTGATGGTACCGTAATCTCTGTAGGACCAACCTTAAATGCATAGCATGATCAAATTCTATTTGAGAATAGACTAAAATGTCATCGATGAACATAATAACAAATTGGTCCAGAAAATCCCGAAACACCCTATTCATGAGATCCATAAATACAGCGGGGGCATTGGTTAGTCCAAAGGGCATAACCAAAAATTCATAGGACTTGTACCTTGTTAGAAAAGCAGTATTGGATACATCCTCCTCCCTTATCCTCAATTGGTGATACCCCATCCTCAAATCGATTTTGGAGAAGTACATTGCTCCTCGAAGTTGATCAAACAAGTCATCGATACGAGGTAAAAGGTAATTATTCCAGATGGTGACCTTATTCAATTCTCTATAGTCCACACATAACCGGAGAGATCCATCTCTTTTCTTAACAAACAACATTGAAGCACCCCACGGCGATGTGCTACGCCGAATAAATCCCTGCTCCAATAACTTTTGAATTTGATCTCTTAGCTCCCTCATTTCAATGGGAGCCATTCGATATGGAGCCCTCGCAATAGGCCTCGTTCCCGGTGCTAAATCAATCACAAACTCAATCTCACGGCTAGGAGGCAAACTCGGTATTTCCCGAAAAACATCCTCAAAGTCTTTCACAACCTAAATAGAATCCAAGGGAACAACTACATCCCTAGAAGTCTCCTCGGCAATGCAATATAAATAAGTACTAGTACTCCCCTCCAAATGAGGTAAAACTACCAGGAACATTTCTTATCCTGGAACGGCGAAGACTATACTCTTCCCATAGCAATTTACTAGAGCATGATACTTCATAAGCCAATCCATGCCCAAAATCACATCATACCCGACCATGTCTAGGACAAGTAAATCGGCCTCAAAGCATAAATTATCGAGAGAGATTTCTATATTTTTACAAACAAAGAAGATGAGTGAACCATCACCCATAGAGGACTCCACACTAGTAAAAGTTCTTTCAGCACATTTAATCAACTTGGTGGTCTGAGAAAAGCTCCTAGAAATGAATGGATGCGTTGCACCAGTATCAAATAAAACACGACCCATATGTGCCTAAATAAGGAACTTACCCTCAATGGATGGCGGTGACGGCGGAGCTGGTGGAAGCATAGCATTCTGAATAAGATAGACCCTACCATACTGTAACTGACCCTGTTGTGGAGGAGCAATTGGGTTAGGCACCTGTGGAGGGAACTGAACATACGGATGCTGTGGAGCTCGAGGAAACTATCCCCCAATCAACTGAGGACATTCCTTCTTATAGTGACCCGTTTCCCCGCAATTGAAACACCGACCTATCATATTTTTGGCATTTCGACCACGATTATTTCTAAACTGATTCACACCTTGGCCCTGCTGGCCTCTACCTCCCTGACCACCACGGCCTGCTTGTTGTTGTGGGGCACCCTGGCCGTGCCTATTGTTATGGTTCCCCGAATTAAACCCACCAGAACACTGCCTCTTCGATAAGTCCCCCTGTTGGGGATCCCTTTCTTTCTGTTTACTGCCCGAAGGTTGGGACGAGGGAAAGACTCCTCCTCCAATCCCACTACCTCTCGGACATACCGTTTTCCCCACTACGGAGGTCTTCTTGCCACTTTGCAAAAATAGTCTATGCTCTTGGCAATGTAGTAGAGCTGCATTCATCACTTCCCCAAAAGTCTGTAAAGTCGGATTACCCAGCAAGTGTTGCCGGATTCTCCAGTTTAACCCTCTCATAAACTTTGAAACTTTCTTTTCTTCGGTAGTCACTTCATCCGGTACAAAACTTGCCAACCGGGTGAATTCCTCCTCATATTCCACTACTGAGCTCTCCCCTTGCACAAGGTCCTACAACCTCCTTATCATCTCCCCTTGAATTGTGGGAGGAAAGTACTTATGATCGAACAAAACCCAGAATTCAGAGATCGACATTGTATCCCTCTATTCTGGCGTAGTCACGGACTCCCACAAGTGTAATGCGGACTCAACCAGTTTAAAAGTAGCAAGGACTTGCTTCATGTCCTCACCACACTCCACCATACGTAGATGGCGTTGTATATCTTTCTTCCATTGATTCGCCTTTATAACATCCGATCTCCCATCAAATTTCGGGGGTTGACCCTTTAGAAAATATTCCCTAGCCCTTTCCCATGGAGAAGGTCCGGTAGGAACTTGGGAATCTGGCGCTCTTTGTTGAGCCTGTGGCGCTTGTTGGGCCACTGCTGTCATGGCCGCATTAATGGCTTGAGCCACTATATTCGCCACATCCGCAGCATTGAATGTTCCTTGTGGCGGCGGGGGAGGACCAACATCCTCATCTAAGACCCTATTGCGTCTTGTCGGGCGACCTCTTTTAGGCGACATCTGAGATGGAGGAACAATAGAGTTAGAATTCTACTTAAAACACTCTATTTTTCAGAAGATCGTAAACATAGGCGACAAAGCAGTCCTAACATTAGGCTCAATATCAAAGAACGCTACGGTAGAACGTGACGAGTCCACAAAGATCCAAAAGACTCTAGAACCTGATGCTCTGATACCATTTGTGACAACCCGCCTTTCGAAATAAAGGGTGGCCAGCCCGATTACCTCGACGTAACAGAATCATGGAAGGACATCATCCTCAGCATCATAACAATAAAATAGGTATACGGGAAAAAACCACTCAATAAATCAGAAAGCAGGTTGTCAAAAATTTTGGTTTGATAACGAGTTAAGAAATAAATTAAACAACCAAAATCTGATGAAAGTGGAATTTCAAAGGAACATATAGATAAATACCAAAACAACATACAATAAAAGGATCGAATAATCTGTCGGTCCACAGTTACATTCAAAGTGTTTCGACAATTCAATATTTTACATACTACATTCATTAACAATTACAAAAGATGGGCCACTAGACCGAATGAAAGACCCGATCATATCTAGAGTCCAAAAATGAAGGCGTCTAAAAAACATCCTGTAATAATCCGCAAAATCATACAGCTCGTCAAAAGCATAGGAGTAAGAAAATCATAACGGGCGCCCTTGCGGAGGAGCACCTGAGCGGATACAACAACATGCACAACATGGAAAATGAACGGGTCAGGGCTCGATTTATATATGATTCCCAGAAGAGTAAGAAACACGATAGATATGGACAATAAATCATGAATAATGTGAATGAGAATCTAACAACCTAATCATCAAATGTGACAATGCATTTATATAGGTTTCTAACAGTTATTAAATTAAGCAAGAGAAATAAAATTAAATATCATTTCATCTCGTATTTTATCATTTTCCATTCCTTAGTAGGAATATAATTTCCATCATATCTTTCCGTTTTCCATTCCTTAGCAGGAATATAATTACCATCTCATTTCTTATGGCAATTCACATACCTCAAGTCCCACTTGAGTTAGAAAGGTTATATTCTTATACATATAACGTTTCTAAGACCGCCTCTCTGAGTTTCCCCACTGGGCACGCTCCTAAAAGACTATCATCTTCCAGGGCCAATCTATACAAGACAACCTAAGCACCTAACGCATTTTGGGAAGTGGCTATTTGCCTGCGAGTGAGTCATAACCACACCCGAAATTACCTCACTAGCGCAGCAAATCATATACAAACCCTGCATATGGCCGAGGACTATAGTAAGCCTGCATTCAATAGTCAGGGGACATCACCTCATGCGCGAGCTTCCCTTATGATAGCATTTAAAGAGGTGTGTTTAAGTAATTTAACAATTACCAATTTAAATCTCATTTTCATTGCCATTAATCACATGTGTTTCATTTTTTTCTTGAAACCATTATCTTTGAATTTTTCTAATTCAATTTCATCATATGTTTAGGTCCCGAAGTATTCTCTAAACAATTTCCCAAAATCTTATAGGTCCCAAGGTTTTATATACCTCAAAAAGGCCTCTAAAATCTCCACGTATGGGCTTAGAATTCTATTTTCCAATTTATTTACCAAATGATAAGTGATGCCTAAACATCACTTTAAGTACCCCCTGAATTAACCCCAAGTGATCCCATTCAACTATAGGGTGACGAACAAATTCGACTAAACTCTAGGATCCTATGTTTACTTCATTTTAGAAGGTTCCTGGGTTCTAATGCTAAGGGAAAGGGTCAAAATTTGAAAATAAAAACAAAAGGAAAAATGCAGGATTTCCGAATCGATTCGAACTAGTCGAATCGATTCGGCCAGACAAGGGAATCGAGTCGGCCTAGCCGAATCGATTCGGTCAGGAAAACTAACATTTTTCATAACTACCGAATCGATTCGGGGATAACCGAATTGATTCGGTTCAGCCAAACCTGGACACTGCCTCTATGTGAATCGATTCGGCCAGGCCGAATCGATTCGATCCTGCAAATTTTGTCAATTTTGGCTATGGAGTCTTGGACTCCTAATTTCTTCCAAACTTAACCAAC
Source organism: Sambucus nigra (assembly GCA_949130495.1). Classification (NCBI taxonomy): domain Eukaryota; kingdom Viridiplantae; phylum Streptophyta; class Magnoliopsida; order Dipsacales; family Adoxaceae; genus Sambucus; species Sambucus nigra. The sequence goes on along the minus strand of OX422208.1, from coordinate 526,907,552 downwards.
CCAGACCCTTATCATTTATTACTACTAATTGAGTATAAATGCCTCCAACAACCAAAATTTCATTATCAATAACCATTCAAATCAATCTCCAAACATTCCAAGCCCATAAATCAATTACAAGCCCTAAGTTTCTTAAGCCATACATAAACACAACTATCAATGATAATTACTCTACTTAAATCATAAAATATCAAGGAGATAACTTGCATCAAGTTTGCAAGTTCAGATTTTGATAAAGTTTGTATGCAAGAACAATCACGAAAGCTTCAATCTCTCACTTTCTCCACAAGTTCTCTTCCTCTCTTTCTTTCTCTAGGTTTACCAATTGAATTAGGGGAACAGTAACTTAAACAAGACATAAATCGTGGCTTAGGTCCAAATTCCAGTTTTAAGTGATTAATACGCGGTAAAATAATATGCAACTACTCATATAAGCTACAACCAGTCAAAAGTGGCCGAAACCTCGAAACACATTATGGCACATAATTTGACTATCTCAAACCTCCCGGAACTATCTTCTCCCTCCAAATTATCATTTGGAAATTTTATAATTCATTTTAGGTTCCGGTTTCATTTTAAGCCAAATGTCATTTTAAATCATATGACATTACAAAACATAACATAGCAAAATTCACCTATACTTACGGTAAATATGCAACATCATAGTAGATATTAACTTTTCTTTCTTAAATTAATACCTACTACACATACCAACATCTTTATATCTAATCACTATATGTAGAAAATTAAATATAAAATAGGACCTCAAAAGCCAGGGTTGTTACAACTGGCCACAAACGTCAGGATTGCCCTCACAAGGGTAGAGACCAACAGCAGCAACAACATAGTGCTCATCAGGAGCTCAGAGACCGTTATTTCCCATAGCTCTCCCAGCACCCTCCCAGATGCCAACACTGCCACCCATTCCAGTTGTCCTAGTTTAATAGGGGCAGCTTCAGTACGAACGACTCTACAATCTTCACCAGGCCACAGTCCCACAGGACCCACCCACGATTGAGGGTATGTTTTCTATCTAGGGGACTTTGGGGCGCATTTTATTTGACACAGGGGCCACACATTATTTTATTTCAATGGGGTTTGCATGTACTATGGGATTATTTGATACAACAGAGAGTATGATTATTTGTGTGGATTCGTCGTTGAGTAGAGGTTCCATTATTTCTTTTATTTGTCGGGGAGTGGGTATAGAGATTGGGAGGTTAGTCTTACTCATTGACATGCCCGTATTGGATATGTATAAGTATGACGCGATTGTAAGTATGGATTATCTTGTCAGGTATAGATCCATGATTGATTATTTTAGTAGGAGTATAGTTTTTTCCATACCCAGTCAGGAGATGTTCCCAGTGGCAATGCCTCGCTCTAAGGGAGGACCGTCCACACATTTATACTATATAAAGGAGGAGATGTCTACGGAGGTGGTGGTACCACTTGACTCGATTCCTTATGTTCGAGAGTTTGCCGATGTGTTTCAGGAGATTCTGGGGTTACCACCGAGTAGAGAGATAGACTTTGTCATTGATTTAACACCGGGCACTCGACCGATAGCCCGCATGCCTTACTGTATGGCTCCAGTAGAGATGAGGGAGTTACATGACCAGATTGAACAATTATTGGGACAGGGGCTTATCCGTAGGAGTACTTCGCCATGGGGTTCTCCCGTAATGTTCGTTAAGAAGAAGGATGGAACGTTAAGGTTATGTGTTGATTACCGGGAGTTGAATAAAGTCATGATACGGAAAAAATATCCATTCCCTCGAATCGATGACTTATTCGACCAGCTGAGAGGAGCGGCCTTCTTCTCGAAGATTGACTTGAGAACGAGATACCATTAATTATGTATCAGGGAGCAGGATGTGTCAAAGATGGCCTTCCTGATAATATATGGTTCCTATGAGTTCAGGGTTATGCCTTTCGGGCTAACCAATACCCTAGCAATGTTTATAGACTTGATGAATATGGTGTTCAGAGAGTTCCTAGACCAGTTCGTCATCATCTTATTAGGTGGCATTCTGGTTTACTCGCAGACCAACGAGGAGCATGTCGAGTACTTGAGGCAGGTTCTACAGATGCTGCGTCAGCATGAGTTGTACGCAACATACAATAAATGTGGGTTTTGTCTAAAGGAAGTCCAGTTTTGGGGGCATATCATCTCTGACAGAGGGATATCCGTGGATCTGGGGAAGGTGTCAACGGTGAGGGAGTGAGGGCAGCCCACAACACCAACCGAGATACTCAGTTTTGTGGGCTTAGCCGAATACTAAAAGAGGTTCATTCGAGGGTTCTCAAAGATAGTGGGTCCATTGACACATTTGATTCGCAAAGGGGTGACGTTTATATGGAGTGATGCGTGTCAGTTATCCTTTGATGAGTTTAAAGACAAGTTAACCTCAGCACCCGTGTTAGCATTACCCAGGCCGAGAGTGGAGTATCTAGTCTACACTGATGCATCCTTATTAGGACTTGGGGGTGTACTTCATTAGGAGGACCATGCTATAGCTTATGCCTCCCGTAAGCTTAAGCCTCGCGAGAGGAATTACCCCACCCACCACTTAGAGTTGGCGGTGGTCGTGTGTGCACTTCAGATTTAGAGACATTACCTTCTGGGGGAGAAATTTCACTTGTTCATAGATCACAAGTCATTACAATATCTCTTCACACAGAAGGAGGTGAATATACATTAGTGCCGGTGGCTTGAGTTTGTGAAGGATTATCATTTTGTTATCCAGTACCACCCGGGAAAGGCTAACGTGGTAGCAGAAGCGTTGAGCCGTAGGCCGGTAGGGTAGGTGGCCGAGGTGTGGAGAGCAAAATGGAAGGAGTTAGGACACCAGGATGCGGTGGCTCGATCGTCCATGTCTGTGATTGATGGTATACCCCAGATCATTACGAGAATAGTAAGGGCTCAAGCAGTTGATCCATTCTGCCAGAGTCAAATAGTGTAGCTTCTAGCAGAAGGGGCCGAGTCTTATACTGTGGGATTAGATGGGGGTCTACGTTTCAATGGGAGGTTGGTTGTTCCTGAGGGAGAAGACTTGCGACATGGGGTGATGACGGAGTCGCACGGTTCATGATTTACGGTATATCCCAATGAGGATAAGATGTACCAGGATATGCGGAGACAGTACTATTGGAGAGGGATGTAGAAGGACATTATCGAGTTTATCTCGAAATGTGCCACTTGTCAGCTAAAAGTGGACCATCAGAGACCGACAGGACTTCTATAGCCATTAGAAGTTCCTACGTAGAAATAAGAGAATATTTCCATTAACTTCATCTCGGGATTACCTATATCGTACAAGGATCACGATTCGATATGGGTGATAGTGGATTGGTTGACTAAGGTAACCCACGTTCTGCCAGTCCGAATGGATTACAACACGGGAGAGTACCCCCAAATATTCATAGCAGAGATAGTGAGACTTAACGGGGTGCCTCTCAACATTGTGTATGACAGAGATAAAGTGTTTGTGTCTTTGTTTTGGGAGAGTTTCCAGGAGGCAATGGGTACAAAGTTGTGAATGAGTACAATATATCACCCGCAAATGGATGGACGGACTGAGCGAACAAATCAGATGTTAGAGGACATGTTGCGTATGTGCATCATTGATTTTGGTGGAGACTGGGAGCAGTATCTTCCACTAGTGGAGTTTGCCTATAATAACTCCTACCAGTTTACTATCGGTATGGCTCCATTTGAGGCACTATACGACACACCTTGTCATTCCCCAGCATGTTGGTTAGAGGTGGGTGACAAAAAATTACTTGGCCCGAAGGTGATTCAGATACTTCAACGAGAATAGAGTTGATACGGAGCATTATTCGAGTTGCTCAAGATCGGTAGAAGAACTATACCGACGCCAAGCGGTATTTTTGAGAGTTTAATATTGGGGACTAGGTGTTACTTCAGGTGTCTCCTATAAAGGGAATTATGCATTTTAGGAAGAAGGAAAAGTTGGCACCTAGGTATGTAGGGCCATTTCCTATTATTGAGAGGATTGGGCCATTCTCTTATAAACTTGGGTTACCGGAGCACTTGCATAGGGTCTATGACGTGTTTTATATCTCTTTGCTAAGGATATTTCTTTAAGATGATTTGGCCCACACTCACATTGCGACCGAGGAGATTGACTTACAGCCTGATAGCTCCTATGAGGAGGGGTCAATTTCTATCCTAGACCGTAGCGATAGGAAATTGAGGCCGAAGATAGAACCACTAGTCCGTGTTCAGTGGCAACACCATAATGTTAAGCAATCTACCTAGGAACATGAGGATGACATACGTGAACATTATCCAGAGTTATTCTTGCCAGGTATATTTTCATTTCCAAATTTTAGGATGAAATTCTGTTATTAGGGGGGAAGTATGTAATACCCCGTATTTTTACGCATATTTATTTTATCATGAAATTATGGAAATTGGGATTAATTAATTTAAGAGAGAAAATTTATTTTATAATTAATCCGACTTTATGGTAATAATTACTAGCGTGACGAGAGTTAGTAGTTATCGAAAATAATTGTGTTGAAATCATGTGAGTAATAACTATGTTGAACATTACGTAGTGAGTAACATAATAGATGGTTTCGAAAATAATAATATTGTCGGGTATAAGATACACGACAGTTAAGATATAATTATTCAGGACGCGCGTATGAGTCGCGTCACTCTTATATATTTGGGGATTAAAAAGGTAAATTATTTTTATATAACTCGAACGATTATTTTGAGTGTGCCAGTGTGTCCGGAAGGGTCGAAATAGTCAGAAAACACTACTCGGATGTTATATTTGGAGTCCGGGGCGTTTTAGCACAAAATGACACCCCGGAGGGGGTATTTAACTCTTTTGTTATTTTGGGGAATTTAAATGGAAGAAAATTAGGAATTAAAATAAAGGTTGTACGTGGGTTAGACGTTACTGCCAGTTTCAACCTACGTGCGAGAGAGAGAGAGAGAGAGAGAGAAAGAGAACCAACGAGGAAGAAGAACTCCATTGGAGAACTAAGCTAAGAACTCAAGGTTTCACACCAAGAATTACACAAAGTGTAGATCGCGATGAGAAGATTAACTACATACCCATTTTAGTCCAAGAATCAGAAATCCATTCCAAGGAAAGTGTTTACCTTCCTCCTCTTTTAGCATATATTATCTCCTGTTGATTTAGATTAATGAAATGAAATTATTATAATGAAAACTAGGGCTTAATTATACTGATTTGTAAAGAACCCTCATGAATTAGAGATAGGTTGGCATGTAGAAGAATTTCCCTTTTTAGAATTGTTAATGTTGGTAATTAAATGTTGAAATCACGAAATTAATTGGGGGGTTTTGAAGGATTAAAAGTTTCTGGGTTCATATCAAAGAGGTTTATACGATATTGAGTAATTTGTTGGATTCCTTTGATTCTATAAGGATTTAAACTCTAATTTGTGTTAGGAAGTTCCCTACGGTAATTTAAAATAGTTTAGAAACAATTTCATTAGGATTGAGTTAAGTTCGGAATGAGATTGAAGAATGAAAGTTGGAAAAAATTGAATTTGGGAAGAACTGGGTCTGTTCGAATTTTTCGTACGGAGACCAGCCCTGGTCGTTCGAACGACCTTGTTCGAACGAGACTTCTAATGAGAAATCCAACCACCATTCTAACGAGATGTTGAGTTCGTTCGAATGACCTCGTTCGAATGAGAATCCCTTGACTTCGAACGAGATTTCAGAGTACACTCTTTGAGTCCGGTTAGGTTAAAAAGCATCCTAGGATTATCCAAATGAGAGAAATAACCTACGTGAATGACAAGAGACCTAAAGTCCGAGTTATTGAATTGGGAGTGTGATTATTCTCGGGATGTAGAAAGTTCATAGAATCGAGGCGAGTTAGGTTCAAGAGAGTATATACATATATATATGATCTACGAAAAGGGTAGAAATACTACTACTACTACTTACGTATTATGGTAATTGGGTTACGTGAACACCTTTTAAGTTGTATAAGTTGTGTGCATGCTTATTACTTGGCAGATTATGTTTATGACATACGTAGCTACTGGCTATCGAACGGAGGTTAGCACGTTATGTACGACCATATCTTGTGTGCCTTTGGGGGATTTTGAGTCATACCACAAGAGCATGGAACCTAGGTACGGGCTAATTGTGAGAACGATAGTGGTGACGGTCGTATGGGTGCGTAGGTATGTGCGTAGATAATCGACTTGAAACTATGTTCGCCTCCAATATGTGTATATGCTTTAGTGGTTCTTGAGAGATTGAACCTGTTGTCCTTTATGTGAGAGCGTTGCAATGGGACTAGATATCCGAGTATGCCTAGCACGAGGGTCTTCTTAGCCATGGGTACAGTATTGATAAATGTAGTAAAAACTATACATAGTGAGATTTTTATTTATATATTGAGTTCATATTATGTGATTCGTGTTGGCTACTTTATTAAAGTATATACTTACTAGGTTACCAGTCGAGAATTAAGAATGATATGAGAATGAGCTAAGGTATTTTTAAATGTATTTCTAAATAGTAGAAAGATATTGTCTTCGGGGTATTTAAATATTATATCTGACATAGTGATTATACTACGTATAGTCAGGTACAGTATCGTGACTAGTATTGGTAGCTAGGCTCGCTAGATGTGCACATTAGATGAGAGGTGAGCATCCCAAGTGAGTAAGCGAAGTTAACATGAATAATATTGTGCTAATTAACCAATTTAAGCACTTGCTACATTTAAACTATTTTCTACTGGAGCTCTGACCCGTTATTCTGCAAATCTCTTTTCTTGTCATATTATTTTAGGTTCTCATCCACATGCATACTAGTAGACGCTTCTGAGTCTATTTCTCCTCCTATATCAGTTATTTACTTCTGTTGAACATGTCGTCCATCCTATTTCAAATTCAGAGATTTAGAGTTATTTTATTTTATCATTAGACCTTAATTTCATATTATTAGATTATTGTACGGGATTTTATCTGGATGTGTTTACTGCAGTTCTTCACATTATTTCGGTTAGTTCTTTCCTTTTATTTTGTGTTGAATGGTGATGTTTAATTATTTTCCTTTTATGGCGATTACTGTTAAAAAGATAAAATTTTGACATCATTCATTTTATATATTAGGTGGTTAGTTTTAAATTATAAAACTTTCGACAGTGATGCATAATCTGAACCAACCGGATATTCTGATTGAATTTTATAAAGGACTGGTCACTCAGTAATTAATTAGGCGGGGTGTCACATTATTTAAGGGTATTTTGTCGAGACTTACCATTATACGTATGACTTTGTTCTCTACCAATTGTCAATTGACTATCACAATATATATGCAAATTGCAGGCACAGGTTTTTGGAAACATTGGAATATCCTCTAAAATATTTTGAAGCAATTCTGATTATTTTCAAGCTTTATCTAAAGATATAAATTTAGACTCCATAGTTGACTTAGCAATAAAAGTCTCTTTTGAGAATTTGCAAGACACAACAGCACTACCAAGTCCATTTTTTGATTTAGAATCCTTTGAATCAGTTATCCAATTAGCATCACTGTACTCTTAAGTATAGATGGATATCTAATGTGGTGCAATCCATTATTAAGGGTATATATTAGATATCTAAGAACCCTTATTTATGGCTGCTAATTGAGTGATTAATATCTAAACCAATGCGGTTCTTGACATACATTAAACTGCCTGTGATACGAGAGTATTTCAATTAAGATATACCATTTTCAGTATTTTTATATAAATGAAGATTTGGGTTAATAGGTGTTTTAGCAATTCTATCACTACCTGTATCGAACTTATCGAGTATCTTCCCAATATAATGAGATTGAGACAAAACAAGTCCTTTTGATGTTTTTGAAACTGTAATTCTTAATATAACATCAGGAATACCCGTATCTTTCATATCAAATTTGCTCGATAAGATTCCCTTAGCAGATTTAATGATATCTTTATTATTTTTAATAATAAGCATATCATCTACATAGAGACAAATAATGATATAACCATTTTTAGTATTTTGAATGAAATCACATTTATCACACTCATTTATTTCAAATCTATTTGACATCTTTACATCATCAAATTTTTCATGCCATTGTTTAGGTTCTTGTTTTAATCCATAAAGGGATTTAACAAGTTTACACACTTTCTTTTCTTTTCCTGGAACTTTAAGCCCTTTTGGTTGTTCCATGTATATCTTTTCATTTAATTTTCCATTTAAGAAGTTGGTTTTTATATCCACTTGATGTATCATAAGATTATTTAAATATTCATTAGCTATTAACATTCAAATGCATATTATTCTCGTAATAGGTGAATAAGTATAAAAGTAATCCAATCCTTCCTATTGTCTATAACCATTAGCTACAAGTCTAGCTTTTTACTTTTCAATTGATCCATCAACTTTCAATTTTCTCCTGAATATCCACTTGCATCCAAGACGTTTACTTCCTTGTGGGAGGTCAACCAATTCCCATGTATGGTTTTTTATGATGGATTCAATTTCACTATGATAGCCTCTTCCCAAAAAGGGGCGTATGGAGTTGACATTGACTCTACGAAGTTACTAGACTCACTTTCTAACATATATATTATAAAATTTGGACAAAACGACTTTGAAGTCTTTGTCCTTTTGATGAATCTAGGTTCAAGGTCACCATATTTCTTAATATATTCATTTTCTACATTATCTTGACGACTAATAGATGCAATATCATAAGTGCTTTTATAAAAACATGAATCAACCACTTTATTATTGTTAGGAAATATATCTTCGAAGAAATATGAATTTCTAAATTCAATAATAGTATTTATGTGTATATCAGGAACCTCATATTTATGTACAAGAAATCGATATGTATTACTATTAATTACATAACCAATGAATATACAATCAATAGTTTTTCGTTTTATTTTAATCCTTTTAAGATCGGGAACCACCACCTTTGCAAGACACCCCCACACTTTGGGGTATTTGCTAGCAGGTGTGCGACCTTACCATAATTCATATCGTGTCTTGTGCATTCTCTTATAAGGAAGGTAGTTTGCAGAAAGCACAAATTCCCCCCCACAAGTTCTGAAGTCAACCCGAACTTATCAACATATCATTCATCATCTCTTTTGGAGTTTGGTTTTGGCATGCCGCAATCTCGTTAGATTGAGGTGAGTATGAAGCAGTAGTTTGATGAATAATTTCGTGTTTTGAACAAAATTGTTTAAAAGGGAAATCATATTCACTTCCTCTATCACTCCTAACTACTTTAATATTATTGCTAAGTTGATTATCAACTTCAATTTTACAATGTTTGAAAGCATTTACCACGTCATCATTGCTTCTAAGCAAGTATAAATGACAATATCTTGTGCAATCTTAAAAAAAGTAATAAAAAACTTTTTCCCACCTCTTGTTTGTACAAATTTAAAATCACACAAATCACTATGAGTTAACTCAAGGGGGTTTGTATTTATTTTAATATTTTTAAAAGGACTTTTAGTTAACTTTTATTCCACACATGTTTCACACTTGTAATTTGAGTAAATACTAAATTTTGGTATTAAGTATAAATTAATTAAGCTACGAATAGTATCATAATTAACATGGCCTAATCTACCATGTCATACATTATAATCCTCAAGAGAATAAGCAGAAGATATGTTATTATTATTATTATTAATAGGCATTACATTCATGACATTGATTTTAAAGAGCCCATCGCTCAAATATCCTTCCCTCGCATACATGCCACTTTTAGTGACTACAAATTTATCTGATTCAAATACAACTTTAAATCCCTTCTTACTTAGCAAGGACCTCGAAACCAAGTTCTTTCGAATCTCTGAGACATAAAGCACGCTGTTGAGATTAAGTTCCTTTACCAAAGTCATATTGAGTATAAATTTCCATTTCCCCCCAACCTTTGAAGTAGAAGAATTTCCTATGAAAAGTTTCTCCTCGTGATCAGAGTGTTGGTAGGAAGAAAACATATTCTTGTCAAAACATATGTGATTATTGGCCCCAGTGTCCACACACCATATCCTAGTGTTTCCCACCATCTTGACTTCAGACACTAAGACTGAAAGGCTCAGATCATTAATATAATCAGAAAGGCTCTCAACTTCAGTAACATTGTCTTGTGCTGGCTTATGTTTCTTATTCCCTAGGTTTTTTCGATTACGCAAATATTTAGCACGATCTCCCATCTTGTCACACACTAATCAATTTCCATCAAACTTTTTAAAGTTTACACTTTTAGGCCCTTTGAATGGAACAACTTGGTTCACACATTTCATTTTCTTGTTCTTACTACTTTGCCCTTCTTCCACAACACGTTCTTTGGATTCCATAGAATTTCCTATTTTCTTCTCTGATACCACTTTATCCTTTTCAACCCTTAATCTCACAATCAAGTATTCAAGCCCCATTTCTTTATGTCTGTGTTCCAAAAATTATTGTTTTCATATATTGTACATGTTTTTTGTGAAAGAAATTTTTTCTGTACAATCAAAAAATATAATCTAATAGTTGCATGCTTATAAAATTTATTTATATGCATTGCATGTTATTTTTGTTATTCAGAAAAATAGTTTTTATTATTGCATGTGAATTATCAACAAGTAGTTATTTAATAAAATTTGTGTGATTATATTGACATAATTATCCACTTATATGTTGTGAATCAGTGAAAGTCGACGGTTTATTATGTTATGTTGATAGAGTGTTACATCGGTGAATTAATTAGTATATGGGCGACATTAACTGTCTGCACCTGTCGAGCCCGATTAGTGAGATGATGGCATGTTTATAGTTGGATGATTTGGATGACCTTTTTTTAGTGCACCGGTGATCCGGAATGGGTTTAAATACCCGTGTGTTATAATTGGGTTCCGGGAACTTTTTAGACATAACAGGCTCCATATGAGGGTATGGTGGTCTTTTTACACCTAGTGTTTAGTGGAAAATGGTATTACAATATAATTAGAAAGTATTTGATATTTAGAGGAGTGGATAACAGTCCCACTTTTGAAGCTCAACATAATTATGAGTTATAAAGAGTTTAAGGTTAAAAAAGAGAAGAAAGGAAGAGAAAAACCTTGGAGAAGAGAGTAAGAGAACATCTTCGAATTCCGAATCATTCCTACTTATAGAGAGATTTCGGATTCATATTCAAAAGCCAAGCATTTACTTTCTTTAGATGCAATTATGTAGTTAATTACAGATTATTATGAAATATTTCTGTAATTAATTAAGACATATAATCAGTCGGGAAATTTATAACAGTCTAAGAATATTTTCGTTTTAAAATTGTTATTCAAAATGATTATATAATTATATTACAAAAAGTATAAACATTAAGTAATGCATAAATAGTAATCTGAATGTAACATAAAAACTGTAAGGACATTGTTCTTCACATTTTGTATGTCGTATACCTCTACAACTTTGTCGAAGAATTGGGAAGCTTACCTCTACAATCAACAATCCGAATTTTAAGACGACTTCAACAATCATGCCCAACAAGAACGAATTTGGTAAAATGTTCTTTTGTTCCATTTACATTTTACATAAAAAGTGTTGGGATATTTTTGAAAAAATAAAATATTTTTTCTAGTTATGAAAAATCATTTTTGAAAAGATTTTAAATGATTTTAATCATAAAAGTTTTGGAAATATGCTCCTGATCCCGTAAACAGTTTTAGTTCTTAAGGAGTCCAAGTTTTTAATATTTAAAAGTTTTTTAAAGAGGATCAGTGACGGTCGTTCAAATGACGTCACATCTCATTAGAACGAGTTGGAATGTCGCTTGAATGATGTCGTGTTTTGTTCGAACGACAGGTGTTTTTAGTTTACAAGACCATTGACTTACATACAACCTAAAGGTTTTTTTTCTTGAATCGGCGTCTTTAATTTTCATGCATGGTTAGAATGATTTATGTCTCTTACATGCATGTTTAGGGGATGAACTAAAATTGAATTTGGTTTGTTCAAATTTAGACATCTAATTAAATAAGTGTGTTTGGATTTCCTTGAAAATTTGAGAATTAAGTTGATAGGTATCACATTACATTCTCAAATTGGTATCAGAGCCGGCTACGCTAATTTATCGCGTATTCCTATTTTTCGCAACTTTGCATGAAATTTTTTATTTTGTTTAAAAAAGATTTTGATATCCCTTTCAAGACGTTTTATTACAAAAGTCGTTGTTTTAAACTCGATGGGAGATTTGTGCACACTTAAGTTAGAAGAGTTGGTAGGGGATCTTCAGACTTACGAGTTAGATATGTTTCCCCAAACTGTTAAACCTAAATATAAAGGGATTGTACTTAGGTTACGGTTGAGATCAGGTGAGGATGTTTCGAGGAAGAAGATTAAGAAAAAGAAAGTGAGTTTTTGTGAGCTTGAGTCTGAGGACGAGTCTGATTTTGACATGGCCTTACTTGCAAAAAAATTTAAAAACTTTCTCAATATGTCTAACGAAAATTCTTCTAATAAAAAGATATCTTTTGAGAAAAATACAAAGAAAGAGGAGGATAAAGAAAGTGATAAGGAGGATGAGATCAGGTGTTTTGAGTGGGAGGGCAAAGGTCACATAGCTAAAGAGTGTCTACTAGGATAAGGAGAAGGGGAAAAGAAACTGTTATGCTCGCCACTCTTAGTGATAGTGAGGGAGATGAGAAAGATGAGTGGAGATGAGTCCTGTAAAGGTTTAGCACATGGGATGTGTATAAATTTTTTGAGTCGTGTGAGCACATCCAATTGTCTCACGATGATAGTGTTCACGAGAGCGATGATGACAGCTCCAGTGTTTCTAGTGGTGATGAAAGGGAGCTTGAGAGTGGAAATGAAAGTGAGATCCTAAAAGCATTTAGGGATTTGTACACTGAGACCTTGAAAATGAAGAAATATAATAGGGATTAGGTCGTCGGGTTTTAGATTTGGAGAGAGAGAAGGAAGTTTTAAGGAGGGAAAAGTGTGACTTGACCGACATGGTGTCTAATCTGATGACACGTGTATCCAAACTCGAGAGTGATCTAGATCGTGCCCGGGAGGTTAAAGTCCCTTTAGAGAAAGCATCTAAGAAAGTTGAAAAGATGTTTCTCCATCCCGTTTTGGGTGGTGATGAAAGTTTAGGAAAAGTTCATGACGGTGCATCCACTTCTTTTATTGCACTAGATCCAGCTCCCACTGTGGTGATTGATTCATATGTTTCTCATCCCAACCCATATAGGCGCCCTATTACCGTTAGGAGAACACGTCCTAAACTGTATGCAATTATGTGTAAACTAGGAAATTTGAATTTTCTCGTTCTAACGAGATGGCCTATCATTCGAACGATAAGGCATCTCATTCGAACGACCTTAGAATTTATTTTCTTGTTTGATGTCCTCTGTTATATATTGATACATGTTATTGGTTCTGCTAGGTTGTTTCTGAACAGTGTTTGAAAAATTCAAAAAGTGTTTTGTATTTTGTTTGCACCTTATATGAATACACATTTAGGATGACCAAGTCACAACTTCTTGCCATATCCATGTGACTATTTGATAGTGTTTTGAGACAATATGTTGTGTCATTCATGTGCTTTACAAAGTTTGGAGTCTTTGAGATGATACAGTGTTACTTCCTACTTAATTGACTCTATTTGTCCTTTATTGCACACATGCACGGATTAGTTTGATTTTCGTACTTGTCTATCAGAAGTTGGTTGAGTGTTTCCATCTCAGTTCTCTCTATACAAGGAACCAAATGCGATAAAACTTAACAAAGAGTAGTGCATGATATAAACCACTTGTGAGATTTGTGTGTTTCATTTTGAAAACAGTAAAGGACTACGAAAGGTACTCATTTATCATTTGAGATTAAGCTACCATTTAATTGGACCAAAAAAAGTGAGGAATTGAAAACTATACGAGGTCCAATGAGGTTTAAAGAGCCCAAAAAAATTGAAAGGCAGTAAAAAGAACATTATGCCAAAAAAGGGACAATTTTTTTCATCACCTCATAAGAAAAATAAAAGCATTATCTTTTAATGAGGGAGTTTGGATGGAATTTTCGATACGGTTCGCACGTCCTTGAAAGTCATGAAAAAGCGTTACATAGTTTTGGACGTTTTTAGTGTGGAAATCATTTATACTTTGATTTGTTGATATGATTAAGATGATCTCATATAAATTCAATAATTTTACACCAAAGGACTATTTTTTATGTTCATTCGTTAAGAGTACACTTATGCATCGTGCACATATGATATGATTGAGTTGATGTTCCTATTGAATCTATTTAGACCCATTCATTCTGTATCCATGATTTGGTTATCTTAGTACAAATTCATGGTGTGATTTTTTTTGTAACATCATATTTTTTTTGGCATAAAATGTTGAAAAACTCAAAAATAGTTTGTTTGTTTTGTTTACCGTGACACCTTGAGTTGATTTAAGTGATTTATTCTTTTCCTTGCCTATTTTGGACAAAGAAAAGGGGGAGATTATCTAATTATGATTTTATGGGGGAGTTTAAGTATGGGGGACATTTGATTAGGCTTTCATGCTTTATTTTTATAGCACTTCAAACTCGACACTTCTCAATATTCTTTCTCTTTGTCTCATATGAGTAGGTACGATTGAAGATGTTTGGATTGCACACTCTGATGAGAAAAGTTTGGAGTTTTGAAAAGTTTATTGTTCAAACACAATTTTAAGACTTGTTCAATTTATCTTTCCTCGTTTGAGTTTTTGGGAGGGTAGATTTGTATAGGTCATTTTAGTTTGATAATTCAGATACTTTTATTTTGTACCGGCATAGACATAGGGGGAGATTTGTAAGGACATTGTCCGTCACATTTTGTATGTCGTACACCGCTACAAGTTTTTTGAAGAATTGGGAAGCTTGAATCTACAATCGACAATCCGAATTTCAAGACGACTTCAAAAATCACGCCCAATAAGGACGAGTTTGGTAAAATGTGTTTTTGTTAGATTTACATTTTGCATAAAAAGTGTTGGGATATTTTTGAAAAAAATAAAATATTTTTTATATTTCTGAAAAATCATTTTTGAAAATATTTTAATCATAAAAGTTTTGGATATATGCTCGTGATCCCGTAAATAGTTTGGGTTCTTAAGGATTCTAAGTTTTTAATATTTAATTTTTTTTAAAGAGGATCAGTGACGGTCGTTCAAATGAGGTCACATCTCGTTCGAACGAGATGGAGTGTCGCTTGAACGACGTCGTGTTTTGTTCGAACGACAGATGTTTTTAGTCGACACATCACCGCCTTGATTTTTAGTATTTAAAGGGTGTCAGGCTTCTGAATTTGGTGTGGAGAAAAATTGGTTTTTGACATAATATGTTTTTTTCTATTCTTCAACCGAATTTGAGGGTTCATAACCTTTGTTTTACAATTCACAATCCCAGTTGCTTTTGGGTGAGTTGTTTTGTGGAACTCAAAGCATAACTTTGCTGCTGTCCAACCTCTGTGGAGAAGGCATCTCCATATCTGATCGGTGGATACCGAGCGTAATCATTCTGCGTGTGGACGAGACAAAGATGATGAACTAACACCTGGAGGGTATTTCGCTGTCTCTCGTAGCTTTAAAGGTTTGACGAAGATACTTTGCATTACACTTGTGGGTGATTATTAGGTTGTATGTAAGTCAATGGTCTTGTAAAATTTTCAAAGTGTTATAAAAGGTTTTACCCAAAAGTTTTTTTTCCTGAATCGATCATCTTTATTTGTCATGCATGGGTATAATGATTTATGTCTATTAGATGCATGTTTAGGGGTTAAACTAAAATTGAATTTGGTTTGTTCAAATTTAGACATCTAATTAAATAAGTGTGTTTGGATTTCCTTGAAAATTTGAGAATTAAGTTTATTGGTATCACGCCGCTTTCTAAAATTGGTATCAGAGCCGATTACGGTAATTTATCGCGTATTCCTATTTTTTGCAAACTTTTGTGATATTGGTTTTGCTTGAAAATTTTGATTTTGTTTAAAATCGGATGCTTTTCAATGGACCACTTATATAATTGGGTACCTATCTTTGACAGCGAGAATTATGCCTAGTGGAAAGTACGAATGAAATCTGTTTTAAAATCCATTGATGAGCGTGTTTGGTTGTTGGCTAAATGTGGATGGACTCCTTCCACCGTGACTGTTGATAATGTCATATTTATAAAACTCGTTTTAAACTATACTGAGGATGAATAAATTTTCTTACTTTAATTCCCGTGGTTTAAGTGCAATTTCTGGAACTGTCACTCCCTACGAGTTCCGCCATATTATGACGTGCACCCACTACACCAAAATGACAAAATTGTCACCTCGGCCACCCTTGTCAAGGTCATTGACCGTGACAAAAAACACGCGTTTTGTGTCACGGTCATTGACCTTGACACGACTATGAACAGGCTTTGTCACGGTCATTGACCGTGACAATTCTTTAAATAATTGTCACGGTTAATGACCTTAACATGACCGTTACATGTTATTCAGCAAAAATCCCTACCCTTCTTTTTTCCCTCCCGTCGTTCCCTCCCCCTCTCTCTCTCTATGCTGCTCTCTCTCTACTTTCAGGTTTATTTATCTCTCTCTCTCTCTTCCATTTATATGTTTGTGTGTGTATATATATATATATATATGTGTGTGTGTGTGTGTATTGTGTGTTTGCGTGTGTGGGGGGTGGGGCAGGGTAGGGGTAGGGGTGGGGGTGTGGAGGGAGGTGGGGAAGGGTGGGGGCTATTGTATGTGTGTGTGTGTGTGTGTGTGTATGTGGTGGGTGGGGGTGGGGGTGTGTGTGTATGTGGTGAGTGGGGGGTGTGGAGGGAGGTGTGTGTGTGTTTGAATTAACCCATGAATTTGTATTTTTGTATTTGAGTTAACCCATGAATTAACCCATGAATTTATTTTTGTATTTGAATTAACCCATGAATTTATCAATTTGTTTGTGGGGGGTGGGTTGGGGGTGGGGGTGGGGGTGGGGGTGGGGAGGCGGGGTAAGTCAAGGTACTATTGTAATTCTCTTAATATCGTGTTTTGATGATTCTATTAGATAATATATATTGTTTCAAGGTTAACTCATTGTAGATAAAAACATTCACATTGTAGATGATTCTATAATTACATCCACTAAAATGTAATTAATAAATGAAACAGTTTTAGATGAAATTAATTAATAATTAGTGCCCATTTCATATGAGAGTAGGATTGCCCCTTAGTGTAAATTAGTAAATTAATAATTCTGTACGTTAATTGTTAGTTTAATTGATGAAATGAATTAATTGAGTAGATGAATTAGAAGGAGTACGGGATACACATTTGTTGTTGACATTGCTGTTGGATTATTTTGTTTAGTAAATTTTTGGTTGGTTAGTTTTAAAAGTGGCATTGCCACTGGATTATTATCCAAATGGGCGTGCGATTTTTCAACTTTTTTTGAAAATTACTTTGTATATCGAACAATATATATATAGTATGATAATTAAATGAAACATACTTGAAATTAAATATAGTGTGCATAGATACTAGCCTTATAGTTCTTATGCGTACGCATTCAATAGCCCTTAGATCCGTTCGAGAGTCATTACCCCTGTAATGAGATCTCTCGAATTGTCCCATTTGGACAGTTTGAGACTGTATAATTTCTGTATAATATTCTTAGTGGCTTAAAGTGGTTACTTTTGGAGGAAGTTCTGGAGTCGTATCTTAATGTTCTCTGGGTACATACTAGATTGACAAGTGTGACTGTTATTTCAATTGATCAATTGAAATAACACTCACACCTGCCAATCTACGTCGTGTACTTGGAGAACTACGGGGATATGCTGTCGAATTTTTTTTAGATCGTAACAATGTGCATGAGCTGTAAAGTATATTACAGAAAAATGCAGTCTTGAATGGGATAGGACCACTCACCCTTTAATAGGATAATTAAATGATGGGATAATTGAATAAAACATACTATAAATCTAAGTTTTGTTTACCTTTAATAGGTGTTTAGTTGTGGTAGCTGTGATGGGATATCCAAAATACAAAGAGTGGATGGGTGAGACTAATAGAACGGGGGATGTGTTTCGCAGAGGTGCTAATGAATTTGTGAAATATGCAAAGAGATGTCATAATGATGAAGAGTTTACGTGTCCATGTGCTAGGTGTAATAATGGTAAGGTGTTTGAGTAGAAAATAGTTGAACTACATTTGTTAAGATCGGGTATGCAAGATAGTTATCGATTTTAGAGTTTTCACGGTGAATTGAAAGTTCCTTTTGTCCCCGACCAACCTTCACAACAACCTTCAATAAGTAGAATAGATGTAGAAGGGGATGACGTAGATGACGTAGATCATAATATGTTAGAGAATTTAGTTGATGATGCGTACAGAGTTTATGAAGCAGGGGAGAATGAGTTTACTGATGATGTAGAAGATTCAAGTGCTCGTGAAGATAACACGATAAAACTTGACGATCACTACCAAAGTTTAAAATTTAAGGCGACCCAACCATTATACTCTGTCTGTGAGAAAGATCAAACAACTTTACATGCCATGGTTGGTTTGCACAGTTTGAAGACGCAGTACGGTTTGTCTGGCATTAGCGTGACGGGAATTCTGAAATGGGTGAAGGGCTTATTACCCAAGGTGAATACACTTCCAAATAGATATCATGTTATGAAGAACAGTTTGAAAGGTTTGGGAATGAAGTATAAATCGATTCATGCTTGTGTGTATGACTGCATACTATATTGAAAGGAGTGTGAAAATCTCGATCGTTGTCCAGTATGCGATGAACCTAGATATGTCCAATCTACTAATAAGGAAGGAACAAGCTCAAAAGTGCCTAAAAAAGTATTGAAATATTTTCCCGTTGGGCCTAGATTAAAGCGATTTTTCACAGTACCATGGATTGAAGAGGCAATGACTTGGCATGCTAGGGCAGAAGTTGGGGGTAATATCATACGTCAACCTATTGATTCTACTGCCTGGCGGAGGATGAATTTTGAGTATCCCGATTTTGCTCGAGAACAACGCAACATTCGTTTGGCTATATCAACAGATGGTTTTAATCCATTTGGAAATCTAAGATCCAATCAGAGTGTATGGCCAGTGATCCTAGCCCCACTCAACCTCCCTCCTTCACAGCGTATGAGACCTGAATTTTCGATGATGGCTTTGTTGATTCCTAGGCCAAAGGCACCAAGTGATGACATTGACGTCTACCTGGCTCCTTTGGTAGAAGAATTAAACAAGTTGTGGGAAGAGGGTGTGCAATCATTTGACTCTTTTAGAAAAGAAGAGTTTACGCTGAAAGCTATGATGATGTGGGCAATTCATGATTTTCCAGCTTATGGGACATTATCTGGTTGTGTAGTATATGGTTATTTGGGGTGTCCTATTTGTGGAGAGGAGACTGAATCTCTTCGTCTATCCTCTAGCTTAAAAAATGTATACCATCACCACAGGAGGTTTTTACCCCCATCTCATAGTTTCAGATCTGAGAAAGGTTCCAATTTTTTATTGGGCGGAGTTGAACATAGGCTACCACCGAGACAACTTTCGGGTTCAGAAATTGAAATTAAATCTTCTGAATGTGGCCCTAATATGCTAGGTAAGAATCCCAAATTTAAGAATGTCAAGTATAAGAAGACCCCAACTGGGAATGAAATTGAGATAAGAAAGGCATGGTCTCGGAGGTCAATTTTATTTGACTTGCCTTATTGGAAGAATAACTCGGTGCGCCATGTATTGGATGTGATGCATGCAGAGAAGAACTTCGCTGAACATATTGTGGGTACTTGCATTGGGGGGAGTCATTCGAAGGATGGAGAAAATGCACGAAAAGACCTTAAAACGTTAAAACTTAAGCCACAACTATGTTTGAAAGAAGATAGTAGGGGAAGGACAATAATTCCCCCTGGTGCATTTACTTTGACGAGTGGGGAAAGGAAGGTGCTTCTAGACACAATATATAATTTTAAGGGACCATCTACTTTTTCGTCCAACTTGCAAAGGATTGTGAATTATGCCACTCATGATTTACATAAGTGTAAGCCCCACAATTGGCATGTGATCATGCAATTGGTTCCTCTATTATTTAAGCATTGTTTCTCCAAGCATAAGGATTTGCGTAGGGCTATTATGCAAATTCGTATTACCTTCTCCCTCTTGTGTGAGAAGGTAGTGAATCGAGAACACATAGTGGCCGTAAAATTGGCTGTGATCGAAGAGATTGTGTATTGGAGAAGTACTTTCCCCAGCATTCTTTGACATAAGTGTTCACTTGTTGGTACACCTATGTGACGAGGCACTTCTTTGTGGTCCAGTTAGATATCGGTGGATGCATCCATTTGAAAGATTGATGAAAGTTTTTAAAGATTACGTCAAGAATACGCGATACATTGCAGGATCAATTGCAGAGGAATACATCACCGTGGAGTCATTACTATATACTCAGGAATATATGCCTGACTCAACCAGTGTTGATGACACTGATGAATTCGTCGATGATGGTGGTCATGTGATGGGAAAACGAGTGAAATTAACGAGTTTGCAACATGAACAAGTAGCTCGTTATCTATTTGACACACATGAAGATGTCAAAGAATGGAAAAAGTAAGTTTCAATTATTATAATATTTAACATTATTTTAGATTATTTTATACATGATTAATTTTGTAATATGCAGAAAATATGAAACCTGTGAGAACAATAAAAGACGAAAAATAATGGTACAATCAGATAGCGAATTTAGGCTGTGGTTGATACAAGAGGTAATTATAATGAAAACAGTCGTTATATAACGTTACATTACACTCAAATTTTACCATTAATATAATTAATTTATCTATATTCTCAGCTCCTAAAGACGGGTGATGCGACATCAAGGCTTTCTCGCCTAGCCACTGGACCCTTGTTCGTGGTACAAGAGTACAAAAAGTATCGATTGAACGGTTACATTTTCAGTGCTAAAGTGTACGAGGAAAGTATAAATGTACAGAACTCGGGAATTTCATACAAAGCTCTTACTATCTTTCGAGCGAGCGCAAAAGATAAAAACCTCGTTGAAGGTGAAATGACTTACTATGGTGTAATCCAAAATATATTTGAATTGGATTATATAAGCTTCAAAGAGGTTGTATTTTACTGTGACTGGGTAAGAGTTGAGGATAAAAATGCTTGTAAAGTTGATCATGTCACCAATTTGATCATGGTTGACTTGTCCAAGATGAAGAGCAACGACCACGTGAGCG
This sequence comes from Sambucus nigra, assembly GCA_949130495.1. Lineage (NCBI taxonomy): Eukaryota > Viridiplantae > Streptophyta > Magnoliopsida > Dipsacales > Adoxaceae > Sambucus > Sambucus nigra. The sequence continues at coordinate 526,886,282 of OX422208.1, read as the reverse complement.
ATGAGCCGTTTGTTTGTGCATTTCAAAAGATTAAGCAAGTGTTTTATTCGGAGTATATCGACAACGAGTCGTGGTCAATTGTCCAACACGCTCCAAGGCGTCTAAATAGTAGTGTGGATGACTTGGATGCTCCTACCGAATATCAATCGATTTTTTATGATAACCCGAATTTGAAACAATTTTTCAATTTGTAATAAATATTTCAATTTGTACTGAAACATCCATTTTTAATGCTTTTAATTGATTTGCTCTTTATCATTTTCACTCTCGTGTGGTGTGCGTGTGTGGAGAGGAGATTAATACATAAATATTCCAACTACATCTAAGTTTTGTTTATACTAATACATGAATATATGCTTCTTACCTTTAATAGGTGATTAGTACATAGTTATTTGGGGTGCCCTATTTGTGGAGAGGAGACTGAATCTCTTCGTCTATCCGAACACTAAGAAATGCCATAATCCTATGGAGTTATGCTCTGTAAATTCCTCCCAACCGTTATGTAGCCAAACATCACCAGTTGAAGTTGTCAATTCCACTTTCCATACCCCACCACTTGGAAACACTAGAAAAACATGGGAGACCATTGAAAGGTGGAATTGACAACTTCAACTGCTGATTTTTGCCTACACAACGGTTGGAAGGAATTTGTAGCGCATAACTCCATAGGATTATGGCATTTCTTAGTGTTTAGATATGAAGATAATTATATTTGACACGATTGCCCGGGGTACATTAGTTGGAAGGAGGTTCCATATGAGCTCAAGTTAGCTGTTTGGGTGACACTATAGGTAATGTATTTATATTTATATGTCAATTTCGATTTCGATTTCAATTTCAATTTCAATTTATATTTATCTATATTCGCGGGGCGGATACTAGTTTTACTTTATATCAATTCAGGGGACAGGGAGTGGCCCTGAGGGTAGGCCACATATGCTCGATACTTATGTGTCTATTCGGACGAGAAGGGAAGGATAAGGAGGTGTCCCCGAGCGTCGCGGTACAAAATCTCTTTTCCAGCTAAATAGTTTGTAGATTTGAGATAATTGATGGTGATGTTGTTTCTTCTTTAATAGTTTCTATTTTGAATATATATTTTCATTATCTTTAGTTTGTTTGGATATATGATGTTTGAATAGGTACAATGTTGCTATAATAGGTACAAATATACTGTGGCAGTGGCAATGGCCATACTGCCCAGCAGATTTCTTTTAAATTCTGCCCAGAATTATCACGGTCATTAACCGTGACATTTTTTTAAAAGGGGACAAGGATTTGTCATAGTTTTTAACCGTGACTAAACGTGTCACGTTCATGGCCCGTGACACGACCGTGACAATTATAATGAACTTGTCAAGGTCAATGACCGTGACACGTCCGTGACAAAAAAAGTTGTCTCGCCCTGTATTTTCATGGTCATTGACCTTGAGAAGTCCAACTTGTCAAGGTCAAAGACCGTGACAATAGTGCAGATTTGGTGTAGTGGCCATGTCTAAAGAGGCATGGTATATATTAAAATTGACACACAAGGGTATGGACACTGTTAAAGAGTTTAAATTGAAAAATCTTGCCACCCAATTTCAAGCCCGTACTATGTTAGAGTCCGAAACTTTTGATGAGTTTTATGCACATTTGTCGGACATCGTCAACACTAGTTTTAATTTAGGTGAGGTAATTAATAACACGCGGGTTGTGAAAAATATTTTGAGATCCCTTTCAAGACGTTTTATTCCAAAAGTCTCTGTTTTAAACTTGATGGGAGATTTGAGCACACTTAAGTTAGAAGAGTTAGTAGGGGATCTTCAGACTTACGAGTTAGATATGTTTCCCCAAACTATCGAACATAAATATAAAGGGATTGTACTTAGGTTACGGTCGAGATCAAGTGAGGATGTTTCGAGGAAGAAGGATAAGAAAAAAAAGTGAGTTTTTGCGAGTTTGAGTCTGAGGACGAGTCTGATTTTGACGTGTCCTTACTTGCAAAAATTTTTAAAAAGTTTCTCAAAATGTCTAACAAAAATTCTTCTCATAAAAAGTGATCTTTTGAGAAAAATAAAAAGAAAGAGGAGGCTAAAGAAAGTGATAAGTATGGTGAGATCAGGTGTTTTGAGTGTGAGGGCAAAGGTCACATAGCTAAAGAGTGTCCTACTAGGATAAGGAGAAAAGGAAAAGAAATTGTTATGCCCGCCACTCTTAGTGATAGAGAGGGAGATGAGGAAGATGAGGGAGATGAGTCCTGTAAAGGTTTACCACTTGGTATGTGAATAAATGTTTTGAGTCATGTAAGCACATCTAATTGTCTCACGATGATAGTGTTCACGAGAGCGACAATGGAGGCTCGATTATTTCTAGTGGTGATGAGGGGGAGCTTGAGAGTGGAGATGAAAGTGAGCTCCAAAAAGCATTTAGGGATTTGTACACCGAGATATTGAAAATGAAGAAATATAATAGGTATTTAGGTCATCGGATTTTAGATTTGGAGAGAGAGAAGGAAGTTTGAAGGAGGGAAAAGTGTGACTTGACCGACACAGTGTCTAGTCTGATGACACGTGTATCCCAACTTGAGAGTGATTTCAATCGTGCCCGGGAGGTTAAAGTCCCTTTAGAGAAAGCATCTAAGAAAGTTGAAAAGATGGTTCTCCATCCCGTTTTGGGTGGTGATGAGAGTTTAGGAAAAGTTGTTGACGGTGCATCCACTTCTTTAGTTGCACTAGAGCCAGTTCCCACTGTGGTGATTGATTCATATGTTTCTCATTCCAACCCACCTAGGCGCCCTATTCCCATTAGGAGAACACGTCCTAAAATTTTTGAAAAATTAATTCCTAGGTTGATTTAAGTTTGCTCCCATTGCAAAAAGCGAGGACACTAAAGGGAATTTTGCTTTAAGTTGGCTAATGTGTCATGCTGTACTCGTACACATGATCGCTCGCACGCACCCACCCATGATACTTTTCTTGCACACAATGATAAAGAGTTTGGACATATTCTCGAGTAAGTAAAGTTTTTGGTCAAGACTTCGCATGATTTAATGGAGTTGTTTCAAAAGGTGTCACCATCTTTGAAGAACTCTAGGGCACTTTCAGGTTGAGGTCTAGACATGTTTGCTAGCATATGGTGATTTACATGATGAAACTTTTGCCTATTGCTAGTATGTATCATTTTGTAGTATACATTGTTTTCTTATTTTTTTCTACTATTTTTTCCCTGTTTTAGATATGTTTGCCCATTCCAGGAACTGTTTTTTATGAAATTTTTCACTGGACTAAACTGTATGCAATTATGTGTAAAATGTGAAATTTCACTTTTCTCGTGCTAACGAGATGGTCTATCGTTCAAACGATAAGGCATCTCATTCGAACGACCCTAGAATTTGTTTTCTTGTTTGTTGTCCTCTGTTTTATATTGATACATGTTATAGGTTCTTCTAGGTTATTTCTGAATAGTGTTTGAAAAATTCAAAAAGTTTTTTGTATTTTATTTCCACCTTATATGAATACACACTTAGTATGACCAAGTCACAACTTCATGCCATATCCATGTGACTATTTGATAGTGTTTTGAGACAATATGTTGTGTCATTCATGTGCTTTACAAAGTTTGGAGTCTTTGAGATGATACAGTGTTACTGCCTACTTAATTGACTCTATTTGTCCTTTATTGCACACATGCACGAATTTGTTTGATTTTCGTGCTTGTCTATCACAAGTTGGTTGAGTGTTTCCATCTCAGTTCTGTCTATACAAGGAACTAAATGCGATAAAACTTGACAAAGAGTAGTGCATGATATAAACCACTTGTGAGATTTGTGTGTTTCATTTTGAAAACAGTAAAGGACTACGAAAGGTACTCATTTATCATTTGAGATTAAGCTACCGTTTAAATGGGCCAAAAAAAGTGAGTAATTGAAAACTATCTGAGGTCCAATGAGGTTTAAAAGAGCCCGAAAAAATTGAAAGGTAGTAAAAAGAACATTATGCCAAAAAAGGGACAATTTTTTTCATCACCTCACAAGAAAAATAAAAGCATTATGTTTTAATGAGGGAGTTTGGATGGAATTTTCAATACGGTTTGCACGTCCTTGAAAGTCATGAAAAAGCGTTATATAGTTTTGGACGTTATTGGTGTGGAAATCATTTATACTTTGATTTGTTGATATGATTAAGACGATCTCATCGAAATTCAATAATTTTACACCAAAGGACTATTTTTTATGTTCATTCGTTAAGAGTACACTTATGCATCGTGCACATATGATATGATTGAGTTGATGTTCCTATTGAATCTGTTCACACCCATTCATTCTGTATCCCTGATTTGGTTATCTTAGTACAAATTCATGGTGTGATTTTTTTTATAACATCATATTTTTTTTTGTATAAAAAAATTGAAAAACTCAAAAATAGTTTGTTTGCTTTGTTTAGCGTGACACCTTGAGTTGATTTATGTGATTTATTCATTTCCTTGTCTATTTCGGACAAATAAAAAGGGAGAGATTTTTGAATTATGATTTTATGGGGGAGTTTAAGTATAGGGGACATTTGATTAGGCTTACATGCTTTATGTTTATAGCATTTCAAACTCGAGACTTCTCGAGTTTCTTTTTCTTTGTCTCATGTGAGTAGGTACGATTGAAGATGTTTGGATTGCACATCCTGATAAGAAAAACTTGGAGTTTTGAAAAGTTTATTGTTGAAACACAATTTGAAGACTTGTTCAATTTATCTTTCCGCATTTGAGTTTTTGGGAGGGTAGATTTGTATGTGTCATTTTAGTTTGATAATTCGGATATTATTATTTTGTATCGGCATAGACATAGGGGGAGATTTGTAAGGACATTGTCCATCACATTTTGTATGTCGTATACCGCTACAAGTTTGTCGAAGAATTGGGAAGCTTACATCTACAATCGACAATCCAAATTTCAAGACGACTTTAACAATCACGCCCAACAAGGACGAATTTGGTAAAATGTGTTTTTGTTCCATTTACATTTTACATAAAATTGTTGGGATATTTTTGAAAAAAATAAAATATTTTTTCTATTTCTGAAAAATCATTTTTGAAAATATTTTAATCATAAAAGTTTTGGATATATGCTCGTGATCCCGTAAATAGTTTTGGCTCTTAAGGATTTTATGTTTTTAATATTTAAAAGTTTTTTTAAAGAGGATCAGTGACGGTCGTTCAAATGAGGTCACATGTCGTTCGAACGAGATGGAGTGTTGCTCGAACGACGTCGTGTTTTGTTCGAACGACAGGTGTTTTTAGTCGACACATCACCGCCTTGATTTTTAGTATTTAAAGGGTGTCAGGCTTCTGAATTTGGTGTGGAGAAAAATTGGTTTTTGACATAATACATTTTTCTATTCTCCAACCTAATTTGAGGGTTCATAACTTTTGTTTTACAATTCACAATCCCAGTTTCTTTTGTGTGAGTTGTTTTTTGGAACCCAAAGCATAACTTTGCTGCTGCTCAACCTCTGTGTAGAAGGCATCTCCATATCTGATCGGTGGATATCGAGCATAGTCATTCTGCGTGTGGACGAACCGAAGACGATGAACTAACACCTGGAGGGTATTTCGCTGTCTCTCGTAGCTTTAAAGGTTTGACGAAGACACCGTGCATTACACTTGTGGGCGATTATCAGGTTGTATGTAACTCAATGATCTTGTAAAATTTTCAAAGTGTTATAAAAGGTTTTACCCAAAAGGGTTTTTTTCCTGAATCGATCGTCTTTATTTGTCATGCATGGGTATAATGATTTATGTCTCTTAGATGCATGTTTAGGGGTTGAACTAAAATTGAATTTGGTTTGTTCAAATTTAGACATCTAATTAAATAAGTGTGTTGGGATTTCCTTGAAAATTTGAGAATTAAGTTGATCGGTGTCACGCCGCTTTCTCAAATTGGTATCAGAGCTGGTGACGCTAATTTATCGCGTATTCCTATTTTTCACAAACTTTTGTGATATTGAGTTTGCTTAAAAATTTTGATTTTTTTAAAATCAGAAGTTTTTCAATGGATCACTTATATAATCGGGTGCCCATCTTTGACGGCGATAATTATGCCTACTCGAAATTACGCATGAAATCTGTTTTAAAATCTATTGTTGAGCTTGTTTGGTTGTTGGGTAAAAATGTATGGACTCCTCCCATTGTGACAGTTGATAATGTCACATCTTTAAACTCGTTTTAAACTATACTGAGGACGAATAAATTTTCTAACTTTAATTCCCGTGGTTTAAGTGCAATTTCTGGATCTATCACTCCCGACGAGTTCCTTCGTATTATGACGTGCACCATGTCTAAAGAGGCATAGGATATATTAAAATTGACACACAAGGGCATGGCCCTGTTAAAGAGTTTAAATTGAAAAATCTTGCCACCCAATTTCAGGTCCATACTATGTTAGAGTCCGACACTTTTGATGAGTTTTATGCACATATATCGGACATTGTCAACACTAGTTTTAATTTAGGTGTGGTTATTAATAACATGCGGGTTGTGAAAAAATTTCTGAGAACCCTTTCAAGACGTTTTATTCCAAAAGTCACTGTTTTCAACTCGATGGGAGATTTGAGCACACTTAAGTTAGAAGAGTTGGTAGGGGATCTTCAAACTTACGAGTTAGATATGTTTCCCCAAACTGTCAAACCTAAATATAAAGGGATTGTACTTAGGTTACGGTCGAGATCGAGTGAGGATGTTTTGAGGAAGAACGACAAGAAAAAGAAAGTGAGTTTTTTTGAGTTCGTGTCTGAGGACGAGTCTGATTTTGATATGGCCTTACTTGCAAAAACTTTGAAAAAGTTTCTCAAAATGTCTAACGAAAATTCTTCCAACAAAAAGAGATGTTTTGAGAAAAATAAAAAGAAAGAGGAGGCTAAAGAAAGTGATAAGGAGGATGAGATCAGGTGTCTTGACTGTGAGGGCAAAGGTCACATAGCTAAAGAGTGTCCTACTAGGATAAGGAGAAAGGGAAAAGAAACTGATATGCCTGCCACTCTTAGTGATAGTGAGGGAGATGAGGAAGATAAGGGAGATGAGTCAAGTAAAGGTTTAGCACATGGGATGTGTGTAACGGTTTTGATTCATGTCAGCACACCCAGTTTATCTCATGATGATCGTGTTCATAAGGGCGACGGTGATGACTCAAGTTTTTCTCGTGGTGATGAGAGCGAGCTTAAGAGTGGAGATGAAAGTGAGATCCAAAAAGATTTTAGGGATTTGTACACCGAGACCTTATAAAAAGAAGAAATAAAATCGGGATTTAGGTCGTCAGGTTTTAGATTTGGAGAGAGAGAAGGAAGTTTAAAGGTGGGAAAAGTGTGACTTGACCGACACGGTGTCTAATATGATGACACGTGTATCCAAACTCGAGAGTGATCTTGACCGTGCCCAGGAGGTAAAAGCCCCTTTAGCGAACGCATCTAAGAAAGTTCAAAAGATGGTTCTCCATCCCATTTTGGGTGGTGATGAGAGTTTAGGAAAAAGTAACGACGGTGCATCCACTTCTTTTGTTGAACAAGAGCTGGTTCCCACTGTGGTGATTGATTCACATGTTTCTCATCCCAACCCCCCTAAGCGCCCTATTAACATTAGGAGAACACGTCTTAGAATTTTTGAAAAATTAATTCCTAAGATAATTTATGTTTTCTCCCATTGCAAAAAGCGAGGAGACCTAAGGGAATTTTTCTTTAAGTTGGGTAATGTGTCACTCTATACTCCTACACAACATCGCACGCATGCATCCACCCATGATACTTTTCTTGCACACAATGATAAAGAGTTTGGACGTATTCGCGAGCATGTAAAGTTTTTGGTCAAGACTTCACATGATTTAATGGAGTTGTTTCAAAAGGTGTCACCATTTTTTAAGAACTCCAAGACACTTTCATGTTGACGTCTAGACATGTTTGCTAGCATAGGGTGATTTACATTATGACACTTTTGCCTATTGCTAGTATGTATCATTTTATAGTATACATTGTTTTCTTATTTTTTCTACTATTTTTTCCATGTTTTAGATCTGTTTTCCCATTCCAGGAACTGTTTTTTATGAAATTTTCCACTGGACTAAACTGTGTGCAATTTTGTGTAAACTGGGAAATTTGACTTTTCTCGTTTTAACGAGATGGCCTGTCGTTCGAACGATAAGGCATCTAGTTCAACGACCCTGGAATTTATTTTCTTATTTGCAGTCCCTTATTTTATATTGACATATGTTATTGGTTTTGCTAGGTTGTTTCTGAACAGTGTTTGAAAAATTCAAATAGAGTTTTGTACTTTTTTTTCACCTTATATGAAGACACACTTAGGATGACCAAGTCGCAACTTCATGCCTTATCCATGTGAATGTTTGATGGTGTTTTGAGACAATATGTTGTGTCATTCATGTGATTTACAAAGTTTGGAGTCTTTGAGATGATACAGTGTTATGACCTACTTGATTGACTCTATTTGTCCTTTATTGCAAACATGCACAGATTTGTTTGATTTTTGTGCTTGTCTATCACATGTTGGTTGAGAGTTTTTATCTCAAATTTTTCTATACAACAAATCAAATGCGATAAAACTTGACAAAGAGTAGTGCATGATATAAACTGTTGTTGAGATTTGTGTGTTTTATTTTGAAAAATGGTGAAGGGCTACGAAAGGTACTCATTTATTCTTTGAGATTAAGCCTCTGTTTAAATGGACCTAAAAAAGTGAGGAATTGAAAACTATCCGAGGTCCAATGAGGTTTAAAAGAGCCCAAAAAAATTGAAAGGCAATAAAAAGAACATTATGCCAAAACTAGGCCAATTTTTTTTCATCACCTTATAAGAAAAATAAAAGCATTATCTTTTAATGATGGAGTTTGGATGGAATTTTCAATGCGGTTGGCACGTCCTTGAAAGTCATGAAAAATCATTACATAGTTTTGATCGTTGTTGGTGTGGAAATCATTTATAATTTGATTTGTTGATATGATAAAGACGATGCAATCTAAATTAAACCATTTCACACCAAAGGACTATTTTTTATGTTCATTCGTTAGGAGTACACTTATTCATCGTGCACATATCATATGATTGATTTGATGTTCCTATTGAATCTGTTCACACCCATTCATTCCGTATCCCCAATTTAGTTATCTTAGTACAAATTCATGATGTGATTTTTTTTGTAACATCATATTTTTTTTTGTATAAAAAAATTGAAAAACTCAAAAAATAGTTTGTTTGTTTTGTTTACCGTGACACCCCGAGTTGATTTAAGTGATTTATTCTTTTCCTTGTCTATTTTGGACAAATAAAAAGGGGGAGATTATCTAATTATGATTTTATGGGGGAGTTTAAGTAGGGGGAGATTTGATTAGGCTTACATGCTTTATGTTTATGTCATTTCAAACTCAATACTTCTCGAGTTTTTTTTTCTATGTCTTATGTGTGTAGGTATGATTGAATATGTTTGGATTGCACACCCTGATGAGAAAAGATTGGAGTTTTGAAAAGTTGATTTTTGAAACACAATTTGAAGACTTGTTCAATTTATCTTTCCGCGTTTGAGTTTTTGGGAGGGTAGATTTGTATAGGTCATTTTATTTTGATAATTCGGATATTTTTATTTTGTACCGTCATAAACATAAGGGGAGATTTGTAAGGACATTGTCCATCACATTTTGTATGTCGTATACCGCTACAAGTTTGTCGAAGAATTGGAAAGCTTACATCTACAATCGACAATCCGAATTTCAAGACGACTTCAACAATCATGCCCAACAAGGACGAATTTGGTTAAATGTGTTTTTGTTCCATTTACATTTTTCATAAAAAAGTGTTGGGATATTTTTGAAAAAATAAAATATTTTTTCTATTTATGAAAATCATTTGTGAAAATATTTTAATCATAAAAGTTTTGGATATATGCTCTTGATCCCATAAATAGTTTTGGTTCTTAAGGATTCCAAGTTTTTAATATTTAAAAGTTTTTTAAAGAGGATCAGTGAAGATCGTTCGAACGACATCACATCTCGTTCGAATGAGATGGAGTGTCGCTCGAACGACGTCGTGTTTCGTTCAAACAACAGGTGTTTTTAGCCAACACGTCACCGCCTTGATTTTTAGTATTTAAAGGGTGTCAGGCTTCTGAATTTGGTGTGGAGAAAAATTGGTTTTTGACAGAATACGAGTTTCTATTCTCCAACCATATTTAAGGGTTCATAACTTTTGTTTTACAATTCACAATCCCAATGGCTTTTGTGTGAGTTATTTTGTGGAACCCAAAACATAACTTTGTCGTTGTTAAACCTTTGTTGAGAAGGAATCTCCATATCTAATTGGTGGATACTGAGCGTAGTCATTCTGCATGTGGACAAGTCGAAGATGACGAACCAACACCTGGAGGGTATTTCGTTGTCTCTCATAGCTTTGAAAGTTTGACGAAGACACCATGCATTATACTTGTGGAATATTATCAGGTTATATGTTAGGCAATGGTCTTGTAAATTTTTTAAAGTGTTATAAAAGGTTTTACCCGAAAGGTTTTTTTTCCTGAATCGGTCGTTTTTATTTTTCATGTATAGTTAGAATGATTTATGTCTCTTAGATGCATGTTTAGGGGCTGAACTAAAATTGAATTTTGTTTGTTCAAATTTAGACATCTGATTAAATAAGTGTGTTTGGATTTCCTTGAAAATTTACAAATTAAGTTGATTGGTATCACACCACATTCTCAAAAACTAACAGTGAGAATAAATACATAATATTTGATTAAGGCAAGTGTTGGACATTATATCCTTTACACAAAATTTGTGTCACACTGGTTCTTTATAGACTCGACGATAATCATCTTCAAGGATACAATAATCTCACTTCCAACAGTAGCACTCCAATTTGTAAGTCCCCTTTGAACCAACAATGCAGAACTCTCAATTTTATGTGGACTCAAATGAACAAATCAAAAGACATTTTTTTTGTCTCTCAAAAACATGTTTAAGAATTGGCCCAAGCCACTTATTTGTACTAAATAAGTGGCGGTTAAAAAAAGGTGGAAAAAATCATAACAGTTGATTGTTGGGATAAAACCGAAATTTAAAGAGTCAATAATTGAAAGAGAGAGAAAAAAAGATTAAAAATTGGTCGAAAATAAAATAAAATTACCCCACAAAAAATAGTAAAAGTCCCATTAAAATTGGCACCAAAAGTTTATACTTTGACCAAGTTATCCCAAGGCCGAGGGTCCACGATCCATGTGCTTTAGCTTAGTCGAGTCGGATTGGAGCATATTGGGTGGACTATGGTGGCGCGCGCACGTGTGTGGGCTTGGAAGTCAACCCAAGCCCAGGTAAGTCCTCCCTCCTTCAAAGAGTTGGCACACCCCAAGGGTACCTAGCTTTTAAGACAAAATGGGTTATATTATACAACATCCATTTTCCCATTCTTCCTATGTGGGACAAAAGCTTTTAACATAACACTTCAACTAAGTTCCATGTTCCAAGTGGGTACTTTGAGCTACAATTTCTCATTCATTAAATTATGATTTTACACATGTGAGTATACCATGTTATACTCCTTATAGAGGAGAACACATTACCACTTAAATCATCTCGAAAGACGTGTGGATCCTATATTAACCTGACCCTAAAATTGACCAAATATGATTTTGTCAAATCAATTAAAAACCATAAAAATACCATAAATTCTAACAATACCCCACGTGGATGAAATTATTTTGATTAACATAAAAGATTATGCATACACGAAGAGAGATTTATTCAAAAATTCTTGTATTGGGAGAGAGAACTTTTGGCCTTAAATCTTTCCTAGTGAGAGACTGTTGGATTTACTTATTTATTAGTGAACACGATATCCTGAACTGTTCATTATTTTGTGTAATTCAAGTCAATAGACTTCACATAGTAATTTTTTGAACACTGTTGGTTCTTTCGATTGTGTTCATTTTGGTCATGGATTATTCTCAGTTTCGTGAGTGCTTTAGAGAAGTTCAGCCTTTTGAAGTTCTCATAGAAGCTACCCCTTCACACTCACATAGGTGACTTCCTATTAAGAGTATCCTACTACACCCCACTTGAATTTTTTTTAAATATGGGATTATTAAATGCTAAACTTCTATTACTTACTTTGTAGGTAACACTGTTTTATCATAGGAATGTGTATGAGTTTAAAGCTTATCAGTGTTATATTCAAAAAGTCAGTCAAGATTCGGTTGACCCTTTGAACCTAGATCTTGGGATCTCCAGTAAGCTATGTAGGGCTTCCATTAAGGCAACTCTTCATTTTGTAGGATTTAATCCCATTCCCCTCGATAAATTATACACTTTCCCTTGATTCAACCCTTTGGTTAATAGATCCGCTATATTGTCCTTAGACTTAATATAATCAATATAAATTATTTCATTAGAGAGAAGTTGTTTAAAGGTATTATGTATTCAACGTATATGTCGAGATTTAGCATTATACGTATTAATCTTTGCTCTGCCAATTGCCGATTGACTATCACAGTGTATGCAAATTACAGGCACATGTTTTGGCCATATTGGAATATCCTTTAAAATATTTCCAAGCCATTTTGCTTATTCTAGCTAAATCTATAATTCAGACTCCATAATGGACCTAGTAATATAACTTTATTTTTATGATTTCCAAGACACATTAGCACTACCAAGTGTAAATACATAGCCACTTGTTTATTTAGAATCCTTTGAATAAGATATTGAATTAGCATCACTGTATCCTAAAGTACAATTGGGTATATAGTGTAGTGCAATCCATTATTAAGGGTATATCTTAGATATATAAAAGCCCTTATTATGGGTTTCTAATGGTATTCACCTGGATTACTTATATACCAACTCAATTTTGCAAACTGAGTAAGTAATATCTGGAGGAGTGAATTTCATGACATACATTAAACTGCCTATGATACGAGAGTATGATAATTGAGATATACCATTTCTTGTATTTTTTATTAAATGAAGATTTGGGTCATTAGGTATTTTAGAAGGGGTGGGTGCGATCCGGTCCGGTCCGATTTTTGGCCATTTTAAGTGTCGGACCGAATTATTCGGTCCTATATTTGAGAAGACCGAATTCAGACCGATTTAATCAGTTTAGCCTATTTATTCGGTCTAGGATATTTTCGGTCCGATTCGGTTAATAATCGATCGACAATTGCATTTATTTAAATTTTTTTGCTGTTGGGAGTTATTCTGAATTAATAACAGTAAGATCTAGATTTTCAAGCTTCAATTAACCATCTCATTTCAATAAATTTTAATTTTTTTGCTGTTATGAGTTATTCTGAAATAATAATAGCACGATCTAGATTTTCAAGCTTCAATCATGTTAGAAACACTAAAAAACAACAAGCTGTCTAACTCAACAAATCCTAAAGAACAATAGCCCATCTCAAGATAAAATGAACCACATGTAAGCCAATTTCAAAATACAGATACCCATCTCAAAATACCCACAAAAAAACCAACATATTGTCTTAGAAACAAAAAAAAATAACATACCCATCTCAAAATTTGGTGAAAATAGTAACCTTTAACAACAAAACTACAATTATACCTGGGTTGTCAAATAATGAAGTTTACAAGTTGTTCCAAAGATCTTCTTCTCTTTCTTTACCAAGGTTATTTGAGTGTGTGTGTTTTTGTTAGAGTGGAACAAGTGTTAGATCATAGATGGGAATAAGGTGGGATGATGATATGTTGTCTCCGGCACCAGTAAAGTTACTCGGCAGTTGAGGAGGGCCGGATCTGAGATCCCAGCCATTGTAATGGTGTTGACGTTGAGAGAGAGAGAGAGAGTGGAATGTGAGAGAGGAAATATGAAATGAGATAGAGGAAAATGACCGTGCCTGTGTGTGTATTTGAGTTGAGCATGTCGTGGCTATTTGAGTTGTGGGTTGTGTGGTTATTTACTAAAGTAGCATACATGATATATCTATATAAAATGAATATATAATATATAATATTGAATAAACGGTTCGGTCCTAAGACCGAATTTGAAATGTAAATTTTAGACCGGACCGAATATATTCGGGTCTCTTAAATTAGGACCGAATTAGGACCGATTTATAAAAAAGCCTATAAATGTGGGTCCAGTCCGGTTCGGTCCAATTGGCTCAATCGGGTCGGTCTTTTTTTTTGTCCACCCCTATATTTTAGCAATGCTATCACTACCTTCATCAAACTTGTCATGTATCTTCTCAATATAATGATATGGAGACAAGACAAGTACTTATGTTGTTTTAGAAATTTGAATTCCTAATATAACATTAGATATACCCATATCTTCCATATCAAATTTACTGGACAAGATTCTCTTAATAGATTTAATGATATCTTTATTATTTCAATAATAAGCTTATCATCTACATAGAGACAAATAATGGCATAACAAATTTTAGTATTTTTAATGTAAACACATTTATCACACTCATTAATTTCAAATCCATTTGACATCATTACATTGCTAAATTTCTCATGCCATTAATTAGGTTCTTATTTTAATCCATAAACGAATTTAACAAGTTTACACACTTTCTTTTCTTTTGTTAGTACTTTAAGACTTTCTGATTGTTCCATGTGTATCTTTTCATTTAATTTTCCATTTAATAAGGCGATTTTTCCATCCATTTGATATATCTCAAGGTTATGTAAAGCTACAATAGCTATTATTATTATTATTATTATTATTATTATTATTATTATTATTATTATTATTATTATTATTATTATTATTATTATTATTATTATTATTAAAATAGACGTTATTCTCGTACGGATGAATAAGTATCAAAGTAATCCAATATTTCCTTTTGTCTATCACCTTTTCTATAAGTCTAGTTTTGTATTTTTCAATTGATCCATTAAATTTCAATTTTCTCTTGAATATCCACTTGCATCCAAGAGGTTTACGTCCTGGTGGGAGATTAACATATTCCCACATATGGTTTTGCATGATGGATTCAATTTCACAATTGATAACCTCATTCCATAATGGGGCTTCTAGAGTTGACATTACCACTACGAAGTTACTAGGTTCACTTTCTAACATATTCGTTAGAATATCTCGACTAAACAACTTTGAAGTCTTTGTTCTTTTATTGTGTCTAGGTTCGAGGTCACCATCTATCTTAATATATACATTTTCTACATTATCTTGATGATTGCGAGATGCAGTATCGTAAGTTCTTTTATAAGAACTTGAATCAACCTTAAGAAATATATCTTTGAAGAAATATGAATTTCTAGATTCAATAATTGTAGTTACATGTATATCAAGAATCTCATGTTTATGAATAAGAAATTGATATGCACTATTATTAATTGCATGACCAATGAATGTGCAATCAACGGTTTTTGGTCCTATTTTAATCGTTTTAGGATTAGGAACCAACACCTTTGCAAGACACCCCCACATATTGAGGTATTTGTAGGAGGGTATTAAATCTTTCCACAGTTCATATGGTGACTTATGTTTTTTCTTATGAGGCATTTTATTAAGAAGGTAGTTTGAAGAAAGCAAATAATCCCACCACAAGGTTTGAGGTAAACCCGGACTTATCAACATAGAATTCACCATCTCTTTTATATTTCAATTTTTTCATTCCGCAATCTCGTTAGATTGAGGAGAGTAAGTAGTGGTAATCAGATGAATAATTTCGTGTTTTGAACAAAACTATTCTAAAGGGTAATTATATTCACCTCCTATATTACTCCTAACTACTTTAACATCTTTGCTAAGTTGATTCTTAACTTGATTTTTATAATGTTCGAAAATATTTACCACCTCATCCTTGCTTCTAAGCAAGTACACGTAATAATATCTTCTAAAATCATTGATAAAAGTAATAAAATACTTTTCCCACCACTTTTTTTGTACAAATTTTAAATCACATATCATTATGAATTAATTCAAGAGGGTTTGTACTCCTTTTAATAGTTTTAAAAGGAGTTTTAGCTAACTTTGATTCCACACGGGTTTCACATTTGTGATTTGAGTCAATAATAAATTTTGGTATTAAGTCAAAATTAATTCATCTATGAATAATATCATTATTAACAAGATCTAATCTATAATTCCATACATTACAAGACTCAAGAAAATAAGAAGAAGATATGCTCTTATTATAATTAATAGGCATTACAGTCATTACGTTTAGTTTGATGAGCCCATCGCTTAAATATCATTTCCCCGCATACATACCACTGTTAGTGAGTACAAATTTGTCAGATTCAAATAAAAGTTTAAATCCCTTCTTACTTATCAAGGATCATTAAACCAAGTTGTTTTGAATGTATGGGATAAGAAGCACGTCGTTGATAGTAAGTTCCTTTCCCGAAATCATCTTGAGTATAATTTTCCCTTTCCCTTTAACCTTCGAAGTAGAAGAATTTTCCATGAAAAGTTTCTCGTCATGATCATAGTGTTGGTATGAAGTAAACATATTCTTATTAGAACATATATGACGAGTGGACCCCGTGTCCATCCACCATTCCCTAGTCTTTCCCACCATTTTGACTCTAGAAACCATGGTCGAAAGGATCAAATCTTTAATATTATCATAAATGTTCTCAACTTCAGTGACATTGGCTTGTGCTAGCTTATGTTTATTATTCCATTGATTTTTTCGATTATGACAATCTTTAACACGATGTCTTGTCTTTCCACCCACAAAGAAATTTCCATCAAACTTTCTTAAGTTTTCACCTTTAGTCCCTTTCAATGGACCACCTGGGTTCACACGCTTCTTTTTCTAGTTCTTACTACTTTCCCATTTTTCCACAACATGTGCTTTAGATTCCATAAGATTTTCATTTTTTCTCTCTGATATCTGATTATCCTCTTCCATCATTAATTTCACAATCAAGTCCTCAATCCCCATTTCTTTATATTTATGTTCCAAAATTTATTATTTTCATACTCTCTACATGTTTTTTTGAGAAAGAAAACCTTTTGGTACGATGAAAAATATAATCTAGTAATTGCATATTTACAAAACTTATTTATATACATTGCATGTTAGTTTTGTTATTCAGAAAAATATTTTGTATTATTTCATGAGAATTATCGAAAAGTTGTTATTTATTGAAATTTGTGTGATTATATTAATATAACTATCTACTCATAATGTAGTACCCCGTACTTTTATGAGTATTTTAATTTTCAGTTGTGCATTTACTTATTAATTTAATTGGAGAAATTAAACTGGTTTCGATAAATATTAATTACTGAGATAAGGATTAATATTTATTATTATATACTTGCATGTTATAAATAAATAGAGATGAGAATTATTATATGTCGTGTATGAGTGAAAATCGACTATTTATTATGTTATGTCGTAAAGTGTTACGTTGGCGAATTTAATTAGTGAATGGGCGACGCGTACTGTACGCACATGTCGGGACCGATTAATGAGATGATGGAATACTTGGGTGACTTAAATGACCTTATTGAGTGCATCAGTGATTCCGAATGAGTCAAAATAGTCCAGAATAGGTACCAGGGTGTGATGAATGGCTTTTGTGGATTTTTTAGACATAACAGGACCCATATAAGGGTATGGTGGTCTTTTTACACCTAGGGTTTATTGTAAATACGATATTAGGCTGTAATTAGGAGGTATTTAAGGTTTATAGGGGTGGATGACATCCCCACTTTTCAATCTCCACGTAATTATAAGTTTAAGATAGTTTAGGAGAAGAAGAAAAGAGAACAAAGGAAGATAAAAACCTTGGAGAAAATAGGAGAAGAACATCTTCGGATTCAGAGTCATCCCTACTAGAGAGAGACTTCAGATTCATATCCAAAAGGCAACTATTTACTTACTTTAGATACAATTATGTAGTTAATTACAGATTATTATGATAATATTTAATTAATTAATTAACACAAAAAATCATTATGAAAATTTATAATAGTAGAAAAAAAGTTTTGTATTAAGATTGTTATCCAAAATGATTATTTAATTACGTTACATAAAGTATAAACATTAAGTAAATGAAAAACATCAATCTGAAATCAATACATAAACTCACAGTGAGAATAAATACATAATATTTTATTGAGGCTAGTGTTCGACACTCTGTCCTTAAGACGAAATTTTCCCTACAATGGCGCTTAACGAACTCAGCACGAATCATCTTCCAGGATACAAAAATCTCACTTGCAATAATAGTACTCCAAATTGCAAGTCTCTTTTGAACCAACAATACAAAACTCTCAATTTTATATGGACTCAAATGGACTAAACATAAGTTATTTTTCTGTCTCTAAAAAATGTGTTTAAGGACTGACCTAAACCATTAATCTATACTATATATGTGGTTGTTAAAAAATGGTTGAAAAAATTCCAATAGTTGATTGTTTGGATAAAATCAAAATTTAAACAATCAATAATTAAAAGAAAACAAAAAATGGAATAAAAATAAAGTAAAATTAACCCACACAAAAAATAAAAAGCCCATTAAAATTGGCCAAAAAGCCGAACTAGACCGAATTGAGCGAGCAGCGGCAGCGCACGCGTGTGCGAGCTTGAAAGTCAACCTGAGACCATGTAAGTCCTCTCTCTTTCAAAGAGTTGGGATACCCAAGGGCACCAAACCTTTAAGTCAAAATGGATTATATTATAGTACACCCATTTTTCACATTCTTCCTATGTGGGACAAGAGCTTTTAACTAACACTTCAACCAAGTTTCATGTTCTAACTTGATACTTTAAGCTATAATTTCTCATTCATTAATTTATGATTTTACATATGTGAGTATACCAGTACTCCTCATCGAGGAGAACATATTACTACTTCGAACTGTCTCGAAAGACATGTGGGTCATGTATTAAATTGACATTAAATTTGATTAAAATATAATTTTTTCAACTCAATTAAATACCATGAAAATACCATAAATTCTAATGGTATTTTAAGTGAAATTTAAGAATGATAAACCTTAAGTGGATGTCAAAATAGAAGTTAACTTCTGACATAAGATATAGTGTGAATTACATAAATACAATGGTCGCACAACAAATGTTTTCATCCTTTTGAAGGATGAGATCAAGACCCCAATCATAAAGCATTGACTTTAAAATACGTAGTTAGCTTTGACTAGAACCTTAGGAAAAAAAGATTATCTAGATGATCATTATAATATAAAATATAACGAGTCTCCAAATTAATAAAGTAATTCCAATAAATGTTGTGTCTGGACTAAAAGGGACAATACAACGATAAAACTAAAAATGAAGAAAACTACTATCCCCTCGAAAAATAAGGAAACCTCATCGTATTATTAATATGATCTCTATTGGAGTTGGGATGATATTGAAAATCCCTTACTAGTTTGTTTAAAAAAAGTTGAAGCTGTTAAGAAGGGTCTGATCCGTCTTTTTGGAGAAACTCTTTTGTAAACAATATACTTGATTAGGCATAAATTCTTCCTAATTTATCCCTTGATTTAGTCACTTTTAGCACCGCGAACAATTTCATTAAGTTGACTTTATCTCATAATCTTGATATTGACTTATACTAATTAGTACACCGAGTTTCTGATATTTTGTAGTGATTTTACAGGTATTTGATGACAAGAAATGGAAGAAGGAAACCGGAAGAATTAAGGAAGAAAGAAGGGAAGTCAAAAGGGCAAAAGCGTAATCTCCACCCGGAATTCGGATGAGGTACCTAAAGAGAAGATGAAGAGATCTCATTCACAAGAACATAGGAAGAAACAGCACCTCAATCGGAGTCCCGAAACAAAAGATGTGAGCAGTCAAAGTTGAGACAAAAAGTCAAATAGCCGGACCAGTCCGCCCCTATCCCGGACTGGTCCGTTTTGCCAAACTCCAGAAGACCCCGGACCACAAGAAAACCGAAGAAGGTAAAAATAAAAAGAACAGGTCCACCCTCGGACCGGTCCGCCCTAAAATAAAAGAACTGATCCGCCTTGAAAGCAGACCGGTCCACCTAAGGCCCGGACCGGTCCGACCTTCGAGATTTGCAAATCTTGTTCGTTTCATAGAAGAGACCTAGTGCAGCTGCAATTCCTAACTTCATGGAGGGTATAAAACCCCGATTTATTATTGTTATTTGGACGGATTATTAGATAGGAAAATAGTTAGTTTTTCTTTTCCAGTAAAAAAAACCCTAGTTTAGATAAAATTTCTAGTTTTAATTCAAAGATTGAAGATTGATTCAGAGATTAGTGGATTACCAATTTCATTCATTATTGCAATTACTGCTTGGGTAATTTTAGTGAGTATTTCTTATTTCCAATTCCTTTCTACATCTAATTACCATTTTCCTTAGATTAATCATGAACTCTTGCACATTAAACACTGTTTTCATCACTTTCATCATGTTAGGCTAGATTTTCTAAGGCCGGGATACATGAACTCAGCCTGATGTGTTAATTGTAAGCATATAACATTAGTCCTATGAATTTAGTGATTGAATACGACCGTATCACGTAGGAACATAACAATTGTAGGTCGTTATATCTCGTTTGCCTCTGGGTAACTGTGATGATTTAGAATGCAATTCGAGTGTTACTATTGTGATACCGATTTACTCGTCCTCAGATTAAGTATGATGCGGGATTGAACCTCGTATACGTAATGCTTGGGAGTACTAAATTCTGGGTCAATTTAATCAGATAAATTCACGATTAGTATTATAGTTGCGATTCACTAGGGTTGGGGGATTGTATTCCCATCCTTTTTTTCTTATCAGTTAGTCAAAAAGTTCTAAACCAGTTTCATTCACAATTTAGGCAAATTAGTGTAGTTGCATTTCTTCATAATTTCATAATTGCATTTAGCATAATCATTCTAAAAAAAATAAACTTTTTCTTTTTCTTCTTCGAGTCAGAGTTAGGGTTCCTCCGTCTTTTCCCGTCGTTACAACTCTGTTGTCCTTTTTTCCCGTGGATACGATCCCGACTTACCGAGTTTATTACTAACGCGACATGCTTGCACTTGAGCCTAAAGTGAACGCACATTAGAGACACATTCTGAGTCGCGTCAATACTCACACAAGATGTGTAAACAAGAATGAAGAAGATATTTCAGTTACTCAGAAATGAAGATTTAAGAAAAATTTAAACAAGTATAGAAGCAGTAGTTAAACAAGTATTAAAAACATTCACACAAGGCAAGATGTTTTTAACTTGGTAAAACCCTAAAGTAAGGGAAATATCGACGGAGGTCTTTATACCTCAAACCAAAAATACACTAAAATAAGTTTTAGGTTGCAAACAGTCAACGAATTTTACACACAACAAGACCTATACTAAGTCAAGAAATATACCAGCACACTCCAGCAGTTCTGACTTCTCTCAGGCTCTTGATGTTGTCCTTGTCGTTCTTTTATTTGGACCTCTTTATCCTTTTAGTCTTTACAACGACTTAACAGTTTAAATATCTCAACCAGCTCACGTTATCAGTGAAGTAGTGTGAAGGTGTTAGTGAGTATTGTGCCTAAACACATGAATGCACACACACACACACCCACACACACACACACACACACATACACACACACACACACACACACACACACACACACACACATACACACATACACACACACACTTATACAAATAGTTTTCTACAAATTACAAAATCTTATGTAGGGTTTCACAACACTGAATTTGGGTTTATTTTGAAACAAATGTTTTTTAAGATCTTGATTTCTTGAAGAACCATTAAAAATCAGATTCTTCGAATCTTTATATATCTACAAGTTTTTCAAAACAAAAAACTAAGATCTGAAACTTTAAAACCTTCAAATCAGTTTTGTAAAAAGAGAGATGTGATACCATGACATGTGAATTGTGTCTAATTTTTTGTGAAGCTGCAATAGAGAGTAGTTAGACATAATGTGGTCAAAGGTTGAAAGATAAAATGCTTTGGAAATATTCATGGATAGTATTTGTGTTGTAAAGCGTGTTTATTAATTTTGTAATTCCTACACATTGATGAGTGTTGATACCAAATTTAATCTGCTGATGTGGACCAATAATAAGAAGACACGTGTCAATCTACATGGCACAATAACAACGAGGAAGTTTATTTCCCCCGACCAAGTCATGTTCTCTCCGAGCAACGAGGAGGACACCCCGAGGAACTCTATCATCCCGAGATACTCTAAGCGCCCCGAGGAACTCTTGATCAACGAGCAACTAAGGCGGTCCGAACTGCATCTCGGTCGTATCATTAATTACCAGACGGACAACTGTTCAACTATTCATTATATTCTTGATGCACACGCTGCATTAAATGTATTACCCTTTCATATGTATATCATTTAATGTGTTGGACCTTTCATGTACAGCCTAAAGGCTATAAATACCTTGTATCATCCTCATTCAAGGGGAGGGGAATTTCTTGAGATAACTTGTAATCAAGAATTCCACAAACACTCAGCAATAACATAACAGTGGACGTAGGCATTATTCCTAGCCGAACCACTTTAAAAATCTTTGTCTTATTTATTTATCTGTGATTAAATAATTAGAGCGATCTAGTTTTTTACATCAACAGATTGGCGCCGTCTGTGGGAACGTGTTACAAGCGTTGTTCTCCACCAAAAGCTAAGTTTTTATTTTCTCGACGTATAATCAATTATACATACATCTTTTGATTCAATCATGATTTTTATGTTTATATACATAAATTAATTGTCCAATTTTTATCTGCAAAATGTTGCATCTCATGATTTTTAAATCATAACTGTTAGATTCATCCTTATTTAGAAATCTTAAAAATAGTAGATTTCATAAATCATAATTCTTTGCTTGATTCTCAAGTTTTAATTTTATATCATGGAATAAATATTTTAAATGATTACATATACCAATATATACGACGATGATGAGATTTAATCATTTTCATTGTTGATTTTGAAATAAATTTTGTAAGATATTTGATGTCTATTCAAATTCCCATCATATTTTTAATAAAAGAATGGGAAAAGGTTAAAGACAATGAAAAGTCTTCTCATGGAAATCATGACCCATATATATTCTCTCTCTCTTCAAGTTTGAGTCTCTTTGCATTCACAAGTTTGAGACTCTTTGCATTCATTTTTATGAACTATATACTTAATTTGGTTCATCTTCCATCTATGTCAATAAAGTCAAATTGATTGATTTTTTATATAAATTTGGTAATAATTTCGATCATTCACCATATTTTTATCTCTCCAAATTGGGAATAGGAGAGGATCAATATAAAAAATAATTTTCTCTCACCTGAAAAATCATTACTCACCTCTTGTAAAAGAGGATCAGTAAAACAATCATGACTATATCAAGACTTTGGGCAGAAATTTAATATGTTGGCCCCTCGTTCATCACATCACAAGGTTTCTTTGTCGAAATCACACGATCTAGTGGGTTATATATTTATTCATTTAATTAACATTCTTAAGGCTTAAATTTTACATTGAATGTTATTTTTTGATCTCAAGATTCGAGATATTCTGGTCATCCAACCATATATTCTATAACTTGAGATATCCTTAAATGTTGGTCGGCAACATCCATGTCGTTTGTCGGCAGCAGTAGAATCTTGGGGTATTAAAAAAATGCTAAGCACCCCTGATATTTCTTTAAACACGAGTTCGGCTTGGGGACAAGCAGGGGGCTTAAGTCTTTTTAACTTATGATCACCCCAAAAATATTTTTAAACAGCAACTAATACCTGATTGGTTGTTGGAGATTAAATAAATTTACAAAAAAACTTTACGTCTTACTTATGATGCATATTTGATAATAATTTGTCCATCTCACACACATTTGGCATAAAACATATTATTTCATATTTTGAAATTTTTATGCTGATACATATCATATATTGATTGGATGAGTAAATTATTCTCATGACTAATCAATTCAGCCTACACATATGGTAGAGCAAATTATTAATTTTTACAGGCACAAGATTCAATGCCGACGAATGCTGAAGCACAAATTATTCTATATCCGTTCGGATTCATATTTTATATTTATCTCAGCATGGAGCTCGAAAAATTTCTTCTCTTTATATATATTCGGCTCCGAGGAAAAGCTACAACAGTTATTATATTTCACCCCCAACGGATAGTTGGTCGGGGTAATTCTTATTTATATTCAGGCCCAGATATCTGCTCCAGCACAAATGATTCTATATATCCATTGGGATTCATATTCTATATTCATCTCAACATGGAGCACGACGAGATACTTATTATCATATTCAGCTCTGAGAAGAACTATAACATTTATTATATTTCACCCCCAACGAATAGTTGGTCGGGGTAATTCTTATTTATATGCAGGCCCAACAAAGTTCTCGGCCATATTCTTATGTTCTGAAAGATCTTATTCTTGTTCGGCATTATATGATTCTACCTCGACGGATCGGCGAGGCAATTTATTATTTTTAATTATTCTTTATATCTATTTGGATGCATATTCTATTCTCATTTCAGCAAGGATGTCCCCTGCATTTATTATATCTCATTCAGCTCCAAGGATATCTCCGGAATTTATTATATCTTATTCCCAGCAATCTGTTGGTCATCGCCGAGGAGGTATCCTGCATTTATATTATATTTTATTCCCAACAATCTGTTGGTCATCGCCGAGGAGGTATCCTGCATTTATATTATATCTTATTCCCAACAATCTGTTGGTCATCGCCGAGGAGGTATCCTGCATTTATATTATATCTTATTCCCAACAATCTGTTGGTCATCGCCGAGGAGGTATCCTGCATTTATATTATCTTATTCCCAACAATCTGTTGGTCATCGCCGAGGAGGTCTCTAGCATTTATATTATCTTATTCCCAACAAATCTGTTGGTCAGCGCCGAGGAAGTCTCCAGCATTTAGATTATCTTATTCCCAACAATCTGTTGGTCAGCTCCGAGGAAGTCTTCATCATTTATTATCAATTACCACCAACTCCGATTGGTAGATAAAATCCAACTCCGGTTGGTAGACAAAATCCAACTCCGGTTGGTAGATAAAATCCAACTCCGGTTGGTAGACAAAATCCAACTCCGGTTGGTAGATAAAATCCAACTCCGGTTGGTATTGGTCGATAAATCTCATTCAAAGTTCACATTCCACAGTTGGGGGCTTCTATTACAGATATATTTGTTCATTTGGTGGCACATTCTTATATCATCATGCAGTCGAGCATCAAATTCAACCACGACTAATCACTTTCTCAGGAGGTATATTGAAGTTCAGGAGGAATATTGAAGTTCAGGAGGTATATTGAAGTTCAGGAGGTATATTGAAGTTCAGGAGGAATATTGAAGTTCAGGAGGTATATTGAAGTTCAGGAGGTATATTGAAGTTCAGGAGGAATATTGAAGTTCGGGAGGTATATCGAAATTCAAGAGGTGTATTCAGAAGTATCAGGACATGATGAAAGAAAGCGAAAAGTATTCCACCGAGGAACTCTGTCAGACCAGAAATTAGAAGACAAATTGCCTATATGGAGACTATATGTAGATGGCTCATCTTGCACTACAGGCTGTGGGGCAGGGATCGTTTTGAACAGCCCAGACGAGGTCGACATGGAATACGCCCTACGTTTCTAATTCAAGGCTTTTAATAATGAGGTTGAGTATGAGGCCATGGTTGCAGGTCTTAATTTGTCAAATACTATGGAGGCACAACAGGTTATTGTCTTCAGTGATTCTCAATTGATCGTAAACCAAATGTTGGGAATATATGCATCCAAAGGAGAATTGCTGATCAAGTATCAAGCAAAGGTGATGGAGTTGGTATCAGAGTTTGTTGCTGTTCAACTGGTAAGAATATCAAGAACGGAGAATGTGAGAGCATACGCCTTGGCCCGATTAGCATCAGCTACTCGTACCGAGCTGCGAAGAACGATACCAATTGAAGCATTAGAAAGTCGGAGCATAGATGAAGACCTGACGATGAATATTATTACCCTTAATTTAGGAACATCTTGGATGGATCCTATCAGAGCATATATTAAGGAGGAACAATTACCGGAGGATAAGCTCGCTGCTAAGGAACTAAAGTTTAAAGCTGCTCGGTATAATGGTATTCGGAAGATAAGCTCGCTGCCAAGAAATGGAAGTTTAAAGCTGCTCGACGAGGAATTATGGCAGGTTTGCAAAGATGTGTACATCCCTCCGAGGTGAATTGATTAAAGAGATCCATGAAGGGTCCTGTGGAGCCCATGTAGCAGGTCGAATACTTTTGCAAAAGGTGATGACGCAGAGATACTACTGGCCGACGATGAGAGCTGATTGTATAGCTTATGCCAAGAAATGTGACAAGTGCCAACGCTTTTCCTCCATCAGAAGAACTTCACAAACATTATTGACATCCATCATTTATCCTTGGCCATTTTCTATGTGGGGATTGATTTGGTTGGACCATTGCCGACGACTCGAGGAAGATTCAAATACCTCGTCATCGCAGTAGATTATTTTACTTAGTGGATAGAAGCTGAGCCACTTATTGACATGACATACGAGAAGAAGAGCATCCAGCCCCGAGAAGAATCAAGCTACACAAGAGGAAATGAAGACCGAGCCAAAGAGAGATCTAGATCTCCTCGTCGGGCAGAAGAAAAACAATAAATGGAGAATGTGTGTTGATTTCACCGATCTCAACAAAACAGCGGATGCTACCTCGGGACACGAGCTGCTCATGGATACTTACTCCTCTGGCTACCACCAGATCAAAATGAAACCTGAAGACAGGGAACGACATAACAACGGCTGATGAACAAGGTTTTTGCCGAGCAAATCAGTTGTAATATGGAAGTCTATGTCAACGATATGCTTAACCCGACGAAGTCCACATTTGGAGTAAGAGAAGGAATGTTCCTCGGGTACATTATCAACCAGCGAGACGTTGAAGCGAATCCAGAAACGATCAAAGCTCTTTTAGAGTTGCGATCTCCAACGACGAAGGAAGAGGTGCAGAGATCAGATACCCAAAGTAGGAAAAATTGGCATGGGCATTCATTAATACAAGTTGTAGCAGAGTTTACTGATCCTAATACTCTCGAGAAACAAAAGTTGCTCGCTGATCAACCTGTGGATGTTACAGGATGCAATGCAGAAATGGTTGGGAGGATTCCTAATACTCCCGAGAAACAAAAGTTGTTCGCTGATCAACCTGTGGATGTTACAGGATCAACAAAAAGTGCTCTAAGGAGCCATGCTCTACGGAGCCATGCTCTAAGGAGCCATGCTCTACGGAGCCATGCTCTACGGAGCCATGCTCTAAGGAGCCAAAAAGTGCTCTAAGGAGCCAACCTCCTTTGGTTAGGAGGACAGCTCTACGGAGCAAAAGTGCTATAAGTAGCCAACCTCCTTTGGTTAGGAGGACAGCTCTACGGAGCAAAAGTGCTATAAGTAGCCAACCTCCTTTGGTTAGGAGGACATGCTCTAAGGAGCCAAAAAATGCTCTAAGGATCCAAAAGCTTTAAGGAGCCAAGAGGTGTACACCAGCATGATCAATGACGGTTGGTAAGATAAAAATATACTCTCATATTACAACTTATGTTGGTCGGGAGGTAAGATTATTACAAAAAGTTCTTTGAAGAACAAAATATTCCAAAATACACCAAGTATAGTTGGTCGGGGATAAAAACCCACTAACTGTAGTTGGTCGACGGGGATAAATTATTGACCTTAGTTGGTCGGACACTTTTTATGAAAATATTTGAAATTGAACCAAGTATGGCTGGGCGGAGATAAAAATCCATCAACTGTAGTTGGTCGACAAACATTATTTATCCACCCTGGTTGGTTGGAAATAGTTTGAACATTTTTATACTCGTTACTTTTTTATTAAGTGATCGAGCAACATTACTGACACTTGTAACTTTTTATTACTAAGTTGGTCGATGAACAACACAATATTGTTATCTTTTACATATGCACAGATGTAAAGTATTTTACAAGACAATAGCAATTAAGATTGCGAATAAAAAATGAAAATCTTTCATTAAATCCAAAAAAACAAAATACATTGAGAATGAAAATGTATACTAACTATTACATTGAGATTCCTATTCTATTGGTTTCTTTTCCTTCTACTTTTGAAACAGGTTCCTCACTAGTAGGAGGATCATCTAAAATATAAGAGGAGTTTATGAAGTTAAGACCTTTCAACATTCTGATATTCATCACAGATGATCTATCCGAGAAGCATTAGCTCATTCCCGAGAAGCACTTGCTCGTCCCCGAGAACCTCTTGATCGTCCCCGAGCAGAAGTAGAAGTCAAAATCAGCATCTACAGCATTCAGATCTTTACTACTACTGTCTCAACCAACATTGAAGAAGTTGTATGAAAATGTTTCGAAGTCTGCCACCTGCTTGGTACTAATCAGATTGAAGAGTTGGGTTCAAAAGCTAGTATGTTACTCGACAAAGTATTCAGAGGATCATAAATCAGAAAAATCAAGCAAGTAAAGTTAGCATTCAGTTGCTCGGCACAAGAGGGAGTTGGTCATCTAGCAAAACCGATCAACATACTTGAAGATTATGACAAGCTACAAGTTTCATACTATGGCAAGATTGCATCCAAATTCCCAGGGGTGATACATAGCACACGGAGTTCATCAAAAGAAAGATTAGCAACCATCGATCAGCCTGCATCATATGTCGTCCAGGAGATAATGCACTTTATGTTGAACAAATCAAGAAGGTAGATCAAGAATTTCACGAGCACCGAGCAACATTGCAGAATAAATACTCCATCCTTTCAAGTAACCCATCAAGCATGAAGCATTGGGGGCTTCTGTTGATACCAAATTTAATCTGCTGATGTGGACCAATAATAAGAAGACACGTGTCAATCTACATGGCACAATAACAACGAGGAAGTTTATTTCCCCCGACAAAGTCATGTTCTCTCCGAGCAACGAGGAGGACACCCCGAGGAACTCTATCATCCCGAGATACTCTAAGCGCCCTGAGGAACTCTTGATCAACGAGCAACTAAGGCGGTCCGAACTGCATCTCGGCCGTATCATTAATTACCAGACGGACAACTGTTCAACTATTCATTATATTCTTGACGCACACGCTGCATTAAATGTATTACCCTTTCATATGTATATCATTTAATGTATTGGACCTTTCATGTATAGCCTAAAGGCTATAAATACCTTGTATCATCCTCATTCAAGGGGAGGGGAATTTCTTGAGATAACTTGTAATCAAGAATTCCACAAACACTCAGCAATAACATAACAGTGGACGTAGGCTTTATTCCTAGCCGAACCACTTTAAAAATCTTTGTCTTATTTATTTATCTGTGATTAAATAATTAGAGCGATCTAGTTTTTTACATCAACAATGAGCATTAGTGGATTTTGAGGGATAAGGATTAGTGTTTTATAACAAGGGTTCCCACTTACATTTTTTGTGTTATCGTTTGTGAATTTAATGTTTTTATTGTTGTTTATCTACAAATACAACATAAAATTGGGTCTAACTAATTAAAAATTTGATTATATTAAACCAAAATTGTAATGAGGAATTCAATTTCACTGATACAAGTAAACTTAAGTTAAATTGATTTTCAACTTCAAAAAAGACAAAGTTTTCCAGACCATTTTGTTTTACAATTGTGAAAGCCCAATAACGTGAATTTGTCATTAGGGGGTCCATAATTTCACAAACTATGAAGCACGTGCATCCACCTGACTTGGACGTAGACAATTATTTATGAACCATGTATATCTTCTTGTTCTCTGTTCTTTTATGATTGGAAATTTTTTTGTTGCATTATATTTTTCTTTTGTGATCAAATTAACCGTACTTGTAAGTCCTGTATACTTACAATTGGCGTCATATGTGGTAAAATGAAGTATCCTATCTAATTGTAATCAGTCTAACCTCAATTTCCTCTATTTTATAAATGTGTGATGCCATTGAGATCCACCGCAATCACCATAATATGCGAAGGTGGAGGAAGTTATTGCAAAAGGGTAACCGATATGTAGGTTGATGGAAGGTCAACGACACTAGACCAAAGGAATATTCACCCAAGATAGGATCTTGAGAGAAAAATGAGACTAAAAAGGTCAAAGATAAAGAAAATACAACCAAAGACTATCAAGATAAAAATAATTATCTTTAAATATCCAATCTACAAGATCCTTATAAAGATAAATGATACATAGTATTTCAGATGGCTAACGAAAAAGGATGAGGACCCAACAAAGAGAACCACAACATTAATATGACCCAATCATAAGGATCACCGACACAAATGATAAAATTGCAAGGCTCTTGAATCTCACATAGAGGAGTTTGTCCAGGTCGGACACCTTGGATATTATGTCCAATAAAAATAATGCAAAGAGAAGTCCGTAGTTTAACGGTGACTAGGCAAATGTTTTGGATGAAAATGATTAGGGGCACATGTTTGTTGTGATTAATAGGGAATCCACTCCCAATTAAATTAAAGGAAATGCAGTCATAATGGAGATGAATAAAGTAACTATGATTATGTAAGCCTTACAAAACTGTTAAAGGGAAGCATCGGCGACCTAAGGTGACAAATCATACAAAGCACATTATTTTCAAAAAGGAAGACCTGGTTGGGGTGATGACTTCCCATCGTGACGCGTTGGTCATGTCATTACGAATAGCTAGTTGGGACTTCACCAAACTTTTGGTTAACTGTGGGATTTCATCTAAAATCATATATTTAAATATTTTCCAGAATCTTAATATATGACTAAAATATAGTAAATAGGCAAATGTATTATTATGAGGCTTTGATAGAAATATGATCTTACCATTGGGAAATATTCTGGTTCCCGTCAGAGTAGGGAGAATCTCCAAGTTGACTGAATAATTAGCGGTGAACATCGATTCACCAAACAATGCCGTTCTTGAAAATGGATGGATTTATGCAATGCAAGTTTTACCCTCAATCTACCATGGGAAGATCAAAAGCAATATTGACCAAGGAGTGCTGGAAATAAGGGGAGATCTAGCCTCTAATCAGAAATGCTTTATCATAGCATTCAAACTAAAATAGTTGAAGAAATAAAAACTAAAGAAATTATCCGTAGAATGAAGTATTTCCACCAAAGAGAAATTAAAGCACGAGAGGGCTGAGGTGGAGGAAACGAGGGTTTACCCCATAGATCAAGTCATGTAATATTTTAAGGAAGTAATAACTAACCCTGAGCAGCCTAAGAAAAACAATTATTGGTAGTTTTCTAACCAACATATCAAAGTAGGAATTGGTATTTATTTATAGAAGAATCAATATGTGTTCGCATGGAAGCCATACAAAATTTCAAATGTCATCCCAAAGACTATCTGCTATAATTTGCATGTTAACCTATCCAATGCACCCTTGCTCTGAAAGCGTGTTTAATAACCCTAGAAAAAGCCAAGGGAGTTGAAGAAGAAGTGGGGAAACTTTTGGAGGTCTGGCCCATTAAGTAAGTTCATTTCTCTGAGTGGTTGTGAAACATAGTTTTTGTTAAGAAAGCGATGGGAAGTGGATGGTATGCATCGACTTCATTAATAAGAATAAATCTTGACTGAAATATAGCTTCCCACTCCAAAAAATAGACTAACTAGTTGATTACATCATGAAACGTGAATGAATGATATTAATATATGCATACTTAGGATACCATTAGATTTCTCTATTCGGCATTTACCAATAAAATACATTGTTTATCACTACACCTAGTCTATATTGCTATACAGTAATGCCTTTTGGTTTGAAGAAAAAAGAGTTGACCAACCAATGTGTAGTTACCAATAAGTTCAGGGAACAACTAGGAAATACTATGGTAGTTTACGTCGAGGATATGTTAGTGAAAATCAAGAAGGAGAGTGACCGCACAAAATATCTCAACAAAACTTTTGAGATAATCCATATTCAATAAATAAATCTTAATGCTGTGAAATGTTCCTTTATTGTACGGTCTAGTGAATTCCTTGGGTACTTAGTCAGTAAGAGAAGTATTAAAGCTAACCCTGGCCAAATTAAGGTCCTACATACCATACAACCACCAAACATGGTTTAATGAGTGCAAAATCTAAGAGGAATGCACCATCTCCCTCAATCGATTTATCTACAAATCATTTTAACGACGTGGGCCATTGTTTCACGTGTCAAAGGAGTAATAAAAGGAGGTCTAGAATGATGATTGTGTAAAAGAACTAAACGAGATCAAGATATACTTAAGTGACTTTATAACTTTAGTTATCTCGGACAGAGAGAACACTTATACTTATACTTATTAGTCTAAAAACATGAAGTCAATTTCGTTATAGTCAATGAGGAAGAAAAGGGGGTGACACCAATCAAGTATGTGAGAAAAACCTTGATTGAAACAAAACAGAGATATCTTCCACATCAAATATCTTTTTGATACGCTAATGATCACAACCTGGAAATGGAATCCCTATTTCGAAGGTAATTCTATAATGATTTTGATATCCTTCGCAATTAGGTTATTCTCCAATAGGTCGACGTGCTCGGGTAAATGTCCAAATAGTTAGTGGAACTAGGAAGGTTTGACATGCATAATAAACCTAAGATAGCCGCAAAAGGTCAAGTCTTAGAAAATTATATCGCTCAGTTCATACCCAAAATCTCTTAGCAACATGAAATTATTAACAAAATTACCGAGAAATTTAAGAATCACAATTGGGTGTTGTTTATGGATAAAGTACCCAATTCAAAAGGATTGATATTAAGGATCATGATAATCACTTAAATGGAGCAACGACCGATCATGAGATAAGTTTTAGTCTTAAGGAATCACACAACAAAGCAAAATACTAAGCACTACTTGAAGGACTAAAGAAAGAACTTTTTCTCGAATCCACACATATGAAGGTGTTATATAATTCTAGGCTTTTATCTAAATAGATAATATAAGGGACAATGCAAGAGATGAAAGAATATTTTCCTACTTGGAGTAAACATAAAAGTTGGTTGCACAATTTCAAGAGGTACATATCGAATAGTTTCCTCGAGGAAATAATAAACATAAAAATACATTGCAACTTTAGCTTTATTCATTGACTCTAAGATTAAGAGAAGTATTCATGTGGAGTACTTGAAATTGCCTATTATATCATAGAGGACTCAGGAAACTGAGGTGCTAATGGTTGACAGATCACTGAGTTAGATGGACACTATAGTAAAATTCGTTGAGGAAAAGGTACTACTAGAGGATAATAAAGAGGATGACAATCTCATAATTAAGGAAGACCATTTTTACTTATACCCAGATGGAAACTTATATTGACAATACATGTGCTTCCTTCTCAGACAAGGAAAATAAATCAAATTCGAACTCCACTAAGGAACCTTTGGGAGTCACACAGTGGGGATGCCATTAGATTTTCTTGTAATTAAGATGGGGTATTGGTGGCCCAGCATGCAGTTAGATTCCATCCAATATCTTCAAAAATGAGAGAAGTGTCAAAATTTCACCCCAATTATCCACCAACCAGCCGATGACCTAAGTCCTTTAACTAATGGCTTTAGAATAATGGGGGCTTGACATTATTGGTCCTCTGTACATAACATTCATAAATCATAAATAATTTTTTGTTGGGATATATTACTTAAATAAATCGATAGAAGTCAAACCTCTAGAAAACATAAACTTATATATGATCATGTTAATTTGAGGGAACATCATAACAAGATTTTGGATTCTTTATGCCATCATTACCCACAACAAAATGAAGTTTGAGAGTGGATCTTACCAGAACTTCTGCGTCGATCGTGGAATCAGGCTTTTTTACATCTCGATAGCATACCCTTAGATAAATGGATAGGTAAATGCCTCCAATAAGACAGTTTTGGAATAAATTTTAAAGAGAATGGAGAAGGCTAAAGGCTTTTGGGTTAATGAACTCCCATGCGTCAAATGTGATTATCGGATGACCCTTAATAGATCTAGTAGGGAAATTACCTTCCCGCTTCCCTATGGAAAGTAAGCACTAATAAACTTGGAAGTTGGTTTACTAACCACAAAAGCAAAATTGGTAGAGAAAGGAATAAATGATGCAACAATGAGGGCAGATGTAGACCTTAGAAAGGAAAGGGAGATGACACTTATTATACTAACATTATATCAACACAATCTTCCTTGGTAGTACAATCGCAATGCAAAACCGATGAAATTACAAGTTTGTGACTCGTACAAAGAAATATAGTTGACTCCACAAAAAGTCCCTCTAACGAAAATTTAGATGGAAATTGGAAGGGAACATTCAATATAATAAGAGATTACCTAAATGGATCTTACCATTTAGAAACCATGGAGGGACCAACATCCCCCAAGCTTGTAATGCAACCATTTAGAAGAAATTTTACTTATGATTTTCAGTTTTACTATTCAGTTCATTTAAATAACAAATTGTTTGTCTCCTTATCTTAGTTTTTTTAATATTTACAATTGTAAATTTCCCTAAGTGGTAAATAGTTATTTTCCCCCGTATACGAATGTTTTTAATACTATTCAGTTCATTTAAATATTTTTTTTATTAAACGAGTGTTTAAAGTTATTGTGAAATTCTTAAACTATCCAAACAACAATTATGAATAACTCATTTTCATAACATTAACACAAAATGGAAAGGCCATCCAGGAGGAAGAAAAAGACCTACGGGGGATTCCTAGGTACTAAAGTATCCGACCACTTTACAGTGGTTAGACCTTAAGTTGTGTCTGATGACACCTCTTAAAAGGCAGACAGATAACCCCACAAGATCAGGAATAGTAAAATGATCATGCAAAATAAAGGAAAGTTAACATAAATGTTATATTCATTCATTAATCGACAAGGTTTCGTTACAAGGAACTTATATACAATGTAATAAATTAATAAAATCTCTTAGTTGTAATGACCATGATTTGTTTGGGATCTAAATAGTCCAAGGTTTACTCGACTTCTCGAATGAGGTTATTGGGTAAGAGGAAACACTTATTAATATAGTAATAAATTCTTATGAGTGACATCCTCGGGATCCCATGATTCTCAATTCATAATGGTGAAAATACATAATGGGTATCGATAAAATCATCCTAGTACCATAAATAAAAGGTCTTGGTCAATTTTAGAATACATAGGGCGTTCAATAACCCGTGATTGTAAGCCTGGGCCTTGATTTTCTCAACATGAAAAGAGTAATTAAGTACATCCTCAATATACCAATTTGGCACACACTCTTAGATCCATAATAGAACTTTTGATGAAGATCTTAGTATTTTACATGAAGTCCATAGTTGATTGCATGTGCTTTCACCAGGTCAGATTGAACTTTTTCGACCTTTGCCCGTAGGTCAGCTTTCTCCTTTTCAAAAATGGATGCCACCCTTGCATGTTCTCCAGCTCGGCTTAAAATCACTCAACTCCTTAACGTGACCAGAGTTGATAAAGACGATCCCACAGAAGCCCTGGCGAATAGTCAGGTACGTCGACCTAGCTCGAACAAAATCCTATTTCCACATAATTTGGTCTAGGTCATCATCGATTAGATCGTGTTCACCTTGATTGGAGGGATAAAAACCAAAAGCCTATTTAAAAAAATCCCATAAAAGTGTTTTAAGAAAGTAAAAGAAAAAAAGGTCAACACCAACAATCATTAAAAAAAATATAATATTTCATTCATTTAAGTGGACAAAATGGGTTTACAATCTTGCAACTGTAAACTTAAAATCTTTTATCGATCATGCATTAAAAATATAAGAATACTATATATATATATATATATATATATATATATATATATATATATATATATATATATATATATATATATATATATATATATATATATATCTAGAATAGTTCTAGGGTTTAAATAACAATACCTTAGTTTATCTTGTAGTTGATCCAATATGAAGGCTAAAAATTAAAGAAGATGTTGAGAAGACTCAGATATTCCAATATATGATCTTATAAACTAAGAATAGTGTGTGGTCACCACTTGAGATCAGGATATTGAAACAGTTGAGAAGGCTCTTCTCTTTCTTATCACCTTTTCTCTATAGTATAAGTCTTTATTTCCTCTGTTTTCCTCCAGTACCTACTCTCTCTCTCTCTCTCTCTCTCTCTCCTTCTTTATGTATGTATGAGATTAAGAAAACTGATTGAAATTACCTATATCGCTGAGAATACACGTCATATGGTTTATTTATACTTACCAGCATAAAATAACCCAAGTACAGCATGATTCCCAAAGTTGGTTCCCTCGTTCAAATGAGAGAGGTCGTCCTTAAAATGAAATCTTTGCTCGAGAGGACATCGTTCAAAGACAAACATTAAACAAGGGTTTCTACATTGAATATGATTCCCATGTTTAAAATAATTTTAAACGAGGGTACCCCTCATTCGAACGAGATCCACATTCCAACACCCCTTGTTTATTGTCATGTAAAATACTTCATTACTGAATAATTAAACTAGATTCCAAATAGAACATGGAAATCCCAAATTACAACCCCGTAATTTATTTAGTTATAACTAATTTCACTAAATAATTACAATTGTACCCCAATTTAATTATTTATGAAATTCTTGAATAAAGAGACCTTGTTTGGAAAGTTAGATAATGCATAATGTGATTCCCTATGAAAAGTATGCAATACCCTCTTGGTTAATTTCATTTCTTCGCTAACTGATTTTCACCAACATCTTATAAATTCCTTAATCTCGAACATAACTTATTTAATACTCTATCGTATTATAAAATAATCCAATAATCGTGTTTATAAATAGAATAAAATCTGTTAAGTTTATCAAGGGGGTTTCAAATTCTAAGATATCTTCGAGATGCACATGTCTTCGAATTATGACTCTTATATGTACAAGTAATGATTGCCCAACTTATGGAGATTTAGGCCTAATAAATTGAATCTCACTTATAACAGATAAAGCAATAATTTTGAGTACATTCCAATCCTCATAATCCTCGGGACTGAGAATTGCAAATGTTGTGAGAATGTGCAATTGTAATCTAGTGAGCACTTAGACATGACTCTCACATGTGTTCATGTTCAATACGTTCCTGATGTACCAATATGATATTCTTTGAACTATCTGCCAAGTTTCTGAACCATCAAATGAGTTTTTTTAGTCAAAATAAACTACTACGATCGCACTTGCAACTTTATCAATAGGATGTCAACTCCATATCAAGGTTGTAAATGATTGAATTGAAGTAGAACTAGAATTTCAATCTTATATGATCAGGTCGAACCCAACTCACCAGAATTTTTACTAAATTAAATTGAACGAAATTGATACATTTTATTTCAAAAAAAATATAAGTTATTATTACAAACTCAATTCTCATTTAAAAATGAACGTGACACACCTTTATTAATGAATCATACATGGTTTTAAGAATAACCCCCCCAACTTAGGGATTGACCGGATCCTTGAAAGCTTTGTCAATAAAATATTATTCTTCTTACTTATTAACACTAAAGGAAGGTTGGTTCAGTGCTTAGAAAAAAGTTTAGAGGAAGAGGGGTCATCACCCCTTTTGAGAGAATCATCCCACCCTTCCTTGAATGTTGCCTTTTGAACATAGATAATTGATTAGTCATGGATATTGCATTTAATACCCCTTATTCTTGTTCAGTGTAGCATTATAATGTCCATTATTTCTTATATTCTCAATGATTATATGTTTTTCAAGGTTTAGTTGATTTTTATAGGTATTAAAGATGCAAAGTGAGAAGTTGGATGTGTTTCAGGAAAGTTTCATTGCAAGATGCAATTTCAATGGAAATTTTGTCATTTCACACTTCATAATTTTTTAGTATAATAGTACCAACATTCATATCATTTAATTATATTTGTGTGACCTTCGACCGTGCGTTATTCCGATCTTATGGCCATTTACACAAGATCTTAGCGTATTCTTCAACTTCAATGGTAATTTCATACTTTCATACTGCATAAGTTTGAAGTTTTCAAAAGACCAAAATATATATAATTTAATTATATTCATGTGACTAAAACCATGCATCATTCCAATTCCATATGAAGAAGTGGAAATTTCCTTATCGACATGTGAAAATAGACTTAAGGCATTATCATTTTTGAAAAGTTTTAGACCCCCACCCGATCGATCAGCTATATCCAATCGGTGGGGTATTATAGAATGAGAAATTTTTTAGTTTTACAAGCCTTTTTGAGGGGTATTTAGAGTGGATTAGTCATTTTGTAATGGGGTTTTATTTGGGTTAGTTTTAGGTTTTTTGGCCTCTTTGCTCGGGAGCTTCAATCCCATATCTCTCCTCGGGTTTGTAAGTTATTTTCACTTTATCTCTCTTCCTCCTTTCTTGATTTATATATTTCCTCCATTGTTTTACTTTGTATCTCAGTTATAAATATTTGTGTCTTAATTTCCATTTTAATCAAATTAGATTGTTGATTTCTCCTAAATTTCGCATTTTTTACTCAGCCCCACTTCTTAATTATATATTTGACTTAACTGTCACTTTTGTAATGCATATGACATAACCCTAAATTTTTTTACAAAAGTCTAAGACTCATAATTTATAATTACACATTACCCCAATAATGTTTTTAGACAAGAAAAATCCTCAGTTAAAACTCAAACCTTGTAACCAAACACGCCTCTTCTTTCTCACTCAACATACCCTAAATTTAACACCATACCCAAGTCTTCCACTTTTCTACCAGGTCCGTTTTGGGGTTAAAGATCTGATTGAACAAACCCTAGTTTTAAACCAATTAGATTTTCTTTTTAGCTTATTTTTAAGATTCTGGAAAAGTCCTTGGTTTTTTTGTGGGTTCTTCAAGAGTTTAGGCAATCTCTAGGTGCTAAAAATATGAGTTCTTCACTATAATTAGATGAGAAAAAGATGATCCCTCAAGATCTTCCCACCGTCAATGGAGTTATGGAAATGACTATGACTCAGGTCGAATTGGGTCACGATTAATTTAACTTCATCCATATCCAAATAAGAAATTAGGTAGCTTAGGAGGACACTAGTGAATGGGTTTGATCAAGTTGCGAGCTATGTGAATAAAATTGAAGATAAAGAGGCATAGCTCATTCAACTTTGGGGAGTCTTGTAAAAATGATGAAGAAAGTGGGGGTTAAATTAAATAAGGAAATAAGAATTGGGGGTTTAAGAAAAAAAATCCATAAATTTGATATAAGGACAAATTTCTAATATTGTCGATTTATATGCATATTTTCTTAATTCCATTTGGACAAAACCGTTTGAGCCATAGGTTAGAACTTGAGTTATTCATCCTTTAAGCCTATAATATGTGAATGAAGACTATAGTGCCTAAGTTGAAGCATTTACATAATCGTTTCGTATTTCATGCCACATTTCATCTTCAAAGTCCATGATTGTCTAAAGGTATGGATTTTTATTATTTATTATCCTTGGATATCCATTTAGGTGTTGTTTTAAAATTATTTGGGGGCATTTTCGTGATAAGGTTTTTAAAACATTTTTTGACTTTTTATTAAATTCGTTCAAACGAAATGTTTTAGTCGTCCAAACAACTTTTAATTGTTCATTAGAATGAGTTTTTTGGTTGGTTCAAACGAGAATTGGGTTTTTGTTCGAACGAGGATCGAACGAATTTTTTCTTCTTTATAGTGGAATTTAGTTCAAACTCTTTTCAAACAAGTTTAGCGAGTTTAGTTCGAATGAGATTTATCTTTTAAACGATATTACACAACTCATTAGAATGACTTAGTGTTTTTCGTTCAAATGAGTTGCATAAAAATTGTGTTGCCTCATTTTTCATGTTTGTAGATAAAGGAGTGTTAGCGTCAGTTTTCTTTTCTCAAAGCTTTTGCAATTAGTTTCCTAAGAGCAATAAAAGCCTCCAAACCTCAGTTTCACCCAGTAGGTTTTAAGATTCAAGTTTCAATTAAAATATTCATGTTTGATATCTCCATTTTATGCACTAAAGATTGTTTACACATCATCTCTGTTGAGTATCATTTTGTGAGCTGAATTTCGTGCTTTTTTTTTACATATGGTGGACTCCGTGTGCGTGGCGGTTAGAAGCGGTGGAATATGTATTTGATTTGTTTATGGATTGTTGATCTGAGATCGGTTTATACTGATGCCACATGTTGTGGAAGTGCACAGGTGGACTCCTACGTGTCGCTATTAAGAAGTTCGAAGGAATGAAGACGCATTAAGTCTTGAAGGAGTCAAATCGATTATGTAAGTCATGTGACGTCCTTGTGAAATTCTTATATAATAGTGAAGTTGCGCTGGGTCATTCGAGTTTTTTTCCATTATGGGTTTTCCTCGTACAATGACGTGTTGTGGTTTATTGCTTTATTTTAATCTTGTTATACTCACCTAGATGCATGCTTAGGGAAGATAAAATTTGTTAAACTATTTAGCACAACAATTGGTGCAAGTTTAATTGGATTAATTGATTAATTAATTTTAAAAAAATAAAAAAATTGTATATGTCTCAATCCATATAAAACATGCACTTTCAAGTTAGTATCATAGTGGGTGTATTGAAATTATTTAGGCATGAATCTTAGAGGTCTATACATTGAGGGTCTGTCGATTTTTAGGCCACATTTGGTTGATGGGTCTAAATACACGTACTAGAAAGTGCATATGAAATCTGCACTTAAGATCATCGGCGAGTGGGTATGGCTTGCTATAAATAGGGGGCGGATACCAACCACAAAACTTGTAGGTGAAGTTTGAGTCCCTAAACTTGTTGAGGATTGGAGAGAGGATGAACATAAACTATGCAACTACAAATGCTTTGTTTATATGATTACACCAGAAGAGTTTTACCGAATTATGATGTGTGAAACATACAAAGAGGATTGGGACATTATTTAAATTCACCCATGAGGGTACTAATGTGTTAAAGAGTCCATGCTTCAAAATCTCGCCACTCAGTTTGAGACCATTAGGATGGATGATAGTGGAACCTTTGATGAGTTCTACGATATACTTTCTGATCTTTTAACTTGTGAGACAGGATACCCAACACTAAGGTTGTAAAGAAAATCTTAAGGTCCTTACCTGGAAGATTTAATCCAAAAGTTATAATGTTTAACTCTTTAGGAACTGTGGACTCGTTGAAACTCGAAGATGTCATTGGTGACCTTCAGAGCTATAAGCTCGGCTTAGATTCCTTCCAAAAGGATGAAAAAGGAAAAAGGTGTTGATTTAAAATCCCAAAAGGAGGAAACACATGTTTCGGAAGATGAGTTTAACATTGATTCTGATGATATGGCCATGTTTTCTAAGAAGTTTAGAAAATTTTGCAATTTTGATAAACAAATCTTGAAAATTGATGGAAATAAATTTAAAAAGAATAAGTTTAACAAGGATGTAAAATTCTTCAATAATCATAATGAAAATTTTTAAATGGATAAATAGATAGATGATTTGGGTGTGCGGGATATGTCCATAGTATATCTGAGTGTCCCACTAAGATAAGGAATGAAGGCAAGAAACTAAAGGCATATAATGCTAACCTTGGCAATAGTGAATTGAAAGAGGAATCTGATTCCCCCGTTGAGGGTAAATAAACTGTGTTTATGTACATTCATGTGAGCCTTAATGAAAAGTATTCTGGTGAAGATAATTACGTTCATGATGATTTTGAGGCCAAGTCGTGTAATTCCCATGTGAGTGGTGATGATTAGGAAGAAGAAGAGGATGATAGCGAGATTCGGGTTGCCATTCATGAGTTGTATGTAGAGTTGCTAAAGTTGAAAAATGCTAACTTGAAGCTAGAATCCAAGTTGAAATAACGTGATGTTTGTAATGATGATTTAAAATTGATTTATGATTTAAGGGCATACGAGAAGACTCTTAAGGAGAAGCTCTCACTTTTTGAGGAGGGGAGAGATAAACTTCGTGGATTGATGGAGAATTTGAAGAAGGATTCCCTAAGGTTTGATGAGTCTTTTCATTTGTTTGAGTTTAGAATTGAGGAGTTAGATGAAATATTAAGAGACTAGAGTTGTGTCAAATTTGATTTGAAATCTAGGTTGGGGAAGCTGGATAAGATTTTAGGCACCATCCAAATAAAAATGACAATTTTGGAATTGACTTCGATGATCCCATTGATTCCACTTCTAAAACCAATAAGAACATTTTGAGAGTGGGAACCATTGCTAGGGACATTAGAAAAGTCCATCCCAAGGGTAAGATTCCTCATATCCACACTTTCACGTATTGTGATTGGAAAGGTCACCTTAGGGCGTTCAGTTATGATATTAGAAGAGGTCCTAAAAAGTCTATGTCTAGTGTCACTAAGGTTCCAAAGACCCAAAATCATCACGTTACACCTATATGGGTTAGGAAATCGGATTTAGAGGTGCTTAATATTAGGCTTAATGATTCTCACGTGCTGAGACATGATTCTTCTTATGCTAAATCTAATAGTTGATTGTGTTTGCAAGGTTTTCATACACTAGATTTGGTTCTTCATGATATATGTCATTTCTAGTTATATGATGTTTGTCTTTTGACAAAAAGGATTTTTTTCCATTTGAATTCTTTTTTAAATTAGTGTTGTTTTTTAAAAAGTTTAAAAACTCAAAAAAAATTGTTTTGTTTATGTAGTTTAGTTTTACACATTTTGTGTGGCATATTAATGTGTTTGAATCCCATTCCTCCCATGTATCCTTGTGGATAGTACATTTGATTGTGGTTAATAATGTTTAGTATTGTTCTCAATCATGCTTACATGGATTTGTTTGAACTTGATTTTCTTAACGGATTCAGTTTTCATATGACTTCGTACACACTTTACACAAGCTCTTTTGGATTTTAACTACTTATGTTGCATCAGATAATTGAGGTGTTCTCATATCAATCTTATCATATATATATATATATATATATATATATATATATATATATATATATATATATATATATATATATATATATATATATATATATATATATATATATACTTGCGTATTGCTCGTTCCTCAAGGCTTGGAGAAAATTTTCCAAAGTATTAAGTCATGTATTGAGACCAAAAGATTTTTATACAACACAAATAATTGTAAAGAATTTAAAAAGTTATATATCGCCCTTATGGATCCATCGAAAAATCAAAATGCGATCTATGTAAAAAAAAATCTTAAGTATTGAATCATGAATAATTTGGATATCCTTCTAAAACTGAAAGAATAAATTATTTTTACCAAATAAAGAATACATAATTTTATAGAAAAAATGGAGGACTGGCCTCCATGTACACCCTCAAAATGCGATGGACTAATGATATATAGAGAGAATATTTTCTTCTAGAATATTCCTAAGTAAGCCATAATAACTATTATCATCCGTAACTTGCTTACATCCTTCGGAATAGACAATAACCTCTGTCAAAAGTTTGCTTTAGAATTTGGAGGATCAATGTGAAGCACACTCCCCACTTCCAACATATAGTTCTACCTTGAAGTGTTTACCCCCAACGGTGATTTCCATTTCCATTTTCCCCTCTCATCCTTTGTCGCCCCTCATTTAGCTCTCGTTTCTTAAACAATTGTTTGGGCTTCTAAAAGAATAAATTAGTAGAATCTGAAAACAATAAAAGAAGTGATTAAAACTTCAGTACTTTGGCATTTGGCTAATATAGACAAAATAAAAAACAAAAACATGTTGTAACAAAAAATACACTAAAGTCAGGCACCACTTGAGCTCATGGGACAATGAATCTCTTTTCCAAAATCCAAGAACCACACATGTGCCACCAAGGCATAGAGTGTTGCAATTTGTAGACATTTTGTCACACACCCGAACTTTTAGGCATTTTGTCAAACATGTAGTATGCCATCAATATGTAAAAAAAAATTCTCATTCAAAATATTCGTTAAACTCATTAACTGATAAAGAAAACCTAAGCTCTAATAAATTATTCTCTAAATTCATTAAGTTATATGAGACCTCATACACAATTGATAAACCAGCAATAAGTGTTTTATTGAGCATGAAAACTAAAGAACACAATAAAAAATCAACAATGACCCAATAGTTTCTCTGTGAAAGAAATATTATTCATCACACCCTTATAGGTTGGTATATTGAGAACTAAGAAGATAAGCAACATCCACTTAAACTCCTATAGGTTATCCCCCATGTTATGCAAAGTTCTAAATCCATTGAAGCCAT
This sequence comes from Sambucus nigra, assembly GCA_949130495.1. Lineage (NCBI taxonomy): Eukaryota > Viridiplantae > Streptophyta > Magnoliopsida > Dipsacales > Adoxaceae > Sambucus > Sambucus nigra. Next base: position 526,842,085 of record OX422208.1, on the reverse strand, counting down.
TGAAGACATCTTTCGAGAAGTTGTCGAATGATAACTTGCCCATATGTTTTTCATTGGTTGTTTACCATTTGTAACCAATTATATATAGAGACGGGCATGGTAATATCACACAAACTCTTCCCCAAAAAAATCCATGAGTTTATTTTTTGTCTAAAAATAGATACAATCCATTTGAAATAAAAAATCTAAGCCAACATAGTTTCCATTGAACTTCAAACAGTCAGTTGTCCATTTGTCAAACAACTCGCATGCAAATAATATGTTTCCAAGTTGAAATTAGAACCTAGATCTTGTACCCAAAACACCCATCATGGAGCACCAATAAAGTATAAATTGTTTAGAAAAGTGAGATGTCTAATCTTAATATTAGTTCTTCAAAATATAACATGTAATGTCACGACCCGGCCCAAAATAGTAGTAGGGAACGAGTGTCTTGACATGCCACCAAGGCAATAAATATTTCGATTTAATTTTTTTCCTTTTTTTTAATAAATGCAACGGAAATATGATCACATGGTTATGAATCGTAAAATACTGAAAGTAAAGGAATTACATCATCAGAGCTTTCTGAAGGAAACTTCATATATATTAAAAGTAACAATGAGTTACAAATTAAGAGAAATTTAAAACTTATTACAAGAGATCCATACATGCTCTAAATAAACATTTTACAAAAAGAGCTGTAAAAGCTAAATCTTCAATATAGTCCTTTTTCATTCCATCCATGAGCCTAAACGTTTTCTAAAAAATGGTTATTTATACAACATCAGTTAAAAGCCGATTGAGGTTCAATCTCCAGACATTCTAGGATTTTCAGAAAATAGATACCTATTCAAGTCAACAGAGAAGGCATATACATATATGGATAGGAACGTGCAGTAAAATAGATATATATTTTTAAATAAAAGTATATATATCACAATTGTATAATTCAGAATAAGACGAATGCAACAAATCAAATGTGATATCTTTTTTCTTTTAATCATATCATTTTGATGGCCAAGTACACTCTAATACCATATTCTTCTACCGTATTATTCCCCGGTAGTCGAGGGTCAATCGGACATGTTCGTCGCAACGCCTTATTTAGGGCACACCAGCGATAACCCAGTTGGGAAGGTCAGTCAGTAAAGAGGTCCCTTAGGCCGAATCTTATTTTCAATATTAAATATCATTTTTATACTCATTTTAATATCTATGTCTATATGGACAAATATAAACATATCACAATGGATCAATCATCGGTATCAGATGCATTTTGAGAATAAAAGCAGATCACAAAATATATACAGTTTGCATACTATCATATAATTAAAATGCGCAAGGAATGTTATAGAGTACTCACCCAAAATGAAGGTCAAATTTACTGGTATTGAGTCTTCGATCACACGTTAATCTGATAAAGATTTAAGTAAACGTTCTAAGGTCCAGTTTATACTATACTTTAATAATAACTTCTTATTTTAAAGGATTACTGAATCCCCAGTTGTCAAATTTTAAAAATCATTGATTGTATTTGAAGAATTCAATTCATAGTCCTTCCTCATCAGTCGGTTCCTAGTAGAGATAGAGGGTCGCAGGGGGACCACTTAAATACCATCTCATCTAGACAGAACATTTCCAGATTCATTCCCAGTAGAGATGGAGGGTCACAGGGGCACCACTTAAATACAATCTCATCTAGACAGAACTTCACTGGGCCTAACTTTGGAATTACTTAAATGGGATTCCATAATAACGAGCAATTTCTTTAAAAAGAATCATTTTTTAAAGAGTATAATTTCAAACAAGTTTATAAAATCAATTTGGATTTCTTCTAAATTTTAAGTTTTCATTAGTGAATCCTTTATTGTATTTTACTAGCATAACTACTAAGTAAAGCTATAAAACAATAAATTAAAATTATAAAGATGCATTATAACATTAAGATTACCTTAAGATGAATATCCCTAAGAACTTCTTCTTAAACGTTTCCACGCTCTCTCTCACTACCTCTCTTTATAATTCTCAAGGAATTTGGTGTGAGTTTCAAATGATACCAAAGTACATATTTATAGTTTTCCAAAGATATCACGACATTGACACGTGTCCATGCTGACCAAGCTTTTACAATCGCAAGTCAACGTTGATGTGTCGCGTAATAGAGGCGTCTTCCAGTCTTATTTCACTGGACTGCGACACGTGTTTTAGCTTCTCCTCTAATGATAACTCGTGTTTTGGCTTCTCCTCTAATGACGACACGTGTATGGTGGAGGTGTCAAAACTAAGCACGAGGTGTCGAGCACGAGGTGGAAAGGTATTAAGGGTATAAGGGTCATTTTTCACCTGAAGGGCATTTTGGTAATTTCACACCATATATGTTCAATATTTCTTATAGGTCCCTGAAAATATTTTATTTACAAAAAGGCCCCTTTTATTTTTCATTTTGGTCCCTAAAACTTTCTTTATTAAAACCAAGTCCCTAAAGTTTCATAAAATTATATTTTCTACCCTAAAACTTATCACTCGGCTTAGGATGTGCCATAACACTTCAATTTGACCCATTTTATAGTTGATTAAAAAAATGCTTTGTCAAATTAAGAATCCAGAATATCCTATTTATAATAATACAACATTTATCAAATAATAAATGAGAGGCAATTTCAAAAACAAACCATATATGAGTATATAAAAATGGGGTCATTACATCCTACCCTCCTTATAAAAAGTTTCGTCCCCAAACTTTACTTACATTAATTTTCAAAAAGGTATGGATATCGCTCCTTTATTTACTCTTCCCGCTCCCATGTTACTTGTTCAACAGAATGATTCCGCTATAATACTTTGACTAGTGGAATAACCTTGATTCGTAATATTTAATCCTTATGGTCCAAGATTTCCACTGGATGCTCAATGTATGTCAAATCTTTTCTAACTTGAAGAGGCTCATGACTTAAGATATGTGCGGGATCAGGGATGTATTTCTTCATCAATGAAACATGAAACACATTATGCACACTAGAGAGTTCAGGGGGTAAGGCTATTCGATACTCAACAACCCCTATCCTTTCAAGGATTTCAAAAGGTCCTATGTATCTTAGACTCAACTTTCCTTTCTTCCCAAATCGGATTACTCCCTTTGTCGCTGATACTTGTAAGAAAACATAGTCTCCTCTTTGGAATTCTAACGATCGGTGTCGATTGTCAGAATAACTCTTTTGACGGCTTTGAGCGATTTTAAGTCGGTCTTGTATCAATTTCACTTTCTCAGTTGTGATTTGAATCAATTCTAGTACCAATAATTTTCTTTCTCCAACTTCTTCCCAACATGCAGGAGAACGACACCTTCTACCATAAAGTGCCTCATATGGAGCCATTTGAATACTTGCTTGATAGCTATTATTATATACAAATTCCACAAACGGTAAATGATCATTCCAATTCCCCTTCAAATCAAGTACACATGCCATAAGCATATCCTCTAAGGTTTGGATGGTTCTCTTAGATTGTTTTCATGTTTGAGGATGAAAAGTGGTGCTGAAATTCAATTTTGTTCCCATGGCTACTTGTAGGCTTTTCCAAAAGCGAGACACGAATCTAGGGTCACGATCAGAAACAATTGAAATTGGGGTTCCATGAAGCTTAATAATTTCCCGTATATACAATTTAGCTAACTTTTCTAAGGAATAAGTAGTCTTAATGGCAACAAAATGAGCAGATTTAGTTAACCTATCAATAATTACCCAAATGGAATCATTACCATTGGAACTCCTTGGCAGCCCTGTCATAAAATCCATGGTAATATGTTTCCATTTCCACTCAGGGATAGGTAAAGGTTGTAATAATCCTGATAGGATGTTCAACTTTTACTTATTGACAGATCAAACATTGAGATACAAACTCTCCCATCTCCCTTTTCATGTTATTCCACCAAAACACTTTTCGGAGATCTCTATATATCTTAGTATTTCCGGGATGAACTGTGAATCTCGAGTAATGATCTTCCTCCAAAATATGACAATGTAGTTGGGCATCACCCGGTATACACACTCTATTTCCAAACCTTAATATATCATCTCGTATCGCAAATTCGATTCTCTTCCCTTCAATAACATCTTCTTTAATCCTCTTCAATTGCGGGTCATTTACTTGTGCAACTTTAATTCTTTCCATCAACGTGAGTTGTATTTGTAAGTTTACGATTATTCCTCCTTTGCTATAAATACATACATCTATTTCCATACTTCTCAAATCTTTCAATAGCGCTTCCTGGCTGGTAATAAGACACTCTAAATTTGGTGTAGACTTTCTACTTAAAGCGTCGACTACTACATTAGCTTTCCCTGGGTGATAATGAATATTTATATCATAATCCTTCATCAATTCTAACCACTTCCTTTGTCTCATGTTCAATTCCTTCTGAGTAAATATATATTTCAAACTCTTATGATCGGTATAAATCTCACAAGTCTCACCATACAAATCATGTCTCCAAATCTTAAGAGTAAAAATTACCGCTGCTAATTCTAGGTCATGGGTTAGATAATTTTACTCATGTGGTTTTAACTGTCTCAAGGCATAATCTACTACTTTTCCATTTCGCATTAGCACACATCCCAAACCATTTTTAGAAGCATCACTATAAATCACAAATCCTCCTGTACCAGAGGGAATAGTCAAAATTTGGGCAGTTACTAATCGATTCTTATGTTCTCGAAAACTCTTCTCAACTTCCTCAGACCATTCATATTTCACCTTCTTTTGCGTTAACCTAGACAGAGGTATGGCAATACTAAAAAATTCTTCAAAAAATCTTCGATAATAACCTGCTAATCCAAGGAAACTACGAATTTCCATCACATTAGTTGGTCTTGGCCAATCTAGTATAGCCTCAATCTTTTGAGGATCAACCGACACTCCCTCCTTGGATATGACATGTCCTAGAAAAGAAACACTAGGCAACCAAAATTCACACTTCTTTAATTTTGCATATAATTTCTCTTTCCTAAGGATTGGTAATACTATCTCTAAATGCTTCTCGTGTTCTTCAATAAATTTAGAATAAATAAGGATGTCATCAATGAAAACAACAACACACTGATCCAGATATTTCCTAAACACTCTATTCATCATATACATAAAAGTGGCTGGTGCATTAGTTAATCCAAATGGCATCACAAGAAATTCATAGTGACCATATCTAGTACGAAAAGATGATTTTGAAATATCCTCTTCCTTAATCTTCAATTGGTGATAGCCTGACCTAATGTCAATCTTAGAAAATACTTGTGCACCTTGCAGTTGGTCAAACAAATCATCTATACGAGGTAAGGGGTATTTATTCTTAATGGTCACCTTATTTAGTTCACGATAATCTATACATAACCTCATCGTCCTATCCTTCTTTTTAACAAATAACACTAGAGCACCCCAAGGGGATATACTTGGTCTAATAAAACCCTTGTCTAATAGATCTTGTAATTGAACTTTTAATTCCCTTAATTCTGAAGGTGCCATGCGATAAGGGAGTTTTGAGATTGGTGTAGTTCCAGGAACAAGGTTAACAGTAAATTCTACTTCTCTACTAGGAGGTAGACTGGGAAAATCATCTGGAAAAACATCCATAAAAAGCTTAGCTATAGGTATATCTTCTAAACTAGACTCTCTTGTTTACAAATCAATAACACTTGCAAGGAATCCTTGACATCCATTCTTAAGAAAACTACAAGCTTGCATTGCAGAGATAATACGCATGGGAGATAAGATGCTAGTTCCTTCAAAACTGAATTCTGGTTGGTTAGGAATTTGAAAAATAACTCTCTTCTCAAAACAATCAACCCTAGCATGATATGATGCTAACCAATCCATCCCCAAAATGACTTCCGAATCTCTTATGTCTAAAACAATCAAATCAATGAATAATTTATGACTACTGACATCTATAGGGCAGGACTTATACACTAATGTTCCCATCAATAACTCACCCGAAGGAGTAGAAACGTGTATGCCTTGATTCAATGGTAAACGATTAAAAAAATGTATAGACACAAATAAATGGGTAGAACCAGGATCTATTAAAATTTGAAAAGGTTGTGCACATATAGAAAGTGTACCTGACACTACTGCACTAGAAGCCTTTGCATCGGAAAGATTAAAAACTCTACCCTATTTATCGTGATCCTTATTGTCATTAGAAGTCTTTATTGTCGCCTTCCCTTTGTTAAGACAATCTCGCATTTTACGTCCTTTTTGGCCACACCCAAAGCAACTTCCTGTCTCCAGGTAACATGGTCACCCTCTATGAATATTACCACAGCATTGGCATTTATCAACATTAAAGGGCTTGCTTACTAAAGGTTATCCTATATTAGGTTTGTTATTGGGGTTCCTTCCTCTTTGTTCTCCAAACTTCCTCTTTTCCTCTCTAACCTAATTATATTCTTCACTATCCTTCTCAGCTATTGTTGCCCTAGCCACCACGTTATTATATGATGTCAACTTCAGGATGGAAATTTGGCTATGAATATTCAACCTTAACCCACGTTCAAACTTCTTGTCTCTTAAAACATCAGTTATCACAACATGAGGTGAAAAATAGGATAACTCTTTAAGCTTTCCCTCGTATTGACTAACCGCCATATTTCCTTGAACCAGACTCATGAAGTCAGCTGCCTTTTGGTCTTGCACTGTTTCGGGAAAGTATTTCTCGTAGAAGATCACTAAGAAGTCATTCCAACCTATGGGAATATTCCTTTCCCCGTGTATTCTCTTAGTCATTCTCCACCAATGTTCGGCTTCACCTTCTAACATGAATGTTCCAAATGAAACCCCTAGTTCATCTGTATACTTAAGAACATCGAACATCTTTTCCATTTGCATCACCCAATTTTCTACTTCAGTGGGGTTAGGAGTACCTTTAAAGGATGGCGGATTTAACTTCATGAACTATTCAATAGTACAACTACTTAGTTCAAGATTCCTTGGTGCTCCATTATTCACTTGATTCTCCACAATTCTTACTAGACTTTCAACTGCTTTGTACGCACCTTCCAATCCTTCCATACTCGAACCACTAGTTCCTGGAGTCGATCTTGTCTTGGTCATTTTCTACAGTCATGGACAAGCGTAAGATGTATTATACTAGCCCAAGATTGCAATTTAGAAGAATAATTATATATATATATATATATATATTGTAAGACATATGGAGGGTTATCACATAAGTCGGATATTTAATCATGTATCCTATGTATGGAAACTTAAAATCTATAACATTCGAAACTTATGTTTATTAGTCTACGGGTTCATAACCTATGCTCTGATACCACCTCTGTCATGACCCCGACCTAAAATAGTAGTAGGGAACGAGTGTCTTGACATGCCACCAAGACAACAAATATTTCGATTTAATTATTTTCTTTTTTTTTAATAAATGGAACAGAAATATGATCACACGGTTATGAATCGTAAAATACTGAAAGTAAATAAGAGCTTTCTAAAGGAAACTTCGTATATATTAAAAGTAACAACGAGTTACAACTTAAGAAAAATTTAAAACTTATTACAAGAGAGCCAGGCATGCTCAAAATAAACATTTTACAAAAAGAGCGCTAAAAGCTAAATCTTCAATATAGTCCTTTTTCGTTCCATCCGTGAGCCTAAACGTTTCCTGAAAAATGGTTATTTATACAACATCAGCTAAAATCCGAATGGGGTTCAATCTCCAGACATTCCAATTTTTCAGAAAATAGATACCTATTCAAGTTATGTGGATAGGAACTTGCAGTATATATATATATATATATATATATATATATATAAATGAAAGTATATATATCACAATTGGATAATTCAGAATAAGACGAATGCAACAAATCAAATGTGATATCTTTTTTCTTTCAATCATATCATTTTGATGGCCTAATACCGTATTCTTCTACCGTATTATTCCCCGGTAGTTGAGGGTCAATCGAACATGTTCGTTACAACGCCTTATTTAGGGCACATCAGCGATAACCCAACTGGGAAGGTCAGTCAGTAAATAGGTCCCTTAGGCCGACTCTGATTTTCAATATTCAATACTCATTTTAATAGGTATGTCTATATGGACAAATATAAACATATCACAATGGATCAATCATCGGTATCAGATGCATTTTGAGAATAATAGCAGTTCACAAAATACATACAGTTTGCATACTATTATATAATTAAAATGCGCAAGGAATGTCATAGAGTACTCAACCAAAATGGAGATTAAATTTACTGGTATTGAGTCTTCGATCACACGTTAATCTGATAAAGATTTAAGTAAACGTTCTAAGGTCCAGTTTACACTATACTTTAATAATAACTTCTTATTTTAAAGGATTACTGATTCCCCATTTGTCAACTTTTAAAAATCATTGATCGTATTTGAAGAATTAAATTCATAGTTATTCCTCATCAGTCGGTTCCCAGTAGAGATGGAGGGTCACACGGGCACCACTTAAATACCATCTCATTAGACAGAATATTTTTGGATTCATTCCCAGTAGAGATGGAGGGTCACAGGGGCACCACTTAAATACCATCTCATCTAGACAGAACTTCTCCGGGCCTGACTTTGGAATTACTTAAATGAGATTCCATAATAACGAGAAATTTCTTTAAAAAGAATCATTTTTTTAAAGAGTATAATTTCAAACAAGTTTATAAAATCAATTTGGATTTCTTCTAAATTTTAAGTTTTCATTAGTGAATCCTTTAGTGTATTTTACCAGCATAACTACTAAGTAAAGCTATAAAACAATAAATTAAAATTATAAAGGTGCATTATAACATTATGATTACCTTAAGATGAATATCCCTAAGACCTTCTTCTTAAACGTTTCCACGCTCTCTCTCACTACTTATCTTTATAATTATCAAGGAATTTGGTGTGAGTTTCAAATGATCCCAAAGTCCCTATTTATAGTTTTCCAAAGATATCACGGCATTGACACGTGTCCATCATGACCAAGGTTTTACAATCTCAAGTCAGCATTGACGTGTCGCGTAACAGAGGCGTCTTGTAATCTTATTTCACTAGACTGCGACACGTGTTTTAGGTTCTCCTCTAACGATGACACGTGTTTTGGCTTCTCCTCTAATGATGACACGTGTATGGTGGAGGTGTCAAAACCAAGCACAAGTGTCGAGCACGAGGTGGAAAGGTATTAAGGGTATAAGGGTCATTTTGCACCTGAAGGGCATTTTGGTAATTTCACACCACATATTTTCAGTATTTCTTATAGGTCCCTGAAAATATTTAATTTATGAAAAGGCCCCTTTTTATTTTTCATTTTGATCCCTGGAACTTTCTTTATTAAAACCAAGTCCCTAAAGTTCCATAAAATTACATTTTCTACCCTAAAACTTATCACTCAGCTTACGATGTGCCATAACACTTCCATTTAACCCATTTTACAGTTGATTAAAAATAAGGCTTTTTCAAATTAAGGATCCAGAATATCCTATTTGTAATAATACAACATTTATCAGATAATAAACGAAACGCAATTTAAAAACAAACCATATATGAGTATATAAAAATGGGGTCATTACATGTAATTATAGTTTTTATGACAATATGATATGTTTCTATGTTGAACTTGTGGAAAAAATATGAATCAAGTCATTACTCATGTAGAAAAATGGCCAACAAAGAGATCCTAGAGTATACACACATAGATGGAAAATAATTAATAAAAAAAAACAAACTATACAAAACAATTGTTCCCTCATTTGTTTGAATTGAGTTTTTAAGAAATAGAGTATATGAAATATGAAAATAAAAAAGAAAACACATAATCAAAACCGAAATATATGATGGGATGTACTAAAAATTTAGTGTGTCATCTCTAATGTATAACCTAAAAGTACTAAATTATCTTACACCCAACAAAAGTGTATACGTCAGATAGCTTGAACCCGAAAAATAAATCGTAAATTTGAGGAGTAGAGTGCATATTCACCAAACCTTTAAATAGTAAATAAATTACCAGATATTACCGAAAACCTTAACTAATGTATGATATATAGAGATAGGCATGTCAACGGGATGGGTCCGGACCGGATCTAGGGTGATCCAGATCCATTTAGAAAGCACTTAATCAGATTCGGATCAGATCTTAATTGAATCTACAATACTGGATCTAGACAGGGATCTGATCGGTTCGGTTCCGTTTCGGTTTCGAGTCTGGCCACATATATACATATATTTTTATTTTATGATTAGTGTATATATATATATATATATATATATATATATATATATATATATATATATATGTATAATACTTACATGTTATATTGGTAAAGATATATTTGTAAATATATATAAATTTATAATATATATTATATTTAATCAGGTCAGGTCCTTAACGGATCGGATTAAACTAGATCCATATCCGATCCATTTAATAATCGAATAATCGGGTAAACGGGTTATTAGGTAATCGGATTTTAAAATACGATCCAGATCCGAATAAATGGATTGGATTGGGATCGGGATCGGGATCGGGTCTGGGTCCAGACCCGATCTATTGACATCGCTATATAGAGACATGCATACGAAAATAATGTGAACATGGTATGGTTTATTGAGATATACTTGATATACCTGCTCAAAACAAATATTATAGAAAATAAAAGGCATAAAAATTTATCGAGATCTCATTTTTTGCTCAATCAGAATGACCCATAAATTTCACATCTATTGAGGAATATCATCAAATAGTTAGAACACAATTTATTAACCATCTTCATAAACATCAAAGCTAATACCCATAAATGTCAAACCTTCAAATCACAACTAAATTACCACATCGTCAAACTTACAAATCGTATATACTTGAGATACCTACTGAAATAGATAATACAGAAAATAAAGTGTTTAACGATTATAAATTATGAGCCCCAAATTATGAGTCCCACTTTAAAATCAATATCCATATTCATAAAATACTTACTCATATATAGGTACTCTTAAGCAAAATCGTAATAAAAAAACCCAGTTGAGAGAGTGAGATATAAAGAGAGAGAAGTGAGTGTACCTGATTTTACAAATATCTGTAAAAAATTAGAAAAGAAACTTAGATATATGAAAAATAACATATTAAAATGATGGATAGATTTAGTTGTGTCAACCCAAAAAAATTAAACACCTATTGTTGAAACTTTGATATTCGGAACAAAGAACCATATACAATAAGTTGAAACCCAAATAATTAATTTAGCTAGAATATAAACCAAACTTTAAGGAAAAATTAAATCTGAATGGAAAAAAAATCTATACCTAGGCATGTGAAAATGGGGAAGTGGCAGTGTGAGAGGGGGACCGACAACATGGGAGGAAGGGGCTGGGTGGTTTAGGTATAGGTTAGGGGGGTAAGTGAAATAAGGGAGAGAGAAAGATGAAATGAATGGATGTATGGGGAAAAACAAAAGGCAAAAGTAAAATAGGGGGGGGGTGATAAAAAGACCAAGTAAATTTTGAATTTCAAAATCTAAATGGAGGGAATTTTTCTCAAACCTCCATTTTGTAAAAATGTGTAAGGAGGTCGCATTCATCCTCGTCATTAAACTATGTACATAATTTAAAAACTTTCCTATCATATTATACACACACATACACAGTGTGTGTGTGTGTGTGTGTGTGTATCTTATTTTAATATGGGGGATTTGTGTATGTAAGAACCATTGCCCGAGAGTTTGTTTTTATTTGAAAAATATGAGGGTGTAATGGAAAAGGGCTATAAAGGAAGTAAATATCCTTTGCATGAAAGTCCACTATTGAAAAGAGCCTAAAAGAAAAAGAGAGGGAAAAGAAAAGAATAATTGTCAAGGACAAGTTTTTGTAGTGATGCTTTAAAGATTTTTATCTTCAAAAAAATTATATATGTTTATAAAAAAATTAGGGTGTTAGTTGAAGATCAATGGATGCCATATGAGTGTGGAAAGCATGTATGTTTTTGTGTCTTTTTGTGATGTTTTACTTTATATATATTTATGCGCGTCATTGGTATACCTATGGTTATATATATATACGGTATGTTTATTTTAAGTCTTTGCATTGCCTTTTGTAAGAACAAGTTTTATAATTGTTCAATTTATTTTTATTTTGGCTTATCCCGTTACACTTACACTGCACCTTCATGACTACTTATATGGATTCAAAGACAAAGTTAAAGACATTTGGAAGATTGAAGAATCGTTCATCTCAACAACATTTAGAAGAATTATGGTTGATTTGGTAAAGCCTTTATTTATCAGGGGATTTTACATTTTTTTAGAGTTTGTATTTCCAAATGATTTAAAATATTTTTAAGAAAAAATTTTGAAATTCCGTCGCCTCATTATAATGAGAATGGCTTGTCGTTCAAACGATCTATATAATGTCTTTAGAATGAGTAATCTTATTTCGAAAAAAAATATGGAACATCGCCTTTGGTTAAATTCTGGAATCTCGTTACAATCCTCGTTAGAAGTCGTTCTAATGAGAATGGGTAGGTCGTTAGAACGAGTCTTCTTACGATCGAACGACGTCCTTTTTCATCAAGTGCTAGAATCTCGTTAGATATGTCGTTCGATGCCTAATTGAATAAAAATGGGGGTGTCATTTGAAAGAGGTACCTTTCGTTCGAAAGAACGCAAGAGAGTTTGTTTTTAAAATTAATTTTGGTCCACATTTCTAGTATTTACCCTTTTGTAACTACTTTCCTTATAAATAGACACGCAAGATTAGAGTCTCCAAGAACTCTTTTTAAAATCTTTTCAAGGCCTTTTTGAGTTCTATTTGTGATTAAAGTCTTCTAATATTATTCCAAACCCCTTGGAAACTTAAAGATCATTTCATCAAATCAAGAAGAACATTTCTAGTTCAAACACTCTTGTAGAGATTAATCTATACCGTTGATTTGTGGAGCCGAGGCTCTACTGCTGAAGAAGAAGGCTGATCGATGGATACCAAGGGAACATTGCTTCCTCCGGGCAGTAATGGATAATGTCATTGCTATAGAAGATTTGAAGAACCGTTCATCATACTTATTTGTTCTAAGTAGTTTGTAAGTTGACTGTGTCTATCAAATCTTGTATAGTGCTAAATAAAGGTTTTGCCCTTTTAGGGATTGTTTCTTACTTCTTCGAGTATTTACTTGCTTGGTTTGTTGAATTTAAAATTGGACCACATCTTTGTATGCAAACTCAATTAAATCAAAGATAAAATTTAGTAAAATTAAATTCGTGTGTGGTTGACTAATATACGAATCATTCAATAGAAACCCAATATTCTCATATTGGTATCAAAGTCATTGCACTAAAAAAATTGTAATCCTTTTTACAAAAAAAATTGGTATCAATTTTTTTAAATTGGTTATCTTTAAAATTTTAGATTTTATGGCTAATTTTTACAATAGGTTTCTTGTTTTTGATGGGTCAAATTATGCGTATTGAAAAGCTAGGATGAGATATTTATTAAAAGCACTGATGAAAGAGTTTGGTTTGTATGTGAAGGAAGGTGGGCACCACCCATTGTGACTAATGACAAGGTCGAAAGTCTTAAACCTGTCACTTCTTGGGAAGAGGATAAATTTAAATAGATTACTTACAACTCATACGACTTAAGTACTATTTCTAGAGTTGTCACCCCTAATGAGTTTCGTCGTGTCATGACGTGCACCACGTCTAAAGAAGCTTGGGATACCCTCCAGCTCACTCATGCGGGTACCAATGCTATGAAAGCTTCTAAATTGCAAAATCTCACCACACAATTTGAAAAGAATACCATGCTAGAGTCTAAGTTATTTGATGAGTTTTACGCATGATTGTTTGACATCATAAACTCTAGTTTTAATTTAGGTGAGAAAATTCCTGAGATGTATGTAGTTGAGAAGATTTTGAGATCATTTCTAGCCTATTTTATTCCTAGGGTTATCGTTCTTAATTCATGAGGGATATTAGACACTCTTAGGTTAGAAGAACTCATAGGAAACCTTCAAATATATGAGATAGATATGTTTCTTAAAACTGTTAAACCTAAGGGAAAGGGAATTGCATTGAAAGTATAATATAAAATAAAAGAGGAAGTATGATTTGACTCCGAGTATGATTTTGACTTGGATGATTTAGCCCTTTTTGAAAAGAAATTCAAAAAGTTTCCTAAACATAGTAAAGAAAATATTTCCAAAGAAAAAAAGTTATGAGAAAGATAAAAATTATAAATATGGCAAGAAAACATTTGAAAAAGAAAGCAAAGATTGACCAAATAAAGTTAAAGAGAGATGTTATTAGTGTGAGGGTAAAGGTCATAAAGCTCACGACTGTCCGATGAGATTAAAGAGATGGTAAAGGTAAACATTCCTTCAAGGCCATGCTTAGCGAGAGCGATGTCGAGTCAGTGGATTTTGGGGATGAATCACCACATGGACGTAACTTCATCGCGTTCATAACTAGTCATATCAGTACATATAGTGAACCTCATGTCGATGAGGAATCTACTAAACATGATGACCTTAACAATGAGTCTAATAATTCCGGCGAGAGTGAGGGAGAGGATGTTTTAATTGAGAGCAAGAGTGACCTTCAACATGCTTATGCTAATCGTTATGTTGAGTCCTTTCAAATGAAGAAACAAAAAAAGGTTATGAGATTAGAGTTTTAGCCTTAAAGAAGGAGTTGAGAGAGGAAAAAGAGAGTGATTCCTTGGTGAGAGTTTCTTTGAGAGAGAAGGCCATTTTAGTTGAGAGGGAAAATAGTGACTTGACCAATAAAGTGGCTAGTATTACTATAGATCTTCAAGCATCCATAGAGACTCGTGAGAAACTTGATTCCCTTGTATCCTAACTCTAAAAATATCTTGAACGTTCTCGAGAGGTCAAGGTTATTATAGATCATACATCTAAGAAGGTTGAAAATATGCTCCTAGGTCCCATTTAGGTTTTGGTGTGAGGCGAGAAATAGGTTATGACGGTGCATCCACTTCCCATACCGCACCTAAACTGCTTCATAAATTTGTGGTAAATCCTTATGGGCCTCTACCTAAATAACAAGAGAGATTTTGACCTTTAAAAGCAAACCAAGTAGACCCAAAAAAAGTATATGTTTGCACGCTTTGCAAAAGAGAGGTCACCTTAAAGAGTTTTGCCATAGGTTAGGGAGAACTAGACGTACACAAACACCCATGCACCACTATATCTACTTTGCTAGTATTAGAGAGCATATTGAGTTCCTAGTTGCGAATTCACAAAGATTAATGGAAGAATTTTAACTGATGTATATACCAGTTGAGAACGTTTCTAATGATCCTACTAGAGATAACAATAAAAAGGGAAAATAAAAGGTTACCTCCACTTGGGTACCTAAGAAAGATGACAAAGACCTTATTGTGCACCTTGCTCTCAAGGTTTAAAATACTTACCAATGGTATTTTGATAGTGGATTCTACAGGCACCTGACTGGTGACATATCATTTTTTACCCACTTTGAGGATTGCAAGGAAGGTAAAGTCACTTTTGGAGATAGGAGTAGGTCTAGTATTTTAGGACTTAAATGTGTTGAGATACATGAATTTTATGAACTAGACAATGTGTTGTACGCAAAAGGGTTGAAAATGAACATAATGAGCATAAGCCAACTATGCGACGCGAACTTTGCAGTAATGTTTGATCGGTCCAAATGCAATGCTTATGTCAATTCGATGAACTTTTACTATAAGGTGTGAGGACCGAAGATATTTGTTATGGAGTCATTCTCAAGTCCTCCTTTATGTGCAAAAATTCCACGGTCTCCTCTATGGACCTTTGGCATCAAAGACTAGGTCGTGTAAATTTTAAACTTGTTGAGAGATTAGTGAAAAAGGACCTTGTTCATGGCTTACCATCACTTGGGAAACCAAATTCCTCGATTTATGGACCTTTCCAATAAGGAAAATAAATTTAAAATTCCCATCGAAAGTTGAATACCATTACCACCACCCACGTTTTGGAGTTGATTCATATGGATCTTATGGGTCCTTCTCATTAGGAGAGCTTATGTGGTAAGAGATATATTCTTATGATGGTCGATGACATTTATAGATACTCTATCGTATGATTTCTTAGAGAAAAGTCCGATGTGGTTGAGTTCCTAACAACCAAGTGTCGTGTCCTGTAAAACCAATATGGTGTCACTATTAAACAAATGTGTAGTGATAATGACACTACATTTAAAGAAGCTAAAGTGGATAGCTATTGTGATGAAGTGGGCATCAAACACGAGTTTTTATCCATTCATAATCCTCAACAAAATGGGATTAATGAGAGGTAGAACCAGATGATACAAGAGATGGCCAAATCCATGTTTTTTAAGAGAAACGTTCCTAGACAGTTTTTAGCAGAAATGGTGAGTACCACACGCCATACGATGAATAGGGTATATTTTTGTCCACACACCCTACATAGGCCTTATGAATTGTGGACAAGGAAGAAGTCTAACCTATCATATTTTCGTATTTGTAGGAGTATTTGTTACATCTTGAGAGATAGAGAGAACTTAGGAGAGTTTTAGGAGGGGATATTTTTAGGTTATTCATTGACGAGTAGGAATTGCAGGATTTTTAACCTTGCAAAGTCTAAGGTTATGGAGATAATAAATGTCACGATTAAAGATGATGAACCACCAGTGTCTATTTCTCCTAGCCCTAGTGTGAGGATGATGCACCCCTGATGATGATCCCTTCCTTCTACATACTACCTCAGTGTACCCCACTTATGATTTAGAGGATCCACCTACTTGGGTTAGAAAGAGCCATGACCTTTCTCTATACTTGGTGATACTACACTAGGTGTCAAGACTCGTGCTCAACTCAAGAAAGTGTATAGCTATATATGCTACACCTCCTTAGTCGAGCCTAAGAATGTGACAGAAGAACACAAAGATGAGGATTGGATATTCGATATGCAAGATGAGTTTCTTCAGTTTAGCAAGAAAGAAGTCTGGGAGTTAGTCTCCTGACCTAGCGAGGCTAATGTGATAGGTACCATAGTTTGTTAGGCTTAAGACAGATGAGAATGGTTCCATAGTTTGTTAGGATTAAGACATATGAGAATGTGATGAGACATTTTCTCCTATTGCTAAGCTTAAGTCCGTTCGCTTACTACTCACAATATCATGTCATTTGTGCTTCAAGTTATATTAGATGGGTGTCAAGAGTGATGATTTACATGTAATTCTATATGAGGAAGTTTACATGGAACAACCCAAGGGGTCCGAAGACCTAAAAAATTAGGACACGTCTATTACCTTAAGAAGGCCCTATATGGTTTGAAGAAAGTAACCTGTGCTTGGTATGAGAGGCTCATTTTCTATCTCTTAGCTCGTGGCTTCAAGAGAGAGAGATTGGAAAAGATGTTGTTTATAGGGAGAGAGAGTGGTGCTATTTTAGTATTTGGATCCACGTGCTCCCTCCATGATCACACTTTTGAGGAGGAGTTGAAGAGTGAGATTGAGATGAGCATGGTTGGTAAGCTTATGTTCTTCCTAGGCCTCTAGGTTCATTATCTTGATGGTGGAATATTTATATATCAATTTAAATATGTAAGGGTCCTAGTGAAGAATTTCAATTTAGAATCCGTTAAGCACTCACGCACACCTATGATAACATCAACTAAGCTTAGCAAATACACTTGAGGCAACGACGTAGAGAACACCCTTTATCAAAGTATGATAGTTAGTCTTCTCTACTTAATCGCTAGTCGTCCCGATACTTCTTTTAGCGTTGGAGTCTAGACACGATACCAGGCCTCCTCGAGAGACTCTCACTTGCTCGCATTTTAATATATCATCAAATATATGAATGACACTCTTTCCTATGGTATCTGGTATTCCTTTGATACCGATGATTGTTTGTTCGCCTATTTGGATATCGTTTGGGCTGCGGATGTTGATGGTTGTAGGAGTACCTTAGGCGGGTGTTTTTACTTTAGGAATGCTCTTGTCTTGCGGTTGATCAAGAAGCAAAATTCCATGTCTTTATCCACGATGGAGGCTGATTATATTATCATCGGTAATTATTGCACGCAACTCTTATGGATGAAGTAAAAGATAATGGAATTTGACAAGGCACGATGACTACTTTTTCTGATAATACGGTGCTATCCATATATCCCGTAATCCGTTCCAACATTCACACACAAAGTATATTAGGATACGTGAGAAATTTATACGTGATCTCATTGAGAAAAGGGTTGTGTCTATGAGCTTTGTGAGAACTGAATGTCAATTAGACGATATTTTCACAAAATCTTTAGATGAACTTAAATTTAAGGGTCTTAGGAAATCTTTGGGTATTTTCTTAGTTGATTGAGTTTATGTACTTTAACTAGTGCGGGATGTTTATTATGTTCACATCTCACGTTCCTATTGCTAGATGTATTATCACTGTATTGATATGTTTTCTTTTTTATATAATTTAAAAAATTCCACAAAGAGTTTTGTTTTTATGAAAATTTTTAGAAAAATCCAAAAAGATTTTTAGTTTTTAAGAAAAAGTCTCAAAAATTGAAAAAGATTTTATTTTGATAAATTTTTGAAAGGGATAAAAAGATTTTTGTATTTTCGATTTTCCCCTTATATGGATAACTATTTAAGATATTAGAATCACCCCTACATTCCATCCATTCAAGTGGCTATTTTGTAGTGCTTTGAGACATGATTTTGTTTTGTTAATGTGCTTAATAATGTGTGGATATCATTACGTTGCTCATTGATGATTACTTTCTACATGTTAGACTATTTATCACCTTTATTTCACCCGTGCACGAACTTTATGAACATTTTTCTTACATGTCATTCATCGAATACAACGTTCTAATTTCAATTCTGCTTAATAACGAACCAAATGTAAAAAGAGATAAGTTGCGCATGTAAGAACCATTGTCGAAATTTTGTTTTCTCGCAAAATAATATAAAATGTTAAGTAATGGAAAGGGGATATGAAAGATTAAAATATTCTTTGCAATAAAGTCACCATTTGCATAAAAGAGCCTAAAAATATTAACGACACAAGAAAAAGAAGTGCTAAGTACATTTAGTGTAGATTCGGCGATGCTTCACTACATATGAGCATTATGATTTCTTCAAAATATTTGAGAGTGAATTCTTATATACGAGATATTTTGAGGGATTTATAAAGTAGAAGATCAATGGATTTGGACAATGGATTTTCTTGAAAAATATTAAATAGTTTGGCATTATTTTTGTGAGAGTCATTTAAGTTCATAACATATTGATTAAGTTGAGTCAATTTCATGAGTTAACTATTGTTTACACCTAAGGTAGACTTTGATCTCTTTCTTTAGAAGTGTTTCATGACTCCGTGCATATATGTTATAATAGTTTATGTTGATTTGCCTATGGAAAATATTTACACAATTACATTATATTTTCATGATTTAGATATTTTAGTGTTATTCCATGATTACTGTGTTTGGTACCTATATATACTCTTTATACCTTATACTTAAAAATTTGAAAATTTTCAAAAATAGTAAGTGGATAAAATTACCTTTTGAGATTATTATTACATGCTCCCTATCGATTATCTTTGTGATGACATCTTTACTTCATGTGATGCTTATTATTAATGCTTAGCTTCCAACACTTTGCCTATTATGGAAAAAAAGGGAAAGAACAAATTGAGGGGGAATTTTATTTTTCTTTCAAACTCGTACATGTTACGGTATTTCTTTGTATCGTGTGTGGAGTTCAATTCTGCCTTGATGATGATTTATTGGACCTCACAAGAGGAAGACAAAGCTAGCCAAAGGGTAAGAACCATTTAAGTTGAAGACTCATACAAGAATACATTTTAATTAATTTATTTGGGAGGTTATTTATTGTATTTCAATTTGTCTTCGATTTGTGTTTTGGACCAAAATAGCCAAAGGGGGAGATTTGTAAGAG
Source organism: Sambucus nigra (assembly GCA_949130495.1). NCBI lineage: Eukaryota > Viridiplantae > Streptophyta > Magnoliopsida > Dipsacales > Adoxaceae > Sambucus > Sambucus nigra. The sequence goes on along the minus strand of OX422208.1, from coordinate 526,822,147 downwards.
CAAGTTTTAAAATTTCTCAGTTATTTTAGCTTATCTTGTTACATTTACACTACACCTTCATGACTACTTATATGCATTTGAAGACAAAGTTGAAGACTTTTCAAAGATTGAAGAATCATCCATCTCAAACAACATTCAGAAGATTTATGCTTGGTTTAAAAAAGCCTTTAGTTTTTAAAAAGGAGTAGGCCCCTAATTTTAATTGCTTTACTACAAAAAGTAATTTTCAATGCGAAAGCGGAATATGGTTCAATTAAACAAATTAACTAATTTTAATTTCTTTTTCAAATTAAAATAAAACACAACTTAAAGTGAAATTAAATTAATTAACAACTCAAAGTCCTAGAAATTTGCCTAAGTCATATTTTCAATATTACCAAATTAGGCCAAACAAATTTAATAAATTAAATGACGACTTGAATTAAATTAACATAAACATTACCCAAATTAAATTTGCACCAATTTAATTAAGTGTGACAGTTAAACCAAATTTTATCTTGAATTATCCTAAGCATGCGTTCTAAGTTATTTTGTAAGATAAAAGTAAATCAGTCACACTACGCCGCGATGTACGAGGAAAAACTCACAACGGGAAAAAATCTCGGACGGCCCTAGCCTCAAATCCACTAAGTAAGGAATGTACAATTAAAACCAAGATGACTTACAACACTCTACTCGACTCTTTCAAGCCCCGACGCATCTTCTTATAACTACCTCTGCCTAGCGAATAACCACGGAGCTCCACCGCGGTCTCGGAATCCACCGATCGGACTTTTTGGTCACCGCCACTCGAACAAGGAGCCTTTCTCCAAGTGGGTTAGTCAACGCAAACAATCTTCTTCTTCTTTGAGGGATTTAGAAGTAAACCCGAACTTCTTTTCAATGTGGTAGAGAAAACCCAATGACAAACACTCCAAGCAAGATTCATATACATTGAAACTTGGAATAAACAAATTATGGTTGTGAAAACCTTGATTTTGTTCTAAGGATTAAAACATTTTAACAAAAATTCAAGGGGACTTTTTCTTGGGAAGAATTAACACTCCAAACACTCTTGGTGAAGAAAAGGTTATGAAAAAGTCTTAACAAAAATGTTGTTCCCGCACTAGTTAAATCTGTCAAAAAGGTAATGGGGTAAAGTAGTTGGAAAAGTGGGAAAAACTGTCAAAAAGTGCCCAAAAAAATTTCCCGCCAAAACTCGTTCGAATGACTTTTTCGTTCGAACGGATTTACTAACGAGGTTCCAGAATGAAAAAATGGAAAATCGTCAGAAATCTTGTTCGAACGACCTGGCATCTCGTTCGAACGAGATGTCAGTTCATTCGAACAACCTGGCAATCTCGTTCGAACGAGATTCCAGTGTGGATCGAATGACGTGTTAGAAAAATGAAATATTAATTTTATGCCCAAAAATTTTACGAAAAGTTCTAAAAAATATTTTTCTGAGTAAAACAAAGTCGTTAAAATTAATTTATAAAAATTATAAATTACACCCAATTAACTATTGTTCCAAGGTCCTATATATATTATAAAATGCATTCATACCTTAGGAGCAATAGAACCATGTTGATGACGTAGAAACGAGGCACAATACACACGACATTTTATGAAGCTTTAATATCTTGGCCGCTACGTCTTCAACTAGCCCATCATAGGCTTGAATGGATACAATTAAAAACTATCCTATGACATAAACGTTTTTGTCCAGAATTGAGCCAAAACTATAAAGGACTCAATTGGAAATTTGTGTCCTTACAAATCTCCCCCCTTTGACTATTCCAGGATAAAAACCAATAAAAATTTTAAAGGGCCGTCAAGCTCTACTAGACTGACAAAAATGTCCCACCCAAAATAAAAATACATATCTTGACTCAAACAACCCAAGGATCAATATCTTTGCCCGATGATGAACGTTGTCATTTATAAGAATTCCTGCACACTTAAGCAAACTATCAAACGCATAGGTAATATCAAAACTATTAAATGGAATTAAGATAAATACTCCCCCTAAATTAATTCTCACCTTTATCAACTACGAGCAACCTAAGAAGATAGCGACTCCCCTTAAGTTAAATCTCCCAAACTAAGATACGATTACAATAGGATTAGATACCATTTCTCCCCCTATCATTCTCCCCCTTTTTGTTCAGGAATAGACAAAAGCTAAAAAATCAAAAATTAACTTATCTCCCCCAATTAAAGCATATACACCCCTTAAACTAAACAATGGATAAATAGAATGGGATAACAAGCTAAACATGCAAATGTGCATAAAGTGATGAGAACATTAAAGCACGTGGGCAACAAAATCATAACTAATCCAACAAATAATAACGGATACCAACTAGGATGCAAGAAAATGATACCAATATAATATATAAAGTATTAAGCATGTGATATCAACAAAGAATGCAACAAGTTATATACCAATTATGAATTAAAAGCATAGATAGACTAGAAATCAAGGCAAAGACCAAATAAAATATCATATATATACATACTCTAGATATACCAAAGATGCACATGCATATATATATATATATATATATATATATATATATATATATATATATATATAAACACAAATGACACAAAATAAGATAAGCGTTTCACACTCGTATGGCAAAAATGTGTCATATGGAAGCGGAAGTGTTGGGGTGTGAACTAGCAACAATTAAATTTAGACCCAATCACTTAAAACATGTTCACGGAGTTCTCAATTGATTGCAAACTTCATCACATTTGAATACAACCTCACGTGACAATATAGATTGAACTCAATGAACAAACATACACAATGCATACAAGCCTAGACTTTTGATTATTCTACAGTCGTGACATTGCAAGTACAACTAGGATAAAGGGACATTGTGCAAACCATTGATATACCATCCAATATCCCTCAATAGCACATATATTTGAATGAATATATCAAACAAAAATAGGCCTTGGAAATTATTTTTTTCTTTTTAATGCCATAATTTTATTTTTAGGCCTTTGGACCACGTATTTCTTTTAGGTCCATTTCAAACGGTGGCTTACTATTCGCAAAGGATAATAAATCCTTTTGGATCCCTTCCCCGTGCACATTTATATTTATCATTTTTTATATCTCACACATATCTCACGTTCAACGGATTTTGACATGCACTAGTCCTCCTAGGTCACAAGTATGTAGATGACAAGATTGGTAGGAGAACATCTCACAAAGCTCAAGTATAACATGTGAATTTAAGGTTCAAAAAGGTCGTTCATGTGTGTAAAGGAGGCATATAAAAATAGAATCCATTTAATCAACACAAAATCCAACTACTCCATGTAAGCATGGTAAAGAACACAATAAGGATTGACAATCTAAACCAAAATTTCTAGCCACATGGGAGCGAAAAAGATGGGATTCTATCATAAGTGTATGCCACATAGAGTGTGTCAAACTAAAATAACACACATAAAAAATCTTTTTGAGTTTTTAAAAATTTTAAACCAAACAACAAAAATATTTACTCAAAAGACAAACAAAAATCATTTGAATGTTTAATTAAGATCAAATTACCAAGAGATAAAAACCTAAATGATAAACAAAAATCTTTTTGTATTTTTCAATTAATGCAAACAAAAATGAAGGAAATATAATACAAAAGATAAACAAAAATCATTATTCTAGCATGTGATTAAGCATGGAGCATAGACTAGAAAATGATTAAATAAGCATACATTTAGCATGATAATATAGCATGAAGTACAAAAGCTAAAGTATGCAAACAAAACTAACACATTCAACCTTTAGATTTAGCAAGGGAGGTCTCATGTGAAAGAAAATGAGAATCAACAAATCTAATATCTAGCGCGTCTAAAAATGATTTCTTAACCCATATAGATGTATATTTAAAATGATGGGATTTGGGAACTAATGAAATGCTAGATATAGGCCTAAGGTGACCTTTCCTACCACAATGCAAGCATGTGTAAACACGAGGAATGTTACCTAAAATGTGATCTTTTCTAAAGTCCTTGGATAAAGTTGACTCTATAAAACAAACAATGGTCTTAGCTTTAGCAACAAAAGTATTTGAACAGGATGAGCTAGAACCATTACATCTAGTACTCGAGTCAAGTAAATCATTTTTCATTTTTAAAATATCGGACTCAAGTAATAAATTAGACTCCTCAAATTTACGGGACTCCTTTAAATTTTCTATAACTCCTAGAAGGTTATCACGCTCCCCCTCAATGTGAGCAAACTTGTCCCTAAGAGTATTTTCTCGACAATCACTCACTTTCTTGGACTTTTCTAAAATATTAAAATTGTAATTTATGTCCATGAGCAATTCACGAAAAATATCTTTTTGAGATAGAGTGGTTTGCAAAAATTCAACTTTAGCTTTAAAACAAGAATTTTCATCTTCAAGAAATTTAATTCTTTTTGCAAATCTCAAATTTAATTCTCTTAATTTTTCATTACACTTATTAAGCTCTTTAAATTCCTCTCGAATAGCAAAAACTTCATTATCATTAGAAATGGACGAATTATTATTAATACGTCCCATCGAGAGATACAAAAAAATGAGAGTGAGTCCAAATTGAACCACTTAAAAATACAAGGAGTACAAAAATTATAAAAGTCGAAAAAAGGATCTTTAACGCGATAAATTAGCGCTCCGGCTCTAATGCCAATTTGAAAAGGAGAAGGCCCCCAATTTTAAATGCATTACTACATAAAGTAATTTTCAATGCCAAAGCGGAAGGTGGTTCAATTAAACAAATTAACTAATTTTAATTTCTTTTTCAAATTAAAATAAAACACAATTTAAAGTGAAATTAAAATAATTAACAACTCAAGTCCTAGAAATTTGCTTAAGCCATATTTTCAATATTCCAAATTAGGCCAAACAAATTTAAAAAATTAAACGATGACTTGAATTAAATTAACATAAACATTACCCAAATTAAATTTGCACAAATTTAATTAAGTGTGACAGTTAAACCAAATTTTATCTTGAATTAGCCTAAGCATGCGCTCTAAGTTATTTTGCAAGATAAAAGTAAATCAGTCACACTATGCCGCAATGTACGAGGAAAAGCCCACAACGGAAAAAAACTTCGAACGGATCTAGCCTCAAATCCACTAAGTACAGAATTTACAATTACAAGCAAGATGACTAACAGCACTCAACTCGACTCCTTCAAGACCCGACTCATCTTCTTGCAACTACCCCTGCCTAGCGAATAACCACGGAGCTCCACCGCGATCTCGGAATCCACCGATCGGACTTTTTGGTCACCGCCACCCGAACAAGGAGCCTTTCTCCAAGTGGGTTACTCAACGCAAACAATCTTCTTCTTCTTTGAGGGATTTAGAAGTAAACCTAAACTTCTCTTCAATGTGGTAGAGAAAACCCGGTGCCAAACACTCCAAGAAAGATGTATATATATTGAAACTTGGAATAAACAAATTATGGGTGTGAAAACTTTGATTTTGTTCTAAGGATTAAAACATTTTAAAAATTCAAGAAGACTTTTTCTTAGGCAGAATTAACACTCCAAACACTCTTGGTGAAGAAAAGGTTATGAAAAAGTCTTAACAAAAATTTTGTTCTCGCACTACTTAAATCTGTCAAAAAGGTAGTGGGGTAAAGTAGTGGAAAAAGTGGGAAAAACTATCAAAAACTGCCCAAAAAAATTTCCTGCCAAAACTCATTCGAACGATTTTTTCGTTCACTAACGAGGTTCCAGAATGAAAAAATGGAAAATCGTCAGAAATATCGTTCGAATGACCTGGAATCTCGTTCGAACAAGATGTCAGTTCATTCAAACAACCTGTCAATCTCGTTCGAACGAGATTCCAGTGTAGATCGAACGACGTGTCAAAAAATAAAATATTAATTTTAAGCCCAAAACTTTTACGGAAAGTTCTAAAAAATATTTTTCTGAGTAAAACAAAGTTGTTAAAATTAATTTATAAAAAATTATAAATTACACCCAATTAACTATTGTTCCAAGCTCCTATATATATTATAAAATGCATTCATACCTTAGGAGCAATGGAACCATGTTGATGACGTAGAAACGAGGCACAATACACACGACATTTGATGAATCTTTAATATCTTGGCCGCTACGTCTTCAACTACCCCGTCATAGGCTTTAATGGATACAATTAAAACTATCCTATGACATAAACGTTTTTGTCCAGAATTGAGCCAAAACTACAAAGGACTCAATTGGAAATTTGTGTCCTTACAGTTTTTTTAGGGGATTTTACATTTTTTAGACATTTATTTTTTCAAATGACTTAAAATAGAAAAAGGTTGAAAATTTGGTCGCCTTGTTATAATAAGAATGGATTGTCATTCAAACGAGCCATGCAATGTCGTTAAAATGAGTTCTCTTGGTTCGAACAAAATTTGGAACATATCCTTTGGTCAACTTATAGAATCTCATTAAAATCTTCCTTAGACGTCGTTCCAATGAGATGAGGTAGGCCGTTAGAATGAGTTTTCCAATGATCAAACGAGGTACTTTCTTATCAAGCTCTGGAATCTTGTTCAATATGTTGTTAGATGCCTGACTGAACAAAAATGGGGGTATCATTTGAACAAGGTACATGTCGTTCAAACGAACATGCGAGATTTTTTTTTTTATATTAAACCTAATCCAATCTCCAGTATTTATCCTTTTGTAACTTCTTTCCTTACAAATAGAGATGCAGAATTAGAGTTTCCAAGAAATGTTTTTAAAAGTTTTTCACACTCTTTTTGAGTTCTATTTGTGATCAAACTCTTCCAATATTATTCCAAACCCCTTGGAAACTTAAAGATCACTTTATCAAATTAAGAAGAACATTTATAGTTCAAACACTCTTGTAAATATTAATCTCTACTAATGATTTGTAGAGCCAAGGCTCTACTGCTGAAGAAAAAGGCTAATTGGTGGATATCGAGGGAAGATTGCTTCCTGTGGGCAGTGGTGGACTATCCCATTATTATAGAATATTTGAATAACCACACATCATACTTAATTGTTACAAGTTGTTTGTAAGTCGACTGTATATATGAAATCTTGTATAGTGATGAAAAAAGGTTTTACCCTTTTATCGATTTTTCCTTGCTTCTTCGAGTATTTGCTTACTTGTTTTGTTGAATTTAAAGTTGGACCACATATTTGTATGCACACTAAATTAAATGAAAGATATAATTTGGTAAAATTATATTTGTGTGTGGTTGACTAATATACAAATAGTTCCATAGAATCCCAAAATTCTCAGCATTTAATCCATGTTTTCTATATGATTAATCTTCGATTCAAATTAAAATGTTTAATGATTATACTTGTATCTTTTGTTTCTTATTCACATTGATATCTCATGCTTTAATTTCAACATAAAAATTGTTATCATATGTTTCATTGTTTAGATTATTTATGCTTGTGTTGCCTAATTTATTTATCGTTGTCGTTTCCTTCACACCATCTCATGATATATTTGTTTTCATTTATGTTCACATGTATTACATTTAGGGGATAAGTTTTTTATATTGTGAACCTCATTCTTTTTCTAATACTTAACAAAAAGGGGGATAAATGGTAGTTATCTCTTTAACTCTAGGGGAAATATTTTACTGTAGGGGGAGGCGTCTTACCCTAGGTGGAGATTGTTAGACAAATGGGGTGGGGTTCATAAGTGGACTTAGATTTGTTATATATTCTTTCTTCATTTTAAATGTGTGTTTAATTGTACAGGTTTGCAACAATGTAGCAAAGTTGCACAAGAGCAAAGATACTTAAAGTTTGCATCTATCAATTGTATTCACATTTTAATTTTTAGGTTAGGATTGAATCTTTAGAGAGCTTGGTGACCCATACATTCTTTTATTTTTATTTTTTATCCCGGAATAGACAAAGGAGGAGATTTGTAAGGAAAAATTTCCAATATAGTCAATTTGCATGTATATTAGCATAATTTCGTTGGACAAAATTGTTTGAGTCATATGTTAGTATTGGGGTTGTTTATTCTTCAAACCTATGATGTGTGATTAAAATCATTTACATCATCGTATCGTGTTTTATTCCATATTTCATTTTCCAAGTCCATGGATCTCCAAAGGTATTAATGATTATTATTTTTTATCTTTGGATATTCATTTGGTTGTTCTTTTAAAATTATTTGAGGACATTTTTGTAAAAAGGGTTTTAAAATATTTTTTTACATTTTACTAAAGTCATTCAAAAAAATAATTCAGTCATTCAAACGAGTTTTCATTGTTCATTCGAATGAGTTTTTGGACTGGTTCAAAGGGGAATGTGGTTTTCTTTCAAATTAGGTTTAAATGATGATCGAACAAAAATTTTCCTCTTGAAAGTGGAATGTCATTTGAAGGTTGTTCGAACTCTACTCAAACGAGTTTAGAAAGTCCATTCGAATGAGATATATTTTGTGAAAACGAGATTGCATAACTCGATCAAATGACCCTAGTGTTTTCTTTCAAATGAATTTCCTTAGAAATTGTACCGCCTCATTTTTCGTATTTTTTATACAAAGGAGTTATATCATGAGTTTTCTTTTCTCAAGGCTTTCGAAATTAGTTTTCTAAGAGAAATAAAAAGTCTCTAAAACTTAGTTTCACCCAATAGGTTTTGAGATCCAAGTTTTAATAAAAATATGCTTATTTGAGATCTCCGTATTGTGCACCAAAGTTTGTTTACTCATTATCTCTATTAAGTACCATTTTGCATGGTGGATTCTTCTTTATAGACGGTGGACTCTATGTGTGTGTAGGTTTGAAGCAATGGACTCTGGTTTTGATATGTTAACAGTTTGTAAACCAAGATCGGTGGATAATTAGGTATGTGCGGAGCACACGTTGTGACAGTGCGCGGGTGGACTCCTACATGTTACTATGAATAAGGTCAACGAAACGAACATACGTCAAGTCAAGTTGGTTATGTAAGTCATTTGTCATTCTTGTGAAATTCCTATATCATAGTGAATATGCAAGGTTGGGTCGTCCGAGGTTTTTTCCATTGTGTATTTTCTCGTACATCGATGTTTTGTGATTTTTTTCTTTATATTACTCTTGATATACTCACGTAGATGCATTCATAGGAAGGATAAAATTTGGTAAATTGTTTAAGACAACATTCGGTTTAATCAGCAGGGTTTTAATTGAGGTCATCGTTTAAATAATTTTAAAAAAATTAAAAAAAATTGTGTGGTGACAATCCATATAAACCCTTCACTTTCGTTTAATATTCTTTATATCTAATTATATTAGGTTGAGATTTTTGAACTCACCATGGGTTATTTGGTTTTTTTTCATGGTATGATAATTTACGAAAGTTTTAATGGGTTGTTTGTTATTGGAATTGCACCTTAACACCTTAATGGATGATATCATTTATCTTTCATATTTCAAATATTTGTGAATTAATTTTAAGCATATTGTTGACACCAAAATCAAATCTAGGCCTTTATTAAGTTTTGGGGAGTGACACTCTAGGTGTTTGATTGATTTTCCAAATGAGTTTCAACCTTTGAACGTGTTCTCTTTTCATGCAACCATTTATGCTAAGTAGTCTATGGTTAGGGAAATGATTCTCAATTTATATTGTATTCTTGTTGTTTGACTTAGTTTGAAACTTTATAGTTTTAATGGTAGTACAAATCTTGTTAAAATAAAAATCATATTTTATAACTTTATTTAAGATTTAATAAATCGATTGAATTCTAAACACGTTCTATGTTGATTCGATTCCACGAACTAGCTGATATACTTACATAGAGTTTAGTTAAAGTTAAAGTTTTTTGTATTAAAGAGGTAAACCAAAAATGACAATGTTGCATAACCACTCAGTTTGTTGCGTGATGACTTATTTATTGTTCGGCATACTTAAAGGCAACATCCAAACCTTTATTCTTGGTCGTCTCGTTGGCCTCTAAGGCCTCCTTCAATTTCTTAATTGAGGTGTCCATCTCCACCTTCATTTTCTCCACCTCTTCAAAAGATTTATCCAGGCTCTCATTGAACTATCCCTTCTTCTCTACTATCTAGAGCTTAACCTCATCCAGGGAATTTATTAAGGCCCCCATGGCCTCTTCAAACTTAGAGTCCTTCTTGGAATGATCGGCAATTCTCTTCACCATTGAATAAAAGTCAACCAGAAACTGTAGCTACAACATATTTGTTATACTATGTATATGTTGAATCAAAACAAGAAAATCAGGACATGAGAAACTCACAAGAGAGAGGGTTTGGGAAGCATATAGGACAAGCTCGTCCTTTTATAGGGATGCCCGCCAGATCTCGTAAAAAAATCGTATGCGACATAAGTTCCATGGTCAGATTAAATGAGGTAGCTACTAACTCCTTAACAACTTCCTTCCCAACTTTTTTAGCTAGGGATTGGTTAGGAGCCTCGGTATGTTTGCTACTCTAGGAGACGTGTGCCCCCTGATCATCAGTGAGTCATCCGCATTCATCGAGGTAAATGAACACTCACTATACTATATATTGAAAGGGCCACAAAAGGTATGTCATAGTTCAAATCCTTGATCACGTGGGTTACAGTCCAAATCTGTGACCACACTAAATATACCATGACCAAGATCATGACCCCCTGTATTGGTGACGTAGATAACAAATTGGTCACGGTTCTAGACGGTGACCATCATGGTCACGTTCTAGACTGTAACCCAATCGCAACCCAGATTACGAGAATTTTGGCACCTATTTAATCACACTAAGGCTCACGATTAATGACCGTGATTAAAACGAATCTACAGTGATAAAAGTCGATGGATTATGGTTACATTTTAGAACAATTACCCATATCTGTGACATCTTTTTAATTTAAAATGGTCACTGCTTTATGGTCACGATTCGGGACCGTGACCAGGTGTTGGTGATAAAATTAAGTCACGGGTGGGAAACGTGACCATGCATAGGGAACCGTGATAACTTTTATATGTTATAGTATGGTTAATCTTCCAAATATCTTGTATAAATATAACCTTTGTGGTTCTATTATATTCCACTACCCCCTACTCTCTCTCCCACTCCTCACACACATACACACACATACACACACACACTATCTCTCTCTCTCTCTCTCTCTCTCCTCCATTGGTGATCTATCTACATCTCTCTGTAATATCCTATATGTTTTAGTATTTAAAATTGGATTAATTCAGTAAATTCTTAAATTATACACGTGCCCTAATTTAATGATATTTAAATATTACGTGTGGATTAAAAATATTAATCAAAATGAGAATGATTAATGTTTATTGAATATAATCACTAAGTGAATAGCAATTAATTATTTTTGTGTCATAGTGAGTGACACTAACGTGACAGTAGTACTTCTCAACCGGGGGTCGTGTGTAGATTCTATGAGATCGAGGTCGAAAATTATTTTAGAGTGACTCGAATGGAGATTTTGAGGTCACGGTTGATTCCGAAAGGGTCAAAATAGTGTACCCGGGGTAGTATTTGGGTCTCGTGGTGATTTTAGACCAAACCGGCACCACGAGGGGGCATTTCGATCATCCGGGAGTTAGTGGTAAAGAGGACTCCAAAAATTAAAAGAGTATAACAGTCCTTAGGAGTGTAGGGCTAGGTTTATATCAATATTGAGATAAAATAGTCCATAAGGGAGGAAGAGAAGAGAGTTCTTGGAGGTGCAACACATTTTTTCTCCACCAAAGTTGTCGGAATCGTGATAGAAACGAAGTGAAGACATCCTCATCACATTCAAAATGAAATCAGACCTGCTACTAATAAGGCAAGTGTTTAAATTTCATGTTCTTAATGAGTTATAATACCCATGTAGTGTAAGGTCCTTAATTTTATGACATTTAATGATTTTCTTGAGAACTGATGAATAAAAATCATGATTTGGGGTAAGATTGCACGTAAAATGAATCCAATATGTAGAGGACACAAAATTAGTTTATATGTGACAATGATTGTGGGAGAAATCTGGAAAACGGTTGATTTGGAATAAAGAACATAAAAATTAGGCTTTTTTATAAACATTGAGTTTCGATATGTTCTTAGGTTGATTTATGGGGAGATTATTGTGTTAATAATGATAAAAATGATCCCAATACATAAGAATAACGAGTATTAATGTTAGTTGGGAGTTTTGTAACCTTACCTAAAGATTTGAAAATATGATAATGGGGAAAAAAGCTACTGCGTAGAAGAAGAAGAAGATACCCAACACTTTGTGAATCAATTTGGCCCAAGGGTGAATCAATTCGATAGGCGATTCGGTATCCCTCTTGATAGTTTAAGAATACGCTAAAAGCCCCCCCAAAAAATTATTCACAAATGTAGGGTTTAAAAAGGAAATATCTCACAATTATGGCCCAAGGGTGAGTCAATTATGGCAAATTTATTTGGTTTGCCATAATTGTGAGATATTTCCTTTTTAAACCCTGAATTTGTGAATAATTTTTTGGGGGGCTTTTAGGGTATTCTTAAACTATCAAGAGGGATAAAATGAATTTCATTACACCTATGAGATAATTTAGACTTAGACAAAAAGGAGAATTAAGGTTAGAACCTATCGAGTGTAATAAGAAAAAACTTATAAATTACAAGAATTGGATGGATCACAAAGAGATAGCTGAAATTATGATTTAAACAAGTAGTGTATGAGTGTATTAGATAATGATATCCACTAAGGGGTAACTAGGACCCTTCAGGTAGTGAGCGATACTCGTGAATATATAATAAAAGGTTATGATTGTAATGAATTGTACGTTGAGTATGCGAGAGATATATACTACGTACGAGATATATAATTATAGATTGTGTGTATACCTATGCCAGATATTTATATATATAGGTTGCGTGAATACCTATGATGTGATTTGAATATTTGTGTGAACATACCTATGCTACCTGCTATCCGGATATTTCCGCGTCGAGGGCGATCCCACCTTGACGATTCCAGTGAGGCCTGGATGTGTGCCCCAAAATATGGAACTTAGGGAGGCTCACTATGGGTGTGTATGAGTGGGACCGATATATCGTTTGGGTACATTAGGTATGTGCGTATCCCAAAGGCTTAGAACCATGTTCGCCTCCATTGTGTGTTGATTGATTTTGGGTTCGAGGAGAAATGTCGGACCTTTAATCCTTGATTTGGTATGAGAGGTACATGGACTTGATAACATAGTTTGCTAGCATCACTAGGGGCCATTTTTAGGATGCTATAATTATATACATTATATGCGTGATGAATATATACAAGTGTGATATATCTACTTATGTATGATAGTAGAACTGATAGATTGCGTACATCTAAAAGTAATTAAGCCAAGAAACTTAATTGATTGAATCAATAATAATACGTGGGAAATATTACTTATTAATATTATGGTAGCATGTTGTATATGGGATACGAGGGAACTATACCTATTTAGGGAAATCAGATACGTTATCTAGTTGGGATGGGTAGCATAAATAGATAGGGTATGTCAGGCGTGCACATTAGTTGAGAGGCGAGGATCTCAAGGGAGTGTACGTGGAGCTAACATTTATATCTAATAATTGATTTAAACTGTGGATTAAACACTTGCAAAATATTTTCAAACTATTTTTCTTGGGCTCTGACCCATGTTAAAATATTTTCAAAACCTTTTAGGTGTCCAGCCACAGGGACACCAAGCTTGACGATTCTATCCAGGGATGCGTAACTGCAACACTTGTGGAGGCTTTCACGAGTTACTTCAGAAGCTTCAACTTATTCACTTCTAGATAGGATTTCTTTTTGTATTTCATTTGGGCGCGTTTCCCCTTTAGAATATTTATTTCTTCAGTTTATTTGTCAAACTATACTGATATTCAGTTTTATTATGTCAGACTTATGATTGGATTTGTTTGGGAACCTATGGTTTATTCGGTCTTATTTATTTATATATCCGTCATGTTCTTGATCGTAATATTAATGTGTGGATGGTTTAGTTAATTTTGTTTATTCATTTATTTACACGTGATGTGCTAATAATGAAAGATAAAATTTAACACCGATTTAATTTGACATAAGTGACAAGTAATTAAAAAAAAATTCAACGGTGATGCTAATAATGAACCATATGAGATTCCTGTTTGTTTTAATAAAGGAATTATCACACGTGGTTAAAATATGTAGGGTGTCACAGATGGTATTAGAGAAATAGGTTTGATACTCTCCCGTGTACCCTCGTCTAGACCTGGATCCACCTTAGCCTCAGCCAACTAGTGTCAGGAAGTTCAAAATAAGGAATTACAACTAAGTTATGGACTTAACTTGAGGCATCTCGGCCTCATCCATGGTGACTCGACCTCATCTGATGAGTTCTATCAACATGGTTTAACATCAGCAAACCTGTAGCAAGTGTAATCTGGGCCTCATCCCCCACTTGTCAAGAGACGGAGGTCGATCGGAGTCAGTAAGTCAGCACCAACAATGGTCCCACTAGGGCTCGACCCATCAACTCGACCTCGGCTACATGGCTGACAGGGACACCTGTCAGAGTGTGTAGGATAGAACTTGCATGGGACAGTGCGCATGGGATACGTGACTACGTGGGAGAAATAGTTATGGTCAAATATCCCCCACGTGAGGGAATATTTCATCATTTTTTTTTTTGAAAAGCATCCTTATATTATTAAATCAAAATGGAGAAAAAGCCTCCCCAGAATGGTACTTACAAAATAAAAGAAACTTAACAACATTAAAATGAAGCTTTACAAGACCCATTTCGAATCTAAGAATCCAAAATTCTAACATAATGGCATCCAATAGCATCCAATTTGCAGGCACCCCTGACCATTCAAGGTAATTCTGGAAGAGTTTTGAAGACTTTTCCTTCTTGAAGATTAATTCCCACATTTGCCAATTTGTCAGCCACCATATTTGATTCTCTATAACAATACTTTAAAGAAAATTGCATTTGAGATAGCATAGCTCTTATATCCTTAATAATATTAAAGAATTTCCAAGGTGGTTTCCAGGAGTTACCTATGACGTTCACCACCATCAAAGAGTCACATTCTATGAGGACATTAACAATCTTGAATTGTAAACACAATTGAATCCCCTTTAGTAAGGCAAGAAGCTCCACCTCTGAATTTGTTGCAAGATGACCTGGGAAAGCATAGGCAAATATAACCTGAGACTTCTCATTCCTAACAATACCACCATACCCACTAATACCTGGATTTCCCTTTGAAGCACCATCAACATTAAGCTTATAAAACTTTACAGAAGGGGGAATCCATTTAATTAAGGAATGGAATCTAGAACACTTCTTAAATGAAAGGTTAAACATCTCCTTACTACTGAAATCCTGAAGAAGACACTTAGTTGAGAATACCATACCACTGCATAAATATGAAATCATCCTAATAGAGTTTGTAATGATGTTTTGGTGCCTAAATTTATGGCCCTCAAACAAACAAGAATTCATGGCTTTCCAAATTTCCTAACATATCACAATAGGGATTTCTTTGCAAAGGAACCTTTGATAATCTCTTTTTCCTGATCTAAACCACCAGCTCAGAATAGCAGTAGACATATGGTTCATATCACATTTAATTCCCATATGATTCGAAAAAAATTCACATACCAGTTTTACCTCTAGACATTGAAGGAATAAGTGATTACCTAATTCTGAGTTCTTTAGGCAGGCCTGGCATCGCGAAACCAATCGAATTCCAACCTTTTGGATGTTATCGTCTAGGGGCAGAAAGTTATTTAGGATTTTACACATGTTTATATAGAGCTTAATAGGTATATGAGGATCCCATATTCTTTTGTAAGTAATAGAATTTGGGTAACTGCTCTCCATTGCCTTGCAAGCTGAAGAGACAGAGAAGTCTCCCTTGTTAGAAGCCTTCCAGATCCATTTTCCATCCAAGAACTCCATATACTCTAAAGTCACATCTTTATATTTCCTCATGCTTCTCCATGCTTGAGAACCCCCTTGCCGGTAATGAGACCATGACTTATATTTAGCTTTCATAAAAGCAGTCCATAGAGACTCCTCGGCATAGAATTTCCAAATCAATCTAATGCTAGAGGCTTTAGCAAGACATTGGAAATCTTTGAAGCCAAGACCCCCTGACTCTTTTGGCTTACACATCGCCTGCCATTTTTTCTAGTGGTGCTTCCAACCATGAGTTTCATTTTCGCCCCAAAAGAATCTGCTGAACATCTTATGGATCCTATTTATGACAGCTTTAGGCGAGGTATGTGGGAATAGAGGAGAGGGCATGCTGAATAAGAATGAACTTTCCACCACTGGATAAAAGCTTTCCTTTCCAACCTTCAATTTTTGACCTGATAGACTCTATAAGAGGAGCATATAACCAGACCTTATTTTTCCCCTAGAAAAGAGAAGAACCCAGGTATTTTATAGGTAAGTTTTTTATAGTTAAATCAGTGCAATTTTCTATTGTTGTCCTCCTTTGAATAGGCATTTTCTTATCCATAATGACACAACTTTTGCTCATGTTAATTTTTTGACCAGAGACACCTGAGTAATCTGTCGAAAAATTCATCAAGTTGGACAAACTTTTCTTATCACCTCTAGAAAACACAATCACATCATCTGCAAAAGTTGTCTTGAATATATCTACCTTTCACAAAGCCACTTTGATTTGGGGAAATTATCTTTGGAAGAAACTGACCGAGTCTATTATTCAGGATCTTAGAGATGATTTTATAGGAGAAATTACACAAGCTAATAGGCCTGAAGTCTGAACAGCTCTTAGGGTGCTTCTTCTTTGGAATGAGCACAATGTTGTTACTAGACCAGCTTTGATGAATCTCATGACCTGCAAAAAAACAATTTATAGCAAGAAGGAGGTCATCTTTAATTATTAACCAACAAGATTTGTAAAAAACACCATCGAATCCATCAGGACCAGGGGCTGCATCAGAGCTCAACTCAGATATAGCTGAGTAGATTTCATTTTCAGTAGCATCAGCTTTTAAAATTTCATTGTGCTCCTCTTCAACCAGTCTTGGTATGTACTCATTGATGGGAAGATTCTTCACTTGTTGATCAACTTGTAGAAGAGTTTGATAATAATCTAGAATTGTGGCAGTGATTCCATCCTCATCCTCTACAACATTACCATTTGCATCTTGGATGTGCTTGATTCCCATTCTTCTGTGTTTATTCTTGACACAAGCATGAAAAAACTTTGTATTAGAATCTCCACAAAGCAACCATCTAGCAGAAGCTTTTTGCCTCCAATACATCTCCTCGATCTTCAAACACTCAAGAATTTTAGCTCTCCCGAGATTAAGGTTCACAAGATTCTCCTCTTTTCTGTCAATTTCATACCTCATTTCAAGCTGAGAAACCTCATCTTCTAGATTTTTAACTCCCTGAAACACATCTTTGAAATGATATTTATTCCAAACTCTTAAAATACCTTTTAGTCTCTTTAATTTTGCACTGAACACGTTCATCCCATAGGCCTGAACAGGAACATTCCAAGAGTCACTAACGACCTGTTGAAACTGCTGGTGCGTGGTCCACATGGATTGGAACTTAAAAGATTTTGGTTTTGAATCCCCAAAATTATCTAGATTCAATAATAATGGGGCATGGTGGGAACTTGTTCTGTTCAGATGCTGGATAGATAAGTTTGGATAAAACTCTTCCCATTTCAGATTATATAAACATCTATCAAGTCTAGCCATAATGGATCCTTCATCATCTCTATGATTACTCCAAGTGAATTTTAAACCTTTGTACCCCATGTCTTTAAGCCCACAATCATCTATTGTTTGATTAAAATCTCCTACAGCTAGGTGATCTATGATATTCCCACCTAACTTCTCAGATTGACATGTAACCACATTAAAATCCCCCATAATGAGATGAGGGAATAACTGGTAATCTAAAGAGATAACCTTTAACTCCTCCCACAGATCTCTTCTTTCCTCCTTTGTGCATTTAGCATACACCACAGTTAGGATTGAATCCAAATTCATATGATGGTGGTCGATCTTAACAGTCAGCTGTTGGGCTGAATTTGACACGATGTTAACTAACACCTCAAACCTCCAGAAAATCCAAATCTTCCCATTCTCATTATAGCAACACTCATCAAAACCCCATTTTATTTTAAACTTCCTAATTTTTTTACAATATACCTTTGGCTCCAAGACAGCAATGATTGGAATCTTATGCAATTTCAATAACTTCTTTATTCTTCTATTTGAGGACTTCTTTGCAGCACCTCTAATATTCCACACAATGAGGCTTAACATTTAAAACTTTGGGAGAGAGAGTTAGTGTTACCTTTGGCTTTGGATCTAGTTACTCTTTTCAACATAGGATCATTGAATATTAAAGAGTTTTTATTGATCTGCACACCTGTTTGTTTGGCAGGACAGGTATCCAACTCTGCATTATTTCCCAACTTTATCTTATTACCAAGGGACCTACTGAAATCCTTTAACTCTTCAATAAGAGGGACTGAATGTCCTGTCTTATTTTCCCCCTCACTGGCATACATCGATTTGGCAGCATTGTTCTTCTTATACTCTGACATCGAGTTTCCTCTAGGAGTTTGGGAGGTCTGATCATCATCTAAGGCAATTATATCAGGAGCTGAATCTTTAGGAAATGATTTGACTTCTAAGGCCATGCATCAGTCCTGTTAGCTCCCCTTCTTCTCCTTTATGGTCTGACTCAACTACTTCTTTATCTTCTCTTAATTTAACCTCTTCTTGATCTTCTTGACAGCTCTGTGGTTAGTTTCTGAAAATTTGACTGGACTAGTGAATTTTTTGGCTTGGCTCTGGTTTGATTCGTCTTTTTCTTGAACTTCTGCATCTACTTCATCATTCACTTCCATGTTATCCTCTTCCAGGTCTTATTGATTGGTCTGCAGGTATTGAGTTGATTCCCTTACTGATTTTGGAACTTGATTTTTATTTTTCTGATTACTCCCACCAATTTCTATGATAGCTCCCTACTCTTTTCCTTGATCATTGGTCTCTGTAACTGTACAGATTGATGTTACCTTCACCTGATTATCTCTTGGTAATAATTGTTTTTTTGGGAAAAATTCTTGTCTTTGATTTTTCTTCTCCACTTTCAATGGCATCAGGAATATACATGAATATTCTCTATGACCTTTCTTGGAACAATTGTTGCAATAATCTGGTTTTGATTCTACAAACACTTCTTGCCAAAATCATGTCGCACCACAACCAATCCAGACCCTATTTGGGCATGGTTTTAATAGATCCACTTTGACACAAACCCTAGCAATGCTAGGTCTGTTCATCTCTACTGTTGAAGCATCCATCTTTAATGGATTTCCAATGAGTTGGGCTATAGAGTATAGAGAGGATTTGGAGAAGAAATGAATCGGGAGATTAGGAAAAGAAATCCATATTGGGGCCAAGCTGCTTTCCTTTTCATGTCTAAACTCAGGAGTCCATTTAAATAATCTCATGGGGAACTTTCCAACGTACCAAGTATCTCGCATCCACATTCGAGTGTAATCTTCTTCAGCGTTCAACCTTATCAATATATGTTTATGATCTAATAGCCCAATACTAAAAGCAGTTTTTAGAGAAAAAGTTTGGAACACTTGTCTAATAGAATCCATAGAAGGTCTGCCATGTGAAAACTTACCCACCAAGGAGTGTTTAAAAGGCTTCGATAGAATCTCAATATCATCTTGCGTAAAAATAACTGCTAGTTCACCTTTGAAAGACGTGGGGGGTTTGAGGTTTAAATCATGTTTGATTGAGGATGATTCAGCAACCACTAAAGAAAAGGATCTGCTCCATGCTCTATGAATATCTAGAGGCTTAGGTTCAACATGGGGAAGATGAGAAGTGGTAGCCATGCAAACCCTGATTAGGGTTTACGTGAGAGAGAGAGAGAGAGAGAGAGAGAGAGAGAGAGAGAGAGTTGATGATTGAGACTCTTAACTCCTTAACCCAAATTAAATGAATATTTTATCATCATGACGTATATATGGCATGAATAGCTGGCTCCTCCTCATTATATAGGAACATTCTATGCATGCAATTTATATTCTTGGGCGTACACTACACCCCCAAAGCACTATAAATACTTGTCTTCTACATCATTGTAAGGGATCGATTATTCACAGCCCTAGAAGAACTCTGTCAAAATACTTAGTGAAGAGAGAAAAGCTTGGGTGTTGTATTTGCAGGCCATTAGTGCCCTTATTATAATGAAGAACACCATTAACACTACATAGTGGGTGTAGGCTCTGGCTGAACCATATACATCTGGTGTTATCTTCTTCTTTGCCTCATCTCCTTTTACTGTTATATTGCTGTATTTTCACCATTATTGTACTGGTGTGAGCTTATTCATCATTTTAATTGGGTGATACAAATTCTAGAATCATCAGTCTGGCACCATCTGTGGGAATGAGATATGCATTATCTTCCCTTTTTTCTACAACTGCTCTACCGGATTCTCTGGTGGAGGTCTAACCTCATCCTTGGCTGACCTTGAACCACCATTGAAAGAGCTCTAGTTTGAGTTTTAACTCATTTTCTACTCTTCCAGCTTACTACCAGTACCTCATTTGATTTTTTCGATCACCGTAATTCTCCAAATGGCAACATATGCACCAATTATAGGTGGTCTTAGTACCATTCAGGACCCTCCTTAATCATAAATGACTGAGTTTGTAATGGTTTTGCACCTTAGTAGATAGCCAACGAAAGATAAAGGCAACTCTTATTGCTTTCAGCTAAAATATTGGAGGATAGACCTTTAAGGGCTGGAGAGGATTTTATAACGCTGACTATCAGGGATGGTTCCCCAGATCAAACGGCCAGAGGACCACCCCAAAACCCAATCAAATATCTTCCTCCTTAGCAAAGGCGTAGATATGTGGCTAACCCTAGGCGCTTACGCCTGGGCGGGCCGGGTCGTGAATGCCCTAATGACGAGGATGAGAAGTATGATAAAGAGGAGGCCATGAGATGTTGGGAGCCTTATTAGATCGATAGATGCACTCTACTATCTAGTCAGCCCAGCTGAGGGTGTGGTAGCGGGCCGAGCCAAGAGTGTAGGCCAAGGGAATCAACTCTAGATAAATTAAGTAGGAGGTCGGCCTTTGATAGGCTTAGCCGAGTAGTAGACGACCTAAAAAATCACCTCTCTAGGTCTAGAAGTATAGCTGGATCTAAAAGGAATGAAAAATGTGATGATCGTCGACCTCCTTGTTGCTGAGATAAGGAGCAGTAATAGGTGAATAGATGACAGAGAATAGTTGGCAGGGAGCCCTCGGTTCACCCAAATGGCATAGAAGGGGATAGAGATAAGGTAGTCCAGGCTGAGGTTATAAAAGTGGTCGAAAGACCATGGAATGATTCGATTCAAAGGTTAGAGGATAAGATTGGGGGCATTATGAAGAGTTGATACCCCTTACAGAGGGGATAGAACGAAAGCCCCTCTTCACGGGAAAGATTATGAGTTATCCTACCCCGACTAAGTTCAAGCCATTAGTGGTCATAGTAAATTATGATGGGAGCACTAATCCAGTCCACCATATGGATATGTATCAGTCAGCTACAAATATTTATGCAGTCTCAGACGAGATGAGGTGTCGTGCCTTCTCAACCACCTTGACAGGAGCCTCTCATGTATGGTTTACCTCTCTCCCTAAAAACTCAATTGATAATTTCAAATAGCTTGTGGAAAGATTTATACATAAATTTTTCTTTGGGGTGAGGCCATAGAAGAATATGAACCACCCGTTGTATGTGAAGAAGGGGAAGAATGAAAGTCTGAGAGAGTACATAGAGAGGTTCAACAAGGAGAAATTGGAGGTTGAGGATTATGAAGATAGTATTGCCATGACCACCCTGATGGGAGGTTTACAGAAAAGAAAGATACTTTGGAATCTTGCAAAGGATCCTCCAAAGTCTATAGTTGAACTCCAAGCTATGGCCAGGAAGGTCATGAATGCGAGGAAGCAATGGCTGCCAAAGGTGAGGACAAGAAGGGAACATGCAGTGGGGGTAAGTTCCTCAAGAAGAATAAGGATGGAAAGAGGAGGTCAGCGAATGACAAGTTCGCAGACTACACCCATTTGACTATTATTTGCGAGAACATTTTGAAGGATATCAAGAATGATCGTCCTTTAAAGTGGCCTGAGAAGCTGAAGGCTCCTCCTCATAAGAGGAATAGAAATATGTGGTGTGAATTTCACCAAGACCATGCCCATACGACCGTCAAGTGTTTTGCTCTCAAGGATGAGATTAAGAGAATTCTGAAAGATTGCAAACTGAGAAAGTATATTGATAAGGGAAGTTACAAGGGTGGCCGAGATGACAGCAGAAGAAGATGAGAAACGACAAGTGAAAGCCTGATGATTTAGCAGGATGAGACGATGATGGCTCGAACGATGATGGCAAAGAGGACCCATACTTGCATGCCCCAATTACTAATCCTAAAGATCGGCTTCATATGATCTCTCTTGGGGTTAAGATGATCTGTGGAGGATTATCTAAAGGAGGAAAAGAAGTTGCCGATATAAAATATCATGTAGTAGAGGTTAAGTCTCTCCCTCCCAAACTTAAAGAAGTGCATTCAGCAGCCATAGAGCCGAATAAGGTAAAAAGAACTAAAGTTTATACGAATACTTTAATTTTGGGTTTTTTTTAGACTGGATTTCAAGGGGATACTAGCCTCGCACGATGACCTTTTGGTTATCACCACTCTGGTTCATGGTTATAAGGTTCCTAGAATTTTGGTGGATGGTGGCAGCTCGACCAACGTTATGTTTTGGGATTATTACAATGGCTTAGGTTTGAGCAAGAAGAGGCTAGTGTCGTATCATCAACCTCTCATCGGGTTTAGCGGAGTGAAAGTACACCATTTGGGGATTTATGAAATGGAATTCAGAATGGGAAATTACTAGTCGAAATGCTTCATGAAGAATATTAGTTTCTTCGTCATGGATGAGAATTTCTACTCGGCCTACAACATAATCCTCAAAAGAGTATCCCTCAAGGAATTTGTAGCTATGAATTTAACGGTTCACCAAATGATTAAATTCCTGACTTCGTATGGGGTAGGGGAAGTGAAGGGCAACCAGGTTGAGGCACACAAATGCTACTTCAATTTAGTCGAGGAGAGAGAGGTATACAAAAGGGCTACTAAAATGTACAACATTGATATCCTGGATCCAAGAGATGAGACTAACTTAAAGAAGGGTGAGGCAGCTGAGGAGGTAGAATCCATCGTCCTTAATAAGGAAGAGACAAAAAAATAGTCCGAATCGGTAAAGCCCTGAGTAAGGAGATCAAAGAAGAGCTCATCAAGCTGCTAAAGAAGAGGTAGAGAATTTTTTCTAGGAGCCATGAGGATATGCCTGACATCAATCCAAAGGTTCTCTATCATAAGCTCAATGTGGTCGAAGATGCAAAGCCGATCAGGTAGAGCAGAATAGTTTATTCACGAGATAAGTATGATGTCATCTAAGAGGAGGTGAAAAAGTTAAAAAAGGCCGACTTCATTCGAGTGGTCATTTATCCCGAATGGCTTGCGAATGCTGTCATACTCCCCAAAGCCAATGACAAATAGAGGATGTGTGTTGATTTTACATATCTAAACAAAGTCTTCCCAAAGACAACTTTCCACTGCTAAGGATAGATTAAATGGTTGACTCTACTGCCGACCATGAATTAATA
The DNA here is from genome assembly GCA_949130495.1 of Sambucus nigra. Classification (NCBI taxonomy): domain Eukaryota; kingdom Viridiplantae; phylum Streptophyta; class Magnoliopsida; order Dipsacales; family Adoxaceae; genus Sambucus; species Sambucus nigra. The sequence goes on along the minus strand of OX422208.1, from coordinate 526,798,441 downwards.
AGCTTTATGGATGCCTACTCAGGCTATAATCAAATATTCATGGATCCAGCCGATGCCGAGAATACAACTTTCATAACTAGAAGGGGACCTAATGTTACAAGGTCATTCCCTTCGGATTGAAAAATACTGAGGCAACATACCAAAGGATGGTCAATAAGATGTTCGAGGGGGAGAATGAGAAAATAATGGAAGTTTATATCGATGACATGTTGATGAAGATCCTCAAGGCCGACACTCACGTGGCCGACCTTGAGCGCATTTTTGATAAGATAGATGGATATAGGATGAAATTCAATCCCGCCAAGTGTATCTTCGGCGTGGGGGCAGGAAAGTTCTTAGGCTTGATTGTGAATTAGAGGGGGATTAAAGCCAACCATGAAAAAATCAAAGCTTTGTTGGAAATGAAGACTCCAATCACAATCAAAGATGTGCAGAGATTAAACGGACGAGTGGCAACGTTAAACATGTTTGTGTCTAGAGCTACAGACAAGTTCCTTCCTTTTTTTAAAATACTTAGAAAGGCCTTTGAGTGGAATGAGGAGTGATATAGGGCCTTTCAATAATTAAAGGCCTCTCTTTGCTCCCTACTCTTACTGTCAAGACCAATCTAAGGAGAGAAGTTGTACTTATATTTTATTGTGTCGGAGATGAAGATGGAGTATAGAGGTCAGTGTATTTTAAAGATAAGGCCCTCTAAGGGTCCGAGTAGAGATATCCCAAAATAGAGAAGTTGGCTTATGCTCTAATCCATGCTTTAAGAGAGATGTAGCCGTATTTTTAAGCACATACCATGGTGGTCCTCACAGACTCACCTCTTAGACAGGTCATTCACAAGCCTGTGAAGTTAGGAAGGCTGATGTCATGGGCAATTAAATTGGGGGAATTTGACATCATCTACCAATCGAGAACGAATATTAAAGGGCAGGCCCTAACTGAGTTCACGTGGGATGAGGACGATACAAAAGAAATTAAGGTTCCACCTTGTGAACCAGTATCTCCTCCCCCGACTGAGGTGGGGCCGAGTTCAGTGAGAAGCAAGGTGCCTGAGAATGAGGATGAAAGATACCTCTTAAAAAATGGGACCTTAGTAAAGGGTAATTTTTCCAAAAAGGTGTTGTATGGAGCTTGTTCGTTAAAGGATCTTCGTGTGAGAACAAAAATGGAGCAGATTTAATTATGTTGGCCCCAGATGGGACCGATATTGAATCTTCACTAAGGATCAACTTTAAGGCCTCCAATAATGAGTCAGAATATAAAGCCCTCCTAACAGGTCTTTCTCTTGCCCAGACAGTGAACATTGGCCAGCTCCTTATCCATAGTGATTCCAGGTTAGTTGTGAACCAAATCTTGGAGGTATATGAGGCCAAGGACGATAAAATAGCCAAGTACTTGGGAAGAGTAAAAATAGCACTGAAGCATTTTTCTGAGTTAAGGATGAATAGGATAGCCCGGCTAGACAATGGATGATCCAACACTCTGGCAAGGTTAGCTTCATCTACTAGAACTGAAATTAGAAGAACGTTCCTGGTATAGATCCTCCATTATCCGACCATTGAAGGAGAAGAAAATACTGTGGAATTTTTCTTCAACTTGAATATGGGTGCTTCTTGGATGGATCCTATTATTTGGTATATCAGAGATGGGGAGTTTCCAGAATCTAGAGCCGAGAGAAAGAAGCTTAGGCATAAATCTGCTAAGTTCTCCATCATAGGAGATATCTTGTACAACAAAAGGTTCCTACTTCATCTACTCAAATGTGTCCATTCATCTGAGGTAGAATATATTTTAAAGGAGGTGCATGAGGGGTCTTGCTCCAGTCATATTAGAGGACGGTTATTGGCAAAAAGGATCATCACTCAAGGATACTAGTGGTTGACGTTGGCCAAGTATGCAGTTGCATATGTTAAAAAGTGTTATAAGTGTCAAAGGTTTTCCACCATACCCCATCAACCTCTTACTTCTATCACTTCTCCTTGGCCATTTACAATCTGGGGGATTGATTTGGTAGGTCCATTACCGAGAGTTGTGAATAATTATCGCTATCTGATTGTAGTGATTGATTATTTTTCGAAGTGGGTAGAGGTCGAAGCGATGATCACAATCACGAAGAAGAAAGCCTTTCAGTTTATCTAGAAAAACATCATTTGTAGGTACGACCTACCTAACACTCTAATTTTTTATAACACGACGCATTTAAAAAATATCTCCCTTGAGAAGTATTATGAGCGGGTTGGCATCAAACAGTTCTTTGCAGCTCTAGGCCGATCTCAGGAAAATGGGCAAACAGAGGTCACCAACAGAATATTTTTTGACGAATTCAAGAAAAAGTTAGAGGACGCTAAAGGAAGATGGATGGAGGAAGTTCATGACATCCTATGGGCGTATAGGACAATAAAAAGGAGTCCAATGGGAGAAACCTCATTCATGCTAGCCTATGGCTCAAAAGTTGTTATGCCGACAGATATAGGTCTCCTAACACATAAGTCCAAACATACGACACAGAGCAGAATATAAAAGAGAGGATGCTGGATTTGGATCTGATACAGGAACGAATAGAAGATGTTGAGGTTATGCAATCTTCCTATCAGCAAAGAACAATTAAGTTTTATAATAAGAGGGTGAATGCCCGACCACTAGCAGTTGGAGACCTAGTTTTGAAGAAGACGTGGTAAAAACCCAACAAGCTTCATCCTAACTGGCATGGTCCTTATAGGGTGGTCAAAGAAGTGGTTCCAGGGACGTATCGGCTGGAAAATCTAGACGGAGAACCATTATCCAACCCATGGAATGCTGATCATCTTAAGAAATACTATCATTAAGGGTTTTGTATTAATTTCACTTGAGTTAGCATCATTTGTCCATGTGTATGAGAATCAGATTATGAATAAAAAAATTCAAGTGTTCTATCCTACCTTATCTATTGTTTGAATATTTGTTTCTTGTATGTATCAACTCATCTTACGATATAAAGCATCATTTGTGGTGAAGTAGCTCAATGACATAACAGTCCAAATGGGGCCGACCCCGTCCATGGACTCTTAATTACATTGAGGGGGTAAAAATCACTTTAGTGTGGTTCATGTTAAACATCATTAATTTGGTGAAAAAACCCCTACTCGATCGAGACGACAGTGCATGGAGGAGATGACCCTCATCCATACACTCTCAAAACGATAAGAGGGGACTTGTGATTTAAACACCATAATTTGATGAGTTCAAATTAAAAAATCACTTTAGTGTGGTTCATGTTAAACATCATTAATTTGGTGAAAAAACCCACTCGGTCGAGACGACAGTGCATGGACGAGATGACCCTCATCCATACACTCTCAAAACGATGAGAAGGTACAGGTGATATAAACACCATAATTTGATGAGTTCAAATTTAAAAATCATTTTAGTGTGGTTCATGTCAAACATCATTAATTTGGTAAAAAATCCACTCGGTCGAGACAACCCTCATCCATACACTCTTAAAATTACGAGAGGGGACTTGTGATGCAAACACCATAATTTTATTAATTCAAATTAATCTAGTCTCAAGTTATGGTTACTTGTTAAAAACAATTCAATAGAACTCAGCCATGCAAGCAAGTAAAGATAATTCATAAAAACAAAAGGAGATATCATTCATTCATTTCAAGCATGAGTGAAAAACAAGTTCAAATATAAATTCAGAAATGTTTGAGCACAAATTTAAAAAGTGGTCCCACAAATCTATTACAGAGAAGAGGGTCTTGGTCATAGACGACCACCCTATAAAGATGGATCCATGTTTGAGGCAGACCCTGCGACTCCTCCATCAACCTAAACCTGCTCCACCACCACGACTGGCCCGTCACCATCTCCCTCGGCCTTTGTCTGAATGGCAAGATTATTTATATCGACTACGAGTGGGGCCTCATCCATCACCTCATCTTCCTCGGTCGTAGGCAAGGACTCGACGTACTCTAGAGCCAATTCCATAAAGGCATCTTCCAAGTCAGGATCATCCAACTCGGATTTGATGGAGGAGATGACCTTAACAAATTTGGTGATGACCCATCTACAAGCTGTTTTGAGGCCCCTATCGAAATATTCCATACCGAAGCTAAGGAACTCATTAGACATTTTACTTACTTTTATGGCATTATCTTTCAACTTTTGAATAGCCTCGATCGAAAGAGCCTCGTCCTTAGGCCTTTGGAATGCTGGGAGGTCAAAGCAGTGATAGCTCCATCCTTCTCCTTGAGAAGTTGATCCTTAGTCTTCAAGGCCTCATCTCTCTCCTTCAAGGTGTTAAGATCCTTCTAATAGACAGATCGATAATTCCTTAACTTGCTTGTCAATTATTCCTCTGATTTTAAGGCCCTATCGGCCTCCTGAACCTTGGGGTAATTTTCAGCCATCCACTTGATGGCCGAGGCAAGAGCGCATAAAGACTGAAGAATAATAAGAAAAGTTTAAGAGCTTAATCTTCATAGATGAGATAAAAAAAATATTGAAAAGAGGTAAGTACCTGGGCCATGGAGTAGAGGCCAAAGTCAAAGACCTACGGAGGAGGAACCTTGGCCAAGAACTCGTAGTCTTCTTTGGAAGGGACATGCAATATGGCTCTCTTATCCTTTGAAGATGGTGGAAGGACACATACAGGGAAAGCCCTCAGATGGGCAATGTTTGATGACTAATAATGGTCGAAGGTCTCCCCAAACAACGAGCCAGGGCCAAGAAAATGACAGGACTGTTTGAGGCAGAGTGGTAGTTTTTTACCTCGTCTGTCTATCCCGATGGATGTTGGCTAGGGTTAGTGGTTCCTTTCTCTTATGGCCAGCTTCAGTATTGGCCGACTCACTAGTGGGTGTTGTTTCCTTCACGGGCTTCTTGCCTCCATTCTTCAGCACAGATTTGAGACTAGGAGTAGTTATATTCCACAGATCATCCGAGATATGGTCGGGACGATATGTAAAAAGCAATAAAAATATATATTAGTCAAAACATTATGAGCCAAAAAAAACTTGGAAAATAGAAAAAAGGTTCCACTCACACAGCTCGGCTAAGGGTTCAGCCGCAAGACTAACATTCTTTAGGTAGACAGAGGCTAATAATATCCTCAAACATGGGAAGAAGACCTTCCCTGCCTTGTTTCTTCGAATATTCAACCCTGTCACGATTAGCAACGCTCAAGCTAGGGTCCAATTTTGCCCACATAGAGGGATTGGCCTAGCTGCGTGGGACCTTCGGCTCATTTTCAGAAGAGTCAATGTCGGTCGAGAACTCCCAAGACCCCGAGTCTTTTCATTTTTCATTCTGTACATAGTGCAAATCGGTAGAACACTTTTGGCTTCTTCATTTAGGGCTTTAAACCCTTTGTTTCAATTCACAAAATTCCCAATGTTTAGGTGAATTTTTTTGGAACCCAAGAACATTCTTTGCTATTGTTCAACCTTTATGGAGTGTGTCTCTACACTGAAAGACTTAGGCCATTGAGGTTCACTGCGTGTGGATCTTTGCTAAAGATTGGATTGTGATTCATGTGGGTTCGCTACGTGGAATCCATTACTGACTCTAGGTCGCGCATCTATATAGGTTTGTTGAGGTAAACTTAATGCAGATTTCATTGTAATCCGTGTAAATTGTGATTTACAAATTATAGTGAAATAAAAGGTTTTTCCATGATGGAATTTATCCCGAAATCTGTGAGTTCGCATATTTATGTTTATGTTGGTTTGACACACGCACATAAGTAGATATTAGTTTAAGGGATGAATTAATTTGATTGAAAAATTGACTCTAATTAAATAAGTGTGTAATTGGAATTTGCAAATTTGGTTAAATATTTATCACACAAAGTTTTACTTTTTACAAATTGGTATTAGACCTTACTTAAAGCGAGTGCATACCTTCGCAGTAGCTGGTGGACACGTCACTATAGTTAGTCAGCCCAATTTCGTTATCCATGAACTTACTCGTGATGCCAACACACACCCACATCACTATAGTCAATCGACCCAATTTCGTTGGCCTTAAACATGATAATGACTTGAATCCATTTTTAATACATGCTTATTATCTTAGCCATTAAATATCATTTCTTAGTCAAGTTCCCTATAGTTTCAATTATTCCCACCTATAAATTGGGCATCACAACTAAAACCATCCCTACTCCTATACCTACAGATGACCAAACCATAAGTATTACCTTATCTATCAGCTAGGAAGAATACCTACCAAAAATCATCACCTAGTCTCTCACCTAGACTAAAGGAATAATGTAATGGCTTACTACCTAGCCCCACCCAAAAAATAACCAACTGTACAAGTACACACTCACTAGTCCCATACCTAGAAAGTTCTAACAATAACAAAGTCTACATACTAGTCTCTCACCTAGTAAACATTCTACTAATAAGTTTGAAAGTATAAATACTCCTATAATCCCAACGTCCTCGCAGTGTCAATTTATTAACATTAACAATCTCTACAAAACACATTTTCTAATTCAACTTTATAATTTCTCCACTAATCCTAAAAAGTCCATTCCATTATACTTACATCAATCAAATTGTTTAATAACCAAGTTCTACAAAAATAGTTAGAGAAGTTGTCAAATTCCATAATTCCAGTACGAGTAATATTACACCAATTCAACACATAATCCAATTCAACGATGTGTAGTAATAACGTTGTGACACCCCTCTTATTCTAATACCAGTTGATCAGGCCTTTATTAAAATTAAATGGGAATCAAATTTTATTTCATTCTTACCATCATTGTCATAATAAATAATATAAATATAAACCAACATAAACATACGCTAGATGAAATGATAGGATAATAGATAAGCATAAATAAAAATAACGTAAAACGAATAAACCATCAGTTACAACAAATAATCTAACGTAACAAATATTGAGAAGTAAATAGAATGTTTGACACAAATAAAATGTCCTATCCAACGGCGGGCAACACATTCAAAAGGGGAATACTGAAAAGGAAATTTAATCTTATCTTGATATAAATGAAATAGAAGTGGCCATAATCAGTCTTGCACCATCCACATCTACTGCTCCCAATAGCATGAAAGAACTTTTGAAAATATTTTGCAAGCATTTTAATACTTTAAATAAAAACATGCATTCTATTACATTTATAATTAATTCCACCAGTCGCACTCACATTAAATTTATCCTCACCTCTCATCTACAGTATGCACCTAATGCATTCATTTTATTATCCTAATTGTATTACCTAGTCTAACTAGGACAATAACTACTATTAAAGCCCATCCCGCTAACAATCACCATTAGCTAAGTATATCTTACCTTCACTAGGTATACATTCACAAATAATAACATAGTTATACATGTGCTATAAATAGATACTCACACAATATAATAACATAGCTATACCCGTTCTATATATAGATATATACATGATATCTCATGTACACATACATATATATCATTGGCTATATACGTATAAATCGTATTCCCAAAGCATGGACCTCACATATACATCCCTCTTGTGCTATCGGGCTTCAATTATACAACGTAGCACAACTGGGCCTCCGGGTCTTAAGCTCACCACCAAAACCAAAATTAAACACAAACAAACGAAGGAAATCATAAACATAAGTTTGAGGGTCACAACCATCCCATATCACACCTAATTGATCTTCAAACCAACACCTATCCTCATACATGAATAGTGGCCATGCAACAGTACTATGACATGGGGAATCAATCCAACACCTGCTGATCAATGCTAGGGTGGACTGCCCACTAAATGTAACCTCCTAACAATAGCACTACCGAGTAGGTATGTTCAACATATATATACACACATAAAAGTAACCCATAATATGTATATATAACGTACTGACTACGTACGAAAATCCCATCGCGTACCAGTCTACCAATGTCGAAGTCTAAACCAACTTCCCGATTATATAATTAAGTGTTCACTCACTTGAATTTCGATTCACCTGACTCGAACCTGTTTAATTGTTGGCCTAACACACGTACTGATAACTTTAGCTTTTTGTATGTATATGTCATTGTTGAAGCCAAGTTAGTCAAAACCTTCAAATACCTACAAAAATATAATAAACTAGAGTGTAGAGGTAAGTAAATGAATCAATCCTAATCTAAGGATGAAACATATGAGAGAAGAAAAATGCAATTCATTTTTATTTCATTTCTTTTTAGATTTTTACTTTTTCTATTTTTTTAGCTTTTTTTAATATTAAAAGAATTTTGTGATGATGGTGAAATAAGACTAAACTAAATCAAAGATCTAAAGACTAACTAAAAAATGTGATGATAAATAAGTAAAATCTAACTAAATAAAATGTAAAATACGAGATGAATGAGAAAATCAAAGTGAGAGCTAACAAGGGATAGGATGACACCAAATATTATAATTAATAAAAATTAATTAATTCATTAAAAGTAATTATCCCAAGTTAGTATCAAAATCACAAATCAACTCTCGTTGCAAATGTAATTTTAATAATAAAATTTTGAAAAATTAAATTTAATGCTCCTACAACTCTTGAAAATTAGATCCAAACATCACTTAATATATCAACCGCTAGGATCGATTTCTTAAATTAGTTTAAATCATGAAAAGTAGCATAGAGTTGAAGTTCAAAGAAATAAATTCACAATTTAGAAAAACCTATCTCTAGTTCGATTTTAAAATGGAAAATAAGACTAGAAATTCGATTTTCTCTCGAAAATCATTTACCCTCTCTCGAGGCGAAAATTACAATATAAGAGTGCAAAGTTAATCATCAAAGGGACATTTAATTTAAATAAGCTAATTAAAATATGATTAACATCAAATAGTGGATCATCCCACCCCTTGAAAAGGGATTTAGCCTAACATGATATTAAACATTAACGGCAAATAATCAAAGGCATTAAAATAAAACAGAAAAGAAGAGAGAACAAATATTTAAATAAGTCTCCTTGATTTTCAAAATTTAACTCTAAATCTTCATTAGACTTGAGTAATATCCATCCAAATTGAGCTTCCAAACATTTTTAAATCAATATATACACTCAATTGAATCTCTCAATACACTTTGATCTCTCACCATTCTCTAAAATATAAAATAAAAGAAATAAAATAAAATAAAAGACTATTCTACTATTTATAAAAGTCTTTATCTCCCTATAGTCTCTAGAATTATCTTTTTTAGCCTAATGGGTCTTCTCTTCTTTTATAGCGTGGCACCAATGGGCCAAGGGTATTTAAGGAAGATGCAAGCTTATGTGCGCAAGGGGTGTGAGGTGATGAGTGGAAAAAATATGATTTGCACATGGAGGTATTTTGGAGTTTTAAAATGTGCATGTTGAAGAAGTGGGTGTGAGGGTGTGAAATGGGAGAATGAGGTAATTTGGGGTATATTGGGAATTAAGGGGCAAAACCCATTTTAAAGCACATGTGGCATTTATTTGGTTTTGGGTCTTTGGTTTGTTTGTTTAATTTGGGGACTTATATGCTGATAGAATCAGGTATGAGAGAGTGGGTTTTAAAAAGGGGTTATTGGTTTAAAGGGTATAACGGGTCATATGGGGTTTATTTGGGCAATGGTCGAAGCGGAGCAGAAGATGGGTTTGGGTTTTTGTGTTTGGAGGTTCGGGCTGTAGGAGAGGTGTCTGGTAGAGGTAAAAAAATAATGGGTTGTTGAGGTGGGCATAGGGTTGTTGCCGGGTTGATTGGTTATGGATGGGTCTGGCCGGAGTTTGGTTCGGGTCGGATTATGGGTGTGGGGGATGGCCAGGTCGCCAACTGTGGGTTGATGGTCGATATGGGTAGACAAGTTGGTTAGAGGTGGTGTGCCAGTGATGTGGAGGTTCGGGTTGTTGGGTTAGAGTGGTAAGGTAGGGACAGGTGGGTAGGAGATCGATCGAGTATGGGTTGTGCGGTTGGCTTGGGCGATTGGAGTTTGCTAGTTGAAGATGTGGACAACATGTGGTTAACGGTGGATGGTGGTTTTGGCCGACACCGAAAGTGGTCGCCAGGGATCTCATGGTGGTGGCTTGTTAGGAGTAGCAGGAGATGAGAGGAGAGCGAGGAAAAAGAGAGGGTGTTGGGAGGTTGAAGATGAGTGAGATGTTAGGGTCTAGTGGGGTGTATGTAACTAGTGTGCGTGTGTGTCTAGATTGTACCCTTACTAAAATAAAATAAGACATAATAAAAATATGGATCAAATATCAAAAAGTCCCTCAAATATTTTTTAATACACATTTAGTCCAAGCATTTTATTTTGTACCAAAAAGTCCCTTATTCTCTTATCTTTAAAGGTCCGCGCCAGCGGTACGGTAAGTCTTTTTAGCATGGTGAAGGACTTTTTGGTGCAAAATAAAAAGGCTTGGACTATACATGTAATAAAAGAAGTTCAAGGGACTATTTAGTATATGCCCCTAAAAATATTTACAACTAAAAAAAAGAAAATATAAAAATAAAATCTATTAAAATTAAAAACTAAAAATTAAATTCCTTATGTATTTAATAAAAGATCAAATAAAATAGAAAGAAATGAAAATAAAAATAAAAAGTAAAAATCTATTAAACTAAAAACTAAAGTCCTAAAAAAAGGCAAAATCTAATAAAACAAAAAAAAATCAATTCCTAAAAAAAACTTATCCTAATAAAAATTAAATTAAATTAAATTAAAAACTAAAAAATTAAAAATAAAAATAAAACTTACACCTAAATAAAAAGAAATATTAAAAATAGCCGACACAAATAAATCCTAAAAATATATACAAAAGTCTAAATAAAATCTAAAATAAATCCTAAAAATTAAAAGACACTCAAAATAAAAATACAAACTAGACAACACAAGGCTCGGGGTAGGTCTTGATTCGGTTTAGGCTTCGGTTCGGGGACATGGTAAGGCTACGGGAGTTAGGGTTAGCACTTATTAGCCTCATTTTGTCGAGACTTGATCATTTAAACATAACAACGGGCCTATGACCTACAAAACAGACATATAAGCTCATAAATTCATTTGGTCAAGAATTAGCAATTAAAAAGCATCCATTTGGGGGATTATTTAAACACTTTTGGGTGCTTATCACACCACCCCCAAACAAAATATTTTTATTCCTCAACAAAAATATAGAGAGAAAGAAAGATAAGAAACAAAAAGTGTACCACTTTCACGGGCTCTTGCGATTTCACTTAGCATGTGCAATAAGACTTTAAACTTATAGGTTGCCCTACCGGACGAGTATTGTCTCGTGAGGATTTGCAGGGAATATACCCATGAAATTATTTATTTGCAAACGATAATCAATCTCTTATTAGACATAGAATAATCGCACAATCCATCACAAGATAAATATTTTGAGGAATACAAGCTAGAAGTGTATAGAAAGTATATATAAGTAAATGCTCAAGGCACATCCTTCCTAAAACTCTACGTGTGTGGTGTGAATCAATCAAAACGGGTTGAATATCATAAGAGTAATTCATAGATCTCCTTTTCAGAATCAATTCTTCAACTCCAAATCTCACAGGATATAACTCTCTTAAACGAATCACGAGATTTGGGTAAGTGTATCGCTCTTATGTTTGAGGAGATGAGTAAATGTAAGCAAGGTCAAACGTATCACACACATATAAGAAAGAACAAACATGTAGAAAGAAAAATGATCTCATGAAATAATGCTAATCACTGTAGTGAGAACGTCGAGTTATTCACCACATTGACTTTCATTTGCCTGGATACCTAGGGGAAATATGGATGCCTATGGGTAAGGTGGGAAATGAAGTGAGAAAGATGGGATGATATGAGGTGATATGATGGATGGATGTTGGATGTTTTGATGGATGTTAGAGAAGAGTGTATTACACTTATAGAAGAAATGTCTTTATTTCACAAGAACTTGACTGCAAAATTTCTCTTCTTCTTTTTTTCCTTCTTTTTTTCACTCTTTTCACTTTTTTTTTCTATTTTTCTATATATATTTTTCTTTTTTTCATACTCTTAACACTCTTGTCTTTTTCAAAATTGGTAAGTGGAAAATGGAGGCTATATGGAAATGGGTGGGATGGTATTTGGTGATGATATGAAAAATGAAAGGTGTACGGATGTATGATGTATGGGTAAAAGGCTAGTGATCGGGACAAACTTCAAGACACGTGTTTCTTACAACTCGAAAGTGATGTCGTTCTCAGTGCTCAAGCCAAAATTGAAGAATAATGAGATCATACAACGATTAAGTGTGGACCCAAAGGAAGTTGAATCAACTTGTGACTCAGAGATTAAATAAAACTCTCTAAAATGATGAAAGGCACAAATATCATAAGATAAAGTCTCCACTAATGATCCTTAAGGTTTTCTTGAGAATTATATTACTCTTCAACTCTAAATTGTAGTGACGTGATAAGTGCGCAAATTTTGTTGAGTTTAGAAATTCATGGTGCAAATGCCTTGGTACATATTACATAAGCTAATAAAAAAAATTCTCTAGCTTGATTCCTATACTTAAAAGATGGATGATAGAAAATTCGTGTCAATGAGTGAGATGAAAGAAACTGAACGAAAATTTTAAAAGTCAAGTTTTGAATTTTTTTCAAAAGAGGTATGATTTTGATAAATTCCCCACGCCCAAACAAAAAGGAACATCTTCCTCGATGTTATATAAAAATATTTTTAAAATTGAGAGCAGAAGGGAGGAAAGAGATTACCATAATCAACCGCTAATGAAATGTATCAGATGAATCCAAGAAGAAACATGAATAAGTTATGAGATAAAAATGCATATAAGTCTATAAACATGATAAAGCATTGGGTGGTGTGAAACACCATCCCCAAACAGGATGAGACTCGTACTAAAAAATAGTGGGATACCTCCCAATAGTGCTAAAATTAAAGTCTTCAGCCAGACTGAAGGGAACTCACCCTGAGGATAAGAACTAGGTAAGAGTAGGGAGGCATAAAAATAGATGAGGAGAATCACCCCCAAACAAGACTGAAGTATCAGCCTTGTTGGATGAAAGTTAAAGGGAATGCACTTGTATGGCAAAGTGCATCACACGATGCAAAGCATCGGTGGACCAAGGCTTGGTGGGTATTAGAGTAAGGGTGATAAAGGCAAGGTGAGGATGAAGAGACACTGGTCACGAGCCTTATTGAGCCGAAAGGTGAGGGAAATAAATGCACTATAAGCATGATACTCTAATAAATCACACGCTAGGATCGATTTCTTAAATTCGTTTGAATCATGAAAAGTAGCATATAGTTGAATTTCAAATAAACAAATTCACATTTTAGAAAAACCTATCTTTAGTTCGATTCTAAAATGAAAATAAGACTTGAAATTATATTTTCTCTCGAAAATCATTTACCCTCTCTTGAGATGTAAATTAAAATGTAAGAGTGAAAAGTTTATCATCAAAGGGACACTTAATTTAAATAAGCTAATTAAAATAGCATTTACATCAAATAGTGGATCATCCCACCCCTTGAAAGGGGATTTAGCCTAACATGATATTAAACATTAATGAAAAATATTCAAAGGCATTAAAATAAAATGGAAGAGAAGAGAGAACAGATCTTCAAACAAGTCTCCTTGATGTGCAAAATGTAACTCTAAATCTTCATTTAACTTTAGTAATATCCATCCAAATTGAACTTCCAAACATTTTAAAATCAATATATACACTCAATTGAATCTCTCAATACACTTTCATCTCTCAACAATCTCTAAAAAATAAAATAGAAGAAATAAAATAAAATAAAATTCTATTTCAACTATTTACAACAGTCTTTCTCTCCCTCTAGTCTCTAGAATTATCTTTTTTTAGTTGAATGGGTCTTCTCTTCTTATATAGCGTGGCACAAATGGGGAAAGGGTATTTAAGGAAGATGCAAGCATATGTGTGCATGGGGTGTGAGGTGATGAGTGGGGGTTAATAATCTTATTTGCACATGGGGGTATTTTGGAGTTTTAAAAGGTGCATGTGGAAGACGTGGGTGTGAGGGTGTTAAATGGGAGAATGAGGTAATTGGGGGTATATTGTGAATTATGGGGAAAAAGCCATTTTAAAGAACATGTGGAATTTTGGGTATTTATTTTTTTTGTTTAATTTGGGGACTTATAGGCTGATAGAATCGGTTATGAGAGAGTGGGTCTTAAAAAGGGGTTATTGGTTTAAAGGGTACAGTGGGTCATGTGGGGTTTATTTGTGCAAGGGTCAAAGTGGAGTAGAAGATAGGTTCGAGTTTTGGTGTTTGGAGGTTCGGGAGGTAGGAGATTGATCCGGTAGAGGTCGAAAATGGTGGGTGGTTGAGGTGGGCATAGGGTTGCTGCCAGGTTAATTGGATATGGAGGGGTCTTGTCGGTGTTTGGTTCGGGTCAGGCCAGATTATGGGTGTGGGGGATGGGTAGATAGCCGGCAGTGGGTTGATGGTCGGAATGGGTAGAAAATATGGTCGGAGGTGGTGTGCCAATGATGTGGAGGTTCGGGTTTTGGTTAGGTGGGTTCAAGGGGTAAATGGATCGGAGGTTCGAGTAGTTGGGTCGGAGTGGTAAGGTAGGGGAAGTTGGGTAGGAGATTGGGTATGGGTTGTGGGGGTGGCTTCGGCGATCGGAGTTTGCTGGTAGGAGATGTGGATAACAGGTGGGTAATGGTGGATGGTGGTTTTGGATGACACCAGAGGTGGTCGTTAGGGATGTTACGGTGGTGGGTTGTTTGGAGTAGCAGGAGGTGAGGTTAATGGAGGTTAGAGGAGAGAGAGGAAGAAGAGAGGGAGTTGGGAGCTTGAAGATGAGTGAGATGTTAGGGTGTGGTAGGGTGTATGTAACTAGTGTGTGTATGTGTCTAGATTGTAACCTTACTAAAATAAAATAAAATATAATAAAAATATTTACAACTAAAAATCAGAAAATATAAAAACCACTTAAACTAATAATAAAATCTATTAAAATTAAATTCCTAATCTATTAATAAAAGACAGAAATTAAAATAAAAATAAATGAAAAATAAGAATTAAAAATCTACTAAAACTAAACACTAAAATCCTAACTAAAGAAAATAAAACTAAAGAAAATGCAAAATCTAATAAAACAAGAAAAATAAATTCCTAAAAAAACTTATCCTGATAAAAACAAAATAAAATAAAATCAAAACGAAACGAAAAAAATGAAAAATCAAAATCAGAATAAAACTTACCCTTATAATATTTTACATAAAAAAAAGATAAAAACACACGACACACAATACTGACTCTAGTACATACAACTGTACGACACAAATAAATTTCTAAAAATTTACACAAATAAAAAAAATAAAAAATATACCTTAAAAATTAAAAATGACTCAAAATAAAAGTCTAAAAAATTATAAAAATACAAACTAGACACACAAAAAGCTCGGGACGGGTTTGGACTCGTTTTAGGCTTAGGTTATGGGACAGGGTAAGGCTATGAGAGTTATGGTTAGCACTTTTTATCCCCACTTTGCCTAGATTTAAGCGCTTCAACTTCGCAACAGGCACATGACCTACAAAATATACATATAAGCTCATAAGACCCATTTTGTCGAAAATTAACAATCGGGGTATTATTTAAACACTTTTGGGTTCTTATCATCGCTTACTCCTTGTGATTGCGTTTTGACATTTATATTATGTTAAATGAGATTGATTAAACGAACTAGTTCCTATTATGTTTATGTGTTAAATATGATAAGTTTCATTTTGATTTTATAAGGAAGTACCTCCTTCTCCAACCCAACTATTTATTGAGAAACGATTGTGTTTAATATCAAATTGGTCCCTTTATTAAGCACCATTTGTGCTCATCCCAACTTGTTTTTGTCAGTCTTTGTAGGCTTTGATACTAGATTATATGATCTTTAGGAACAATATATCTAATATGTATTTTATATTTAACCTCTTTTTTGCATTTTCGAGTAACTCTTTTTTTTTTGTATTTTTAAGTCCCGAGTATCTAACTGTTTCATTACATAGATGTTATATCTGAGGTCTTAAATGTATCTGAAAAATTAGGTTTTATATGAACAGGTAAACAAATGCCAAATTTAAAATTTTCAAATTAAATTTAAACTTAAACAAATTTACCCCATTAAAACTTGCGCCGGTTAGATCGATTATTGTGTGAAACACTTAAACAAATTTTATCTCTCCTAAATATGAATCTAGGTGAGTAGCAAGAGAAAATAAATCAAGAACACAACAAGCATATGTACGAGGATAACTCATATTGGAAAAAATCTCGAACGACCCAGCTACACAAATTTCACTATGTAGAAAATTACAAAAGGACATGATTGTAGACTTACTCAATCGAGTCAACGCCCTCACAAGCAATGATGCTCGTTCCTTCTACCTCGACACAGTGACACGTAAGAATCATCCCACAAAGTTACCACAATGTTTGAGTCAACACATGCCTTGGTATCCATCGAACATGCTCATCAAACATCTACGGATTTAAACAAGGAGTCCATCGCTTCTTCCCAATAACACCATAACACGGAGTCCACCGTGTTCAAACATTAACAAGTAAGGATTCCACCACACAAAATGAGCACTCGAATGAGAAAAGTATTAAACCATGGTGCTCACAAAAATGGAGATCTCAAAATAGCATAACATATTGAATATTTTTTTCTCAAAGATTTTGGGAGAAAATAGTGTTTAGAGGCTCTTGGTTATAGATAGGAAATTTATTTTCGGCAAAATTCTCACTTGAAAATAGTCTCAGCACGCTTATTTATAGAAAACACAAATTTTAAGGCGATATAATCTCATTTGAACAAAACTGTATGTTCATTAGAATGAAATCAATAATCTCGTTCGAATTTACTTAAACCTCATTCGAATGAACTAGCTAATATCATTTGAACAAATTTTGAACTAGCTTCGCACGAGAATCCCCTATAAATAGAAGAAACTTCATTTGAAGGTCGTTCTAATGACATTCACTATCTTGTTCAAATGAACAAATAATTTTGTTTGAATGAACTTGAAAACAATCTATTTTTCTTCTTTTAAAATATGGTTTATGAAAACATAGCCTCAAACATTTAAAACAAAGACCTAGTGATATTCATGAATTAAACTAAAATTCATCCATACCTTTTTTAGATTCCTTGGATGTTAAAGACGAAACATGGAACCAAACCTGGTACGATGATGTAGACATTCTAAATTGGACTCTACGATCAATTAAACATGTTGTATATTTGAAAGGTATACACATTCAAGTCCTAACCTATGACTCAAAGATTTTATCAAAATACGGAATAAGCCAAAACATACAAATTAACTTGACTCAGAAATTTTTCCTTACAAATATCCCCCTTTGGGTATTCCGGGACAAAACACAAAAATAACAACATATAAGATATCAAGATCTCTAAAAGACACAATTCCCTACCCCAAAAAGAAAAGGTACAAGTGCTCGATAGACACAAACTTGAGAAACTTTACTCTTGTGTAAATTTTGCCGCATCATTGCAAACCCGCACACTTAAACACACATTCGAATGAAAAGAGATTATATAACAATACTAATCCTCATACAAAAAAACTCTATCCCTTTTTCTAACAATCTCCCGCTAAGATATGTCGTCTCGTCCAAATGTAAAAATCTCCCCGAATAATAAAGATTGAGATACCAGTTCTCCCCATATTTGTTCAGAAATAGATAAATATCAAGATGCATAATAAACCATTTCTCCTTAATATAGCCATTTCCCCGCTAAATGAAATATGGGAAAGAAAATAGGAAAATAAGTATATAATGCAATGATGTGTATGTAACACCCATATTTTTTTATCATTTTTTAATTACACGTGTATACATAATTTAATTAAAATGGCAAATAAAGTGAATTAAATAAATGTTAATTAGTAAATATAAGGATTAATATTTATGTGGGATTATATTTACTGGTGTTATAAGTAAATAAAAATATGTTGAATTATGTTACGTCGCAAATGAGCAAAATCAACGCGCTTGACATTATCTCATTCGAGACACACGGTTAGGGTCGCTTTGGGAATGAGATGAACAAATTAATGTTTGGTAACTCGGATGGTGATTTCGAGTGTGCCAATGTTTAGTAATAGGTCGAGATAGTCTGAAATAAGTTCCCAGTGGTTGTAATTGGGTATCAAGGGCTTTTTAGGCCAACTGGAACCCTTCAAAGGGTAATCATGTAATTTTACACATTGGGTATAACTTAATTTTAGGATTAGTTATTTTTGGGGTTATATTTAGGGAAGGTGGATGGAGTTGGAATCCATTCCACCATCCAAGAAACCAAGGCTTTGAAAGAGGAGAGAAAAGAAAAGGAAAAATCCAAAAAAGTGAAGAGAAACAATTTGGGAAGGGAATTGAGCCATTGCATAAAGAAGAACTAAATGGGAAGAATTCATAATATCTACGATTATAAGGTAAGTGTTTATCATGCTCTAATTATTCATGTAGTTTCTATCATTCATATAAAAATTTGGTGTAGGAACCCAAATTGTATAGTGGGATTAACATATGAAACAAGAATTTTGTGAATAAATTCATCGAGAAAGAATTTGAATGTAATTACATGTTAGATCTGAAACGATTAAAGACATAAATATACGAGCTTTGATGATTAAAATGAGAGTTTATGAAATCTTGAATTAGGGTTGAGATATTGTATAATTCATGCTAAGAAATTTATAATCCCAATAATCTAAATGTTTTTGGGTTGATTTGGACATAAAAATATGTGCAATTACATATGGGATTGATGGGGAACCCATGTTAAGGGTTTAGTTCATGTTGGGGGCTCATATAGTTGAAGGGATGATGAATCCCATAAAAATAATTAGGCTTACTGCCTAGAATCGAATTAGTTTGCTGATAGGGGAGAATCGATTCACCCAACTGAATCTATTCGGTCAGGCAGGCGAATTGATTTGATCTAGCTGATTATTCTCCTTTAGTTACGGTGGTGGTTCTGGGGATTATTTAGGGTTTGGATTGGGTTTACACAGTCCGATGGGTTAAATATAACTTCTAGGAATATACATAAGATAATTAGAATGTACATTTGGTTAGACGAGGCTTAAATCCGAGTTAGAGATTATGGGTGTGCTAGCGTGAATATCACTCGTGTAATGCTTATGAAATTGGGTTAGGATTTCGGGAAGAGTTATGATATGGGATTGATTAGAATATCATGGTGGCAAAAAGTATGAAATTAAAGAATTTACATAAGTCAGTGAATACTTGATAAATCGAGAGTTGGGGTAGACTTGGTATTTGTGGGCTAGTGCTACGTGAGATATACACATGAATATCCGGGTATATATATATGTATATATACATATATATATATATATATATATATATATATATATATATATATATATATATATATATATATATATATATATATATATATATATATATATCAACATCCCTACTCTAGGGATGCTATCGTTGGAGGTTACACGTAGTGGGTGGTCCACCCTAGCATGACCAATAGAAGTTAGGTAATTTCCCCAGGTCATAAGACTGTTGGATGACAACTGTATGTGAGTTTAGATCCCGATGGGGTAATATGGTATTGTTCTGACTCACAGATGTATGTCTATGACCACCTCCAGTTTATGTGTTTACAATTAGGGCTTGGTGGTGAAATACCGACCCGGTGGCCCAAGAGTGGTACGTGATGTACTTGGACCCGAATAGCATACTAGGAAATGAATTTTGGAGGACAACTCAGTGATGCTATGTATATACGTATAATGGAGTGTTATATATATATATATATATATATGTGTGTGTGTGTGTGTGTGTGTGTGTGTGTGTGTGTGTGTGTGTGTATGTGTACTCAAGGAATTTGTGAACATTAAAATGTATGTATACGAGTACCCTATGTATATATTTGTATAAATGATGTTATATATATAGGTGAACTTAACGAATGTGTGAATGTTGAAACTATAACTAGTGTACAGTTATGTGAATTGTTTAACGATAAGATTATAATTGAAAATTATAATGATATAGCTTATGGATAGCTATGTGAGAAACAAAGTAAATTATAATATGGGTAGCATAGTTGGTCTAGGATTATAGCGTCTTGGGCTATGTTAAGTGACTAAACTAGTTAGTCGGGGTAGCATAACTAGAAAATTAAAATACATGCATTAGTGCGCACTGGAGATAAGGGGCGAGGATAATCTGATACGAGTGCATCACCTATAAAAAAAATCCTTTCTAAATACCTTTTAGGTACTTAGCCATATGGACGCCAGACTTAGCTATCCTTCCAGCCAGGAGATGTTGTAGTAGATGTGGATGCCTACATGGTTTTCTTACATGATTCTCTCATTGATATCTAGATATGATGTTTACTTCGTTTTGATTTTGGGCATGTCGTCCCTGTTAGACAGTCTTTACTTTTCAAACTTTTCCACGTTATTTCCTTTATTAGTTGGATGATTGTATTTGGAGTTACCGAGAGTTATTCGGTTATTTTATTTATTTAACATTATCAATGTTCATTTTTATTCTAGTGGTGAATGTATATTTAAATTGTTGGGATGGTTGGTTAAATGGTTGAATATTTTAATAAGGCATGTTATTAAGTTTTTAAAATTTAGCAGCGGGATTAATAGTTTAGTAGTACTTAATTTGGTTTTCAACAATGATGCTAAGAACGAGCTAGACTGATATTCCTATTTTATTTCGGTACAAGGCTGATCGAATGTTATTAGAATAGATTAGGTGTCACAAATGGTAATAGAGCATCAGGATCTAGTGTCCTTAGGATCTGTGAGGACTTGCTACGTTTTTCAGCGTTATGTTTTCTTTGATGTAGGAACTTATGCTTAGGACCGTTGATTCATATTGCATTTTTATGTTTTTCTTTTATTATGTATGATTGAAGTGAATCTGGTAAGAATTAAGTATGGTTTCAAATGCCAAATAGGAGAGGACGACCCGTTTGGGCCATAAGGAGGGCCACATGAGGAGAGGCTTAGCTGGAGCTGCAGACTACTTAGGGGACGGTGATCGCAACATAGGTCACCACTATTGTTGCTCAGGAAGTTAATGCCTCGATGACTGCCATAGTGCATCAGTTTCCCCAAGCACCACCACAACAGCCAATGACTCCAATACAATCCCACCAAGTTACATTAGTGTAGGAAAGAGTTAAAGAGGCCTTTCAGAAAGGCAATGTGCCAGAGTTTTAGGGTAGTGAAGATGTTATAGCTAACAGTCAATGGAAGAGGGATATCATTGTTGAGTGCAGTGACACTCATAAATATATTTTGACGACTTTTAAGCTTGTAGGAGAGCCACTACACCAAAATGACAAAATTATCACCTTTTAGCCGGCCACCCTTGTCAAGGTCATTGACCGTGACAAAAAACATGCGTTTTGTGCCACGGTCATTGACCTTGACATGACCGTGACAAAGAATTGTCACGGTCAATGACCTTGACACGACCGTGACAACTTTTGCAGTAAAAAAGCCCTAGGATTCTTTTTTTTCCACCTTTTTTGGTTTCCCCCCCCCCCCCTCTCTCTCTAAGCGATTTCTGCTCTCTCTCTCTCTCTAAGGTATTTTTTTCCTCTCTTTCTCTTTCATTTCTATATGTGTGTGTATGTGTATGTGCGTATATATATGTGTGTATATGTATGTGTGTATGCGTGTGTATATATGTGTGTGGTGGTGTGTGGTGGGGGAGGGGGAAGGGGAAGGGGGTAATGGGGGTGGGGTGGGGGGAGTGGGGGTGGGGTGGGGTATGTGTGTGTATATATGTGTGTGGTGGTGTGTGGTGGGGGAGGGGGGAAGGTGGTAGTGGGGGTGGGGCGTGGGGGGGGGGGGGGGGGAGGGGGTGGGGTGGTGGGGGTGGGGGTGGAATTTTCTAACAAAAAATATGATAATATTTTGTTATAATTTGTTAAAACTATATAAACCTTAGTATGAATGCAAGGTTAGTGATAGTTAAAATTGTGTAAATGTTAGAAAAGTTCTAGAATTCATATGTTAAATTTAATAATATAAATATTTAAATTTGATAATAATTTTATTCATGAAATTAATTCAATTAGGTAAAACCCTAGATAATTTTTTAACAGAATTTGATAATATTATATAAAGTTTAGTAAATTCACAAAATGTTGCCAATTGTATGTTTTTAGGAATATCATTAGTTACTTTCGTGCCCAACTATGTAGAATCCATACACATGCATGTTGTTAGAAAGTCTTAAATTTAATTCTCACTTTAATTTGTAGAATCTCTGTACTTTGTTGGATTTATCCCTTTATGATAATGAAATTTATGCTCCAATTATAATTATCTCATGTCATAATTTTATTGATAAAAAATAAATTAATAAAGTAATAAAAATATGAAAATACCCCAATTGATTTAGTAAGATTCGTTCTAGACTTCATTACAAATTATTCATGCCAAACCCAACTCTCTTATAAGATATGCATATTGTGATAAAATATAATGAGGATAAGAGACTTTTGAAATATAAAAGAATCTCAAAGAATAAATATAAAGATAAAGGATTAAAGAAGTAGATAATTGCAATGAATATACAGATAAGATGATGATAAAAGATCGTGCAATGAATAAGATGATAAAAAATGCGTTTTGTGTCACGGTCATTGACCTTAACACGACCGTGACAAAGAGTTGTCACGGTCATTGACCGTGACAAGGTCATGACAAATGTAGTTGTCACGGTCGTGGTGGGGGAAGGGGGAGGGGGTGGGGGGGTGTGCGTAGGTCTGTGCGTGGCGGGGGGAGGGGGCAAGGGGTGTGGTGGGGGTGGTTCGTGTGTGATAATAATTTTATACATGAAATTAATTCAATTAGGTAAAACCCTAGATAATTTTTTAACAGAATTTGATAATATTATATAAAGTTTAGTAAATTCACAAAATGTTGCCAATTGTATGTTTTTAGGAATATCATTAGTTACTTTCGTGCCCAACTATGTAGAATCCATACACATGCATGTTGTTAGAAAGTCTTAAATTTAATTCTCACTTTAATTTGTAGAATCTCTGTACTTGGTTGGATTTATCCCTTTATGATAATGAAATTTGTGCTCCAATTATAATTATCTCATGTCATAATTTTATTGATAAACAATAAATTAATAAACTAATAAAAATATGAAAGTACCCCAATTGATTTAGTAAGATTCGTTCGAGACTTCATTACAAATTATTCATGCCAAACCCGACTCTCTTATAAGATATGCATATTGTGATAAAATATAATGAGGATAAGAGACTTTTGAAATATAAAAGAATCTCAAAGAATAAATATAAAGATAAAGGATTAAAGAGGTAGATAATTGCAATGAATATACAGATAAGATGATGATAAAATATCGTGCAATGAATAAGATGATAAAAAATGTGTTTTGTGTCACGACCATTGACCTTGACACGACCGTGACAAAGAGTTGTCACGGTCATTGACCGTGATAAGGTCATGACAAATGTAGTTGTCACGGTCGGGGTGGGGGGAGGGGTGGGGGTGGGTGTGTGCGTAGGTGAGTGCGTGGCGGGGGGAGGGGGCAAGGGGTGTGGTGGGGGTGGTGCGTGTGTGATAATAATTTTATTCATGAAATTAATTCAATTAGGTAAAACCCTAGATAATTTTTTAACAGAATTTGATAATATTAAATAAAGTTTAGTAAATTCACAAAATGTTGCCAATTGTATGTTTTTAGGAATATCATTAGTTACTTTCGTGCCCAACTATGTAGAATCCATACACATGCATGTTGTTAGAAAGTCTTAAATTTAATTCTCACTTTAATTTGTAGAATCTCTATACTTGGTTGGATTTATCCCTTTATGATAATGAAATTTATGCTCCAATTATAATGATCTCATGTCATAATTTTATTGATAAACAATAAATTAATAATGTAATAAAAATATGAAAATACCCCAATTGATTTTGTAAGATTCGTTCTAGACTTCATTACAAATTATTCACGCCAAACCCGACTCTCTTATCAGATAGGAATATTGTGATAAAATATAATGAGGATAAGAGACATTTGAAATATAAAAGAATCTCAAAGAATAAATATAAAGATAAAGGATTAAAGAAGTAGATAATTGCAATGAATATACAGATAAGATGATGATAAAAGATCGTTCAATGAATAAGATGATAAAAAATGTGTTTTGTGTCACGGTCATTGACCGTGATAAGGTCATGACAAATGTAGTCGTCACGGTCGTGGTGGGGGGAGGGAGGGGGGTGGGGGTGGGTGTCTGCGTAGGTGTGTGCGTGGCGGGGGGAGGGGGCAAGGGGTGTGGTGGGGGTGGTGCGTGTTTGATAATAATTTTATTCATGAAATTAATTCAATGAGGTAAAACCCTAGATAATTTTTTAACAGAATTTGATAATATTATATAAAGTTTAGTAAATTCACAAAATGTTGCCAATTGTATGTTTTTAGGAATATCATTAGTTACTTTCGTGCCCAACTATGTAGAATCCATACACATGCATGTTGTTAGAAAGTCTTAAATTTAATTCTCACTTTAATTTGTAGAATCTCTGTACTTGGTTGGATTTATCCCTTTATGATAATGAAATTTATGCTCCAATTATAATTATCTCATGTCATAATTTTATTGATAAACAATAAATTAATAAAGTAATGAAAATATGAAAATACCCCAATTGATTTAGTAAGATTCGTTCTAGACTTCAATACAAATTATTCATGCCAAATTCGACTCTCTTATAAGATATGCATATTGTGATAAAATATAATGAGGATAAGAGACTTTTGAAATATAAAAGAATCTCAAATAATAAATATAAAGATAAAGGATTAAAGAAGTAGATAATTGCAATGAATATACAGATAAGATGATGATAAAAGATCGTGCCATGAATAAGATGATAAAAAATGCGTTCTGTGTCACGGTCATTGACCTTGACACGACCGTGACAAAGAGTTGTCACAGTCATTGACCGTGACAAGGTCATGACAAATGTAGTTGTCACGGTCGTGGTGGGGGGAGGGGGGAGGGGGTGGGGGGTGTGCATAGGTGTGTGTGTGGCGGGGGGAGGGGTCAAGGGGTGTGGTGGTGGTGGTTCGTGTGTGATAATAATTTTATTCATGAAATTAATTCAATTAGGTAAAACCCTAGATAATTTTTTAACAGAATTTGATAATATTATATAAAGTTTAGTAAATTCACAAAATGTTGCCAATTGTATGTTTTTTGGAATATCATTAGTTACTTTCGTGCCCAACTATGTAGAATCCATACACATGCATGTTGTTAGAAAGTCTTAAATTTAATTCTCACTTTAATTTGTAGAATCTCTGTACTTGGTTGGATTTATCCCTTTATGATAATGAAATTTATGCTCCAATTATAATTATCTCATGTCATAATTTTATTGATAAACAATGAATTAATAAAGTAATAAAAATATGAAAATACCCCAATTGATTTAGTAAGATTCGTTCTAGACTTCATTACAAATTATTCATGCCAAACCCGACTCTCTTATAAGATATGCATATTGTGATAAAATATAATGAGGATAAGAGACTTTTCAAATATAAAAGAATCTCAAAGAATAAATATAAAGATAAAGGATTAAAGAAGTAGATAATTGCAATGAATATACAGATAAGATGATGATAAAAGATCGTGCAATGAATAAGATGATAAAAAATGCGTTTTGTGTCACGGTCATTGACCTTGACACGACCGTGACAAAGAGTTGTCACGGTCATTGACCGTGACAAGGTCATGACAAATGTAGTTGTCACGGTCGTGGTGGGGGGAGGGGGTGGGGGGGGGGTGTGCGTAGGTGTGTGCGTGGCGGAGGGAGGGGGCAAGGGGTGTGGTGGGGGTGGTGCGTGTGTGATAATAATTTTATTCATGAAATTAATTCAATTAGGTAAAACCCTAGATAATTTTTTTACAGAATTTGATAATATTATATAAAGTTTAGTAAATTCACAAAATGTTGCCAATTGTATGTTTTTAGGAATATCATTAGTTACTTTCGTGCCCAACTATGTAGAATCCATACACATGCATGTTGTTAGAAAGTCTTAAATTTAATTCTCACTTTAATTTGTAGAATCTCTGTACTTGGTTGGATTTATCCATTTATGATAATGAAATTTATGCTCCAATTATAATTATCTCATGTCATAATTTTATTGATAAACAATAAATTAATAAAGTAATAAAAATATGAAAATACCCCAATTGATTTAGTAAGATTCGTTCTAGACTTCATTACAAATTATTCATGCCAAACCCAACTCTCTTATAAGATATGCATATTGTGATAAAATATAATGAGGATAAGAGACTTTTGAAATATAAAAGAATCTAAAAGAATAAATATAAAGATAAAGGATTAAAGAAGTAGATAATTGCAATGAATATACAGATAAGATGATGATAAAAGATCGTGCAATGAATAAGATGATAAAAAATGCGTTTTGTGTCACGGTCATTGACCTTGACACGACCGTGACAAAGAGTTGTCACGGTCATTGACCGTGACAAGGTCATGACAAATGTAGTTGTCACGGTCGGGGTGGGGGGAGGGGGTGGGGGTTGGTGTGTGCGTAGGTGAGTGCGTGGCGGGGGGAGGGGGCAAGGGGTGTGGTGGGGGTGGTGTGTGTGTGATAATAATTTTATTCATGAAATTAATTCAATTAGGTAAAACCCAAGATAATTTTTTAACAGAATTTGATAATATTAAATAAAGTTTAGTAAATTCACAAAATGTTGCCTATTGTATGTTTTTAGGAATATCATTAGTTACTTTCGTGCCCAACTATGTTGCATCCATACACATGCATGTTGTTAGAAAGTCTTAAATTTAATTCTCACTTTAATTTGTAGAATCTCTGTACTTGGTTGGATTTATCCCTTTATGATAATGAAATTTATGCTCCAATTATAATTATCTCATGTCATAATTTTATTGATAAACAATAAATGAATAAAGTAATAAAAATATGAAAATACCCCAATTGATTTAGTAAGATTCGTTCTAGACTTCATTACAATTTATTCATGCCAAACCCGACTCTCTTATAAGATAGGTATATTGTGATAAAATATAATGAGGATAAGAGACTTTTGAAATATAAAATAATCTCAAAGAATAAATATAAAGATAAAGGATTAAAGAAGTAGATAATTGCAATGAATATACAGATAAGATGATGATAAAAGATCGTGCTATGAATAAGATGATAAAAAATGCGTTTTGTGTCACGGTCATTGACCTTGACACGACCGTGACAAAGAGTTGTCACGGTCATTGACCGTGATAAGGTCGACAAATGTAGTCGTCACAGTTGTGGTGGAGGGAGGGGGTGGGGGTGGGTGTGTGCGTGGCGGGGGGAAGGGGCAAGGGGTGTGGTGAGGGTGGTGCGTGTTTGATAATAATTTTATTCATTAAATTAATTCAATTAGGTAAAACCCTAGATAATTTTTAACAGAATTTGATAATATTATATAAAGTTTAGTAAATTCACAAAATGTTGCCAATTGTATGTTTTTAGGAATATCATTAGTTACTTTCGTGCCCAACTATGTAGAATCCATACACATGCATGTTGTTAGAAAGTCTTAAATTTAATTCTCACTTTAATTTGTAGAATCTCTGTACTTGGTTGGATTTATCCCTTTATGATAATGAAATTTATGCTCCAATTATAATTATCTCATGTCATAATTTTATTGATAAATAATAAATTAATAAAGTAATAAAAATATGAAAATACCCCAATTGATTTAGTAAGATTCGTTCTAGACTTCATTACAAATTATTCATGCCAAACCCGACTCTCTTATAAGATATGCATATTGTGATAAAATATAATGAGGATAAGAGACTTTTGAAATATAAAAGAATCTCAAAGAATAAATATAAAGATAAAGGATTAAAGAAGTAGATAATTGCAATGAATATACAGATAAGATGATGATAAAAGATCGTGCAATGAATAAGATGATAAAAAATGCGTTTTGTGTCACGGTCATTGACCTTGACACGACCGTGACAAAGAGTTGTCACGGTCATTGACCGTGACAAGGTCATGACAAATGTAGTTGTCACGGT
This sequence comes from Sambucus nigra, assembly GCA_949130495.1. Lineage (NCBI taxonomy): Eukaryota > Viridiplantae > Streptophyta > Magnoliopsida > Dipsacales > Adoxaceae > Sambucus > Sambucus nigra. Next base: position 526,770,299 of record OX422208.1, on the reverse strand, counting down.
CGTGGTGGGGGGAGGGGGGAGGGGGTGGGGGGGGGGGGGGGTGCGTAGGTGTGTGCGTGGCGGGGGGAGGGGGCAAGGGGTGTGGTGGGGGTGGTGCGTGTGTGATAATAATTTTATTCATGAAATTAATTCAATTAGGTAAAACCCTAGATAATTTTTTAACAGAATTTGATAATATTAAATAAAGTTTAGTAAATTCACAAAATGTTGCCAATTGTATGTTTTTAGGAATATCATTAGTTACTTTCGTGCCCAACTATGTAGAATCCATACACATGCATGTTGTTAGAAAGTCTTAAATTTAATTCTCACTTTAATTTGTAGAATCTTTGTACTTGGTTGGATTTATCCCTTTATGATAATGAAATTTATGCTCCAATTGTAATTATCTCATGTCATAATTTTATTGATAAACAATAAATTAATAATGTAATAAAAATATGAAAATACCCCAATTGATTTAGTAAGATTCGTTCTAGACTTCATTACAAATTATTCATGCCAAACCCAACTCTCTTATAAGATATGCATATTGTGATAAAATATAATGAGGATAAGAGACTTTTGAAATATAAAAGAATCTCAAAGAATAAATATAAAGATAAAGGATTAAAGAAGTAGATAATTGCAATGAATATAACGATAAGATGATGATAAAAGATCGTGCAATGAATAAGATGATAAAAAATGTGTTTTGTGTCACGGTCATTGACCTTGACACGACCGTGACAAAGAGTTGTCACGGTCATTAACCGTGACAAGGTCATGACAAATGTAGTTGTCACGGTCGTGGTGGGGGGAGGGGGGAGGGCGTGGGGGGGGGGGAGGTGCGTAGGTGTGTGCGTGGCGGGGTGAGGGGGCAAGGGGTGTGGTGGGGGTGGTTCGTGTGTGATAATAATTTTATTCATGAAATTAATTCAATTAGGTAAAACCCTAGATAATTTTTTTACAGAATTTGATAATATTATATAAAGTTTAGTAAATTCACAAAATGTTGCCAATTGTATGTTTTTAGGAATATCATTAGTTACTTTCGTGCCCAACTATGTAGAATCCATACACATGCATGTTGTTAGAAAGTCTTAAATATAATTCTCACTTTAATTTGTAGAATCTCTGTACTTGGTTGGATTTATCCATTTATGATAATGAAATTTATGCTCCAATTATAATTATCTCATGTCATAATTTTATTGATAAACAATAAATTAATAAATTAATAAAAATATGAAAATACCCCAATTGATTTAGTAAGATTCGTTCTAGACTTCATTACAAATTATTCATGCCAAACCCAACTCTCTTATAAGATATGCATATTGTGATAAAATATAATGAGGATAAGAGACTTTTGAAATATAAAAGAATCTGAAAGAATAAATATAAAGATAAAGGATTAAAGAAGTAGATAATTGCAATGAATATACAGATAAGATGATGATGATAAAAGATCGTGCAATGAATAAGATGATAAAAAAATGCGTTTTGTGTCACGGTCATTGACCTTGACACGACCGTGACAAAGAGTTGTCACGGTCATTGACCGTGACAAGGTCATGACAAATGTAGTTGTCACGGTCGGGGTGGGGGGAGGGGGTGGGGGTGGGTATGTGCGTAGGTGAGTGCGTGGCGGGGGGAGGGGGCAAGGGGTGTGGTGGGGGTGGTGTGTGTGTGATAATAATTTTATTCATGAAATTAATTCAATTAGGTAAAACCCAAGATAATTTTTTAACAGAATTTGATAATATTAAATAAAGTTTAGTAAATTCACAAAATGTTGCCTATTGTATGTTTTTAGGAATATCATTAGTTACTTTCGTGCCCAACTATGTTGCATCCATACACATGCATGTTGTTAGAAAGTCTTAAATTTAATTCTCACTTTAATTTGTAGAATCTCTGTACTTGGTTGGATTTATCCCTTTATGATAATGAAATTTATGCTCCAATTATAATTATCTCATGTCATAATTTTATTGATAAACAATAAATGAATAAAGTAATAAAAATATGAAAATACCCCAATTGATTTAGGAAGAATTGTTCTAGACTTCATTACAATTTATTCATGCCAAACCCGACTCTCTTATAAGATAGGTATATTGTGATAAAATATAATGAGGATAAGAGACTTTTGAAATATAAAAGAATCTCAAAGAATAAATATAAAGATAAAGGATTAAAGAAGTAGATAATTGCAATGAATATACAGATAAGATGATGATAAAAGATCGTGCAATGAATAAGATGATAAAAAATGCGTTTTGTGTCACGGTCATTGACCTTGACACGACCGTGACAAAGAGTTGTCACGGTCATTGACCGTGATAAGGTCGACAAATGTAGTCGTCACAGTTGTGGTGGAGGGAGGGGGGAGGGGGTGGGGTTGGGTGTGTGCGTAGGTGTGTGCGTGGCGGGGGGAGGGGGCAAGGGGTGTGGTGAGGGTGGTGCGTGTTTGATAATAATTTTATTCATTAAATTAATTCAATTAGGTAAAACCCTAGATAATTTTTTAACAGAATTTGATAATATTATATAAAGTTTAGTAAATTCACAAAATGTTGCCCATTGTATGTTTTTAGGAATATCATTAGTTACTTTCGTGCCCAACTATGTAGAATCCATACACATGCATGTTGTTAGAAAGTCTTAAATTTAATTCTCACTTTAATTTGTAGAATCTCTGTACTTGGTTGGATTTATCAATTATAATTATCTCATGTCATAATTTTATTGATAAATAATAAATTAATAAAGTAATAAAAATATGAAAATACCCCAATTGATTTAGTAAGATTCGTTCTAGACTTCATTACAAATTATTCATGCCAAACCCGACTCTCTTATAAGATATGCATATTGTGATAAAATATAATGGGGATAAGAGACTTTTGAAATATAAAAGAATCTCAAAGAATAAATATAAAGATAAAGGATTAAAGAAGTAGATAAAGGGGTGTGGGGGGTGTGGGGGAGGGGGGGGGGGGGGGGATGTGTGTGTGTGCGTGACGGGGGGAGGGGAGGGGGCAAGGGGTGTGGTGGGGAAATTTTAACAAGTGTATAGATTTAATTAAGAAACTTTATAGCTTTAATTGTAATTTTAATTATATAGTTTTAGATGAAAGTAAATTAATCATTAGTGCCAATTTCATATGAAAGTAGGATTGCCCCTCATTGTAAATTTGTAAATTAATAATTGTATACTTTAATTGTTAGTTTAATTGATGAAATGTTGGGTTGGTTAGTTTTACAAGTGGCATGACGTGTGTGTGTGTGTGGTGGGGGTGGGGTAGGTGTGTGTGTATGTGTACTATTAACATTTTTTTTATCTGTACTAATAACATTTTTTTACAGCAAATGTCTCCTTCAGATATTAAGGCGAAGATGATGATGTTGTTTATGATGATGTCGTCTGGGCTCGGTGATAGCGGAGGTGATGAGGGCTACTCCTCCCCTAGGCTCCCCAAATATGGAAAATTAGGAATTACCGTCGAGAACAAATCAGAGCTATTAGCGAGATCCCTCGAGCTACTAAAGACGGTCATCGGCCCGGGGTTTATGAGTTGGAAGGAAGTGCCATATGAGCTCAAATTAGTTGTTTGGGCGGCACTACAGGTAATATATTTCAATTTCAATTTCAATTTCAGTTTCAATTTCAATTTCAATTTCAGTTTCAATTTCAATTTCAATTTCAATTTCAATTTCAATTTCAATTTCAATTTCAATTTCAATTTCAATTTCAATTTCAATTTCAATTTCAATTTATATTTATATTTATATTTATATTTATATTTATATTTATATTTATATTTATATTTATATTTATATTTATATTTATATTTATATTTATTCGCAACTAACATTGAATTTGTTGGATAGGAACATTTCAACTTGGATCCAAAGCTACGCGATTCTGTCTTGGAGCAGTTGAGGGAGCAACACAAGACGTGGAAGAAAAATATGTGGACATGGTACTTTGGAAAAACACGAGAGTCCATTATACAATGACGTGGATCCGTCCCGCCCAAGGAGCCGATCTCATTGGCACAATGGCAAAAGTTCATTGACAATGAGATCGAGGATCGACAATTGGCATCTCGTCAATCGGGGAGGGAAAACCGTGTAAAAAAGACGGACGTGCACTACTCCGGCCGGACCTCTTACGCCGTGGTGGAGCATAGGATGAAGTTAAAATTTAATTTTTCTATAACTACAGAAATATATTGTTCTTCATTATTTTACTTTGCGGGGTCGATACTAATTTTAATTTATTTTATTTCAGGGGATAGGGAGTGGGCCAGGGGGTAAGCCACATAGGCTCGATACTTATGTGGCTCTTCGGACGAAGAAGGGGAACGACAATGAGGTGTCCCCGAGCATCGCGGTGACGATTGTAAGTAATCCGACAGTTTAATTTTTGTTAATTACGTTATAATTTTTTAGTTTCTTATTTTACTAATCCTGTGCTTTTTGTCGTTTTAGGCAAAGCTTAAGGAAGTGCATGAGTCGCAGTCTGATGCCGACAGGGCGTCTTTGTCCACAAACGCACTCAGCCAAGTGCTTGGCTCTGATCTCAAGGGGAGGACAAGGGGGGTGAGCTCGTGGGTGGCAAAATCTAGGATCACCAGATTGGAGATGAGCGACACCGGGTTGGCTCGAACGGTGGATTCACACGACGCGAAATTGTCCCATTTGGAGGTGACGGTCGAAGATATGTACGTATTCATGAAGCGTACGTTGGGCGGAGACCGAAAGGGGAAGGGGAAAGGGAAAGGGAAGTAGAAGGCGGTGGAGGAGGAGGAGGAGGAGGTGTGGGAGAACGAGGCGCAGGAGGACGAGGATGTGGACCTCGCTGTTTCTTCACCGTCACGTGTGTATTTTGATGATCCACTTCCTTATTTGGCTCCCTTCCCCAGACAATTGTCGATACTTGGTTGGCCGAGCGTGTTCATATTGGATGTATTTGATGGCCAGCGGATAGGGCGTGGGTTGAGGGACCCGAATATCGTCGAGGGTGGAATAGCTCATGGACATGCGCTTCAAGGGATCGAGTCCAAAGTGCTCGTCACGCATGTGATACCCGAGAAGGAGAACTCCCTATTGTGGTTGTGCGAACAATGAGGCACAATGTATATTAGTGGGTGTGTCAATTCGTATATCATGTGGCCAACTCACCTCCTCACATTTACCCAAGACATGTAGTAACATTATTTTTAAGTTTGTACATTTTAATTATATTTGGATTATATTGTCATGTATATTGTTTCTATTTTGAATATTTGGATTATATCGTCATGAATATATATTTTCACTATCTTGGGTATATTTGGATATATGATGTTTGAATAGATACAACCAATGTTGTTATAACAAGTACAAATATATTGTTGGGCAGTGGCGGTGGACATACTGCCCAGCAAAATTTTTTTCAATTCTGCCCAGAATTGTCACGGTCATTGACCGTGACAAGTCCTTGATAAAATTTGTCACGGACTTGTCACGATCATTGACCATGATTTTTTTTTTAAATATTGTCACGGGTTGATCACGGTTGTTAACCGTGACTAACTTGTCACGGTCTCTGAACGTGACACGATCGTGACAATTCTAATGGACTTGTCAAGGTCAATGACCGTGACACGTCCGTGACAAAAAAATTTGTCTCGCCCAGAATTGTCACGGTCATTGACCTTGACAAGTCCAATTTGTCAAGGTCAATAACCGTGACAATAGTGCATATTTGGTGTAATGAGTCGTTGCAGTGATGGGAGTCAGTCACCATATCTGAGGAGAGAGATACCATCGCGATTGGAGAGTTTTGGGTGTGATTCTATTTTGAGTTCTTTCCATATGCTATTCAGATAGGGATGCAAAGGAAGTTTCTAGACTTATCACAGGAGGGTCGGACAGTGGTCAAATATGAGGGGAAATTCATCAGTTTGGCGAACTTTGTATCCGATGAGGTAGATATGGTGGAGAAAAGGATGTTGAAGTTCACAGATGGACTCACATGGAGGATCAAACAACACTTGTTGGGAAATCCAATATTGAAGACTTATAATGAGGTCGTCAATACTACACTTATTTACTGCTAGGATCACTTCTTCTATGTGAAGGGAGGTAAGAGATTTAGGGAGTCTAGCTAGTAGGGTAAGACGAAAGGTAATGGTGCTAGTGGGGAACCACAATAGCAACAGGGTAGACATCATGAGCAGGGTACCTAGCAGGGGGATCCGATTACGAGATTCAGATCAGGGGCATACCGACCAGATGATGATAGATTCAGACAGGACCATCAAGGTCAACAACGTGTTCTTTAGGGCCAACTAGGCCAAGGGAACGATGACGATGGTCATTAGAGCCAGAGACACGGGCAACCTTGACATAGCCAGTAGGGCCATAGATAAGGGATTTCACGGGTATGTGTTTTATATGTGGAAAGTAGGGCCACATGAATCGAGCTTGTCCGTAGTGAGTTAGAGGACTGGAGTAGGGTGCCTAATAGGGGCAAAATTTTCAGCAATTCTTAGGGAAGTTTGGGCATGAGTATTACATTTTTGAACCAGCTGAACAACTAGTTCCACTAGAAATTGAAGGTATGATTTCTATCCATTGGCAAATGGGGCGATTTTTGTGTGACACGGGTGCGTCACGGTATATTGTTAGACAATTTTAGTGGATGTAGCATCAGTATTAATATTATGAGTATATAATTATCCCTGGGTAGTGGGGATCTCTTTCGTTCCATTTGAAGGGGAGAGGGTGTGGGCACTGGTAGGATACGTTTTAGTGAATATACTCATTTTAGAGAGGTATGATGTTATCCTTAGTATTGACTGGCTAGTGATGGTTAGAGCGATGGTGGGCTATTACAGTAAGGCTACAGTGTTCTCTATTCCAGGGCAGGATGTGTGGTTTTTGCGATGTCTTGTCCTGAGTGAGGGTCAATCTCATTTTTATTTATATTGGGGAGGAAACTTCAAAGAGTATAGTTGTCTCTTTATATTCCATCCATGTGTGTAGGGACTGTACTGATGTGATTCAGGGGATACCGAGTTTAGCACCGAGTAGGGAGATTGAGTTAGTTATTGACTTAACTTTGAGGACTAAGCGATAGTGCGAGCGTATATTGTATGACTCTTTTAAATACGTGGGAGTTAAAGATTAGACTTAGTAATTTTGGGGGTATGATTTTTGCATGTCTCGCTAATGTGTTTTGGGCCTACGGATCTCCATAACCTATAAATCTAGGTAGTAGTGTATCGGGGGGTTCCTTATTTTGATTTAGCTTGTGAGACGTTCCACACATGAAACTAAGTGTCAGGAGTTAGGAGACATATGGGATATAGGGAATGAGTTTTGTACGTGAGTAATTTCATGTGTGTAGATAAAACATTTTGAGCAGAGAGCTATTATGTAATTGGGCTAACGGAGCCAAGAATTGTTGTGAAAAGAGGATTAGGGAACATATTCACCCCTAGTTTGTTAATGGGGTAATTTCAGAAGAATTGAGTTGCGATTGGTAGGGTAATCGGGTCTACCCTTATGGTATATTCATGCATAGAATGTGGGGGATGATTTTGATGTATGTAAGTTGTATTTGTTGTATTGGTGCGAGTATGCCATAGTATACGTAGTATGGCACCGTGGTCAGCTCGATATTCTGTAAAATTTAAGATAAGGTAACATGGAGGTAAATGTGTTGAGCCATATGCCTATATGACGGTTAGAAGAAGAGTTTGAATAGTAAAGTGGACTAAATTTCGTTAAAGGAAGAGTATAGTCCAGACATATACAGAAAGGAATGTTATGACACTCGAGATGGGTTAAAGGACTGTGAAGACACAGGCAGGGGATCCTTCTTGCCAAGGGAAGATCCAATAGTTTTGGGAAGTGAAGCGTAATCGTACTCAATCAAGTTTTGAGGGTGGACTACACATAAATACGATGTTGATTTTACCAGGCTAGAAAGACCTATGAAGTGCGAAGTTTTGGTGCAGAAGCATGGGTCATAGTTTTTGGCATACCCTAAGAGGGGGAGTAAGATGTACAGCATGATGTGGGATACAGGAAGTGTGGGTCAGTATGGAGTGATAAATAGAAAAGTTTGACTCAAGGTGCACCACTCGTTAGATGAAAAAGGTTAATCCTCGGCGATCAACTAAATTTTACAATAATTGGGGATTCCAGTAACGAAATGGGTGTGTATAAGTCATGATTCCCTCTAGGTTAGTGGGAACAGTTGTCCTAAGTGGACTAGTTATTGATTATTTGGGTGAATTACACCATCAAGCGGTGTGCCCAATATTTAATTATAGAAAATGAATGACTCGGCACGAGGTGCCTTACCAGTTCACTATTGATGAAGCACCTTTTGAGGCTTTATACGGGGGATCTTGTCGTCCTCCCTATAGATGGTTAGAGGGGGGGGGGGATAACATGCTTCTCAGGCCAAACGTGATTCAAAATAAGTCTGCAAGGATTGCGGTAATCATGATCCATTTTTGGGTAGCTCAGGGGCATCAGAAGAGCTACGCCATTGCGAACCGAATATTTGTGATATTTGACATAAGTGGTCAGGTGTCATCATGGGTATCTCCTATGAGGACACTTTTGTATAGGCTTGTATTACTAGAGCATTTGCAAAGGGTTCACGATGTGTTTCGTGTGTCGTCTTAAAAGGATGATCTTAGGAATGACGCAACATATCGGCATGTAATGATTAGAAAAGACTTGTCGTATTGTTGGGCTGTAGCAAGTAGGACTTCGGTCAACATGGAACCATTAGTGTGTGTAGAGTGGGGGAACCACAATGTTGGCGTGATTTGATTTTGGAGCATGTTGATGTCGTTCGGGAAAAATATCAGGAGATCTTTGTACCAGGTATATCCGAATTTTAGGGATGAAATTTTGTTGTAAAGGGGGAGTATATAACACCCCTTACATTTGAGCATTTATTGTTGATCATCTTTTAATTACAGGTGTATATGTAATTTAATTAAAATGGGAAATAAAGTGAATTAAATAAATATTAATTAGTGAATATAAGTATTAATATTTATGTGAGATTATATTTACCCGTGTGATAAGTAAATAAAAATATGTCGAATTATAGTACGTCATAAGTGAGTAAAATCGATGGGCTTGACGGTATCTCATTCGAAACATGCTGTTATGGTTGTGTTGGGAATGGGATGAATAAATTAATGTTTGATAACTCGGATGGTGATTTCGAGTGTGCCATTTTTTTTATATAGGTTGATATAGTCAGAAATAGGTACTCGAGGATTATAATTGGGTATCGGGGGCTTTTTAGCCCAATTGGGACCTTTAAAAAGGTATTCAGGTCATTTCACACTTTGGACCTGACTTAATTTTGGGATTAGTGATGTTTATATTTATATTTAGAGAAGGTGGATGGAGTGTATATCCATTCCACCATCTAAGAATCCGAGGCTATAAGAGATGAGAGAAAGGAGAAAGAGAAATCCAAGAAAAGATAAGAGAAATAAATCGGGAAGTGAATTGAGTCATTCCGGACATAAGATCACTATGTAAAGAAGAACTAAATGGGAAGAATTCAAAATTCAACGATTATAAGGCAAGTGTTTATCTTTCTCTATTGCTCATGTAGTTTCAATCATTCAAATATAAATTTGGTGCCAAAACACAAATTTTTGGGTTGGATTAACATGTGAAATGGGAATTTTGTGAACGAATTCATCGAGAAAGAATTTGAATGTAATTACATGTTAAATATGATATGATTGAAGATATAAAGATGCGATCTTGGATGATTAAAATAATAGTTTATGAAATCTTAAATTAGGGTTGAGATATTGTATAATTATAGATGAGAATCTGATAATCCCTTTAATCTAAATGTTTTTGGGTTGATTTGGGTGTATAAATATGTATAATTATGGTTGGGATTTGATGGGGAATCCATGTTAATAGTTTGGTTGATGTTGGGGACTCATATGGTTGAAAGGAGGATGATTAATCCCATCAAAATAATTAGGCTAACTGCCTAGAATCGAATTGTTCGCTGATAGGGGTGAATCGCTTCGCCCAACCGAATCGATTCGGTCAGGCAGGCGAATCGATTTAGTTAGGATGATTATTCTCCTTTAGTTTTGGTGGTTTTATGTAAGGTTATAACTTCTAGGAATATATAGGAGGGAATTACAAAGTTCCTGCAATTAGACATGGATTAAATCCAGGTAATAGATTACGGGTGTGTTAGAATGACTAACACTCGTGTAATGTTAATGAAATCGGGTTAGGATTTTGGGATGAGTTAGGCTACTGGATTGATTAGAATACCATGGTGGCCAGAAGCATGAAATTAAAGAATTTATATAAGTGAATACTTGATAAATCAGGAGTCGGGTTAGACTCAGGATTTTTGGGCTAGTGTTCCGAGAGATATATGCACGAATAGGCGGAAAAAAAAAAATATATATATATATATATATATATATATATATATATATGTGTGTGTGTGTGTGTGTGTGTGTGTGTGTGTGTGAACATACCTACTCTAGGGATGCTATCATTGGAGGTTGCGTGTAGTGGGTCGTCCACCTTGGATGAACCAGCAGGTGTTGGGTCGTTTCCCAAAATCATAAGACTGTTGCGTGACCACTGTATGTGAGTTTATAATCCGATGGGGTAATGTGGTATGGTTATGATCTATGTATGTATGTCTATGACCGCCTCCAGTTTATGTGTTTACGATATTTGCTCAAAAGTGAGATTCTGATCCGGTGTCCCCGAGAGTGGTGCGTGATGTACTTGGAACCTGATAGCATACTAGGGAATGTATCCGAGAGGTCAACTCAGGGATGCTATGTATATACGTACAAAGGAGCGTTATATGTATATGTGTACTCAATGAATGTGTGAACATTGAACTATATGCCTTCGGGAGATAACTCAGGGATGATATGTATATATACGTATAAATGAGTTATATGTACATGTGAACTTAAAGAATGTGTGAACGTTAAAACTATAACTAGTGTACAATTATGTGAATTGTTTAACGATAAGATTATAATTGAAAATTATAATGATATAGTTTACATGATAGCTAAGTGAGAAACAAAGCAAATAAATGTATATAAGTAGCATGGTTGGGCTAGGAGTATAGTGTCTTAGGCTATGTTAAGTGACTAAACTAGTTAGGTGGGGTAGCATAACTTTGAATTTAAATTACATGTGCCAGGCGTGCACTATAGATTAGGGGCAAGGATAATCTGATGCGAGTTCGACACCAGATGAACATGAATAATTATACTACATAATCATTATTGCCTTTTAAATACTTACATAATATTTTTAAAATTATTTTGGGATCCGACCCATATAGAAAATCACTTTTCAATACCTTTTAGGTGCTTATCCACAGGGATGTCATGATTATCTATCCTTCTAGTCTGACGATGCTGCAGTAGCAGTGGATACCTGCAGGGTTGACTTAGACGCTTCATTCATTGCTATCTAGATAGGATGGTTACTTCAATTTCATTTCGATCATGTCGCCCTAGTTAGAAAGTCTTTACTTTTTAGACTTTAGCACGTTGTTTCCTTTATTAGTTGGGTGATTGTATTTGGATTCCCTGAGAGTTATTCAGTTATTTTCTTTATTTCATGTTATGAGTGTTCACTTTTATTCATGTGGTGAATGTGTATTTAAATTGTTGGAATGATTGGTTAAATGGTTGAATGGTTTAATATGGAAGGTTATTAAGTTTCTAAAATTTAGGATCGGGCTTAATATATTATTAGTAATTAATTTAGTTTCTTACAGTGATGTGAATAATGAGCCAGACTGAGATTCCAATTTGATTTAAGTAGAGGGATAATTACACATTATTAGAATAGGCGGGGTGTCACACTGTAATGAAATATGCGACAACAAGCAACTCGACATCTCAAGGACAAATAATCCAAACAATGAGCAATTAATACAAATTTTAAAGAAAAATATGATAGCAACTTGAATACAAAATGAAGCATTAGATACCAATGGAAACAAGAAACAAGAGATACCAATATGATCATATAGCATGCCAATTTGAAATAACTTAAAAGACATAACATATGGCATACATGGATTAAATGCAAATGGAAATACTCACAAAAAATAATACCATGTATATATAGATATGACAAAGATACCAATGGGACATAAGAATATATATATATATATAGGAATAAACACAAGAAAATACACTAAACACAATAAGCTTTCTCCACTCCTATGGCATAAATATGTTTAAACAAACATTTGGTAAAAGAATTAAGGGGGTGTTAAATGAATAAAAATAATTATGACCTAATCAATCAAATATGTCAAGGGAGTTTTATTTGACTGCGTTAATTTTATCAAACAAAGATTTAACCATATAGTGACAGATAAAGTGAACTCATAAATGGACCAACAAGCATAATGTTTAATGGCCTAAAAAATATGGATGATTCTCAAATCAATAGCGTCAAACATTAGTTAACTAGGACTCATTATGAAACCCCATTGATCTTCAACTCATAACACCCCCAAAATTTTAGATATTCAATTTTTCTTTTTTTCTTTCTCATTTTGAAGATACCAATTTAATTGAAGAATCAATTAAACAAATTTGGGCCTTGGCAATATTCTTATTTTACTTTCCTTTCAATTTGTAGGCTCTGGCCAATGGTGGCCTTTCACGCAAAGGAGATTTCTCTTTTCGTATCCATTTCCCATGCACACTTATATTTTTGAATAAAATAACAACCTCATTAGAAATGTTCTTACATGCACAAATCCCCCATAGTCAAATAGATATGTATAATGACAATATTGGTGGGCGAACACCTCACTTAGCTCGTGAAACATATGAAGTTAAAATAAAAAAAAGCTCGTGCATGTGTGTGCGGGGTCATATGCAGATTTAATCCATTAATGAAATTAAAGTCGAACTACTCCATGAAAGCATTATTAAGAACAATCCAATCATTGAAAATCATAATCAAATGTCCTAGAAACATAGTCACATGGAAATGTGGTGGATTCAAACACACTGATATGCCACACAAAATGTGTAAAATAAAACTGCACATAAATAAGAATCTTTTTTAGATTTCTAAAATTTACCAAGGACTCAAAAGACAAAAATAATTTTTTTGTATTTTTCTCAATAAGAACCAATAAAATATAAATATAAATATAAAATGCAGACACCATACAAGTCGCAATAACATATAACATGAATCACAAAATCTAGTGTACGAAAATATGTGAACACAATCAACCATTCAATTTAGCATGAGAAGTATCATGTGCAATCATTCAAGAATAAACAAGTCTAAGATTTAATTCCTCCAAATCCTATTTACTAACCCACATATGTGTGACATGACACTCTTAGGTTTGGGGAACCTTGGTGACACCAGACTTAGATTTCTTAAGACCTTTTCTAAGATCAAAGAAAAACCTCCTAAGGTGACCATTCCTACCGCAGTGTGTGCATATGAAGACATGATGAATATTACGCTTGGGTTGACCTTTTCTAATGTCCCTAGAAGTGATAGTCCCTCTCAAAATTTTAGTATAGGCTTTAGTAGAGTAAGATTTGGATCATCAAAGCCAACCCCACAATTGTCATGTTTGATTTGGACGGGGCCGAAAATCCTATCACACTTCCCCGACCTAGATTCCAAATCAAACTTGACGTGACTTGAGTATCTTAATTTCTTCTCTAACTCCACAATCCTTTACCCAAGTAAACAACGATACTCATCAAAACCTAGGGAGACCTTATTTAATACCACCATTAAACCTCGTAGGTTATCTTTTTCCCCCTCAACTAGAGCGAACTTCTCTATAAGAGTCTTGTCATATGCCCTAAGATCCTTAATCAATTTACTACCATTATTCCCTATGTCATATTCTTTCAACTTATCTTCCAACTTCAGGTTGGCCTTTATCAATTTCATCGACTCCGTGTACAACTCTTGGAAGGAAACTGGAATTTCACTCATGTATTCCTTTTCTTTTTCTTCTCATTCTTCTTTTTCTTCACCATCACTCACTTGGGATTCACATGTGGCATTAGAACCATCATTCATAGAAATGTCTTCATCAGAAGACTTTTCATTAAGGCTCATATGAATAGATATGAATGCGGTGCAGTTGCGCTTAATGGGAGAATTAAGTTCCTCTTTCTATTCATTATCACTAAGGGTGGCATTATATACTTTCAATTTCTTACCTTCCTTCCTTAACTTAGTAGGACACTTGGCTTCCCAATGTCCATAACCCTTCCACCCAAAAAATCTATCTGTCTCATCCCTCTTAAAATTATCATTACAATTTTTAGGAAATTTTTTGTCCTTGTTATACTTCCTCTTCTCAAATTTCTTTTCATCCAATTTATCTTTCAGTTTATTAAACTTGAGAAATTTCTTAAACTTCTTAGCAAACATGGCCATATAATCGGAACTAACATTAGAATCATCATTCGAAACAGGTGCTTTGAAAGCAATGCCATTTTCTTTCTTCATATTTCTCTAGGTAAACATGTCAAGTTCTTAAGTTTGAAAGTCACCTTCAATCTTCTCAAGTTTCGTAGACACTAAATTACCTAAAGAATTCAAGACAGTCACGTCAGGATTAAATCTTCTAGGTAAGGGCCTTAAGATTTTCTTCACAACACGGGTTTTGGATATTCGCTTTCCCAAGTTAAAAGATGAGTTCACGATATCAGATAATCTAGCATAAAAATCATCAAAGTATTCACTCTCCTCCATCCTAATGGTTTCAAACTGAGTGGTGAGGTTTTGAAGTTTAAAATCGTTAACGACACTAGTTGTGTCATGGGTTAGTTGGAGTATGTCCCTAGCCTCTTTTAACGTCTCAAACGTCATAATATAACAGAACTCCTCAGGGGTGACCGCACAAAATAGAGCATTTAGACCTCGAGAATTATAATCTGACAACATCCTCACTCCAACTTTGTACGGGTGTAAAGTGAATGTCTCCTACTAAGGTAATGGGTGGGGTTCACCCCTTAAGAATAGTTCACAAAAGCCTCACATCTATATCATTAATTGTTGATTTCATATGTATTTTCTAGTACGTGTAATTAGGCCCATAAAACAAGATTAGACTAGAAATCGACTGAACCTTCATATGAAAACTACCTAAATTCATGTCTAAATAAATTATAAACAAATTTACCCAAAGTTACCCAAATTTACCCAATTAAAACTTTCACTGATTAAGCCGATTGTTGTGTTACACACTTAACCAAATTTTATCTTGCCTAAACATGGATGTAAGTGAGTAGCAAGAGAATATTAATCAAGCATACAACATACCGATGTATAAGGAATTCCCACAATGGGAAAATTCTCGGACGACTAAGCCATACAAATTTCACTATGTATGGAATTACAAAAGGACACGACAATAAACTTGCTCAACCAACTCATTGACCTTGTAAGACTTGAAGATATTAGTTCCTTCTACCTTGGGACAATGACATGCAGGAGTCCACCCGTGAAGTTATCATAATTTTTGAGTCTACACATGTCTCAGTATCCACTTAACATGTTCAACAATCGTCTACGGATATGAACACGGAGTCCACCTCTTTTTCACCGCAACACCATAACACGAAGTCCACCCTGTGTAAACAACTACAAGGATGGATTCCACTGCATAAAATGAATACTCAAATGAGAAGAGTATTAAACCATGGTGCTCACAAAATTGGAGATCTCAAAGTAGCATAACATATTGAATCTGTGATCTCAAAATGTTTGGGAGAAAATAGTGTTTAGAGGCTCTTGGTTATAGATAGGAAATTTATTTTTGCCAAATTTCTCACCTAAAAAAAAAGTCCAAGCATGCCTATTTATAGAAAACACAAATTTTAAGGCGACATAATCTCATTTGAATGAAACTACATGTTCATTAGAACGAAGTCAATAATCTCGTTCGAAGCTACTTAAACTGCGTTTGAATGAACTAATTAATATCATTTGAACAAATTTTGAACGAGGTTCGAATGAGAATCCCCTATAAAAAGAAGAAACTTTATTTGAACTTCGTTTGAAGGTCATTCTAATGACATTCACTATCTCGTTCGAACGAACCTTAAAACACATTTTTTTCTTTTAAAACCCATTTTATTTAAACATAGCCTCAAACATTTGAAACAAACACCCAATGATATCCAAGTATCAAACTAAAATGCATCCATACCTTTTTTTATATTCTTGGGATGTTGAAGACAAAACGTGGCATGAAACATGACACGATGATGTAGATGCTCCAACTTGTCCGCTATGCTCTTAAATTAAACACGTCATAAGCTTGAAAGGTAAACACACTCAAATCCTAACCTATGACTCAACGGTTTTGTCTAAACAAGGAATAAGCCAAAACATACAAGTTGTCTCGACTCAAAAATTTGTCCTTATAGTATCATGAATTGTTTTGAGCGATGGATTGTATTGCATGTTGTTTAGTATATATGAATATGAAAGCAGGAGTTGGATATAAAATTGTGAGACTTAAATGAGTGGTTATAATGATATGGTAAGAGAAAAACTTATAATTAAGTGGTGACAAAAACAATCAGCATATCTCATTGAAAAACCAAGAAAAGTTCATCCATTGATCCATGTTTATCACCTTATAATCATTTTGGATTTGTTTCAACAATTCAAATAGCATAAATCAAACCAAGGGATGATAATCTATATGAAAATCCTCATCATTATTTGTACATATAGATGTAAAGAAGGGTGACAAATAGTTGACCACCAGCATATATATATATATATAGGAATCACTTACATTATTCTCTATATATCAAAAATTTAGGTGAAAATATATTTTATAGATATTTTTATTAAATCCACAAAAAACGGCTGGCGTACACCCTTATAAATAATGTATTTTGAGCAGATTTTTGTGGATTTTTAAAAAATAGCTACAAAATGTATTACCTAATTTTTTGAACATGGGTTTACTGGAAGGGTAATTTCAAGAGAAAAATAAAAAAAATAAAAATCACAAAAAAAGTTTATAGGGCCTACAATTAGGTGTGATGTATGAATGATATATAGAGCATAATGTAATTGAGAATTCTCATATATATATATATATATATATATATATATATATATATATAGAGAGAGAGAGAGAGAGAGAGAGAGAGACCAAACCTTGAAAAGCCAAAGTTAGACACCTTGTGACAACTCCCATTTTTCACGTAACATTCGGCCAGGCTATTACGCCGAAGATGAGGCTCATAAAAAAATCTATATCATTCTCAGCATCAAACCATCAAGCGAAAAAAAACTACATCATCCGCGCATGCGATAAAACTAAAACAACAGTAATCTCATAAATAATAAAGTCTCAAACCAACCAATAATGAAATAGTATATACATAATGACTCTGAATAAAAAAAAATGAGATAATAAATCTAGACTTAAGTCCATACAGACTCAGAAAGGGAAATAATTGAAAACTGAATAAAGTAGTAACCTATGCTAGGATCAAGGAAACTGGAAGTTGCTATGCAAGGTGGAACTACAATTCTGAACTCTCCCCAACCCTGTCGATCATGTCTATATAAGCCTGGAAACATTTTTATAATTTTGGGTCAGTGTCCGAAAGTTATAAGAAATAACTCCAGTATTAACGATAAATAATAATGCGACTTATTTACAATACATGTCACCTGTCGGCTCTCACATGTAATAAGTACCTCACTCCTCATCTAACTGCAATATTACACGCATGTACAACCCCAAGGCATACATATACTAAAAAGTCACTATACTACCATAATGGATAAACACCATTTATGTATCATGCAATAGGGATGTAACTAACTACATGTGAAAGAATATAACCCAAGTACCACCCCCCTCAATGTCACCCATAAGGAAAATAAAATTATATCACATAATGTATTTAACGTAACATATAGTTCATTATCAATTGTCCTTTGTTAGACGACATTAATTCTTTCTCTTTATTTATTATACCAAACGAAGGCCACTACCTTCGAGGCCCATCTCGTGCCTTTATCAGTAAGTCCGTAGGAGTCCATCACCTAATGAGCTTAAGCAAAACACACACAAATAAACAATGGGCTGATCACTACGCGGTACACCACCAATGGGCCAACACCCAAGCCCAGTTGATGGTTCATTCCATCCTACCTTATCTTATCATGAACCGATGACCATCACGAACGTATGATATAATAAAATGACCTCCATTATATCCTGCTCAATTAGAGAGGAGCTTTGTACATGGTCCCGATCACGAACGTAAACTCCAACCTATAGATTCCTTATAACTAACGGTATGTACAAATAAATATAGAATACATATATATACAAAACACAATATATGTAACTACTAGCAGGATAACGTTTCTCTCACGGCTCTACCTAAGTTAACCCGATTCTCATGTTGGACGATTCTAAAGTTACTAAGATTTTTATAATCACAAACCTATTATCTTAATCCCAATAATTACTAATTTTCTCACCTCAGTATACAATTAAATAGTCACTAATAAAACCCCAAACAAACACTAGGACCAAAAATCCAACTGAATAAACAAAGCCCAAACACTAGGCAAAAACTGGACGCATTTATTGATCAACTTCAAGCATCGATCGATCGATGGCATCGATTGATTGACACTGGTCAATCGATTAATGGCCCCTATACGCAGATAGTCTTCTCCTTTACGAGATTTTCTTCCTCCAAACCTCCATTAATGAATCACAAAGCTCCAAAGCAGTAACCAATCAATACTAAAACTAAATCTAAGTGTAGTAACATGCTTCTAACAATACCTAATCATTATAATCCATCCAAAACAACAATTTAAACATTTCATCTTTCAAAACCATAATTTTATCAAAAACATGAGTGGGTTCCAATTATTTTTCAATTATAAAACCAATCATCTAATTACCACTGAGATTTAACTTACAAATAGGATTAAATCTCAACACATGAGTTCTAACACAAATTTATTCATAAATTATTATCAATTTCAGATTTCTTCTTTCAAAACATGAACTTTTAATAAGGTTTAATAAATCTCTAATTCTACTTAACCCAAAACTCCAACATGATTGTTGATGTAAAAAACTAGATTTGACATAATTGTTTAATCACAGATAAAAATCAATGTATAAATATAAGACAAAAGATTTTTAAAGTGGTTCAGCCTTGTAAGAATGGCCTACGTCCACTGTATTTGTTATTGATGACCGTTTACAGAATTCTCGATAGTAGGTTTACCAAGAAATTCCGAGTCCCCTTCTAATGAGGAGGTTACAATGTATTTATAGCCTTGAGGCTGTATATGTGAAAGAATAATGCATAGCTATCCAATAGGCGTGTACATCTGTACGATAATAATGAGCATTTAATGCGCAGTTATATTCTGGATTCTCTTGATTTGGATACGTTGTACACTTATGTAGCTCGGATCGCCTAAGCTGCTCGGACCGTCTAAGATGCTCGACACGCTTGAGTTGCTCGGGGGTTGAGTAGATCGATACAATAAAGTTCCTCGACACAATACATACTGCTAGGAACACCTGAGTTGGTCAGGGAGTTTAATCTCCTCGGAGTCAGTATGTTGTTCAACAAGTGTTTGTGGGTGCCATGTAGATTGACACGTGTGTCCATGTGATTGGTCCATATCCGCAGACTAAATTTGGTATCAACAGAAGCCCCCAATGTTTCGTAGTTTGATGTTTAAAGAAAAGTATGGAACATTCTGCTGCTTAGATTTTCGGTTTGTATGGTTTTTAGGAAAGCATTCGTTGTATGTAGCTCCTTTTTAAATGCACAGTATCAGACCTCCTATACATTTTGAATTTCCATAAACGCTTCGTTTTTTGTGGTATTGTCTACTTTTTAGCTGTCGGATACGCAATCGTCCTTCCTGGTAATCATTATTTTTCTCCATTCCTTAGGTAAAGTATTTAAGCACTACAGAAATCCTATCGTCTTTCACTTTTCAAATCTGTGTCTCTGAACTTTTGATTTTCTCTCTATCTTGTGTGTTCGTTTCTTTCCTTGTTCGTTGTCAACTGGTTCACTCTTCCCCTGTAAGATCTTCTTCTTTCTCTTTTATTTTTCTTTGATCATCATGGTTTATGTTGTTGAATCGCTTGACAAATTTCGTTCTGAATTTTCAATTCCTTCATGGGTCATTTTGGAGGAACTTTCTGAACCTTCTGACTATTTCTCTTTGGCTGAGGGACATTGGTTCCCCAGTCTCTTTGTGGCCGAATGTGGCTTTTCTTTCCTCCAAATCCCCTATGTTTGGAGTTATGTCAATATTTGACGTTGTACCTGCAAAAATAGCTCCCAATACATGGAGAATAGTTAATGGAGTTCATAGGTTAAACCAAATTCATGGAACCCATTTAGGAATTCTAGAAATTATGTTTTGCTATAGATGGGTTGTCAGCGATAGTACTTTTTATTCAAAAATAAGGTTTTTAAATAGGGCTTTAATTGTCAATCTCCTAGATGCCAACAGGGATTACTTCGAGCATGGGGTTGTTATGAAAAATTGGCAACATGCTCCATTAAATGGAGATGATGTATATCAGGGTCCTAGGTGTCCCCCTTATGGCAATGGAATAGGTTGTTTTTATTTTTTGAAATATTATTTTCTTGGTGTTTGACAAAATGTATCACTGACATTTAATTTTTACTATTTGCAGTTGATAGAAAAAGAAAATCTCCAAAGAGACAAAGGTCAATTTGAAGCATTTGAAACTTATCTGGAGTTTGCACCAAACTGTAGTCGAGGAGCACATTAGATCGACCTCTTATTTGTTGCAGTACAAGAGTTACACTTCATCCTTTACTGCTCGTCCAGTGGTAGTTAATCTTGACCAAATACCAGCTGCCGAGTCTAGTGTGGAGGGTTCTTCTTTAGAATCAAGTATTCCTATTAGTGACATAATGAAGAGAAGAAAGGTTCCTTCCTTTTTCGACAAGTCTGATTCTCCTGCTGTGGAGATTAAGAGAAGTAGAAAAGATGTCCCAGGAGAGGGGATAAAGTCTGTAGAGGTACCCCCTTCTGATGCTACCAAGAAGTTTAGCGAGAAGCCCCCTATGGCTCCAAGCAAGGTCGTTAAAAAGCCCCATGTGGCTCCAACTAAGGCTGTTGTTATTTCTCCTCCAAGAGAGGTCATTGTTATATCACCAACCAAGACAGCATCTTTGGTTGAGAATGTTCCTGCTCCTACGATGAGATTAAGGAAAAGTTCTTCTGAAAGACCAGCATAATCTGTTTCTCAATCGCTAAATATGGAAGGTGGTTGTTGATACCAAATTTAATCTGCTGACGTGGACCAATCATACGAAGACACCTGGCTATCTACATGGCAACAACAGACCTCTCCGAGGAACTCACAGGCTCCGAGGAATAGACCTCTCCGAGGAACTCACAGGCTCCGAGGAACATACCTCTACGAAGAACTCACAGGCTCCGAGGAACATTACCTCTCCGAGGAACTCTTGAATACCAGGAAGATCAACATACCCGAGTTACTCAGACGGTCCGAGCTGCATCTCGGCCACAGCATTGATTGCCAGATAACGAACAGTCCAACTGGTTCATTAAATGATTATCCTTGACGCACAAGTCTAAGGGCATTAAATGTATTACCCTTTCATATGTATATCATTTAATGTATCGACCCTTTCATGTACAGCCTCAAGGCTATAAATACCTTGTATCACCCTCATTCAAGGGGACCGGAATTTCTTGAGAGAATTTGTAATCAAGAATTCCACAAACACTCAGCAATAACATAACAGTGGACGTAGGCTTTATTCCTAGCCGAACCACTTTAAAAATCTTTATCTCATATATGTTTGATGTGAATGTTTATCTTCATCTTCAATCTCATCCTCATCATTTATCTGCTGTTGACGCCACTAAAATGGCAGTGGCCATTTTCTGTCTTCAACAGATTGGCGCCGTCTGTGGGAACGTGTTACAAGCGTTGTTCTCCACCAAAAGCTAAGTTTTTATTTTCTCTACGTATAATCAATTATACATACATCTTCTGATTCAATCATGATTTTTATATACATAAATTAATCATCCATTTTTATCTGCAAATTGTTGCGTATCATGATTTTTAAATCATAACTATTAGATCAATTCTTATTTAGAAATCTGAAAAATAGTAGATTTCATAAATCGTAATTCTTTGCTTGATTCTCAAGTTCTAATTTTATATCATGAAATAAATATTGTAAATGATTACATATGCCAATATATATGACGGTGGTAAGATTTAATCATTTTCATTGTTGATTTTGAAATAAATTTTGTAAGATATTTGATGTCTATTCAAATTCCCATCATATTTTTAATAAAAGAATGGAAAAAGGTTAAAGACAATGAAAAGTCTTCTCATGGAAATCATGACCCAGATCTATTTTCTCTCTCTTCAAGTTTGAGTCTCTTTGCATTCATAAGTTTGAGACTCTTTGCATTCATTTTTATGAACTATATACTTAATTTGGTTCATCTTCCATCTATGTCAATAAAGTCAAATTGATTGATTTTTTATTTGGTAATAACTTTAATCATTCACCATATTTTTATCTCTCCAAATTGGGAATATGAAGGGATCAATATAAAAAATAATTTTTTCTCACCTGAAAAATCATTACCCACCTCTTGTAAAAGAGGATCAGTAAAATAATCATGACCATATCAAGACTCTGGGCACAAATTTGATATTTTGGCCCCTCGTTCATCACATCACAAGGTTTCTTTGTCAAAATCACATGATCTATTGGATTATATAGTTATTCGTTTAATTAACATTCTTAAGGCCTAAATTTTACATTGAATGTTATTTTTTTGATCTCAAGATTCGAGATATTCTAGTCATCCAACCATATATTTTATAATTTGAGATATCCTTAAATGTTGGTCGGCAACATCCATGTTGTTCGTCGGCAGGACTAGAATCTTGGGGTATTAAGAAATGCTAAGCACCCCTGATATTTTGAAATTAATATTTTTATTTCTCAAGCATATACATATCATATATTGATTGGATGAGTAAATCATTCTCATGACTAATCAATTCAGCCTACACAAATGGTAGAGCAAGATATTAATTTTTACAGGTACAAGATTCAACTCCGACGAATGCTCGGAAATAATCTTACTCTTCTGAAAAATATTATCATAGCTCGGCAGTATGAAATTTCACCTCAGCGAGGAACTATTGATTTTATTATTGCCCAGATATCTGCTCCAGCACAAATTATTCTATATATCCATTGGGATTCATATTCTATATTCATCTCAACATGGAGCTCGGCGAGATACTTATTATCATATTCAGTTTTGAGAACTGTAACATTTATTATATTTCACCCCCAACGGATAGTTGGTCGGGGTGATTCTTATTGATATGCAGGCCCAGCAAAGTTCTCGGCCATATTCTTATGTTCTGGAAAATATTATTCTTATTCGGCATTCTGCAATTATGCCTCGACAGGATACTTATTCAGCTTTAAGGAGAATTACAACATTCGTTCGGATAATTCTTATTTATATTCAGGCCTGACAACATTCTCGGCCATATTATTATGTTCTGAAAGATCTTATTCTTGTTCGGCATTATATGTGCAGATAAATGATGAGGATGAGATTGAAGATGAAGATAAACATTCACATCAAACATATATGAGATAAAGATTTTTAAAGTGGTTCGGCTAGGAATAAAGCCTACGTCCACTGTTATGTTATTGCTGAGTGTTTGTGGAATTCTTGATTACAAATTCTCTCAAGAAATTCCGGTCCCCTTGAATGAGGGTGATACAAGGTATTTATAGCCTTGAGGCTGTACATGAAAGGGTCGATACATTAAATGATATACATATGAAAGGGTAATACATTTAATGCCCTTAGACTTGTGCGTCAAGGATAATCATTTAATGAACCAGTTGGACTGTTCGTTATCTGGCAATCAATGCTGTGGCCGAGATGCAGCTCGGACCGTCTGAGTAACTCGGGTATGTTGATCTTCCTGGTATTCAAGAGTTCCTCGGAGAGGTAATGTTCCTCGGAGCCTGTGAGTTCTTCGTAGAGGTATGTTCCTCGGAGCCTGTGAGTTCCTCGGAGAGGTCTATTCCTCGGAGCCTGTGAGTTCCTCGGAGAGGTCTGTTGTTGCCATGTAGATAGCCAGGTGTCTTCGTATGATTGGTCCACGTCAGCAGATTAAATTTGGTATCAACAGAAGCCCCCAATGCTTCATGCTTGATGGTTTACTTGAAAGGATGGAGTATTTTATTTTGCAGTGTTGCTCGGTGCTCGTGAAATTCTTGATCTACCTTCTTGATTTGTTGGACATAAAGGGCATTATCTCCTGGACGACATATGATGCCGTTTGTAACTTATCATAATCTTCAAGTATGTTGATTGGTTTGTTAGCCGACCTACTGCATTCTGTGAGCTAGTGGTGGACTCTGCTCGGGGACGATCAAGAGCTGCTCGGGGACGAGCAAGAGTTGCTCGGACAGACCATCTGTGATGAACATCAGAATACTGAAATATCTTAACTTCATAAAATTCCCATTATGCTTTGGATGATCTTCCTGCTGGCGAGGAACCTGTTTCAAAATCAGAGGGAGAGAAACCAATAGAGTAGGAATCTCAATGTAATAGTTAGTACACAATTTAATATCAATGTAATAAATTTGCATAATTCATTTTGAATTCAGTGAAAGAATTTCATTTTTGTTCGCAAATTTGAATTTGCTATTGTTTTGTAAATATCAAACACTTTATTATTTGTGCTTGCATAACAATATTGTATGGTTCATCGACCAAAAAAAAATTATAAGTATTAGTAATGTTGCTCGATCACTTAATAATAAAGTAATGAGTATAATTTATTCAAAGTGTTTCCAACCAACCAAGGTGGATAAATAATGTTTGTCGACCAACTACAGTTGATGGGTTTTTATCCCCGACCAACCATACTTGGTATAGTTTGGAATATTTTGTTCTTTAAAGAACTTTTTGTAATAATGTTACCTCCCGACCAACATAAGTTGTAATGCGAGAATATATAAAGTCTTACCAACCGTAGTTGATCATGCTGGTCTACACCTCCTAATCAAAGGAGTAGTAGGGTTCTTTCGAACTTTTTGGCTCCTTGGAGCATGTCCTCCTAACCAAAGGAGGTTGGCTACTTATAGCACTTTTGCTCCGTAGAGCGCTCCGTAGAGCTTATCCTCCTAACCAAAGGAGGTTGGCTACTTATAGCACTTTTGCTCCGTAGAGCGCTCCGGAGAGCTTATCCTCCTAACCAAAGGAGGTTGGCTACTTATAGCACTTTTGCTCCGTAGAGCGCTCCGGAGAGCTTATCCTCCTAACCAAAGGAGGTTGGCTATTTATAGCACTTTTGCTCCGTAGAGCGCTCCGTAGAGCTTGACTCCGTAGAGCATGGCTCCGTAAAGCATGGCTCCTTAGAGCAGTCTTCTTGGTTGATCCTGTAACATCCACAGGTTGATCAGCGAGCAATTTTTGTTTCTCAGGAGTATTAAGATCAGTAAACTCTGCTATAGCTTGTATTAATGGCATGTCGGTATGCATGGTATGGGCCTGGAAACACAGCCTCCTTCTTCTATTTGCTTTAATTAATGCCACTGCCAAATTTTCCAGCTTTGGGTATCTGATCTCTGCACCTCTTCTTTCGTTTTTGGGGATCGCAACCCTAAAAGGGCTTTGATCTTGTCTGGATTTGCTTCAACGTCTCGTTGGTTGATGATGTACCCGAGGAACATTCCTTCCCGTACTCCAAATGTGCACTTCGTTGGGTTGAGTTTCATTTGGTATTTATCTAGTTGATCAAAAGTTTGACTCAAGTCAACCAAATGATCAGCAGCTTTCTTGCATGTCGTCAACATAGACTTCCATACTGCAACTGATTTGCTCGGCAAAAACCTTGTTCATTAGCCGCTGTTATGTCGTTCCCTGTCTTCAGGTTTCATTTTGATCTGGTGTTAGCCAGAGTAAGTATCCATGAGCAACTCGTGTCCCGAGGTAGCATCCACTGCTTTGTTGAGATCGGTGAAATCAACACACATTCTCCATTTATTGTTTTTCTTCTACCCGGCAAGGAGATCTAGATCTCTCTCTGGCTCGGTCTTCATTTCCTCTTGTGTAGCTTGATTCTTCTCGGGGCTGGATGCTCTTCTTCTCGTATGTCATGTCAATAAGTGGCTCAGCTTCTATCCACTTAGTAAAATAATCTACTGTGATGACGAGGTATTTGAATCTTCCTCGAGTCGTCGGCAATGGTCCAACCAAATCAATCCCCATATGGCAAATGGCCAAAGGGAGTTATGGGTGTCAACAATGCTTGTGGAATTCTTCGGATGGAGGAAAAGTGTTGGCACTTGTCACATTTCTTGGCATAGGCTTATATAGTTAGCTCTCATCGTCGGCCAGTAGTATCTCTGCGTCATCACCTTTTGCAAAAGTGTCCGACCTGCTACATGGGCTCCACAGGACCCTTCATGGATCTCTTTAACCAATTCTTTCACCTCGGAGGAATGTACACATCTTTGCAAACCTGCCATAATTCCTCGTCTATACAAAATACCATTAATTAATACATACCGAGCAGCTTTAAACGTCCATTTCTAGGCAGCGAGATTATCCTCCGGTAATTGTTCCTCCTCAATATATGCTCCGACTTTCTAATACTTCAATTGGTATCGTTCTTCGCAGCTCGGTACAAGTAGCTGATGCTAATCGGGCCAATGCGTCTGCTCTAGCATTCTCCATCCTCGGTGTCCTCACCAATTGAATAGCATCAAATTCTGTCAATAACTCCATCACCTTTGCATGGTACTTGACCATCGACTCTCCATTCACTGCATATATTCCCATCATTTGATTCAATTAATTGAGAATCACTGAAAACAATTACTTGCCGTGCCTCCATGACTTTCGCCAAATGAAAACCTGCTATCATAGCATCATACTCAGCCTCATTATTGGAAGCTTTGAATTGGAATCTCAAGGCATACTCCATGTCAATATCATCTGGGGTGTTTAAAACAATCCCTGCTCCACAACCAGCTGTGCAAGATGATCCATCTACATATAATCTCCATGTAGGTACCTCGTCTTCAAATTTCTGGTCTGACAGAGTTCCTCGGGGGAATACTTGTCGCTTTCTTTCATCATGTCGTGATACTTCTGAATACACCTCTTGAATTTCAATATACCTCCTGAACTTCAATATTCCTCCTGAACTTCAATATTCCTCCTGAACTTCAATATACCTCCTGATTAGTCGGGGTTGAATTTGATGCTCGACTGCATGATGATATAAGAATGTGCCACCAAATGAACAAATATATCTGTAATATAAGCCCCCAACTGTGGAATGTGAACTTTGAATGAGATTTATCGACCAATACCAACCGGAGTTGGATTTTATCTACCAACCGGAGTTGGATTTTTTTTCTACCAACCGAAGTTGGATTTTGTCTACCAACCGGAGTTGGATTTTTTCTACCAACCGAAGTTGGATTTTATCTACCAACCGGAGTTGGATTTTTTCTACCAACCGAAGTTGGATTTTATCTACCAACCGGAGTTGGATTTTGTCTACCAACCGGAGTTGGATTTTATCTACCGATCAGAGTTGGTGGTAATTGATAATAAATGATGAAGACTTCCTCGGAGCTGACCAACAGATTGTTGGGAATAAGATAATATAAATACTGGAGACCTCCTCAGCGCTGACCAACAGATTTGTTGGGAGTAAGATAATACAAATGCTAGAGATCTCCTCGGCGCTGACCAACAGATTCGTTGGGAATAAGATAATATAAATGCTGAAGACCTCCTCGGTGCTAACCAACAGATTCGTTGGGAATAAGATAATATAAATGCTGGAAATCTCCTCAGCGCTGACCAACAGATTCGTTGGGAATAAGATAATATAAATGATGAAGACCTCCTCGGCGATGACCAACAGATTGTTGGGAATAATATAAATGCAGGATACCTCCAACAGATTGTTGGGAATAAGATAAATGCAGGATACCTCCTTGGTGATGACCAACAGATTGTTGGGAATAAGATATAATAAATGCTGGAGACATCCTTGGAGCTGAATAAGATATAATAAATGTTGGAGACATCCTTGGAGCTGAATAAGATATAATAAATATTTGTCGAGCTCCATGCTGAAATGAGAATAGAATATGCATCCAAATAGATATAAAGAATAATTAAAAATAATAAAGTGCCTCGCCGATCAGTCGAGGTAGAATCATATAATGCCGAACAAGAATAAGATCTTTCAGAACATAATAATATGGCCGAGAATGTTGTCAGGCCTGAATATAAATAAGAATTATCCGAACGAATGTTGTAATTCTCCTTAAAGCTGAATAAGTATCCTGTCGAGGCATAATTGCAGAATGCCGAATAAGAATAATATTTTCCAGAACATAAGAATATGGCCGAGAACTGGCGTCAACAGTGGTGTTCCCACTTTTGTTCCTCCGAGCTCTTCTATGAGCTCGGTGAAGTCTTGGATTATCCCAGAAGTCCAGGTATTGTGGACAATCTTTCTCGTGGCAGGGTTACTACCTTGGCCGCTCAACATATTGCCTCAGTAAGTATTACTAATCTAAATTTTTATTTTTCAATCTTATGTCCCTGTACTGACTTACAATTTTTTTCTTTTTCCAACTGGTAACATGTTTCAACACCATTCTGAAGAAGGATGAGGCTATCAAGGCTTCAATCTCCTCCGGAGGTGTAGAAGAAGCTTTTATTGGGTTAACCCAGTCTTTGAAGGAATCTCATCAAAAGTATGAGGAGAATAAAACTGCTTGGGAGAAGCAGGTTAAGTCTGTCGAGAAAGAGAGAGATCGTCCTGTGGAGGCCTCCAAGGATTTGGAGAATAAATTGGGAGAGTTTGAGAAGAAGAATAAAGAGCTTGAGGAGAAACTCAAGAATGCTGCAGATCTTGAGAATAAACTCAAAGCTGCTGAAGAGGAGGTTGGTAGACTCCGTGATGTTGATCGCCAGAAGCAGGAGATGGAGGAGAAGTTAAAAACTGTCGAGAAACTTCTTACTGAGATGACTTCCTCGGAGAAGGTTAAAAGGAAGAAAGCTGTTAAAAAATCATTCAGCGTAGGTTGGGATAAGGGCTGGAATAAGTGTTTGGTAGCTATGTCTTCACAAATGGAATACGCCAGCCTGAAATACTTTAGGGATGGATGAGTGGCAGCTCTACAAGAGCTGAAGGTTGCTGAAGATTCTGACTTATATCAGTAACATAGTCATGGCCCTCCTCTCTCTTCTGGAGAAGAAGAAGAGGACGCAGCTACCTCTGAAGAATCCTCCATGGTAATTGGAGATCAGGCCCTTATTGTTCCAGCTGTTCAATCGTGCTCCAAGCAACCCCAACCAACTACTACTCCTACCGAGCAGCTACTCGTGTCCACTGAGTAACCAGCCTCTTTCTCAAAACCTTCTGAGGAAGTTATAGGAAATAAAGAGAAGGTATAGAGTAGTTTGAGTGTTTATTTTGTCACTTTATTGGATATAGCCTCAACTTTTGTATTTTCTTTTATGATGAAATGAAAATTCAAGCTTTTGGTTGTTTATCTTGAATTATTCCTCTTATTACTCTGTCTGCATTCTTATTAATATTTTCTATCTCTTTTCTTTACTAGTTTATTGCTAGAATGGATCTCTTGTCAGCTCACGATACTGAACTGATGAAAAAATGCAATGACTACTTCAAGGCTGTCCATGTTGACTTGAATGAAGCTCAAATCATTGACATCCTTGGTCCAGATACTTCTGAACGAGCAGTTGAAGCCTACCAATATTTGAAGTGCTTGTTCGACCATGCAGTTGCCAACAATGTAGCATATTATGAGATGATTGAAGATCTCTAAGGTACCATATCAGAACTCCAACAACAATACAAGGAATCTTTTGCTCTTTTACATCAACGGTATGAGAAAAAATATCAGCAATTAAGTGCTGACAGAGGATATGATAGGTTCATCGCTTCTTACGAAAGAAAAGAGAAAATTCTCAGGGTTGATATCGAGGAGCATAGGCAAATCGAGAAACTGTTGGAGCATGAAAATAATGTTTTGCGAGGAGAGATATCCCAACTGAAATCTGCAGCATCTACCTCGGGGGCTTTGGTTCTTGTCAATGATGAAGGTTTCTCCTTCTTGGAGGTCGCAAATGCTAATTCGAGAGATAAATTAGAAACCTTAAAGAGGACTGGACCCTCTACTTCTGCTCGTGAACGAGCAAAATCTTCTCTGGGACGAGCAAGGGCTGCTCGGGTTACTGTTAAAGAAGCCAGGACGCAGGCAGCCTTGGAGAATCAAGCATTCCAGTTGGTGGTGAAGAATCAGGCTTTATCAGAGATGTCCAAGAAGATTCTGAACCTCACCGAGCAACTCTCCACACAAAGCTCTGCCTTGTAGAATAAAGAACTTCTAGTGAAGAACCTCCACGAGAAACTGGAGAAGTTAACTTACTAGTTTCACAAACAGCCTAGAGAGTTTTGGATGGCTGGATATAATGAATTCCTTTATCATCTCGATGATCGGATCCAGAATTCAAATAACGAGGGTTACAAGCAAGGATGGTTGAATGCCCTGGGGGTGTTAAAGTTGGAGCAGGGCCATTATCTATGGGATTATTATGACCCTGGATTGCTCGAGTTGCCCGTGCCACCTTTCAAACTTAATATGAGTTGGATTCCTGCTCGGGCAATTCCCCAATGCTTAATTTCCAAGTATCTCGGCGACTACAGTCTTCATTCTAATTTTGAGATATCTCGCCCGGAGCACTTGCTTGATCGACCATCTATGATAAATGTGAGGATGCTTCGAGATCTGAACTTCATAAATTCCCCTTATGCCTTAGATGATCCTCCTGCTGGAGTAGAACCTGTTTCAAAGGTAGAGGGAAAGAAACCAGTAGGATAGGATCTTTATGTAATGGTTTTTTTTCTTTTTTCAGCATATGTAATCCTTCTCGATTTGAATGAAAAGTTTTGGTCTTTTGTCATTTCATTTTCTTCTAAGTAATTTGTAGAATGTCTTCGCTTGTTGGTTGGTAAGTATATATATGTTTATGACATACTTATCTTATTGTAGTCATTTTTTTTATACTAAGCAATAGAACAACTTACATTCCATTTTATTGCTTAATTTATACAACCAGAGTTGATTGAAATTGGCTTACCGACCAACCGGAGTTGGTTGATTTTTATTCCCGACCAACCGAAGTTGGTGGATTTTAATTCCCGACCAATCGGAGTTGGTGGATTTTTATTCTCGACCAACCGGAGTTGGTGGATTTTTATTCCCGACCAACCGGAGTTGGTGGATTTTTTCCTGACCAACTGGAATTGGTGGATTTTTATTCCCGACCAATCGGAGTTGGTGGATTTTTATTCCCGACCAACCGGAGTTAGTGGATTTTCATTCCCGACCAATCGAAATTGGTGGATTTTTATTCCCGACCAACCGGAGTTGGTGGATTTTTATTCCCGATCAACCGGAGTTGATGGATTTTCATTCCCGACCAATCGGAGTTGGTGGATTTTGGACTTGATGCGTGATTATTCTGGACTTGATGCGTAGTGTGTAGCACTAGTACTCTGAAAAAAATTAACAAAAGGAGAGAATTGGGTAAAACATCCAAAACTTTATTCATATTGAAGAAAACTACATTACATAGGGATTTTAATTACTAATAATATTTGGGCAGATGCTCTGCATTCCATCCATTCTTAAACTCTTCTCATTCTAAGGTTTCAATCCTATATGTCCCCGGTCGAACAACTTCTGTTACTCTATAAGGTCCATGCCAGTTAGCTTCCATTTTGTTGTGCTCTTAAATTACTTTCTTTAGCACATAGTCCCCTTCTTTCAAATCACACTTCTTTACTCTCTTGTTATTGAATAGAGTTGTTCGTTATTTGTATGCAGCACTCCTGATTGCTGCTTCTTCTCTAAATTCCTCGAGCATGTCCAAGTTTAATCTTCTCATCAAGTCACTGATAGGATAATTGAAATTCGGTATTCTATGCGTGGGTAAACCCAATTCAGCTGGTATGACGGCTTTACTTCCAAATGCCAGCATGTATGGAGATTTTCCTGTTGCTGCTCGTGGTGTTGTACGATAAGCCCACAGCACATCATATAGCTCGTTAATCCAATTTGCCTTTGCATCATCCAATCATTTTTTCAAACCATTCAGCAGCGTTCTGTTTGTCACCTTAATTTGTCCATTTCTCTGGGGATGGCCTGGTGCAGAGTGGGTTTTCAATATGTTTGACTGATGACAATACACAGCAAACTCCTCGTTGTCGAATTGGGTTCCATGATCAGTAATGAATGCATGGGGAAGACCATATCTACAAATGATATTCTTCCAAATAAATTGATACACCTTATCATATGTCATATCAATAAGAGGCTCAGCTTCCACCCACTTAGTAAAGTAATCCACAGCGACCACGAGATATTTAAATCTTCCCCTGGTCATTGAAAGTGGCCTGAACAAGTCTATTACCCACATGGCAAATGGCCAAGGGGAAGTAATGGGTGTTAACAATGCTTGGGGAGTTCTTAGAATAGAAGAGAAGCGCTGACATTTGTCACATTTTTTGGCATAGGCTATACAATCAGCCCTCATCGTTGGCCAATAATATCCCCACGTCATTATTCTTTGCAAAAGTGTTCGACCTTCTACATGGGCTCCACAGGACCCTTCATGGACCTCTTCAATCAAATCTTTCACCTCGGAGGGATGCACACATCTTTGCAAACCTACTATAATTCCTCGTCTATATAAAATGCCATTAGTCAATACATAACGAGCAGCTTTAAACTTCAGTTTCTTGGCTGTGAGTTTATCAGTTGGCAAAGCTCCTTCTTCAATATATGCCCTGATGGGGTCTATCCAAGATGGTCCTAAATCAAGGGTAATAAAATTTATCATCAGATCTTCGTCTATGCTCCGACTAGCCAAGACTTCTATTGGGATTGTTCTTCTTAGCTCAGTACGTGTTGCTGAAGCTAATCGAGATAAGGCATCTGCTCTTGCATTCTCCAATCTTGGTATTCTAATTAACTGTACTGCGATCAGGCTTGATATAATCTCCATTACTTTTGCATGATACTTGATCATTAATTCTCTTTTGGCGGCATATAACCCCAGCATTTGATTTACGATCAATTGTGAGTCACTAAATACGATAACCTGCTCAGCCTTCATGGTTTTTGCCAAACTAAGACCAACAATCATTGCTTCATATTCAGCTTCATTATTAGAAGCTTTAAATTGAAAGCGCAGAGCATATTCCACATCAATCTCATCTGGGTTGTTTAAAACAATCCCTGCTCCACTGTCTGTAGTGCACGAAGAACCATCTATATATAAATTCCACACAGGTATCTCATTATAAAACTCTTGGTCAGACAGAGTTCCTCGGTGGAATATTTGATGCTTCTTTATTTCCTCCTCCAGCACTTCTTGCTGCTCATCGACCAGCTTCTCTTGCTCGTCTGCAGACTGAGGTTGGTCAGAGCTTAAGTTTGATGATCCCATAACATCCACAGGCTGGTCGGTATTCAACCTCTGCTCTTCGGAGGTATCTGAATAGGTGAACTCTGCGATAAAATCTGCCACTGCTTGCCCTTTAAGTGACGTCCTAGGCTCATAAATTATATCGTATTCTCCCAATTCTACAGCCCAATACATCAATCTTCCTGATTTCTCTGGTTTGTGCAGAGCTTGGCTTAATGGCATGTCTGTATACACAACTATAGTATGAGCTTGGAAGTATGGCCTCATTCTTCTACTTGCTTCGATCAATGCCAGTGTTAACTTTTTCAGCCTTGGATATCTGATCTTTGCTCCTCGAAATGCCTTACTAGTGTAATAGATTGGTTTTTGCACTCCATCCTCCACTCTTACTAGCGCCGAGCTTACTGCGTTTTCTGAGACTGCCAGATACAAGTATAGTCTTTCTCCCATTACCGGTCTGGATAATAATGGAGGTGCTCCCAGGTATTTCTTTAATTCTTGAAAATCCTTTTAACATTCATCGTTCCACTCGAAAGTCTTTCGGAGTGTTTTGAAGAATGGAAGGCATCGATCAGTTGCTCGTAACACAAATCTGTTAAGTGCTGCAACTCGCCCTGTGAGGCTTTGTACTTCCTTCTTCGTCGTTGGGGATCATAGCTCCAATAGAGCCTTGATCTTTTCAGGGTTCGCCTCAATTCCTCGTTGATTTACGATATATCTGAGAAACATGCCTTCTCGTACTCCGAATATGCACTTGGTGGGATTCAGCTTCATTTGATATTCCTCTAGTTGATCAAAGGTCTGGACTAAATCAACTAGATGATCAGCAGCTTTCTTGCTCTTCGTCAGCATATCGTCAACATAAACCTCCATGTTATGACCGATTTACTCTGCAAACACCTTGTTCATCAACCACTGATAGGTAGCACCTGCATTTTTAAGTCCAAAAGGCATAACATTATAATAATAAGTTCCCCTTGGGATAATAAATGAGGTACTCTCCCTATCTTCAGGATTCATTTTAATCTAGTTATAACCATAATAAGCATCCATGAAACTTAATAGTTCGTGCCTCGAGGTAGCATCCACTAGTTGATCAATTCGGGGCAAAGGAAAATGATCCTTTGGGCATGCCCTATTGAGGTCGGTAAAGTCTACACACATCCTCCATTTTTTATTTTTCTTCTTTACCATTACCACATTTACTAGCCAGTCAGGATATTTAACATCCTCAATGAAAGAGGCTTTTTGAAGCTTCTCTACTTCCTCCTGTATAGCTTGATTTTTCTCAGGGCTGAACACTTTTCTTCGCTGCTTTACTAGTTTGATTTCCTTGTTCACATTGAGCTCATGACACAAGAAATTTGGATCTATTCCTGGCATGTCTTCATGACTCCACGCAAAAGTTTACTTTCTTCGCCTTAAGAATGCTATCAATTCTTGTTTTATTGATTCATTCAAGGATGCACCAATTTGAGTTGTTCATTCTGGATACTCATCGTCCAGAATGACATTCTCAGTAGCCTCCATAACCTGCCCTTTTATGAGTTGTGACTCGTCTCTAGGGTCTAATGTTTCCATCTTTGTATCTTCTATTTGGTAGGTGGTAGTCTTCTTTCTAAATTCTTCATGCTCTTCCTGCTCGGCAGATGAATAGTAGCATTCTCAAGCTACTTTCTGGTCGCCTTTCACAACTCCCACTCCAAAATTGGTTGGGAATTTTAGATATTGATGCACAGTAGATGGTACTGCTTCAAATTTCTTCAGACCTACTCTTTCCATAATGATGTTGAAATCTGATTGGACGTTTTTATCCATTACAAAAAAGCGTACTCTTTCTGTTCGACAAGAAGGCCATGTACCGATAAGCATATCCAACTTGATCGTCCCAAGTGGGAAAACCTTTTTGCCAGTAAAAAAAGGAGGGGCCTATGATATGGCTCCAACTGGGCTAGCTTAAGATTTAAACTGTCAAAGCACGGATAGAACATGATATCTGTCGAGCTACCATTATCCACCAGTACTCGTGAAATCACCACTTCTCTCATTCTCATCTTGATTACCAATGGATCATCATGAGGATATAGTGCACCTGCCAAGTCGTTATTAGAGAAATCAATGACCAGCTTATCCTTATTCACCTTCCTCGGGCAATCATCTTCAGCTAGATTTATCCGCTGAATGTACGAGCAAGCCTGAGCCTCATTGAGGTAGGCTTTTTTCTCAGCAGTCATATCTTCGCCTCCTGCATCTCCACTTGTAATGACATTACATTCAAATGATCCAAAATTGATAGAAAATACCTCACGTTCTGGCTGTTTTGGTCTTTTGGGGAGATCGGGGTCGTCTTGGTCATCATCCGGATCCTCTTCGTGGCTTCCCTTCTTATCTTTTTTTGTTCGACGAGGAGATCTAGACCTCTGTCTTGCTCGGTCGTTGCTCTTTCCATCATTTCGATGATCAACATACTTGGTCAGCTTTCCTCGTCTGATGAGCGCTTTAATTTCATTCTGAAGAGCTATACAATTTTTGGTCGTGTGACCATGGTCTTTATGGAACTCACAATATTTGGTCTTATTCCTCTTGTCAGGATTTGTCTTCATTTTCTCTGTCCAATTTAGCTCCTCGCTGTTCTTGATTTCTTCCAGAACGTGGTTTATGTCTACTTTCAAAGGAGTATAATTTCCAAGTTTCTTCAACAGTTCCCATGCTGGCTTTGCTTTTGACTGCTTGTTGCCACCATTGTTATTATTCTCTTTCTTTTCAACCTTATTAACCTCCACCTTGGTCTCTTTGGTATCCATATTTTTCTTCACCGCCATAGCCTCCTCGGCGTTCATAATCTTCGCTGCCTTTGACATTAGATCTTCCATGGTTCTAGGAGGATCTTTGGCGAGAGTGTAGTACAATTTATCTGGCAACAGTCCGCTCATCAGAGCAGTAATTGCTGTCTTTTCCTCGTAATCAATAACTTCGAGCTTCTTGTTATTGAAACGAGTTATATAATCCCTGGTACTCTCACCTTCTTTTTGTCTAACACTTAACAAGTGTGCTACTCGTTTAACTGGTTTTGCTCCAAAATAGAAATTTCCAATAAAGAGCTCAGCCAGTTGAAAGAAGTTGAAATCTTCCCCCGAGGAAGATTATTGTACCATATTTGAGCAGATCCGGTAAGAGTTCTCTAAAATGCCCTGCATCTCATCTCATCTGGCATGGCATAGATATCGGCAGCAGCTTGGTATTGTTCTATATAAAGGACAGGGTCAGTTTTTCTATCATATTTAGGAGTCCCAACAGGTGCTTTGAACTTTGATGGTGTGGGAAAATCCACAATTTTCTCGATAAAAGGTGTCCCTTGGACAAAAGTTCTTTGTAGAGGATTCTTGGCCTTAGCTATTTCCCCTAGTCTATCCTCCAACCTTTGAATAGAGCCTTTCCATGCATCATTTCCCTCCTAGGGCCTGTTGGTTCGAGTAACTGATCGTGTTGAATTTTCTTCCTGGGATCTTTCATTACGAGGTGTTGGTCGTGATTGGGCAGAACCCTCCCTTAGATCGGATGGTCGTTGAAAGTTACTCGACACAATCTTAGGAAGACTTCTATTCCTCCTAGGGCCCAAACGATCAAAAGGAGAGACCCTGCTTAATCTCTCCAATGCATTAGTCCTTTCTGGAGAGAGAGTGATGTTTTGTTGAGTATCTGTAGCTTGTACTGATGAAGTTCAACCAGGTTGATAAGAAAAATCATTAGATCTCTCAGTGCGATATGAATCGGTACGTCTGGATCGAGATTCCTATGGGATTAACGTTCGCCTAGTATGCGAAGAAGGTAAACGGGTATTTCTTTGAACGCTTCGTTGTCCTGAATGAGAATATACTCCACCTTGGACAGTTTGTATGAGTTGTCGCATAGTTTCTTGCATGCCTGTCTGGCTTTGGGCTAGATTAGCCATTATACCAGCCAGATCTTGAACATTTGGGGGAGCATATGGATTTGGGGGGTTTCCAGCATTTTGATTACTGGATTCGAGATTATCAGCCATTAGTGATGAATTGTTTTGGTGAAAAACGATAATTACAGTCGTTTCCCATAGACGGCGCCAATCTGTTGATGTAAAAAATTAGACTTGATCTAATTGTTTAATCACAGATAAAAATGAACGTATAAAAAAAGACAAAATTTTTTTAAAGTGGTTCAGCCTTGTAAGAATGGCCTACGTCCACTGTATTTGTTATTGATGACCGTTTGCAGAATTCTCGATAGTAGGTTTACCAAGAAATTCCGAGTCCCCTTCTAATGAGGAGGTTACAATGTATTTATAGCCTTGAGGCTGTACATGTGAAAGAATAATGCATAGCTGTCTAATAGGAGTGTACATCTATACGATAATAATGAGCATTTAATGCGCAGTTATATCCTGGATTCTCTTGATTTGGATACGCTGTACACTTATGTAGCTCGGACCGCCTAAGCTGCTCGGACCGCCTAAGCTGCTCGACACGCTTGAGTTGCTTAGGGGTTGAGTATATCGGTACAATAAAGCTCCTCGACACAATCCATGCTTCTAGGAACGCCTGAGTTGGTCGGGGAGTTTAAGCTCCTCGGAGTCAGTATGTTGTTCAACAAGTGTTTGTGGGTGCTATGTAGATTGACACGTGTCTCCATGTGATTGGTCCATGTCAGCAGACTAAATTTGGTATCAACAATGATTAAGATATAACAGATTCAATTATAAACATGAGTTTTAATCGCAAAAACATAAAGGGGAAACATGACTTTTAAATTAGTTACAAATTATAAAGTGATATTATAGGAAATTTCTTGGCTTAGGTTGAAGAATGAAGAACTCTCGCTTGAATCGTTTACTTTTCTAGTCTATGAGTCTTATTTAATTCTCCAATGTATTATGGCTACTAGGGTTTATTTTAGTTAATATATTAACACCATTTTAAAAGTCCTAATCTCATTAAAAACTCTAATTTCCACACCTCTTATTGAGGCTTAATTTTGAGCCCTTAAATGAGCCAAAAATACTACCCAGAATAACCCAAAACTCACCCTATGGGTATACCTACCCCTGAGCCCAACCTAAGACGATTAAAAGACATAATCGGGACTCCGTAGTCAACTCGGGTATACCTTATATCTCATGATAAAACCTCACAACATAAAAAAATAATTAATTATTTTATGCGTAAGCGCATATAATCCACATAACTAATTACATTTATTAATTAAGATGGAATGCGACACAATGAAATCACAAAATATGCACATTTAATTATCATCTAATTATGCAATTGTTAATTACTAATTATCTCAAGTAATTGTAATTTCTTCTCACAATTAATAAATAAATGTAAAAAATAATCCTAAAAAATACGTAAAGGAATTTCGTCCTCGGGGTTCAACACGTACCTGATGATAAGATTTCCAAATACTTATTTTACATGTTATCCTCACTCTTCCACATTGACTCATTATCAATGTGTTGTACCCACTAGACACGCAATAAAGAAACCACTTTGGAATGAAGTTTACACTCCCTACGATCCAAAATAGCGACGCTCTTCTCCTTGTAAATCACATCGGGCTGAAACCCTATCTAATTAATATCTATGTGCTGATAGGATTTCTCGTCTCTAAGGAACCTCCGTAATGTCGATACATGAAAAAATCATGGATCCTCTACAACTGATCTGGTAAGGCCAGACGGTACGCTATTGGTCTGATCCTTTCAATAATGGGAAATGGCCCCACATACCGGGGAGATAACTTCCCTTTCTTCCAGAATCGCATAAATCCTTTCACGGGAGATACCTTGAGTAACACCTGATTTACAACATCAAAGTCTAGGTACCTTCTCCCTGTATCTACATGACTCTTTTAACGATCCCGGGAAATTTGAATAATACCTCTGATCCTCTCCACCTTCTTTAAGGTGTCCTGAATGAACTCTGGTCCTAGAAGCTTATTGTTCCCCACCTCTAACCAATAAGAGGGTGAATGCAAAGGTATCATAAATAATGCCTCAAATGGCGCCATGCCAATCGTGAACCCGTAACTATTGTTGTAAGTAAACTTCACTAATGGTAAGTACTGATCCCAACTGCCTTTAAATTTCAGAATACATATCTGTAACATTTCCTCCAAAATTAGATTCACCAACTCCATCTAACCATTAGTTTGTGAGTGATATGAGATAATCAACCTCAAATTTGTCCCCAACGCCTACTAGAAACTTCTCCAAAAGTGGGACACAAATGCCTTATCCCTATCGAACACAATATTAAGTGTTGCACTATGCAACTTTGCAATATCTATAAGAAAGAGATTAAATTACTGCTCTAAAGTATAATTCATCCTTACTAGCAAAAGGTGGGACACCTTTGTCAATCAATACATAATCACTCGATTGTGTCCCCGTTGTGCCGTAGGTAGCCCCATGATAAAATTTACGGAAGTTCTCTCCCATTTCCACATCGGAATCTTAAGAGAATGTAAAACACTTACTGGTCTCTGAAAATATACCTTCACCATCTGACACGTGGCACACTTCGACACAAACTCGACGATGCCTTTCTTCGTGTGCGCCCACTAATACCGACGCCTCATATCTTGGTACATCTTATCCCCACCTGGAGGCACCGAAAAAATGTGACCCTCTCCTCAGTCATAACTCCCCATCCTCTGGAACTACTAACCTACCATGGAACTGTAAGTCTCCCTTAGAACTATCGAGTAAGACCCCGCTCCATCTATCAACAATCTTCTGATATTGTCTTGACAAGAAGAATCCTCTACTAGCGCATTCACGAGGCGAATAATGATCTCAAGTGTGATGCTAATAACTACCATAAACGAGCGACACAAACAATCCTCTATGAGAAGTGAACCCCATTTCACCTTCCACGCTGTTGCAAGATCAACTATCAGTCTACGGCTAAAGATACATGCGACTGTATTCGCCATTTTTGACTTATACTAAATATCGAACTAATAATTCTATACAAACTTGTAACACCCCGTATTTTTGTGAATATTTTAAATTACACATGTGCTCATAATTTAATTAATTTGATAAATAGAGTTAATTGAATAAATGTTAATTAGTGAATATTTGGATTAATATTTATGTGTTAGTATATTTACTTATGCGATAAGTAAATGGAAACGTGTTATTTTATACTACGTCGTAAGTGAATAAAATTGATGAGTTTGACGATATCTCATTTGGTACGTTCGTGTGGGGTTGTGTTGGAAATGAGATGGGAAATTGATGTTAGGTGACTCAGATGGTGATTTCGACTACAAGGATAATCGAGGATGGGTCAAGATAGTCAAAATTAGGTACCCAAGGGTAGTAATCAGGTTCTAGGGACTTTTTAGACTAATAAAGACCCATATAGGGGTGTTCGGGTTATTTTACACTTAGTCTATAACCTAATTTCAGGATTTGTGTTATAAGTAGGGAAGGTGGATGGTGTGGGAAGCCATTCCACCATCCCAAGAGATCAAAACTTCAGAGAGAAGACAAATGAGGAGGTTGAATTCTAGAGGAAGACAAGAAAATTAATCCGGGAGGTGATTGGACCAATTTTCGAGAAAGAATCAGCACATAAAGAGGTATCTAAGAGGAAGATCAGAAAGTGTTTAGACTTGCTTTATGATATATGTTATGTCTTAAATTCATATTCGAGTTGGTGAAAAATATGGATTTTGGGAATGATATCATTGTAGATGATTTAATTGTAATCCCATATATATAATTTGAGATTTAATTATATATAAGATATGATCTTGATTTAAATCTGATAATGATTCATACAGAAGCGAAAATCTTGATTGTTTCTTAAGAGAAATTAAGAATCTTGAAATTTAATTAAGAAAGTGAGTGATTTCTTGTTATTTATGTCAAATCCCATGGATTAGGATGATATTGGGTAATTTAGGACATAAAAATGTGATTCTTTATGGTTAGAATTGATGGAATTATGTTCGGTTGAATTTGGGTGAAGTTTGGAGACCCTATAGTGCTTAGAAGATGGAGAAAACTCGCCGATCTTGTAACAGGCCAACCCAGGCCCGAACCAGGGGGTGAATCGATTTAGTCCACATGTTTAGACTAGGTTGGGTAACTTAATGGTTTCTTGAATAAGTTTGGATCCGAGTTGATTTAGGAGGTCTGTAAGTGGGATTAATACTTCTCGAAAAATAATTAGGATATTATTTTACCCTGGGATAGTCGGGAATAAATTCCGAGGTGTGGAAATACAGGTGTTTATGGTGAATAACACTCGGTAATTAATTAATGAAATCGGTTTGGGATTTCGGATAAAATCAATATATGTGCTAGAGAATAATGGCTTAGTGTCCAGAATAATAATGGCATTTGTGAATTAATTACATATATATATATATATATATATATATATATATATATATATATATATATATATATATATATATATATATATATATATAGAGAGAGAGAGAGAGAGAGAGAATATATATATATGTATGAATATATCTGTGCGATTGATATATTTGAAACATACCTACTCTAGGGGTGCTATAATTGCAGGTTGCACGTAGTGGGCGATCCACTCTGACGTCGGCCAGCTGGTGTCAGATCGGTTCCCTGGGTCATAGGTTTATCGCCCGATCACTTTATATGAGTTTTGAGTCTATTGGGATAATGTTGTATGGTTATAACCTACGGATATATGACTTTGACCACCTCCGATTATGCTTTTATGTTTGGGTTTGGTGGCAAGATTTCTACCCGATAGACCAGGTGTGGTACGTGACATTGCTTTGCATCAGATTATCAGCATCTGAAGTCACATGGTTTAAAGCTCTATGATCTTGATACCAATTAGTGTCTTCATACTCAGAAACAAGATTGCTCATGGTGGAATGGGTCAAGAAAGATGATGGAATATCATTTTGAGGCTGAGAAGGTTCTGGTAAAGATCTGTTATGCAGTTGAGAAGGTCCATTGAAGCTATGATCAAAAAAATAGTCGCACTTGTCAAGAATGTGACCATATCTCCCACAAAGTTGGCATTTAGGCTTACTACATCATGTCCAATTGAAACGACCTATGCCTATGTATCCACAATAATTTCATCTATTTCTAAAATTTTGATATCGACCTCTTCCGCTTTGAAAATGACCAGAAGATCCTCGATCAAAGTATGCTCTTCGTAGATTAGAATTCTGATTAGCAGTATAGTAGGTAGACGTAAAGGAATCAAGTGCTTTGTGATCGTTTTCAATTTTCACTTCCTGTGCCATTAGCAATGCATCAACTTCATCAACAGAATAATCATCAGTTCGAGTATAAATAGAGATTGTGAAAGGATCATACTCTGAGAGAAGGCCATCCAATATTGCATTAACATGTTCTTTCTCAGTGAGAAGATGACCTACTAAAGCTAGGGCATCTTCAGTTTAGAGAAATAATCATGAACAAATAGTGATCCTTTCTTCAGACTCTGTAGTTCTGTTTTGAGTTGGATAACCCTGGCTCTAGTTTGTAATGAAAAATACTTCAACAACTTTTTCTAGATTTGAGAGGATGTCTCACATCCTACCAATAAAGGAAGAATTGAGTCTGAAATTGAGGAGAGAATCCATGATAGGAGCAACTGATCCTGTTATTCCCAATTTAGGTATTCTTAAAAAATTAACCCTAATTTCTCATCATCAACACACTTAAACTTCGAAGGAATACTATTTTCATCAAGAAGAAAACGATGAAGGCCATAGCCTCTAACTGCAAATAGGATTTTTATTTCTAGATCAAGAAATTTTTTACATCTAAATTGACAGATAAAGAATGAGAGAATGTCACCAGAGAGAATTTTGAGATTTCTGTGGTGGCATTTGAAGTAGCAGTATTACGAGCATTATTTGGAGGATCGTTTGTATCGTTTGTAGAAGAAGAGGTGCGTTGCTCTGATACTATGATAGATATCAAAGAAAACCCTAGATTGAGAGATGAAAGAGAAGGAGAAATAAATGAATGATTTGGGAGAAATAGAATAATGATTTCATCATAACAAACTTGATACAAGAGAAGTATGTATACAGGTTGTACAAGAGCTGAATAAAAGACACGTATC
Organism: Sambucus nigra; assembly: GCA_949130495.1. NCBI lineage: Eukaryota > Viridiplantae > Streptophyta > Magnoliopsida > Dipsacales > Adoxaceae > Sambucus > Sambucus nigra. The sequence goes on along the minus strand of OX422208.1, from coordinate 526,726,464 downwards.
CATTACTAATTTATACCCCTCACATATGTTTATATATTTTTTTGTAGCTAAAGGTGAAATTATGTGTAAAATCATGGGGTAATAAGAACAGATTACTATAAATAATTAGGGGTTGAGATGGAAAAAAAATCTTGAAAAATACTCGAGTTGATCATTTGTGACGGAATAAACAAGGGCAAAGTTTAAAGAGTCAATTAATGTATAGTCCCCAACATCAATACATATTTTGTAAAAAAATACTTATTTTTAGTTTAACAAATTTAGTCCCTAGAACATCTTTTTATACAACACTCTCTTATTTTTAAAGGTCCGCGCTAGAGCCACCCAACCCCTGCCCATATTCTCATCGGGGCGCCGACGAGGGAGGCCGGAGCTCCGGTTGTGGGGTGGGGGAGGGAGGGGAGAGGGTAAATGGGTTTGTGTGTGTCCTTATTTTGAGTGTTTTTATGTGGTGATGGACTTTTTGGAACAAATAAAAAGTCTGGAACTAAACGTTTATTAAAAAATGTTCGAGGGACTATTCGTCGATTGCCCTATGTTTAAATCTTACAGTCGTGATCTTTGGATCAGTTGTTGTTCGAATCAATAAATCATCATTCACCATTGTAGCTTGACCGAATAAGAACTAGGGGTTTTCGCCTTAAAATGGATAGAGAGTAAGAGAGATAAATAGTTTAGAGAGAGAGCGAGTTAATACCAAATGTATTATGGATGGTGTTATTTTTTTCCCAAGATTATTTATATCAACTTGATTGCACAAATAATGGTGGTTTATAATGCCACATATGCGCTACGTGATAACTCAAATCTTTGTGTAAATTTCTATAACACAAGAAAGTCAGATGGCTCAATTTGTTTAAAATTGAAATGATCGGAGTCGACATTGCAAAATTGACATAATGGGTCCAAAATTTCAAAATCATCGCAAATATTAGGGTTAGATTTACAATTAACCTTTAAATAATTTAATCAATTAGAGAATGTTAATGGATAGATATGTGTGATACTCATATGAGATTTGCCTAAAATGCTAATTTCATTAGATATCATTTAGGGATTTTTTCATGGGGAATTTACTAAATAGTCTCTCGAACTTTTTCTAATACATGTTTAGTCCAAGCCTTTTTATTTTGCACTAAAAAGTCATTCACTGTGCCAAAAAGGCTTTACCATGTCCTGCCGCGAACCTTTAAAGATAAAAGAATAAGGGACTTTTTGGTACAAAATAAAAAGCTTTGACTAAATGTGTATTAAAAAATATTTAAGGGACTTTTTGATATTTCATCATTTTTCTATTCTAGTCCCCCGCTATTAAATTGTTTGCGGTTTAGTCCACTAAGATATTTTTAGGTTCTAAGGCCACTCCTTAATCTATAACTTATATGTTAACGTTAAGATATACACAAACCTAACACTTCTACATTATAAGAATATGTGTATACAATATAAATTGGTAATTTTATAGTTCTGTCCCTCGTAAGCAATTTTTAGATTCTAAAATCAAAACAATAATTTTTTAAATACCTAAGTTTTTCAAACACCTATAATTCAATACTCTCTTATTTTTAACGGTTCGCGCTAGCGGCACACTCCTCATGCCTATGTCGGTGCAGTTGGAGGAGGGGTAGGTTTTTGAAAGATTAATAGAAATAAATGAGTAAATTGATTTGTGCGTGTTTTTAAATATCTAAAAATTGTTTGAGTATATCTTAGTGTCTAAAAAATGTTTGTTAGGAACTCAACTGTAAAAATTCCTTTAAAATTTAACTCATAAATTATGAACATAATATTTATACAAATCCATGCATACATAATATAATTTTTATCATAGATTACTGAAATTTAGATATATATTACATAGAAGAACCTCAACAAGAAAAATATAATTTGTAACCTAAAACCAAGAAAAAGTATATATTAGTGAGTAGATCTGAACAAACCTTGTATTTTTATATTAAAAAATTAACCCAGCAGTACCATACATGCTGACTTTGTAACATTAGAAAATTGAACTATTAAATGAAAAAGGTCAAATAATTTGTATTTTCACAACTAAAAGTTACTTCAGTTCACTTTGTAGTAGATTGCATTCTGTATCTTTTCTACTCAAAAGAGTAATCGTACACTTATCTTAATTTCTCATCATTTTAGTTTTTTTAACTGGGTTATCTTATATATTAACGAAGTTATATTCTCATTTAAAATGTAGAAAAGAAAATGATTTCGTTCTTTTTATCACCTAGTCTAGGTGCAACATTACTTAACAAAAAAACAACGACCGCCGCCAACAGTATCGGATACTTAGCTGCGGTGCTTTGAGTCACGTGCCAGTCTCATATGCATTACGCTGTTTGCATGAAAGACAACGTGTCACAGCCCAATGCTACGTGGCAATCATCCGGACAGGAAAACCACGTGTCCACGTCTCACCTAAACAGCCTACACTTGTCCTAATCACAGAGCCGAAACAACTCACGCCTGTGATCTCTCTTGCTATATATAAATTCAAATTCAACCAACCCTTACCAGCTCAATATCAGATCAAAAACCAAACAAAGCAAGCGAAAAAATTGTATTACAAGTTGGTTTAAAGATTCAAGTGGTTATACTTATTTCAAAAATAGAAGCAATGGCATCAAAGCAGCAAGTTAAGGAAGAGAGAGCCGAGGCAGCCGCTAGAATTGCAGCCTCTGAGCTAGGTGATGTTAACAAAGAGAGGAAAGAAAATGAAGAAAGAGGTAGAATTGAGAATTTAGAAACAAGAAAAGTGGAGTATGAGCCACGACAAGAGACCACTGGTGTTATCGACACTATATTGAAGTCAGTTCAGGGTACTTTGGAGCATGCAAAGGAAGCTGTTGTCGGTAAAACCCAAGAGAAAGCCGAGAAAACCAGCGAAGGTACCGAGGTGGCTTCTCAAAAGGCCAAAGAGATGAAAGGCACCACTTCCGAGAAGGCCGAACAGACAAAGGACACAACTATGGGGAAGATGGGGGAGTATAAAGAGTACGCTGCAGATAAGGCGAAACAAGCTAAAGACTCAACGCTGGGGGAAACTGGAGATTACAAAGATACTGCAGCAGAGAAGGCAAAGCAGACAAAGGATTCAACATTGGAGAAAGCTGGTGAATATAAAGACTATGCAGCAGAGAAAGCAAAGGAAACGAAGGATACAACAATGGAAAAAGCTGGTGAGTACAAGGATCATGCGGCTGAGAAGGCAAAACAAGCCGAGGACGCAGCTTTGGGGAAGGCGGGTGAGTACAAAGATTACGCAGCACAGAAGGCAAGAGAAACAACGGATTATGCAGCAGAGAAAGCAAAGCAGACCAAGGACACTACAGCACAGAAAGCGGTTGAGTACAAGGATTATGCGGCAGAGAAAGCAAAGGAGGCAAAAGATACTGCAATGGGGAAAGCCGGTGAATACAAAGACTATACCGCCGAGAAGGCCAATGAGGCTAAGGATTACACTGCTGACAAGGCAAAGGAGGCCAAGGACACTACAGCACAGAAAGTAGTTGAATGCAAAGATTATACTTCTGAGAAAGCAACAGAAGGGAAGAATACTACAGTTGGCAAGATGGCTGAATTGAAGGATTCTGCTGCCGATGCTGCAAAGAAGGCTATGAATTTCTTAACTGGTAAAAAGGAGGAAACTAATCACAAGGCAACAGAAACTGGTGAAGTAGCCAAGGTTAGTCTTAGTCGTATTTGAGGTTTTTTGGGAGTTATTGATTGCCCATAAATATATGAAGTAGCCATGTTATTTTTGAAGCAAATGAGTAACTATGATATATGGGGTTTTGTAGGAGAAGTTGAGTGCAACTGAGGAGGCAACGAGAAGAAAGATGGAAGAAATGAAGCTTAAAGGGGAGGGCTACCAAACTAACGTTCCTGACGAAAGGCGTGATCAGGGCTGTGGGATTACGGAGGTGCTTGGGATGGATGTGGAGACTACTCCCGCCGGAGATGAAGCAGAGAAAGCTGCGAAAGCCTGGCCAGGCTTTTAATGACGTTGGACCAATAGAAGATGAGGTCATAGTTGTGGAGCGTGTGGACCATCGTCCGGGCAAGATGTGAAATAATGATCTGCGTAGTATGTGTATTTGTCTTGGGGATTTTTTGTGGGAAGTTAAAGTTTGATTTTGTGGATCTATGAATAGTGACTAATTAGCTTCAGCTACTTGTTACTTGTTTGTGTGGGCGTTAACTTCGTTTGAAGTATATATGAACTATTCATAAAAGATTTGAGTCATAAAAGATTAGTCATGTTTTTTTAACAAATGGTTTCAATTCATTTATTGAGTATTTTCATCTTTAAGATGACAGCTGAAATTGTCATCTTCATGTGAGAATGGGAACGTAGGTTCTGCGTTGCTAGTCGTTTTCTCCCAAAATGATCTCTGTGACTGAACTTTTTTTTGGTAATCGGGCCAACCCAAGTAACTGGTAATTTATCCATAGATGTTAATGCTTCGCGTGTTAAGATATGAAAGGAGATTAACTGGTAATCTATAATATAAGATCTTCTGCAAATCATGATTTGCCTTACTGGATCGCAATAGTAACATTGCATTGTCTTGAAAAACTTAAAACGATTTCACGGGCAAAAGTTGAAAAAAGTTATATCATAAGGGATCGCAATAGTAGCATTTCATTGTCTTGAAAAACTTGAAACGATTTCACGTTGCAAAGTTGAAAAAAATTAAAATTATGATGATAGAAATATTAAATTAAGCCAAAGAATAAAGTATTCTGGCCAGGCTTAGCAACTAAATTTGGAGGAGCCCGATCGTTAGAAGAATTTTTATCATGTCAAAACCCAAAACCCAATCTTATGAATGAAAAAAGATTACCAAGTGAAAACTAACCAAAAAATGAGCCATACAGTTTATGGTTTATCCCTATTCTGTTCTCTATTTATAATTGCTGCTATAATGTTGGAGTAATTTATAATCGTGTATTAGTCCATTTTATATTAATTTAGTACATTATTAAAATTTAATTAGCTTCACTTAACATAACATTGACACTCTACTTACACATGACATGAGTTTCATTGCATGGTCAATTTAAGGATTTTAAAGATCGTTAACCATGGATTGAGTTTCATATTATACATGTAGAATATGTCTCAGATAAGACTAGCTTTGGTTACAATTACAAAAACGAAAACAGGTTCAATTAAGGATTGATCTCTGAAGTGGATTAAAACCTGTTACGTCATGAAAGTCTCGATTTCAAATCAAGCTACCCTGCATAGCAGTGGTGATTACTTTAGCCGTGTTGTTATAAGTGACCTTCCTCAATTTTAGTCCAAAGTGGTATTGGTCTTATGTTGATACTTGTATAAATTAAGTTAAAAGTTTTTGCATGTGATGCCGTTTTAGAGGACAAATTATTCTTGAGTAGAAAGTTATAACATATGGAAGATCTACCAGAGGTGTAAGCGGTACGGTTTGATCGGTAAATAGTAGATACCAATACCAAAACAAACTCTAAATGGTAAAACCAAACCGTACCAGTTTACCACCCGGTACACCAAAATCAATACCAAAACCAAATCGGCTGGTATTTCGGTTTTTTCGGTAATTTCGGTTTTTTCTGGTTTCGGTAAGTTCTTGTTTTTTCTGGTTTCGGTAAATTCTGATTTTTTCTGGTTTCTGATTTTGGTTTTTTTTGGTTTCGGTAAATAACATTAAAAGTCCCAAAAAACCAAAAACAAAACCAACTAACTTTTTTAAATATTAAAACCAAAACCAAAACCAACTTTTTTCTGTTTTTGGTAAATTTGGTACGGTAATTTTGGTAAATTCGGTACGGTACGGTAATTTCGGTACGGTTTTTTCTGGTTTCGGTAAATTCGGTACGGTATGGTAATTTCGGTACGGTTTTTTCTGGTTTCAGTAAATTCGGTACGGTAATTTCGGTAAATCGGGTTTTTAAATATTAAAACCAAATTCAACCAACTTTTTTGCGGTAATTTCGGTTTTGGTAAGACCGGTTTCTGGTATTTAAATATATGAAATCAAAACCATTTTTTTTCGGACCAAAACGGTACGGTACGGTAAAAACCAGTACCGCTTCCACCCCTAAGATCTACGATCAAATGAAAAAGAGAAAAGAGGGGTTGGAATTTTATATTGACATAAACCAAAATACAATACAATGAAAAGCAGGAAAGAGAATATATATCTTACTACAATCACTTAATAAGAAAATAAAAGGAAAAATATTAAAGTTCCCTTAATGCTAAATAAAACTCTAATATCTCCCCTCAAGCTCACGATGCCGCAACGAGAAGGATTGAGAGTTTGCCAACCAAAAAACAAAAATGCTGAACTGGATGAGATTTCGTAAACATATCAGCTATCTGTGCGGAAAAAGAAATAAAAGGCAAAGTGATGATGCCATGTGTAAGATGATGACGAGTGATATGACAATCAATCTCGATGTGCTTAGTCCTCTCATGAAAAAACGAATTGTAAGAAATCTGAATAGCACTCTTATTATCACAGTACATAGGAGTGGGCACAGAGAGAGAGAGAGACCCATATTTGCAAGGAAACGACGTAGCCAAACAATCTCACGAGTAGTAGAAGCCATAACACGATACTCAGCTTTCGTGAAGATACAGAAACAACAACTTGCTTTTTGCTCTTTCAAGAAATAAGAGAACCGCCCTGAAATACACAAAATCCAGTAACTGACTTGCGATCTGTAGGATCCACATCACCAAAAACAGGAGAATTGTAAGTGTTTTAAATAGGGGTGGCAATTCGGGTTAGTCGTGTCATTTTCGAGTCGTGATGATTTTGATTTTATTATAAGTTTTAGGTAATCTTAAATCTATACAAGCTAATCTTGTCATGTTCGGGTTATTACCATAAACGGATTATCGTGTCAAAAATTGTCAGCCCTAGTTTTAAACACTTGCAAATGGCATAAGTAAGTGTTTAAAACACTTACAAATCGACGCGTTGCAAAAAAATATAAGTGTTCAAAACCGTTGCAAATGTCATTTGTAAGTGTTCATTGGGAACACATATCTGTTTTGGACAGCCATTACAAAAACTTTTGTAAGTGTTCTTAACACTTACATATTAAACTTTTGCAAGTGTTTTAAACACTCACAAAATTTTTGTTTGCAAGTGTTTAGAACACTTACAAAATTCAGCAAACTTTTTTAATTTACAACAGTTATAAACACTTGCAAAAGAATATATATATATATATATTCTGTAACGGTTCAAAACACTTACAAATATTAATCTTTAAGGAAAACAATGTTCATTGTGTAAGTGTTATGAACACTTACATAAATTAAAATATTAAAAAAATAAAAATTATCCACCGCATACAACCAACCTCACATATAACAAATAATAAAAACAGCTAAAAAATATAACAATTATATCCAAACACTTTCATACAATACTTCATTATATGTTCGACATAAACAAACACTCTCATAAAAAAAAGGAAGCAAGAACACCAAAGGTATATATTGTGTATTCTCCTTAACAAACTTCAAACATCTAGTTATTTTATCCAAATACACATGTTCCACAACCCTATTAGTATGGTAAGGAAATCATGTCGATAAGAGTATTGTCACTAGCTCCCTGAAGAGATCAATACCAGTAATCACATTCGTCGCTAAATGACTCTCCATGTGCATAAAAAACAAAATCAAAGTTTCTACCACTTCAGCATTCCTATCGGCAAAAGATGAAATGACACTACTAATGAGAGTCTGATAAAAACCTGAGTAACATCACGAAATTCAAATTTAGCAATCGTTTTATGTGATTGTGGACAAACAAACACGTGACTCTAAAAAGTCAAGCACACGAGTCCAAGAAAAAATATTAAAATGAAAGGGGGATAACCCAACAAGAGTTGTAATATTTACACATATTGATAAAAATAAAATAGAAATTACTAATAATCTCTAAGAGACTACAGATATATCCCTACAATATTTCATTATGACAACTAAAAAATATTTTGTTTAAATCTCCACCACCTACCATATTTGCAATTCAAAATTCAAATTATATTGATAAAAATAAAAGTAGACTTTAAACTTCCAAGGATCTACTAGTGGGATCCTCATCCTTCATAGTTTACACAAACCTGAATCTACCAAAGAAGAGTGATATGCCAACCAACTAACAACTTGTAAAGATAAAAGAAAGTAGTACTAAAGGCCTAGTCATACACACCTGATAACCATTTGCTCCAGAACCTGGCTTTGACCCACCATTCTTGACGTCATCAACGGAATTATTATCACTACTACTTTGTGCTTGAGAATATTGTTGAACATGGACTGGCGAACTTGTAGAAATTGAAGGGGACCCTTGTGATGGAGCTGAGCCAGCATTTGATGGGGTCACAGGCCTCTGATACTGGGTAGCATTAGTCTCTGGGTTCCAAAAGTAGAGATATCCAGTCTTACCATCAACTAAGCCTCTCCATGGTTTAGGGAAAGTAGGATTCGCTGGAGTATAACGTGGACCAGCGGAAGAGGTAGTTGCAGTAGCCGCCATATCAAAGCTTCACTTTCAAGTATCTTATATCACCAAGAAATGGCAACGTGAATATAAAAAATACAAATAAATTGGATGGTAATTTTAATGGCGGAAAAATAATAGTAATGCAGTCTTGTTTTGAACTAAAATTAAATCATTAACCACAATTTATAACTATAAACCGCAATATGGATCATTATTATCAGTACACAATTCATATTATCAGTAATGATTGATTCTGATGAACTGAATACATGAAAATGAGGATCATTATTACCAATTGTTATATGCCTCACGCACCTATTGTATCAGTGTATCATAAAGGACAAAGCGTTTATTCTTAAAGAATCCATACATGTATGCCTGCAAAATATTGACAAACATAATTAGTCCACAACTAATAAAAGAAAGAAATTCAGAAAGAAAAGAAAAGGAAAATGTATTGGATATGGGAGTGTTATCCAAGTAAATATATCTGAATTACTCACTCTAACCATCTTTTTAACACAAACTTGTCACTATTCTTTGTATATTGCGGAAATATGGATTGCAAAGTTAGAACTTTAATAAATTGCATGTTGGTAGTGGGAACTCAAGGCAATTTGAGATTGAATTGTTGGGCTTCTCTTTTAGTGTCACGATTTACCATGTATATGTGTGGGATGTGAGAAGATGGTTTAGTAGATGTGTAGTTAAGATAGGTGCACATATGTTTGTGGTGGTTGTCATATTATGTACATATAATCTATATTATAATGAAATGAAGGCACATAAATGTAAACTAAACAGGTATGGTTCATCCTACCCTAAGTGAATTTCTATTTTATCTCCACGCCTTTGTTTCTGTGGAATCAAAAAATCTTCATGAAGACGCATGCAAAAAATATGAAAATTTCAAAAATAGATATACAAGAGATGTGGAAATTTATATGCTTCAAATAATTGTGGTTTGCATCTAGTGCGAGTATGGGCTTAGTTGCTTATTTGATAAATTATGAGAGTATAGATTGGCAGCGTTCAGTTACTCTAAGAAAATGCGTCTTCTAAGGGGTCCCTAAGCATTTATTTATAGGCTTAAGGTTACAATTCATCTGGGATTGGGAGTCAGAATAAAAGTTAGAATATGAATTACTCTATACATGGTAATTTCTACTCTTTTACTCTTAAGGAGATCCTTCAGTTAAATTTGGAACAAAATTTGCGTAACTTATGAGTGGTGATGGTCCAGAAGGAATAAAAAAAATACAGTTGTGTTGTAGAAACTATAAAGCAGAAGGAAAGTTTATACATTTTGTTTATGTGATAACTAAAAGTAGAGGTAAAAGTTACCTGAAACAAACACGGTAATCTAGGTTTGAGTTATCTTTTGACTCAGTTGAAAAGTACACTCAGTTGAAACGTTATCGAAATCATTAGCGTTTTTTGAGTTATCTTTTGACTCAACACCAAAATCTAGGTTTTCATCAACAAATTTCTTTGTTTCTACAGGCTGATCTGATCTACTGATGAATTCTAGACTTTCATCATCAGATTCATAACCTTTCAGCTCGTTACCTTGAGATTCACAATTTTGACCTTCAAAATTCTCAGAATTAACCAAACTCAACAGAATTTTTTATCAATGAACAAAAATAAAAAATGCCCAAGTTCCAACTGTTTCACCACTACAGCTTCTATGAGGAATCCCCAAGCCCAATATTTCAAACAATGCTTACAAAAATCCCTTAAAGGATTAAGCAAAAAACATTTAATGAGTTTTGTAAATCATGAAAAACCCTACTTTTACACCCTGTATCATAACCAACATTATGTGTCTTTTGACCTCATATTTAAATAAACATTATATCCACACCATGGTTCAAATTTAAAATATCAATTCAGGGATAACTAATGAAGTGGTAACAAACAATGTAATAGTATCAAATCTTTGGGATGCCCATGCAAATTATGTGTCAAGCATAAAGCAAAAAGTGATGTATTCAAATTCACAAGGTGTGCATAACTATAGTTTTCGCTTTATTATATCATTCCATTATTAGAGCCTCCATAATAAGTAGTTAAAATACACTATAAAGTATAATATTTAAAGAGCGAGTTAGCAAAATGTTTTAGTGGGTATATAGTATATTTGGTATATTAAGCTACAAAAAGAAAAAGAAAAAAACTCAAAATAGTACCATTTAAAATTGGTGCGGAACATCAAATTACCATTTAAGATCTTGATATTTCATTTGGAATTTAAGGGTGTATTCTCAATCAAATTTGAGCCAGCAAACTAAGCAGTTGTAGATGATTAGGCATAAATTCTTCCTAATTTATCCCTTGATTTAGTTACTTTTAGCACCTCTAACAACGTAATCGAGTTGACTTTATCTCATAATCTTGCTACTGACTAATCCTAATGAGTACACCGAGTTTCTAGTATTTCGTAGTGATTTTATAGGTATTTGATGTCAAGAAACGGAAGAAGGAAATCGGAAGAATCAAGAAAGAAAACAAAGAAAGTCAAAAGGGCAACAATGTAATTTCCACTTGGAATTCGGATGAGGTACCTAAAGAGAAGTTGAAGATATCACATTCATGAGCACATAGGAAGAAACGACACTTCAATCGGAGTCCGAGAACAAAAGATATGAGCAGTCAAAGTTGAGAAGAAAAGTCAAATAGACAGACCGATCCGCCCCTACCCCGGACCGGTCCGCTATGCAAATTCCAGTAGACCTCGGATCGAAAGCAAATCGAAGAAGGTAGAAATTAAAAGAATCGGTCCGCCCCAAAATAAAAAGAATCGATCCGCTTTAGAGGCAGACCGGTCCGCCTAAGGCCCGAACCGGTCCGGGTATCGAGATTTGCAAATCTGATCTTCTCCTAAAAGAGTCCTAGTGCAGCTGAAATTCCTAAATTCTTATAGGGTATAAAAACCCATTTTCTTATTATTATTTGCACGGAGAATAACAGAGAATTTTAGATAGTTTTCCATTATTTTCCAGAAACCCTAGTTTAGATACAATTTCCAATTTTAATTCCAAGATTGAAGCTTTGTTCAGCGATTATTTGATTACCAGTTTTATTCATTTCTGTTGTTACTGCTTCGGTAAAAATTAGTGAGTAATTTCCTCTTTTCAATTCTATTCTCCATCAATTCACAAGTTTTCTTTAGATTAATCATTAATTCCTGCACATTAAACATTGTTTTCATTACTTTCAGCATGTTAGGCTAGATTTTCTAAGGCCGGGATACATGAACCCAACCTGATGTGTTAATTGCACGTGTATAACATTAATCCTCTGAATTTAGTGATTGAATACGACCGTATTACGCAGGAACATAAAAATTGTAGGTCTTTATATCTCGTTTGCCTCTGGGTAACCGTGGTGATTTAGAATGCAATTTGAGTGTCACTATCGCGATACTGATTTACTCGTCCTCAGATTAAGTATGACGCGGGCTTGAACCTCGTATACGTAATGCTTGGGAGTACTAAATTCTGGGTCAAATTAATCAGTTAAATTTACGATTAGTATTGTAACTGCAATACACTAGGTAATTTAGGTAATTTAGTATAACTGCATCTTTACTCAGTTCAAAAGTTTCAAATTATTTTTCAATCATATTTTAGGTAATTTAGTATAACTGCATCTTTTCATAATTTCATAATTGCACTTAGTGTAGTCAATTCTCAAAACCAAATCATTTTCTCTTTCTTTCTAGAGTCAAAGTTAGGATTCCTCCGTCTTTTCCCGTCGTTACAACTTCGTTGTCGTTTTTCCCTGAGGATCGATACCCGACTTGTCGGATTATTACTTGAGCGACAGGCTTGCACTTGAGCCTAGAGAGTACGCACTTCTGAGACACATTTTCAGTCGCGTCAAGTTTTTGGTGCCGTTGTCGGGGAATTAGGTCGACTTAGGATTAGATCGAGTCAATCCAAAGCTTTGACCAAAAAAATCTCCAAAAATCCAAAAACATACAAAAAAATCAAAAAGCACAAAAAGACTCACCATCATCTCTCACAATATATTAATGCAAAATTCTGAACTCACTCCCACACCTCAGAATACTCCAACTAGCATTCACGAAAATCCAATCGTTGAGTATAACCGCGATAGCCCCCACACTCCTAACGCCCCATAGTTCTGGATCCCACCTCTCACACCGTCACACTCAATCTCAAACAACACTCCATTTTCCTTCTTAGGACACACCCCCGAGTACACCTAGAGCACACCAAGTGAGAGCACCGAGTCGTTAAGTGAGAGGGAGATGTCTCAACACGGTAGTGCACCCGCCGGTGAGGAAGAGCCCTCATACCGCCCGTTGAGAAAATTCTTATATCCCGAGCGCACTGTCACTCCAGGATGCATTATACTCCCGTATAATGCCGGGCAATTCCGTTTCAAAAATGGGATGATCCAGATGTTACCACACTACCATGGTATGGATTCCGAAAAACCATACCTCCATATTAGGGAATTTGAGGATGTGTGCGATACTCTCAATGATCAAACTTGCACCCAAGGGGTGATCCGCCTCAAACTCTTCCCTTTCTCGCTCAAAGATAAAGCTAAGACCTGGCTATGGTCTTTACCTCCGAGCTCGATTCCATCATGGAACGAGTTGCAATCAAGATTTCTCAAGAAATTCTTTCCAACACATCGAACAATCTCCATAAAGTCTCAAATTCAAGCGCTCAGACAATCTGAAAATGAGCCATTTCATCGATGTTATGAGCGTTTCAATGAGTTAGTTACTTCATGCCCCCATCATGGATTTGATTCAGCACAAATCATCTCTTTTATCTATAATGGGCTAAATCTTAACTCCAAGCAACTTGTTAAAACTATGGGAAGTAGTCCTTTTGTCGTCTTAGATGCCCACGATGCTGAGCTTCATCTGAGGTACGTCGTCGAGACTACCCAATCCTGGGATACATCTGATCCTAATGCTCAAAATCGAAATCGTCAAGTGACCACCAATCCGTCGACATCCGGCCTTTTCCATGTAGATAAGAACTCTATGACGGATAGTCGATTGGAGACCTTTTGAGAAAGGATTTCGGGACCTATGCGAGATATATGGAAAAGGACCAGCTGGATCCATACCAAACCCCGTCGAGAAGGTGTGTGCGATTTGTGAGGTAGGACATTCAACTGAGGAATGCCCGACTATACCCACCTACAAAGTAATCCTTTAGGAGCAAGTTAGTGGTATAGGAGGATTTAAGGGTAATTTCGGTGCACTACACGGGAATTCATACATCCCTTCATGGAAAAACCATCCCGATTTTAGCTATGGGCAACAACATGCCGCAATGAACCCTCCTTCACATGTTGCCCCTCCTCCACCACAACACTTTCAGCAAGCTCCACACATGCAAGGACATGTACAAGCACCACCACCACAAGGATCTTATATCCCTCCACCGCGGAGAACTCTCAAGGATACCATGAATCAATTCATCGCAAGCCAGACCGCAACCAATGCCAAATATGATCATCTGAATGGCGACATAAATGTAATTCTATCAAAGATACAATCCTCGCTTAGTGTCCAAGAGAAGGGAAAGTTTCCTGCCCAAGGCCAAAGACCTCCCCAAGGTCAAACTAGTGTTAGCTCCACCTCCACTAAACATCAGGAGCAATGTCAAGCTGTGAGCACTCTTCATAGTGGGAGAGTCGTTGATTTATCACCTCCTCCACACGACACAACGAAAGATAAGGAGATTTTTCCCGGCACGAAAGAGGCCGAAGATGTCCCCTTGAATGAGAGTGAAAAAAAAGACGCTAGTGAGCCTGAGGTAGTAGTAAAACCACCCTCCGCGGCCCCGTTTCCTCAAAGGTTGATTCCCTCCCATAAAGGAAGCCCATGTGAGGACGTGCTAGAAGTGCTAAAGCAAGTAAAGATGAATTTACCTTTCCTCGATGCCATTAAGCAAATTCCAGCTTATGCTAAAGTCATCAAAGACTTGTTGACGGTAAATAGAAAGATGAAGGTAAAGAAGAATGTCTTTCTAGCCCAGAACGTGAGCTATATTCTACTAAATGATCTCTCGCCTAAATTCAAAGATCTCGGTGCACCCACCATTTCCTGCATCATTTGAGAAAACAAAATAGAAAAAGCCTTGACTTCGGAGTAAGCGTAAATATCCTCCCTTACTCCATTTATAGGCAACTTGATTTGGGAGACCTCAAGCCCACAAAGTTCACTCTCCAATTAGTGGATCGAACAATGAAGATCCCACGAGGCATAGTCGAGGACGTGATCGTCCAAGTTGACACTTTCTACTTCCCGATAGATTTTGTCATTTGGGACACGGAGCCCTCCTTCAACTCGAGCAACCATGTTCCCATCATCCTTGGGCCCCCATTCTTAGCTACGGCTAACGCAATCATCAATAATCAGAATGGGCGAATACAACTCACCTTTGGGAACATGACTTTGGAAACTAACATCTTCCACATAGCCCAACATACAGGGGAGGAAGATGATCTTCACGTGGTGAGCCTCATAGATGAGATAGTAGAGGAGTACTTTGAGGTGAATTACTGTGGCGACGCTTTAGAGTCCTTTTTAGCGAAGAAACACAAGAGAGAGGGGACGTGCACTGATTTCGAGAGGGAGGTTAGGGAGTTGAGTGAGTTACTCGATGAGAGTGCGTCGGATGAGGACGCGAGAGACGTTAATTGGGTTTCTAGATTTGAGGAGTTACCTCCGAGGGATACACGCATGATTCCCTCCATTGACAAATCTCCAACCCTTGAATTAAAGAAACTCCCCTCCCATATTAAATATTCATACCTAGGAGAGGATGAGACATTTCCTGTTGTTGTCTCCTCTAGCCTAGACGATGAGCAGGAGGGCAAATTGTTGAAAATTTTGAGGAAGCACCAAGGTGCTTTTGGTTGGTGCATCGCTGATTTAAAGGGGATAAGTCCTTTGATTTTCACTCACAAGATCCATCTCGAAGAGGATGTCAAGCCCTCTAGAAAAATGCAAAGAAGACTAAATCCCAACATCAAAGAAGTTGTGAGAACCGAGATTATCAAGTTATTGGATGCCGTGATTATCTACCCAATCTCGGATAGCAAATGAGTAAGCCCTATTCAAGTCGTCCCGAAAAAGTCGGGCATGACAGTGATCGAGAATGCTAAGGGAGAGATGGTTCCCCAACGTACCACCACCGGGTGGCGCATTTGCATTGATTACCGAAAACTCAATGCGGGAACTAGGAAAGACCATTTCCCCTTGCCATTTATTGATCAAATGCTTGAGAGAGTAGCAGGCCACCCTTACTATTGCTTCCTTGATGGTTATTTCGGATATAACCAAATTGAGGTGGATGTACTTGACCAGGAGAAGACGACCTTCACTTGCCCTTTTAGTACATTTGCCTACAAACGTATGCCATTTGGATTGTGTAATGCACCTGCGACCTTTCAAAGGTTCATGTTGAGCATATTTAGCGACATGGTCGAGAGAGGACTCGAAGTGTTCATGGACGATTTCAGCGTTTTTGGCACCTCTTTCGATCATTGTTTAGAAAAGCTGAAAAAAATACTCGCCCGGTGTGTGAAAAAGAACTTAGTGCTGAATTGGGAGAAATGCCATTTCATGGTCATCGAGGGAATAGTTCTTGCCCACATAGTATCATCCAAAGGAATAGAAGTTGATAGGGTAAAGATAGATGTCATAGCTAATCTTCCCCCACCAAAATCGCTTAAGGACGTGCGCTCATTCTTGGGCCACGCGGGGTTTTATCGAATGGATCATTAAGGACTTTAGCGCCATCGCTAGACCCTTAAGAAACCTACTCATGAAGGAAAACCCATTTGAGTGGACGGAAGCATGCCAAAGCTCTTTTGAAAAATTAAAAACCATGCTTGTGTCCGCTCCCATTATGCAAATTTCGGATTGGTCCTTACCATTCGAACTTATGTGCGATGCAAGCGATTATGCGATCGGGGCTATTTTGGGACAAAGAAAAGATAAGCAAGCTCATGTCATCTACTACGCTAGCCAGACCCTTACCGGACCTCAACTCAACTACTCTACCACGGAGAAGGAGTTGCTAGCGGTAGTCTTTGCCCTTGATAAATTCCGGTCATATATCATCGGCTCTCCCATTACTTGTTTCACCGACCACGTGGCTTTAAAATACCTGCTTGCAAAGAAAGATGCCAAGCCGCCCCTCATAAGGTGGATCCTACTCCTACAAGAGTTCAATCTCTCCATCAAAGATAAAAAGGAGTAGAAAATGTCGTTGCCGACCACTTATCACGGCTTTCGTCCGACGTACCTAGTGATCCCATACCCATAGACGAATACTTTTCGGATGAGCAACTTTTTGCCACCTCTCCTTTACCCTGGTTTGCGGATATAGTGAACTACCTTGTCATGGGAGCCATCCCTCCCGATTGGACACTGCAAGATAAGAAGAGGTGTATTACTTGGTCGCGCATGTTCTTTTATGATGATCCCTTCCTTTTTAAATATTGCGCCGACCAAATCATCCGACGATGCGTACCGAATGACGAGATCCCGAAAGTCATCCAGTTTTGTCATTCGGAAGCTTGTGGAGGCCACTTTTCGACGAAAAAGACGGTCGCAAAAATTCTGCAATGCGGCCTCTATTATCCCACAATATTCCGGGATGAAAATGATGCTTGCAAATCTTACAATAGGTGCCAACGGATGGGAGCCATTACTTGATGAGACATGATGCCTCTTACCCCCATACTCATAATTGAGATCTTCGACTGTTGGGGTATTGACTTCATGGGTCCCTTGCCCCCGTCCTTTAGTTTCCTATACATCCTTGTCGCGGTAGACTACGTTTCTAAATGGGTGGAAGCTATAGCTACCAAGACGAATAACAACAAAGTGGTGATAAAGTTCCTGTAGGAACACATACTTTCCCGCTTCAGTGCACCGAAAGCGATAATTAGTGATAATAGCACACACTTTTGCAATAGGCCATTCGCGAAGCTCATGAGAAAGTATGATGTCGTTCACAAGGTTGGAATGACTTATCACCCGCAAACGAATGGGCAGGCCGAACTAGCGAATCGGGAAATCAAGAACATTCTTGAAAAGACCGTCAATCCTACCCGAAAAGATTAGTCACTTAAATTGAACGATTCGCTATGGGCCTATTGTACCGCATATAAGAATCAACTCGGCATGTCCCATTTTTGCTTTGTATATGGCAAACCTTGCCATCTTCCCATGGAGATAGAACACAAAGCGTATTGGGCGATAAAGCAATTGAATTATGCCATGGATAAGGCCGGTGAAGCCCGCAAGCTTCAAATCAATGAGTTAGAAGAGATACACAATGATGCGTATGAGAATGCTAAAATTTCCAAAGAAAGGATGAAACTCGTTCATGATAACATCATTCGACGCAAAGAGTTTCATCCCGAGCAAAAAGTACTTCTTTATAACTCTCGGTTTCAACTCTTTCCGGGCAAATTGGGGTCACGATGGTCTGGCCCGTACATAGTGAAGAATGTTTTCCCCCATGGAGCTGTTGAATAGACGATTTAAAAGGGGGAAATACATTCAAAGTGAATGGACAACGCCTAAAGCCATATCTAGAGGCGTGTGCGGAAGAAGTTGACACCGTCTGGTTGTCGGACCCCGTTTACTGGGTAGAGTGAGCTGTTACATCAAGGTCGTCGCACCCCCGACGCATATGGGGTGAGAGTCGTGTGTGTTGTGAGAGTCGTGTGTGTAGTGAGCGTCGATAGGACTAGGTTTCATTTGGGAAAAGCATTCGTTTGTTTCGGGAGTATCGAGTCAAAGGGCGTTGACCAGCGAAATCGAGAGGGTTTTAATCCAGATTGATAGGGAGTATGTTGTGCAAGTGAAAATTTTCGGAAAAGAGAGATCGAAATTAAGTTCGGGAAAATCTAACCCAAAAACCCTGGGCTGGACCGGTTCCTTTAATTTAAGGCCGGATCGGTCCGCCCTCGGACCGGTTCCTTTAATTTTAAAAAGGACCGATCCGCTAGTCGGATTTCTGAATATTAAAGTACCCGGACCGGTTCTCCCCTATCCTGGACCGGTCCGCCTTCTGCAGATCTGATTTATCCCGTTCCCAAGATTCACCCCCTTTCTCCCTAATCCCATTCATTCCCTACAATCCATTTTCCCTCCTCCCAACCCCAACCTTTCCCTCCCAAATTCACCCCCTTTTCCTTCCAATTCCAACCCCTCCCCTCACCCTCTCACCCTCTCACCTATAAATACACACTCAACGCTCCCTTTTCCTCCACACCTTCAACCAAATCCTCTCTTCTCACTCTCTAGTCTTCCAAGAAAAAATCCCTCTTGTTTCCATGGCTCCACGCGTTTCCCCCACCAAGTATGACTCCACCGACATCCAACCCTCCGGTCTTGGCAAGTTCCGCTCCCGCTAAGAGGAGAGATGGTGCCATCAATTCTTCAATTTGGACCGCAAACTCTATATGGAGCGTTCTGTCTAATAGGACGGGCTTCCCAACTCCATCACCGCCCTATTCATGGCTCGGGGCTGGTGCCGATTCCTCAACGAACCCCACGAAGCGGTTTGGGCAACCGAAGTCCGCTCCTTTACGGCACCCTAGTTCGGGCGGGCCAATTCGAGGCCCAATCTTACGTGGATGGGAATGTCATCCCATTTTCCTTGGCTCGTCTCACGGCCAAGTTGGCCGAGTATGACGTCCCGGACATTCAATAATTCACATATCCACGTAACGTCCCCCCGGTCGACAAGGATATTATCATGGCCCGCATTGCACCGAACGTGGCTTGGATGGGGCAAACCGTCGTCGTTGGACGCCTTAACGAGAAGGCGTGCCTCACATTTCAGATTGTGTGCGCCAACATATTGTAAACGTCCAACAACTCCTCCATGCGGCCCCGGCAAGCCACTTTGACCTATCACCTCTTTGACCCCCACACTTCCATCCATTTGGCCCCCACTTTATACGCTTATATCATCAACGCCTCCTTGGATGAGAAGGGTACCACCCCACTTCCTTATGCCCGGTTGATCACTTCCATCCTTAAGGATGCTGGCATAGCGGCTCCGCTCGACCATACTCGCATTACCGGTCCTTTTGGACAAGGGACGTGCACCAAGAGCGCCAAACAGCTAGCTGTCCAACGGGCTAGGCAGGGTGGTGATAGTGAAGAAGAAGCTGCCTCGAGCGAGGGCGAGGGCGAGAAAAAAAAAGAGGCAGTCGGTGCGGATGTCGAGATGGGGGATATCGGTCCAGACGAGGAGTCGGCGGACGAGGTTTTGAGTGGGCGGGAAGCGACCTCTCAAACCGTATGTCGGCACTTGAAACGAACTTCGACAACTTTATGACCGACTACCGTCGCGACATGAGCATAGTTCTCCGCTTCCAAGCGGACATCTATTTACGCCAAGGGGATCCTAATGAGCCACTTCCATCCTATTACCATAACCCCTATGGCCCCGACGCGCCCAGTTCTTCCCATCCCCCGTCCCAGTGAAGCTTGATGTGGTTTTGGCAGCCTTTTATTTGTTTTTTCCTGATCACGGTTTATATGCTTTTCCTTGTAATGATACCATAGTCTTTTTGTAATAAAAAAAACTGCATTTTCTCCATTTGTTTATTTTATTTATCGCACTTATTATTTTGCCTTATTTAGATTTTAGTCCTTTTTGCTTGAGGACAATGCAAAAGTCTAAGTTAGGGGGGTCACAAGTGCGTATTTCTAAAACTTCACAAATTTTCAAAAATGCCCAGAAATTTCCAAAAAAATCCAAAAATTTAGAAAAATCCAAAAATATTTTTGTTCAAAATAAATAAAAGTTGGAATTCAAAATTTTCAAAAATATCCTTAAAAGTCGGTTAAAAGTCTCAAATTGGTAAAATTCAACCTACACAAAGCCGAAATTGACTAAAGATGGAAATTGAGCTAAAATTGACGACTTAACGAATAAGTGTGGAGGTTAACAAACCCAGTGAGATTCGAACCTATCACTTTTTGCGAGTTTTTAAATCAATCCGAGTTAATTATTAACTCAAAGTTCTTTTCAGCGCCTAAAAAGATGTCAAGGATCTCAATCCTTTCATTTTGATCGGTTATGAAAAACGTGTGTGATACTGCTTTGAAAAATGTACTAAAAATTGATCTCTAAACTTAAACTCATCTCGAAACGCATATGGTAACGCAATTGGCATTTTGGACAATGAAGTAGGCCCTCGTTTGTTACCCAAAAATATTGGCCAGAAAAAGTAGCGAAAAATTACCCCTTTTGTAACCAAATTTGAGCCAAACAAATTGTCCCTTTCGTTTGATAACCCGAAATACCCAAATAACCCGAAATTGTGAAAAATGAAAAAAATTCAGAATTTAAGTCCGAAAAGTGCATGTAAAGGGGCAAGAAAAAAATAGATATGCTCAACAAAAATAATAAGAAAAGAAAAGAAGCGAAAAACAGAAAAAATAGTGAAAAAGAAGAAAAAAATGAGCAAAAGCCCGGAAAAGCACTAACGGACATCGTAAGAAAGTTTCCTAATTCCGAAATTCTTAACCTTTCTCAATTTTATCCAATATACCCTAAAACCCGAAAAATTCCTAACCGAGTCTAAATTGTGAAATTGGTTACCGTGTGGAGAGCTAATACATCAAAAGATAATAAGAGAGATTAAGTGCGCAAATAAGAGGCAATGTTCCCGATTTGAATACCGTAATCCATTGATGAGATCCTTTCACCATGAAATTTCTGTCTTTCTAATTGTATGCGTGATTTTGCTTCCATTACATTTACTCTTTATATCACGCATACCGAGAGAATAACCACAATCCGAGTGATTCGTTGGAGAGAGAATTCCGTGAGAATTTGAAATCAAAATGCATTTTCAGATAAGTAACGTAATGATCAATTGATGGAAATTGGCGGTTATATTTTCGGCTTCGCACACACACACCACGGTTTGAGACTCGTACATATGACTTGATAATGACTATTATCTCGAAAAGTTTGAATTGCACAATTTTTACGTATTTTGAATTTTCTTTGAGTCGAATTTTGTGGGTATATTCTCTGCAAACGCTCACGAGACACAACTCGTCCTACTAGGGTGACTTAGGGGTTTAAAGGTTTTTGCATACGCTAAATGCAATCGCTCGCCTGCGAAAAAGGTATTCTATCCCAATAAAATGTTTTCAAGAGTTAAGCCGTGCTAGGATTCTTTTACATTGCTCGGGACACGCAAAGTTCTAAGTTAGGGGGGTTTGATTAGGCATAAATTCTTCCTAATTTATCCCTTGATTTAGTTACTTTTATCACCTCGAACAATGTAATCGAGTTGACTTTATCTCATAATCTTGCTACTGACTAATCCTAATGAGTAATCCGAGTTTCTGGTATTTTGTAGTGATTTTACAGGTATTTGATGTCAAGAAATGGAAGAAGGAAATCGGAAGAATCAAGAAAGAAAAGAAGGAAAGTCAAAAGGGCAAAAGTTTAATTTCCACCCAAAATTCGGATGAGGTACCTAAAGAGAAGTTGAAGATATCACATTCATGAGCACATAGGAAGAAACGGAACCTCAATCGGAGTCCCGAAACAAAATATATGAGCAGTCAAAGTTG
This sequence comes from Sambucus nigra, assembly GCA_949130495.1. Taxonomy (NCBI): domain Eukaryota; kingdom Viridiplantae; phylum Streptophyta; class Magnoliopsida; order Dipsacales; family Adoxaceae; genus Sambucus; species Sambucus nigra. Next base: position 526,704,309 of record OX422208.1, on the reverse strand, counting down.
AGAAGAAAAGTCAAATAGGCAGACCGGTCCGCCCCTACCCCAGACCGGCCCGCTGTGCAAACTCCAGTAGACCTCGGATCGAAAGAAAATCGAAGAAGGCAGAAATTAAAAGAACCGGTTCACCCCCAGACCGATCCGCCCCAAAATAAAAAGAACCGATCCGCTTTAGAGGCAGATCGGTCCGCCTAAGGCCCGGACCGGTCCGGGTATCGAGATTTGCAAATATGATCTTCTCCTAAAAGAGTCATAGTGCATCTGAAATTCCTAAATTCTTGGAGGGTATAAAAACCCGTTTTCTTAGTATTATTTGCGCGAAGAATAACAGAGAATTTTATATAGTTTTCCATTATTTTCCAGAAACCCTAGTTTAGATACAATTTCTAGTTTTAATTCCAAGATTGAAGCTTTATTCAGAGATTATTTGATTACCAGTTTTATTCATTGTTGTTGTTACTGCTTCGGTAAAAATTAGTGAGTAATTCCCTCTTTTCGATTCTATTCTACATCAATTCACAAGTTTTCTTTAGATTAATCATGAATTCCAGCACATTAAACACTGTTTTCATTACTTTCAGCATGTTAGGCTAGATTTTCTAAGGTCGGGATACATGAACCCAGTCTGATGTGTTAATTGCACGTGTATAACATTAATCCTCTAAATTTAGTGATTGATTACGACCGTATTGCGTAGGAACATAACAATTGTAGGTCTTTATATCTCGTTTGCCTCTGGGTAACCGTGATGATTTAGAATGCAATTTGAGTGTCACTATCGCGATACCGATTTACTCGTCCTCAGATTAAGTATGACGCGGGCTTGAACCTCGTATATGTAATGCTTGGGAGTACTGAATTCCGGGTCAAATTAATCAGTTAAATTTACGATTAGTATTATAACTGCAATACACTAGGGTTGGGGATTGTATTCCCGTCCTGTTTTTCTCATCACTCAATTCAAAAGTTTCAAATCATTTTTCAATCATATTTTAGGTAATTTAGTATAACTCCATCTTTTCATAATTTCATAATTGCACTTAGTGTAGTCAATTCTCAAAACCAAATCATTTTCTCTTTCTTTTTAGAGTCAAAGTTAGGATTCCTCCGTCTCTTCCCGTCATTACAACTTCGTTGTCCTTTTTCCCTGAGGATCGATACCCGACTTGTCGGATTATTACTTGAGCGACAGGCTTGCACTTGAGCCTAGAGAGTACGCACTTCTGAGACACATTTTCAGTCGCGTCAATAGACGTCCCAAAAAATTTCCTAAATATTGCACCTTCTTTTATTGGGAAAGGGATCCAATCACCAGGCTTGATGGTAATAATGCAGTGTTGATTAAAGACCCATGTTTTCTTTATATCTTATCACAAATTGGATAAGACCACACAAATCGGAGAAGATCACACTAACACCTAGTAATCACGTGGAATTAAAATATCATCAAACAACAATAGTTACATATAAAGATCTCGTAATCAGTTCAATAGTTACTTTGTTAAGATCACACTAACACCTAGTAATCACTTTGAGTGATAATGATAAATTAATATTATTACTATCATTATTAAAACAAAATTAGCACATCGTTCGCCTGTACAACATGACAGCATGCAACATATATGCTCTTTTCACTATATTTCATCATATCACCAAGTTCAAAGGAAGCATTTACCAACATCTAGTGTGCATTAAAATAAACTTTATCAACATTAAAGAATAAATTTATGGAGGTTTCTATAGAGTCATTCATTTGACATGTCTACCTTGATTCACAAATTCAAATCTAAAATTATTAGGATGCCTCATATGTGTACCAATTCTACACATGCACACACAAACACACAAAGTATCTTGCTCTATTGCCAAGTTACTATAAATAATTGCGTCTCTATAATATATTGGCATATAATACATGTGGATGTTTAAAGTGAACATATGAATAAAAGGAAGTTATATTTTATAGAATAAGACAAAGTTAATTGTATGGGTGATTAGAAAAACATTCTCCAACGAAGTTGCCCACGGTCAAAGCAGCAAAAGTTATTTATATCAAGGTAAAGCACAAAAAAATGCAAAGAATGAACCAAAGCAATGAGTAAACATCAAAGAAACTCTTAGAGAGAAAGACTTACATCGATGATGCGATTGAGCCCACTACATGGTCTGTGAAAAGAAATATAGTTCCGTGAATAGAAATATAGGTTTTTGAAAGAAGAGAAGAAGAAGCAGAAGACAGGGCGCATGGAATCGAAATAAAAATTAAAACAAAACATAAGTAATTCAAATCGATGTTTCGATTTTATTATGATTCAAACAAAAAAAGCATCAAAGTTATTAAAATCGAAGGTTACTTGAATTGAGACCAAAACGAAAACAAAACATCGAAGTTATTCAAATCGATGTTTCTATTTTATTATGATCCAAACAAAACAAAAATGGAACATTACCACTACGTGTACTTCACAGTATAGATGTAGAAGGACGAATAAGACCACTAATTTTGAGGGGAAAATAAAAATCAAATAATGAAAGAAATCTTGTAGAGTATATATATAATCAAGGAAACATTTCATAAAGGCATCAATTTTAGAGAGCGTAGTTGTAGGTTTTACTTTTTATTTAACCAATTCAAGCGCTTTTATATGATGTTATCTATCATATAAAACTCTTTGCCTACAAGTGAAATTAAATAGCTAGTTAGAGGAGATTTATATGATGTTGCTAATGGCACAGGGATGATTTTTGTTATTCCTTAGCTACCACCATATACATATGAGACAATATTGTGATGGTATAATCTGCAAAATAAAACATACCCAAAGAACAAGGATTTTCTGTGAATCATCTAAATCTCGATGTCCTGTTATAATCTCCAAAAGTAACACCCTAAAGGTAAAGACATCATTTTCCCATCCATTAAACCATGCATGAAGTACTCTGAAGCAAAATATCAGAATTAATGAAAAGAAATAACATATTAAAACAAAAGATCCTCACAAGCTTTAAGATTACAGTTTTTGTTTACCCATATATGCCTTCAAACTTTCATACACATGGCGACTCCATGGTTTTTGCAGTCATTTTACGAGTCCAAAGTCACAAATATGGAATGAAATTGGAAAAGATATAACCTTGGAAAACAAAACTAAATGCTTCTCAGAATGGAAAATAATAATTTTGCATCAATTTTAGTAATCATTAAGTGCATAACTTAACAAAAAAAGAACCAACAATAGATATAAGTACTAATATCTTTCATTAGATATTCAAGAATACATAAAAATGTAAAGTTGGGAGATAAGAAAAAAGAAATAAAACGTCTACATTGTTCTCAAATTGTCAAGATTATTTTTTTACATCACCGAAGGGTTAATTACAGTTGCAAAAATTGAACCTTGCTCAGAAGTCAGGCCCAAGGCAAATACTTCACTATCCAATAGGAGTTGATCATATATATAAGTTGTTTCAACCTATTTTAATTACAAGCTTTCATGTTCTTTCAGCATATTTTGGTTACTTAATATATTGATAGTTTATACACGAACCCAAGGAAGGTTTGTAATATTCCACTATGTATTAACTACTCTATACAGTTAAAGTTTCCTACAAAACATGATTTTTATCACATGCGATATAGATTCATGAAAAAAGGAAATTAATGGCAATGTTAAAATAATAATAGTCATTTTGGCCTCGTTTAGAGTTCAAGTTTGACTATGAATATTTTTAGCCTCTTTTTTATGACTACAATTTCAAATCAAAACCTTTGGGCTTATAATGGACACCGTTTAAAATGTTTGACGATATTTTCCATTAGAATGTGAGTCAAATTATTTACAGTATTCATGAATTGCCATCGCTCTTTGCATAAAAGTGTTCAATAATTGATTGAATATTTAAGAAAAAATCAATAACAATGAAAAAACTTATGAAAATCATGCCATTGCCGGATTTGACATTGTGTGTGTTAAGAATCTCACAGAAATCAATGGTGGTTAAACTTACAGAGAGAAAAATAAGGTGCATCTAGAACATTATTTATTAACATGACTATGTAGAGAATATACCTGAATTGGAAAAAATAGAAATAGAGACCTATTGTAATTGATACAAATATACGTGAATCGAAATAAAACAAAGTAAAACAAACATTCAAAATTAGAAATAAAAATCATATATTTGTGACATCTAGGTTTGCGATTGAAAAAAAAACAAAATTAGAGATTGAACCAACGTGAATCGATGTAGGAGTTTGGCGACTTGAACAAAAAAACAATAGGATTTTGTTTTGGGATTTGGAGATTTTGGTTTGGAGGGATATTTGCGAACTTACGATTTTGGTTTTCGGATCAACGGTTTTTGTGGTTTTGGATTGAGATTTTGGAGTTGAGATTGTGAAGGTTTTGCGATTGTGAAGGTTTTGTGGTTTTAGGAGGGAGAGTCGAGGTGAGGAAATTTTGGATGAGGGAAATAGTGAGGGAGGGAAATGGCGTATTTACACTTTTGGGAGTCTTTGTAACCCATTTAAATTTTAGCACATATAAAATCATAAATTTAACAAAGGTTTTGAACACTTACAATGTTTGTAAGTGTTCAAAATCGTTGTAAAATTTATGAGTGTTATAAACACTTATAAATTAAATAATCTATTAGTTACAAAATAGCCATTATGGTGTAGTGATCACCGGCCCAATCAAAATCATAGTATGCACACAGATTCAAAGAAGAAGATGAAGGAAGTAAAGGACTCTGAAAGTGAGTGCCATTCAAGTATCACAATATATGATGAACAGCTACCCAATGAACCGTATTAGGGTCAATAATAAACTGATTAAGAATATGGACCGCATGAGCTATATCTGGATGAGTAATAGTAAGATAAACCAAGTTGCCCACAATAGTGCGATATAAGGTGGGATCAGGCAACAGAACACCATTATATGGGGAAAGATGATCATTAAGCTACAGAGGGGTATCAATAATATCAGTGTCAGTGAGGTGAGCATGCTCAAGAATGTCCTCAATGTACTTAGACTATGAGAAAAGATAACCCTTTATAGAAGGATCTACCTCTATACCCAAAAAGTAATGTAGGGAACCCAAATCCTTTATCTCAAAACAACGAGATAATTCAAACTTCAACGTTGCAATTCCACCAACATCATTCCTAGTAATAATCATATCATCGATATACAAAGAGACCAGAATACGACCACCTGAGGTTCACCTGGTAAAAAGAGTTGAATCATGCTCACTTGGAAGGAACCCAAGAGAGGTAATCACGGTATAAAAATTCTCAAACCAAGACCGTGGTGCCTGTTTGAGACCATATAAGGCATTATTAAGCCTACAAACTTCACCAGTACCATGTGGAACACCCGAAGGAGGAGTCATATAAGCCTCCTCATGAAGATTGTCATTCAAGAATGCATTTTTAACATCCATTTACGATATATGCCACTAACGGACATATATAATAGCAATAAGAGTACGAAGAGTAGTCAATTTGGCAACAGGAGAAAAGGTCTTGTCATAATCCATACCATATTGCTGAGAAAAACCCTGAGTAACCAATCTTGTTTCATACCACTCAACTGACCCATATGAATTGGTTTTGATTTTATATACCCAACGAGATCCAATTTCCCACATACCAGCAGGTAAGGGGACCAAACTCCAAGCATCTGTCTGATGCAAAGCACAGAGTTCCTCAGCCATAGCCTGCTGCCAAAGAGGATCAAGAGATGCCTCTTTATAAGACAAAGGCTCAGAGAGGCAGTGAACAAAGGATAAAAATGAAGAAAAAGAATCCGAATAACAAGAATAAACAAAATCTGATAACTGAGTGGACTTACATGGATATTTTGGATAGCGATAAGGAGGTTCCACTATTTCAACAGGTGCTTGGGTGGCCACATGAAAAAAGGGAGCATCAGATGGAAAAGTACCTGTATCACAACAGTAGGAGAATGAGGAACATGGGGTGGCACACTGTCAGTGGTGCAAGGTGCTTGAGATGGCACACTCTCATCATTATCAGAGAATGGATCAATATTGAAGATATCAGCTTTAGTGAGTTCATGAGGATTATTAGGAATAGAAAAGAAAGGGATATGCTCAAGAAACACAACATGGAGAGAGACATATAATTTTTTAGTAACTGGAACATGACAATGATATCCCTTTTGAACCTCACCATAACTAAGACAGACACAAGTAGCTGACTTTGGAGATAATTTGGTACGTTCCACATGCGGTCGAAGAATAAAACAAGTACAAGCAAACACCTTTAAGGAAGAATAATCAGGGGTAGACCCATAAACTTTTCAAAAGGTGACAAACCTGATCAATGAGAGGTTAAATTTTTTTTAATCAAATTGACAGCAGTAAGGATAGACTCTCCCCAAAACTCACTAGGGACATATGAGGATAATAAACGAGAGCAAGCAGTTTCAACAATATGCCTATCTTTCCTTTCAGCACACCATTTTGCTCAGGAGTGTCAGTACAAGATGATTGGTGAATAGTTCCATCTGAATCAAGCAACTCATCGAATTTTGAGAAGTATATTCCCCACTCAAATAACATCTAAAACATTTGATAATAGTAGAATGTTGAGTTTTGACAAAGGCACAGAATTTATTATAAATATCAAAAAAGTCTGAACATCATTTTATGAGAAAAGTCCAACAGTAACGTGTATAATCATTAATAAAGGAGACATAACATCAAGATCCTCCTTTTGTAATAATAGGACACATCAGAATGAATGAGATCAAAGGGTGCAAAAGTAGAGGAAATACTTCTATTAAACGGTAAAGCTGAAAATTTTGCAAGTTTACAACCGCTATAATAAGAGATATCATGATAGTGCAAATCTCCTAATATACCTGTAGAATCTAAATATTTTAATCGTGACCCTGAGACATGACCAAGACGAGAGTGCCATAAATAAAAGCTAGATGAATCAGAACTCAAACGAAAGGATGACAAGTCAACACTGGAAGTTGTAACTATTGGTACTTTGAGTTTCTTCACGATGTACAATCCCCCTGCCTACGGCATGTCCCAATCACCTTCTGAGATCGTGGATCCTGCACATGACAAAAGCTAGAAGAAAAGGAAACTAAGTAACCAGCATCACATAGTTCACCAACAAAAATAAGATTCATTGTAAGCTTAGGAATGTGGTAAACATTAGAGAGAGATAAGTTGGGTGAGTCAATAGTCCCAACACCCATTGAGGGCATGGGAGTACCATCAGCAGTCATAACGGGCAACAAAGAATTGGGAAAAAAGAATCAAAAGAGGAGAAATTTGGTGACATGTGATTAAAAGCACCGAAGTCTAGAATCCAAATGCCTCAGGACTTACCTAATGAAGAGATGGACATAGCGTGTGGCTGTGTGGAAAGAAACTTTTGAAATTGCTCAGCAACAGAAGAGATGGGTGGAGTTGATGATGAAAAACCTAATGCAAATGAGTCGGATGGCGGTACAACTGTTGCAGTATTAGGCTGTGAAGTCCTATACGAACGATGTTGAGATTGGTTGTTGGATTTCCAAGTACAAAACTATTGCTGAGGTGGTCGACTATTTGATTGTTGTTGTTGTAGTTATTGTTATTATTGCAGTGCTCGCAATTTGGGGCACTGAGACTTCCAATGATCCTTCTCCTTATAGTAGCAACATTCATCACTTTCAACTCTTGAATAAAGCTTGTTCTTATTACTAAAAATTGGCCAAGAGGAGGCTGCGAAGACAGATGGATTAGGGTCTGAAGAAATTACCTTCCCTGACTGAGTCTTGAGATGAATCTCCTCGGCTAAAAACTCATAAACAACAGAATCAACAGTTTGAAGTGGGCTACGATGAAGAATCGACCCACGAAAACCCTCAAAATCAGCACGCAATGCCATCAAAAACTAAAACCAAGTGTTGTTCCTCCCTTTTGGAAATATATGGTGCAAAGGCCTGCAATTCAGCTGACTCTGTGAGAGACAACTGATCCCAAAGATCCTCCATAGCAAAATAAAACTTCTGGATACTCAATTTTTTTTTGCTCAAGAGCCCGAATATCGCACTCCAACTGGTAATTTTTTTTTAAATTAGATTGTGTATACAATCTGCCCAAATTATCCCAAACATCATTTGCATAATCATACTGAGCCAACTGCATACCAATTGAAGGTGCAACGGAGTTGTTGATCCAATTGATGATTTTTGAGTTGTTTGCTCCTCAAATATCCAACAGCTCTGCATATTTTTCAACTTTCGTCTTATCGTTAGGCTTACTCAAATCGCCATTAATGTAACCCTAAAGCTTCTTCCCTTTCAAAATAATTCTTCATAACATAACTCCAATGCGTATAATTTTTCCCATCTAATCTGACACTAATTGAATGCAGTGAATCATCTCTTTCCCCAGCCAATAAACAATCAAACAGTACGTAAACATAAACAAATCGAACGAACTAAATAATTAATCGAACAAATAGGAGGAAAATGATCATCAATACCTTCAAAACAGTCGAGCGAACAGAAAAAGTTGGATTCGCGGACTGCGTTGATGAGATTAAGATTTGACCCCGCTCTGATACCATGATAACATATGGAAGATCTACAATCAAATGAAAAAGAGAAAATAGGTGTTAGGGTTTCATATTGACATAAACGAGAATAAAATATAATGAAAAGAAGGAAAAAGAATATATGTCCTACTACAATCACCTAACGATAAAATAAAAGGGAAAATAGTAAAGTTAATGCTAAATAAAACTCTATATATATATATATATATATATATATATATATATATCATTTTTTGTGATATTCTTATTTATTTTGTGCTATAAAGAGTCGTAGTAGAAGATGGAGACGATAGATTTATTTTCTATTTATTTTCTTTTGATATATATATATTTTTATATTATTGTTAGGGTGTTTACTTTATTTTGATAATTTCTTTTAGATTATTCTCAAGCCATTTGGATTATCGCCCCTCATTTGTGAACTAAATAATTGATGAGTTGAGAGATATCACTATACAAAATCTGCCGAATTATCACGGTCATTGGCCTTGATAAGTTGAACTTGTCAAGGTCAATGACCGTGATAATTCTGGGCGAGATAAAAAAAATTGTCACGGTCTTATCACGGTCATGTCGTTGACGTTGACAAGATTTGTCACGGTTTAGGACCGTGACAAACCCGTGACAATGTTAAAAAATTGTCACGGTCTTTGACCGTGACAAGTCCGTGATAACTTTCCTTGTCAAGGTCTTGTCATGGTCAATGATCGTGACAATTCTGGGCAGAATTGAAAAAAAAATTGCTGGGCAGTATGGCCACTGCCACTGCCCAGCAGTATATATGTACCTATTATAGCAACGTTGTACCTGTTCAAACATTATATATCCATATAAAATAGAGATAGTGCAAATATACATTCAAAATAGAAATAATCCCGTACTTGTTCAAAACTTTGGGATTCTACACAAAGTACCTCAACTGTTTAACTCCATTGTTCGACCCCAATCCCGTAATTTCGATTGTCTTTAGGTGTGATCTCAAACAATCAGGTGCATACCATTCCAACCACGATGTCCCGATTTGTTCACAAAAAAATGAAAAACGTTAATATAAGAAGAAACAACATCACCATCAATTATCTCAAATCTAAAAACTATTTAGCTGAAAGTGATGTTATGAACCCTTGACGTACCTCAAAGATAAGAACCACTAGAAGAGGACAACTTTTGAGAAAATCTAGCACCAATTTCCAGTTCCAGTTCCACTATAAGAATCAGCCACTGCAAGACACTGCACAAGAGTGTAGTGCCACCCAACAAGCAAATATTCATAAAAATCAAAATCGAAATCGAAATGGAAATTTAAATATTCATATAAATATAAATACATTACCTGTAGTGCCACCCAAAGAGCTAATGTACCCCGGGCAATCGTGTCAAATATAATTCCCTTCATATCTGAACACTAAGAAATGCCATAATCATATGGAGTTATGCTCTGCAAATTCCTTCCAACCATTGTGTAGCCAAACATCACCAGTTGAAGTTGTCAATTCCACTCTTTGTATTTCGGATATCCCATCACATCTACCACAACTAATCACCTATTAAAGGTAAAAAAAACTTAGATTTATAGTATGTTTCATTTAATTATGTCTTATTTATATTCAAATTTAATTTATAATAGAAATTTCTATTTCCTCCATCTCCTCTAAAGGGTGAGTGCTCCTATCCCATTCAAGACCGAATTTTTCTGTAATATACTTAATAGTTCATGCACATTATTACGATTTGAAAAAAATTTGACATCATATCCCCGTAGTTCTCCAGGTACACGACGTAGATTGGCAAGTGTGAGTGTTATTTCAATTGATCAATTGAAATAACAGTCACACTTGTCAATCTAGTATGTACCCAGAGAACATTAAGATACGACTGTAGAACTTCCTCCAAAAGTAAAAACTTTAAGACACTAAGAATATTATACATAAATTATACAGTCTCAAACTATCCAAAAGGGACAATTCGAGATATCTCATTACAGGGGTAATGACTCTCGAACGGGTCTAAGGGCTATTGAATGCGTACGCATAAGAACTAGAAGGCTAGTATCTATGCGCACTATATTTAATTTCAAGTATGTTTCATTTAATTATCATACTATATATATATTGTTCGATATACAAAGTAATTTTCAAAAAAAGTTGAAAAATCCCACCCCCATATGGACAATAATCTAGTGGTCATGCCACTTTTAAAACTAACTAACCCAACATTTACTAAACAAAATAATCTAAAAGCAATGCCAACAACAAATGTGTATCCCGTACTCCTTCTAATTCATCTACTCAATTAATTTATTTCATCAATTAAACTAACAATTAAAGTATATAATTTTTAATTTACTAATTTACAATGAGGGGCAATCCTACTTTCATATGAAATGGGCACTAATTATTAATTTTCTTTCATCTAAAACTATAAAATTAAAGTTACAATTAAAGCTATACAATTTATTAATTAAAGCTATACAATTGTTAAGATTTCCCCACCACACACACACACACACACCACACCCCTACCCCCACCACCACACCCCCTGCCCCCCTGCCCCCGCCACACACACATGCACACACCTGCACACATACACACACCACCCCACCCCACCCATGCCCTCCCACCACACACACACGCACACACCTGCACACACACACACACACCCCACCCCCACTACCCCCTGCCCCCTCCCCCCACCACACACCACCACATACATATATATATATACACATGTATAGAAATGAAAGAGAAATAGAGGAAAAAAATATACCTTAGAGAGAGAGAGAGAGAGCTGGAAATCGCTTAGAGAGAGGAAGAGAGGGAAAACAAAAAAATGGTGGGAAAAAAGAAAGCGTATGGTTTTTTTAATGAACAATTTGTCACGGACGTGTCACGGTCATTGACCGTGACAATACTAAAATTATTGTCACGATCTTTGACCGTGACAAGTCCGTAACATGTAAATTTGTCACGGGCTTGTCATGGTCAAAGACCGTGACAAGGCTTTGTCACGGTCTTGTCACGGTCAATGACCGTGACACAAAACGCGTGTTTGTTGTCACGGTCAATGATCGTGACAAGGTTAAGCGGCTAAAGGGTGCCAATTTTCCCATTTTGGTGTAGTGTATATCTTACTTAAATTAAATTGGTATCTGATCATAGTCTGGCTGGAAATATTGCGCCAAGGAAGTGCGGCCATGTGGAGTGAAACAAACCACCCTCTTTGCGCTCCTCACTCTACCCACCTTGGCTCCTTTTGGTGGCCAGTTCGGTATCCCTATCGCCATCAACGATGGTGGCCATGCTGCCACCTGATCACTGACCCACAATCTAACGCCCCACACCTATGATTTTCCACTTGTTTTGGTCATCTACAAGATACCTACCTGAAATATGTCGTGTCTCACATCGATCTGTCGAGGTGTCGTTGTTCATATTCTTTATGGCCCCCTATTTGGGTTATGGCCTGTTAGCTTTGTAAAAGAATAGTCTAATTTTGGTTACTTGATTATATAGGTATAACCCATAATAATGGCATAGTTAAAAGAAAGGTAATGAAAAAAAATAACTATTAAGAGAGCTACTTCAAAGGGAGAAGAAATAATTCCATCAAGCACACGGGTCATGTTGGGTTAAAATACCACTATCTTTTTGAGTGTATGGAATGCAAATAAGGAGGAATAATTTTATAGGCAAAGCTGAATAAAAGATCATTCAATGTCAAAATGATTTTTCACAAAGTGTTTATGCTCCATCTTTTCAAATCTCTTAAATGATCATAAACTTATATCTTATATAGGGCCAACGAAGGAGTAATTTCCAAGGAAATATTTAATATAGAGCAACCTAATGTAACATCATGTGTTTTTATAATAATTAATTAATAAAATTTTAAATAAATAAATTTCATGAATAAACTGTTTGAATGTAATATGCATGATTATGTGATTCAATTATGATGATTGTGTATATTAGTAGATAATTAAATTACTCGTTACTCGAATTATTATTATGTCATAGTTAAACATAACAAAATATGTAACTTGGGTGGGAATTATTTGGGCGCGTTCCAGAATATTTTGGGAACTCGATTAGGTGTTTTAAACATCTTATGTTGGGTCTGGGGCATAAGTATACCTTTAGGGGAGATATTGGACCGATCCGTATAGTATTTCGGGCTTGTTTGGAGGCGTATGGATAATACAGGATTAAAGGTTTAAATAAGTTATTAACCCCACCTGAACCCTCATTACATCCACAACAAAGATACTCTAGCATCACCACACCTTTAGAAGAAGTTACCAAGGCTAGAGAGGAGAGGAAGAACAAGAATCCAAGAGAGGAGGCTCTAATCACAAGTTTAAGGCAAGAAATTTATTGCTAAATTAATTGTAATTTGTTTGCTAGATTCATATGCATGCTTTTTCCATTACAATTCTGAGTTAACAATCAATTTAGATATTTAAAACTAATGTGTTGTGTGGGTACCTTGATTTATCACCTTGGGCCCAGATGAGTAGCCCAATAAATTACGGCCCAAAGTTTGGAGGCCTCACGCCCCAACTCATTCAGTTACGACCTATTCCATTACTAAAATTTCGTAAGGAGATATTTTAGGAATTGTGGATTGACGTGGGGGAGTCCAACACCCCCATTCCTTGAAAACCAACATGTATATAACAAACCCTTAGCTCGAGGCAAAGGGCATGTATTATTTTTTCTGTAAAACACTCCCCGGAGTATAGAGAAATAATATTGAGAGCACCACCGTGGACGTAGGCATTTTTGCTGAACCACGTAAAATATTGTGTTGTGTGATTGACATTCCTTACTTTATTTATTTATTCTGGTGATTGTCTTTTCTTGATAATTTGTGCTAAACTTAATTGTCACCACAATTAGCGGCGTCTGTGGGAACGTTTGTCTTCTTTTAAGAAAGTCCTCACCAACAAATAATTTGGAATTTCTGGTCATAGTAGCAATGCCTCTTAAGTAGGGGATATCTAAGAGCAGCCTGCCCCTCGCAGGATCAGATCTGAAGTTCGACGTTCAGATCAGAGGGCTCGCCCAGATTAGTAAGCCTCAGAGTAAAGTCAGGGACCTGCCAAGTCCACCAAATCTCCAGGTTGATTGATGCCTATAAGGTAAGGCTGTAGGAGTAAGGAGAGGCCGCTCGTAAGCAAGAAGCTGAGAATGCTCGCCTCAAAAGGAAATTGGAAAGGATGGAAAAAGAGCTCCATAGTAGCACTAGGCGACCTCAATACCTCACTCCTAGCTCTCAGGCGAGCAAGTCTCACAACCGAGGAAGGAGCCCTAGACGCGGATCCCAAAGGATTGAGGAACACGCGTCAGATGATGACTTTCTCAAGAAATAGCGACCAACTAATCGTTGCAGGAGCCCGTCTCGAGGAAATGATGACATAAGAAATTTGGTCCAAAGAGAAATGGACCAGTACCCAGCACATAGGGGTGCCAGATCGACCAGAGAGCTAGCCCGAAGAGCTCTCAGGACCCAGATGAAATCCCCTTTCTCAAGGTAGATAGAAGAAGAAGAAGAAGACCCCAAGAAGTTCGCAATTATGAGATTCAAGATCTATGACTGAAAGACTGACCCTATCGATCATGTTAAGAAGTACAGGCAGACCATGACTCTCTGGAACCATAGGGACGCACTAATGTGCCAAATCTTTCCCTAAAATTTGCATGATATGGCCCAGAAGTGGTTCGAGAGACACCCTCACAGATCCATCAGGAGCTTTGAGTCTGTGGCATAGCTCTTCACGGCTCGCTTTATTACCAGCAGCTCCCATCCAAAGAGGATGGATGCCTTGCTAACAATGAAGAAGATGCCCTAGGAGAGCCTCCGGGACTACGCAAAAAGGTATTAGGAGTTATTCAACGAGGTCGAGGACTGCTCAGAGAAGGTAGTAGTGGCCTCTTTCAATATTGGCCTACCCAGCTCTTGCCTCTTGCACCAATCTCTGACTAAGAAGGAGGCCATAACCATTGATGACCTGATGGCCCGCATCGAGAATTATGCTAAAGTTGAGGATGTAAACCGCCTCAGTGTAGGGGATAATGGTCGGGATAAGCTCGCTGCCAAGGGCAACGATAAGGTCAAAAACCAAAAGAGAGGAGACACGAATAGGGGCAAGGGTGGCTCCAAGAACGGGAACAAGAACAACGTTTCGAAAGCATTTCCGGCAGTAAACACTGTATTCAAAGAACCAATCTACAAGATCCTAGCGAAGATCAAGGATGAGTCATTCGTCAAGTGTCCCAGAAAGATGGGAGGAGATCCCTCAAAGAGAAATAATGCACTGAGATGCGCTTTTCACAAGGAGGGAGGACACAAAACTGAGCACTACAAGGCTCTTAAGTCTCACCTTGAAGAGTTAGCCCAGACCGGGCACCTAAATGAGTTTGTGGAAAAGAAGGCAGAGAAGGTCGCTGCCAACGGAGACACAAGGCCGGACAATGTGCTCAAAGATGATGATGTCCATGAGTTTGCAGTGATTCATGGGGCATCGGATCTAAAGCAGATTTAAGGGAATTTAGCCCGGATGGAAGTGAAAAAGCTTATGTAATTAATGCAAGATTTTCAAATTGATCCAGCAAAAACACAGTCAGGAAAGCGTCAGCGAACAGATGACGTCGACTAAAGCAAACACATCATATTCTCGGATGAAGATTTAGTGGGAGTAAGAACCCCACATCATGACGCCTTGATCATTACACTCCGGATAGAAAACTATAACGTCAATAAGTTGCTCATCGACCAGGGAAGATCATCCGAGGTAATGTATCTCGACATGTTCAAGAAATTAAAGTTAAGCATTTCCAACTTGAAGGAGGCCACTGTCCCTCTAGTTGGCTTTACTGGGAAAGTAACTATCCCTTTGGGAAAGATCGTACTGCCAGTGAGGGAAGGAAGTTTCTCCAAGATGATCGAGTTTCTGGTAGTCGACATTGACTCAATCTACCAAGCTATCCTCGGTAGAGGATGGCTACATGTAATGAAGGTCATTCCCTCCACCTACCATCAGAAACTCAAGTACATGACTGAGCGAGGAGTAATGGATATCTACGGAGATCAAGCGATGACACGAAGGTAATTCATAGCGACCATCCGCCCAAAACCAAAAAAGAAGGCCAACAAGGCCAAAGATAAGGTTGAGGAACAAGAAGGTTTGATACCTTCAAAGTAGTAGTTAAAGTATGAAAGACCCAGAGTGGAGGAAACCAGGCTCCTCCCCTTTGAGCGGGTCGTTAAAAACCTGGAAGAGGTCGCAGCTGGTGGCAGCAAAAAAGATAGAATATTCTTGATTGGAGCCTCCCTCACAGATCAAGAAAAAAGGAGTTGACGGTACTTTTAAAGAACAATGTGAATATTTTCATATGGGAATGTTATGAGCTGCCTGGAATTGACCCCAGTGTGTCTTTTCATCGATTGCACGTTGACTCGAATTTTAGGCCTGTCGCACAGAAGGCTCGGTGAACTGCACCCGAGAAGGCCAAGGCTGTGGAGAAAGAAGTAGAGAAGCTGCTGGATACAGGATCCATACGGGAAGTTCAATTCCCTAAATGGTTGTCCAACCTAGTAGTGGTTCCAAAAATTAATGAGAAATGGAGAGTTTGCATTGACTTCATTGACCTTAACAGGGCGTGCCCTAAGGACAGTTCCCACTCCCAAAAATCGACCAGTGGGTGGATGCCACAGCAACTCATGAAAGAATGAGTTTCCTGGATGCATACTCGGGGTATCATCAGATTCCTCTATTTGCACCAGACCAAGACAAGACAACGTTCATCACCACCATCGGATTATACTGTTATAAAGTTATGCCCTTTGGGCTAAAAAATGCTGGAGTAATTTACCAACGGATGGTCATCAAGATGTTTAAAGACCAAATGGAAGATACAATGGAAGTATATATCGATGATATGCTCATCAAGATCAGGCACAAAGAAGACCTTTTCTCAGACATGTCAAGGACCATCGAAATCCTCAGGAAATACCGAATGAAGCTTAACACGAGAAAATGTTCCTTCGGTGCCCAGTCAGGAAAATTTCTTGGGTACTTGGTTAGCGAGAGAGGCATTAAAGACAACACTGACCATATTGATGCAATCAATAAGGTACAGCCTCCCTTCACGATAAGAGATATACAAAAACTCACGAGCATGCTCGTCGCCTTAAATTGATTCATCTCGAAGGCATTCAAAAAGTGCCAGCCATTCTTCCAGCTATTGAAGAAGAGAAAAACAGTGGAGTGGAATCAAAATTGATCGAAAGCATTGGAAGAGCTCAAAGCTTATGTCAGCACACCACCCTTGCTCGTGATACCTCAAGAGAACGATTCCCTGTACTTATACCTTTTTATTTCCAGCCACGCTGTCAGTTCTGCACTAGTATGCGAAAGAACTGGAATCCAGCACCCGATCTACTATGCGGGCAAGACCATCTTGGATGCCAAGCAACACTACCTACCACTGGAGAATCTCGCCTTTGTACTAGTGGTAGCCTCGAGGAAACTGAAGCACTATTTTGAAGCACACTCTATCATCATCCTTGCGTCACACCCCCTTAAAGCAGTCCTATGGAAAGTGGATCTGTCCGGAAGACTATCAAAGTGGTCGGTCGAGCTCGGACGATTTGACATCCAGTTCCAACCAAAAAATGTAATCAAGGGGCAGGTCCTCGCCGACTTCATCGAGGAGTTTACTGGCGAACATCTTTGTGACCAACTGCAAACCGTGGGTAATAGGGAAGATCACTCGGCACAAGGTATTTGGCGATTGTTTGTTGATGGAGCCTCTAACTCCAAGGGGACAGGAGTAGGTATTGTGCCCGTTACCCCAAAAGATACAATCCTCGAGCAAGGAATCAAACTTGGATTTGAAGCCTCCAAAAATGAAGCAGAATATGAAGCATTGATAGCATGCCTGCAAAGGCACAAGCATTGGGTGCAAAATAACTACAGGTGTTTGGCGACTCACAATTGGTCTCCAATTAGATAAGTGGAGACTTCAACACGAGGGATGAGAGAATGGCAGCCTACCTCACCTTAGCAAAGAAATTAATGTCCAAATTTGAGGAAGTCAGTGTCCAGCAATTTCCTAGAGGACAAAACAGTCATACTGATGCCCTAGCAGCCTTGAGTTTAGCAATCAACTCTAACTTAAAGAGAAAAATCCCTATCGACTTCCTCGCCCAGCCGAGCATCAACCAGAGAGACGAGCTGCAAGACATGGGCCATATTCTTCAGATTGAATCAACACCTAGTTGGATGGACCCCCTAAGGGACTATTTGAAGGATGGTTTACTACCAGATGATAAAAAAGCTTCTCATCAGATAAGAGTCAAAGTTGCTCGCTTTCACTTATCTCCTGAGGGAAAATTGTACAAAAAATCTTTCATCGGCCCTTACCTCTAATGTGTTCACCCGAACGATGTCGAGCAAGTCCTACATGATCTTCATGAAGGAATCTATGGGATCCATATTGGGGGCAAATCGCTAGCCTTCCGAGCAATGAAGGAAGGTTACTAGTGGCCGTACATGCAGAAAGACTCTAGGACATATGCTCGCAGGTGCGAGAAATGTCAACTACATGCTCCTATGGTTCACCAACCTTCCAGTGTCCTAAGATTACTTACCAGTCCCTGGCCCTTCGCCCAGTGGGGAATGGACATCGTCATCCCTCTTCCTACCGCTTCCGGTAATCGCAAGTATTTGTTGGTCGCGACAGACTACTTCACCAAATGGATTAAGGCGGAGCCCCTGGGAAACATCAGGGACGCAGATATGATGAGATTCATATGGAAAAACATAATTACCCATTTTGGGATCCCTAGAGTGATCATCACTGACAACGGAACCCAGTTTGAAAGTGGCCTATTCTAGGACTTCTGCAATGACCACGGGATTAGGCACCATTTCAGCTCTGTGTCATACCTTCAGAGCAATGTACAGGATGAAGCTTCCAACAAAACAGTGATTGATGGACGGAAGAAGCGATTAGAGCGAGCCAAAAGGGCATGGGTGAGCGAGCTTCCATATATTTTATGGGCTTACCACACCACCCCACGGCGAGCAACTGGGGAAACCCCATCCGCACTAACATATGGAATGGAGGCAATCGTCCCTTTAGAAGTTGGCCTCCTAACCATGAGGTCGACCTTGGTCGACCAAGGCCAGAATGATGCAGCATTACTCGCTGAACTTGACCTAACTGACAAACACATAAAATTAGCTTTAGTGAAACTAGCGAGCAACCAGTAACAGCTAGCAAAGCATTATAATAAAAAGTCCAATACAAGAACATTCCAGGTTAGGGACTACGTCCTAAGGAAAGTTCTTGGCAACGTAATAAAACTATTTGATGGCAAGTTGGGTCCAAACTGGGATGGACCATTCAAGGTGACAAGAGACGACCTGCAAAGAGACCATCACTTAGAAATACTGGAGGGCAGAGAGATACCCCGAGCTTGGAGCGCGGCCAACCTGAAGAAATTATATTTTTAGTTTCTCTTTATTTATGTTTTATCACATTACTGGAATTGGCAACTCATTTTTATTGTGTTTGATTAGTAGAAGATTGTTTAGCAGTAGCATTCCATAAAGGGTTAATTGTGTATTATGAACTTTGTAACTTGCATATATTTTCCAAGCGACAGGCACATTACTCAATATATAAAAGCAGGGAGCCTCCCTCCTCAGACAATCATTACGAAACACGAACAAACTCTTAGCATTTCCCCTAGAAATATATGAAGCCCTACTGGGGACCCTTAGGTAGCTCGGTCGAATTTAATTGGTCGCCAAATAATGTTTGGCTCAGAAAACCTTATCGGATAGAACATCCAACACCAGGTGTGTCCTCGCCATTGCCATACTTAGGCCTAAGGGAGTGTGAGGACACGACCAAAAAGGTAAAGTAAGGTAGAATGGTATCTCATAGGCATACTGGACTGGGAGGATACTCACACAATAAAATAACTCTACCCACATCAAATCTAGTCGGCTATGAAGAGCCCAAGATAATCAAACAAAAATCAATAGAAAAGACACAACGCATGTTTAGTCGGCGAATCGCCCAAAACACAAATATTTTATTACTTCACTGTATTTATAATAGAGTTACATTGAATGAATTAAGTAAATCCTATTGGGGATTAGGTCTCCGAGCAAGGTAATCATCTACTTGCGCTCTTCGGCGGTCATCTGGGTGGGGAGATAACTCCAACTCTACTTTATTTGCATTCGGCTCTAGTAGTTTCCTAAAAATAGCATCTATGGGAACCCACTGGTCATCCCTCCATAAAGGGTTAGGCATCAGAGTCGAAGGGGAGATCTCATGATGATACCAGTGGACCGAGTTCCTGGGGACTTTTAGATCCTTAAGAGCAATCAACCATCCCCTAATAAAGGATAGCTCTTCAAACTCTGCCAACCTCATCGGAGCATCTGCCCAACCCTGATCATAACTGTAAGCCCACACTCGCCGAGGACCTTTCTTAAACAGATGCCTTAGCTACGTGACATCTCTTTGGAGATTGACAGCTATCACATATGCTCGATGAATATCTCCTCGAAGATCGTCCATCTCCCTAGATGGACCTTCGGCATCTATACCAACTCATGAATCGACCAATGAAGTGGAACCATGCAAAACTTGAGGGATGGCGCTCGGCGCTCTACCAGCTCGCGGACCAGCGATGAAGAGGAACCTCGCAAAACTTGAGGTGCAACGCTCGGCGCATGCTCCCTGAGTCGTGACACCTCCCTCCTCAGAGTTTCATTCTCTTGTTAAAGAACTTATCTTACTTGATTGATCTCGGAGGTATCCAGAAGTTTAGCCCTCAGAAGGTTCACTTCTTCTTGAACGGAAGCACCAAGCTCTTCCATCTCATGAAGTCTATCCTTCAGTTTGGCGATGAGCTCGGACTAATCTTTAAAGATCTTATTCCTCGACTTAAGGGACCTAAAAATCCTTACAAAGGCTTGGCAAACTTGATTGCTCACATTAGGACCGAGGATCCTTCCCAGTTGAGAGGTAGCAGGTATATACTCATCCACATCAATCAACTACAAGCCATAAAAGGCATTAAAGAGCAGAAGAATCAGCATTAAAAAAGGAAAGTGTTTTCATTTTATTAAAATGGAATGCTTTAAGTACATCAGTAATCAGAAGGACAGTACGAACAAAGAAAAAATATAAAGAAGTTCCTCAGAACAGGCTAGCTGCCAATCTCCGAGGTCGTCGATTATTTTCCCTTATCTGCAGCAGTAGGGACACCTCCCTCAGGTGGAGCATCTATTGTTCCATGGATAGATGAAGCATCAGCAGGAATGGTCTGAGAAGCAGGAACACCACCGTCAATGTCCAGGGAAGGTGACTCATCCACAATAGGCTTCGGGCCTAAATCATGCTCATCAAATAATGGAGAATCGATATCCACTCCAGCAACCAAAAGAGCTTTATTCCATCCCTTCTTAAAGTTCAGTCGACTAATGTAGCCTATCTAAACATTAGCATACTCATATGCAGCAGCATCCCGTCCGGAATTATACGATCTTTCTTTCAGGGTGGCTGCCTCAGATTCCACCTTACTCACCTTATCCGCCAGCACTTTATTCTCCTCCACACAGCCAACTTGCTCGAGCAGACCAGGTCATAGGACTGCCTCAACTCCCCAAGCTCCTTGATCACCCACTCCTTTATTCGGTTGGCTTCAAGTAGAGTGAGATTAGACTACTTTTGGAACACATCGACAAACTTCAAGCTGGCCTCTAGCTCAGCATTCTTTTTAAGATCAACATTCCTCTTTACCAGCTCGTCGCTGTTGCGGTAGAGGGCAACGAAGTCGGTCACAAACTGAAAAGAAGAGAAATATTAGAAAGGGAAGCATAGAGAAAAGTATTACGAGAATAGAAAATTGAGAGTAAACTTACCAAGGCTAATCTATGACTCTCTTTCATAGCTAACTGGTCGGTCCCCACCGCCTCCTGATGATCAGTCGGCATAACTGCTCTTTCGAACAACGCAGGAGTCAAATGAGGAGAAAGGGACATAGAGGCCCCCTTGGGCAAGGCGGATATAGGCACCATAGCCTTCCTTTCCTTCGGCATAACCTCCTCTCTCCTTTTTTCCTCTTCCCTCTCCTTCCTCTCCTTCTCAACTCTCCTTCTCTCCTCCACCTTCTTCCTCTCCTCCTCCTTTCTCTCCCTCTCTCTCAAGATTCTTCTTTGGAGGAGCCATGTCTTCCTCACTGGAACTACTAGATTCACTCGAAGACTCCTGAGCATCTGAAACCCCTTACAAACTGGAAGATTCTTCACTAGATCTCTCCTCACTCGAACCACCCTCAGCACTGCCCCTGTCAGCACCCTTGCTCTCCTCACCAGAGTTGCTTTCTTCCTCAACACTTAGATGGGATCGGCAATAGCCTCTTCAGTAATTTCTAGCTCAGGGATGTTGTCCATAATTCGCATAATAAAGCTGGAACCCACGTTCTTATATTCCAAGAGAAAAGCCGCTAATCGAGGGTGTTCACCGTCAGCCAAGAGCTCCATGATGTTTTAGAATTTGACTAACTCAGCAGCTCGAACCTCGCTGAGAGCAAGTTCCGAGTTCTTTGTCCTCGCTGAAAAGAAAGAAAGAAAAATATCAGAGAAATCGTACATGAATAGAGGATTGATGAGTAGAGCAAAGACTAAGCCTACATATGTACTCCTCCCCATAAAATGGGACCTCAAACCTGCCAGACCTCGAACCCTCAGTATGGGGAGGAAACTACCAATTTCTAGAAATAAAACCCTTATGCCAGTAATCCTTGTGGGAATCAGGTAGATTTACTATCAATACCCTATCAAGACTCCTCGCCTTGAGGTAAATAAGACCAGAACTTGTTCGCGAGAAAGAATAACAAAAGAAGATCTCAGCAAGCCCTAAATTGGTGCCATAGAGCTGATTTATTCTATGTACACCATTAACAATCTTCCAAACATTGGGCGAACACTGTACAGGGACAATATTAAAATAACCAAAAAAGTGCAAAAATAAATTGCTTGGAGGAAAAGTAAGACCCCCTTGGGACAACAAGAGAATGTGAATCCAGTGAACATCCTCAACCTCTTTAACATAACGGGGGATAGGGGCACACTCGATGTCTACCCAATTTGGAATATTATAGAACTTCCTAAATTCGAATATTGATCTATTGCCTATTTTTGCCATTGAAAGATATAAATCCTAATTACAAATGCGAAGAAATTTCAACAGAAAAAGTAAAGAGAAAGGGTAAGAGGAACTTACAAAGTAAAAACTTAGCTTGGGACGATGCGAAGTCACAAGCAAAGATGATGAAGAAGATTGAAATTGGAAGACGAAGACTTGGGAATGAAAGAGCAACAACGGAAGCTTGGAGATGTTTAGAAATATGGAGAAACTTGAAGCAACAACAAGAAAAGACTTCTCCGAAGGACTTTTAAACGTTTCTAATCATAACGCACGGGCAACAAGGCAGTCTGCCGCCTAAATCAGTTCAGAAGAGGCGCTTTAATATTAGAGAAGTGTTGCACGATTTACAAAATAGCCATTGTGACAAATTATTTAAAATTATTGAGCCCAAATTATGGCCCAACAACATTAGGGGGAATTGTGGGTACCTCGATTTATCACCTTGGGCCCAGACGAATAGCTCAATAAATTATGGCCCAAAGTTTGGAGGCCTCACGCCCCAACTCATCTAGTTATGACCTAGTCCATTCCTAAATCTTGTAAGGAGATATTCTAGGAATTGTGGATTGACGTGGGGGAGTCCAACACCCCCACTCCCCGGAAACCAACATGTATATGACAAACCCTTAGCCCGAGGCAAAGGGCATGTATTAATTTTCCTGTAAAACACTCCCCGGAGTATAGAGAAATAATATTGAGAGCACCACCGTGGACGTAGGCATTCTTGTTGAGCCACGTAAAATGTTGTGTTGTGTGATTGTCATTCCTTACTTTATTTATTTGTTCTGGTGATTGTCTTTTCTTGATGATTTTGATGAACTTAATTGTCACCACATGTTGAAATAAAGAAATGTTGGGATTTATTGAAGAATAATTGTGTTTTGGGAATTAAACAATTTTGATGACAAACCTGGAATTGATAACGTTTTAATTGGGAAAATTATTGTTAGAATTCATGTGATAGTATATATGCTTACATTTCAAGTCATGTATGGATCCCATTATTCTAGAAAATTTTTAAATGGAGAATTAAAATCCTTATTTGGTTAGATAATCTTTAATGATGTAAATCCAATTTCTTGAATTGGTGTTGGGGGGGGGGGGGGGGGGGTACCATGCGTATAGTGGGTATATAGTCATATTATCATGTTTTCTTGACTATAATAGGGTTGTAGTTATTGAAATTGAAGTGTGAGAGATTGTACAAACGAAATTGAATTTTTAGAAATGATACCCGTATTAAAAAAACGCTTCAGATCTAGAAATCTAACATCTCATTCGAACGAGATATAGTTTTTATTCGAATGTGACCTAACTTCGTTTGAATGATTTTTCTGGGTTAGGACAAGGTTAGGTCATGATAACTTTTGGAGGATCGTTACAAACTCAAGCGAGTATGTGGGAGACCATCCAAGTGGGTGGATATTTAACTAAAAATAGATTTGTGTCACTAGTCAATAATTAAAAATTTTAAGAATTAACAAGATGGTTAATTCTAATGGCATGTGTATTATATGGAGATTAATAAAACCTGGTTGCGATGGTTTTAGGGGTAATTGCCTATACATATTATGTGGTACATGTATGTATTTATTATTTGTGTGAACATACCAGTATTTGTGGATGTCCTATCGATTGGGGTTGCGTACATCTTCGGGACCATAACACGTGTCAGCATAGGTGGGCTAGGCATTGTGTAGGTCGTTATTTTAGGTCCTACATGGTGGCACCGCTTTTGATGAGGTAAGTTGGATAGACAGATACCATTTTCATCTTCGGGGATATAGACCTTGCAATGGTGTATGATATACCCATATATACACTCGGCCAGACCGAGGGCGCCTTACACCTAAACGTGGTCATGATAACCAGTATCAGACGACCCTTTAAGGGGCCGACCCCTCATCATGGTCTAGAAGACCCTCAAAGGGGCCGACCCCTCATCAGGACCAGACGACCCTCCGAGGGTCCGACCCCTCATCAGGCCCAGACGACCCTCCAAGGGGTCAAATCCTCATCAGGCCCAGACGACCCTCCAATGGGACGACCCCTCATCAGGCCCAGACGACCCTTCAAGGGACCGACCCCTCATCATGGTCCAGACGACCCTCCAAGGGGCCGACCCCTCATCAGGCCCAGACGACCCTCTGAGGGTACGATAGTACGAGACCCAAATTAGGCGAGACTCATCACCGGAGGGAACTTTTCCCTCGGCCTCGTATCACAGTCCGAGGGTGACATCATCACAGCGCGTGGTTTGGGAGATGCGTGGAACAATGCGTGTGAGGCTCATATGGCACGTGGAAGACCGTTATAACAATATCACCCCCTCACGTGAGGGAATATTATGTCATCATTTGTCATCTATAAGTGTCAACAGGAGATTGACTAGATCATCATTCACATGCACCATGCATACTTGGGGGGAGGGGGTACACAACATCCCCAAGACCTATATATACTTGTCACCTACAACCCTACAGGGTGAGGGATGGATAATTGTAACCCTAGCAAAAGCTCTGCTTATACACACAGTAGAGAGAGATAAAGTGAGCTTATGTGCATTCTATCCAAGGCCATTAGTGCCCATACTTAGTGGATCACACACTCACAGTGGATGTAGGCCTAATTGGCTGAACCACTATACATCATTGTCTTATTCCTCTTATACTCATCTCCTTCTTCACACTTATATACATATACATCTCTATGGCTGCCATGGTTACTACTATTAGAGCTCATCATCACTTATTAGGTGGTGCTATATTTCAGCATCATTAGTTTGGCGATGTCTGTGGGAATGAGAAGACATCTCTTCCTTTGTACAGCTTGACCTCACTGGGCACTCTGGTGGTGAACCAGCTCTCCCCCTGAGAGGAGATGTTTCACCATTGAAAGAGACCCATTAAGGTTCTCAAGCTCACCAGCCTTTTCTTCAGTTTAGCTTTTCATAGCTTAAACACATGGCACAGGAGATGCCACCACCACCACTTCCTCCACCGGATAGTGGAGTAGGACCCAGTTCTAGTTAGCCACCACCTCAGTCTGAGATGGCTGATGTGGCGACAGCCTTGAAGTCTCTACCAGCAAGCCAGCGTATCATGCAGGAGAAGTTCACAGCTCTCATCCAGAACATACTAAGACCCCAGGGGTCTCACCCGAGATGATTACTCTAGTAGCGGCTCAAGGGCACCATGAGGCCAGGGGACCACCCCAGGCACCTCGCAAAGACTTGCCACCCCCACTGCGGTGGAGGGATGTTGTTGACCCCTGACGTCTACGCCTGGGGAGGCAAGGAAACCCTTTCCCTATGGACAGGTATGATGATCTGGAGGGAGAGGAGGCTCCCATAGACTGTTGGGAGCCATATGAGGTCTCCAACAATACTGTATGACCTCTCTAGGGGAGCAGAGGGAAGTGTGGGAGGCAAAATCCTGACAATCGCCCGAGAGGCTCTTCTTTTGATCGTCTGAGTAGGGGGTCGGCCTTTGAGAGGCTGGGCCCAGTAAATGACCTGCGGGAAAAATTGTTCAGATCGAGGAGTGCTGTGAGGTCCAGAAGGGAGGCAACAGATGGACGACCCCACGGGGGCCGACCCCTAGGACGGGACGACAGTCAGGAGGAAGTAAACAGCCAACACAGACCTTCCGTAGCAGAACCCTCCGTCCACCTCAAAGAGGTGGCAAGGGATAACATCGGCCAAGCCGACCCTACGAGGCCCTGGAATGACTCGATCCAGCAACTGGAGGATAAGATCGGTGATATACTGAAGAGCCGGGACCCTCTTTGGAGAGGATAATCCATAGGCTCACCCTTTGTGGAGAAGATAGTCAACTTCCCTACGCTGTCAAAGTTCAAACCACATGTGGTCACCCCAAGATACGACAGGAGTAAAAACCCTGTCCATCATATTGAGATGTATCAGTCGGCGGTGGACATATACTCTATCTCAGATGAGATGAGGTGTCGTGCCTTTTCTGGCACCTTGACTGGGGCAGCATAGTTCTGGTACATGTCTCTTCCAAAAAACTCCATTGAAAGCTTCAAGCAATTGGCAGACCGGTTCATCCACAACTTTTTCTTCGGGGTGGGGCCACAGAATAAGACCACACACTTTCTCTATGTTAAGCAGGGGAAGAATGAGAGTCTAAGAGACTACATAGCCAGATTCAACAAAGAAAAGTTAGAGGTTGAAGACTATGAGGAGAACATAGCCATGACCGCCCTTATTGGAGGACTCCAAAAGGGAAAGCTGCTATGGAATCTTGCTGAAGACCCTCCGAGGACGATGGCTGAATTACTTTCGATAGCAGGAAAGGTGATGAACGGCGAGGAGGCGATGTCAACAAAATACGAAGATGAAAAAGGAGGCACTTCAGGGGGTAAGTACCGTAAGAAGAACAAAGAGGGGAAGAAGAGGTCTACGGACGACAAGTTTCCTGATTACACCCCTCTAACCGTCAGTTGTGAACATATTCTCAATGAGATAAAGAGTGATCGGTCCCTGAGGTGGCCTGAGAAGTTGAGGGCAGCCCCCAACAAGAGGAACAGTCCTGTGGTGTGAATTTCACCAGGACCATGTGCACGTGACAGACAAATGCTTTGCTCTAAAAGATGAGATTGAAAAAAAGTTAAAAGAAAGGAAGTTAAGGAAGTACGTTGATAAGAGTGCCTTCAGAGGGGACGATGGGACGACCCCAGAAAGAAGCGAGGTGATGCATGCTGAGGAGATCCTCCAAAAAGAGGGGACGACCCTTCTGATGATGAGGACGACCCCGAACTCCCTCCAAGAGATGACCATGACCTTGTTAAGAGACTTAATATGATCTCTCTCGGTGTGGGGATGATCTCCGGGGGCCTAGCAGGAGGAGGGTCAGAGGTCGCAGACAGGAAGGCTCATGTAGCTGAAGCCAAGGTAGTGATGAGAACTGTACACTCAACCTCTTTGGAGGCAAAGTCAGAAAAGAGGAAGAAGGCCGATATGGATACTCTAATAGTGAGATTCTCAAGAATGGACTTCAAAGGCCTCTTAGTCCCACATGATGACCCTCTCGTCATCACTACCAGGGTGCACGGATGCGAGGTGCCGACAATACTAGTAGATGGGGGTAGCTATGCAGATGTGATATTTTAGCCATGCTTCAAAGCCTTGGGTCTCAGTTGTGCTAGACTCATCCTATACCATCACCCATTGATTGGGTTCATTGGAGAAAAAGTTCATCCCCTTGGAGTGTATGAGGCCGATGTCAGGATGGGGGACAAGTGATCGAGATGGCTTACCCAGAAGGTCAGCTTCTTCGTGATGGATGAACATGTCTTCTCGGCCTACAACATTATACTGGGGAGGGTAGCCCTCAAGGGGTTTGAAGTTGTGCCGTCTACGGTCCATCAGATGATTAAATTTCCAACCCCTTACGGAGTAGGGGAAGTTCAGGGAGACCAGATGACAGCATGGGAATGTTATTACAACTCCGCCGAAGAAAGAGAGGCACACAAGAGGGCTACAACCACTTATAATATTGATACCCTCGACCCCAGGGACGAGGCAAAGCTGAAGAAAGGAGATTCCGCGAAAGAGGTAGAATCCATCATCCTCAATGAGGATGGTTCGAAAAAAATCGTCCAAGTCGGTAAGTCTCTGAAGCCAAATATTAAGGAAGACCTCATCAAACTGCTGAGGAGAAGACATAACGTCTTTGCATGGAGTCACGCAGATATGCCGGGGATTGACCCCAAAATCATGTGCCACAAGCTCAACATGGTAGAGGGTGCAAAGCCAGTGAAACAGAAGAGGAGAATTTATTCTAGAGAAAAATATGAGGTCATAAGGGACGAGGTTAAAAAGCTAGAGGATGCTGGGTTTATCAAAGAGGTCATCTACCCTGAATGGTTGTCCAATGCATACATTGTCCCAAAGGCCAATGGTAAGTGGAGAATGTGTGTGGACTTCACCGACCTCAATAAGCATTGTCCCAAAGACAGCTTCCCTCTCCCTCGCATTGACTAGATGGTAGACGCTACCGCAGGCCATGAGTTCATGAGCTTCATGGAAGCCTATTCAGGGTATAACAAGATCTTCATGGACCCTGAAGACTCGAAGAAAATAGCCTTCATTACCGACAAGGGGACATACTGTTATAGGGTCATGCCCTTTGGCCTGAAGAATGCAGGGGCAACATATCAGCGCCTTATAAATAAAATGTTTGAAGACCAAATTAGGAAGTCTATGGAGGTCTATGTAGATGACATACTGACTAAGATTTTGAAGGCATAGGATCATGTGGTTGACCATGAGATGACCTTTAATACGATGGACAAATACCGAATGAAGCTCAACCCGGCCAAGTGTGTCTTCGGGTTAGAGCAGGGAAATTTTTGGGGTTCATCGTGAATCAAAGAGGCATTGAGGCCAATCCTGAGAAAATAAAGGCCCTCCTAGTGATGAAGACCCCCAAGACCATTAAAGACGTTCAGAGGCTTGTAATACCCCGTAATTTTTATTGACTTTTATTTAAGGGATTAATTTAACTATATGAGAATTAATTGGGAATTAATCCGGATATAAATACTAGCGAGATGTGAGTTGGTATTTGATTATAATGTTAAAATTGAATATTTCTGAGTATCTATGGTAATATATGAGTACTGAAAATATTAAAGTTGTCGCGGGGCAGAAATACGACAATTTGGAAAAATTAAGTTGGGACGCGCGTGTCAGTCGCGTCAGG
Source organism: Sambucus nigra (assembly GCA_949130495.1). Taxonomy (NCBI): domain Eukaryota; kingdom Viridiplantae; phylum Streptophyta; class Magnoliopsida; order Dipsacales; family Adoxaceae; genus Sambucus; species Sambucus nigra. The sequence goes on along the minus strand of OX422208.1, from coordinate 526,674,750 downwards.
AAATGAATTTAATTATATTAAAAAGTAATTTATATTTTTATCAACCAAATGGTCATTTTGAATGCGCCAACGTGTATGGAAGGGCCGAAATAGTCAGAAAACACTAGTCAGGAGTTTAGTTTGGGTCCCGGGACATTTTTAGGCCAAATCGGCAACCTATAAGGGTATTTTGGTAATTTTGAAAATGAAGGGATTAAAACCCACGAAATTTAGAGGTAATTTAGATATTATTAAAAGGGCCACTAAGGCCATTATCAACCAAAAGTGAGAGAGTGGGCTACGGAGGTTTTTGAGAGAAGTTAGAAAAGAGGTTAAAGGAAGATCTAAGCCAAACCATCTCCACACCATCATTTTGAAAGGGATTTGTGTCCGGAAAGAAGAGAGAGAGCCAACCTTAATCATCAACAATGAATCAGAACATCAGATTTAAGGCAATTGATTTTACATTATTAAGTTCAATGAATATTTCTTTCATGTTTAGTGTAGAAACTATTTTTGCCTTGAAAGTTTTGAGGAAAACCAAATGAAATTGTTATAGAAACTCTAAAGTTGGGTTAGGGATTGCATGTAGAATGACTATGGACGAATTTGGTATCCAAAAAATTAACTTTTATGATTTAAAAATGGATTTATGATGGGTAATTAGGCACAATAAAATTTTGGGTTCATGTTCATAGGGTTTGGAGTAAAATTTGGGGATTAATGATAGTTGCATGTTGATTAGGAGGATTTGACCCCAAAAATATGTTAAGAAGCGACCTAAGAGGACTTAGAGTAGTTTAAGAACATTAAAATGTTATTGGGATGATCTTAGGATGAATTTAGAGAAGAGAAAGATGTAGAAAAACGAGTTGGAAAATTTCTGGGCGTATTCTGCCATCTCGTTAGAAGACCTGCCCAGGTCATTCGAACGACCTCTTTCGAACGAGCTTCTAACAAGATGATAGTATCCCTTCTAATGAGTTCGATCGAAGACTTCGTTCGAACGACCCTCGTTCGAACAACCTCGTTCGAACGAGCTTTCTAACGAGTTGATAGAATGGCCTTTTTAGGCCTGATATTACTACAAACTTCCAGTAGACTTATTTAACTGAGTGTTAACCTTCCCTTGTTGACCAGTGGATATAGTTGTGAGAGTTGAGTACGTTGAGGAGTAAAACTTAGAATTTTGTAATAAATCAGATGACATTTATGTGATAGGAAATAAGTACCTATAATTACGACGTAAGAAGGGCTGACAACTTTAATGTATATTAATCGGGGACTTGTAAACGTGTAACATTAAATGACGGTATAGGGATGAGAAATATACCTCTATTAATATTATAAGATATCTAAGATGTGTGAATACTTAGTATACATATTTATCTATGTATAACATACCTACCATACTTGCTATCACGGGAGGTCGGTGTTCGTTCAGGGCCATCTAATCTTTGTGTGCCTATGGGGGGATTTAGATTGGTACCTCGAGGATATAGGTCAGAGAATGGCTTATTGAAGAGTTAATAAGTCAGCTGATCATGGGAGCGTAGGTATGTGCATGACCCATGTGATGTGAGCTATGGTCTCCTCCATTATGTCTGATTGTTATTTATTGAAACGATTCCTGAGAGATTCGGAATACTTGGTCCTTATGTATGTGATGTACCGGGATTCGATTGCAGAGTATGTGTGCACCGCAGCTTAGTCTCGGGGTGCTAGTATTGTATATTCATGATGAGAATAATATACTGTTAATTGAAATGAACTGTCATGTATAAATGTAAGTGTGAATAATAGCAACATTTTAGTAGAGTTAAAAATGGAAAATCCCTACTGATTAGTATTACTAATTTTGAGAACTAAGAAGAAAAGTAAGACTCTCTGTTTAAATTAAGACGCCGGTAATTTAATCGTGAATCGTATAGTAATGTTAGATTGTGTATTGGACTAGATAGATACTGGAATAACTAGAACGGGTACGGGTAAGGTTACGATAGGAGTGCACAAATTAGTTGAGAGGTGAGGAACTCATGTGAGTGCACGCACTATCATGTATTTTATATTCACTGTTAAATGATATTAAACACTTACTGTATTTTAAACTGTTTTCACAATCGGGCTCTGACTTGTTTGCTTTCCAATCTATTTTTTTTGTAAAACCTTTTAGGTGCCCAACCACAAGGACACCAAGCGTAGGAGTTTCGTTCAGGTGACGTGTTGTAGTTTCTGTGGAAGTTATAGGATCTCGATAGTAGACGCCTCCACTTTCTATCTTGACTCTATTTCATATTTACTCATCTGTGGGGCATGTCGCCCCTTTTTCTTTTAGAGACATCTTGCTTACTGAGTTTTATTTTCAGATTTTGGGTTGTAATTAATTAGTGATTCAGACTTTGTATTCGGCTGTATTCAGTATTCCGATTATTTAGAGGAGTATTCCTCCAGACCCATTATTATTCCATGGTTATTCTATTGTGACTATGTTGTGGTTGTTATATTAGCATTTCATAATCGAAATTAGTTGTATGTTAATTGGATTTAATTGAAATTGACATCTCACTTTTTAAACATTAGGTGGTTAGAAATTATTAAAACGGTTTCGACAGTGATGCTATGAACTGAACCAACTTGACATTTTTTATTAATTTGAATAAAGGAGTAGCTACCCGGTATTTAATTAGTCAGGGTGTCACAGGTGGTTTCAGAACATCAAGTTCTAGTGTCCTTAGGATCTGTACGGCTTGTTATGTTTCCGCGTAGCTTTCTTTGATATAGAGCCCTATATTTTAGGATTGCTATATTCTTTTGTGTATGTTTCGCTCCTCAGCTATTTTGAGATAATAACTGCGAACTTATAAGACTTTACTCTCATTTCAGATGCCTACACGATGTGCACAGTGAGTTCCCAGGGATGTTCAGCTCGAGGCACAACCTGTACTAGTTCAGGGCTCCTTGAATGCCGCAGAGGTTGCCGCTATTATAGCCCAAGCGATAAATGCCGCCCTAGCAGTTGTGCAGTAGGCATCGCCTCAAGCGCCAGTAGTATCTCCAGTTCAGGATCATGCATTCCCGTCTTCTTGGGAACGTGTTCGTGATGCTTTTCAGAAAGCACACCCTCCGGAGTTTGTAGGTATCTCCGACGTCGTTGTGTCCAGTTAGTGGAAGAAGGACATCCAAAGGCACTTGAGGATGTACGAGTTCATGGATGTATATAACACATACTGACTACATTTAAGCTAGTAGGATCAGCGTTGCAGTGGTGGGATTCCATTACCACCACGGAGGAGAGAGACATCCTTTCTATTCAGGAATTCTGGGTGCGGTTCGATCGCAAATATTTTTCCATCAACTGTTCACACCGAAATGAGGAGGAAGTTAATGAACCTTAAGCAGGAGGGGAAGACCGTGGCCGAGTATGAGGCAGAATTCACTAATCTCTTGAACATCGTTCCCGATGAAATTCCAACCGAGGAGAAAAAGATTCAGAAATTCATAGATGGGTTGACTTGGAGGATCCGTCAGCACTTGTTGGGTAATCTCTCATTGGCCACTTATTCTGATGTGGTTAACGCAGCACTGCTTTGCTGCCAGGACCACCGCTTTCACATGTCAGAGAGTAAGCAATCAGGAGAGTCCAGCCATCAGGGCATGATAGGGGAAATGGTGCCAGCGGGGCACAATCTGCTCAGGGTCAGCATAGGCAGGGAGATCAGGGTTCTGAGCAGGGGGATTTTAAGAGGTTCATATCTGGGGGTTTCAGAAATGGTCAGGCAGGTTTTCGTCAGGGCCAGCAGGGTCAACACGGCCATTAGGGACATCACGAACAATATGGCCAACAACAGCAATTTCATCAGGGCCAGGGGAGGAATGGCAATGGCCACCAGGGCCGTGAGCAGCAAGGTCAGAGAGGGGGGAATTTTCAGGGGAAATGTTTCACTTTTGGCAAGATTGTCCACAAGCACCAGAAGTGTCCTGATAGGGGCAGGGGCCCACAGCAGCAGCAGCAGGGTGCTCGACATGAGCCCCAGAGACTTATGTTTCCCATCGCCCTCCCAGCACTACCACAGATGCCAGCTTTGCCACCCATCCCAGAAGTCCCAATCCAGTAGGGACAGCTTCAGTACGGGTGAGTTTATTAACTCCAGCATGCCGCAGTCCCACAGGATCCACCTGCTATTGAGGGTATGTTCTCTATTCAGGGGACTATGGGGCGTATTTTATTTGATACGGGAGCCACACACTGTTTTATTGCCATGAGATTTGCACGCACTTTGGGATTGTTCGACACTGCAGAGAGTACGATTACTTGCGTAGATTCACCGTTGAGTAGGGGTTCCGTGATTTCTCTTATTTGTAGAGGTGTGGGTATAGAGATTGGGAGATTTATTTTACATGCTGATATGTTAGTATTAGAGATGACTGAGTATGGTGCGATTGTTGGTATGGATTGGCAAGTTGCGTACCGAGCCATGATTGATTGTTTTAGTAGGAGTATTATTTTTGCCATTCCCGGGCAGGAGATGTTTTTAGTGGCGATGCCTCGCCCTGAGGGAGGATCGTCCACTCACTTGTACTATATAGAGGAGGAGACCTCTAAGGAAGTGGTATTACCACTCGATTCGATTCCAGTTGTTAGGGAGTTTGCTGATGTATTTCAGGATATACCTAGATTACCTCCTAGTAGGGAGATAGATTTTGTTATCGATTTGACGCCGGGCACTCGGCCAATTGCCCGAGCACCTTACCGTATGGCTCCAGCAGAAATGAGAGAGCTAAGAGATCAGATAGATCAGTTGTTGGGTCAGGGGTTTATCCGAAGGAGTACTTCACCGTGGGGTGCCCCTCTGTTGTTCGTAAAGAAGAGGGATGGATCGTTAAGGTTGTGTGTAGATTATCGGGAGTTGAATAAAGTCACGATACGAAATAAGTATCCGTTGCCCCCAATCGATGACTTATTCGACCAGCTGAGAGGAGCTTCCTTCTTCTCAAAGATTGACTTATGATCAGGATACCATCAGTTGCGTATCAGGGAACAGGATGTCTCGAAGACTGCTTTCTTGATGAGATATGGTTCCTACGAGCTTCGGGTTATGCCTTTTGGCTTGACCAACGCTCCAGTCATGTTTATGGACTTGATGAATAGGGTATTCAGAGAGTTCATAGACCAGTTCGCCATTGTCTTTATTGATGACATTCTAGTTTACTCCCAGAAAAAAGAGGAGCACGCTGAACATTTGAGGCAGGTTTTGCAGACGCTGCGTCAGAACGAACTTTATGCAAAGTATGAAAAATATGGGTTTTGGCTGAAGGAGGTTCAGTTTTTGGGGTATATCATTTCAGACGGGGGATATCTGTTGATCCGGGGAAGGTATTCGCGGTGAAGAAGTGGGGACAGCCCACGACACCGACTGAGATCCGTAGTTTCTTGGGCCTAACAGGATACTACAGAACGTTTATTCGGGGTTTCCTAAAGATAGCGGGTCCTTTGACACATCTGACTCGCAAAGGTGTGCCTTTCATCTGGAGCGATGCCTGTCAGTTGGCATTCGATGAGTTGAAGGACAAGTTGACCTCAGGGCCTGTGTTATCATTGCCAAGACCGGGAGTTGAGTATCTAGTCTACACCAATGCGTCCTTACAAGGACTTGGAGTTGTACTGCAACAGGAGAGTCAGGCTATAGCTTATGCTTCCCGTAAGCTTAAGCCTCACGAGAAGAATTACCCCACCCACGACTTGGAATTAGCAGCAGTCGTATTCGCTCTTCGCATTTGGAGACACTATCTCCTGGGGGAGAAGTTTCGGTTATTCACAAACCACAAGTCTCTACAATACCTCTTCACGCCGAAGGAACTGAATATGCGACAACGTCGGTGGCTCGAGTTTATGAAGGATTATCAGTTTGATATACAATATCACCCAGGGAAGGCTAACGTGGTAGCAGACGCGTTGAGCCGTAGGACAGTAGATGAGGTGGCCGAGGTGTGGAAAGCTAAGTGGGAGGAGTTAGGACACCAGGATGCAGTGGCCCGATCATTCGTATCTATGATAACTGTTACACCTCAGATTGTTACGAGAGTGATAAAGGCCTAGGCAAATGACTCATTCTGTCAGGAGCAGATAGTTCGATTACTAGCAGAGGGAGCCGAGTCCTATACCGTTAGTTTAGACGGGGGATTATGCTTCAATGGGAGACTGGTCGTTCTAGGAGGGGAAGACTTGCGACACGAGGTAATGACAGAGTCACACGGCTCACGGTTCGCGGTACACCCTGGTGGGGATAAGATGTACCAAGACATGAGACGACAGTACTGGTGGAGCGGGATGAAGAGAGATATCGCCGTGTTCATTTTTAAACGTGCCACTTGTCAGCTAGTAAAGGTAGACCATCAGAAATTGGCAGGACTTCTATAGCCGTTAGAAGTTCCGATGTGGATATGGGATAGCATATCCATGGACTTTATCACGGTGTTACCTACGTCACATAGGGGCCACGACTCCATTGGGTAATTGTGGATAGGTTGACCAAAGTTTCTCATTTTTTGCCCGTGAGGACAGACTACACTACGGGACAGTATGCCCAGATTTTCATTGCGAAGATAGTGAGACTTCATGGATGCCACTAAATATCGTGTCTGACCGAGATAAGATATTTGTTTCACAATTTTGGGAGAGTTTCCAGGAGGCCATGGGTACGGAGTTGCAGCTGAGTACGACATATCACCCGTAGACTGATGGGTAAACAGAGGGGACAAATCAGATGTTGGAGGACATGTTGCGTATGTGCATCCTAGACTTTGGAGGTGGTTGGGAATAGTACCTTCCACTGGTGGAGTTTTCTTATAAAACTCCTACCAGTTCACCATTGGCATGGCTCCATTTGAGGCGCTGTATGGTAGACCTTGTCGTTCCCCATCATATTGGTTAGAGGTGGGAGATAACAAACTCCTTGGGCCGAAAGTGATTCAGGACACTTCGGCAAGGATAGAGAGTGATAAAGGCCCAGGAAAATGACTCGTTCTGTTAGGAGGAGATAGTTCGATTACTAGCAGAGGGAGCCGAGTCCTATACCGTTAGTTCAGATGGGGGATTACGCTTCAATGGGAGACTGGTCGTTCCAGGAGGGAAAGACTTGCGACACGAGGTAATAACAGAGTCGCACGGCTCACGGTTCGTAGTACACCCTGGTGGGGATAAGATGTAACAAGACATGAGACGACAGTACTGGTGGAGCGGGATGAAGAGAGATATCGCCGTGTTCATTTCTAAATGCGTCACTTGTCAGCTAGTAAAGGTGGACCATCAGAAATCGGCAGGACTTCTACAGCCGTTAGAAGTTCCGATGTGGATGTAGGAGAGCATATCCATGGACTTTATCACGGGGTTAACTACGTCACAGAGGGGCCACGACTCCATATGGGTAATTGTGGATAGGTTGACCAAAGTTGCTCATTTTTTGCCCATGAGGATAGACTACACTATGGGACAATATGCCCAGATTTTCATTGCGGAGATAGTGAGACTTCACTGGGTGCCTCTAAATATCGAGTCTGACCGAGATATGATATTTGTTTCACGATTTTGGGAGAGTTTCCAGGAGGCCATGGGTACGGAGTTGCGATTGAGTACGGCATATCACCCGCAGACCGATGGGCAAACAGAGCGGACAAATCAGATGTAGGAGGACATGTTGCGTATGTGCATCCTAGACTTTGGAGGTGGTTGAGAACAGTACCTTCCACTGGTGGAGTTTGCTTATAATAACTCCTACTAGCTCACCATTGGCATGGCTCCATTCGAGGCGCTGTATGGTAGACCTTGTCGTTCCCCAGCATCTTGGTTAGAGGTGGGAGATAACAAACTCCTTGGGACGAAAGTGATTCAGGACACTTCGGCAAGGATAGAGATGATACGGAGCCGTATTCGGGTAGCTCAGGAACGGCAGAAGAGATATGTTGATGCCAAGAGGTTCTTTAGAGAATTCAAGGTGGGGGACCAGGTGTTACTCAGAGTATCTCCTATGAAGGGGATTATGCATTTTGGGAAGAAGGGAAAACTGACACCAAGATAGGTGGGGCTATTTCCTATCATCGATAGGATTGGGCCAGTTGCGTATAGACTTGGGTTATCGGAGCACTTGCATAGGATTCATGATGTGTTCCATATTTCCTCGCTAAGGAAATATCTTAGGGACGATTTGGCCCATACTCACATTGCTTTAGAGGACATCGATCTTCAGCCCGATAGTTCCTACGAGGAGGGGCCGATTGCTATTCTGGATCACAGCGAGAGGAAACTGAGGTTGAAGATAATACCATTAGTACGCGTACAGTGGCGGCATCATAATGCCGAGGAGTCCACATGGGAGCGTGAGGATGAAATGCGCGAACGTTATCCATAGCTATTTTTACCAGGTATTCATTAGTTCCGAATTTTGGGACGAAATTCTATTATTAGGGGGGAAGTATGTAATACCCCGTAATTTTTATTGATTTTTATTTAAGGGATTAATTAAATTAAATGAAAATTAATTGGGAATTAATCCGGATATAAATACTAGCGAGATGTGAGTTGGTATTTGATTATAATGTTAAATTTGAATATTTCTGAGTATATATGGTAATATAAGAGTATTGAAAATATTAAAGTTGTCGCGAAGTAGAAATACTACAATTCGGAAAAATTAAGTTGGGACGCCCGTGTCAGTCGCGTCAGGAAATGAATTTAATTAAATTAAAAAGTAATTTATATTTTTATCAACCAAATGGTCAATTTGAGTGCGCCAACGTGTCCGAAAGGGTCGAAATAGTCAGAAAACACTAGTCGAGAGTTTAGTTTGGGTCTCGGGCATTTTTAGGCCAAATCGGCAACCTATAAGGGTATTTTGGTAATTTTAAAAATGAAGGGATTAAAACCCATGAAATTTAGAGGTAATTTAGATATTATTAAAAGGACCACTAAGGCCATTATCAGCCAAAAGTAAGAGAGTGGGCTACGGAGGTTTTTGAGAGAAGTTAGAAGAGGGGTTAAAGGAAGATCTAAGCCAAACCATCTCCACACCATCATTTTGAAAGGGATTTGTGTCCGGAAAGAAGAGAGAGAGCCAACCTTAATCATCAACAATGAATCAGAACATGGGATTTAAGGCAAGTGATTTGATATTATTAAGTTCAATGAATATTTCTTCCATGTTTAGTGTAGAAACTATTTTTGCCTTGAATGTTATGAGGAAAACCTAATGAAATTGTTATAGAAACTCTAAAGTTGGGTTAGGGATTGCATGTAGAATGACTATGGACGAATTTGGTATCCAAAAACTTAACTTTGATGATTTAAAAACGGATTTATAATGGGTAATTGGGCACAATAATATTCTGGGTTCATGTTCATAGGGTTTGGAGTAAAATTTGGGGATTAATGATAGTTGCATGTTGATTAGGAGGATTTGACCCCAAAAATATGTTAAGAAGCGACTGAAGAGGACTTAGAGTAGTTTAATAACATTAAAATGTTATTGGGATGATCTTAGGATGAAATTAGAGAAGAGAAAGATGTAGAAAAATGAGTTGGATAATTTTTGGGCGTATTCTGTCATCTCGTTAGAAGACCTGCCCAGGTCGTTCGAACGAGCTTCTAACGAGATGATAGTATCCCTTTTAACGATTTCATTCGAAGACTTCGTTCGAACGAGCTTTCTAACGAGTTGACAGAATGGCCTTTTTAGGCCTCATATTACTTCAAACTTCCAGTAGACTTATTTAACTGAGTGTTAATTTTCCCTTGTTGACCAGTGCGTATAGTTGTGAGAGTTGAGTACGTTGAGGAGTAAAACTTAGAATTTTGTAATAAACTGGATTACATTTATGGGATAGGAAATAAGTACCTATAATTACGACGTGAGAAGGGCTGACAACTTTAATGTATATTAATCGGGGACTTGTAAACGTGTAACATAAAATGACGGTATAGGGATGAGAAATATACCTCTATTAATATTATAAGATATCTAAGATGTGTGAATACTTAGTATACGTATTTATCTGTGTATAACATACCTACCATACTTGCTATCACGGGAGGTCGGTGTTCGTTCAGGGCCATCTAATCTTTGTGTGCCTATGGGTGGGGATTTAGATTGGTACCTCGAGGACATAGGTCAGAGAATGGCTTATTGAAGAGTTAATAAGTCAGATGATCATGGGAGCGTAGGTATGTGCGTGACCCGTGTGATGTGAGCTATGGTCGCCTCCATTATATGTGATTGTTGTTTATTGAAACGATTCTTGAGAGATTCGGAATACTTGGTCCTTATGTATGTGATGTATCGGGATTCGATAGCAGTGTATGTGTGCACCGCAGCTTTGTCTCGGGGTGCTAGTATTGTATATTCATGATGAGAATAATATACTGTTATTGAAATGAACTTTCATGTATAAATGTAAGTGTGAATAATAACAACATTTTAGTAGAGTTAAAAATGGAAAATCCCTACTGATTAGTATTACTAATTTTGAGAACTAAGAAGAAAAGTAAGACTCTCTGTTTAAATTAAGACGCCGGTAATTTAATCGTGAATCGTATAGTAATGTTAGATTGTGTATTGGGCTAGATAGATACTGGAATAACTAGAACGGGTACGGGTACGATAGGAGTGCACAAATTAGTTGAGAGGTGATGAACTCATGTGAGTGCACGCTATCATGTATTTTATATTCATTATTTAATGATATTAAACACTTGCTGTATTTTAAACTGTTTTCATAATCGGGCTCTGCCCGTTTGCTTTCCAATCTATTTTTTTTGTAAAACCTTTTAGGTGCCCAACCACAAGGACACCAAGCGTAGGAGTTCCATTCAAGTGACGTGCTGTAGCTGCTATGGAAGTTACAGGGCCTCGATAGTAGACGCCTCCACTTTCTATCTCGACTCTATTTCAGATTTACTCATCTGTAGGGCATGTCGCCCCATTTCTTTTAGAGACATCTTTCATACTCAGTTTTATTTTCAGATTTTGGGTTGTAATTAATTAGTGATTCAGACTTTGTATTCGGTTGTATTCAGTATTCAGATTTTTAGAGGAGTATTCCTCCAGACCCATTATTATTCCATGGTTATTCTATTGTGACTATGTTGTGGTTGTTATATTAGCATTTCGTAATCGAAATTAGTTTTATGTTAATTGGATTTAATTGAAATTGACATCTCACTTTCTAAATATTAGGTGGTTAGAAATTATTAAAACATTTTCGACAGTGATGCTATGAACTGAACCAACTTGACTTTTTGTATTAATTTGAATCAAGGAGTAGCTACCCGGTATTTAATTAGTCGGGGTGTCACAAGGCTCACGGGGCGAGTGGCTGCTTTGAATAGGTTCGTGTCCAGAGACACAGACAAGTGTTTACCGTTCTTTAAAATTCTCAGAAAGACCTTCGAATGGAGTGAAGAGTGTGATGAGGCTTTCAGGGAGTTAAAGTCATACCTTGGGTCTCCCTTACTATTGTCATAATCGGTACAGGGCAAACAACTACATGTATACTTAGCCGTCTGTGAATCAGCCATCAGCGCAGCCATTGTGAGAGACGAAGACGGAGTACAGAAGCCTGTGTATTTCAACAGTAAGGCACTCTAGGGGGCTGAGCAAAGATACCCACGAATAAAGAATTTAGCCTATGCCTTGATCCATGCATCAAGAAAGATGAAGACATACTTCCAGTCCCATACAATGGTCATCCTCTCCGACTCTCCCCTTAGGCAAGTCTTACACAAGCCAGAAAAGTCAGGTAGGCTAATGTCCTGAGCTATAGAGCTGGGGGAGTTTGACATTGTGTATCAACCTAGGAAGGCCATTAAGGGGCAAGCATTGGAAGATTTCGTGGCTGAATTTACTTGGGAAGATGATGAAGCTGAAGACGAGAGCCTTGAGGAGACTGATACCCTGCAAGGCAGACTCGCCGACACACCCGCAGATAAGTCTGAGACAGGCACCGCTAGAGAAAAGGTGGCTGAGAACGAAAAGGGAAGATATCACTTTAAACAGGGGTCCCTCATCGAGGGAAGTTTCTCAAAAGAACAGACCATGTGGAGCCTCTTCGTCGATGGGTCTTCCTGCGACAGTGGAAGTGGAGTTGGACTGATAGTATCAGCACCCGATGGCACAAACATTGAGTACTCCCTGAGGTTCAACTTCAAAGCCTCCAACAATGAGTCTGAATATGAGGCCTTGATAGCAGGCCTCTCTTTGGCCAAGTCTCTTAGTGTTGGCCAGATTTTGGTTCATAGTGACTCAAGGCTAGTAGTGAATTAGATATTAGGAGCCTACGAGGCCAAGGATGATCGGTAGGCAAATACCTTGAAAAAGTGAAGTCACTATTGAAGATCTTCAGAGAAGTGAAATTGAAGAGGATACCTAGGCATGACAATGGACGGGCCGATGCACTTGCCAGGCTGGCCTCAGCAACTAGGACAAATATCAGGAGGACAGTCCCAATGGAAATTTTGCTTCAACCAACTATTCAAGATGCTGAGGGAACACTTGACACTTGCTTAAATGTTTCTAAGGAAGCTTTATGGATGGACCCCCTGATCAGATACATTAAAGAGGGGGAGATGCCAGAAGCAAGGCAAGAAAGGAAGAAGTTAAGATACAGAGCTGCAAAATTCACCGTCATCGGAGACACCTTGTACAAAAAGGGGTTTTTGCTCCCCTTGCTTAGGTGTGTGCACCCCTCTGAAGTCCCTCGCATTTTGCAAGACGTGCATGAGGGGTCATGCTCAAGCCACATCGGGGGGAGATCTTTGGTGAAGAGGGTGGTCACCCAGGGGTACTGGTGGCCGACCTTGGGGAAAGATGCCACGACATATGTAAAAAAGTGTGATAAATGTCAAATATTTGCCACCATCCCTTACCAGCCCCATCAGCCTCTCACCTCCATTACATCCCCATGTCCATTTACAGTGTGGGGGATCGGCCTAGTAGGCCCCTTTCCTAGGGCCATCAATAACTATCGGTTCCTCATCGTAGCAATTGACTATTTTTCAAAGTGGGTGGAGGCGGAGCCGATGGTGATGATCATAGAGCAGAAGACCTTCCAGTTCATCTGGAAAAATATCATATGCAGATATGGTCTCCCCAACACCCTCATCTCGGATAACAGGACTCAATTTAAGAATACATCTCTAGAGAAGTACTGTGAAAGGGTGAGTATCAAATAATTCTTCTCTACCCCAGGACTTCCTCAGGCTAATGGGCAAACGGAAGTTACAAACAAGACATTCCTATACGGGATCAAGAAGAGACTTGAGGAGGCAAAAGGAATATGGGTGGAGGAGTTATATGTTGTACTGTGGGCCTACAGGACGACGATAAAGACCTCTACCAGAGAAATCTCGTTCATGCTAGCTTATGGCTCAGAAGCCGTCATCCCCACCGAAATTGGGTTTCCTACTCACAGGGTCCAAATGTATGACCCCTAGAGAAATATTGAAGAGTGGAGACTTGACTTAGACCTGATTGAGGAAAGGAGGGAAGACGCCGAGATAAGGCAAGACGCCTACCAATAGAGGACCGCAAGGTTTTACAACCAGAGGGTGAAGCAGAGACCAATTGCAGTGGGGGACTTACTCCTCAAAAAGACTTGGCAAAAGCCCAACAAGCTGAACCCGAATTGGCATGGCCCATATAGGGTCATCGATGAAGTTGTCCCTGGGACCTATAGACTAGAAAACCTAGAAGGGGAACCCTCTTCCAACCCCTAGAATGCAGATCATTTGAAGAAATACTATCAGTAGTGTTGTAATGATCTGTCAGACCAAAATTGTAATGGGTGTTGCTCCAACATAACACTTGGAATGTTAATGAGAAATATCAGTGTTTCCCCTCATCTTGCGTTTGTCAGTTCTAGTATGTCTGGGATCATATTTGGGGAGCCACCCTCGGCTATAATGAGGGTCAATGCTGGGGATGACCCCTCATTCACCCTCAAGAAAGACGAGGGAGGACCTTATCTTACAAACCATTAGGTTGGTTAAAAGCCACCCTCGACTATAATGAGGGTCAATGCTGGGGACGACCCCTCATTCACCTTCAAGAAAGACGAGGGAGGACATTATCTTAAAAACCATTAGGTTGGTTAAAAACCACCCTCGGCTATAATGAGGGTCAATGCTGGGGAAGACCCCTCATTCACCCTCAAGAAAGACGAGGGAGGACTTTATTAAAAACCATTAGGTCGGTTAAAACCCACCCTCAGCTATAATGAGGGTCAATGCTGGGGATGACCCCTCATTCACCCTCAAGAAAGACGAGGGAGGACATTATCTTAAAAACCATTAGGTTGGTTAAAAGCCACCCTCGGCTTTAATGAGGGTCAATGCTAGGGACGACCCCTCATTCACCCTCAAGAAAGACGAGGGAGGACATTATCTTAAAAACCATTAGGTTAGTTAAAAACCACCCTCGGCTATAATGAGGGTCAATGTTGGGGACGACCCCTCATTCACCCTCAAGAAAGATGAGGGAGGAAATTATCTTAAAAACCATTAGGTTGGTTAAAAACCACCCTCGGCTATAATGAGGGTCAATGCTTGGAACGACCCCTCATTCACCTTCAAGAAAGACGAGGGAGGACATTGTCTTAAAAACCATTAGGTTGGTTAAAAACCACCCTCGGCTATAATGAGGGTCAATGCTGGGGACGACCCCTCATTCACCCTCAAGAAAGACGAGGGAGGACTTTATTAAAAACCATTAGGTTAGTTAAAAACCACCCTCGGCTATAATGAGGGTCAATGCTGGGGACGACCCCTCATTCATCCTCAACAAAGACGAGGGAGGACATTATCTTAAAAACCATTAGGTTGGTTAAAAACCACCCTCAGCTATAATGAGGGTCAATGCTGGGGACGACCCCTCATTCACCCTTAAGAAAGACGAGGGAGGACATTATCTTAAAAACCATTAGGTTGGTTAAAAACCACCCTCGACTATAATGAGGGTCAATGTTGGGGACGACCCCTCATTCACCCTCAAGAAAAACAAGGGGGAACATTATCTTAAAAACCATTAGGTTGGTTAAAAACCACCCTTGGCTATAATGAGGGTCAATGTTAGGGACGACCCCTCATTCACCCTCAAGAAAGACGAGGGAGAGGTTAGTGTGTTAATTTGAAAATGTCACGAGGCAAATCATACAAGAGAAGTATAGAAGACAAAAGGAAGCATTATATTACAAAATGTCGATGTTTGTTTGATAAATGAGTACAAAAATATTTATTACATGAAGAGGGTATGGGCTACAGACAACCACCCTATGGAGCAACGTCAGAGGGCAATGTTTCAACATTGATTATAGGGGTTTCTTCTATGACCAAGAGAGGATGATCCTCAGACGTGCCGGTACCCTCCACGTGAACTTGGGACTCTACTTGGGTTAGGGCCTCAGCAATCAGGGGATCGTGCAGTTGAACTGCTTCAATAGAAGGGCGGACGGACGACACTGCATCAGCGAACTTTAGGATGACCCACCGACAGGCCATCCTAATTCCCCTCTCCAAGTACTTAAGGCCGAAGCCTTGGAACTCGTCCGAAAGTTTATAGGCCTCAACAGCATTGGCCTATGCCTTTTTCATAGCCTCGGCTAGATCACTCTTGAATTGAGCACTCAGAGCCTCTTCCTTCATCTTGAAGAGATCATCCCTAGCCTTAAGGTCTGCATCATGCTGCTCTTTCAGCTCGTCAAAGACCCGTGCATGTTCGGTCCTGACACTCTCCAGCTCAGCCCTTGCAGTCTCTAGCTCTGTATGCAGATCGGCCTCGTGCTGAATGGCCCTCTCGTCCTCATGAAATTTTTGTTGGTTTTCAGCCATCCACTTGGTGGTCGAAGTAAAGGCACAGACAGAATGCACAGAAAAATGGTAAACACTTGTTAAGAGGCTGAGGAAACAGTTGGTGAAAAATTCAATTAAGGAAGAAAAAGTAAAAACAAATACCCGAGCCAGTGTGTGCAGACCATAGTCATACACCTTCGCCAGGGGAATCTTGGACAAGAATTCGTAGTCGGTGGTCGAAGGGACAAAAAACATAGAAGCCTTGGCCTCCCTCAGATTGGCAATCAGGGAAGACGGCTCGGCCTTCAAAGATGATAAGTTTTGGGAAGAGAAGGCCCCCATGCTGGAGGAGGAGCCAGTCCCCTCCGATGCCTCCACCCTCGCCCTCATCCTCGAATCAGGTCGAGGGTCAACAGGAACTTCAAGACCTTTTCTTTTGTGGCTATCTGTGGAAGGATCAACAGGTGTCGGCCCCACGGCCTTCGAGTTCTTTGGAGCCTGCTGAGGCTCCTTGCCTTTCTTCTTGCCTAAGCTAGATAATAAGCTTGGGGTAGTCATTTCCCAAAGAGAATCAGAGACACCTGCAGGACGACCTGAAAAGAAGATGACACATCAGAGAAATGCAGAAGTAAAGATGAAACACTTGGAAAAAAAAGTAAAGGTTGAGTAAAAAAAATAATAATAACTCACATAGCTCTGTCAGGGGGCCGACCCTCAGACCAACTTCTTTGAGGAACCGAGGGGTCATCAGATCTACAAACTTTGCAAGTCCACCCTCTTTCCACCGTTCTCTCAGATACTTGACTATATCCTTCTCATCCAGACTAAGGCCGGGGTCTGACCTAGCCTTCATCGAGGGGTTCAACCATCTCCTTAGAACCCTCGGACCATCGTCCAAAGGTTGAGTCTCGGCGGCAAATTTCCATTCTCCAGAGACGAAGAAAAAACTCTTCTTCCAATCGTGGTTGGAGGTTTGTGCCACGTGGAGAAGTTTCTTATCAGACTTCCTCACCCCCAGATGATAGTACCCAGGCTGTTTAGACGAGGAAGTGATATTATAACAAACCAAAAACACATCGGCTGAAGGATCGTTAGTGAAGGTGTTCTTCCACAAAGAGACGTAGCCGAGGATCTTCCTCCAGGAATTAGGAGGAAGCTGAGAGGGGGCAACGTCGAGGGCTGACAAGATATTGACTATGGTAGGGTGCAGAAGGAATCTAACGCCGACCTTAAACATTTGTTCATACACTGCTATATCGCCCTCGTCCCCTTCAAAGAATCTCTCAGACTCAAAGGGGACCCTCATACTTATGTTGGGAGGCACACTGAATGTATGCCTCCACAATAGGAGGTCACGATCCCTGACTGAGGAAATATAGGCCGAGGCGTGGGAGGTGTCAACTGGGTCAGCATTTGAGTCCTCACCATCATCCTCAGTCCCCATCCCTCGGCCTCATCACCTGTCAGCGGTCCATGAGGAAAGGCTATCTGGAAGGCATGAGGGGATAAAGTTGTCACAGGGATAGCTTCGGAAGGGAACAATCCCTCGGCATGTCGGCTTGGGCTTAGATCACACGTCTCTCTCCTCCCGGAAGGCCCGACGCCAGTTGGTGACGACGCTCTCTCATCCATCTCTCCTGAATGACTCTCGACTGGATGACAGGATGACCCACAAGACTTGGATGGTTTTATTGTGGCTAGAGGAATGGGAAAAATGGGTCGTACCCAATTAGGGTTGTCCCCTCGTCTTCTCTCCTCCTCTTCCTCTATTCGTCTGATCTCTACAAAGAACTTCTCTCTCATGGATGGAAACTCCTCAGCTAAACTGTAAAGCCTCCTAAGCATTAAGGGGAAGACCCTACACTTAGAAAAATTTGGCTAACCTAATCACAAACAAGTTGACAGTTGACTAGGTTGGACTTTTGGATCAAAACCAAAAATTAAGGGTTTTTAGTCAAGAACACTCAAGAACTACTCGCCGGGGAAGACGCCGAAGGGAAGTAAAACAGCCAAAGAAAAGTCCTGCAAGCCTAGAGTAAGAAAGCAAACAGTAATGGAAGATAAAGAGATCACTAGGGTAGAGAGATTACCTAAGAAAGAATAGCGAGGCCTGATGCAGAAATCGCAAAAATGGCTATGGAGCTGTCAAAAAATCTAGAGAGAGAGAACTTGGGCGCGAAGAAGAAGAAGAATAAGAAGAAGAAGAAAAAGAAGAAGAAAAGAAATAATTTAAAAAATTGCTTAAATACCTTGCTAATGAGTGGGCCCATTAACCAAGGCAGAGCACAACCCACGAGGAGGGCATCATTAGGGCGCAAAGTCCCAAGCAAAGTGTGCAGCCGTCACGCCTAGGAAACTGGAATGACAGTGAATATCTGCCCACGTGTCACAACAGCTCGATAGGTGTCATTCATCTAACTGACCATACACTCATCCTAAAAGCAACACTATCCCTCAGCCATCTCAACATCATCGATGGCTAAGGGCTGGGGGTGATTGATATACCCATATATACCCTCGGCTAGGCCGAGGGAGCCTTACACCTAGACGGGGTCAGGATAACTAGTATCAGACCACCCTCCAAGGGGTCGACCCCTCATCATAGTCCAGACGACCCTCCAAGGGGCCGACCCCTCATCAGGCCCAGACGACCCTTCGAGGGGCTGACCCCTCATCAGGTCTAAACGACCCTCCAAGGGGTCGACTCCTCATCAGGCCCAGACGACCCTCTGAGGGGCCGACCCCTCATCAGGCCCAAATGACCCTCTAAGGGGCCGACCCCTCATCATGGTCTAGACGACCCTCCAAGGGGCCGACCCCTCATCAGGCACAAACGACCCTTCAAGGGGCCGACCCCTCATCATGGTCCAGACGACCCTCCAAGGGGCCGACCCCTCATCAGGCCCAGACGACCCTCTGAGGGTACTATAGTACGAGGCCCAAATTAGGCGAGACTCATCACCGGAGGGAACTTTGCCCTCGGCCAGCGCGTGGTTTGGGAGACGCGTGGAACAGTTCGCGTGAGGCTCATATGGAACGTGGAAGACCGTTATAACAATATCACCCCTCACGTGAGGTAATATTATGTCATCATTTGGCATCTACAGGTGTCAACAGGAGATTGGCTAGACCATCATTCACATGCACCATGCATACTTGGGGCGGGGGGGGGGGGGGGGGGTACACTACACCCCCCAAGACCTATATATACTTGTCACCTACAACCCTACAGGGCGAGGGATGGATAATTGTAACCCTCGAAAAATCTCTACTTGTACACACAGTAAAGAGAGAGAAAGTGAGCTTATGTGCATTGTATCCAAGGCCATTAGTGCCCATACTTAGTGGATCACACACTCACAGTGGATGTAGGCCTAATTGGCTGAACCACTATACATCATTGTCTTATTCCTCTTATACTCATCTCCTTCTTCACACTTATATTCATATACATCTCTATGGCTGCCATGGTTACTACTATTTGAGCTCATCATCACTTATCTGGTGGTGCTATATTTTAGCATCATCACTGTACAATGTAGGGTCCGCCCCGCTCATGTGTGTTTTGTTTACATCTGTTTGGTGAGGCGAACCTATAGACTTACTGATAGAGCACGAATTGGACATCGAAGGTAGATGCCTTCCTGCACTGTATATATGTAGGGACGTATATAATTATATAAATTAATTGAGAACAAGTCCATGTAGTTTAATGTTTTAGACAACTATAATGAATACAATGCTACATAAATACATAGTATGATAATATGATATTTCTTGGGGTTATTCATGGGAGTAAAATCACAGGTGTAGAGGCTTAGCTCCCGTTTATTATAGGTGTTAGATGCCTTTGATATTATCATGTTAGCATAGATACCGGACCTCACAATTGAGACATTGGGTTGGAATCCTTATAGTATTACACTTAGAAGAGGGGTGAGATACTTACTGAATATGAGTGCCGAAGGGCGGTGTGTAATATGAATTAAGTGCATAATTACATATTGATTTTGTAAGTTAATTCTTGCAATTTTAGGGCGCAGACTTAAAGTATAAAATGTTGTCCCCTAGGTTTGCTTAGATAGGTACAGTAGGGAAGATCCGACTTGTCGTCGCACTTTCTCATAGTGGCTTCAATTTGATTGATTCTAGCATAGATTTCTACTCCTATTTCAGCCATTTTATTATCCTGGATATTGTATGGGCATAAGACCGAGATTTATACTCAGACATTTTATTTTTCAGTTATACATGAGTTGGATGTTTTAAGACTAATGGGACTTGGGATTCATTTATTCTCAGATATTGCTTCATATGATTTTATTATGCGTGTATGTTTTAAAAATAAAATGTTCTATTATGGTTTGAAACTGAGAATGATATAGATTATTTGATAAGCTCCGTCTTCAGTGTATTGTGTCTGACCAACCTTTATATGGAAAATGGGGGTTATTACACCGAACCATACCTAACATTTTACGGGCATTTAATGCGATAGAAATTTTGATGGACTGGTCATTCTATGTGAGACCAAATGGTGATAAGTGGCATACTTCACGCCCGCTAAACTTACCAAAAGTGAATTACATTTACGTTTTTGATTTGACATGTCGGGTTGATTAAACTATAACTGGACATGTCATATATATATATATATATATATATATATATATATATAACCCGAAATATGTCATTGTATCCCTTGTGGCGCTTTTACCATTGTGCTTAGAATGGTTGATTCTGTGTAATACCCTTTTTTTAAGAATTAAATAAATGATGTGTAATATTTAAAGAGGGAATTAGGATTTTATATAATTTTTAAAGGGAATTTGATATATTAATAATTATATCTAAAATGGTATTTATAGTTTGTTAGCTTTGAGTAATGTAATTTAATTGATAACTTGTTAAGTTAATTTGGGCCTAGTATGAATGATAGAGTAATTAGGTTTAGGCGTTGTTTGATTGGGTTAGAGCACTGCAGAATGGATAGGTGGGGTAATTGGGTGAAACACCAAGGTTAGTTTGGACTTTATTGAATTTCTTGGGGAAGAATATGAGGGTTTAGGGGTTACTCACATGGAGGAAAATAGAATTGATTTGAAATAGGACGACAGATTACAGTCGCGACAGCAGGCAAAACACCTCGTGACCGCAGGTGTGTTGAGATGCGACCCCCTCATGGCTTGTCCATAAACCCTTTTGGTGGACTTTGTTTTTATAACTTCAAATGCATGAAAATTCATTTTTTCACATCATATTTCTCTTAAACTCTCTCTCTCTCTCTCTCTCTCTCTCTCTCTCTCTAAACAAAACCTTGGTTTTTCCACACCTCTCCAACTAGTTCAACCAAAAACTCCATTAACAAACCTCTACAACTTAAAAACAAGATTGAGAAGATGATTGAGGTATAAAGACTAGAATAATTCAAGTAATTCAAAGGGTTTTTTCTAAGGATTCAAGGCTATTTTAATAGGTTTAACTAATTAAGAACTTAGTTCATTTGTAGTCTAATTCAAGACAAGTTATCATTTTTACTCCTCTACTCATATATATATAAATGTCAGACTCGCTTAAACTAATGTACTGTTGTTAAAATTGAGTAGGACAATTAAGGTTTTTCATATTATTCCATATAACTTCTTCATATGTTAAAATTGAATTAGGATATACATATTTAACCTATAATTCGTGTTTAATTGACATGATTAATAATTGAATTAGAGTAATTTTTAGTTTTTCTCATATTAGGGCTTTCTAAATAGAAATTGGATCAATAATGGATTATACTTGTTAATTGTATAATAACTTCATTTTAAAATTAGGTAATTATCCGAAGTTTATCAAATGCTATGTTACATGTGCACATCTAGTATCACATGTTTTACCCTTGAATGAAAATACCCAAATAATGTAGGTCAATGCATAATGATTAGTAATTAACTTTCAATTTCAAATGTAAATATGTAAATGTAGGTCTAATATTTAATTAAAATTATCTTATATGGTAGCTATATTAGAAATTGGAATTTGGACTTATGAATAATCTTGTCAATGTAATTTCAACTCTAATTAAATATAATTGGAACAGGATATCTTAGTTTCCCCTTAACAAGTAGTTTGTTTAAATTGATGGTTGGAGTTATGGTATTTTTTATTTAAATCTAAAACTTGGAATACCCAACGAGTCCATTTTAAGAAGCCTTTGATCTCTTTTGGGAAAGAAGAGATACTATCTGAAACCACATGACATTCATTAATGCAACCATAATTGGCAAGAAAATTAGCATATTTGTTTCCCTCTCGAAGAGTGTGGATGAATTTAACCTCATAATCTTTAGTTGATGACTTGGAAATTGGAATTAAATTGTTATACCTTATCATTATATCATCAAAATTGAGATAGACTCGTGGATTAATGGAAGACATAATTCCCCTTGAATATGTAAGTAGGGTTGTCCTTTACTAAAAGATTTAATTGTTGAGGATACCTATGATAAGTAGGCTTACATATATAATTGATAACACTTTCTTTATAAGGAAATTAGTTAAGATTATTGATAATTGTAAATTGACATTTGTTTTTACCCGACGGGTGGGGTAAATGAATATATTGCTATCCCATAATGATAGTCTGATTTGACAGGATTGGGTTAGATTTTATGTATTGCGCCCTAGGTGAGCAATAGGCCCCTACTAGTGAATGGAGGTGGCTGGATCTAGTGACATTTATTTTTTATTTTTGCATCACTCGTGCTTGGTGGGCCAATGCTAGTGAATTGTAATACCCCATAAGTTTAATTAAATAAGTAAATTATTTCATAATGATTAATATTACAAGAAAATATATAAATCGGGATGATGTCAATAACGATTTAACTAAATGTGTAAAGTTAAACTTATAGAATTTTTGGTAATTTTGTGCAAATTATTTGAATATAATGAATTATTATTTGGTTTGGGTACATGGTAGGAATTAGGATGGGACTTTATAATTGAGGATGCCTTTTGGTATGTTTAGGTGAACAAGTTAGGGTTTTCATGGTTTGAATTTTATGTATTACAATGTATGGAATTAAGTTGTGATAAGGAGGAGAGATGAGGATTAATAGTTGGCAGAAGGGGGAGACCCACAATGACAACTTGGGGGCCAGCAGCCTGGTCACAACCTATCACGGGGATGCACGGGCTTTTTCCTTTTATATTAGTATACACGAATCTACCATTTGAAAATACCTATTTTTCTAAGCCAAACCTACAACCCTTATATTTTCGCCATCCCTAACCTCCATTGGACTAAAACCTTTAAGCCTCAATTAGAGGGAATTACACTTGGAATTCATAATTTCTTTAAGAGGGAAAGCTGATTATAATTTAGAAGAGATCAAGGATTCAAGTTAGATTTCAGAAATAGAATTAAAATAAAGAATAATATACTTTTCCCTTTTAGTGTCCTGTGATGTAAATATTGTCGAAAACATGTTTTATGGTTAATTAAAAGTGATTAAAATATAATTAGGAAATGATAAACTTAATTTATTTCTGCTATTATCAAATGTCATTGAAATTGATGCAACCCCTATATTGCTGAGAACTCCTAGATGTTGATTATATGAATTAAAATTGTGTAATTGTTATAGATATGGGAATACTATTAAGTTGATTAGATACCGTAAGTGTGGACATCAAGGGTCGGATTCCTCTGGTTCGGGCCCCTTAATTGTCAGGACGGTGGCGAGGAAGAAGGAAATAAACAAGGTTCTCTCTCTCTCTCTCCCCTTTTTCGCGGTCCAGCTTCAGATATAAAATTAATCGTCATCAAATGGGCGTAACACTAAGAGATAGAGTCTCTAGAATATTTGCTCAAAACAAGCAAAAGAACGTCATCGTCTCGAAAGAACGGCATCAGGGTCAAATTGATGCATGCGAAATCAAATAATTCAAAGGTCTGGGGACTAAGTTATGAATGAGAAGGTGTTAGGCACCCATTTTGCCCTTTCGTTCTCTCATTATATAATGATAATATTCCCCTTTTTACTCTGTGATATGTTTACATGTGTATAATATAAGTAATGGGAGAATAGAATCATCCAACTCACTTCATGGAAGGGTAGGAGTGTTCCAAAAAATAATGATAAAAATATGATGTAAGTGTTCATTAAATCATGAATCCTTATGAAAGAGTGACGCGACTAAGAATTTGTCTCAGAAGTGCGTACTCTCTAGGCTCAAGTCCAAGCCTGTCGCGTTAGTATTAAACCTGGTAAGTCGGGATCGTATCCACATGGAAATAGGACAATGGAATTTTGACGACGTTGGAGAGATGAATGAATCCTAACTCTGACTCTAAAAGGAAAAGAAAATTGATTTGGGTTTGTGGAACAACCACACTAGATGCAATTATGAAATTATGAAAAGGTGCAATTATACTTGATTACCTAAAATACTGATGAATATTGATTTAAAACCTTAAACTATGTGATGAGAAAAACAGAACGGGAATACAATCCCCCAACCCTAGTGTATTGCAGGTATAATACTAATCGTAAATTTAACTGATTAATTAGACCCAGAATTTAGTACTCCCAAGCATTACATATATGAGGTTTAAGTCGGCATCATACTTAATCTGAGGATGAGTAAATCGGTATCGCGATAGTGACACTCGAATTGCATTCTAAAGCATCCCGGTTACCCGGAAGCAAACGCAATCTAAAGATCTACAATTATCGTGTTCCTACGTGATAAGATCGTAATAAATCACTAAATTTAGAGGATTAAAGTTATACACATGCAACTATCACATCGGGCTGGGTTCATGTATCCCGGCCTTAGAAAATCTAGCCTAGCATGTTGAAACTAATGGAAACAAAATTTTGAATTACAGAAAACCATGATTGAAGTAAGGAAAATTTGTAGAATGATATAAAAAGGAATTAAACAGAGGAAATTAACTCCTAATCTTAACAAAGCAGTAAAAGAAGCAATGAAAAATGCTTGTAATCACAGAATTATGAATAATATTCAATCTTGGAATTAAAATTGTAAACTAACTTCAAAACTAGGGTTTCTGAAAAAGAATGGAAAACTCTATTAATTCTCCGTGAAAAAAATGATAATAACTCGGGCTTATATACCCTAAAAAATTTCAGGAGTTTTAGTTACACTAGGACTCTTCATAGGAGAAGGATAAGATTATAAAATCTCGACAGCCGGACTGGTCCGGGGCTTAGGCGGATCGGTCTGCCTTCCATACGGATCGATTCTTTTATTTTTTAGGCTGACCGGTTCGTGGAGAACCGGTTCCTTTTATTTTCTTCCCTCTTTGGTTTTCTTTCGATCTGGGGTTCTCTGGATTATGCACTACGGACCGGTCTGGGGCTACTGCAGACCGGTATGCCTCTTTGACTGTTTTCTCCAACTTTGACTGCTCATAACTTTTGTTTCGGGACTCTGATTGAGGTGCATTTTCTTCCTATGTGCTTATGAATGTGATATTTTCAACTTCTCTTGCCCCATCTGAATTCGGGATAGAAATTACACTTTTACCCTTTTGACTTTCCTTCTTGCCTTTCTCGATTCTTCCAATTTCTTTCTTTCGTTTTTGACATTAAATACTTGCAAACTTAATACGAAATACCAGAAACTCAGTGTACTCGTTAGGATAAGTCAGTACCAAGATTATGAGATAAATTCAAATCGATTATGTTGTTCGAGGTGCTAAAAGTTACTAAATTAAGGAATGAATTGGGAAGAATTTATGCCTAATCAAAGAGAGAATGTGCACAGCAGAAAAGACACAGGTATGTAGGAGTCTAAAACTCATAAAATAGATATAATAAGATATAACATATTTATAAAAAATGAGAAAGGGAGGACTCGAATCTTAGGGTTATCCCAAGACACCTATGTAGCCCAAGGGGCATCAAAGTCCGCGTAGTTCAAAAATAGCATAGAGGTCGGGTTCAACCCACAAATCCAAATGCGGGACTACGCTAATGTGTATGTGAAGAAAATGTGTTTTAAGAGTGAAAGTGTAAAAATGGAAATCGTGCTTTTGGAGTTTATGGATAAACCCTCTTTTTGCCTTTTTTTATTTTTATGAAAATAGGTTATGTGCAATAGTACTAATAAAGAGTAGAGATTAGTGGAAGTGATGTAATGAAACAAAAGAATAAAATAGAAATAAGATGAATACCACTTGTAGACACCCCATCCTAGGACCTCCTAAGCACCTCCTTAGGTCTCTAACACTCACTCGTTCAGTGTAAACCCTAGGTCATACTCTGAGTAACGATCTAGAGACCATTGGGTGCTCCCGAGCCCTGTTTTACTTCGGCCAATTCTCTCTCTTAAGAGGAATCTCAATGAATATTCAAAGGGATCTGAATTCCCTTTCCAGCAGTTTTATCCGCTCGTGAATCGACCTTACGATTCGAACAAATGATTCGTTTCACTATCGAAAACTGATATGGAGGCCACCGAGCTCTCCCGGGCCCTATTTGACTGGATCAAATTTCCCACCTGAGAAAAATCTCAATGAATCTTCAAAGGTATTTGAATCCACTTTCCAAAGGTCCGAACTGTGCACTAATTGGCCTTATATACAGACGAACGACCTGTTTTACCTTGAAAACTGATCTTGAGGCCATCGGGCGCTCCCGAGGCCCATTTGACTCTAGTCAACTCTCTATCTTGAGAGAATCTCAATGAATATTCAAAGGGATATGAATTCCCTTTTCCAATGGTTTTCCCCATGCACAAATTAACCTTACGGTATGGATGAATGACCCATTTTACTCTAAAGGATCATCGGGCACTTTCGAACCCTATTTGACCTTGGTAAACTCTCTGAACTGAATGGAGCAAATTGAAATCTTAAAGGTATCTAAATATCATTTCCAATAATCCATCCCGTGCACAAATCGACCTTACGGTACGGATTAACGATTCGTTTTCCTCCGAAAACTTCATGTCTAATAACCAATGGACACTTTTGGGCCCCGTTTGACCTCGGTAAACTCCCGGAATCCAGAGTGGCTTAATTTATTCTTGAAGGTCTCTAAATACCCTTTCTAACGGTCTACCCCATGCACGATTATGACTTACGAATTACATTTTACGACCATTTTTCCAAAAAACCTATCCTAGACTGCCGAATGGCATCCTTAGGACCCTGCCTATCAGCGGTGTGCCTGAGGTGCTATGAAAATAGGCAGGTCTAGGACCATGCCAATTGGCACCCCCTTGGACCTATAAATAGAGGCCATGAACTCACTTTAAAAATCACCTTTAAACATCCCTCTCAGCAATTTAGAGGACATTCTCTCGAATTCAGACATGTTCCCTTCTCAAAAAGCCCATTTTCCACATTCCATTCCATCACTTTCTTACTTCGTTTAGTCCATCCCCCGTCTCCATCTCTTCATACCACTTTCATCCAATCCAGCATACCTACACTCAAGATCAACATCCAGCATTCATAAGGAGGTCCAATTCTCCCTTATTTTTCTCCAATTATCTTATTTTAATATTAGTTTCCTTATTTCTACTTTAGTACTTTATTTTATTACATCCTATACATTAATCTCAAACCTTTATTAGTGGTATTTTCACCTACTCTATTTTCATAAAAAAAACACAAGAAAAATAGGGTTTATCTATAAATTCCAAAGGAGGGATTCTCATCTCACACTCTCACTTTCAAAGCATATTTCTCTCTACACACACGCATAAGAGAAATCCCCCATTTGGATTGATGGATTAAACCCCACCCTATGTTATATGTGAACTACGTGGAATTTGATGCCCCTTGGGTTATATAGGCGTCTTGGGTAAATCTTGAGATTCGAGTCCTCCTTTATGCATGTTTATAATATTTCTTTCATATCATATACATATGTTCTCAATGAATGTCATATTCTTACATGCTTGTGTTCCGTCTGACATATTCATTTGTTCTACCATAACGAATTGTGATTCGACAAACACTCTTACTATATTTTGAATTATAATTTTTAGGAACACTCCTAAGGATGAATTCACTTCGTCTTTTTCTATGACGCGGGTTGAATGATTCCACTCTTTATCGATATTATGTATATAAGCACAGACTTCATGGAGTCTAACAGGGGAAGATTAACATGTGCTCATGAGAGACTGAAAGGGCGGGATGGGTTCCTAACACATTTCCATTCCATAACTTAGTCCCAGGCCTTTGAACTACTTGGTCTCACAAGCATCAGTATTGTCCTTGATGCTGTTCTCTCGAGACGACGGCACTTCTTTTGCCCGTTTTGGGCAAAATAGGCTGATGACTCCATCTCTACTAAATTATCCCACATTGATGATAGCCGAGCACCCCGAGAAAGGGCCCAATCCCGTGCACGCGCTGAAGGGAACCCCCCGAAATATCCCGGGATGGCCACAGAGGCGACTCCGCTGGGGAATTTTTAAGAGGACTAAACTCTATTTCTGCATGGGTGTCCTTCTTTTCAGCATGTGTGCATATGCACCTACATGTATGTTCCCTTTTCTCCTCTATCTACTTTTTGTATATATCTACCTCATGTATATATAACTTTTCACTCACTTATACACTTCACACACTTATATATACTCTCCATGTACACTTCACACACTTATACTTAGCTTCACTTTCACTCACATGCTCCACACACCACTTAGATTATCCATGTTTAGACTTTACTATAACATGCCCACACTTCTCACACATGTATATATCCCCACACTCACTTACACATCTTACACACCACTAGTAGTTGATCCATGTGTAGGCTCACTACCACACACACACACTTGTAAATATTCACATGTCACTCATTCACATGTATATATCCCCATGCTTTCCTATCACCATGCTTAGTATAGTCTTCATGCTCCATGCTAGATCTACTTTTCATGATACTTATATATTCTTTGTCATTAGTGTAGTACTCTCTTGACTCATCATGAAAATAAAAAATAAAAAAATACTCTCTCTCTCTCTCTCTCTCTCATAATATGCTAATGCATTTTTATACACTATATCACCAATAGCATGGAAATATAAACCAAAATTTTATCCCATCCAGGGGTGTCAATTTGTGATGGGCGTTGGTCCTGTGGGGCACAGTCAGCCTAAGTAATATGACCCTCACCTTCAATTGGCCTCGTACCTTCGATGTATATCGAACAGTTTCCCCTGCATCATACCGCTTGACCAAACTCACATTGGGAGGTATATAGCAGGGAACTCGCTCACGTACATCGAGTATATCAAATTTTCTCTCACACATACCATCCCCATGAGGTATATCGTTAGACAATTCACGTATACTCAGGTATATCAAATGGCTTATCCACACGTACTGATGAATGATTGCCTTTATAAGCAAGAGGTATATCGTGGAATTCATGTCAAAGGGGTCAAAATAAACCTCATATAGGCGTCAAACCTAGGGCGCTTATATCTGGTTTGTCGGTTACCATGCGAAACTCTGTCGAAATTCTGGGTTGTCATACCGCCCAAATTTTTGCACTATTTTGCCTTTATAAAACAGGTCCCTGTCCGTGAGCTTGGAAACAAGTCAAATCGTGTCTTCCATATTTTCAAACCCTATTTTTCCACGCTCGAGTCCTGTCCGACATTATAATTTTTGCATTTAGGTAAGCCTAATACAATTGAAAATCTAATAATAATAATAATAATAATAATAATAATAATAATAATAATAATAATAATAATAACAACAATAACAACAACAACAACAACAACAACAACAACAACAACAACAACAACATTAATAATAATAATAATAATAATAATAATAATAATAATAATAATAATAATAATAATAATAATAATAATAATAATAATAATAATAATAATAATAATAATAATAATAATAATAATAATAATAATAATAATAATAATAATGCTTAGATTCCTCTCATTTTTCCTTCCTTCTTCAAAAATAAAAATACCAAAAAACATTTGAGAGAGTGCTTACAATCTTAATGGAATGATTTATATAATTCAATGTCCAATCACACAAATCCAATTATATCTTATTATCCTAAGACATGCATCTAAGTCATAAGACAGATGTACAAAATAAGCAATCACACAGCAATCAAGGAAAACTCTTTTTTTAGGAAAAAATCTTTTTCAACACTTTAGAAATTATACGAGACAATCGACTTATAATACTACTTGATATAACCCACAAGCATAACGCATAGTCTTCGCAGAAATACTACTCGATCCTGAGTAGTCCACAAGTGGCGGTCCACCCTCGGTATCCACCAATCTACCTTTAGTCTTCAACCGTGATCCTTCTGGGTTCACAAGTCATTCGTAGAGATTCTCTCTCCACAATAAGTGTAACTCAACTAAGGTTCAAAATCGATTCACAAAAATATATTTGGGGATATGTTATGAATCAAAAGTATTTTGGTAAACAAAAGTGTTGAAATCTTTTGCAATAAATATGAAAAAATTATTTTGGTAAAAGTCCCATGAAATTTGAAAACAAAACAGATATTTATAGCTCGTGCACAAAATTTGAGGTGGTGACTCGTTTGAATGAAAATGAGGGTCGTTTGGATGAGAAAGAGATTTCATTTGAATGAAAACAAAGTTCGTTCGAATGAGACTCCAATCTCATTTGAACCAGCTTCTAACGAATTCATACAGTAAGATTTCGTTGGATGTTCGTTCAATGTAGGATCAAACGACACTTCTAATGACATGGGGAGTTCTAGATAACGTAGTCTTCATTGACCAAATTAAGTGGGGGGGTTAATCCTTTAAAAACCTAAGCTCTCATAGTAGACGAAAGGGACAACAATGACAAAGTCGATGGTTGAACATAAGATGCATTTATATTAATGATGGTAGTTGGTTTATGTGTAGCCTGGTCACTTTGATCAACTTGTTTTTCGTCCACTTGAGCTAGTGCTAGGATGGCCTACATCTGGGCCAAAATATGTGCGAGATATTCTTGGAGAACTTTTTATTACTCTATAAGGCCATTAGTTACCTATGTGACTTAGTGTCGATTCATGGCTTGAAGTGTTAGTTCTGTCAAACATCACTAAAGATGTGGGAGTAAATTTTAAACACATTATAGATTTAAATTTAATGGAAAATAGCATGCAATTGAAAACACGATGGGGTACGTGGTTCGATCGAGTCGTGAGTACATCCATGGGGTAAAGGGAAGGGGGAGAAATATATTTCACGGGTAAATATTATAAGATTTATGTCAATGGTAATTGTACCATTTGATTCCTCCTATAGACTTGTATAATGTTCGTATAACTAAAACCCATTTAGCTCTAGACAGTCGTCGTAGTGTAGATAGTGGTGGATATGGTCATCGACATGGTGGTATTTGAAGTAGGAATGTTGCCCCCATACTTCCTTAATGTGTGGAGGATTAGGATTGGTCCCTAAGTATTCACTTTTCGTGGTCATAGTGGGACTGATCATGTTGATGATATAATAGGTCGCTTATGTGACTAGGTTTAGCAAGGCCTAAGGCTTACTTTTGTAATACCCCGTATTTTTAATGGTTTTTAAATATGGGATTAATTAATTTAATATGTGAAATTATTGGTAATTAATACAGATTAAAATAAATATTAACTAGCGAGATAAGTGTTAGTATTTATTGATGTGAAGTAAATTAAATATTACTCTCCATACTTCCTTAATGTGTGGAGGATTAGGATTGGTCCTTAAGTATTCACTTTTCGTGGTCGTAGTGGGACTGATCATGTTGATGATATAATAGGTCGCTTATGTGACTAGGTTTAGCAAGGCCTAAGGGTTACTTTTGTAATACCCCGTATTTTTAATGGTTTTTAAATATGGGATTAATTAATTTAATATGTGAAATTATTGATAATTAATCCAGATTAAAATAAATATTAACTAGCGAGATAAGTATTAGTATTTATTGATGTGAATTAAATTAAATATTACTGAGCGAATGAAGTAATATGTGATTATGAATTCTAGAAATTTTTGCAAGTAAATTATATGACATTTATGGAAATTGAGTCGGGATGCGCATGTAAGTCGTGTCGGGACTAATTTAATGAGATATAAAGTAAATTATTTTTATATCATTCAAATAGTCATTTCGAGTGCGCCAAAGTGTTCGAAAGGGATGAGATAGTCAGAAAAGTCTACTCGGGGATTTAGGTTGGGTCCTGAGACATTTTTAGACTAACTCGGTATCCCGAAAGGGTATTATGGTCATGTGGAATTTAGGTGAATAGTAACTTACGAATTTTGCTAAGTTTATATATTGGTTGTCTAGGAGAAGTGAGGGTTAGTATTCACAAATTCAAAGGAAGAGTCACAGTGGGAGAGGGAAAGCCAAAAGCCAAGAGTCTAGGCCAAGAAACACCGTCGTGAGCCACCATCGTCGTCAGATTATTGATCGAAAAAGGTGAAACAAAATCCCAACGTTCTTCTTCAAAGGATCAGACTTACAAATCATAGGCAAGTGTTTATTTTTCCAAACTTGTGAATTGATATATCATCCATGTTAGATTAGGATTGATTTTTCTGAAAATTATGAAATTTGGAGTTGGAGATTTGAGATACAATTTATGTTCACATGTAGAATTGATGTAACAACTGATCCTTGAGTTATATAGGTTATTCATGATTGTATATATGATGAAAGTATGTTAATAATTGATGATCAAATCTGGGTTCTTAGTATAGCTCTTGAATAAGTTGATGAACAAGGGTTTCTATGAAATTATCTTGATTAAATCCATATACTTGATAATCCTTGATGTTAATTGTGATTCTTGAATGTTAGAATTCATTTAATTATGTTAGTATAACATCTAGTATGAATAATTTGGAGTATAGGGTGTTAGAATGATGATTTTGATGATGAATATTGTGGAAACCCGTAAGAACAAATTCTGCAGATTTTCGAGACCTGTAGAGGGGAATCGATCCGAATCGATTCGGTTGCCTAGTTTTGGCCAAATTTTCTTTTTTTCTTAGAATATTTTGGGTAAATATTCGATATTCAAAAGTGGGACATATTTCTAAACAAAAGGGGAATATAATGGGACACTAGTATGCCTAGATGGAGTTTTGAACTTGGGTCCGAGAAAGGGAATTAAGGGATAAACTTAATTAGTATTAATCAGGGAAAATACTTACTTTAGAGAAGAATTCAGGACTCGAAGATTTAAGATAAATGATGACTTAGACTAGTAGGGTATAGGGACTTTACCTGCTATTATGATGTGTAAACTTAAGGCTACCCTTCGAGATATGAGAAATACTCCGGAGCGTTTGATAATGAATAAAGTTATAAATACATAGACTATTCGTGATAACAATATACTATGTATGGAACATATGAAGCAAATTTAGAGGTTGTGTGAATACCTATTTTATGTTTTATTATGTGTATGACATACCTATGCTACTTGATACCACGAGAGGTATTTTTGAAAGAGAAAAGTCTTATCCTGATGTGCCCATTGGGGGGATTTTAGATTTGGTACCTCTGAGCATATAACCTAGGTACGGGCTATCTGAAAGAATGATAGTGTTGACGGTCATATGGGTGCTTAGGTATCTGTGTAGCCAATAAACCTGGAATTATGTTCGCTTTTAATAAGTGTGATTTGTATTTATGGTTCCTGGGAGATTTTCAAACCGATTGTCCTTGTTTGGCTACAAGATGTACCTGAACTAGATAGCAGAGTATGCATTGCATCGTAGCTGAGTATAGAGGTGATGTATTAGTATATATATTATAGTGTGTTAAATATATATACTTGTGATATTTATTGGTATGAAGACTTAATAATTAAAATAGATAGTGAAATCTAATTTAACTTAACTATGTGAATACTTAATGTTAAATCAGAGAAACTCTCATTCAAGATAAAATATATGAAAACTTTCATTAACATATACGTGGGAAATATAGGTGGTGATTATGAACCAATTGAGTTGAAGATTAAGGAATTTGAACTATTAGATGCGATAGTAGTATCTAGAATGGATTAGTAGTACGTTAGGCGTGCACACTAGTTGAGAGGTGAGAATTATAAAGAGAGGGGTCGCATAACTAACATGTATGTGATATCAATCTGGTAAGCAATTTAAATCACTTGCTAAAATGTTTTAAGCTATTTTACACTCAGGCTCTGACCCATTTCTTGCAAAATATCTTTTTCTCTTCTACAATCTATTTTAGGTGTCTAGCCACAGGGACGCCATGCTTAGAAAGTTGGATTTTTTGGCGTGCTCCAGCTGTTGTGGAAATTGCAGGATCTAATGATTTAGACGCCTCCACTTCTCTATCATTTAGTTTATGATTCAGTCATTTATTTTAGATCATGTGTCTCTCTTTTCCAGTTATTATTCAGAGAGATATTGTGTACTGTCCTTTCAGTTTGATGTGATTTTATGTTGTTATGGTCTGTTGGATTTGAGATGGTTATTGGGATGTTTTATTCCAGTTTATTTTTACTCTTGTGAATGGTAAATATGTTAATGGATTTTAATTAATAAAAAAATGTTTTGACACTAGTTTAATTATTTACTAGGTGAGTTTGTAAGTAAAATGTTTTTCGACAATGACGCTAAGAATGAGCCAACCTGATATTCTGTTTTAAATTTATTAAATGACTAATCAGGCGGTATTTAATTGAGCGGGGTGTCACAACTTCATCCATTCTTTCGTGGAGTATAAGGTTGATCGGCCCCTTCATAGAATATGGGCTTCCTTAAATAACTAAAGGATCGACTTTATCTGGAAAAAATTACCCTCATCAAAATTTTATCTCCCCCTTTTTGTCATGGAATGGACAAAGGAAAATATGAAATAAGTAAGAAAAGAAATCGATAAGGACACAAGAAAATAAGCGATACATAAAAAGGTACATAAAATCATGCTAGACTATAGAATCATATTATGTATCATAATAAGCATAAAGAAATAATAGTAATGTGAAATATGTAACATGTGGAAAATACACAATGGGAAAAAGATCAAAGTTGATAAACATGATAACTATATATGAATTGTCATCACAAGATATAAGATAAAACTGCACAAATGTACTTAATACTAAAATAAGTACCAACAAAGATTTTAGGATGAAAAACATATGAGACAATAAATATTCTCATGCAATCCTAACTCATAGATGATTTTACAAGGAGATACAAGCATATATATGTAATAATGAGAACAACTACTAGACCGATTTTGATAAGTAAAAATATAAACAATATTATTACACTTACCAAAATATTCAAGTTCACATCAAATTTTCATAATCTATACAAGATTTTATATAAGGCTAATCTCTCTCTCTCTCTCTCTCTCTCTCTCTCTCTCTCTCTCTCCCGTAAATCCTAAATAGGGTTTGCATGGTGTCTCAAAACCTTACTTCCAACATTGATCCTAAGCTTCCAGATATCCCAAATGTTTGGAACAAATTCTTTGCATCGGTTGTTGTTACATCAAACCTAATAGAGAAATACCTATCCTTAAAACAACCTTCATCATACAAAGGTGAACTTGTTATGATGTTCTCCTGAGAATAAATTGAGACCCTCTCAAAACATTTCAAATATGCATTTGTTGGTAAGTTTTCCCTGGGTATACCGTCAATGGATGATATAAGAACCTTCTCTTTGAAAACTGCATACACCATTAGTCTTTTAGATCAAAAACATGTTTTAATTATACTAAATTGTGAAGAAGATTTTATCGATTATGGGTGAGAGATTCTTGGTATACTGGTCAATACCCTATGGGCACGTTCAAATGGGACTCAAGAATTTAGGGTAGATAAGGAGAGTAGCATATCTCGTATCTGGATTTCCTTCCATCAATTGCCTACCCACTTTTTTCCAAAACATCCCCATATTCTATAGCTCGATTCATAGTTAAACCCCTTTGATTAGATGATTTAACAATAAAAAATCAATAGACCTAGCTTAGATAGGGTCTATGTGGAAGTTAATTTAATAAATACTCTCCCGAAAAGAGTGTGGATGGGTTGTGGAAACATAGGTTTTTGGCAATAAGTTTTATTTGAAGATATTCCAAAATATTGTTCAATTTGCTCCAAAATAGGCCAGAATGAAGAAATATGCTTATTTAAGTCTCAAAAAAATGTTACCCATGTAAAGAATGTCAAAGAAGTTATGTATAAAAAGGTGGGTGATCATAATATTAAGAAGAATCAAGTTGAGCTATAAGTGTTTAATGATGATGAAGCGACTCTTATCAATAACTCCAAAAGCCCTCAACAAGTAGTAACATCCCTTCCCACTACTGATGTGCAAGAAGAACTTTAAGAGGAGCTTAAAAAATTAGAAGAAGGTAAAATTCATGTGCAAAGAAAGGAGAAGAAGTAAAATTTGTCTAAAGACATTAGACCAATGCCTCAGAAGAAGATCCAAAGTCAAATTATGGAAAATATTAAAAAACATTCAAAATAAAGAAATCAGATGTCAAGATTCCTTAATTTTTTTACCACTTCTTGCTATCCCCAAGAGCAACTGATCTTCCCCATTATGAAAAAAACTCTACTGCATATCCTCTATTTGGAACTTATGTTAATGAAGATGAAGATACCACTATTTATATGACAGAACAACTGCAAATCTTTACAAATAGTATTGAAAATAAGATATAAAAATCAAGGAGGACAAAACTGATTCACTGAGAAAGATGACGAATCAAATCAAGGAAGGAGTTATTATAACATCTAGTCATTTAAGGGTTAAAGATCCACTCTTCAAGAGAGTCACTGATCTAACTCAAAATTTACCAAACAATCCATATCCAAAATCGCTCAATGATTAGTCTCCTGATGTGGAAGGGTGGATAAAATATCACCTTCAAGAAGATTCAAAAGCTATTAAAAAT
Organism: Sambucus nigra; assembly: GCA_949130495.1. Classification (NCBI taxonomy): domain Eukaryota; kingdom Viridiplantae; phylum Streptophyta; class Magnoliopsida; order Dipsacales; family Adoxaceae; genus Sambucus; species Sambucus nigra. The sequence goes on along the minus strand of OX422208.1, from coordinate 526,637,997 downwards.
TCATAAATTTTCTGTCACTGCCTTATTTAATCCCAAAGTTGAAAAGATGAAGATTGATAAGTATAAAGTTAAAGTGGGATTTAAATGTTGTTGTAGCAATGATCCTGGAAAAATATGGTTATTTTAGTGATTTAATATAGGCATTCAATGCATATCTGATGAGGAGAAAAACTTAACTATGAGTATTGAGCCTCAGTCCCTTAAACAAAGATTAATACTTATTGTAGTTTATGCAAAATACAGCAGGGAAGAAAGGAATTCGTTGGAAGTAGTTGATTAAAGTCTTTACCAAATTTGAAGCACAATGTCACTTAGTTATTAGATATTTTAATGTTATTACATGTCAATTTGAAAAATTAGGAGGAAATGATGTTAACTCGAATGTTACTAGAGATTTGAATCAATCAATGGATGATTGTGGTCTTATGGACTTGGGTTACAAGGGTACTAGGTTCACATAGTGCAACAATAGAGATGAAGAACGTATCTATAATAGCACATGTATGCTCAAAATCTCCATAAGATTACATTGTCTTATCTTGTTCCCCAACATATTTCAGTCATAGTCTATGTTGTCCCAAAATGCTTCGTGTTCAAGATTTAGAGATCGGACTTCTTCAACTTCTTCTAAAAATCTACATCATGCCATGACCAATGAGATTGTCGCTTTAAGATAAAGGTAAATGACTTAGAATCAATTATTTTACCACCTTTGTTTTGACATAACTTAACTTAATATTTTCTTAAATTGGAAAATGTGTTAAAACTTGTATGAGTGGTTTGGGCGAAATTGAACAAACACACTATACAATATACTTTTCTTATAGAAAAATTATGTTCATGAAAATTGCATTCTTATATGTGTATTTTAAGTGTGGGTGTTTCTGGTTGAGAACAAACATACTTAGGGTGTTTTACCAAAATATTTTCAAAAACTTTGAAGGCAGATACTCGTTCGGGTTTTAGGAAGAGAGCGCGACTTGCCTCATCGCACTTCCACCATAGCGATGGTTTTCCTCCCTGCAGCGAGAGTCTGTCGTCGGTGCTCTTGTCCAAGTCCAAATTTCTCTAGTTTTTTCCATGACCTAAATCGCTCCAGATTATCTCCAGCAAGGTAATGTCTCATTCCAATGACACTGCAGCGACACCATCAAATCTAGCAAAAAAAGGCAATTTTTCTAAAAGATTGTATTATAAAACATGAAAATTCTCTTTTAATTCCATATCTTTTGTTGGGTTCAAGAAATAAACTTTTTATGTGGTTAATGAGTTAGAGTGTTTGAAATCTTGTGTACACAAGTTTAAAAACACCTATTTAATTCACTATCTCCCCATTCACAAAATAAGGTTGAAAAGGTTTAAGATTTTCATTATTTTATCAAGATAAAGAAATCATATTTTCTAAGAGAAAAAAAATTATTTTTATTTTTAAGATATCCATTATTATCATTTCGGTTTAATATTTTTGAAGTTTGATTACTTCTCTCAAGTATTGAATGAACTTTTTGTAAAACTTAATCTTAAGAAACTTAAAATATTTTTTATATCTCAAAAATACTTTGTGAGTTTATTTTGATTAGCCAAATACTTTTGAAAACCTCCCTCAACCTTTAGGAACATCGCATCCTAGGAAGTTATATCTAAAAATAGTGTATTTTTACTTGTTCCTCATGAAACACAAAAGTTTTCTCTTAAAACCTTAAAAGAAGAAATTTGTTTTGGTGCAAACGTGACATTATCAACAAAAGTTGATACCTGCGAGGTGGTGAGTGGTCGAAAAGAAATTTGTTCTTGCTCTTCTAGATAGAAAGTGGAAAAGATATATTGTGGAGGTTTTGCATTATTGAGTATAGTAGAGGTTCAATTTTTTAAGTCATTTCTCCATTTTCTAAAACTTCACCTATGTAATGGAAGGTTTATATTTGGTCAGAGGCTTTTCATACAATGCTTTTTTTCTCATATAAATCCTCATCTCAAGTGCATGATTTATTGTTTTGCACTTTGATTTATCTTATATTCTTCATTGACATATATTGTTAAGTTTAATCAACTTGTAAATTACAAGGTTGTCAATTAGACACTGGGATTATTTTTTGCCTGAATTCGGATTAAAGAAAACATTACCATCATATTGATAATAATTTTAAATTTGGATAGTTCCTCTCTACATGCACCTTTCTTCAATTGGCATGAGAATTTTACATAAATCTTGTTAAGTTTAATAGCTTAGAGGTAGATCTTATGTGTGTAGGAATTGATTATTTGTTTGATATTTTGGGGATTCGCCTTGTAGCACATCCAATATTTCTCATTCCAGATTTTATTCTTCGTCCAACTTTACTTTTCGTCCCTCACCCATAAATTAAAATATGAATCTAGTGATGATGATAGTGAAGATTTTGGTTTATTGTCTCTTAATGGTAAAGAGAATACCTTATTGTCCTCCAAAGTCAAAGAACATAAAAATTAGAACAATATTTTACACTAAAGGAATCTAAGGTTGATCAACTTGAGGTTCACCATGTTAACATGTTTGGGAGAATTAAGTTTTTTGGGAAAAAATCTCCAAATTGTTGATTATAGTGCAAAAAATATTTTAAAAGAAGAAAATGGAGATCTTAAAAAAAAGGTCAAACTCTGGAAAGAAAAAAATTTAGAGTTTTGTAATGAGCCTTGCACTTTTAAATGATGAAAATGAATTTATTTGCATTTTGAAATCTCAAAGTCCTTTCCTATTTCAAAAACTTAAAATTATTAATATTTCTTTTTTTGATCTTTTAGTCTTTTTAGGTGAGTTAAAAGCAATGTTCTAAAAAACCCGCCTAGGCTTAAGGCTTGGGAGAAATGCCTTGCCTTATGCTTTTCACGCCTTATTCTTGGTAAAACCCTTAAGGCGCACTTTTTTTCTAAAAACAACAATGTTTTAGTGAAACGATATCGCCTTTTAAAGAATTTTTTTACAAACCGGACCATTATCTCATCCAAAATAATCAAATAGTATTTTAATTTGCATATATTCAGACATATTTTTATGATATGTGCAATTTTTGTATTTTAATAGCCTTGTTATGGTTAAAAAATATTAAAATATATTAAGAAGGCCTAAACGCCTTTTCACGTTTTTTCGCGCCTAGGCTTCTAAGGCTTAAGGCTTGGCCTTCAAGCCTCAATCACGCCCCGCGTTTTTTAGAACCTTGGTTAAAAGATAAGAACATTACTTCAGAATAAGAGGGTGGAAATTATTCAATTTTGCAGAACAGAGAAAAAAAAATCTACAACTCTTGAAAAATTAAAAATGGATATTCTTTTGTGTGAAGATTTCAAGATCGTTTTGAAAAAGAAAGTTGAAAGTATTCAAAATGATTTGAACGTGGTCAAAAGGCTGAAATTTAACCTAATAACAAGCTCACAAGAATTTTTGTGCCAACCCAAAAAAGTTATGATAAAAGAGGGTTACGCTTTGACAAGTTTAATGTAATACCCCGCACTTTTGGCTATATTTATTTTTGGGATTAATTAATTAAATGCGTATTAATTGGAAATTAATCCTTAATCCGGGTTAAAAATACTAACGAGATGAGAGTTGGTATTTGATTATGTGCATACATGTTTTTATATGAATATCGAATTATGAAAAATTTGTCGTGAGATTGATATACGGAATTTTGAAAATTTTGTTGGGACGCGTGAGACCGCCGCGTCACGGTGTAATATTTTGATTATAATAGTGAATTTAAATTCTTTAAACTGTATCGTCGTTTTGAGTGCGCCAACGCGTCCGGAAGGGTCGAGATAGTCAGAAAACACTAGCCGGGGGTTTAGTTTGGGTCCCGGGGTATTTTTAGGCCATACCGACAACATAAAGGGCATTTTAGTAATTTTGTATTTTTGGAGAATTAAAAGTGACGAAAATTGGGAGTTTTAATCTGATTGGGAATTGACCCACTAAGCCACTAACCAACCCATATTAACCCAACAAGCTACGTAGGTTATTAGAATTAGGTTTTCTAATACCTTCCCAAAGCAAACCCTAGCCACCATAGCCACCATTGGAGAAGAAGCTTGGGGAAAGAGAGAGAAAGGAAATTTTGCAGAAAAGCTCCATCAAACCAACATCTAAATCAGAGATAAACTCGAGGCAAGTGACTTAATTCCATTTAATTTCAGAGAATGTTCTTTCCATGTTAGATAGTTCAAATTTTATGATTGTTCTTGGTGATATATGAAACCCATGTAGTTTGGAACTTAGAACTTGAAAATCTTGAGGAGAATTTCATGTAGAATGATAGGTAGATGATTATTCTCATGATATTTGTGATTGGAAGAAATTAAAACGGATTTATATTGGGTTAATTCATGATTTAAAATGTTAGGGTTTGTGTTCTTGAAAAGAATTGGGGAAAAATGTAGAAACTTGTGATTTAATGATGTTTAGGATGTATTATTCCCTTAAAAGATGTTAGTGTATGACCTTAGCATGTTTTAGGATGATTAGAGAACTCAAAACAATGGTTGGGACTAAGTTTGGAGGAGATTTGAGGAGTAACAATGGTGAAAAACGAGATTTAGACAAATCTGGGACGAAACTGGTAGGTCGTTAGAAGCCCCTGCCCAGGTCGTTCGAACGAACTCGTTCGAACGAGCTTCTAACGAATTGACCAGTCGCTTCTAACGAAAAGGAATTTCGTTCGATACTTCGTTCGAACGAGATCTCGTTAGAAGGTAAAGTTCGTTCGAACGAACTGGATCTCGTTCGACCAGTCTCGTTCGAACGAGACTTCTAACGAGCTGGCAGTTTGGGCCTTTTTGGCCTGTTTTGATTTTTGGAGTCCCGTAAACTTGTTCGAGGGTAGAGATAGCATTCCTTTGATGATATATGGATAGATTTGGGAATTTTGGGTTATTATGAGGAGTAAATTATATACGAGTGATTTAAATCTATGAACCGTTTGGGTTGAGACGTGAGTGTCTACTACGACGTGAGAATAGATTATGACGCGTATGACTATAAACCGGAATCGTATAAAGTGTATAAATTATATATTGGTACTAGAATGAGAATAGTACTACAATTAAACTACGGGATTACTAAGACGTGTGTTTACTTAGTATTGGTATATGAATTATGTGTATGACATACCTACCATACTTGCTATCACGAGAGGTTTGCGTTCGCTTAGGGCCCTCTAATCCTTGTGTTGCCCGGATTTAGACTGGTTACCTTGATGAACATAGGTCATATAAAGACTTATTGGGATATTAATAAGTCCGCTGATCGTGGGAGCGTAGGTATGTGCGTGACCCATGTGATATGACTATGTTCGCCTCCATTATTTGTGATGTTGTTATTTGGGAACTATTCCTGAGAGATTCGGAATATGTAATCCTTATGTACGTGATGTACCGGGAAGGATAGCAGAGTATGTGTGCACCACAGCTTAGTTCTCGGGGTGCTTGTATTGTATATTTATGTTGTGATTAATATACACTTAATTAATGGGAACCTTCATGTTAATGTTGTGAATATAATTACGGTATTGTTTCGAGATACATAACGGATTAGCTGATAGTGAAATATATTACATATTGAGCATCTGAGTTTACGTTAAACCCCTATTTAATTACGAGCGTTATAATGTCAATAGAACCGAGTAATAAGGGTAGGACCTATGACAGTCTAGCTAGATATGATGTCACTTAGCTAGTGGTTTGTGTCGTTGTAGATGGGTACTTACGTTAGGATTGCACAGTTAGACGAGAGGTGAGAATATCATGTGAGTGCACGTCCTAACATGTACTTTGCATTTAATGTTTTAAATGTTTTTAAAGCACTTGCAGGTTTTTAAAATATCTCCACATTCGGGCTCTGACCCGTTTGCTTTCAAATCTATTTTTTTTGTAAAACCATTTTTAGGTGCCCAGTCACAAGGACACCATGCATAGGATACTCATTCAGGTGACGAGTTGTAGCTGTTTGTGGAAGCTACAGGGATTTGCTTGTAGACGCTTCTATCATTTGGATTTCAGAGTCATTATCTATCAGTTGTAGGGCATGTTGCCCATTTCTATTAGAGACATCTTTCCATTACAGTTTTCTGACTTTGGCATGTATTGTTTTAGTATTCGGTTTATTTATTTCAGTTGTGGGATTTGTAGTGAGGAGTTTTCCTCCAGACTTTATTTACATTATGTGATGGTTACTCTATTTACTTCTTTATGGTGAATGGTGTTATTATTCTTTATTACTCTTGTTTCATGTTAATCAGACTTTAAATAAAATTTGGCACTTACTTTTTTAAATACTAGGTGGTTAGTAATAATAAAAAAAAAATGTTTTCAACAGTGATGCTATTAACTGAGCCAACTTGGCATTTTGAATTAATTTAATAAAGGAGTAGCTACCCGGTATTTAATTAGTCGGGGTGTCACAGGTGGTATCAGAGCATCAGGTTCTAGTGTCCTTTAGGATCTGACGGCTTATTATGTTTCCGCTAAGTTTCTTTGATATAGAGCCCTATATTTTAGGACTGTTGTACTCTTTTTGTGTATGCTTCGTTCTTCAGCTATCTTAAGTTTATAAACAGCGAACTTATAAACTTTGTTCTTATTTCAGATGCCTCCACGACGTGCACGACGAGTTCCCAGGGATGCAACGCCCGAACCCCAGCCCGCTCCAGTTCAGGGCATGATGAACGCCGCTGAGGTTGCAGCTATAGTAGCCCAAGCGGTAAATGCCGCCATTGCCGTTGTTCAGCAGGCACCACCTCAGGTGCCGGTTGCCGCGCCAGTACAGGCAAATGCATTCCCATCTGCTTGGGAGCGTGTACGTGACGCTTTTCAGAAAGCGCATCCGCCAGAGTTTGCAGGTAGCTCAGATGTGGTAGTTTTGAGCCAGTGGAGGAAGGATATGCAGAGGCACTTAAGGATGTATGAGTGCACGGACGTCCAGAAACAGGTGCTAGCTACTTTCAAGCTAGTTGGATCTGCGCTGCAGTGGTGGGAGTCTATTACCACCGTGGAGGAGAGGGATACTCTCACTATTCAGGACTTCTGGGTGCGGTTTGATCGCAAGTACTTTCCGTCGGCTGTTCACACGGAAATGAGGAGGAAACTTATGAATCTGAGGCAAGAGGGTAAGACCGTGGCCGAGTATGAGGCCGAGTTCATGAATCTATTGAATATCGTTCCAGATGAGATACCAACAGAGAAGAAGAAGATTGAGAAGTTCATGGACGGGTTGACATGGAGGATCCGTCAGCATCTGTTAGGGAACCTTTCGTTGGCCACTTATTCTGATGTGGTTAACACTGCTTTGTTACACTGCCAGGACCACCGCTTTCATATGGCTGAGGGCAAGAGGTCGGGAGAGTCTAGCCATCAGGGCAGGACAGGAGGATATGGTGCCGGTGGGGTACAATCTATTCAGGGGCAGAGACAGGGTGAGCAGGGTTCGTAGCAGGGGGATCAGAAGAGGTTCCGATCAGGGAACTACAGGCAGGGACAGGGAGGTTTCCGTCAGGGCCATCAGGGTCCAAACGGCCATCAGGGCCAACAGGGGCAGACTAGGCAGCAGTTTCACCAGGGCCAGCAGGGCCAAGGGAGGAACGGTAACGGCCACCAGGGCCGGGGACCGCAGGGGCAGAGAGGAGGGAACTTCCCAGGGAAGTGTTTTGTTTGTGGCAAGACTGGCCATAAGCGACAGGATTGTCATGATAGGGGCAGGGCCCCACAGCAGCAGCAGCAGGGTGCTCGCCAGGAGCCACAGAGGCCTATGTTTCCTGTTGCTCTCCCCGCACCGCCACAGATGGCAGCATTACCACCCATTTCAGCAGTCCCAGTTCAGCAGGGGCAGCTACAGTATGGACGTGTCTATAACGTTCACCAGGATGCAGTTCCTCAGGCACCGCCCGCGATTGAGGGTACGTTTCCTATCCATGGCACTATGGGTCGGGTATTATTTGATACGGGGGCTACACATTATTTTATAGCTACACACTTCGCGAAAGCCTTAGGATTGTTAGCTACGGCAGAGAGCACAGTGACATGTGTCGACTCACCATTGGGGGGTGGGTCACTTATATTCTTTATATGCCGGGGAGTGGGGGTCGAGATTGGTGGTTTGGTATTACCTGCAGACATGTTGGTATTAAATATGCATGTTCACGATGTGATTATCGGTATGGATTGGCTCGTAGCATATAGGGACATGATTGATTGCTTCAGCGGGAGTATTATTTTTTCCATTTCGGGGCAAGAGATGTTCGTAGTGGCGATGCCTCGCCCAGAGGGAGGATCGACCGCTCATCTGTATTACATTGAGGAGGATACCTCTAAGGAGGTAGTGATTCCTTTAGATTCTATCCCAGTAGTCAGGGAGTATTCAGATGTGTTTCAGGAGATAACAGGCCTACCCCCCAGTCGAGACATAGACTTTGTTATAGACTTATTGCCAGATACGAGGCCTATAGCACGCGCACCGTACCGTATGGCTCCGGCAGAGATGCGAGAGCTACGAGATCAGATAGAGCAGCTGTTAGGTCAGGGCTTTATTCGCAGGAGTACCTCACCTTGGGGCGCTCCAGTTTTGTTTGTGAAGAAGAGGGACGGTTCACTGAGATTGTGTGTGGACTACCGAGAGTTGAATAAGGTCACGATACGGAATAAGTATCCGTTGCCTCGAATCGATGACTTATTCGACCAGTTGAGAGGAGCTTCTTTCTTCTCGAAGATTGATTTGAGATCGGGTTACCATCAGTTGCGTATCAGGGAGGAGGATGTCTCGAAGACTGCGTTCTTGTCGAGATATGGTTCTTACGAGTTTCGGGTTATGCCTTTTGGGTTGACCAACGCTCCACCTGTGTTTATGGACTTGATGAATAGAGTGTTCAGGGATTTCCTGGATCAGTTTTTCATTGTCTTTATTGATGATATACTGGTTTACTCCCAGACAGAGGAGGAGCACGCCGAGCATTTGAGGCAGGTTTTGCAGACACTTCGTCAGAACGAGTTGTATGCAAAATATGAGAAATGCGGGTTTTGGTTGAAGGAGGTCCAGTTTTTGGGACATATCATTTCTGACCGGGGAATATCTGTTGATCCGGGGAAAGTATCAGTGGTGAGGGAGTGGGGACAGCCCACGACACCGACTGAAATTCGTAGTTTCTTGGGCCTAGCAGGATACTACAGGAGGTTCATTCGGGGATTTTCGAAGATAGCGGGTCCTTTGACACATCTGACTCGTAAAGGTGTGCCATTCATCTGGAGTGATGCCTGTCAGTTGGCATTTGATGAGTTAAAGGACAAATTGACCTCAGCACCTGTGTTAGCATTGCCGAGACCGGGAGTTGAGTATTTGGTTTACACCGACGTGTCTTTGCAAGGACTTGGAGGTGTATTGCAGCAGGAGAGACAGGCCATAGCTTGTGCTTCCCGTAAGCTTAAGACTCATGAGAAGAATTACCCCACGCATGATTTGGAGTTGGCGGCAGTGGTATTTGCCCTACGGATTTGGAGGCACTATCTTTTGGGGGAGAAATTCCAACTGTTCACGGACCACAAGTCCCTACAGTACCTGTTCACGCATAAGGAGTTGAATATGCGACAACGTAGGTGGCTTGAGTTTGTGAAAGACTACCAGTTCGACATCCAGTATCACCCAGGCAAGGATAACGTGGTAGCAGACGCGTTGAGCCGTAGGCCAGCAGATGAGGTGGCAGAGGTGTGGAAGGCAAAGTGGAAGGAATTAGGACACCAGGATGCAGTGGCCCGATCTTTCATGTCTGTGATGACCGTTACACCGCAGATTGTCACGATGGTAGTACGAGCACAGGCTAATGACTCGTTCTGTCAGGAACAGATAGTTCGATTACTAGAAAAGGGAGCCGAGTCCTATACCGTTAGCTCAGATGGGGGATTACGCTTCAATGGGAGATTGGTGGTTCCGAAAGGGGAGGAATTGCGACACGAGGTGATGGCAGAGTCGCATGGCTCACGGTTCGTGGTACATCCCGGAGGGGACAAAATGTACCAAGACATGAGACGCCAGTATTGGTGGAGCGGTATGAAGAGAGATATCGCTGAGTTTGTTTCGAAATGCGCCACTTGTCAGCTTGTTAAAGTGGATCATCAGAGACCGGCAGGACTGTTACAGCCGTTGGAGGTCCCGGTGTGGATGTGGGAGAGCATATCCATGGACTTTATCACGGGGTTACCTACGTCGCAGAGGGGTCACGACTCCGTTTGGGAATTGTGGACAGGTTGTCCAAGGTCGCTCATTTTTTACCCGTAAGGACTGACTACACTACGGGACAGTATGCCCAGCTCTTCATTTCGGAGGTTGTAAGACTTCACGGTGTACCCCTAAATATCGTGTCTGATAGAGACAAGATATTTGTTTCGAGGTTTTGGGAGAGTTTCCAGGAGGCCATGGGCACGGAATTGCGGTTGAGTACGGCTTATCATCCGCAGACCGATGGGCAGACAGAGCGCACAAATCAGATGTTGGAAGACATGCTACGCATGTGCATTATTGACTTTGGGGGTGGATGGGAGCAGTACCTTCCACTGGTGGAGTTTGCTTACAACAACTCCTATCAGTTCACTATTGGCATGGCTCCGTTTGAGGCATTGTACGGTAGGCCTTGTCGTTCCCCAGCATGTTGGTTAGAAGTCGGGGACAACAAACTACTTGGGCCAGAAGTGATTCAGGATACTTCGGCAAGGATTGAGTTGATTCGGAGTCGCATTCGGGTAGCTCAAGACAGGCAGAAGAGTTATGCTGATGCGAAGAGATTTTTCAGGGAATTCCAAGTAGGGGACCAGGTTTTGCTCAGAGTATCTCCTATGAAGGGGATTATGCGTTTCGGGAAGAAGGGGAAGTTGGCACCGAGGTATGTGGGGCCATTTCCCATCATTGAGCGGATCGGACCGGTTGCGTATACACTTGGGTTACCAGAGCATTTGCATCGGATTCACGATGTGTTCCATATTTCCTCGCTGAGGAAATACCTTAGAGATAATTTGGCTCATTCTCACATTGCTGTGGAGGACATCGATCTCCAGCCGGATAGCTCCTACGAGGAGGGGCCGATTGCCATTTTGGACAGAAGCGAGAGGAAACTGCGGTCAAAGATAGTTCCGTTAGTGCGTGTTCAGTGGCGACATCACAATGTCGAGGAGTCCACATGGGAGCGCGAGGATGAGATGCGCGAACGTTATCCAGATTTGTTTTTAGCAGGTACTTTCTAGTTTCGAATTTCGGGACGAAATTCAGTTATTAGGGGGGAAGTATGTAATACCCCGCACTTTTGGCTATATTTATTTTTGGGATTAATTAATTAAATGCGTATTAATTGGAAATTAATCCTTAATCCGGGTTAAAAATACTAACGAGATGTGAGTTGGTATTTGATTATGTGCATACATGTTTTTATATGAATATCGAATTATGAAAAATTTGTCGTGAGATTGATATACGGAATTTTGGAAATTTTATTGGGACGCGTGAGACCGCCGCGTCACGGTGTAATATTTTGATTATAATAGTGAATTTAAATTCTTTAAACCGTATGGTCATTTTGAGTGCGCCAACGCGTCCGGAAGGGTCGAGATAGTCAGAAAACACTAGCCGGGGGTTTAGTTTGGGTCCCGGGATATTTTTAGGCCATACCGACAACATAAAGGGCATTTTAGTAATTTTGTATTTTTGGAGAATTAAAAGTGACGAAAATTGGGAGTTTTAATCTGATTGGGAATTGACCCACTAAGCCACTAACCAACCCATATTAACCCAACAAGCTACGTAGGTTATTAGAATTAGGTTTTCTAATACCTTCCCAAAGCAAACCCTAGCCACCATAGCCACCATTGGAGAAGAAGCTTGGGGAAAGAGAGAGTAAGGAAATTCTGCAGAAAAGCTCCATCAAACCAACATCTAAATCAGAGATAAACTCGAGGCAAGTGACTTAATTCCATTTAATTTCAGAGAATGTTCTTTCCATGTTAGATAGTTCAAATTTTATGATTGTTCTTGGTGATATATGAAACCCATGTAGTTTGGAACTTAGAACTTGAAAATCTTGAGGAGAATTGCATGTAGAATGATAGGTAGATGATTATTCTCATGATATTTGTGATTGGAAGAAATTAAAACGGATTTATATTGGGTTAATTCATGATTTAAAATGTTAGGGTTTGTGTTCTTGAAAAGAATTGGGGAAAAATGTAGAAACTTGTGATTTAATGATGTTTAGGATGTATTATTCCCTTAAAAGATGTTAGTGTATGACCTTAGCATGTTTTAGGATGATTAGAGAACTTAAACCAATGGTTGGGACTTAGTTTGGAGGAGATTTGAGGAGTAACAATGGTGAAAAACGAGATTTAGACAAATCTGGGACGAAACTGGTAGGTCGTTAGAAGCCCCTGCCCAGGTCGTTCGAACGAACTCGTTCGAACGAGCTTCTAACGAATTGACCAGTCGCTTCTAACGAAAAGGAATTTCGTTCGATACTTCGTTCGAACGAGATCTCGTTAGAAGGTAAAGTTCGTTCGAACGAACTGGATCTCGTTCGAACAGTCTCGTTCGAACGAGACTTCTAACGAGCTGGCAGTTTGGGCCTTTTTGGCCTGTTTTGATTTTTGGAGTCCCGTAAACTTGTTCGAGGATAGAGATAGCATTCCTTTGATGATATATTGATAGATTTGGGACTTTTGGGTTATTATGAGGAGTAAATTATATACGAGTGATTTAAATCTATGAACCGTTTGGGTTGAGACGTGAGTGTCTACTACGACGTGATAATAGATTATGGCGCGTATGACTATAAACTGGAATCGTATAAAGTGTATAAATTATATATTGGTACTAGAATGAGAATAGTACTACAATTAAACTACGGGATTACTAAGACGTGTGTTTACTTAGTATTGGTATATGAATTATGTGTATGACATACCTACCATACTTGCTATCACGGGAGGTTTGCGTTCGCTTAGGGCCCTCTAATCCTTGTGTTGCCCGGATTTAAACTGGTTACCTTGATGAACATAGGTCATATAAAGACTTATTAGGATATTAATAAGTCCGCTGATCGTGGGAGCGTAGGTATGTGCGTGACCCATGTGATGTGACTCTGTTCGCCTCCATTATTTGTGATGTTATTATTTGGGAACTATTCCTGAGAGATTCGGAATATGTAATCCTTATGTACGTGATGTACCGGGATGGATAGCAGAGTATGTGTGCACCACAGCTTAGTTCTCGGGGTGCTTGTATTGAATATTTATGTTGTGATTAATATACACTTAATTAATGGGAACCTTCATGTTAATGTTGTGAATATAATTACGGTATTGTTTCGAGATACATAACGGATTAGCTGATAGTGAAATATATTACATATTGAGCATCTGAGTTTACGTTAAACCCCTATTTAATTACGAGCGTTATAATATCAATAGAACCGAGTAATAAGGGTAGGACCTATGACAGTCTAGCTAGATATGATGTCACTTAGCTAGTGGTTTGTGTCGTTGTAGATGGGTACTTACGTTAGGAGTGCACAGTTAGACGAGAGGTGAGAATATCATGTGAGTGCACGTCCTAACATGTACTTTGCATTTAATGTTTTAAATGTTTTTAAAGCACTTGCAGGTTTTTAAAATATTTCCACATTCGGGCTCTGACCCGTTTGCTTTCAAATATATTTTTTTTGTAAAACCATTTTTAGGTGCCCAGCCACAAGGACACCATGCATAGGATACTCATTCAGGTGACGAGCTGTAGCTGTTTGTGGAAGCTACAAGGATTTGCTTGTAGACGCTTCTATCATTTGGATTCCAGAGTCATTATCTATCAGTTGTAGGGCATGTTGCCCATTTCTATTAGAGACATCTTTCCATTACAGTTTTCTGACTTTGGCATGTATTGTTTTAGTATTCGGTTTATTTATTTCAGTTGTGGGATTTGTAGTGAGGAGTTTTCCTCCAGACTTTATTTACATTATGTGATGGTTACTCTATTTACTTCTTTATGGTGAATGGTGTTATTATTCTTTATTACTCTTGTTGCATGTTAATCAGACTTTAAATAAAATTTGGCACTTACTTTTTTAAATACTAGGTGGTTAGTAATAATAAAAAAAAATGTTTTCGACAGTGATGCTATTAACTGAGCCAACTTGGCATTTTGAATTAATTTAATAAAGGAGTAGCTACCCGGTATTTAATTAGTCGGGGTGTCACATTTAACGTTTCGGCTTCCACTAGTGAAATAAGTTTTGTAAAATCATCTTCTCAAAATAAAACAACAACAATTTAAAAACCTCCTCTAATAACTCAAGATAAAAAGGAAAATGTTGTAGATAATATTGAAAAGAAAGTTAAACATGTCCATCCCAAGTTTGATCACAAAAACCATGCATTGATTTATGAAAGACCTAAAAAGAACTTTTTTCTATTCTCATTATCATAAGAAAGATCACATAAAAGATTTTATTATAGGTCGATGAAATATCAACATCTTGAAAAGGTTATTCCCAACTGTATAACCCAAATGACTAAACCAAAACTGTTTAAATGTGATAATTGTCACAAAGTTGGTCATTTGAGGGAATTTTATTTTTTACTCAAACCAAAGTTACCTTTGAACCATACTAAGAATGGTAATGATTTTTTGGAGAACAATAAGGTTCAAAAAATTGTGATTATTGGAAATTTACACCTAAACTTGTTAAAAGACAAATTTGGATTAAAAAGAGTCAAAATATTTTTGATTATGTGGGTAAGGGAAAGAGATGAAAAAATAAGAAAAATATATGTAATGACCATTTGAACCCAAGGTTCCTCGTGTGATTTTTGTATACATTATGAAGAACATTTTGAATCAACCTAAAGTTAAAACCAAAAAGATTCTGAAATTGGTCCCTTCCTCCTCTAAATGCTTGTTTATTTGTTTTTTCTATAAACTTATTTGTAATTCTCTTCATATATCTTATGCTAGGCTATGTACTTTTGTTTCATATATGAGTTTGTATTTCATGTTTATCATTCTTGATAACTCATATGCGTTTTGTTTGTCTTCTTGATTTTCTCTTGATATATTTCTTGAATAAATTGGAAAGACTTTGTTTTAGAGAATACTTTGTTTTGTATTTCCATAAATATGCTTAGGATTATCACATCTACTTGATCATTTATTTGATCCATGTAGGTTATGTTCTCACACGTGTTAAAAATATTTTCACTTTACCTTGGATATATATTCCTTGCACTTGTTTAATATCATTGGATTTTTTATAGTCTTGTACTTAGATTTTACATGATCTCTTAACCTTAACCGTATTTTTTTCTAGATTGATTATCTTAGGATTTCAATGGTTATTTTGTTGGCAATTTCATCTTGTTGGAACATGCTTAGGATTATGTGCTTTACACATATCTTTTAACCCTATGACGTGTTCAATTGTGGTTGTATTTAAACGAAAAATTTTAAAAGATGTTTTTTTGTACAATCACGTTTTTCCTTTTAGATGATATAATCCATGACATATTTTCATATAGCAAAATGGCTTATTTAATCATTTTTTTAGTTTGTTTAGGAATACGACATGTGCTTCATGAGGATGAATTCGATTTTCTTTTAAGTCTTATAAACTTTGAGAAAATTTATACCTTGAGAATACATTATCATATCTTATTGCACATTACACCACACTACACATTAAGTTGGTTCCACTTTATGAGGAATACCATAGAGTTTATATCTTCTTCAAAGCATTCAAAGCTTCAAGACTTATGGAAAAGTTTTTAACTCCTATATGTGTATGTCAGGAGTTTCTACCATGATTTGACGAAGCTAAAAAATGAAGTTGTAGGGTTATATGGATTCATTTCAATTCATTAAATACACTCCTTTTAAAACAGATTAAATGAAAACACAGGATTTAAATATAAATTAGGCTAGCATGATTACGCTTTCCAATTTTAGTCTTGATTACTAGAATTCCTAAGTGAGCATACGAGATATCAAGGGTAACGTAAAAAGAAAGAACAATCACAAAACTCGTTGTTGTACGAGAAAAGCCCAAATCGGAAAAATCTCGGACAACCAAGCCTAGACAAAATTCACTACGAATATATGGTTTTTACAAGAAGACGCACAAGACTTATAGAATTGACTCCTCAAGAACTGCTAATTTCGTATTCAATTCCTCCGTCCGTAGTACATGTAGATCAAACACGTTACACGACACTTATGTGCCTCAGTATTCAATGAAAGCCAAGCTACGTCTCCAAATGAACTCGAGCGGAAGTCCACCGCACCCAAAATCGGGATGAATGTAATTAGAGGTTTAGGTTGTGGTTTTTGAAAAAATGATCCTGAAGATCACATGAAAAGTTGGAGACCTTTTCTAAAGAGGAAATGTGTTTTTCTTTAAAGTGCAATGGCTAAAAAATCAGTAATTACCGGGCTCTAAAGTGGTTTCAAAATTAGAAGTAGTGGGCAAGCAAAGTTAGAGGGAAAAACCAATTTTTTTTCAAAAATAAAACTGTTCATTCGAACGACTTAACTGACTCGTTCGAACGACATTACAGGATGTCATTAGATCGAGTCCTATAAATGACATTTCGGGGAAAAACTTTTAGGAAATCATTTGAATTCGTTTGAATGACTAAGAGAGATAGGTCGTTCCAATGACCTCTCTAATATTTGAAAATTTTAAATTAATTTTAAAGGCTAAAAGAAGTTTGAAAACTTATTACCAATAAGCATATAATACTTTAAAAAAATTTCTCCAGCAATTTAAAATATTTCGGGTCATATACCTTCCAAAAAACGATCAATTGGATGTTAATGTGAACTTGATGTACTTTGAAAGTTGGGCTGCTCAAATTCTCCATGAAGTAGAGTAGCATGATACTAAAAAGACCCTAAATTTTTTGTCCAACATAAATAGACAATACTATAAATGACTCTATTGGAAATTTGTCATTACAAATCTCCCCCTTTGGCTATTTCAAGACAAAACATAAATATACAAATACTCGAAATTTGCTAATCCAGGACATTAAGCTGATCTTAAAGCCCATCCTTAAAACAAAATAAAAAGATATACTTGACTCAACTGACAACACGACTACAACATGAAGCTCTTATAGGCATCAATCTGAAATATGAGAAATAGCCTACACACATGAAATAACAAAGCCATAAAATGCATGGGGAAAAAAATTCAAAACTAAATCAAATTACGAGCTCCCGCTAAATATGTTCTCCCCTTTTTTCTTCAGAAAAGGCAAAGGAATAACACATTTGCAAAGTTAGTGCAATAGAACAATATGATAGAGATGACATGGCAATAATAACATGAGAAAACAATAGAGATAATATCCATAACATAGAAATGAAAAGCATCCATCACAATGAGATATGATAAAATATTACAAGAGATGATTAACATTAATATATAAAAACATCCCACAAAGATGAAAAAATATTCAAATCAACAAAACAGGAAATGGAAATGGAAATAAATATTTGGTATATATGAGAGTACAAATAAATGGAAAATAAAGCTCGATCTCACAATTACACTAAAAAAATAACTACCGAAAACAAGAATCACTGTTTAGGATCATCATAGGAATCATCGGGAGTCTCATCTGGAGTGTCATCAGCAAGAGCGGATACGATGCCCAAAGAACTTATGCCACGCCGCATCTTAGCATGGAGAAGCTCCTAAAAGTGTTGCATCAAGAGGGAGTCTTTATATGCCTGAATCTCCTCTCCACGGGCATGGGCCTCCTTAACTTGCTGCCTATTTCTCTACATGGAGGCAAAGAACTTCTGCATAATAACATGATAATGACGCCTCTCCTCCTACATTTTCTCAACCTGCAAATACATTAAACTAAGCTCCTCCAAATCTAAGGGTGTATGATGACGAGAGATAGAGGGATGAGACTGAGAAGGAGTAGATGAGGTGTCATAATGGGATGAATCTAAGTGAAATGGAGTGGAAAGAGGTGTATCCCTAGGAAGATGACCACGGGATAAACCTATGGATGAACTATCTATGGTCTGATAACAGGTCGAGGGGATATCCGAAGGTAGAAGAGGGTAACCTTCATCCAAACAGTGACGAGTGAATAGAACCACAAAAGGCAAAGTCTGTCGAACAGGAACAAAAGGTGACATACGTACGACTCTAAGAACTCCATAAATAAACTTGGGAAGATCAGTAGAATTACTAACACTGATTGCATACATCAAATTCACATGGTCCGGTGAAATTTGAGTATGGTTTGTACGTGGTAAGAGCCCAACCGACCCGCCAAATCTGCGATCATTCGAATGACCTCTGGGAATCTCGTTTGAATGATGTCGTTCGAACGATGTAATGAACAAGAAATCGAAAGAAAATGCAGGGATTTCTAGGGCATAGGGTGGTTAGAATCTCATTTGAAAGAGATTTCAGACTTTTTAGCATCAACTAAACCAAAAATATTTGCAAAAAAATATAGTATAAAGGTCTGAAAAGGTTATAAACGCATCAAATTTGATTTTCAATTGTCCTAGGAATTGTAGAAATATATGAACCGTAGAAACAGAATGAATGGGTGTGAACAATGCGAATGAAAGCATTACCTAAGACAACACACAAGTGCAAAATGACAAATAATATATTAACACAATTTATACTCACATATGACTTGTGACAATAAAAAGGAATACAATTGCGCACTAGCCACAAAAATAAAAACACCTGGAATATTGACTAAGAAAGCAATATAATAATTTATTATGCATACCCATTGATCTTCAACCTATGTCTCCCATAAAATCAATTATTCTTTTGAATTATGCACAATTTTTGCATAGCATACATTGGCCATGGAAATTTTCATTTTTATGCTATATATTCTTTCAGCCTCTTTTTCTTTTTGCAAATGGTGGCTATTCATTCAAAGACAATTTTGACTTTTTGCAGCCCGATTCGATTGTTAACCAAACTTTACCGGATGAATATTTTTCTATTTTTATCAATCGGGGCAATTGTTCTTACATGCACAATTAAAATATCTATTGCTTATAAGACTAAGTGAAAAATTGATAATATAATACCTTACTACACCTACTGTATGTAATGTGACGTAGGCATCCTCAAGATTCTGTGAAAGGTGTGTTCATGAAAAGTAAAGATATGAGGCAATAATAGAAGAATATATCATAAACAAGCATGAGAACACACAAGTGAGACGAAGTCTGGACTAGCTACTCATCGAAAGCCACATGGAATGAAATAGTGATTCAAAAATCTCACACACAAAACCTATATGGACACAAGTTTTATGAAAGCCTTTATACACAAAACAAAATGCAAAAAAAAAAATTTGGAATTTTTGAAAAATATATGTTTACAATATAATCTAGTTCATAGGTAAAGAGATAGACATGAGTCTCAACCTAAACTCGATGAACGAGTTCGAACTCAATCAATGGAACAAACCCCAATGGATTTCCTAAGGTTTTTAAACCTATTGGAATTTAGAGGTTTGGTAAAGATGTCGTCCAATTGACGATCGGTGCCTACAAAGCTTAAGAAAAGGACTTTTTCCTCAACTAAATCTCGGATAAAGTGCTCTCAAATCCTAATGTGCTTGGTTCTATAATGTTGAACGGGATTTCGATAAATATGGATTGCACACTTATTATCACATTAAATAGTCATTGTGCCTTGTGAGATACCGTAATCTTCCAACATTTTCTTCATCCAATTAAGTTGAGTGCAACAACTTTTAGAGGCTATGTATTCGGCCTCTGCCGTGGAAAAGGAAATGGAATTTTATTTCTTGATCATCCATGAGACAAGTGCACTACCAACATAGAAACAATTGTCTGAGGTGATCTTATAACCATCAACGTCTCTTGCCCAATCGGCATCTGAATACGCCGATAGACAATCATTAGTGTCGAAAGAATACCGAATTCCAAATGATAGGGTCCCACTAACATATTTGATTATAGGTTTAATGGAAAGTAGATGGGACTCTTTTGAAGCGACTTGATAATGGGTACAAATTCCTACACTAAAGGAAATATATGGACGATTAGTGGTTAAGTAGAGTAAATTACATATCATACTCCTAAAAAGAGTGTGCTCCACATCCTTTCCTTTAGTGTCTTTAATAACCTTAACGGATGAAATCGTGGGAGTATGTGCATACTTAGAGGAGTCTAGATTAAACTTCTTCACAAGATCTTTCACATACATAGATTGGGATAAATATATCCCGCTATCGAGTTGACGCACTTGAAGACCTAGGAAGTATGTGAGCTCGTCGACTATACTCATCTCAAACTCTTTTTGCATTTCTTTCACGAAGAGTTGCATATTTTTATCACATGTGGATCCAAAAACTATGTCGACGACATAAACTTGGGCAACTAAGATAGCATTTTCATCTTGATGAACAAATAACATCATATCTACTTCCCTTTTTGAAAATACATGAGTAAGAAGATAAGAAGTAAGTCTCTCATACCAAGCACGAGGTGCTTGCTTCAAACCATATAGGGATTTGTTTAAATAAAATATGTGATTAGGATACTTAGGGTCTTCAAACCCTTTTCATTGTTCCACATAGACTTCCTCCTGAAGAATGCCATTTAGGAAGGCACTCTTAACATCCATTTCATAAAGTTTGAACTTAAGATGACATGTTATGGCTAGTAAATGACGAACGGACTCTAACCAAGCAACAAAAGAAAATGCCTTAATAAAGTCAACACCTTCTATTTGGGTATATCCTTGGGCAACTAACCTACCCTTATTATGAACAATGACACCATTTTCATCTATTTTATTTTTTTAAATCCCTTTGGTACTAATAACGTTAATATCACTAGGTCGAGTAACTAACGCCCAAACATCATTCTTTTGAAATTGGAGCAACTCTTATTGCAAGGAATTTATCCAGTATTCATCTTTTAGTGCTTTTTAAAAAAAATTAGGTTCAATTTTAAAGGTATAACACAAATAAGTTACCTCATTTTCTAGTTAGACCCTAGTCTTGAGACCTAACTCGGGGTTTCCAATAATTTTGGAAGCGTTGTGACTTTTACAAACCCAAGGGGCTGAATCCTTTTTGTAAGGACATTTTTTATAAGTCCGTTATCAATTAATTATGTCGTATACCGTTACAACCATCAAAGAATTTCAAGAGCAATTTGTATCAAGACAAATCTGAATATATCAAGGTTCTTCATCAAAAAGACTCCGCAAAGTTTACTTTGGTAAGGTTATATTTTAAATACCTTAACTTTGCACTTAGAGCTTTGGGGTATTTTTTCAAAATATTTTATAAGTGTTGGAGCGGGCTTTTTCGTCAAAATTTGAGAATGAGTATTTTTTTCTAAGTCCTGTAGCGTACCTCGTTTTTTACGCCAGGTCATTCAAGTGGGATCACATCTCGTTCGAGCGACATGAAGATATCGCGCGATGTCATTCAAACGACACGTGTACATCGTTCGAGCGAGATCCCTTTTTCGTTCGAGCGACTGAGGCAGTGCATTTTTCTATTAATACTCATTAAATGATTTCGTTTTCATTAAGAAGTCCCAGGGTTTTGAAAGAAAGAAAACTGCGAAACTGCAGAATCCTTTTGACTTCTTCTTTTAGGCACCGTGCGTTACTCTTGTGGGCGAAAGCAAGATGGTATGTAAGTCAATGGTCTTGTAAACTTGTCAGAGTTCTAGAAATAAAAGATTTTGCCCTTCGGAGATTTTTCCTAAAATTTGTGTCGCATGCTTTATTTATTTATGGTTTGACACACGCACACACGTAGTTGCATATTTAGGGGCTGATTTAATTTGGTTTAAAAAATATAATCTAATTAAGTATGTGTGCCAAAGTATAAATTTGCGAATTTAATCAATTATCACACATTCATATTTTTACAAATTAGTATTAGAGCGGGCTGCGCTAATTTATCGCATATCCCTATTTTTCGCAAAATTGTGTGATATTGATTTTTTTGAAAAATCAATTGTGTGAAAAATCACAATTTTTCCGATGGAGCACTTATGTAATCGGATCCCCCCCTTTGATGACACGAGTCATAGTTTTGATGATATAAATCGTTTGAATTTGACGTTTGCTAAAAGAATTGATTTTTTGGAAAAAGAAAATTCTCGTTTTAAATCTGCAATGGATCTTTTGCAAACGGTTCAAAATCAAAGAGATTTTTATCGTGAAAAATTTGTTTCTTTGGACCATGATTTTAATGCTTTAAAATTGTCCAATAAGGAGAGTGACGATAGAGTTATATTTTTAGAAAAAGAATTGGAGGACTTTAAAAATTCTAGTGGTTGTGTTTGTGCCGAAGAGGACAAAAATATTTTAATCAATGAGTTTGTGGACAGTGAAGAGACTCTTAGGGAAAAAGTTTGTTTTTACTAAGGGGGAGAGCGATAAACTATTAAGTTTAATTGAAAATTTGGAAAATAAATCCCTGTATTTCGAAGAGTCTAATTTGTTGCTTGAATCAAATATTTTGAAGTTGGAAAATAATTTAAACGATTCAAGTAGGTTTGATAGTGATGGTAATGGCTCATCTTGTTCTCATGCTTCTAGTGCTAAAGCCAAAACCATTATTTATTTTAGAGGTTCAATTGATCTCAAGGACGTTAGAAAATATCACACTTTAGGTAACATTCCACCCGTTTACACATGTTCATATTGTGGTAGGAAAGGTCACCTTAGGCATTTTTATTTTCATCTTGGAAAAAGTACTAGGAAGTTTATGTCTAGTGTTCCTTTGGTTCCTAAATTCCCCACATGATGTTTCACATCTATTTGGGTTAGGAAATCACTTTTGGAGATACTAGATTTTAAACAAGTTGATTTTCGTTTGCTTGCACATAATTTTTCTCTTGACATATCATATAGATGATTGTGTTCGCATGTTTGTCATAAGCTAGTTTTTTGTTTCATGATATTTATATTTGCTAGCATTATGACATGTACTTTTTGTATTAGATTTTTATTTTTGAAAATTTTGAAAAATGCAAAAAGATTTTATTTTAATAAAATTTTTGAAAAATTCAAAAAGAGTTTTGTATTTTGTTTACACCGTTTATGGATGGACACTTAGGATGATCGAGTCACAACATCATTCCATTTTTCATGTGACTATTTGATAGTATTTTGAGACAATACATCATGTCATCTTTGTGCTTTATAATGTTTGGAATCATTAAGATAAAATTAAGTGTTACTTCCTACATGTTTGACTCATGATTTTCTTTATCGCACGTATGCACGGATTTGTTTGATTATTGTGCTTGTCTTATCACATGTTGGTTGGGTATTTCCACTTCAATCTTGCCTTTCAAACGAACCAAGTGCGATAAAACTTGATAAGAAATTTGTGCATGTAAGAGTCGTTTGTGTGCTTTATTTAAAAATGGGGAAGAGATGCGAAAGGTTCATTTGGCCTTTGCGAATACTAAGCCACCATTTAAATTGGACCTAGAAAATTGAGGAATTTTATTGTCCAGGGTCCAAAGAGGTTTAAAAGAACTCAAAAAATTTTTAAGGAAATAAAAAGAAATTCATTCTGAATATGGGCCATTAGGTTTTTGCACCAATTCTCCAATGTTTGAGGATTTAGATTACCTCTAAAAGGAAATATGCTTGAGGGAGTTTGGATGGAATTTAAAACGGGTTTGCACATCCTTGAAAGTCTTTAAAAAGTGTTAAATAGTTTTGGACATTATTGGGGTGGAAATCACTTTGACTTTGATTTGTTGATTTGCATAAGACGATGTCATCTAAATTCAACAATTTTTACACCTAAGGATACTTTTGATGTTCACTCGTTAGGAGTAAACGTATTCATCATGCACATAAGATTGATTGAGTTTATTTACCTATCGAATGTGTTCACACCCATACATTCCATTTCCATGACTTGGTTGTTTTAGTATAAATCCGTGGTGTGATTTTGTATCATTATTTTTGTTCGAAAATTTTGAAAAATCAAAATAGTTTGTGAAATTTTTTGAGATATACCTTTGCATGCACGTAGTTTGATTCATGTTTGCTACGCATTTTATCATGACACTCCATGTTTTGATTGTTTCTTCTTATCTGTCTATTTGGGGACATCATAAAAAGGAGGAGAAAGAATTATCATGTTATGGGGGAGTTTTTTCATTATGGGGGAGATTTGTTATATTGATTGATTTCTTCTTATATCATTTCAAACTCGATGCGTCACGATGGTTTCTGATTTATCTCATGTGTGTAGGTACAAAGATTAAAGATCATTATGCTGCACACCCTGATGAGAAAGGCTTTGAGATTTGAAGAAGATTTTTGAAGAACAATTTGAGAACTTGAAAATTTGTACCTTTTTAGTTTTGAGATTTATGGGAGGGTAGATTTGTATAGGAATTTTGGTATTTGATAATTTGGATGTTTTTATGTATGTACCGGCATAGACATAGGGGGAGATTTGTAAGGACATATTTTATAAGTCTGTTATAAATTAATTATGTTGTATACCGTTACAACTGTCGAAGAAGTTCAAGAGCAATCTACATTAAGACGGATCCGAATATATCAAGGTTCTTCATAAAAAAGACTCCGCAAAGTTTACTTTGGTAAGGTTATGTTTTAAATACCGTAACTTTGCACTTAGAGCTTTGGGATATTTTTTCAAAATATTTTCTACGTGTTGGAGAGGAATTTTTCGTCAAAATTTGAGAATGAGTATTTTTTATAAGTCCTGTAGCGTACCTCATTTTTTATGCCAGACCGTTCAAGCGAGATCACTTCTCATTCGAGCAACATGAAGATGTCGCGTGATGTTGTTCAAACGACATGTGTACGTCGTTCGAGCGAGATCACTTTTTCGTTCGAGCGACGGAGGCGACGCGTTTTTCTATAATTACTCATTAAATGGTTTCATTTTCATTAAGAAGTCCCAGCGTTTTGAAAGACAGAAAACTGTGAAACTGCAGAATCCTTTTGACTTATTCTTTTAGGGTTTAATCCCTTTTTATTTTTAATTCCCAAAAATCCCATATGCTTTAGTGAATTGTTTTGGTGTTCAAGAACACACTTTGCGTGTGATCATTCTTTGTGGGGAGAAGTCTACAACCGGAGAGCTGCGTGCTATTGTGGAGGGAGTCTCTATGAAGTTACTCTTATGGGGAGGATAACCTACACCATGAAGACTGGGTGTCTAAGACTGCGTGTCCTTGTGGTATAGCTGCGTGTGAACCACTGCTGATTTCTAGCTGATACTTTGAAGGTTTAACGAAGGCACTGTGCGCTATGCTTATGGATGAAAGAAAGATGGTATGTAAGTCAATGGTCTTGTAAACTTGTCAGAGTTATATAAATAAAAGATTTTTCCCTTCGAAGATTTTTACTGAAATTTGTGTCACATACTTTATTTATTTATGGTTTGACACACCCACACACGTAGTTGCATGTTTAGGGGCTGGTTTAATTTGGTTTAAAAAATAGACTCTAATTAAGTAAATGTGCCAAAGTAAAAATTTTCGAATTTAATTAATTATCACACAGCCATATTTTTACACTTTTTATCAAGTGAGGAGTCCACCAAATCATTTTGATTCTCACTATGATCAACATCATGGGGTGCATCACTCTCAAGTGAGGAATCATCCTCAATATCAACAAATATGGCTGGAGCATCATCTTTAATTGTAACATTTATTGCTTCTATAATTTTAGAGCTAGAAAAGTTATATACCCTATAAGCTCTACTATTAGGTGAATACCCTAGAAATATACCTTCATCCCTCCTCGAGTGAAATTTTACTAAGATCTCTCTATCCCTAATTTTGTAACAAGGACTCCCAAAGACTCGAAAATACGCTAGGTTGGGTTTCTTACATGTCCACAATTTGTAAGGAGTTTTATTAGTATGGAGACACAAGTATACCCTATTCACCACATGACAAGCGGTGTTTACCGCTTCTGCCCAAAACCTATAGGGAATTTTCCTACCTAAAAGCATCGATCTCACCATTTATTGAATTGTTTGATTCTTCCTCTCTGCTAGACCATTTTGTTGAGGAGTTTGAACGGCCAAAAACCCATGCCTAATTCGAACTTCATCACAAAATCCATTCACATCAGATTCCTTAAATTCGGTTCCATTATCACTTCTAGACTTATTAATGGTGACACCATGTTGATTCTAAAGAACTCGTCATTTAACAATTAGAAACTCAACTCCATCGAACTTTTCCCTAAGAAATCCAATAATTGAATATCTCAAAAAGTCATCTACCATCACTAGGATATATCTCTTTCCATCTATACTCTTGGTATGAGTGGGACTCATAAGGTTCATGTGAATCAATTCTAAAACATAAGAGGTGGTTATAGAGTCAACTTCCTATAAGTAATCTTAATTTTTTATCAAGTTGACAAGAACAACAAATTGCGGAGGTTGATATTCCTAAGGATGGCAAGCCTCGAACTAGGTATCTTTTTACTATACGGTCAAGATCTCTAAAGTTTACATAACATAGACATTGATGCCAAATATCGGCACAGGAAACTTTAGCAATATTGCAAACTAAAGAAGACTTTGGAATGATTCCATAACAATAACACTAGTCCTCACACCTTGAAGAATAGCGTCACCAGATTTATCATAAACCATGCACTCGTTTGGATTAACTTAACTACTAGGTTCTCTTCACATAACTAGCTAATGATTATCAAATTGTCCTTGAGTCCATCAACATAAAGAAAATTTTTTAGTCTTAGAAAACTAGAAACTTCAATTGTGCCTCGACCCATAATTCTAGATTTACTCCCATTACCAAAGGTGACTTTACCATGGTTGTAATCCTTTGAAGTGGAAAAAAGAGATTTATCACCTGTCATATGTCTTAAGCATCCACTATCAAAATACCACTGGGAGGTATTTTGAGCCTTAAGAGCAACATGAACAGCAAATGCCTTCTTGGTATTTTCTTTGGCAACCCAAGCTTGAGTTGTGTTCCTCCCTTTATTGATTCTAGTCTTTAAGTTGGAATCATTTTCTTGGGCCATAGAAAACCTTATAAATTCTTCCATTAAACTTTTGGATGAATTGAATAGATACTCAACTTGGTTTTTAAGGCTAGATAAAGAACTATAGTGTGGCCTAGGAGTATTAGGATAATAATTCTTCCTAAGCTTGTAACAAAATTCTCTAAGATTACCCCTTTTGTGACAAAAACTACAAACATAGAGTTGATTTGGAGTCACTTTTATAGGTTGCTTAGGTAGAGTTCTCTTAGGTGGGTTAGGTCTAGGATGGTTTATTTTAGTATCAAACTTAGCTGAGGGTTCGGATTTAACATTGGATAACTCACCTTCTTCATATCATATACCTTTTCTCTCTTGGTAACCTTTCTGCTTATAAACTAAAGTCGGACCTAGGAATAACTTCCCCATTCTTTAGAAATTATCCTCAAGTGTGACTTTGACTTCCCGAGAGGCCTCGATATCTTTTTGAATTTAGATAATTTTTTCTTAAAGTGTTTTTATAATCTCCAAGGATTCTTGAATATATTTGTTAACACGAGCTAAAGAGTCAGTCAAATTACATTTTTCTTTACCCACTAAAATAAGCGTCTCAAACAGAGAAATCTTAATTGCCTCGAGTTGACTAATTAAAGCCTATTTCTCCTTCAGTCTTTTTTGCTCATTTTCAAATGGTAACACCTTTAAACTTAACCTTTTACTCATCTTTTGAATATGCATAGACTCGATGTATAACTCAGAATAGGCGGAGTGCAATTCACTTTCATTAACATCACTCTCACGTCCTTTTTCATCGCTACCTTGTGAGTAAGTGGATACAACCTCAAGATCATGCTTGAAAATGTCAACACAAGGGTTTGACTCACTTGAAACACTAGAATGACTAATAATGAAAGCAGTGAAGTTATTTCCCGAAGGAACGGAATCATCAGAGATTTCAAACACATTCTCACTATCACTAAGAGTCACATTATAAACGGCTTTATCCTTATCTTGTCTCTTAATCTTAGTGGGGCACTAATAAACTCTATGACCTCGTCCTTCACACTCAAAACATCTCTCCGATCATCCTTTTTAAATTTATCTCTTTTATATTTTTCATTTTTAAACTTCTTTTGATCCTGATTATTAAAACATATACTTGCCTCATTTTTGTTATTCTCAAATTAAGGTTTTTCAAGTTTTGAGTTTTTCTTTTTAAACCTGAGAAACTTTTTAATTTTTTAAGCAAATAAGGACATATCATCAAGATCCATATCGGACTCTCTGGGTTCATAAATTTCTTCCTTTTTAACTTTTAGAGCAACTCCCTTATCTTTATTTTTATTATCTTTAGGAAACTTTTCTAATTCATATGTTTGGAGATCACCTATAAGCCCTTCGAGTTTTAGGGAATCTAACACTCCTAAAGAATTAAGAGTCGTGACTTTTGGGATGAAACGACTAGGGAGAGATATAAGAATATTCTTGACCACGTGAGTTTTGGGGATTTTATCACCTAGGTTGAAACATGAGTTAACAATATCGAAAATACGGGCATAAAACTCAACAAATGTTTCACTTTCTTTCATGGTGATAGTTTCAAATTTAGTGGTTAAATTTTTAAGTTTAGACGCCTTAACAACACTTGTTCCCTTGTGAGTAACTTGAAGAATGTCCCATGTCTCCTTTGAAGTTTCACAAGTCATAATACAATGAAACTTCTCGAGATTAACGGTACTAAACAGCGCATTTAAACCTCTAGAATTAAAGTTACACAATTTTAACTCATCCTCACTCCATAGTTCTATAGGTTTTAAAATATTTTCTTCTTCAACATAGAGTGTAGTAGGAGACCACCATTTTTTGACAACAAGACAAACACATTCATCAATAGATTTTAACGCAAACCGCATACGTACATTCCAATAGGCATAATTAGTTCCATCAAACATTGGGGTTCTATTTAACGAATAATTATCCATATAGCCACCAGGATTCATCCAAGTAAATTTTAGAAACAAGCTCTCATACCAATATGAAGTTGCGAGGTTATATGGATTCGGTTCAATTCATTAAATACACTGCTTTTAAAAAAGATTAAATGACAACATAGGATTCAAATAGCAATTAGGTTAGCAGGATTATGCTTACCAAATTTTAATCTTGATTACTAGAATTTCTACGTGAGCATGCGGCATATCAAGTGTAATATAAATGAAAGCCTAATCACACAACGCACCAATGTATGAGGAAAACCTAAATAGGAAAAACCTCAAACGTCTAGGCCTAGACAAAATGCACTACGAATACGGTTTTTACAAGAAGACACACAAGACTTACAGACTTGAGTCCATAAGACCCATTGATTCCATCTTCAATACCTCCCTCCATAACACATCTAGATCCAACACACTGTAAAACACTCATGTGTCTTGGTATCCACCGAAAGCCAAGCACCATCTCCAAATGAACTTGTGCAGAAATCCGTCGCACCTAAAATTGGGATGAATGTAATGAGAGGTTTAGGTTGTGGTTTTTGGAAAAATAAGCCTAAAGATCATATGAAAAGTTTGAAACCTTTTCTAAACAGAAAATTTGTTTTGTGCAATGGCCAAAAAATTTGTAATTCCCGAGCTCTAAAGTGGTTTCAAAGTTAGAAGTAGTGGACAAGGGAAGTTAGAGGGAAAGACCAAATTTTTCAAGAATAAAAACTCTCGTTCGAATGACTTAACTGGCTCATTCAAACGACACTACAGGATGTCATTAGCACAAGTCATTCAAATGACATTTGAGGGGGAATCTTTAAGGAAATCATTTAAAGTCGTTGGAAAGGCTAAGAGAGATAGATCATTCGAACGACCTCTCTAATTTGTAAAAAATTTAAATTAATTTTAAAGGCCAAAAGAAGTCTGTAAACTTATTACCAATAAGCATGTAATACTTCAAAATTTGTCTCTAGTAAATACTTTTCAAAAAAATGGTCAATCAGATGCTAATGTGAACTTGATGTACATTAAAAGCAGAAATGCTCAAATTCTCCATGAAGTGGAGTAGCATGATACTAAAAAGACCCTAAATGTTTTGTCTAACGGATATAGCCAATACTAAAAATGACTCTATTGGAAATTTCTCCTTACAAAAAACCTTATGATATATCTTATGAATCATGAGTGATGATGTGGTTAGGGATACAAGTTTGATTGGATGATGCTACCTTTGAAATTTTACAATAGTATCCCATATTAGTAATCAATGAGTGAAATCCTCCAGATGCAAAAATATTTGAATATAAAAATGTCTCAAAGATTTTCATCTTCACCATAGATATGAGACAAAGAGTTTTTACCAAAATTTCTAATTTGAAAGGTGAAAAGTGGTAATTAAAAATAATCCTAAATAGAGTGTTGGGTATTTTACTTTAGTGTAAGATTTGTGTTCTTTGTTTTATGATTCATTATCTTAATTAAACTTACCTTTTACCTTTATCTCAAATATGTTCATTTTATTCTTTGTATTGCACACTCATTATATGATTTTATGTTCTTGGTTAAAACTCTCATCATGTTATTAGCATTATATGGATAATTATTTCTTAATTATGAACATTGGACATAGTACTCAAACTTTGGTAAGTGGGATAATAATGCCTATTTATTTTTACTTATGAAAAATGGGTCTTGGTATTATTCCCTTATTGCATAAATATTAATTATGCCATGTAAAACCCTTAAATTGAGATACGATGCTAGAAACTTAATTTTTATTATTTGCCTCCCATCTTATTCTCTTTCCCCATGTAGTATGTCTTATAAGTACTCAAAAATATTTATTTACAAATGCATGATTGGGGATATCTCCTTTTTGGGTGATAAAAAAAATTGTTGATATATATTTGCACGTATATAATCATTGGTTGGATTTAAACTTGATGTGGCTTATTCATGTTCTAAGTATAGATTGTGTTAACATAGACTTTGGTATTGAAATAAAAAAAAAATCATATAGTTTGATATCTTAGTTCTTGTATTAGGATAACTATGCTACATTATCAAAATATTTTTTATCATCATTTGTGTTGATCTTATTTCATAGGAGGCTAGATTTGAAGTCCATATCTCTTAGTATATCCTATATTCTTGGTGGTTAATGTCCATGTTATTACCCATGCTTCACCATTAGATGTTGTGAACATATATCTTAGATACTTACCTTGTAACGTCTTTAGGTGTCTAGAAATATTGTTTACATACCCTGAATTTTAAGGTTGCCATGTGAATACGTTGTGCTTTCTATACTCATAACTCATACGTGCTTGAAATTATTTTAGTATATAGTTCCCATATGATATCTCGATGATGTCATTTATATATTTGTCTTGCAATGTCACTGTTGATCTTATGACCCTTTGTAAGGGAAAATAGTATAGCTTAGGTTGAATATTTATTTTATTTGCCACTTAGGATAGTTTGGTGTATCCTAATACAAACTGCCATCCACCTTTACGACAAATCGACTCCAAGATTGAAGACTTTCCTACATCCGCAAAGGTATAAATCGACCTATGTTTAAATTTAATCACGAAACGTTTTTTGGGATGTTTTATTTTATTAAAATTGAAACGGGATTTTTTAAGTTTAAAAATGAAGGCAAAATTTTTATTAAAAAAAATTCAAACTTTACTCACCTAGTTCAAACGAGAAGGAATTCTCATTCAAACGAGACGTTAAAGCCGTTCGAAGCATCGTTCGATCTCTACATCTAACGAGCATCTAACGAAGGCGTACTATTTCACTTCGTTTGAAGCTTGTTCAAAAGAGATAGCAATGTCGTTCGAATGAACTTGAATTCTATTCCAACGAGAAGTTTTTCTCGTTTGAACGAGCCTTGTTTTTTATTGAACGAGAAGTCGCCTCAAATTTTATGCACGAGCTGTAAATATCTATTTCATTTCCAAACTTCATGGGACTTTTGCCAAAATGATTTTTGTACATTTGTTGCAAAGGTTTTCAACCCTTTTTGTTTATAAAAGACTTTTGATTCACAAACACATCCCCGTATATATTTTTGTGAATCCTTATGAACCTTGTTGAGATATACTCATTGTGGAGAGATCTTCTTTAGGGTTTAGTTGTGAACCTAAAAGGATCACAGATGAAGGCTAAAGGTTGATCGGTGGATACCGAGGGTGCACTGCCACCATTGGACTGCTCAGGATCGAGTAGTATTCTTTAGAGATTCTGTGAAGACTACGCATTATGCTTGTGGATTATATCTAATAGTATTGTAAGTCGACTGTCTTGTAAAATTTCTAAAGTGTTGAAAAAGGTTTTGCCCTGAAAGGCATTTTTCCTCAGTTGTCGTGTGATTGCATGATTAATTTATCTGTTTTATCACTTAGATGAATGTCTTAGGGTAATAAGATAAAATTGGATTAGTGTTTGGTGACATTTAATTATATAAATCATTCCATTAAGATCACAAAAGTGCACTATCAAATTGGTATCAGTTCAGGTTGCACTAATCTATTGTGTGATCCTGATTTTTCAAAGAGTTTTTTGGTTGATACCAACTCTCTCAAATTGGTATCAGGGTTGGTTACATAAAAATATTGTGTGATCTTTTTCCACAAAAAAAATTTCTTTGATATCAAATTTTTTTTTAAATTGTTGATCTTGAAAAATATAGGATTTTAATGGATAATTTGTATAATCGATTACCCACATTTAATGGTTCCATTTATGCCTACTGGAAAGATAGGATGAGGTCTGCCTTGAAAGCCATAGATGAACGAGTCTAATTAGTTTGTGAAAAAAGGTGGAATCCTTCCACTGTTATTGTTTATAATGTCATTGGCCCTAAACCTGTCTCTCAAGAGGATGACTTTAAGAGGAGTAATTTTAACTCTCATGAACTAAGTGACGAGTTCCATTGCATCTTGATGTGCACCACGTCTAAGGAAGCTTGATATACTCTATAGGTCACACGGGATGGTACCAATATTGTCAAGTAATCTAAGGTTCAAATTTGTTACCACCCAATTTGAGACCATTACCATGCTAGAGTCTGAGTTTTTTGATGAGTTTTATGCACATGTATCGTACATAGTTAATTCAAGTTTTAATTTAGGTGAGAATATTCCTCAGACGAGAGTTGTTAAGAAAATTTTGACATCGTGCTCAGCTCGCTTTATTCCCAAGGTCATCATTCTTAATTCGTTAGGGATCCTAGACACTCTTAGGTTAAAAGAACTTGTAGGAGGTCTTCAAACATATGAGATTGATATGTTCCCTAAAACTATTAAACATAAGGAAGTAGGGATTTATTTAAAGATTCAAACTAAGAAAAAGAAGAAAGAAAAAGTTTGTGAGTTTGAATCTGAGACTAGTCTTGATTTTGATGACTTGACCCTTTTTTGCAAAAAATTTCAAAAAGTTTCTCAAATTTTCCAAAGACAATTATTATAAACAAAATATTTTTGAGAAAAAAATAAAAATAAGGTCACGAGAGGGGATAGAAAGAGGAAGAGATTAGGCGTTATGAATATGAGGGTAAACGTCACAAGTCACATGAGTGTCCCACTAAGCTTAAGAGAAATGGCAAGAAAGTTGTACATATGTCTACTCTTAGCGATAGTGACGTCGAGTTGGTTGATTCAGGGGGGGAATCACCACATGAACCATGTGTTATGTTCATGGCTAGACATGTTAGTAATTTTAGTTTGTCCCACGCCAATGAGGGCATATCTAAACATGAGAGCCTGTATTATGTTTCGATTCATTCCGGAGATAATGAATGTGAGGATGATATTTTGAATGAGGGAGAAGGTGGTATCTAAAGACGTTTATTGGTCTTTAAACCTAGACTTTGAAAACTGAAAAGCTTAATAAAGATTTATCTCATAGGGTGTTAGATTTAAAGAAGGTGGTGAAAGTTTTGAGAGAGTGTGAGGCATCGGTGAGTCAACTCAAGAAGGTGAAGATTAATTTATGTGAGCAATTGAACATTTTAGGCAGAGAAAAGACTGATTTAACCAACATCGTAGGTAGTCTTACGGAAGATCTTCGATCTTTATTGGATATTCGTGAGAAACTTGAAGCCCGTGTATCATGTAACACCCCGCACTTTCGGGGATAATAAAATTCAATAAGTAAGTGTAATTTTGGAATTTAAGAGATTAAAGTGAATAGTAATTTTTGGAGTTTTCAAGGATAAGATGATTTTCGATGGGTGTTATATTTACTTTTGGGGTTAAGTAAATAAGTCGGAGTATTTTAATTATATGTCACAGCTGGGTAAAGCGACAGAGGATAATATTTTATTGGGAATACCGCATTAAGTTGTGTGGGGTTAAATTAGTGATTTGAGGTCAAGTACCTTAAATGGAGATTTCGAGTGCGCGGTTGGTCTCTGAATGGCCGAGATAGTCAGAAGAGAGTATTCGGGTGTCGTAATTGAGTTTCGAAATTTTTTGGATTAAAAAGGAACTCGTAATTGAGTAAACGAGTCATTTTTGGATTTAATAGGGATAAGCCATCTTTTCTTGACTATAAGACACGAGAGAGTGGCAAAAAGAAAGAAAAAGAGAGAAAAGAAGAAGAGAAGAAAGGAAGAGGAGAGAAAAAGGATTTCCGGGCCAAAGTCCGTGGGATTCGACTCAGGGTCGTCGGATTTTATCCTCCAGGCAAGTGTTTACTTGCTTTATTTAATTTTGAGCATAAATCTCATATGATAATTGGTAATGACAAACCCTAAATATTTTGGGTTGGATTTTTTGTGGATCAAACGGGTTTTTCGGAAGTTTAACGGGTAAACCCCCAAAATTATTAAATTGGAGAAACTTAGAAATTCATAGAAATTAATGGTTGATTTTTGGCTTCTAGAATGATTTGAACCTATTTCCTTTGTGTATATATAGTTGGGTATAGTTAGATGTTGGTTGAAGAATAGGTATAAAGCATGGGGGTTGTTAATGGCTGAATTGGATTCGTGGAGAAGAAGCAGTTCCAGCTGCCCTGTTTGATCGATCGATCGAGGCCCTGGGATCGATCCTACAGATATTTTGGCAATTTGTGTTGGTTTAATTTATATGGGATAAATTTTCAAATTAAGGTTTTTTGTCCTATTTAATTGAGGAAATAAATAGACATAACTAAGGGTGATATATTCATCCAATTGAGGAAATTTATGGGGGCTAAGAGAGTGTTTTAAGTGTGTGACACTAAAATTATATTTTCGAGGAAACTAGATAAAGTGAAGAATTAGAGAGTTGGGGTTTCTCAAAAATAGAGTGGGGGCCTCTAAATTATTATGTGGACAAAATGTAGTCCTTGGATTCGTGGAAATGGAATCCACGACCTATTTAAATTAAGGGTGGTTGGTGATGAATATTTCTTGGGAGAAATTCAGTGGGCATCTAGGTTTAGATAGTTTTACGCGTAGAAAACATAATTATATCGATTGTAGTTGAGTATATCCTGCGAGACTACTAGGATGAATTTGGGAAGACACTTATTTACTTAGTATGAATTGGTATGGTTGGAGAAATCATATAAATCCTTAAACGTGAATAAGGTACATGGTATTTATCAAGCGAGGGAATACTTTTGGGTTTAGTATCGTGAGTGTGCAAATGCTTGAATGTTATTATTGTGAGAATCTTTGGGATTATTGGTCATTGTTATGTGTGATTGGAAATCATGGCCATATATATGTATCTTTGGGGAACAATGTGGAATATATATATATATATATATATATATATATATATATATATATGATGGATTAAAGTATATATATTATATGATACGGAAATGTATATATATCTATGTGTGGATGGTGTATATATATGTGAAGCATAGCCCCTCTAATGATATTATGGGAAGTTACGCGATGTGGGTGAGGCCCCTGGCCTGAGGAGCAGGGAGCGTATAGTCCCCAGGTCATAGCGTCCATTGTTATATTGTGTGATTTTTATTGGGGTGAGACATGGTGGGTATGTTTCGTCTCATTTCTGGGGAGAAACTATGACCGCTTCCCAGACGTTGTAATTTCTGACCGCGATGTCAGTGATATTGAGTCCGACCGCTGGTCCCCAGGATGGTATGTGAGTGATGCCCTGGAAGATGATAGCATTGAGAGACCACATCATTGAGTTATATCTCGTTGGGATGGTTATTATACTCGTTTGTATAGTATATTACTTGTGCATGAGAACAATATATTACATATCTCTATTAGATTAAAGAGATAAAAGGAAAAAGATTTAATTCTCATTCCGGGAGATCGTTTTCGGACTTACATTGTGATATGTATTATGAATGAGGAGGTTATGTATATTTATTTATATGAGTATATATATATAAGTTGAGTACTGAGGGTCTAATGGATCTCGACGATCGACCTTGCCAAGTAATAGTGTATCGTGGGGGTTCCTTGTTTGGATTTCACTTCGCGAGACACCCCACGAACGAACATGGCCTAGTGTTGAGTCTGGGGAGATGTTTAACCCTTAGTGCTCTAGTTTTGGGTTTTCTTATATGAGTGTGTATATATGTTATGTACTGAGGGTCTAATGGATCTCGACGATCGACCTTGCCAAGTACTAGTGTATCGGGGGGGTTCCTTGTTCGGATTTCTCTTCGCGAGACACCCTACGCACGAACATGGCATAGTGTTGAGACGGGGGAAAAGTTTAGCCCTTAGAACCTGGTTTGCTTAGGATTTATAGAGTTTGGGGTGACGGATTAGTTAGGCAGCATAGCTTGACTGGGATGTTTAGGGGGATGCGCTAGGTGTGCACTATTAGAATAGAGGTGAGGAGTATCTCATGGGAGTGCTAAACCAATTTAAATATGAGATAAAACATATTTTAAGAATAATGCATTTATGCACTTGCAAAATATTTTCACAACTCTGGCTCTGAGCCGTTTCTATATTTTTCCTCTCTTGCTATATATATATATATAGGTGTCTAGACACAGGGACGCCTGGATGATGATCCTTTCGAGTAGACGTCAGCTGCAGCAGGTGTGGATGCATGCAGTTTTTCTTTAGACGTTTATATCCTTGTAACGTAGATAGGAGTTACTGGATAAAAACTCAAGTCAAAAGCCCAACTACATTTATTTATTCTGTTACCTCTTTTATTGTGGAATTCGATTTGGTTGTATTATATTTGAACCGAGTGTTCGGTTATTTTATCTTTTTTCGGTTTCATTTATATAAACTGTGTGAATGTTTTAATTTATTTATTTTGTTTAAAAGATTAGTTAAGTAAAATTTTGACACCATCCTAATAGGTTATTAGTAAGTAATTTGGTTTTCGACAGTGATGCTAAGAATGATCCATATGCGACTCCTATTTTAATTTGGTACAGGAGTGATCGCCCGGTATTTTATCAGGCGGGGTGTCACGGATGGTATCAGAGCATCAGGTTCTAGTGTCCTTAGGAATCTGTGTGGGCGTACTATGCTTTCAGCGTTTCCCTCAATTTGTTATAGAACCTTATGAATAGGATTGTTGATTCCTCTTGTGAGATTTTGTTCTCCTGCTATATTGTGAGATTATAGTAAATCTTTTGCGCACTAGAGGTTCGAGTTCTAATCGAGGAAGGGTGACCAAGGAAGGTCGTGATGAGAGCAGCAGGAGGCGGGGCTTAGTTGGAGCAGTTAGTGGAAGTAGGAGACTAGGACCATAGTAGAGGTCATTCTCCTTGTGGAATTTTCTAAGAATTGTTGCAATGCCTACTAAAGAATAGTAGTTATGAGTACCCTAGTATCGATATAGTAGAGAGTGGTACTAAAGTTGAATTACCCGATGAAGCTAAGGGTTCGAAAGGGGTCTTTGATAAAGACCATACTTGAAGTTAATTCATGTGAAGGAAGTATAGTAATACTCAGTGAAAGTAGAAGGCTCAGAAGCTTTGACTTAGAGAAAGGTATGGAAATACCTGTGAAAATTTGAGGAAAATTTTTCACTCGTGGGAGAAATTTTGGAATGGTGGGTGCGGTGATCACCATATTTGGGGGAGCAGGATGTTTTGACCCTAAGGGTATCTTACGGATAGTTTTTAACTGTGAGTCCCCATGATTTAGCATGAATGAAAAGAATGCAGTTTTAATTATTCACGTAAGGATCGGTCAGAGGCCGACAGTGAATAAAGAAAGTTATGGATAAGTGAACTTTGTACTGAATCAAGGTAAGTATAATGAATAGAGAGTTATTCCAAGGAATGATAGGCTCACTAGAGAAGTATTACTAACACCTATTAAGAATGTGTATGTTCGTGGACCCCATTGGTATACATCCACCCAGGGAATTAATTTAAACAGAGTTATTGAGGCCGGTGGTGGAGTTTTCTTTTTATGAAGAAGTTAAGAGGAACTAGTAAAGTGATTGTCAAGATCACGGCTATGGAGTCCAAGATACTGATAACCTTAAAAGGGGGTCAGGGTGACCCGAGATGGGGCATATTGTAATATGGAGTATAGAACCATACGGTTAGTCATTGCCCAGTGGGAGTTAAAGGGAAAGAGTAGGGTGCCTAGATGGGGAATTGATTAAAGAAATTTTTGGTTCAGTTAGGGCAAGTGTACCATGTCCGGGAACCATTTGGAGTAGCTAGGACCTTTCGCAAGAACGTTGTTATGAGTTTCACCTCAGTTGAAGGAGGCTTGTTGTGTGTGACAAGATTGAGTCATAGTGTTTTATTAGCCTTATATTCGTGTGTGATTCGAGTTTACAAATAGTGTCGATAAAGTTATGAAGTATATGTTTATGTGTTTTTCTGCGATAGCGGGAACTTATTTTCTTTCATTCGCTATGAAGAGCGAGTTTTAGTATTTTGAGTTTATATTAGATTGGTATTGCTCATTTTGTATGTGTTATACGAGTATGGTGTTAATTTAAGTATTGTATGATATTCGTTGTTCGGAGCGATAGCAGGCTAATGATGGCAAGACTATCGTGTCCGCGGTTCCAGGGTGGAACAGGTTGTTGTTGCAATATCTCATATGGATACAGGCTGAGTTCGCCTTTATTATATGTATAAATGAAACTTCGGTGAAAAGATGTTTCTTTATCATGATATGAGTGTGTGTCGACCTTATAGATATGATTTAAGGTATGCAGGGTTCATTGTTGAGCTGTGAGTTTAATCTCATTATTGGTTGTGCAAGGACTTAGTGTTAGTGCGAGCGCTTAGTGGTGTGGCTCCTGGACAGAGATAGGAGTTCAGACCACACTTTGTTGAAAGAGGGGATAGGGTTATCCTGATTGCATATTTGAAGTTGACGGGCCTCCACGACCGACAAATTTAAGTAGTAGTGTCTTGGAGGGGTTCCTTTTTTGGATTTTTCTTTGAGAGACGCTCCACGCATGAACCTTAATGATGTTAGGAGTGGAGAGATGTTATAGGGTGCAAGGATGTTGGTTTTGTCGATAAGTCATATAGTGTGGAGGAAACACTATAGACTGAGGGCCGCATGATGATGGTATGCTTATGGAACATAATGTTATGGAGAAGCACTAAAACCGTTCTCTCACCGTAAGTAGGTGGGTGAAGGAGGAGTTAGAGAAATTGATTTGAGGTTTATATCCAGGCCTTAATGAAAAGGCAAATTTTGGAGGAAGTATGTTTTGGGTATGATGTTCGTAACACTTTTATAGAGAGTTGGCACCTCGATTAGTTAGACTTTCCTTTTTGCCTAGGTGGAAGGATAGAATAGTAGAAATGTGTTAATAGGTTAGCGAGGTAGGATTTAGGATGTCCCACTGGTGAACCTTAGGCCGTTATATCTCGATGACCGACGATGCGAGGGAGTAGTGTAACGAGAGGGTTCCTTGTCTGGATTTCGCTTTGCGAGACGTCCCACGCACGAAACCGAGAAAATATCGGGAGTTGAGAAAGGTCTTGGGCACCAGGGACACAATTTAGGATAATACTATTTCACGTAGGTAGGAATGCTTCAATCTTAGAATTTTTGGAGCGGTGAGGCCAGTGGAGTTAGTGGCGCCGATATATAAATATTGGTTGGTTAACCTTGAGAAGAATGGAATTTTACGAGTTGGGAAGACCCATGTATGAGTATTACACCGAGGAAATAAGGCCTATTGTTTAGAAAGTGTGTACGTGTCGGACGTTGGTGATAGTTGTGCAAAGAGGCACGGGTTAAAAAGGGTGTATGGGCACTTTAGTAAGTTGGTTTTATATACCGCCTGAAATAGAAGGGACGTAGTATATATAGTTGAAGATTATGTCGAGATGGCTGTATAGTATAGTATAAACCATGATAGAAGTGAGTGCTGAATGAGGGTACAGTTAAGAGCTATTGGGTAGTACCATTCCACTTTGGGGCATTAGAATGTGGAGTGATTCACGACCCTAGGTTAGTGTTGGTAGTATCGATTTTATCTGAATTTCGAGGGCGAAATTCCTTTGTAGGGGGGGGGGAGTATGTAACACCCCTCACTTTTCGGGATAATTAAATTCAATAAGTAAGTGTGATTTGGGAATTTAAGAGATTATCGTGAATAGTAATTTTTGGAGTTTTCAAGGATTAGATGATTTTCGATGGGTGTTATATTTACCTTTAGGGTTAAGTAAATAAGTCGGAGTATTTTAATTATATTTCGCAGCTAGGTAAAGCGATAGAGGATAATATTTTAATGGGAATACCACATTAAGTTGTGTGGGGTTAAATTAGTGATTTTTGATCAAGTACCTCGAATGGAGATTTTGAGTGCGCGGTTGGTCTCAGAATGGCCGAGATAGTTAGAGTAGAGTATCCGGGTGTCGTAATTGAGTTTCGGGAATTTTTGGATTAAAAAGGAACTCGTAATTGAGTAAACGAGTCATTTTTGGATTTAATAGGGATAAACCTTCTTTTCTTGCCCTATAAGACATGAGAGAGTGGGAGAAAGAAAGAAAAAGAGAGAAAAGAAGAAGAGAAGAAAGGAAGAGGAGAAAAGAGGAGAGAAAAAGGATTTCCGGGCTAAAGTCCGTGGGATTCGACTCGGGGTCGTCGGATTTTATCCTCCAGGCAAGTGTTTACTTTCTTTATTTAATTTTGAGCATAAATCTCGTATGATAATTGGTAATGACAAACATTAAAGAGTTTGGGTTGGATTTTTCATGGATCAAACGGGTTTTTCGAAAGTTTAACGGGTAAACCCCCAAAATTATTAAATTGGAGAAACTTAGAAATTCATAGAAATTAATGGTTGATTTTTGGGTTCTAAGATGATTAGAACCTATTTCCTTTGTGTATATATAGTTGGGTGTAGTTAGATGTTGGTGGAAGAAGAGGTATAAATCTTGGGGGATGTTAATGGCTGAATTGGATTCGTGGAGAAGAAGCAGTTCCAGCTGCCCTGTTTGATCGATCGATCGAGGCCCTGGGATCGATCCTACAGATATTTTGGCAATTTGTGTTGGTTTAATTTATATGGGATAAATTTTCAAATTAAGGTTTTTTGTCCTATTTAATTGAGGAAATAAATAGACATAACTAAGGGTGATATATTCATCCAATTGAGGAAATTTATGGGGGCTAAGAGAGTGTTTTAAGTGTGTGACACTAAAATTATATTTTCGAGGAAACTAGATAAAGTGAGGAATTAGAGAGTTGGGATTTCTCAAAAATAGAGTGGGGACCTCTAAATTATTATGTGGACAAAATGTAGTCCTTGGATTCATGGAAATGGAATCCACGACCTATTTAAATTAAGGGTGCTTGGTGACGAATATTTCTTGGGAGAAATTCAGTGGGCATTTAGGCTTATATAATTATGCGCGTAGAAAACATAATTATATTGATTGTGGTTGAGTATATCCTGCGAGACTACTAGGATGAATTTGGGAAGATACTTATTTACTTAGTATGAATTGGTATAGTTGGAGAAATCATATAAATCCTTAAACGTGAATAAGGTACATGCTATTTATCAAGCGAGGGAATACTTTTGGGTTTAGTATCGTGAGTGTACGAATGCTTGAATGTTATTATTATGAGAATCTTTGGGATTATTGGTCATCGTTATGTGTGATTGGCAATCATGACCATATATATGTATCTTTGGGGAACAATGTGGAATATATATATATATATATATATATACACGATGTGATTATAGTATATATATTATATGATACGAAAATGTATACATATGTGTGTGGATGGTATATATATATGTGAAGCATAACCCCTCTAATGCTATCATGGGAAGTTGCGCGATGTGAGTGAGGCCCCTGGCTTGAGGAGCAGGGAGCGTATAGTCCCCAGGTCATAGCGTCCATTGTTATATTGTGTGATTTTTATTGGGGTGAGATGTGGTGGGTATGTTTCCTCTCATTTCTGGGGAGGAACTATGATCGTTTCCTAGACATTGTGATTTCTGACCGCGATGTCGGTGATATTGAGTCTGACCGCTGGTCCCCATGATGGTATGTGAGTGATGTCCTAGAAGATGATAGCATTGAAAGACTGCATACTTGAGTTATAGATCGTTGGGATGGTTATTATACTGGTGTGTATAGTATATTACTTGTGCATGAGAACAAGATATTATATATCTCTATTAGAGTAAAGAGATAAAAGGAAAAAGATTTAATTCTCATTTCGGGAGATCGTATTCGGACTTACATTGTGATATGTATTATGAATTAAGAGGTTATGTATATTTATTTATATGAGTATATATATATAAGTTGAGTACTGAGGGTCTAATGGATCTCGACGATTAACCTTGGCAAGTAGTAGTGTATCGGGGGGTTCCTTGTTTGGATTTCGCTTCACGAGACACCCACGCACGAACATGGCCTAGTGTTGAGACTCGAGAGAAGTTTAACCCTTAGTGCTCTAGTTTTGGGTTTTCTTATATGAGTATATATATATATATCCTGGGCAATTGAATTGGGGGAATTCGACATCATCTACCAATAGAGAACGAACATTAAAGGGAAGGCCCTAGCTGACTTTGTAGCTGAGTTAACGTGGGATGAGGCTGATACAGAAGAAATTAAGGTTCCACCTTGTAAACCAGTATCTCCTCCCCCGACTGAGGTCGAGCCGAGTTCAGTGAGAAGCAAGGTGCCTGAGAATGAGGAAGAAAGATACCTCTTAAAAAATGGGACCTTGGTAGAGGGTAATTTTTCCAAAGAAGGTGTTGTATGGATCTTGTTCGTTAAAGGATCTTCGTGTGAGAACGAAAATGGAGCAGATTTAATTATGTTGGCCCCAGATGGGACCGATATTGAATCTTCACTACGGATCAACTTTAAGGCCTCCAATAATGAGTCAAAATATGAAGCCCTCCTAGCAGGTCTTTCTCTTACCCAGACAGTGAACATTGGCCAGCTCCTTATCCATAGTGATTCCAGGTTAGTTGTGAACCAAATCTTGGAGGTATATGAGGCCAAGGACGATAAAATAGCCAAGTACTTGGGAAGAGTAAAAATAGCGCTGAAGCATTTTTCTGAGTTAAGGCTGAAGAGGATAGCCCGGCTAGACAATGGATGGGCCAACACTCTGGCGAGGTTAGCTTCATCTACTAGAACTGAAATTAGAAGAACGATCCTGGTACAGATCCTCCATTATCCGACCATTGAAGGAGAAGAAAATACTGTGGAATTTTTCTTCAACTTGAATATGGATGCTTCTTAGATGGATCCTATCATTTGGTATATCAGAGATGGAGAGTTTCCAGAATCTAGAGCCGAGAGAAAGAAGCTTAGGTATAAAGCTGCTAAGTTCTCCATCATATGAGATATCTTGTACAAAAAAAGGTTCCTACTTCATCTACTCAAATGTGTCCATCCATCTGAGGTAGAATATATTTTAAAGGAGGTGCATGAGGGTTCTTGCTCCAGTCATATCAGAGGACGGTCATTGGCAAAAAGGATCATCACTCAGGGATATTAGTGGTTGACGTTGGCCAAGGATGCAGTTGCATATGTTTAAAAGTGTGATAAGTGTCAAAGGTTTGCCACCATCAACCTCACCAACCTCTTACTTATATCACTTCTCCTTGGCCATTTACAATCTGGGGGATTGATTTGGTAGGGCCATTATCAAGAGTTGTGAATTATTATTGCTATCTGATTGTGGTGATTGATTATTTTTCGAAGTGGGTAGAGGTCGAAGCGATGATCACAATCACGGAGAAGAAAGCCTTTCCATTTATCTAGAAAAACATCATGTGTAGGTACGACCTACCTAACACTCTATTTTTTTATAATAGGACGCATTTAAAAAATAAC
The DNA here is from genome assembly GCA_949130495.1 of Sambucus nigra. NCBI lineage: Eukaryota > Viridiplantae > Streptophyta > Magnoliopsida > Dipsacales > Adoxaceae > Sambucus > Sambucus nigra. Next base: position 526,593,674 of record OX422208.1, on the reverse strand, counting down.
TCCCTTGAGAAGTATTATGAGCGAGTTGGCATCAAACAATTCTTTTCAGCTCTAGGTCGATCCCAGGCAAATGGGGAAACAGAGGTCACCAATAGAACAATTTTCTACGAATTCAAGAAAAAGTTGGAGGACGCTAAAGGAAGATGGATGGAGGAAGTTCATGACATCCTATGGGCGTATAGGACAATAAAAAGGACTCCAATGGAAAAACCTTATTCATGCTAGCCTATGGCTCAAAAGTTGTTATGCCGACAGATATAGGTCTCCCAACACATAAGTCCAAATATACGACACAGAGAAGAATATGAAAGAGAGGAGGCTGGATTTGGATTTCATAGAGGAACGAAGAGAAGATGTTGAGGTTAGGCAATCTTCCTATCAGTAAAGAACAATGAAGTTTTATAATAAGAGGGTAAAGGCTCGACCACTAGCAGTAGGAGACCTAGTTTTGAAGAAGACGTAATAAAAACCTAATAAGCTTCATCCTAACTGGCATGGTCCTTATAGGGTAGTCAAAGAAGTGGTTCCAGGGACGTATCGGCTGGAAAATCTAGATGGAGAACCATTATCCAACCCATGGAATGCTGATCATCTTAAGAAATACTATCAGTAAGGGTTTTGTATTAATTTCACTTGAATTAGCTTCATTTTTCCATGTGTATGAGAATCAGATTATGAATAAAAAAATTCAAGTGTTCTATCCTACCTTGTCTATTGTTTGAATATTTGTTTCTTGTATGTACCAACTCATCTTAAGATATAAAACATCATTTGTGGTGAAGTAGAGATAAGTTTCTCTCAGTGACATAACAATCCAAACGGGGCCGACCCCGTCTATGGACTCTTAATTACATTGAGGGGGTAAAAATCACTTTAGTGTGGTTCATGTTAAACATCATTAATTTGGTGAAAAAAGCCCACTCGATCGAGACGACAGTGCATGGACGAGATTACCCTCATCCATACACTCTCAAAACGATAAGAGGGGACTTGTGATGTAAACACCATAGTTTGATGAGTTCAAATTCGAAAATCAATTTAGTGTGGTTCATGTTAAACATCATTAATTTTGTGAAAAAACCCACTCGGTCGAGACGACAGTGCATGGACAAGATGACCCTCATCCATACACTCTCAAAATGATGAGAGGGTACATGTGATATAAACACCATAATTTGGTGAGTTCAAATTTAAAAATCATTTTAGTGTGGTTCATGTCAAACATCATTAATTTGGTAAAAAAATCCACTCGGTCGAGACAACCCTCATCCATACACTCTTAAAATGACGAGAGGGGACTTGTGATGCAAACACCATAATTTTGTGAATTCAAATTAATCTAGTCTAAGGACGAGACGATGCTCAAGTTATGGTTACTTGTTAAAAACAAGTCAATAGAACTCATCCATGCAAGCAAGTAAAGATAATTCATAAAAACAAAAGGAGATATCATTCATTCATTTCAAGTACGAGTGCAAAACAAGTTTAAATATAAATTCAGAAATGTTTGAGTATAAATCTAAAAAGTGGTCCCACAAAGCTATTACAGATAAGAGGGTCTTGGTCATAGACGACCACCCTATGAAGATGGATCCATGTTCGAGGCAGACCCTGCGACTCCTCTATTAACCTAAACCTGCTCCACCACCACGACTGACCCGTCAGCATCTCTCTAGGCCTTTGTCTGAATGGTAGGATTATTTATATCGACTACGAGTGGGGCCTCATCCATCACCTCATCTTCCTCGGCCGTAGGCAGGGACTCGACGTACTCTAGACGCAATTCCATAAAGGTATCTTCCAAGTCAGGACCATCCAACTCGGATTTGATGGAGGAGACGACCTCAATAAATTTGGTGATGACCCATCTACAAGCTTTTTTGAGGCCCCTATCGAAATATTCCATACTAAAGCCAAGGAACTCATTAGACATTTTATTTACTTTTATGGCATTATCTTTGAACTTTTGAATATCCTCGGTCGAAAGAGCCTCGTCCTTAGGCCTTTGGAGTGCTGGGAGGTCAAAGTAGTGATAGCTCCATCCTTCTCCTTGAGAAGTTGATCCTTATTTTTCAAGGCCTCATCTCTCTCCTTCAGGGTGTTAAGATCCTTCTAATAGACAGATCAACAATACCTTAACTTGCTTGTCAGTTATTCCTCTGATTTTGAGGCCCTATCGGCCTCCTGAACCTTGGGGTAATTTTCAGCCATCCACTTGATGGCCGAGGTAAGAGCTCATAAAGACTAAAGAACAATAAGAAAAGTGTAAGAGCTTAATTTTCATAGATGAGATAAAAAATTATTGAAAAGAAGTAAGTACCTGGGCCATGGAATAGAGGCCAAAGTCAAAGACCTACGGAGGAGGAACCTTGGCCAGGAACTCGTTCTTTGGAAGGGACATGCAATATGGCTCTCTTATCCTTTGAAGATGGTGGAAGGACACAGATAGGGCAAGCCCTTAGATGGGCAATGTTTGATGACTAATAATGGTCGAAGGTCTACCCAAACAACGAGCTGGGCCAAAAAATGATGGGACTGTTTGAGGCAGAGTGGTAGTTTTTTACCTCGTCTGTCTATCCCGGTGGATGTTGGCCAGGAGTAGTGGTTCCTTTCTCTTATGGCCAGCTTCAGTATTGTCCCAACTCTCCAGTGGATGTTGTTTCCTTCATGCGCTTCTTGCCTCCATTCTTCAGCACAAATTTGAGAGTGGGAGCAGTTATATTCCACAGATCATCCGAGATATGGTCGGGACGATTTGTAAAAAGCAATAAAAATATATATTAGTCAAAAAATTATGAGCCAAAAAAATACTTGGAAAATAGGTTCCACTCACACAGCTCAGCTAAGGATTCATCCCCAAGACCAGCATTCTTTAGGTAGACAAAGGGTTATAATATCCTCAAACATAGGAAGAAGACCTTCCCTGCCTTATTTCTTCGAATATTCAACCCTCTCACGATTAGCAACGCTCAAGCTAGGGTCCAATTTTTCCCACATAGAGGGATTGGCCTAGCTGCGTGGGACCCGCGGCTCATTTTCAGAAGGGTCAATGTCGATCGAGAACTCCCAAGACCCCGAGTCTTTTTATTTTTCATTCTGTATATAGTGCATATCGGTAGAACACTTTTGGCTTCTTAATTTAGGGCTTTAAACCCTTTGTTTCAATTCACAAAATTCCCAATGTTTAGGTGAATTTTTTTTGGAACCCAAGAACATTCTTTGCTATTGTTCAACCTTTATGGAGTGTGTCTATACACTGAAAGGCTTAGGTCATTGAGGTTCGCTGCGTGTGGATCTTTGCTAAAGATTGGATTGCGATTCATGTGGGTTCGCTACGTGGAATCCATTACTGACTCTAGGTCGCGCATCTATATAGGTTTGTTGAGGTAAACTTGTTGCAGATTTCATTGCAATCCGTGTAAATTGTGATTTACAAATTATAGTGAAATAAAAGGTTTTTCCACGATGGAATTTATCCCGAAATCTGTGAGTTCGCATATTTATGTTTATGTTGGTTTGACACACGCACACACGTAGATATTAGTGTAAGGGGTGAATTAATTTGATTGAAAAATTTACTCTAATTGAATAAGTGTGTAATTGGAATTTGCGAATTTGGTTAAATATTTATCACACATAGTTTTCCTTTTTACAAATTGGTATTAGAGCTTACTTAAAGTGAGTGCATACCTTCGCAGTAGCTGGTGGACACGTCACTATAGTCAGTCAGCCCAATTTCGTTATCCATGAACTTACTCGTGATGCCAACACACACCCACATCACTATAGTCAATCGACCCAATTCTGTTGGCCTTGAACATGCTAATGACTTTAACCCATTTTTAATACATGCTTATTATCTTAGCCATTAAATATCATTTCTTGGCCAAGTTCCCTATAGTTTCAATTATTCCCACCTATAAATTGGGCATCACAACTAAAACCATCCCTACTCCTATACCTACAGATGACCAAACCATAAGTATTACCTTATCTATCAGCTAGGAAGAATACCTACCAAAAATCATCACCTAGTCTAGCACCTAGCCTAAAGGAATAATGTAATGGCTTACTACCTAGCCCCACCCAAAAAAATAACCAACTGTACAAGTACACGCTCACTAGTCCCATATCTAGAAAGTTCCAACAATAACAAAGTTTACCTACTAGTCCCGCACCAAGTAAATATTCTACTAATAAGTCTGAAAGTATAAATACTCCTAAAATTCCAACGTCCTCGCGGTGTCAATTTATTAACATTAACAATCTCTACATAACACATTTTCTAATTCAACTATATAATTTCTCCACTAATCCTACAAAGTCCATTCCATTATACTTGCATCAATCAAATTGTTTAATAACCAAGTTCTACAAAAAATAGTTAGAGAAGTTGTCAAATTCCATAATTCCAGTACGAGTAATATTACACCAATTCAACACATAATCCAATTCAACGATGTGTAGTAATAAAGTTGTGACACCCCTCTTATTCTAATACCAGTTGATCAGGACTTTATTAAAATTAAATGGGAATCTAATTTCATCGCATTCTTACCGTCATTGTCATAATAAATAATATAAATATAAACCAACATAAACATACACTAGATGAAATGATAGGATAATAGATAAGCATACATACAAATAACGTAAAACGAACAAACCATCAGTTACAACAAATAATCTAACGTAAAAAATATTGATAAGTAAATAGAATGTTTGACACAAATAAAATGTTCTATCCAACGGCGGGCAACACACTCAAAAGGGGAATACTGAAAAGGAAATTTAATCTTATGTTGATATAAATGAAATAGAAGTGGATATAATCAGTCTCGCACCATCCACATCTACTGCTCCTAATAGCATGAAAGAACTTTTGAAAATATTTTGCAAGCATTTTAATACTTTAAATAAAAAAATGCATTCTATTACCTTTATAATTAATTCCATCAGTCGCACTCACATGAAATTTATCCTCACCTATCATCTACAGTATGAACCTAATGCATTCATTTTATTATCCTAATTGTATTACCTAGTCTAACTAGGACAATAACTGCTATCAAAGCCCATCCCGCTAACAATCACCATTAGCTAAATTTATCTTACCTTCATTAGGTATACTTTCACAAATAATAACATAGCTATACATGTGCTATAAATAGATACTCACACAATATAATAACATAGATATACCCGTTCTATATATAGATATATACACGATATCTCATGAACACATACATATATATCATTGGCTATATACGTATAAATCGTATTCCCAAAGCATGGACCTCACATATACATCCCTCTTGTGCTATCGGGCTTCAATTATATAACGTACCACAACTGGGCCACCGGGTCTTAATCTCACCACCAAAACCAAACTTAATCACAAACAAACGAAGAAAATCATAAACATAAGTTCGAGGGTCACAACCATCCCATATCACACCTAATTGATCTCAAAGCCAACACCTATCCTCACACATGGATAGTGGCCATGCAACAGTACTATGACATGGGGAATCAATCCAACACTTGGTGATCAATGCTAGGGTGGACTGCCCACTACATGTAACCTCCTAACAATATCACTACCGAGTAGGTATGTTCAACATATATATACACACATAAAAGTCACCCATAATATGTATATATAAAGTACTGACTACGTACGAAAATCCCATCGCGTACCAGTCTACCAATGTCGAAGTCTAAACCAACTTCCCAATTATATAATTAAGTGTTCACTAACTTGAATTCCGATTCACCTCACTAGGACCTGTTTAACCGTTGGCCTAACACACGTACTGATAACTTTAGCTTTTTGTATGTATATGTCATTGTTGAAGCCAAGTAAGTCAAAACCTTCAAATACCTACAAAAATATAATAAACTAGAGTGAAGAGGTAAGTAAAGGAATCAATCCTAATCTAAGGATGAAACATATTAGAGAAGAAAAATGTAATTCATTTTTATTTCATTTCTTTTTAGACTTTTTACTTTTTCTATTTTTTTAGCTTTTTTTAATATTAAAAGAATTTTGTGATGAGGGTAAGACTAAACTAAATCAAAGATCTAAAGACTAACTAAAAAATGTGATGATAAATAAGTGAAATCTAACTACATAAAATGTAAAATACGAGATGAATGAGGAAATGAAAGTGAGAGCTAACAAGGGATAGGATGACACCAAATATTATAATTAATAAAAATTAATTAATTCATTAAAAGTAATTATCCCAAGTTAGTATGAAAATCACAAATCAACTCTCGTTCCAAATGTAATTTTAATAATAAATTTTTGAAAAATTAAATTTAACGCTCCTACAACTCTTGAAAAGTAGATCCAAACATCACTTAATATATCACCCGCTAGGATCGATTTCTTAAATTAGTTTAAATCATGAAAAGTAGCATAGAGTTGAAGTTCAAAGAAATAAATTCACATTTTAGAAAAACCTATCTCTAGTTCGATTCTAAAATGGAAAATAAGACTAGAAATTCGATTTTGTCTCAAAAATCATTTACCCTCTCTCGAGGCGAAAATTACAATATAAGAGTGCAAAGTTAATCATAAAAGGGACATTTAATTTAAATAAGCTAATTAAAATATGATTAACATCAAATAGTGGATCATCCCACCCCTTGAAAGGGGATTTAGCCTAACATGATATTAAACATTAACGGCAACTAATCAAAGGCATTAAAATAAAATAGAAAAGAAGAGAGAACAAATCTTTAAATAAGTCTCCTTGATTTGCAAAATTTAACTCTAAATCTTCATTAGACTTGAGTAATATCCATCCAAATTGAGCTTCCAAACATTTTAAAATCAATATATACACTCAATTGAATCTCTCAATACACTTTGATCTCTCACCATTCTCTAAAAAATAAAATAAAATAAATAAAATAAAATAAAAGACTATTCTACTATTTATAAAAGTCTTTATCTCCCTATAGTCTCTAGAATTATCTTTTTTAGCCTAATGGGTCTTCTCTTCTTTTATAGCGTGGCACCAATGGGGCAAGGGTATTTAAGGAAGATGCAAGCTTATGTGTGCAAGGGGTGTGAGGTGATGAGTGGGAAAAATATGATTTGCACATGGAGGTATTTTTGAGTTTTAAAATGTGCATGTGGAAGAAGTGGGTGTGAGGGTGTTAAATGGGAGAATGAGGTAATTTGGGGTATATTGGGAATTAAGGGGAAAAACCCATTTTAAAGCACATGTGGCATTTATTTGGTTTTGGGTCTTTGGTTTGTTTGTTTAATTTGGGGACTTATATGCTGATAGAATCGGGTATGAGAGAGTGGGTTTTAAAAAGGGGTTATTGGTTTAAAGGGTATAGTGGGTCATGTGGGGTTTATTTGGGCAACGGTCGAAGCGGAGCGGAAGATGGGTTTGGGTTTTTGTGTTTGGAGGTTCGATCTGCAGGAGAGGGGCCTGGTAGAGGTAAAAAATAATGGGTAGTTGAGGTGGGCATAGGGTTGTTGCCGGGTTGATTGGTTATGGATGGGTCTGGCCGGAGTTTGGTTCGGGTCGGATTGTGGGTGTGGGGGATGGGCAGGTCGTCGACTGTGGGTTAATGGCCGAAATGGGTAGACAAGTTGGTTGGAGGTGGTGTGCCAGTGATGTGGAGGTTCGGGTTGTTGGGTCAAAGTGGTAAGGTAGGGACAAGTGGGTAGGAGATCGATCGAGTATGGGTTGTACGGTTGGCTTGGGCGATCGGAGTTTGCTAGTTGCAGATGTGGACAGCAGGTGGTTAACGGTGGATGGTGGTTTTGGATGACACCAGAAGTGGTCGCCAGGGATCTTATGGTGGTGGCTTGTTAGGAGTAGAAGGAGGTGAGAGGAGAGCGAGGAAGAAGAGAGGGTGTTGGGAGGTTGAAGATGAGTGAGATGTTAGGGTCTAGTGGGGTGTACGTAACTAGTGTGCATGTGTGTCTAGATTGTACCCTTACTAAAATAAAATAAGACATAATAAAAATATGGATCAAATATAAAAAAGTTCCTCAAATATTTTTTAATACACATTTAGTCCAAGCCTTTTATTTTGTACCAAAAAATCCCTTATTCTCTTGTCTTTAAATGTCCGCGTCAACGGCATGGTAAAGCCTTTTTAGCATGGCGAAGGACTTTTTCGTGCAAAATAAAAAGGCTTGGACTATACATGTAATAAAAGAAGTTCAAGGGACTATTTAGTATATGCCCCTAAAAATATTTACAACTAAAAATCAGAAAATATAAATATAAAATCTATTAAAATTAAAAACTAAAAATTATATTCCTAATCTATTTAATAAATGATCAAATAAAATAGAAAGAAATGAAGATAAAAATAAAAAAGTAAAAATCTATTAAACTAAAAACTAAAGTCCTAAAAAAATGCAAAATCTAATAAAACTAAAAAAAATCAATTCCTAAAAAAAACTTATCCTAATAAAAATTAAATTAAATTAAAAACTAAAAAATTAAAAATTAAAATAAATCTTACACCTAAATAAAAAGAAATATTAAAAATAGCCGACACAAATAAATCCTAAAAATATATACAAAAGTCAAAATAAAATCTAAAATAAATCCTAAAAGTTAAAAGAGACTCAAAATAAAAATATAAAAATACAAACTAAACAACACAAGGCTCAGGGTAGGTCTTGATTCGGTTTAGGCTTCGGTTCGGGGACATGGTAAGGCTACGGGAGTTAGGGTTAGCACTTATTATCCTCATTTTGTCGAGACTTGATCATTTAAACATAACAACGGGCCTATGACCTATAAAACAAACATATAAGCTCATAAACTCATTTTGTCAAGAATTAGCAATTAAAAAGCGTCCATTTGGGGGATTATTTAAACACTTTTGGGTGCTTATCACACCACCCCCAAATAAAATATTTTTAGTCCTAGAGTAAAATATAGAGAGAAAGAAAGATAAGAAACAAAAAGTGTACCACTTTCACGGGCTCTTGCGATTTCACTTAGCATGTGCAACAAGACTTTAAACCTATAGGTTGCCCTACCGGACGAGTACTGTCTCGTGAGGGTTTGCAGGGAATATACCCACAAAATTATTAATTTGCAAACGACAATCAATCTCTTATTATACATAGAATAATCCCACAATCCATCACAAGATAAATATTTTGAGGAATACAAGCTAGAAGTGTATCGAAAGTATAGATAAGTAAAGGCTCAAGGCACATCCTTCCTAAAACTCTACGTGTGTGGTGTGAATCAGTCAAAGCGGGTTGAATATCATAAGAGTAATTCATAGATCTCCTTTTCAGAATCAATTCTTCAAATCCAAATCTCACTGGATATAACTCTCTCAAACGAATCACGAGATTTGGGTAAGTGTATCGCTCTTATGTTTGAGGAGGTGAGTAAATGTAAGCAAGGTCAAACGTCTCACACACATATAAGAAAGAACGAACATGTAGAAAGAAATATGATCTCATGAAATAATGCTAATCACTGTAGTGATAACGTCAAGTTATTCACCACATTGACTTTCATTTGCCCGGACACCTAGGGGAAATATGGATGCCTATGGGTAAGGGGGGAAATGAAGTGAAAAAGATGGGATGATATGAGGTGATATGATGGATGGATGTTGGATGTTTTGATGGATGTTAGAGAAGAGTGTATTACACTTATAGAAGAAATGTCTTTATTTCACAAGAACTTGACTGCAAAATTTCTCTTTTTCTTTTTTTTTTTCCTTCTTTTTTTCACTATTTTCACTCTTTTTTTCTTTTTTTACACTCTTAACACTCTTCTCTTTTTCAAAATTGGTAAGTGGAAAATGGAGGCTATATGGAAATGGGTGGAATGGTATTTGGTGATGATATGAAAAATGAAAGATGTACGGATGTATGATGTATGGGTAAAAGGCTAGTGATCGGGACAAACTTCAAGAATCATGTTTCTTACAACTCGAAAGTGATGTCGTTCTTAGTGCTCAAGCCAAAATTGAAGAATAATGAGATCATACAACAATTAAGTGTGGACCCAAAGGAAGTTGAATCAACTTGTGACTCAGAGATTGAATAAAACTCTCTAAAATGATGAAAGGAACGAATCTCATAAGATAAAGTCTCCACTAGTGATCCTTAAGATTTTCTTGAGAATTATAGTACTCTTCAACTCTAAATTGTAGTGACGTGATAAGTGTGCAAATTTTGTTGAGTCTAGAAATTCATGGTGCAAATTCCTTGGTATATATTACATAAGCTAATAAAAAAAAATCTCTAGCTTGATTCCTAGACTTAAAAGATGGATGATAGAAAATTCATGTCAGTGAGTGAGATGAAAGAAATTGAACGAAAATTTTAAAAATCAGGTTTTAAATTTTTTTCAAAAGAGGTACAATTTTGATAAATTCCCCACCCCTAAACAAAGAGGAACATCGTCCTCGATGTTATATAAAATTATTTTTAAAATTGAGAGCAGAAGGGAGGAAAGAGATTACCATAATCAACTGCTAATGAAATGTATCAGATGAATCCAAGAAGAAACATGAATAAGTTATGAGATAAAAATGCATACTAGTCTATAAACATGATAAAGCATTGGGTGGTGTGAAACACCATCCCCAAACAGGATGAGACGCGTACTAAAAAATAGTAGGATACCTCCCGGTAGTGCTAAGTTTCAAGTGTTCAGCCAGACTAAAGGGAACTCACCCTGAGGATAAGAACTAGGTAAGAGTAGGGAGGCAGAAGAATGGATGAGGAGAATCACCCCCAAACAAGACTGAAGTATTAGCCTTGTTGGATGAAAGTTAAAGGGTCAATGCACTTGTATGGCAAAGTGCATGGACCAAGGCTTGGTGGGTATTAGAGTAAGGGTGATAAAGGCAAGGTGAGGATGAAGAGGCACTGGTCACGAGCCTTATTGAGCCGAAAGGTGAGGGAAATAAGGGCCCTATAATCATGATGCTCTAATAAATCACACGCTAGGATCGATTTCTTAAATTTGTTTAAATCATGAAAAGTAGCATATAGTTGAATTTCAAAGAAATAAATTCACATTTTAGAAAAACCTATCTTTAGTTCGATTCTAAAATGGAAAATAAGACTAGAAATTCGATTTTCTCTTGAAAATCATTTACCCTCTCTTGAGATGTAAATTAAAATGTAAGAGTGAAAAGTTCATCATCAAAGGGACACTTAATTTAAATAAGCTAATTAAAATAGGATTAACATCAAATAGTGGATCATCCCACCGCTTGAAAGGGGATTTATCCTAACATGATATTAAACATTAATGAAAAATATTCAAAGGCATTAAAATAAAATGGAAGAGAAGAGAGAATAGATCTTCAAACAAGTATCCTTGATTTGCAAAATTGAACTCTAAATCTTCATTGAACTTTAGTAATATCCATCCAAATTGAACTTCCAAACATTTTAAAATCAATATATACACTCAATTGAATCTCTCAATACACTTTCATCTCTCAACAATCTCTAAAAAATAAAATAGAAGAAATAAAATAAAATAAAATACTATTTCAACTATTTACAACAGTCTTTCTCTCCCTCTAGTCTCTAGAATTATCTTTTTTTAGTTGAATGGGTCTTCTCTTCTTATATAGCGTGGCACCAATGGGGCAAGGGTATTTAAGGAAGATGCAAGCATATGTGTGCATGGGGTGTGAGGTGATGAGTGGGGGTCAAAAATCTTATTTGCACATGGGGAAAAATCCATTTTAAAGAACATGTGGAATTTATTTAGTTTTGGGTATTTATTTTGTTTGTTTAATTTGGGGACTTATAGGCTGATAGAATCGGTTATGAGAGAGCGGGTCTTAAAAGGGGTTATTGGTTTAAAGGGTACAGTGGGTCATGTGGGGTTTATTTGTGCAAGGGTCAAAGTGGAGCAGAAGATAGGTTCGAGTTTTGGTGTTTGGAGGTTCGGGAGGTAGGAGATTGATCCGGTAGAGGTCGAAAATGGTGGGTGGTTGAGGTGGGCATAGGGTTGCTGCCAAGTTAAGTGGATATGGAGAGGTCTCGTCGGTGTTTGGTTCGGGTCGGGCCGGATTGTGGGTGTGGGGGATGGGTAGGTAGCCGGCAGTGGGTTGATGGTCGGAATGGGTAGAAAAGCTGGTCGGAGGTGGTGTGCCAATGATGTGGAGGTTCGGGTTTTGGTTTGGTGGGTTAAAGGGGTAAATGGATCGGAGGTTCGAGTTGTTGGGTCGGAGTGGTAAGGTAGGCGCAGTTGGGTAGGAGATTGGGTATGGGTTGTGGGGGTGGCTTCGGCGATCGGAGTTTGCTGGTAGGAGATGTGGATAACAGGTGGGTAATGGAGGATGGTGGTTTTGGACGACACCGGAGGTGGTCGCCAGAGCTGTTATAGTGGTGGGTTGTTTGGAGTAGCAGGAGGTGAGGTTAATGGAGGTTAGAGGAGAGAGAGGAAGAAGAGAGGGAGTTGGGAGGTTGAAGATGAGTGAGATGTTAGGGTGTAGTGGGGTGTATGTAACTAGTGTGTGTATGTATTTAGATTGTATCCTTACTAAAATAAAATAAAATATAATAAAAATATTTACAACTAAAAATCAGAAAATATAAAAATCACTTAAACTAAAAATAAAATCTATTAAAATTAAAAACTAAAAATTAAATTCCTAATCTATTAATAAAAGACTCAAATTAAAATAAAAATAAATGAAAAATAAGAATTAAAAAGTTATTAAAACTAAACACTAAAATCCTAACTAAATAAAATAAAACTAAAGAAAATGCAAAATCTAATAAAACAAGAAAAATAAATTCCTAAAAAAACTTATCCTAATAAAAATAAAATAAAATAAAATGAAAACGAAAAAATGAAAAATCAAAATCAAAATAAAACTTACACTTATTATATTTACATAAAAAAAATATAAAAATACACGACACACAATACTGACTCTAGTACATACAACTATACAACACAAATAAAATTTTAAAAATTTACACAAGTAAAAAATAAATAAAAAATATATCCTAAAAATTAAAAATGACTCATAATAAAAATCTAAAAAATAATAAAAATACAAACTAGACACACAAAAAGCTCGGGACAGGTCTAAACTCTTTTTAAGCTTAGGTTATGGGACAGGGTAAGGCTATGAGAGTTATGGTTAGAACTTTTTATCCGCACTTTGCCTAGATTTAAACGCTTCAACTTCGCAACAGGCACATGACCTACAAAATATACATATAAGCTCATAAGACCCATTTTGTCGAAAATTAACAATCGGGGTATTATTTAAGCACTTTTGAGTTCTTATCATTGCTTGCTCCTTGTGATTGCGTTTTGACATTTATATTATGTTAAAATATGAGATTGATTACACGAACTAGTTCCTATTATGTTTATGTGTTAAATATGATAAGTTTCATTTTGATTTTATGAGGAAGTACCTCCTTCTCCAACCCAACTATTTATTGAGAAACAATTGTGTTTAATATCAAATTGGTCCCTTTATTAAGCACCATTTGTACTCATCCTAACTTGTTTTTGTTAGTCTTTGTAGGCTTTGATACTAGATTATATGATCTTTAGGGACAATATATCTCATATGTATTTTATATTTAACCTCTTTTTTGCATTTTCGAGTAACTCTCTTTTTTTTTGTATTTTTAAGTCCCGAGTATCTAACTGTTTCATTACGTAGATGTTATATCTAAGGTCTTAAATGTATCTGAAAAACTAGGTTTTATATGGACAAGTAAACAAATGCCAAATTTAAAATTTTCAAATTAAATTTAAACTTAAACAAATTTACCCCATTAAAACTTGCGTCGGTTAAATCGATTATTGTGTGAAACACTTAAACAAATTTTATCTTTCCTAAACATGAATCTAGGTGAGTAGCAAGAGAAAATAAATCAAGAACACAACAAGCATATGTATGAGGATAACTCATAATGGAAAAAATATCGAATGACCCAGCCACATAAATTTCACTATGTACAAAATTACAAAAGGACACGATTGTAGAGTTACTCAACCGAGGCGACGCCCTCGCAAGCAATGATGCTCTTATTTCCTTCTACCTCGGCACAGTGACACGTGAGAATCATCCCACAAAGTTACCACAATGTTTGAGTCAACACATGCCTTGGTATCCATCGAACATGCTCATCAAACGTCTACGGATTTAAACAAGGAGTCCATCGTTTCTTCCCAACAACACCATAACACGGAGTCCACCGTGTTCAAACAATAAAAAGTAAGGATTCCACCACACGAAATGAGCACTCGGATGAGAAAAGTATTAAACCATGGTGCTCACAAGAATGGAGATCTCAAAATAGCATGACATATTGAATATTTTTTCTCAAAGATTTTGGGAGAAAATAGTGTTTAGAGGCTCTTGGTTATAGATAGGAAATTTATTTTCGGCAAAATTCTCACTTGAAAACAGTCTCGGCATGCTTATTTATAGAAAACAGAAATTTTAAGGCGATATAATCTCATTTGAAAAAATCTATATGTTCATTAGAATGAAGTCAATAATCTTGTTCGAATTTACTTAAACCTCATTCGAATGAACTAGCTAATATCATTCGAACAGATTTTGAACGAGCTTCGCACGAGAATCCCCTATAAATAGAAGACTTTCGTTTGAAGGTCGTTCTAATGACATTCACTAGCTCGTTCAAATGAACAAATAATTTTGTTTGAATGAACTTGAAAACAATCTATTTTTCTTTTTTTAAAATATGGTTTATGAAAACATAGCCTCAAGCATTTAAAACAAAGACCTAGTGATATTCATGAATTAAACTAAAATTCATCCATACCTTTTTTAGATTCCTTGGATGTTAAAGACGAAACATGGCACCAAACCTGGTACGATGATGTAGACCTTCTAAATTGGACTCTACAATCAATTAAACATGTTGTAGATTTGAAAGGTATACACATTCAAGTCCTAATCTATGACTCAAAGATTTTGTCAAAATACGGAATAAGCCAAAACATACAAATTAACTTGACTCAGAAATTTGTCCTCACAAATATCCCCCTTTGGGTATTCCGGGACAAAACACAAAAATAACAACATATAAAATATCAAGATCTCTAAAAGACGCAATTCCCAACCCCAAAAGAAAAGGTACAAGTGCTCGATAGACACAAACTTGAGAAACTTTACTTTTGTGTAAATTTTGCCGTATCATTGCAAACCCGCACACTTAAACACACATTCAAATGAAAAGAGATTATATAACAATACTAATCCTCATACAAAAAAACTCTATCCCTTTTTCTAATAATCTCCCGCTAAGATATGACGTCTCGTCCAAATGTGAAAATCTCCCCGAACAATAAAGATTGAGATACCAGTTCTCCCCATATTTGTTCAGAAAAAGATAAATATTAAGATGCATAATAAACCATTTCTCCCTAATATATCCATTTCCCCGCTAAATGATATAATGCAATGATGTGTATGTAACACTCATAGTTTTGAGCATTTTTTAATTACACGTGTATTCATAATTTAATTAAAATGGGAAATAAAGTGAATTAAATAAATGTTTATTAGTAAATATAAGGATTAATATTTATGTGGGATTATATTTACTGGTGTTATAAGTAAATAAAAATATGTTTAATTATGTTACCTCACAAATGAGCAAAATCAACCCGCTTGACATTATCTCATTCGAGACACGCGGTTAGGGTCACTTTGGGAATGAGATGAACAAATTAATGTTTCGTAACTCGGATGGTGATTTCGAGTGTGCCAATGTTTAGTAATAGGTCGAGATAGTCTAAAATAAGTACCCAGTGATTGTAATTGGGTATCATGGGATTTTTAGGCCAACTGGAACCCTTCAAAGGGTAATCATGTAATTTTACACATTGGGTCTAACTTAATTTTGGGATTAGTTATTTTTAGGGTTATATTTAGGGAAGGTGGATGGAGTTGGAATCCATTCCACCATCCAAGAAACCAAGGCTTTGAAAGAGGATAGAAAAGATGAGGAAAAATCCAAAAAAGTGAAGAGAATCAATTTGGGAAGGGAATTGGGCCATTACATAAAGAATAACTAAATGGGAAGAATTCATAATCTCTATGATTATAAGGTAAGTGTTTATCATGATCTAATTATTCATGTAGTTTCTATCATTCGTAAAACAATTTGGTGTAGGAACCCAAATTATTTAGTGGGATTAACATATGAAACAAGAATTTTGTGAATAAATTCATCGAGAAAGAATTTGAATGTAATTACATGTTAGATCTAATACGATTAAAGATATAAATATACGATCTTGGATGATTAAAATGAGAGTTTATGAAATCTTGAATTAGGGTTGAGATATTGTATAATTCATGCTAAGAAATTTATAATCCCATTAATCTAAATGTTTTGGGGTTGATTTGGACATAAAAATATGTGCAATTACGTATGGGATTGATGGGGAACCCATGTTGTAGACACCCCATTCTATTACCCCCTAACTCTCCTTAGGTCCCTAGTACCTCCCTTCGTCATTATAAACCCAGGTCACGTCCCGAGTACTGACTTGAAGGCCATCGGGCACTCCCCGGCTCAGTTTGACCCAAAAGTCAAACTCTTCGTCTTGACCGAGACTCAATGAATCTTCAAAGGGCACTGAATACCCTTTCCAACGGTCTGCCCCGTGCGCGATTCTGACTTACCATGCGGACGAAACCTGACCTAAAGGCCGTCGGGAGCTCGTGGGATCAATTTGACCTAAGTCAACTCTTCAGCTCAACTAAGGTTGAATGAATCTTCAAAGGGCACTGAATACCCTTTCTAACGGTCTGTCCCGTGCACGATTCTGACTTTCCATGCGGACGAACGATCCATTTCACTCTGGGAGGCCACCGAGCGCTTCCCGAGCCCGGTTGACTAAAGTCAACTCTCCAAACCGGGTCAAACTCTTTGCAATGTCGAAGTACATATCCTAAACTTTCCAACGGTCTGCACTACGCACGATTCGGACTTACCATGCAGACGAACGATCCGTTTGCGTCCGAGCGATTCCCCCTCCAATGGACCGACAAATGCTTCCGAGACATATTTGACCCAAAGTCAAGTCCCGAACCCGGGAGCGGTCCAAAGGACTTTCAAAGGTCTCTAAATTAACTTTCCAATGGTATGCCCCATGCACGATTCTGACCAACGGTTTGCCCTCAACGGCCGATTTTCGGAAAAATCCTGAAGCGCACTACCAAATGGCAGGTTCCAGACCTTGCCTACCGGCACCTGTCGATAGGCAGGAACAAGTCTATGCCGATCGGCACCCACCTGGGCCTATAAAAGGAGGCCTTCACCTCATTTGCAGGGGAACCCAGATCTGATAAAAATCTCTCTGAACGAATCCCAGAAACCTCTCTCGAAGGCAGCGTGATTTCAACATCCAAATCCCCTTTTTACTTCCACTTATCATCATCCTTTTCATCAACCTTGGTGAATTATCCACTCTCCATCATCATCCAAGTGCAAGGGCTGCTCTCCCACATTCAAGATCAAGCTCAAGATCTTCAAGAAGGTTCAACTTTCTCAACTTTCTCTTAAATTCTCTTAAATTCGCAATAACTTGTTTTATTACTTAGCACCTTTTATTATCTCATCCCATACATCCTAAATATACTTTTTATTTAGTATTATTGCACGCCTCATATTTTCATATAAATAAAAACCCAAAAAATAAGAAAAAGAGGGTTTGCTCATAAATTCCAAGTAGGGATTCTCACACTTTTTCCACACTTTTCTCACAATCTAAACCCCTTTTTCTACACACACACTCACTCACAAATAAGAGATTCCCCATTTAGATTTATGGGATAAACCCCACCCTAGTTTTGTATGCGAACTACGTGGACTTTGATGCCTTTATAGGCTACGTAGGCGTCTCGGGGTAATACTCGAGATTCGAGTCCTTTTTCTCACCTTTTTTTTCTTATTTTATATTTTCTCTAAATCCATTTTCCTTATATTCTATATACTTTCCCTTAATAAAGCATTACTCCATATGCGTTATCGTTCCCTTATAACGATCAACGTAGGGGTAATCACGTAAATATTATTTTTCTAATATTACCTTTATATCTTCCTACGGATGACTCACTTTATCTTTTCCATGATATAAGTCGAGGATTCCTACCTCCATTATATATATACACATGCACACATATCACGGGGGGAAACAAAAGGAAAATAGCAAATATTCATGAGAGACCGAAAGGGCGGAATGGGTGCCTAACACCTTCCCATTTCGTAACTAAGCCTCCGAACCCTTCTCGAATCATCTTGGTTTCACACGCACCAGTATGTCTTTGGAAGCCATCCTTCGGGGTGGCTTCCCCCTTTTTCTTTTGTCTGTTTTGAGTAAAATAGACTGGCGACTCTGAATCTCTCTACATTTTTACACCACATCTCAAATGACGCCGACCGAAGCGTCCAGAGAGGTACGCGCAAGACCCGAAGGATCCTTCTCCTCCGCGATAGGGATCGGGGATGGCCACAGTGTCGACTCTGCTGGGGATATTATTTTTTATATTGAGGGCTTGACTCTATTTACATGGATGCTATATTTGCTTATGTCTCCCCCCATATCTGCATGTTCCCCTTTTTTCCATGTGTATCCCATGTTTATGCTTATATTCACACACTTGTAGAAATTTCTCCATGTACACTTCACACCACGTGCACCTAGGATCACATGTATATCCCCATGTTGCACGCATCACCCATCCATACTTGGTGTACCTTTTGGGGTACTTGTACTTTGCTCCCTGTTTGGCATAATCAAGAAAGGCATTCTCATCATAAGATACCAATAAGAGAATCATGCATGATTCACACGACATCACCAAAGAGCATTGATATTTAACAAATTTTACCCAGTAACTGGAGGGTCACTTCGTGATGGGCGCTGGTCCGGCAGGTCGCAGTTAGCCTAAGCGATATGACTCTCACCTTTCATTGGCCAAGTACCTTCGACGTATATCGAATGGTTCCCCCGCGTCGTATCGCTTGATCGAAGTCATAACGGGAGGTATATCGCAGGGAATTCGTTCACGTACGCCGAGTATATCGAATTCTCTCTCACACGTACCGTCCTCACGAGGTATATGGTGAGGTAATTCACGTACACTCAGATATATCAAATGGCTTGTCCACACGTACCGATTGCCCGCAAGAGCAAGACGTATATCGTGGAAGTCATGCCAAAGGGGGGAACCCATGCCGATTCACCCAACCAACTGCATACCCGCATATAGGTGTCAGACCTAGGACGCACACTTTAGATTGCCGGTTTTGACCCAAAACTCTGTCAAAATTCCGGGTCGGCCTGCCGCCCAAATTTTCGCGCATTTTTAAAACAGGGCCTTGTCCGTGAGCCTTGTTACAAGTACAAACCATAGCTTTGCATATATTAAGACCCCCACTTTTCCAGGCTCGGGTCCCGTCCGGCATTGCATTTAGGAGAATTAAATACAAGTGAAAATATAATAATCATGCTGAGTTTCGTCTCCCAAAAACATGTCTCCCTTCTTTATCAAAAATCCAAAAACATTTCTCCCTTCTTTATCAAAAATTCAAAAAAACTTCTCCCTTCTTTATCGAAAATCCAAAAACATTTCTCCCTTCTTTATCAAAAATCCAAAAATATTTCTTCCATTTAAAAAAAAAAATCTCTCATCCTACGCCTTCTCGGGTCTATCGCAAGCCCTTGGCCTGGCTCCCTATTGGCTTCGGTCTTCAGTCAAATCACCCCAGAGTTTTATCCATTCTTCTACTACTTCTTTCGAGTCCAGAATCCATCCATCTTCCATGGAGAATACAGATCAAGTACCAGTCATACAGCCGAATCTAACGACAGTCTAGCTCAGCTCGTGTCCAAGATTGACAACTCCAAACTTAGGTCCGAGAGATGCAACGAAACTAAGTTCCTATTCCTCAAGAGCCCGAGGCCCTATTCCCTCATGATATGGGTCCACCCGAGCCTATCTGGGTTCCAGAAGAATATCAACACACTCCACGTGCCCTTCCTGCCAATGGGCCGCCACCAGCCCAGCTTCCAATGCCAAACATTGCCCACCCTATGGCTAACCTGCCTGTGGTCGCTGATCCAAAAGAGGAGTTGAATAAGGTCAAAGAGGATCTCAATATGCTCACCAAGAAGTTTGACCAAGTCAGGATCTCTGGGAATTACATGGAATACACCCACATGTCTCCTTATCCTAAAGCGAGGTTACCCGAGAAGTTTAAGATGCCAAATATCACGAATTTTGGAGGGACTGGACCCCCAATTGTTCATCTTCGAAGTTATCATCGATCCATGACTCTACTAGGGGCTTCTGAAGAAGTGATGTCCCAATTATTTCAGCAAACTTTGAATGATATTGCCCTCCGATGGTTTTTATCTCTTGAGGAATTCAGACTCTATGGCTAGGAGTATGTACCCCGAGAATTCATGTCACAGTACAAATACAACGAAGAGCTTGAGGTCACCCGTCGTGATTTAGAGCTGCTCATACGGAATCCCAGAGAATCAGTCAGTAACTTCATAACCCGGTTGAGGGAACAGGCAGCTACCATGACTAATCGGCCATCCGAGGAAAAACAGGTCAACATAGTGAAGAAGAACTTCTTGCCCCATGTCTGAGCGACGATGGGAGGACAATACTATCCCCACTTTCGAGCTCTCAGAGAAGCAGGAGTGGAAATTGAGGAAAGCCTCGTTAAAACATATATTGAACCAAATAAGGTGTCTGGACAGTTCACCCCTAGAAAGTATGACAAGCCTGCCAGTGCTACAGTCTTAACCATCAACAACATCTCTCAACCAACCACATCATGGGCACCAGAAATCTACCCTACTGCCATCCAAAGGGAATACACTGAGCTCCATGCTCCCCTCTCCAAAGTTTACCAACCCTTGCCAAGCTAAAATCTCATCAATGTGACACCCCGACTAATTAAATATCGGGTAGCTACTCCTTTATTCAAATTAATACAAAATGTCAAGTTGGTTCAGTTCATAGCATCACTGTCGAAAAACGTTTTAATAATTACTAGCCAACTAATATTTAAAAAGTGAGTTGTCAATTTTAATTAAATCCGATCAACATACAATCCATTTAAATTAAGAAATACTAATACCACAACCACACCACAGTCACAATATAATAATAATGGAATGACAATGAATCTGGAGGAATACTCCTCTAATAATCCAAATACTGAATACAACCAAATACAAAGTCTGAATTACAAATTAATTACAACCCAAAATCTGAAATAAAACTGAGTAAGTAGGATGTCTCTAAAAGAAAAGGGGCGACATGCCCTACAAATGAGTAAATATGAAATAAAGTCAAGATAGAAAGTGGAGGCGTCTACTATCGAGGTCCTGTAACCTCCACAACAGCTACAACATGTCACCTGGATGGAGCTCCTACGCTTGGTGTCCTTGTGGCTGGGCACCTAAAAGGATTTTACAAGAAAATAGATTTGAAAGAAAACGGGTCAGAGCCTGATTGTGAAAACATTTTAAAAAACATCAAGTGTTTAATATCATTAAACAGTGAATATAAAATACATGATAATGCGTGCACTCACATGATTCCCTCACCTCTCAACTAATTGTGCACACCTAACGTACCCTTACCCGTTCTAGTTATACTACTATCGAACTAGTCCAATCCATGACCTGACATTACTTTACAATTCAAAGTTCATTTCCCAATGTCTTAACATAAACTGGAGGTCTTACTGTTTTTTTGCTCAGAATTAGTTATAATAATTACTAAGAGTTTTCCCATTCTTAACTCTACAAAGATGTTACATTAATTCACACTTGTACTTATATAAACAGTTCATTTTAATAATTCGGTATATTAATCTCATCATAATATACAATAATGGCACCCCTAGACTAAGTTGCGGTGCACACTTACTCTGCTATCAAATCCCAGTACATCACGTACATAAGGATCACGTATTCCGAATCTCTCAGGAATCGTTTTGACAAGTAACAATCACACTCAATGGAGGCGAACATAGTTCACATCACATGGGGCATGCACATACCTACGCTCCCATGATCAGCAGACTTATTAACTCCTCAATAAGTCATTCTCTGACCTATGTCCTCGAGGTACCAATCTAAATCCCCCCGTAGGCACACAAAGATTATATGGCCTTGATCGAACACCGACCTCCCTTGATAGCAAGTATGGTAGGTATATTATACATAGATAACCACATATACTAAGCATTAACACATCTTAGATATCTTATAATATCAATAGAGGTATATTTTACATTCCTATACCGTCATTAAATGTTGTACGTTTACAAATCCCCGAATAATATACATTAAAAGTTATCAACCCTTCTCACATCGCAATTTTAAGTACTTATTTCCTAACCCATAGAGGTCACCCGGTTCACTACAAACTTCTAAGTTTTAATCCTCAATGTACCTCAATCTCACAACTATACCCACTAGTTAACAAGGGAAGGTTACCACTCAATTAAATAAGTCTACTGGAAGTTCGAAATAAAATCAGGCCTAAAAAGGCCATTCTGTCAACTCGTTAGAAATCTCGTTCGAACGAGTGTCGTTCGAAAGTATGGCTTTGAACTAACTACCAACTCGTTAGAAGGATTACTGTCATCTCGTTAGAAGCTCATTCGAACGTGGTCGTTCAAATGACCTGGGCAGGTCTTCTAACGAGATGGTAGAGAATGCCCAAAAATTTCCCAACTCGTTTTTCTTCATTTTTCTCTTCTCTAAATCCATCTAAAGATCATCAAAATTACGTTTTAATGTTTGTAAACTATTTTAAGTCATCCTAGGTCGTTCCTTAACATATTTTTGGGGTCAAATCTTACTAATCAACATGTAACAATCATAAATCCCCAATTCTTGCCCCAAACCCTATGAACATGAACCATAATTTAATTGACTACAAAGACTCCTTATAAATTCATTTTCAAATCAACAAAAGTTATGTTTTGTGTATTGAATTCGTCCATAAGTATTCTACATGCAATTTCTATCCCAAAATCATAAGTTTCTCAATAATCTCATTGGTTTTCATCAAAACTTTCAAGGCAAATACAGTTTCTACACTAAACATGGAAGAAATATTCATTGAACTTAATAATATCAAATCACTTGCCTTAAATCCGATGTTCTGGTTCGTTGTTGATGATCAAGGTTGGCTTTCTCTCTTCTTTCCGGTCACAAATCCTTTCCAATTTCTGGTAATGGGAGATAGTTTGGTTTGGAACCTCCTTTACCCTCTTTCTAACTTCTCTCAAAACTCACGTAGCCCACTCTCTTGCCTTTTGCTGGTAATGGCCTTAGTGGCCTCTTTAAAATTATAAAAATAAACTCTAAAATTCGTGGGTTTTAATTCCTTAATATTTAAAATTATGAAAATACCCTTCTAGGTTGTCGGTTTGGCCTAAAAGCTCCGGGACCCAAACTAAACCCCTGACTAGTGTTTTCTAACTATTTCGACCCTTCCGGACGCGTTGGCGCACTCAAAATGATAATTCGGTTGATAAAAATATAATTTACTTTTTAATTTAAATAAATTCATTCCTGACGCGACTGACACGCGCATTCCAATTAAATTTCTCAAATTGTCGTATTTCTGCCTCTTGACAATTTAAATATTTTCAATACCACATATACTCAAAAATATTCAATTTTATCATCATAATCAAATACCAACTCACATCTCGTTAGTATTTATATCCGGATTAATTTCCAATTAATTCTCAATTAATTTAATTAATCCCTTAAATAAAAATCAATAAAATTACGGGGTATTACATACTTCCCCCCTAATAACAGAATTTCGTCCCAAAATTCGGAACTAATGAATACTTGGTAAAAATAGCTCTAGATAACGTTCGCGCATATCATCCTTGCGCTCCCATGTGGACTCCTCGACATTATGATGCCACCACTCCACGCGTACTAATGGTACTATCTTTGACCTCAATTTCCTCTCACTGTGGTCCAAAATAGCAATCGGCCCCTCCTCGTAGGAACTATCGGGCTGAAGATTGATGTCCTCTAAAGCAATGTGAGTATGGGCCAAGTCGTCCCTAAGATATTTCCTTAGCGAGGAAATATGGAACACATCATGAATCCTATGCAGGTGCTCCAATAACCCAAGTCTATACGCGACTGGCCCAATCCTCTCGATGATAGGAAATTGCCCCACATATCTTGATGCCAGTTTCCCCTTCTTCCCAAAACGCATAATCCCCTTCATAGGAGATACTCTGAGTAACACCTGGTCCCCGACCTTGAATTCTCTGAAGAACCTCTTGGCATCAGCATAGCTCTTCTGCCGGTCCTGAGCTACCCGAATACGGCTCCGTATCATCTCTATCCTTGTCGAAGTGTCCTAAATCACTTCCGGACCAAGGAGTTTGTTATCCCCCACCTCTAACCAACATGCTTGGGAATGACAAGGTCTACCATAAAATGCCTCGAATGGATCCATGCCAATGGTGAACTGGTAGGAGTTATTATAAGTAAACTCCACCAGTGGGAGGTACTGCTCCCAACCACCTCCAAAGTCTAGGATGCACATACGCAACATGTCCTCCAACATCTGATTTTTCCGCTCTATTTGCCCATCGATCTGCGGGTGATATGCCGTACTCAGCCGCAACTCCATACCCATTGCCTCTTGGAAACTCTCCCAAAATCGTGAAACAAATATCTTGTCTCGGTCAGACACGATATTTAGAGGCACCCCGTGAAGTCTCACTATCTCCGTAATGAAAATCTGGTCATACTGTCCCGTAGTGTAGTCTGTCCTCACGGGTAGAAAAAGAGCAATCTTGGTCAACCTATCTATAATTACCCATATGGAGTCGTGACCCCTCTGTGACGTAGGTAACCCCGTGATAAAGTCCATGATTATGCTCTCCCATATCCACATCGGAACCTCTAACGGTTGTAGAAGTCCTACCGGTTTCTGATGGTCCACCTTTACTAGCTGACAAGTGGCGCATTTAGAAACGAATACGACAATATCTCTCTTCATCCCGCTCCACCAATACTATCGTCTCATGTCTTGGTACATCTTATCCCCACCAGGGTGTACCGCTAACCGTGCGACTCTGTCATTACCTCGTGTCGCAAGTCTTCCCCTTTTGGAACGACCAGTCTCCCATTGAAGCGTAATCCCCCGTCTGAACTAACGGTATAAGACTCGGATCCTTCTGCTAGTAATCGAACTATTTGCTCCTGACAGAATGAGTCTTTTTCCAGGGCCTTTATCACTCTGGTAACAATCTGAGGTGTAACAGTCATCACAGACATGAATGATCGGGCCACTGCATCCTGGTGTCCTAACTCCTTCCACTTAGCTTTTCACACCTCGACCACCTCATCTACTGGCCTATGGCTCAACGCGTCTGCTACCACGTTAGCCTTCCCCAGTTGATATTAGATATCAAACTGATAATCCTTCACAAACTCAAGCCACCGACGTTGACGCATATTCAGTTCCTTCTGAGTGAAGAGGTATTGTAGATACTTGTCGTCTGTGAATAACCAAAATTTCTCTCCCAGGAGATAGTGTCTCCAAATACAAAGAGCGAATACGACTTCCGCTAACTCCAAGTCGTGGGTGGGGTAATTCTTCTCGTGAGGCTTAAGCTTACGGGAAGCATAAACTATAGCCTGACTCTCCTGTTGCAGTACACCTCCAAGTCCTTATAAGGACGCATTGGTGTAGACTAGATACTCAACTCCCGATCTTGGCAATGCTAACACAAGCGCTGAGGTCAACTTGTCCTTCAACTCATCGAATGCCAACTGACAGGCATCACTCCAGATGAATGGCACACCTTTACGAGTCAGATGTGTCAAATGACCTGCTATCTTTGAGAAACCCCAAATAAACCTCCTGTAGTATCCTGTTAGGCCCAAGAAACTAAGGATCTCAGTCGGTGTCGTGGGTTATACCCACTCCCTCACCGCGGATACCTTCGCCAGATCAACAGATATCCCCCGGTCTAAAATGATATGCCCCAAAAACTGAACCTCCTTCAGCCAAAACCCACATTTCTCGTACTTTGCATAAAGCTCGTTCTGACCCAGCGTCTGCAAAACCTGCCTCAAATGTTTAGCGTGTTCCTCCTCTGTCTGGGAGTAAACTAGAATATCATCAATGAAGACAATGACGAACTGGTCTAGGAACTCTCTGAATATCCTATTCATCAAATCCATAAACACGGCTGGGGCATTGGTCAAGCCAAAAGGCATAACCCGAAACTCGTAGGAACCATATCTCGTCAAGAAAGCAGTCTTCGAGACGTCCTGTTCCCTGATATGCAACTGATGGTATCCCGATCGCAAGTCAATCTTTGAGAAGAAGGAAGCTCCTCTCAACTGTTCGAATAAGCCATCGATTCGGGGCAACATATACTTATTTCGTATCGTGACTTTATTCAACTCCCGATAATCTACACACAATCTCAACGATCCATCCCTCTTCTTTACGAACAACACAGGGGCACCCCACAGCGAAGTACTCCTTCGGATAAACCCATGTCCCAATAACTGCTCTATCTGATCCCTTAGCTCTCTCATCTCCACTGGAGCCATACGGTACGGTGCGCGGGCAATTGGCCAAGTGCCCGACGTCAAATCGATAACAAAATATATCTCTCTATTAGGAGGTAATCCAGGTATATCCTGAAATACATCAGCGAACTCCCTAACAACTGGAATCGAATCGAGTGGTAATACCACTTCCTTAGAGGTCTCCTCCTCTATATAGTACAAGTGAGTGGATGATCCTCTCTCAGGGCGAGGCATCGCCACTAAAAACATCTCTTGCCTGGGTATGGCAAAAATGATACTCCTACTGAAACAATCAATCATGGATCGATACGCAACTAGCCAATATATATCAACAATCACATCGTACTCAGTCATCTCTAATACTAACATATCAGTAGGTAAGGTAAATCTCCAGATCTCTATACCCACACCTCTACAAATAAAAGAAATCACAGAACCCCTACTCAACGGTGAATCTATGCAAGTAATCGTGCTCTCTGCAGTGTCTAACAACCCCAAAGTGCGTGCAAATCTCATGGCAATAAAACAGTGTGTGGCCCCCGTATCAAATAAAATACGCCCCATAGTCCCCTGAATAGAGAACATACCCTCAATAGCAGGTGGGTCCTATGGGACTGCGGCCTGCTGGAGCTGGTAAACGCGTTCGTACTGGAGCTGTCCCTACTGGACTGGGACTGCGGGGATGGGTGACAAAGCTGGCATATGTGGTGGTGTTGAGAGGGAGGCGGGAAATATAGGTCTCTGGGGCTCGTGTCGAGCACCTTGCTGCTGCTGTGGGGACCTGCTCCTATCAGGACACTCTTGGAGCTTGTGGCCAATTTTTCCACAAGTGAAACATTTCCCCTGAAAATTTCCCCCTCTCAGACCCTGCTACCCATGGCCCTGGTGGCCGTTGCCATCCCTCCCCTGGCCGTGCTGGCCCTGATGAAACTGCTGTTGTTGACCATGCTGACCCTGTTGACCCTGATGGTCGTGCTGACCCTGCTGACCCTGACAAAAACCTCCCTGACCATTTCTGAAACCCCCAAATCTAAACCTCTTAAAATCCCCCTGCTGGGAACCCTGATCACCCTTCATGTGCTGACCCTGAGCAGATTGTGCCCCGCTGGTACCATTCCCCCCTGTCTTGCCCTGATGGCTGGACTCTCATGATCGCTTACCCTCTGACAAGTGGAAGAGGTGGCCCTGGAAGTGAAGCAGTGCTGCGTTAACCACATCAGAATAAGTGGCCAATGAGAGATTATCCAACAAGTGCTGACGGATCCTCCAGGTCAACCCATCCATGAACTTCTGAATCTTTTTCTCCTCGGTCGGAATCTCATCGGGAATGATGTTCAAGAGATTAGTGAATTCGGCCTCATACTCGGCAACGGTCTTCCCCTCCTGCTTGAGGTTCATTAACTTCCTCCACATTTCGGTGTGAATGGCTGATGGAAAATACTTACGGTCGAACCGCACCCAGAACTCCTGAATAGAAAGAATGTCTCTCTCCTCCGTGGTGGTTATGGATTCCCACTACTGTAATGCTGACCCTACTAGCTTAAAAGTAGCCAGTATCTATTTATGTACATCCGTGCACTCGTACATCCTCAAGTGCCTTTGAATGTCCTTCTTTCACTAACTGGACACAACGACATCGGAGATACTTGCAAACTTCGGAGGGTGTGCTTTCTAAAAATCATCACGAAAGCGTTACCAAGCAGACGGGAATGCATGAGCCTGTACTGGCGCTACTGCCGGTGCTTGGGGTGTTGCCTACTGCACAACTGCGAGGGTGGTATTTACCGCTTGGGCTACAATAGCGGCAACCTCTGCGGCATTCATGGTGCCCTGGACTGGTGCAGGCTGTGGCTCGGGCTGAGCATCCCTGGGAACTCGCAGTGCACGTCATGGAGGCATCTGAAATGAGAGTAAAGTCTTGTAAGTTCGCAGTTATTATCTCAAAATAGCTGAAGAGCGAAACATACACAATAGAGTACAACAATACTAAAATATAGGGCTCTATATCAAAGAAAGCTACGCGAAAACATAACAAACCGTACAGATCCTAAGGACACTAGAACCTGATTCTCTGATACCACATGTGACACCCCGACTAATTAAATACCGGGTAGCTACTCCTTTATTCAAATTAATACAAAATGTCAAGTTGGTTCAGTTCATAGCATCACTGTCGAAAAACGTTTTAATAATTACTAGCCACCTAATATTTAAAAAGTGAGTTGTCAATTTTAATTAAATCCGATCAACATACAATCCATTTAAATTAAGAAATACTAATACCACAACCACAACACAATCACAATATAATAATAATAATGGAATGACAATGAATCTGGAGGAATACTCCTCTAATAATCCAAATACTGAATACAACCAAATACAAAGTCTGAATTACAAATTAATTACAACCCAAAATCTGAAATAAAACTGAGTAAGTAGGATGTCTCAAAACGAAAAGGGGCGAAATGCCCTACAGATGAGTAAATATAAAATAGAGTTAAGATAGAAAGTTGAGGCATCTACTATCGAGGTCCTGTAACTTCCACAGCAGCTACAGCACGTCATCTGAATGGAGATCCTACGCTTGGTGTCCTTGTGGATGGGCACCTAAAAGGTTTTTACAAGAAAATAGATTTGAAAGAAAACGAGTCAGAGCCCGAATGTGAAAACAGTTTAAAATACATCAAGTATTTAATATCATTAAACAGTGAATATAAAATACATGATAGTGCGTGCACTCACATGAGTCCCTCACCTCTCAACTAATTGTGCACACTTATCATACCCTTACCCGTTCTAGTTATACTACTATCGAACTAGTCCAATCCATGACCTGACATTACTTTAAAATTCAAAGTTCATTTCCCAATGTCTTAATATAAACGGAGGTCTTACTGTTTTTTTGCTCATAATTAGTTATAATAATTACTAAGAATTTTCCTATTCTTAACTCTACAAAGATGTTACATTAATTCACACTTGTACTTATATAAACAATTCATTTCAATAATTCAGTATATCAATCTCATCATAATATACAATAATGGCACCCCTAGACTAAGCTGCGGGGCACACATACTCTGCTATCAAATCCCTCTACATCACATACATAAGGATCACGAATTTCGAATCTCTCAGGAATTGTTTCGACAAGTAACAATCACACGCAATGGAGGCGAACATAGTTCACATCACATGGGTCTCGCACATACCTACGCTCCCATGATTAGCAGACTTATTAACTCCTCAATAAGTCATTCTATGACCTATGTCCTCGAGGTACCAATCTAAATCCCCCCATAGGCCCACAAAGATTAGATGGCCCTGATCGAACGCCGACCTCTCGTGATAGCAAGTATGGTAGGTATGTTATACACAGATAACCACATATACTACGCATTCACACATCTTAGAAATCTTATAATATCAATAGAGGTATATTTTACATTCCTATACCGTCATTAAATCTTGTATATTTACAAATCCCCGAATAATATACATTAAAAGTTATCAACCCTTCTCACGTCGCAATTTTAAGTACTTATTTCCTAACCCATAAACGTTACCCGGTTCACTACAAAATTCTAAGTTTTAATCCTCAATGTATCCCAATCTCACAACTATACCCACTAGTTAACAAGGGAAGGTTACCACTCAATTAAATAAGTCTACTGGAAGTTCGAAATAAAATCAGGCCTAAAGAGGCCATTATGTCAACTCGTTAGAAATCTCGTTCGAACGAGGTCGTTCGAACGAGTGTCGTTCGAACGAATGGCTTTGAACAAAATACCAACTCGTTAGAAGGAGTACTGTCATCTCGTTAGAAGCTTGTTCGAATGAGGTCGTTCGAACGACCTGGGCAGGTCTTCTAGCGAGATGGCAGAAAATGCCCAGAAATTTCCAACTCATTTTTTTTCATTTTTCTCTTCTCTAAATCCATCTTAAGATCATCAAAATTACGTTTTAATGTTTGTAAACTGTTTTAAGTCATCCTAGGTCGTTCCTTAACATATTTTTGGGGTCAAATCTTACTAATCAACATGTAACAATCATAAATCCCCAATTCTTGCCCCAAACCCTATGAACATGAACCAGAATTTAATTGACTACAAAGACTCCTTATAAATCCGTTTCCAAATCTTCAAAAGTTATGTTTTGTGTATTGAATCCGTCCATAAGTATTCTACATGCAATTTCTATCCCAAAATCATAAGTTTCTCAATAATCCCATTAGTTTTCATCAAAACTTTCAAGGCAAATACAGTGTCTACACTAAACATGGAAGAAATATTCACTGAACATAATAATATCAAATCACTTGCCTTAAATCCGATGTTTTGGTTCGTTATTGATGATCAAGGTTGGCTTTCTCTCTTCTTTTCGGTCACAAATCCTTTCCAATTTCTGGTGATGGGAGATAGTTTGGTTTGGAAACTCCTTTACCCTCTTTCTAACTTCTCTCAAAACTCCCGTAGCCCACTCTCTTGCCTTTTGCTGGTAATGGCCTTAGTGGCCTCTTTAAAATTATAAAAATAAACTCTAAAATTCGTGGGTTTTAATTCCTTAATATTTAAAATTACCAAAATACCCTTCTAGGTTGCCAGTTTGGCCTAATAGTGCCCCGGGACCCAAACTAAGTCCCCGGCTAGTGTTTTCTGACTATTTCGACCCTTCCGAACGCGTTGACACACTCAAAATGATCATTCAGTTGATAAAAATATAAGTTACTTTTTAATTTAAATAAATTCATTCCTAACGCGACTGACGCACGCGTTCTAATTAAATTTCCCATATTGTCGTATTTCTGCCTCTTGACAATTTAAATATTTTCAATACCATATATACTCAGAAATATTCAATTTTATCATCATAATCAAATACCAACTCATATCTCGTTAGTATTTATATCCGAATTAATTTTCATTTAATTCTTAATTAATTTAATTAATCCCTTAAATAAAAATCAATAAAATTATGGGGTATTACAATCAAACCCTTGGATCCACGTCCATTGCCAAATCCACTCCCAAGAAACTTCAAAACTGATGCTCACTGTGCCTTTCACCAAACTGTCGGTCATACCATCGACCAATGCTTTCACCTCCGGAACGTAATCCAAGATCTCATTGATCGGGGTACCATCGCCCCACCAGCCAATCCTAAGCCAAACACTACTCACATTCCATTTCCGAATCACACCAATGCCATCTTCTTAGAAGAAAACCCATATTTCGATCCCTCAACTCAAATCACACCCATATACTCTCCTAAACCTCTTCAAATTTGCCCATATTTCCTCCTACACCCTACTAGCCTCGCTGATCAGGCACTGTCACTCCTTACCATAGCATGCATCGTTGTCCGTACCCGTTCTGAAAATGGAAGTATGGAATTGTCAGAGGTGTTAAACCAACTCCCAGAGTTCGGGCAGAAATTTCTCTCACAGATGGTCATCGATTGCCAGAAGTTCAGCACACTGTTCTTGGAGGCACAAAAATGGGCCCGGGATTCAGACAAGTGGGTGGTACCAACCTATGAAGTCAGCTTAGATGATGTTGTCCAGAGTATGGCAGGATTATTCGAGTAAACCAACAGCATTTACAGTATCACCAGGTTACTTGACACTTTGAATCTACAAGGGCATTTGGTACCTTCAATCACACATATCCCCACAGAATGGGAGAACTTGTATGAAGAAGCCGTTGAAGTTGTGGAATGCATCGACTTTACATGGAAAGACAAAATTGTTGCCACCGGATGGGGGGAAGAATTCAAAGACTAGAGCGAAGAACAAGCTTCAGGTAGAGCTGGCGCAATAGCCGACATATGTGGGATGATCACATATGAAGAACTCCTCAGAGAAATAAATAGGGTGGCAGAACAACCTGAGATTGACGAGGAAACGGGATTCATGTTCTTTCCTTCTTCCGTAAATCACATGACCAGATCAGGGAGACATTACCAGGTTCCAAGCTCACTACCAGTAAATGACAAGGGGAAGGGTGTTGAAAACCTTCTTATGCCAGAGATGACCATCGAGGAGAGTAAGATCCTCGATCAACTGAAGAAAACTCAAGCTAACATCACTCTATGGGGACTTTTCATATCTTCCCAGCTACACAGAAATGATTTAATCAAATTACTCACTGGAACCATAGTTCCCCCCTCTACCACACAAGAAGAAGCGGTAAATCTGGTCGGATCCAGGACCTCTACCCGAATGCTATCATTTTCTGAAGAAAAATCCCCAGAATTGGGCCAAATCACAATCATGCACTCAACATCTCCGTCGAAGTTATGGGAAAGGCCGTGCCACTCTCTCTTGTCGATAACGGATCCGCCTTGAACGTTTGCCCTCTGAGAACCTTCAAGTGTTTAGGCCTGAAAGAAAGCGACCTTGCTCCAACCTTTTTCACTGTGCTTGCCTACGATAATACCCGTCGCGAGGTGATGGGGTCCATAAAACTTGCAATAGGGGTTGGCCCTATAAACCCTATCGTCGAATTCCAAGTCATAGACATCCCAGCTTATTTCAACATATTGCTCAGACGCCCCTGGCTCCACAATATCAAGGGTGTCTCTTCCTCACTCCATCAGAAATTGAAGTTCTTCGCTGACGGGCGAGTCATCACCATTTTGGGCGACAACGAAAATACCGAGGGTGCAAGCACTAGCAGTCCAATCCTTGAGATACAGCACGGGTCAAATGATATGCTCCTATCAGGATTTCGAGTTGAGCCACTCCTACTCCCGGCAGGGGATGATTACAAAAAAAGGGTTTGTCCAGAATACGACCCTTACGGCAATGTCAATATGATTCAGATGTTCAAAAACATGCACTTCATGCCCGGACTGGGGCTAGGGCGAAGGCAACAGGGGATACTTGAGCCCATCGAACTAAAGAAAGCTTTCCCTCCTTGTCGCTTGGGGTATCAACCATCAGAACAAGAGCTCAGAATGATCTGCCAATCTCGACGAAAGAGAAGATCAGACTGCATCCGAACTATCTCAGGAGACTCCTTGAATGGACGATTCATCAAAGAAGGCGAAGATTTCCCCTATTGCGATTTTCCAGAACCATGGTATGACCACACAGACAAAAAGATGAAGCCTGGAATGGAGATCTTTTTCCAAGACAGCTACCCATGGGTCGAAAGTTTCCCACACCAAGTACAACCGCTCATCAAAGATGCCGAAGAGACTGAGGAAAGTGATTCTGAAGATTCCTTCAACTTACCGACACTGGGGCTGGCACTCTGCATGGTTCATTCAGGCACTACATCAATGGACCCATCCCGTCTGATTAAAGTTGCTGATACTCCTCTCCTCATCTGGCATGCTGCGCCAGTTCTACCCCTTGAAATCTCCCCTAACCCCAATGTTTACCCTATTTCTTCTTCTGTTGTCTACCCTTGCTCAAATGTAATCGAAACCTCTTTTGATGAGGTTCTCAATGTTGTTTTTCCTATCAATGAAATAAACAAAGATTTTGAGTATCTTGCTGTGCCTTACATTAATTGTTTAGATTATAATCGAACTTTTGATGATGATGATTTTGCAAATGAACAATTCTTAACTGATCTAAATAAGGTTAATAATAAATAACATAATCGCATTCAAGTTAATGAAGAAGAGACTGTTATTATTAATCTCGGTTCTAGTAGCCAACTGCGTGAGATTAGGATAGGGGCCACCCTTGACGAGCATGAGCATGCACAACTCGAAGAATTGCTGAAGGAGTTCGCAGATGTCTTCGCATGGTCCTATGTTGATATGCCCGGCATCGATCCTGAAGTAGCTCAGCACGAGATCCCCACTCTCCCAGATTACAAGCCGGTTAAATAAAAATTGAGAAAACTCCGCACCGAATGGTCGCTCAAGGTCAAAGAAGAGGTGGTCAAACAGTTAAACGTAGGCTTTATTCGGGTGATCGAATATCCCACATGGCTTGCCAATATTGTACCTATACCAAAATCAGGAGGGAAGGTTCGAATGTGTGTAGATTACCGAGATTTAAATAAAGCTTCTTCGAAGGATGATTATCTGCTACCCAATATCGACATGATCATGGACAACACAGCCAGTCATGCTCTCAAGTCGTTCGTCGATGGGTTTTCCGGATACAACCAAATCAAGATGCACCCCGACCACCAAGAAAAAACCACATTCATCACCCCATGGGGAACCTTTTGCTACATCGTTATGCCATTCGGTCTCAAGAATGCTGGGGATACCAACCAAAGGGCTTCCGTAACCATCCTGCATGATCTGATTCACAAGGAGGTCGAGGTTTATGTGGATGATATGATTATCAAGTCCAAAACTAGAGAAGGTCATGTTCCCGCAATTCGAAAGTTCTTCGAACGACTGCAAAGGTATCAGATGCGACTTAATCCATAAAAATGGGTCTTCGGCATGACAAAGGGAAAACTCTTAGGATTCATGATCAGCAAAAAGGGGATAGAAGTAGATCCTGCAAAGCTGAAGGCCATACTTGAGATGCCACCACCCCGAACAGAGAAAGAAGTCCGAGGTTTTCTTGGGAAATTACAATACATCAGCCGGTTCATCAACCAGCTAACCTCCATCTGTGAACCAATCTTCAAGCTCCTCCGAAAGGATTCAACCAAGATTTGGAACGAGGCCTTCCAAGAATCTTTTGACCAAATCAAATAATACCTGACCCAACCTCCTGTGCTCATGCCACCACGGTCTGGTCTCCCTTTGCTCTTATACCTAACTATAACCGACACTACAGCTGGGGCTTTGCTAGCCCAATATCTTGAAAACTCCAGCAAAGAAAGAGCCATCTATTACACCAGTCGCAAATTGGCCGAGTATGAGGTCAACTACACTGCTTTAGAAAAGGTATGTGTCGCACTTGTCTGGGTCACCCAAAAGTTGCGACACTACATGCTCACCTTCCCCATCATACTTGTATCCCGAATGAACCCCATCAAATACCTGCTTGAGAAACCCGCCTTATCCAGTCGAATGGATCGATGGTTGACGCTCCTAACCGAGTTCGATATCGTGTACATCACACAGAAAGCTGTTAAAGGAAGAGCCATCTCTGACTACCTCGCTGACTACCCTGTAGAAGAAACAGATGTTCGGATCTCCGAATTCCCAGATGAAAATATCCTCTGCACCACTCAAGATCGCCTTCAATGGAAAATGTTCTTTGATGGCGCTGCCAACAAAAAGGGATATGGAGTTGGGATACTTCTGATCACCCCAGATGACTCCCACACTCCCATCGCCATTAAATTGGATTTCCCTTGCACCAACAACATGACGGAATACGAGGCATGCACAGTGGGCCTCAAAATTGCTCTCAAGAAAGGTATTCAATACCTTGATGTCTACGGGGATTCTGCCCTTATCATCAGTCAAGTGCTCAGAAAGTGGAAAGTCAAGGACAAAAGGCTCCAACCCTTTCATTCCCAATTAGAAGAGTTAGCCTCCCGATTTTGAGATATCACCTTCCATTACCTACCCCGAGCAAAGAATAACCTAGCCGATGCTCTCTCCACCTTGGCCTCCATAGTCGACATGCCCGAAGGAATAACAATGATCCCCTTCCTAGTTCAAAAGCAAGACAAACCGACCCATTGCTACCATATTGAGCTTGTCTCCACCAAAGATCCCGAACTAGCCAATTGTTGGTACTATGATATCTGGTGCCTCCTCAGATATGGTAGGTATCCCGAGGGTTCCAACAAGAAATATCAAATAACCCTCCGAAGACTGGCCACCCAGTACGTCATCTGTCATAAAGCTCTACTCAAGAGGAATCTCGATCGAACTCATCTACACTGCATCGCAAGGGCTGAGATTGAGAAAATAATGCAGAAAATCCACAGCGGGGAATACTGACCCCACATGAGCGGTCACATGCTCGCCAAGAAGATCATCCGGCAGGGCAACTATTGGACCACCATGATCCAGTATTGCACCGCCTATGTCCGGAGGTGCCTCAAATGCCAACAATTCTCCAATCTTCAACAGTTGCCTCTGCGAGAATTATACAACGTGACCTCTCCCTGTCCGTTCTCCACCTGGGGAATCGACATCATAGGGAAGGTTACACCAAAGGCTTCAAACGGATATGAGTTCATCCTAGTCGCCATCGATTACTTTACCAAATGGGTCGAAGCTGAGTCATACGTAGTGTTGAACGCCAAGAAAGTGGCCAAATTCCTCAAGAAGAATATCATCTAGCGATATAGGGACCCGCATGAGCTAATGTCAGATAATGGGTTGCATTTCGAAGCAGAAGTCACATAATTAGTCAACGAGTACGGGATTTAGAGACACAAATCTTCCCCCTACCGACCTCAGACCAATGGTGCAGTTAAAGCCGCCAACGAGAACCTCAAAGCCATCATCAGCAAGATGATCGAAAGTTGCAGGGATGGGGCCACGCGGATCCCGTATGCCCTCTGGGGCTATCGAACCTCAATCCAAACTTCTACTAGGGCTACCCCTTACTCCCTGGTCTACGGCATGGAAGAAATCCTACCTGTGGAGCTGGAAATACCCTCGTTACGCGTCATGCCCGAAAGCAAAGTTAATGAAGAAGACAGGTGCCAAAGCCGTCTTGATGAGCTAGCCCTCCGAGATGAAAGAAGATTAAAATATCTTTACCACATACAGGGGTACCATCGCCGAATAGCGCGATCGTTCAATAATAGAGTTAAGGACCGCGGTGTCCGGGAGGGGGATTTATCCCTCAAAGAGATAATAGAACCCATCTGGGACCCCAGAGGGAAATTCAAGCCCAATTGGAGCGGCCCCAACATTGTGAAGAAAATCTTATCCGGCGGTGCCGCCATGCTCACTGACCTGGATGGGGAAGAGATGGCTCGTCCAGTCAATCTGGACCGTCTCAAGAAATTCTACCCCTAGTCCGAAATCTCGGCGCGCTATGACTCTTCTCATCCCGCTTCTATTCTAAAAAAAACTCTTCATTTCCCTCTACCCAGAACTACGTGGGCCTGATCCTCTACAAAAACTATTTTTAAAACTTTTCAAAAACCGCAAAGGTATGTAGGCAGCTCATACTCCTCACATGAGTGTGGCCCTTTCTTTTTCACAAAATACTATTCTTTTTTTACCTCCGAGAACAGAGGTTCATTCAAAAATTATTTGAACAAAAGGATTATGTATGCCTTAGCGATCAGTATAGATAATTGAAAAATACAAAATTCATCGAGAGGCACAGCTGGATGATCAGAAACTTGTTTATTGCATTAATAAGAAATTACAGTATGGATTACATAAGAAAAAGGAACGGATAACTCCCTTCCCCACTACCATAAAAAGCCAAATAAATTCCCCATACCTGTTACACAAATAAAGTCCCCAGGAGTCCTACCCACAGCTACCAGAGGAGCCTGCACCCTCATTATCTACATCTTGAGGTCCCCAAGTTTTCCCTGCCTGAATAGAGTGCCGTAAACATTCCATGGATCGATGAGCCTTAACCATCTTCGAAAAGACCACAACACCCCCTTCCATGGAGTCAGATAAAACAAACCATCTTTGTCCAGTCTCTACTGCCAATATCTTGCTGACTACTTTCCTCCACAACCACTTCATATAATCTTTAGGGACCTGGCAAACCTTCCCGACAGACTGAGAAGGCGGGTCGATGGAAGCCTATTTTCCCATAGAGACCCAAGCAACAGATGCAGTCGCTCAGTCAAATCTTCTACGGGAAAGAAATTTGAGGTCTGAGGGGGCACGACCTGCGCCCAGCCTAATTGACGCAAAAGCCGCCAAGGGAAATAAAAAGAGGTCTGTCTGAGACGAACCAGTCGCACATATGAATACTCTCCTAGCTCCAGAATAGGATGCAACTGTCCCCACTAAGGCACTGACCAATACAACCCACAAGCCCCATTCTCCACAAGCCAATTCTCCCAGTTCTCAACATACAGGCCAACGCGGATGAAGTAGCGTGAAAAGAAGTTGGGTACGACCGACAAGGGATATTTTGGAGGAGTCAATAAGGGGAATCTTTCAGGCAACCACATAAACAGCATCACAAGGCTACCCCTCAAAAAGTCAGAACGGCCTTCTCTCCAGGCATCTAGGCCATTCAGAGTCTTCGCCAATGTCACCGCCGCGGGATTGTGACGGTATGACATCCATGAAGTAATGGCTGTAAGTTATGGGTCCACCTGCAATTCCCCAGTCACCAGCAGCAATTTTGAAACCAGACCTAGAATAACGGCTCCAGCATAGCCAACATCACCTACTTCTCGCAAATGCACAGACTACAGCACCATCGGGAGGGAGATCATTCCTCCGATAACCAATGATCTGGCCGCCGAAGGAAAAATATGAAGAAGCCTGGACAATAAATCCCTAGGAGAATGAGAAAATTTGGGCAAAGCCATAGAAACACTGGGATTTACACCTAATATGATAGAAAATTCCTCGTAGGTAGGACAAACCTCTTCCAACCCAAAGCGAAATATATGATCTTCGGGGTACCAGAATTGTACCGCCGCTATCAGCATATTCCACTCAAAAGGCCGATTGAGCCACAAGGAGACTCGATGCATGTTGAAAGCATCGTAGTAGACATTATAAGAGCACATAGCTTCCAAGGCTTCGAGGTAGTTGGCAAACTCGGTGCTACCAGGGAGAGCCATCTTACAAGGCTAAGAGATGGTGGGCAAGTAGGTGAAAATGCAAAAGTGTGATGAAAACACTCCACCCTTCCCCCTTTTTATACTTGAAAATCCTCACAAGGGACATAATCCCTGCAGAAATCGGAGGGAATCCTACCCCACAAGGTACCAAAGGCTAAAGAGGGTACCATTTAAAGCTTTGAATTGATGGGACTGTACTGAACTCCCGATAGGCAGGTCAGGGTGCTTGTCGATCGGCAACCCCCCCATTTTTAGAAATTTCCCTTTTTCCTCTTTTGTCAAATCAGAAAACTCAAATAAAAATAAATTGATATTCTCAACAGAATTTCAAAATCCTTTTAGTTCTCCCTTTTTAATCAAAAACTTTACTTCAAAAAAAAAATTCCAAAATATTCCTTTTTACGGTCTCAGCAGCAAAGTAAAAGCGCATATGCATACATTCATCATTTAATAAAAGATAACAAAAAAAACTCCATTGCATTGCATATATCTATTTTCTGTGTTACATCATCTTTGCAGGAAACAAAAAGAAAAAGAAAAAACAACGGGACTCAGCTCGAACCCACATCCTTTCTCTCTCTCTCTCTCTCTCTCTCTCTCTCTCTCTCTCTCTCTCTCTCTCTCTCTATCTCTCTATCTCTCTATCTCTCTCAAGAGCTTCCACCCCTGTAGCGTGCTCTCTTCCCTCTACGGGTAGACGATGCGCCATCGCTACCTGAGCCCGAATCCTCTCCGAACGAAGTAGACGGCACCAAGCAAGAAGGAACAGGCACAGCGTCCTGAATATGGGAAGTCTCCGAAGAGATCCAGTATCTGATGTCCCTTAGGCAAGTGGTCGACACTCGAACTTGTTGCAATGAAAGGCCAAATCAATATCAATGCAGAAATGACCAAAATAGAAAAGAAAGTAAGAGAGGAACAGAAAGGTATACCGCAGGTCGAAGGACCTCCTCTGTCAAACCCAACTCCTCCGGATCCATCACATGAGGATGGTGAAACATAGGCACCATCCCTCCATCAGCTCGCCGAATGTTGAATGAAGGGGTATGCAGCCGTACAAAAGGGACCTCTGAGATCGCCGCTGCCGCAGATGCCGACGGGCCACCACCGCTGTGGGATGACCCCATCGTCGGACTCAAACCCGCCGGAGGGAAGGGCAGTGCATCGTATATGCTAGGCGTCATCAACCAGCTCATCACGAAATCCATATAGTCATATGGCGCAGCCGTATCGGTGTATAGCAAGTAGGACTCGCTGATCGTCATCGCTATCCTCTCATCCTCCAACATCAGTCGCTCCTGCCTCATAGACGTAGGAGGTTGCGTAGGTGGCACAACCACCTCCTCCTCAGCAATCTGGCGAGTCACCCTCTCCCCGAGGTACCAGGAATGGCCGAACTCATGCGCTAACAAATGCCTCATCGGCGCATTCACCCCGATCGCCCCCGCATCCTGAATGGCTGTCCCCCATGGGTAAAAGGTCACCTGAAAATCTCTAAGTGAGCATAAATAAATATAAGACCAGAAGGAACAAAAACCAAGATTGAAATAGAAAGAGTCTTACCCTACCATTGGTCAGGTCATTCAAGACCTGATGCACCGCCTCTAGGGAAAGAGATCCCTTCGACTGTCGATTGGCCTTATGCCATCGATACAATCGACAGAAATCTCCAACAGTGTCGTCCTTCAAAGAAATCAGCGGGGTGTTGCACCCAATCACCTCATAGAACCACGTCTGAATTCACAAGCAAAAAAGAGACGCATAAGGAAAATGCGAATGCATGAAAAGAAAATGCGCGAATTAAAGAATACCTCAAGAAGGTACGTGGCCCCAGTAAAGGTCTACCGGCAGCACCGGCTGAATGCATCCAAAGAAAAGTAAAGGGTAGCCAAGGTCAGACTCCCCCAATCATAGAAAGGGATGTTCGAAAACATCTTCAAGTATGGCAGAAACTATAAATGAACGACGTCGTCGCTCGACGCCACCATGAAACCTCCCAGCACCAGAAGAATGAATAACCGGGCCATCTGCCTCACTTGTAGCCCATCCTCCACATCGATCTCCCTACCCAACAGAACATCTTTCAGCAGGGACATCCGGATAGAATCCCCATAAACTATCCTCCCTACATCACCAAGTGCCGCTCGCACTGCCTCCGGTCTCACTCGTAAAGAGGATCCACCTCTATCTGCTCTCCATCACAATCCAGCCCTAGCAGCTACTGCACGTCTATGAGAGTCACCGTCATATCCCCGAATCCAAAATGAAATGTATGGGTAGTGTCCCACCACCTCTCTCCCAAAGCGCACAAGACCGCTGTCGAACGAGGCGTCTCATCCAGCGCAGATGCCAACCGCCCAAAAATCACTGATGATACCACCCAGAGCACCACAGGCGAGAGATGATCCAAGACATCCTTGAGCCCCGTTGTCCCACCGGCGCGCATGTTCTTCAAAGAGATATCAGACTGGAAAAAAGAAAAGTCTCATCAAAGATCAAGAAAGAAAGGTCACCAAAAAGAGAAGAATACCAAATGTCGGGTTACTTACATAACCATTGGGGATCACTCTCGAAGAGCGATGGCTCCCGCAGCAAGGTCCGCTCATCCGCAACACGCTCAAACGCATCAAAGGAGTTCTCAATCCCCAAAGCAAGAGGCGCCCTAGCCCTCCACTCCACATTCGCCCAATCATCAACTGTCAACCACTCCTGATGGACTGCAATGGTCACAAAAGCGGCCATTTCTTGAAGATCGGAATACTAGAACGATTTGCAGAAGAATCGCAGAGAGAGAGAAGGCAAAAGAAGGTGTGAAAACATAAGGGGATTCGCCCCCTTTATATAGGATGCCAAGCGCCATGCTGATCGGCACTGACCTCTAACCTTCCCGAGGCAAACCAAAAGTCCAT
Organism: Sambucus nigra; assembly: GCA_949130495.1. Lineage (NCBI taxonomy): Eukaryota > Viridiplantae > Streptophyta > Magnoliopsida > Dipsacales > Adoxaceae > Sambucus > Sambucus nigra. The sequence continues at coordinate 526,551,476 of OX422208.1, read as the reverse complement.
GCCACTGCCGAATGGCACCTCTCACACCATGCTGATCGGAACCCCACCTCAAATTTCATACAGAAATTCCCAAAAAATACCAGAAAGCCTCGAAAAATCCTCGAAAAATTCCTAAAAATACCAGGAAGGATCTAGAACCTTTTTACCAAGAAAATTTTGCATTCCCTCGAGAGAAACCCCTCTTCCCCAGCTGATCCTAAAAAAACAAGTGAAAACTCCTCCCGGGAAAGCTACGGAGGATCCCTAAGGATCATCTGATCACTTCCCCAGCAGAATTCTCTTACAGCACCCAAAATAGGTTATTCCCCCTGCGAGGTATCCTAAAAGCTTCTCCAGCTATCAGCTCCCCAGCTCAGGTCAAAATAACAAAGCTCTTTCTCTAGAAAAACCAAAATCCAATCTTTATCCACTCTTGGGTCAGAATTAGCCCCGATCTTAGATCGTCACCTAAGTTAGGTCAGAATTGACCTCGGTCCTCGGTCGTCACCACTCTTGGGTCAGAATTGGCCCCGGTCTTGGATCGTCACCTGAGTTAGGTCAGAATTGACCTCAATCCTCGGTCGTCACCACTCTTGGGTCAGAATTGGCCCCGGTCTTGGATTATCACCTGAGTTAGGTCAGAATTGACCTTGATCCTCGGTCATCACCACTCTTGGATTAAAATTGGCCCCGATCTTGGATCGTCACCTGAGTTAGGTTAGAATTGACCTCGGTCCTCGGTCATCACCACTCTTGGGTCAAAATTGGCCCCGGTCTTGGATCGTCACCTGAGTTAGGTCAGAATTGACCTCGGTCCTCAGTCGTCACCACTCTTGGGTAAAAATTGGCCCCGGTCTTAGATCGTCACCTGAGTTAGGTCAGAATTGTCCTCGATCCTCGGTCGTCACCACTCTTGGGTCAGAATTGGCCCCGGTCTTTGATTATCACCTGAGTTAGGTCAGAATTGACCTCGATCCTCGATCGTCACCATTCTTGGGTCAGAATTGGCCCCGGTCTTGGATCGTCACCTGAGTTAGGTCAAAATTGACCTCGGTCCTTGGTCGTCACCACTCTTGGGTCAAAATTGGCCTCGGTCTTGGATCGTCACCTGAGTTAGGTTAGAATTGACCTCGATCCTCGGTCGTCACCACTTTTGGGTTAGAATTGTCCCCGATCTTAGATCATCACCTGAGTTAGGTCAGAATTGACCTCGGTCCTCGGTCGTCACCACTCTTGGGTCAGAATTGGCCCCGGTCTTGGATCGTCACCTGAGTTAGGTCAGAATTGACCTCGGTCCTCGGTCGTCACCACTCTTGGGTCAAAATTGGCCCCGGTCTTGGATCGTCACCTGAGTTAGGTCAGAATTGACCTCGGTCCTCGGTCGTCACCACTCTTGTGTCAGAATTGTCCCTGGTCTTAGATCATCACCTAAGTTAGGTCAGAATTGACCTCGATCCTCGGTTGTCACCACTCTTGGGTCAGAATTGGCCCCGATCTTGGATCATCACCTGATTTAGGTCAAAATTGACCTCGGTCCTCGATCTTCACCACTCTTCAGGTCAGAATAGAACTCGGTAGACCTTTTCCCTAAGCTTGTAGATTCGGCCTTGACCCACATAATTGGTCATCCCCAGCACACTCCTTAGGTCCTCAGAATCTACCTCGGCCCTCTGAATCGGTCATTCCTCCTCAAAAGCATCATGTGGTGTCCATTCGACAGTCATCATTTATTCCAAACTCACCCATCGAGGGGTCCTGTAGACATCTCATTCTATTACCCACTAACTCTCCTTAGGTCCCTAGTACCTACATTCATCACGGTAAACCCAGGTCACGTCCCGAGTACTGACCTGAAGGCCATCGAGCACTCCCCGGCTCAGTTTGACCCAAAAGTCAAACTCTTAGTCTCGACCGAGACTCAATGAATCTTCAAAGTTCACTAAATACCCTTTCCAATGGTCCACCCCGTGCGCGATTCCGACTTACCATGCGGACGAACGATCCGTTTGCATCCAAAACCTGACCGAGAGGCCACTGGGCGCTCTCAGGCTCTATTTGACCTAAGTTAACTCTTTATCTCGACCGAGGCTGAATGAATCTTCGAAGGGCAATGAATACCCTTACCAACTTTCCACCCCGTGTGCAATTTTGACTTTCCATGCGGACGAACGATCCATTTAACTCCAGGAGGCCATCGAGCGCTTCTCGGGCCCGGTTGACCAAAGTCAACTCTCTAAACTGGGTCAAACTCTTTGGAATGTTGAAGTATATCTCCTAACCATTCCAATGGTCTGCCCCGTGCACGATTCGTACTTACCATGTGGACGAACGATCCGTTTACGTCCGAGCGATTCCCCGTCCAATAGACCGATAAATGCTTCCGAGCCATATTTGACCCAAAGTCAACTCCTGAACCCGAGAGCGGTCCAAAGGAATTTTGAAGGTCTCTGAATTACCTTTCCAATGGTATGCCCCGTTCATAATTCTGACCAACAGTTTTCCCTCGGCAATCGATTTTCCAAAAAATCCTGAAGCGCACTGCCAAATGGCAGGTTCCAGACCCTGCCGATTGGCAGGAACAGGTCTATGCCGATTGGCACCCACCTGGGCCTATAAAAGGAGGCATTCACCTCATTTTCATGGGAGCCCAGATCTGATAAAAATCTCTCTGAACGAATCCCAGAAACCTCTCTCGAAGGCAGCGTGATTTCAACATCCAAATCCCCTTTTTACTTCCACTTATCATCATCCTTTTCATCAAACTTGGTGAATTATTCACTCTCCATCATCATCCAAGTGCAAGGGCTTCTCTTCCACATTCAAGATCAAGCTCAAAATCTTCAAGAAGGTCCAACTTTCTCAACTTTCTCTTAAATTCTCTTAAATTCGCAATAACTTGTTTTATTACTTAGCACCTTTTATTATCTCATCTCATACATCCTAAATATACTTTTTATTTAGTATTATTTCACGCCTCATATTTTCATATAAATAAAAACCCAAAAAACAAGAAAAAGAGGGTTTGCTCATAAATTCCAAGTAGGGATTCTCACACTTTTTCCACACTTTTTCCACACTTTTCTCACAATCTAAAACTCTTTTTCTACACACACATGAACACACTTACAAATAAGAGATTCCCCATTTGGATTTATGGGATAAACCCCACCCCTCATTTTGTATGCGAACTACGTGGACTTTGATGCCTTTATAGGCTACGTAGGCGTCTCGGGGTAAAACCCGAGACTCGAGTCCTTTTTCTCACGTTTTTTTTCTTCTTATTTTCTATTTTCTCTAAATCCATTTTCCTTATATTCTATATACTTGCCCTTAATAAAGCATTACTCCATATGTGTTATCGTTCCCTTATAACGATCAACGTAGGGGTAATCGCGAAAATTTTATTTTTCTAATATTACATTTATATCTTCCTACGGATGACTCGCTTTATCTTTTCCGTGATATAAGTCGAGGATTCCTACCTCCATTCTATATATACACATGCACACATATCACGGGGGGAAACAAAAGGAAAATAGAAAATATTCATGAGAGACCGAAAGGGTGGAATGGGTGCCTAATACCTTCCCATTTCGTAACTAAGCCTCCGAACCCTTCTCGAATCATCTCGGTTTTGCACGCACCAGTATGTCTTTGGAAGCCATCCTTAGGGGTGGCTTCCCCCTTTTTCTTTTGTCTGTTTTGAGTAAAATAGACTGGAAACTCTGAATCTCTCTACATTTTTACACCACATCTCAAATGACGCTGGCCGAAGCGCTCCCGAGAGGGACGCGCGGGACCCGAAGGATCCTTCTCCTCTGCGACGGAGATCGGGGATGGCCACACATGTTAAGGGTTTAGTTGACGTTGGGGGATCATATAGTTGAAGGGATGATGAATCCCATAAAAATAATTAGGCTTACTGCCTAGAATCGAATTAGTTTGCTGATAGAGGTGAATCGATTCACCCAACTGAATCTATTCGGTCAGGAAGGCGAATTGATTTGATCTGGCTCATTATTCTCCTTTAGTTACGGTGGTGGTCTTGGGGATTATTTAGGGTTTGGATTGGGTTTACACAGTCCGATGGGTTAAATATAACTTCTAGGAATATACATAAGATAATTAGAAAGTACCTTGGATTAGACGAGGCTTAAATCCGAGTTAGAGATTATGGGTGTGCTAGCGTGAATATCACTCGTGTAATGCTTATGAAATTGGGTTTGGATTTTGGGAAGAGTTATGATATGGGATTGATTAGAATATCATGGTGGCCAAAAGTATGAATTAAATAATTTACATAAGTCAGTGAATACTTGATAAATCGAGAGTTGGGGTAGACTTGGGATTTGTGGGCTAGTGCTACGAGAGATATACACATGAATATCCGCGTATATATATATGCGTACTGAGTGAGAAAGGATATATATATATATATATATATATCAACATCCCTACTTTAGGGATGCTATCGTTGGAGGTTACATGTAGAGGGTGGTCCACCCTGGCATGACCAATAGAAGTTAGGTAATTTCCCCAGGTCATAAGACTGTTGGATGACAACTGTATGTGAGTTTAGATCCCGATGGGGTAATATGGTATTGTTCTAACCCACAGATGTATGTCAATGACCACCTCCAGTTTATGTGTTTACAATTAGGGCTTGGTGGTGAGATACCGACCTGGTGGCCCAAGAGTGGTACGTGATGTACTTGGAGCCTAATAACATACTAGGAAATGAATTTTGGAGGACAACTCAGTGATGCTATGTATATACGTATAATGGAGTGTTATATATATATAAATATGTGTGTGTGTGTATGTGTACTCAAGGAATTTGTGAACATTAAAATGTATGTATACGGAGTACCCTATGTATATATATGTATAAATGACGTTATATGTCTAGGTGAACTTAACGAATGTGTGAATGTTGAAACTATAACTAGTTTACAGTTATGTGAATTGTTTAACGATAAGATTATAATTGAAAATTATAATGATATTGCTTACGGGATAGCTATGTGAGAAACAAAGTAAATTATAATATGGGTAGCATAGTTGGGCTAGGAGTATAGCATATTGGGCTATGTTAAGTGACTTAACTGGTTAGGCGGGGTAGCATAACTAGAAAATTAAAATACATGCATTAGTGCGCACTGGAGATAAGGGGGAGGATAATCTGATACGAGTGCGTCACCAGATGAACATGAATAATTCTGCTAAATAATCATCATTGCATTTTAAATACTTTCAAAATATTTTTTAAATGTTTTTGTGCTCTAACCTATAAAAAAATCCTTTCTAAAAACCTTTTAGGTACTTAGCCATATGGATGCCAGACTTAGTTATCCTTCCTGTCAGGCGATGTTGTAGTAGCTGTGGATGCTTGCATGGTTTTCTTAGATGCTTCTCTCATTGATATCTAGATATGATGTTTACTTCATTTTGATTTTGGGCATGTCGTCCCTGTTAGACAGTCTTTACTTTTCAAACTTTTCCATGTTATTTCCTTTATTAGTTGGATGATTGTATTTGGAGTTACCGAGAGTTATTCGGTTATTTTATTTATTTAACATTATCAATGTTCATTTTTATTCTAGTGGTGAATCTATATTTAAATTGTCGGGATGGTTGGTTAAATGGTTGAATGTTTTAATAAGTCAGGTTATTAAGTTTTTAAAATTTGGCAGCGGGATTAATAGTTTATTAGTTATTAATTTGGTTTTCGAGAATGATGCTAAGAACGAGCCAGACTTATATTCCTATTTTATTTCAGTAGAGGAATGATTGAATGTTATTAGAATAGATGAGGTGTCACATATGGTATTAGAGCATCAGGAACTAGTGTCCTTAGGATCTGTGAGGACTTACTACGTTTTTCAGCGTTATGTTTTCTTTGATGTAGGAACTTATGCTTAGGACCGTTGATTCATATTGCATTTTTATGTTTTTCTTCTATTATGTATGATTGAAGTGAATCTTGCAAGAATTAAGTATGGTTTAAAATGCCAAATAGGAGAGGATAACCATCTTGGGCCATAAGGAGGGACACATGAGGAGAGGCTTAGCTAGAGCTGCAGACTACTTAGGGGACGATGATCGCAACATAGGTCACCACTATTGTTCTCAAGAAGTTAATGCCTTGATGACTGCCATGGTGCATCAGTTTCCCCAAGCACCACCACAATAGCCAATGGCTCCAATTCAAGCCCACCAAGTGACATTAGTGTAGGAAAGAGTTAAAGAGGCCTTTCAGAAAGGCCATATGCCAGAGTTTTAGGGTAGTGAAGATGTTATAGCTAACAGTCAATGGAAGAGGGATATCATTGTTGAGTGAAATGACACTCAGAAATATATTTTGATGACTTTTAAGCTTATGGGAGAGTCGTTGCAGTGATGGGAGTCAGTCACCATATCTGAGGAGAGAGATACCATCGCCATTGGAGAGTTTTGGGTGCGATTATATTTTGAGTTCTTCCCATATGCTATTCAGATAGGGATGCAAAGGAAGTCTCTAGACTTATCACAGGAGGGTCGAACAGTGGCCAAATATGAGGGGAAATTCACCTGTTTGGCGAACTTTGTATCCGATGAGGTGGATATGGAGGAGAAAAGGATGTTAAAGTTCACAGATGGACTCACATAGAGGATAAAACAACACTTGTTGGGAAATCCAATATTGAAGACCTATAATGAGGTCGTCAATACTACACTTCTTTACTGCTAGGACCACCGCTTCTATGTGAAGGGAGGTAAGAGATTTAGGGAGTCTAGCTATTAGGGTAAGACAAGAGGTAATGGTTCTAGTGGGGAACCACAATAGCAGCAAGGCAGAGATCATGAGCAGGGTACCTAGCAGGGGGATCCGATTATGAGATTCAGATCAGGGGAATCCCGACCAGATGATGATAGATTCAGACAGGACCATCAGGGTCAGCAACGTGTTCTTAAGGGCTAGATAGGCCAAGGGAACGATGGCGGTGGCCATTAGATCCAGAGACACGAGAAACCTCGACATAGCCAGCAGGGCCAGAGATAAGGGATTTCACGGGTATGTGTTTTATATGTGGAGAGTAGGGCCAGATGCATCGAGCTTGTCCGTAGTGAGTTAGAGGACTGGAGTAGGGTGCCCAATAATGGCAAAAGTTTCAGCAATTATTGGGAAGTTTGGGCATGAGTATTACATTTTTGAACCAGTTGAACAACTAGTTCCATTAGAAATTGAAGGTATCATTCCTATCCATTGGCAAATGGGATGATTGTTGTGTGACACGGGTGCGTCACGGTATATTGTTAGACGATTTTACTGGACATAGCATCAGTATTAATATTATGAGTATATAATTATCCCTGGGTAGTGGGGATCTCTTCCGTTCCATTTGAAGGGGAGAGGGTGTGGGCACTGGTACGATACGTTTTAGTGAATATACTCATTTTAGAGAGGTATGATGTTATCCTTAGTATTAACTGGCTAGTGATGGTTAGAGCGATGGTGGGCTATTACAGTAAGGCTACAGTGTTCTCTATTCCAGGGTAGGATGTGTGGCTTTTGCGATGTCTTGTCCTGAGTGAGGGTCAATCTCATTTTTATTTATATTGGGGAGGAAACTTCAAAGAGTATAGTTGCGTCTTTATATTCCATCCATGTGTGTAGGGATTGTACTGATGTGATTCAGGGGATACCGAGTTTAGCACCGAGTAGGGAGATTGAGTTCGTTATTGACTTAGCTTCGAGGACTAAGCGATAGTGTGAGCGTATATTGTATGACTCTTTTAAATATGTAGGAGTTAAGGATTAGACTTAGTACTTTTGGCGGTAGGATTTTTGCATGTCTCGCTAATGTGTTTTGGGCCTACTGATCTCCATAACCTATAAATCTAGGTAGTAGTGTATCGGGGGGTTCCTTATTTTGATTTAGCTTGTGACACGTTCCACACATGAAACTAAGTGTCGGGAGTTAGGAGACATATGGGATATAGGGAATGATTTTTGTATGTGAGTAATTTCATGTGTGTAGATAAAATATTTTGGGCAGAGAGCTATTATGTAATTGGGCTAACGGAGCCAAGTATTATTGTGAAGAGAGTATTAGGGAACATATTTACCCCTAGTTTGTAAATGGGGTAATTTCAGAAGAATTGAGTTGCGATTGGTAGGGTAATCGGGTCTAACCTTATGGTATATTCATGCATAGAATGTGGGGGATGATTTTGATGTATATAACTTGCATTTGTGGTATTGGTGCGAGTATGCCATAGTATAAGTAGTATGGCACCGTGGTTAGTTCGATATTCTATAAAATTTAAGATAAGGTAACGTGGAGGTAAATGTGTTGAGCCATATGCCTATATGACGGTCAGAAGCAGAGTTGGAATAGTAAAGTGGACTAAATTTCGTTAAAGGAAGAGTATACCCAGACATATACAGAAAGGAAAGTTATCACACTCGATATGGGTTAAAGGACTGTGAAGACACGGGCAAGGGATACTTCTTGCCAAGGAAAGATCCAATAGTTTTGGGAAGTGAAGCGGAGTCATACTCAATCAAGTTTTGAGGGTGGCTTGCACATAAATAGGATGTTGATTTTACCAGACTAGAAAGACCTACGAAGTGCGAAGTTCTGGTGCAGAAGCATGGGTCACGATTTTTGGCATACCCTAGGAGGGGGAGTAAGATGTACAGTATGATGTGGGATACAGGAAATGGGGGTTGGTATGGAGTGATACATAGAAAAGTTTAACTCAAGGTGCACCACTCGTTAGATGAAAAAAGGTTAATCCTCGGCGATCAACTAGATTTTACAATAATTGGGGATTCCAGTAACGGAATGGGTGTGTAAAAGTCAAGATTCCCTCTAGGTTAGTGGGAACAGTTGTCCTAAGTGGAGTAGTTATTGATTATTTGAGTGAATTACACCATCAAGCGGTGTGCCCAATATTTAATTATAGAAAACGAATGAGTCGGCACGAGGCGCCTTACCAGCTCACTATTGATGAAGCACCTTTTGAGGCTTTGCACGGGGGATCTTATCGTCCACCCTCTGGATGGTTAGAGGTGGGGTATAGCATTCTTCTCAGGCCAAACGTGATTCAGAATAAGTCTGCAAGGATTGCGGTAATCATGATCCATTTTTGGGTAGCTCAGGGGCATCGGAAGAGCTACGCCATTGCGAACTGAAGATTTGTGATATTTGACATAAGTGGTCAGGTGTCATCATCGGTATCTCCCATGAGGCCACTTTTGTATAGGCTTGTACTACTAGAGAATTTTAAGAGGGTTCACGATGTGTTTTGTGTGTCGTCTTAAAAGGAGGATCTTAGGAATGATGCAGTATATCGGTATGTAATGATTAGAAGAGACTTGTCGCATTGTTGGGTTGTTGCAAGTATGACTTCGGTCAAGATGGTACCATTAGTTTGTGTAGATTGGGGGCACCACAATGTAGGCATTAGTTGATTTTGGAACGTGTTGATGTCATTCGGGAAAAATATCAGGAGATATTTGTACCAGGTATATCCGAATTTTGGGGAGGAAATTTTGTTGTAAAGGGGGAGTATATAACACCCCTTACATTTGAGCATTTATTGTTGATCATCTTTTAATTATAGGTGTATACGTAAATTAATTAAAATGGGAAATAAAGTGAATTAAATAAATATTAATTAGTGAATATAAGGATTAATATTTATGTGAGATTATATTTACCCGTGTGATAAGTAAATAAAAATATGTCGAATTATAGTACGTCATAAGTGAGTAAAATCGATGGGCTTGACGGTATCTCATTCGAAACATGCGGTTATGCTTGTGTTGGGAATGGAATGAATAAATTAATATTTGATAACTCGGATGGTGATTTCGAGTGTGCCATCTTTTTTAAATAGGTTGATATAGTCATAAATAGGTACCCGGGGATTATAATTGGGTATCGGGGGCTTTTTAGCCCTATTGGGACCTTTAAAAAGGTATTCAGGTCATTTTACACTTTGGACCTGACTTAATTTCGAGATTAGTGATGTTTAGATTTATATTTAGAGAAGGTGGATGGAGTGTATATCCATTCCACCATCTAAGAAGCCTAGGCTATGAGAGATGAGAGAAAAGAGAAAGAGAAATCCAAGAAAAGATAAGAAAAATAAATCGGGAAGTGAATTGAGTCATTCCGGACATACGACCACTACGTAAAGAAGAACTAAACAGGAAGAATTCAAAATCTCAACGATTATAAGGCAAGTGGTTATCTTACTCTATTACTCATGTAGTTTCAATCATTCAAATATAAATTTGGTGCTAGAACACAAATTTTTGGGTTGGATTAACATGTGAAATGGGAATTTTGTGAACGAATTCATCGAGAAAGAATTTGAATGTAATTACATGTTAAATATGATATGATTGAAGATATAAAGATGCGATCTTGGATGATTAAAATAATAGTTTATGAAATCTTAAATTAGGGTTGAGATATTGTATAATTATAGATGAGAATCTGATAATCCTTTTAATCTAAATGTTTTTGGGTTGATTTGGGTGTATAAATATGTATAAATATGATTGGGATTGATGGGGAACCCATGTTAATAGTTTTATTTATGTTGGGGACTTATATGGTTGAAGGGAGGATGATGAATCCCATCAAAATAATTAGGCTTACAGCCTAGAATTGAATTGTTCACTGATAGGGGTGAATCGATTCGCCCAACCGAATCGATTCGGTCAGGCAGGCGAATCGATTTAGTTAGGATGATTATTCTCCTTTAGTTTTGGTGGTTTTATGGAAGGTTATAACTTATGGGAATATATAGGAGGGAATTAGAAAGTTCCTGTAATTAGACGTGGATTAAATCCAGGTAATAGATTACGGGTGTGTTAGAGTGACTAACACTCGTGTAATGCTAATGACATCGGGTTAGGATTTTGGGATGAGTTAGGCTACTGGATTGACTAGAATACCATGGTGGCCAGAAGCATGAAATTAAAGAATATATATAAGTGAATACTTGATAAATCAGGAGTCGGGTTAGACTCAGGATTTTTGGGCTAGTGTTCCGAGAGATATATGCACGAATAGGCGAATATATATATGTTGTGTGTGTGTGTGTGAACATACCTACTCTAGGGATGCTATCATTGGAGGTTGCGTGTAGTGGGTCGTCCACCCTGGATGAACCAGCAGGTGTTGGGTCGTTTCCCAAAATCATAAGACTGTTGCATGACCACTATATGTGAGTTTATAATCTGGTGGGGTAATGTGGTATGGTTATGATCTATGTATGTATGTATGTCTATGACCGCCTCCAGTTTATGTGTTTACGATATTGGCTCAGAAGTGAGATTCTGATCCGGTGTCCCGGGAGTGGTGCGTGATGTACTTGGAGCCTGATAGCATACTAGTGAATGTATCCGAGAGGTCAACTCGGGGATGCTATGTATATACGTACAAAGGAGCGTTATATGTATATGTGTACTCAATGAATGTGTGAACATTGAACTATATGCCTTCGGGAGACAACTCAGGGATGATATGTATATATACGTATAAATGAGTGTTATATGTACATGTGAACTTAAAGAATGTGTGAACATTAAAACTATAACTAGTGTACAATTATGTGAATTGTTTAACGAAAAGATTATAATTGAAAATTATAATGATATAGTTTACATGATAGCTAAGTGAGAAACAAAGAAAAGTAATGTATATAAGTTAACATGGTTGGGCTAGGAGTATAGTGTATTAGGCTATGTTAAGTGACTAAACTAGTTAGGTGGGGTAGCATAACTTTGAAGTTAAATTACATGTGCCAGGCGTGCACTATAAATTAGGGGCAAGGATAGTCTGATGAGAGTTCGATACCAGATGAACATGAATAATTATACTACATAATAATTATGGCCTTTTAAATACTTACATAATATTTTTAAAATTGTTTTGGGATCTGACCCATATTAAAAATCCGTTTTCAATACCTTTTAGGTGCTTATCCACAGGGATGCCATGATTAGCTATCCTTTCATTCTGACGATGCTGCAGTAGTAGTGGATACCTGCAGGGTTGACTTAGACGCTTCATTCATTTCTATCTAGATAGTATGGTTACTTCAATTTCATTTCGAGCATTTTGCCCTAATTAGAAAGTCTATACTTTTTAGACTTTAGCACGTTATTTCCTTTATTAGTTCGGTGATTGTATTTGGATTCCCTGAGAGTTATTCAGTTATTTTATTTATTTCACGTTACCATGCTTTTGACTAAGTTATCTTTGATGCCTTGTATATATTGTTACCAAATATATATTTAATCATATCTTAGATCAACTTCCATTTCGATTAAAAAATGATATATATTAGTTTTAAATATCTCTATTAAATTCACTTCTCTAAAAGACTACATTATCTTGTCCTTAATTATTCTAGTTCTTGATTATAGTATTTTTGTCTTTGTCCATTCCATGATGAAAAGGGTTAGAATGATTCCCTTTCTTATGAAAGGGATGTTGACTACAAAACTCCTTCTTATGGGAATATTTTGTGGAAAATGTTTTCTTAGGGAAGAGACTTAATTTAGGGGGAGAAGATTCCCTTAGAGAAAGATATGGTGATCAAAATTAGTATCATTATGATATTATGACTTATTATCTATTGAATTGAAGTGGTAATCAATAACTTATGGAATGAAACGTATACATTACATCTTGTTGAGATATTATCTAAAGTTGGTATACGATCCTTGGTAATTAGATGAACCATGCTTGCATTGATTACATATCTCAGATTCATATTATTATTCTTATTAATATTTATGTGTTGGTATCTTTATGGCTTTGCTAGTTTCTTGATAGGAAAACAGGTTGCAAGAGTTACAAATAGTTGAGTCGTGTATATCCTTGTATAATCTTTGGTCAGGAGTGTCATGTCATAGGTGATAGATTTCATCCATTTATTATAATATTTTGCTTATATGTTTTGTCATGGAAGAGACAAAGGGGGATATTGTAAGAGCACACATTTTCTCAAAAACTTCATAAGATTGTATTATCTTATCCCATTCCAAAAAATATTTGAGTTTATAGTCTAAGTTATCCCGAAAACCTTCATGTTCACGATTTCAAGACCGTACTTAATTGTCATCTAAAAAGCTACCTCATGCCATTACCAATGATATTGCCACTTTAGGATAAAGGTAAATGACTTAGAATAACTTAGTTTACCACCTTCGTTTTGACTTAGCTTTTAATATTTTCTTAAATCGAAAAATGTGTTAAAACTTTGTGTGAGTGATTTGCAAAAAGTTGAACAAATACACTATGCAATATAATTTTCTTATAAAAAAACTATGTTCATGAAAATTGCATTCCTATTTTTGTATTTTAAGTGTGGGCGTTCCTGGTTGAGAACAAATATACTTAGGGTGTTGTGCCAAAATATTTCCAAGCACTTTGAAGGAAAATACTCGTTCAGGTTTTTGGAAAAGGGTGCGACTTGCCTTATTGCACTTTTCCCGCAGTGACGATTTTCCTCATTGCAATAAGAGTTTGTCCCCGATGAACTTATCCAAGTCCAAATTTCTCTAGTTTTCCGTGTGACTTAGATCATTCCAGGTTCGCTCCAGTGACGCATTGTCTCACTGTAGCGATAGCATCAAATCCGACACAAAAAGAAAATATTTCCAAAAGATTACATTGTAAAACATTAAGATTTTCTTTTGGTTACATATCTTTTGTTGGGTTCAAGGACCAACCTATTATGTGTAGTTAAGAATAAGTTAGAGGGATTGAAATATTGCGTCCACAATATTGAAAATACCTATTTAATTCTCTCTCTTCTCATTCACAAAATAAGGTTGAAAAGGTTAAAGGTTTTTATTGATTTATCAAGCTAAATAAATCAAAAAAATTTAAAAGAAAAAATTTTCTTTGTATTTTTTAGATATCCATTATTATTATTATAGTTTAAAGTTTTTGAAGTTTGATAACTTCCCTCAAGTCTTGAAAAATCTTTTTTTGTAAACTTATTCTTAAGAAACTTTAAATATTTTTTATATCTCAAAAATACTTTATGAATTTATTTGGATTAGTCAAACACTTTTTGAAACTTCCCTCAACCTTTAGGACCCTCACATCCTAGGAAGTTAGATATACAAATTTTGGTTTTTCACTTGTTCCTTTTGGAATAATAAATTTTTCTCTTCAAACTTTAAAAGTTGAAATTTGTTTTTGAGAAAACATGACATTATCAACGGAAGTTGATACTTGCAATGTGGTGAGTGGTCAGAGAGCGATATGTGGTTGCTCTTCCAGCTAAAAGGTGGAAAAGCATCTTATGGCAGTTGTGTATTATTGAGTCTAGGAGAGGTTTAAGTTTGTAAGTCATTTCTCCTTTTTATACAACTTCACCTATATAGTCGAAGGTGTCGATTTGGCTCAAGATTTTTCTTGCAAAGGTTTTCCCTCGTATAAATCCTCACCTCAAGTGCATGATTTACTGTTCTATATTTTTATGTATCTTGTAAGCTTCATGAACACAAATTGTTAAGTTAAATCAACTTGTAAATCAATATTTTGTCGCTTAAATACTAGGATTAACATTTATCCGAATTTGGATTTAAGCAAGCATTACCTTCTTCTTAGCAATAATTTTTTATTTTGGTAGTTCCTCTCTACACGCATATTCCTTCAGTATCATTACGACTAGACTATATAAGGGTTTAACCAATAATATATGGTATGCCCTTTACCCAAATTCTACCATTATGCACCTGAAAATATCCTCCTCTGATCATGATCCAATTTTTTTAATGTAAAACCTGATCCGGATTTGAAGCCTAAAGCATTTAAATTTTAGATTTTGTGGTGTTCTCGTCCTATATTTGAGGATATTATAAGTTATTCTTGGAATGATGAAGTGATTTCTCATGGTATCACGAATTCTCTAACAAAAAGTAGAGGTTAGATGGGGTCCTGCAAAAGTGGACCAATCAGACTTTTAAAGACATCATCTAGTGAGTTAAAGACCGTGAATATGAAATTCTTCAAATGGAAGTATCTTATGAGATGGATAGAAGGTAAGCTAATAGAATATCTCTTAATTATTATAGAGCCAAGTTGATGGCAGATCTTAAAAATGAAGAGATTTTTTGAAAACATAAGTCTTCCATTAAATGGTTGAACGAAGGAGACTCTAACACTAGATTCTTTCATTATAAAGTCAAATCTAAGAATACAAAGTTGGTTATTCAAAGTATCAGAGATCATCATGGCATATTATTGGAAGAAAGAGAAGATGTTAATAATCATATTGTGAATCATTTTCAAACATTGCTATCTATATACCCCACAGTCCTTGAAGAAGACATGTCGGATATCATTCCTTAATGATCAATTCATAAATGAATGAAATGCTTGCAGAATTTTCTATTGAAGAGGAGATTTACCAAGATATGTTTGCTTTAAGTGAATACTCTACCCCTGGACCTGATATTTTGGGGGGTGAATTGTATAGAAAGTTTTGGAATATAAATAAAAATGATCTTACTCTTGATGTTAATAATTTATTTTACAGGCAGTGATCTTCCAAAGAGTTGGTCTAGTACAACTATTATGTTTATTCCAAAGGTGAAAATTCCTAAAAATTCTTAGGAGTATAGGCCAAAAAGACGATGTAACTTCTCCTATAAGGTTATTTCAAACATTCTTTCTTCAAGACTGTCCAAAATTATCCCTAACTTGATATCTTCAAATCAAAATGAATTTGTTAAAGGTAGATCCATAAAAGATAATGTTCTATTGGCTCAAGACATGGTTCATAATTTGGGTAGGAAAATTCATGGAGGTAATACAATTATAAATATTTACATGGAGAAGGCTTATGATAGAGTTCATTTGGGATTTTTAATCAAAGTGATGAGATGCTTTGATATTGGGTAAAGATAGATTGATCTTGCTTAGAGATGCATATAAAATAATTGGTCCTCTATTATTATTTATAGTAAATCCAAAGGGTTCTTTAAGTCCTCCTAAGGTTTGGGACACAAGGATCTAAAATCCCCAACTCTCTTTATTATTAGACAAGAATATAAAAGTAGAGGTCTAGATATATTGATGAATTTGGGATAAATTAAGCCTTATTACCTCCAAAGCGGCAGCCCGCTTAATTTTCCATTTAAGTATTGTTGATGGCTTGGTGTTATTCTCTAAAGGTAACTAGAAAAGTATGACAAACTTGATGGATTTTTTTATCTAAATATGAAGGAGTTTCTATATATAAAATAAATCCCCACAAGAGTAGCTTCACTATGGACTCTAAGCATGCCATGAGAAGAATGAAGAACATAGCATACAGTACAGGTCATTAATTTAAATATCTCCCCATTAAATATTTAGGATATCCTTTATTTAAAGGAAGAAACAAAATCAAATACTATGACAGTTTTATTTTTGTTAGAAGGTAAATATAAGGATGGAAATACAAGCTTGTGTTGAGTAGAGGAAACTCTATTCTTATCCAACGTGTTCTCTCTGCAATTCCTATTGATCTTTTGGCATCTTTACAACCGCTAAAGTCAGCTATTAGAAGGATGCATATCATGTTCAATAAGTTTTTTAGGGTGGTAATGAATCTCAAGGTTGGAAGAACCAAAGTAAAGTTCGGGATCTTATGTGAAGGGAAATTAGGCTTCTCGAATTTTAATTTGATCACTCAAGCCTCTAGTATGAGATTTTTTTTAAATATAAAATTGAAGAGTCTCTATGTGTGAATTTTATGATAAATAAATACAAATCTCTGAATTAAAATAATCATGGGGGTCTTTAGCTTCGAGAAGAATGAAAAATGTCAAAGATTTATGTTTAAGCCATATGGAGCTTATTAATGATCAATGGATTTGGAAGCCTTTAAAGTCGGGTTCTTTCACATTCTCTTATGTTGTAGAAATTGGTGATAAATATTTTTCTTCTTCTAAAGTTTTGGTTAATATTTGGGACCTTCACATTCCTAAAAAAATATCCATAAATATGTGGAGGATTTTAAATAATTTCCTTCCTCTATATGAAAAAAAATCCAAAGCTTGGGGTTTGAAATGATTTCTAGGTGCATAGCTTGCCTCAGTTAGAAGGAGTCTATAAACCATTTGTTCATTAGATCTGATAAAGCTAAATTGGTATGGGAGTTATTCTTTGGCCTGATGGGTTTTAGTTTGATAAGATTATTAGTTCAGTCTTATTAATGAGTTGGTCGTATAAATCAGGGAATAAAGACTACTTGATATTTTTAAGTAAAGTTATTCCAATCATTATTTGTTTGGAGATTTGGAAAGGGAGAAATATAGCCTTCTGTGAACAAATTAAAGCTAATCATCATTAAATTACGTTCAAATTTATCTCACTTATCTCTGGCATATGCAAAGGTATAAGAGTTGAAGACCAATAACATTATATTGATGGTAAAATTCAATCTTTGTTTGATTTTTCTACTATTAAAAGGTACAAGGTTGTCAAATTAATTCAATGGAATTTTATTTCTAAAAAATTGGTTCAGACTTAGTGTTAATGGATCTTCTAAAATAAATCAAGGGACTAGTGGTTATAAGGGTATAATTAGAGATGACAAAGGTCATTTGATTGTTGCTTATGCTAATTCAGAGGGTATTTCCACAAACACTGTTGCAGAGCCTATGGGATTGAATATGGGGCTAATGATTTGTTTAAAGTATCGTGTTGACTTTATTCAAATTGAATCAAACTAATTATCGATGGTTAATAATATCAAAAATCACTGTAACCCTCCATGGAAACATTAATCTTGCCTTGGAAATTCTAGCAAACCTTGAACAACTTTATTTTCAGTGACTCGTTGCTTTAGGGAATCAAATATGGTGGCCGATTGCTTGGAAAATGAAAGTATTGGAGTGAGTTATTTAATAGTTTATGAAGATTATAATGAGCTTCCTAACTTGGTTGAAGGTGCTTACAAGTTAGATAAAATTGGTTGTAAATATATTACGAAAAAAATAAGACAAATTAGGATAGTTAATTTATTTTTATTCAATTTAAGGGGTCGAAGATAAATTCCCAAATTTATTTTTTATTCATTTGGAAATTGTCTCCCCAAAGAATTTTTGGTAAGTAAAGTCTTCTCTAAGCTTGTAATTTCCACTTTGTAGAAGCACTTTCTCCAATAGTTAATAAACTCAGGGGTACCGCCCCCCCCCACCACCACCACACACACACCAAAAAAAGATCATTAACTAATAATATAACATCATATATCGCTTCTATAACACAAAATTAATGAACACAATTACGAGATAAAAATCAAGACCGAGTTGAAATAATATTACAAATTATAAAATATAGAACTTAAAGCTTTGGCTTAAGTAAAATCCCTGACACCATTTTAAATGAATTTTCATCTAACATATTTTTCTCCCTCAATAAGAGATTTAGGTTAAAACCTTGTGTTTAATGTCCACGATGTCACTCAATTATGTAAATCTATAACTCTATGAGACATTAATTTTGTTCAAAATTTTCTTTTACATATTGGTACTTTCACTCGAACAAAACTAGGTTGCTTTTCCATAAGTGGTAGCTATAAGACTATCTAATGTTGCAACCCTTTCAATATTGATGAGTACATTATTTTGTATATTTTATACCCATATTTATACCTTGTTAGTCCCACTTTATGTTATTTAATTAGTTCTTAGGACTATTTTATTAAAAAGAGCAAAAAAAATGCAAGAATGATTGAATTTGGATTCAAAATGGCAATTTTAAGCCAAAAATGGGCACTTCGATAATTTTAAAATATTCTTGTGCTAATTTGTGGAAAACTTGCTTGTGAAAATTTTGCAGGTAATGATGGAATTTGGTGGAAATTGATAGTCAACTCTAAAAAGGCACGAAAAGGCTGATTTTTACGGTCGTTCGAAAAAAACTATTTTTTACATTGTAAAAAAGTCAGGAATTTTTATTCTCTGATTTGGATGAAACTCGACAAGCGTGTTCAGCAAGAAAAGATAATAGTTTTTTAGTGGGGAGAAATTCGATCACTTATCCCGATCCAAAGATTAAAGAGGTGGAGATATAGCTTCCAACACTATTTGACCAATCAGGAAGAGTCCCACCACGACTCAAATACCTCACCACTTGTCTTATAAAAAGGGCCTTTCGGCTCATAGTTTAGGGGACGATTTTCAGGGATTTATTTTTGAGAGATTGTATTCAATTTGAGCGCCTAGTCTTTATCATTTTTTTGGAGGATTGAAGATTTTTTTTAGAGAACTATATGTAAGTTTGATTTATTAATGAAAATCTCTACTCATTCTTGACATTTCTCCTTCATTATGATAGCTTGATTATTCAATTAGGATTAGGGTGAAGTTTATCATAGTGAGCTAATTTCTCACATTAATTTGATTGTTGTTTATTCCCTACTTATTTTAATTGTTATTAAAGATTCAGTATTCATTTTAAAATGACACGAAAGTGTGTTGAAAAACCTTCAAAATTGTTTTGTCAAACCAAGTTTTGATATTTAAATATAGTAATTTTTGATGGATTATGTTTGCACTTTGATTGTTTTGATAAGTCATACTTAAATGTTTGCGAATTTTGAAACTTGTATTTTCTAAGGGAATAGGGATTTTCGACATCTATTAGAGACATTAAAAATATTTCGAACATAACTTTCATATTTTCTGAATTAAACGCGAACAGAGTCGATTTAATTTGAGTTAAAAAACGGGAATGGCAATATCAAATTAGTGTGCAATATTAGTTACATGATAAATGGACTGCGAATCCTAACTATTTTCTAATTGTTTACAAATCTCTTGTGTTACTCTCATTTATCGTAGTTGCTTTTATTTAGTGTAGTTTATAATTATTCCCTACCCCATTTGATCTAGTTGGACAGTTGCAATTCTTTTAAAAGTCAAAATTGACAAATCTCTGTGGGTTCAACCCGTACTTACACTTGTTATTCTATAATAGCTCGTGCACTTGCAGTATTTTATAAAATTGACAAACAAGTTTTAGGCACCGTTGTCGGGGATTTGTTCGATTTTTTTTTAAGAATTTTGACTTTCAGACTAGTTTTTTTTTTTTTACTTTTTGCACTAGTTTATCCTAAAATATAAAAAAAATGAAAAAACCCGAAAAACAAAAATATTTTTTTTTGAAATTTCCCGAATCATTTTTTTAGTAGGTAAAAATATAAAAAAATAAAATAAAAAGAGAAAGAGAAAAAGTAAAGAAAAATTGGGACAAAGTGTGCAACGGAAGAGGTACGCAAAGAATACGTGTGCAATCTTGCCACGAGCACAATAAACTCTCGGGGAGGACTAAAACATAAGTGAATTTTTTCTTCGATCGACGTCAACTTAAACTTCGACCCGACGTAAATAAATGACCGTAAAAGTTCACGTCGGAGGTACATTTTTATCCTACGTGGTTTAATTTCACACTTACTTTAGCACGTTGCATAAATTGACTTAAGGGAAAAACTCTTAACGAGCCAAGAATTAAAAGCTGCTCCAATGCGAACTTATCAAATCGATTCCGTTTTACCTTATCTAGGATTGGTGATTTTTAATGAGTCTTCGTACCGACCACCTACCTGGAGGAAAAAAAGAGATTTGAGGCGATAACCGTGGTTGACCGTCTTCTAAATTATCCCTTGTCAAAGAGTTTGGGCCGTCTAATTAGATTTTGAGTCAATTGTAATTCCTTTTGCATTAAAAAAAATTCAAAAAAAAAGTTTGTTGTAAATTACAATGGGTGCTTCTCATATTATTATCCCTTCATCATTCTCATATTCCTCAATTGATCTTGTGGACGTGCTTTTAGAAAATACTGAAAATTTAGATGACTACGTTCAATTTGAGTCAGATGGGTGATGTAATAACCCTAACTTTTGAGTAAATGAATTTAAATTAATTTACCACGTGAGGTAATTATATAAAATATTGGAGGATGGAGTAAATAATATCTAAGTGATAAAAAGATAATATTTACTAGATTCTTGCATATTTACTATTATGTGAATGTAAATAGCATCATGTTTTATTTTGTAATGTCGTGTGCTAAAAACGATAGTGATGGTTTAAAATGAAGTGGGATATGAAAATAATTTATATTATTCCGGATGCCAGTTTAGAGGGCGTAGTTAGTCCCGAAATATTCGAGATAGTCAAAATAAGTGACATATTGTATTTTTGGAGTTCCGGGCATTTTTGACATGTTATGACTTAATTGGGTAGTTACGAGTCATTTTAATGGTGTATTAACATTTAAGGTTAGAAATAAGTGTTAAGTGCATGATTTAAGTTTTCCAACCCTTTTATTCCTCTTATATGTTCCTAAACCTAGAGAGAAAGAGAGAGAAAGAGAATTGTGGAGAAAAAGAAGAGAAAGGAGAAGAATTGAAGAAATTGGGGTGTGCTCTTGGATCTACCTCCCGGGAATTCGAGATTTCAGCTTAAGGCAAGTTTCTAACTTGCTAATATATGATTTAATGTGAGTAATTTGTTGTGATAGTTGTGTAATTGGAGAATGGAAACAAATAGTAGGTTTTTTGATAAATTTTGAATGTTTAACCCTTGAATCTTGGAGTTGTATGGATTAAGTTAGTTATATGGATTTATTGGGGTGTATAATTGTTGTGGTTGTGTGGTTGGGTGATGAGAATGAAAGAAGTGTAAGAATAAGGAGTTTAGGTTTTGGATTCAATCTTGTAGAAGAAGAGAAATTCTAGGGTCTGCTAAGCGCGGTCGATCGCGGTCCCAGGACTTGTCGACCGGACCTTCAGGGGAAAGCCTACTGCTTCCTTATAAAAGTATAAAATTTGAGCGCGGTCGACCGCAATCCTAGGACCAGTCGACTAGGCTTCCCAAACTAAGCCTACTATAATCTTTTGTAGACAACCATTGAGGCGCGGTCGATCGCGATCCCATGACCGGTCGACCAGTCCCTGTTTTTCACTCTTAAATCCCTAATTATTTCTAGCTTCTTTCTTTTAAGATAGGGACTTAGGAACCTTCTTGAATGAAGTGAAACTATATTAGTAGAGTCTAGTAGTAAGGTATTTAAGAACCTAAGTAGAAATGAGAGTTGGGGCTTAGTTCGGGAACCAATATAGTTAGTTAAATTAGAGGAAGATAAATGATTCTTTGTTAGAATGAACTAGTCTATACCTAAGGAGAATTAGAGTGAGTTCATGTCGACTTTTGGAATTGTATTGAAGAATATCATAAATGAGGGGTTATAGATGGAATGTTAATTAAGGGAGATTTATATTGGGGACAATTAAACATTAAGGTTTATAATAATGACATTAAATGCTTATGGCTCCGGATAAAATGTAATGCATACTTGATAAAGAAAATAACTTGTGAATGATAAATTTGCATATACACACCTCTATAAATGCTATCATAGGGGAAGTTACGCGTATGAGGTGAAGTCCCTTGGCTAGTGAATACAGGGCGAAAATAGTCTTCGGCCATAGGACCGGTTATATTATATTGTGTGATTATTGTTCGAAGTGAGGTAATTCCAAGTGTGGTTATGACTCACTGCCAAAGGTATATGGACACTTCCCAATGTTATGCAATGTAGGATGCCCAGGTTGTCTTGGTGATAGGCCCTGGAAGATGATAGCTATTTAGGGGCGCGTCCAGTGGGGATACCCAGAAGGACGGTCTTAGAATTGTTATATGTTGTGAAATATAACTATTCATATTAAAGTGGGATATTATTGATGGCAAAGCACTCTATGAATTAAAGTGATTGAAAACGTCTCCTGAAGAGATATGAAACGTTGAAATGAAATTGTCTATAAAGGGAATTAAATTCTATTTAGTAATATTTTTATTTATATTCTATTGCATAATTAAAATGTGTTCATGCTTTTAGATTGAGTAGTTAGATTCTTATCATTATTCATGATGATTAGATTGTCCATGATTGTCATGCATTTTATTCACATGGTGATCATAAAATCAGGTCCTGGCCTGTTCATATTCCTTTGTTTTGCATGAATCTAATATTCGCCCAGGTGCTCCGCCGTAAGGACGCCCGTATTAACTTTTCTATCCCAGTGTCTTGGAGTTGTAACACCTTGCAGATGTTACGGAATATTTTGATATAGACGCTTCCATCTTTTGTATTCTAGTTATGATCGGTTACACGTTCGGGCGTGTTGCCCAAGTTTTGTACTTGTATGATATTATGAAATGTTATACTTTCATACTCAGTGTAACCTTGTTGTAAGTGTCTATTAATCGATGACTTATTCGATTATTTTGATGTATATGATGGTTGATAGATTATCTGTCTTTAGTTATATCCACCTTCTTTTCAATTGGGATTGTTTAAATGCTTTCTTTAACTTACAAAAAAAAATTGACAATCCCTTTTCTAAAATAATGGGTGGTTATCTCGTATAATTATTATATTACTGTGATGCTAAGAATGGACCATCTATGATTCCTGTTAATATTGGAGTATCGGGCTGGCCACATTTTATTTTAATAAGCGGGGTGTTACAGATGGTATCAGAGCAACAGGTTCTAGAGTCTTTAGGATATATGCGAACTTATCACGTTCTACCGTAGTGTTCTTTGATATAGAGCCCTATTGTTAGGACTGTTTTGTTTTGTATGGTTGAGATCTTCTGTGACGATAATTGTTCTACATGGTATTCTAATTCTATTATTTTTTTTCTCAGATGTCTCCTAAGAGGGGTCGACCTACGAGAAGAAATAGAGTTGTAGAAGATGATATAGGTCCTCCACTACCACATCAAGGAACTATAAATGCCACAGAGGTAGATAATAAAGTTGCCGAGGCGGTCAATGCTGCGATGACAGTTGTGGTTCAATAATTTCCCCAAGCCTAACAATCGATGGCGCAAGAGGTGCAAGCTCAGATGGGACCTTCTCCATGGGAAAGTGTCAGAGAGTCTTTCTTGAAGGGTTATCCCCCATAATTCCAGGGTAGTTCTAATGTAGTAGTTTCAAATAAGTGGAAAAAGGATATGCAGCGCCATCTTCGTATGGTAGACTGTAGTGAGGACCGGAAGCAAATCCTTACTACCTTTAAACTAGTTGGAGCAGCGTTGCACTGGTGGGAGTCAATGACCACTCCTGAACAAAGAGATACAATGACGATATCATACTTTTGGGTTTTATTTGATCGAAAGTACTTTCCTCCATCATTCCAGAAGGAAATAACGAGGAAACTTCAAGATGTAGTTCAAGGTGAGCATTATGTGGCTGTATACGAAGAGGAATTCACTCATTTGGCTAGTTTTGTGCCAGATGAGGTGACTCGGGATGAGAGGAAAATATCAAAGTTTATTGGAGGCTTACACTAGAGAATCCGGCAACACTTATCGGGGAATCTAGCTTTATAAACATTCAGGGACGTCATGAATGCTGCTTTACTCCATTGTAAAGATCATCGGTTGCATGTACAAGGAAGTAAGCTTCAACTGTCGGGAAACCAAGTAATCCAGGAGGAAATGGTGCAAGAGGGGGAGCACTATCCTCATCCCAATCATCGGGAGGTAAGCAAAAGGAGAGGGACGCCCAGCAAGGGGATTTGTCCAAAAGATAGCGTTTCGGGGGACTTAATTTCGGTAGCAGAAATTTTAGGCACGATCAAGGTGCCCAGCAATAGCGGCAAGTAGGCCAGGCAGGTCGGGGTAACAATGGGGGTCGAGGCCATCCGGGCCAAGGCCTTGGGCAGTTCAGAAATAATAGAGGCCGTAATCAGGAAAATATGGCATGTCGTTGTTTTCTTTGTGGGGAGTTGAGCCATTATAGTATATCTTATCCGCAGTTAATTGGGGTACAGTTTCTTAGAATTCCACAGCATTAGTTGGCACCGTTACCACCACCAGGGCTCAATCTAGTCATCCGTCCCTAACAGGGACAGTTACAGTATAGTCGTGTATACCACATACAGGATGCTATGCTTCCTCCAGCCTCGCCAGCACCACCAGAAATTGAGGGTAAGTTTCTCATTCGTGGACATATGGGTCATATACTATTTAATACGGGGGCAGCGCACTCCTTTATTTCTAGAAGTTTTGCTCAGTCTACGGGGTTAATAAAATTTACGGAGAGTATTTTTACTAGTGTTGATTCTTCTATGGGTGATGGTTCCCTTATTTTCTTTATTTGTAAAAGAGTGAAGATAAATCTTGGCAATTTATGTTTAGAGGTCGATTTTCTTTTCCTTGATATGGCAGGGTATGAGGTCATCTTGGGTATGGGTTGGTTAATGAAATATCATGTAATAATAAATTATTACAGGAAAAGTATAATTTTTGCTATTCCGAGGCAAGAAATGCTTTTAGTGGCTATGCCTCTTTCTGCGGGGGGTTCTAGCACATATTTATATTGTATTGCGGAGAAGACTTCTCGTGATGTAGTCATTTCCTTAGATTCAATTTCCGTTTGCGGATATTTTTCGGGAAATAACGGGTTTACCTCTAAGTAGGGAGATTGAGTTCGTGATTGATTTAGCACCGGGAACACGATCGATTGCTATAGCTCCGTACCATATGGCTCCTATTGATATGAGGGAGTTAAGAGATCAGACTCAAACATTGTTGGAGCAGGGATTTATTAGGCTTAGTACTTCGCCATGAGGAGCTCCTGTATTGTTTGTAAAAAAGAGAGATGGTTCCCTCCGGTTGTGCATTGATTACCATGAATTGAAAAAGGTTACCATCAGGAACAAATACCCACTACCTCGGATCGATGATCTATTTGATCAATTAAGGGGAGCGTCGTACTTCTCCAAAATAGATTTGAGGATGAGGTATCACCAGAAGCGAATACGAGAGCAGGATGTGTCCAAAACTGCGTTCCTAACTAGATATGGGTCCTACAAATTTTTGGTTATGCCTTTTGGACTAACCAATGCTCCTGCCATGTTTATGGACCTCATGAATAGAGTGTTTCAAGACTTCTTGGACCCGTTTGTTATCGTGTTTATTGATGACACCCTAGTGTATTCTCAAATGGAGGCCAACCATGCTAAGCATTTGCGGTTGGTTTTGCAGACATTGAGGGATCATCAATTGTATGTAAAATTTGATAAGTGTGGTTTTTGGCTACAGGAAGTGCTGTTTTTGGGTCACATTGTGACAGCTCAGTGTAGTTCGATGGATCCGAGTAAACTTATTGCGGTGAGAGAATGGGTTCAGCCCATGACACCTACTGAAATTCGCAGTTTTCTGGGTTTGGATGGCTATTACCGCCGATTTATTAAGGGCTTTTCTAAGATTGCTAGCCCTTTGATAAATTTGACTCAGAAAGGAGTGAGGTTTGTTTGGGATGATTCTTGTCAACTATCTTTTGCTGAGCTGAAAGATAGGTTAACTTCTTCTCCAGTACTTGCATTACCAAGGCCGGGGGTGGAATATTTGTTTTATACTGACATATCTCTGCAAGGGTTGGGAGGTGTGTTACAACAAGAGCATCAGACTATTGATTATGCTTCTCTCAAGCTAAATCCACATGAGAATAATTATCCAGTTCATGATTTAGAACTTGCTGCAATAGTTTTTGCCTTGAAGATTTGGAGACATTACATCCTGGGGGAGAAGTTTAATCTTTTCACGGACCACAAATCGTTGCAATATTTATTTTCACAGAAGGATTTGAATATACAATAACGTCGATGGTTAGAGTTTGTGAAAGACTACTAATTTGATATTCATTATCACGCGGGTAAGGCTAATGTAGTGGCAGATACATTGAGTCGGAAACCCGAGGGGGAATTAGCAAGAGTATAGAAGGCTAAATGGAAAGAACTTAGCCACGAGGATGCTGTTACAAGGGAGTTTATGTCAGTATTGACCATTACACCTACAATGATGATAAGAGTTATGGAAGCCCAAAGAAGGGGAAAATATTGTCAGGACCGTATACGCCAATTGTTAATCGAGGGAGAGGAATCCTACTCTATAAGTTTTGAGGGTGGGTTACGTTTCCAAGGGAGGCTTGTTGTCCCGAACGAAGGGGATTTGAGGTGGGCCGTAATGACAGAATCTCACGAGTCCAAGTTTGCAGTACATCCCGGTGGAGACAAAATGTACCAAGACATGCTCTATCAAAATTGGTGGGCGGGTATGAAACGTGACATTTCTAAATTTATTTCCCAATGTACTACTTGTCAACTGGTGAAAATAGATCATCAACGATCGACGGAATTACTACAACCCTTAGAAATACCGGTGTGTAAGTGGGAAAGAATCTCGATGGATTTCATCATGGGATTGCCAGCGTCACAGAGCGGTAACAATTCCATTTGGGTGATTGACGATCTTTTAACCAAGTCGGCACATTTCTTACCGGTACATACAGATTATAATGCGGCTCGCTATGCTCGGCTATTTATAGCGATGATTGTCAGACTCCACGGGGTACCCATTAATATAGTCTCTGATTGAGACAAGATCTTTATTTCCCATTTTTGGCAAAGTTTCCAAGAAGCTATGGGGACCGAATTGAGGTATAGTACCTCTTATCACCCTCAAACATATGGACAAACAGAACGAGTCAACCAAATGTTGGAGGACATGCTTAGAATGTGTGTGCTTGATTTTAAAGGAGGTTGGGAACAATATCTTGCCTTGGTTGAATTTGCTTCTAGTAATTCATACTAATTCACTATCAGGATGGCACCCTATGAAGCATTATATGGTCGACCGTGTAGATCACCTACTTGTTGGTTGGAAATATGAGATAATAAATTTCTTGGACCTAAAATGATCCAAGATACTTCTTCCAAGATTGAGCTCATACGCACTCGCATTCGAATAGCTCAAGATCGTCAAAAAAGTTATGCCGATGAAAATAGAAGGCATGTGGAACTCGAAGTTGGAGATCAAGTTTTAGTGCGGGTATCACCAATGAAAGGTATAACGCGATTTGGGAAGAAAGGGAAACTTGCGCCTCACTATGTAGGCCATTTTCCCATTATTGTTAAAGTAGGCCCTATAGCTTATCAACTTGCTTTGATGGAACGCCTATAATAGATCCATGATGTGTTTCATGTATCTTCATTGAAAAAGTACAAAAGGCATGAAGGAGCTCACTGGCATATTCCCTTAGATGATATCGATTTGCAGCCCGATATTTCATATAAGGAACAACCAGTAGAAATTTTAGATCACGGGGAGAGTAGGCTAAGATCTAGAGTTGTAGCTTTGGTTCGGGTCCAATGGGGACATCATAATATTGAGAAGTCAACCTAGGAACGTGAGGATGATATGTGAGAAAAGTATCCACATCTCTTTTTGCAAGGTACGCCTGAATTTTGAGGGCAAAATTCCCTTATAAGGGGGGAGTATGTAATTGTAAGGACATTTTTGTCCATTATCAATTTGTTATGTCGTACGTCGTTACACCGTTGAAGAAATTCAAGATTCATATCGTCATCAACGGATCCGAATATCAAAGAAAATGAGGAATCAAAAGTCTGACAGGACGGACCGGTCCGCCCAGAGAAAAAGAACCGATCCGACCTCGGACCGGTCCGCCCCTCTACCGGACCGATCCTCCTTGCTGAAGATCTAGTAGACCCCAAATCGGTAGTGAACCGATCCGCCTCCTCCGACCGATCCGCCTGGGATAACTTCAAAAAGATTGTGGTCATATTTTTTAGGCCTAGAAATTCCTTTATAAACCCACTTCCGTGATTTGTTTAGTAAGACTTCTACATACGATTTTCAGAGTTCATAAACTCAAAGTCTTTATCTTTGTGAGTTGCCAAACTCATGTTTTGATTCACACATATTTCCAAATCATTTGTGAATCGTTTTGAAACCCTAGAACACAAACTCTTTTGTTGTTCATACCCTTGTGGAGAAGATCGACCTTCTTCTTCATTGCTGCCCTCCTGGAAAGGGAAACTTCCAGCCGCTGACTACAGATCCGACGCCTGAGGGTAATTCTGTGTCACCCTTGTATTTCATTGTAATCAGTGTAAATTGTACTTTACAAAATTATAGTGAAATAAATGGTTTTGCCCCTTTGGGGGATTTTTCCTCATTTGTGTGTGTTTGAATGTTCTTGCATGCTTTACATCTTATTCAATCACACATGATGCATGTTTAGGGTTTAATTGGGTTAAACTGTGTTTAATTATATAATTTCTTAATTTGAACGCACGCGTATCCTCCTTCAAATTGGTATCAGAGAAGGTTACGCTAATCTATCGCGTATTCCTAAGTTTTCGCAAAATTTTTCTGAGATATCAATTTTCTGAAAATTTGATTTTTGAAAAAGAGCGTGTTCAATGGAGAAATCATATAATAAAATGCCAGTTTTTTATGGTACTAACTATGCATATTGGAAATCCCGCATGAGGTCTGCTTTAAAGGCCATAGATGAACGTGTTTGGATTCTAGTTGAAAGAGGGTGGACACCTCCCTCCGTCACTGTTGAAAATGTGACAAGTTTAAAACCTGTCACTTCATGGACTGAAGATGAATTTAAATGGTCTTCTTTTAATTCTAATGGTTTGAGTGCTATTTCTGGATCCATCACTCCTGATGAGTTCAGACGTATCATGACGTGCACCACGTCAAAAGAGGCATGGGATGTTTTGCAACTTACCCATGAAGGAACTAATGCCGTGAAAGAATCTAAATTGCAAAATTTAACAACTCAATTTGAGACTATCACCATGCTTGAAACTGAATGTTTTGATGATTTTTATGCTAGGCTATTTGATATTGTTAATACTAGCTTTAATCTTGGTGAACATATTCCTAATGCAAGAGTTGTGAAAAAGATTCTTAGATCATTGCCTAAGCGTTTTATCCCTAAAGTCACTGTGCTAAATTCTATGGGTAATTTAAATACGCTAAAATTGGAGGAACTCGTAGGAGACTTGCAAACATATGAAATTGACATGTTTCCTAAATCTGTGAAGTCTAAAGATAAGGGAATTGCACTTAATGCCCAAGAGAGAAAAAGTAAGGGGACGGCAAGAAAGAGAGTAGAGTCATCTAGAAAGAAAGAGAGTGAAACTTCTGATTCTGAGTGTGACTTTGACTTAGATGATTTGGTTCTATTTGCTAAAAACTATAAGAAAATTCTCAAATTTAAGAAAAGTGGAAATTTTAAAGATAAGAAGAATTTTCAGAAAAATATGTTTGAAAAGAAAAATGAGAAAGATGCTAAAAACCCTCCTAAGAAAGACAGTGAGAGATGATGAGTGCGACGGTAGGGGACATGGAGTTTTTAAGTGTGCTACTGGCCTGAATAGAAAAAAAGGCAAAGTTGTCCTTAATGCTACCCTTAGCGACAACAGTGAGGTCGAGTCGGTGGACTCAGGAGATGAGTCACCGCATGAGTGTAACTTCACCGCATTCATGGCTAGCCATGTCAGCACGATGAGTACTTCTCACGATGATGAGGATGCTGCATCACAAGAACACCTTGACAGTGAGATCGATGTGAGTGAGGGGGAGGATGACTCAAGTGAGAGCGAGAGTGATATTCAACGCGCCTACGCTGAGTTATATTCTAAGTCATTTAAAACTAAAAATCGTAACAAAGCGTTAGTTCTTAAGATCACCGGCTTAGAGGAAGATTTAAGAAAAGCGAGAAAGAGAGAGTCCTCCACCTGCACCGCCCTGAGAGAGAGAGAATCCGCCTGTGTTAAGAAAGAGAATTTGTTTAGAGAGAGAGAGAGTTATTTTGAGAAAGAAAGAGGGCACTTGACTAAACAAGTGGCTAGTCTTACGAGTGAGCTCCATTCCTCCGTGGAGACTCGAAAGAAACTAGAAGCCCTTGTTACCCAGCTGACTCATGATCTTGAGATAGCACGAAAAGTCAAGGTACAAATCGAGGACATATCTGGGAAAATTGGAAAGATGTTCCTCGGCCCCGCTTTAGGTTTTGGTGATAGACAGGGAATAGGTTATGATGGTGCCTCCACGTCCCAAATTGCACCTAGACCAGTTCCTGAGTTTACTATGACTCCTTATGGCCATCATCAAAAACCTCGAAGGAGAATTCGACCAAGAAAAGCAAACCAAGGACCACCTTTGATTGTGTTCTTTTGTACTTATTGCAAAAGAAAAGGCCACCTCAGGGAGTTTTGCTATAGCATGGGTCGAACACGACATACCTCTTCTACACCACGTCATACAGACGAATTTGCCAGTCTGAGAGAGCGTGTTGAGTTCTTAGCCGCCACATCACAGAGTTTGATGGAGGAATTTCGACGAATGTCTTTGTCGGCAGTGAATGCTCCTCACGTTTCGGCTAAAACCAACAACAACAAGGGTAAGCAAAAGGTTACCACTTCTTGGGTGCCTACGAAAGATAAGAAGGCTCTTATTTTTCATGTTTCTCTCAAAGAACATAATACCTCACAGTGGTATTTTGATAGTGGATGCTCCAGACACATGACAGGTGATGTCTCATTTTTTACCCACCTTGAGGATTATAAGGATGGTAGAGTCACCTCTGGAGATGGGAGAAAGTCTAGCATTATGGGATGAGGTACTGTGGAGTTACCAGGATTTCCTAAGATAGAGAATGTTTTATACGTCAAAGGTTTGAAAGCAAACCTTCTCAGCATTAGCCAGCTGTGCGACGCTGACTTTGCAGTAAAGTTTAACCGGGATGCGTGTAATGTCTATAATCAAGCCGGTAAACTTTTAGTGCAAGGGGTAAGGACCAAGGATAATTGATATGGGACTGTACCTACTTCCTCACTTGTCTACAACAGCACCACGATAACTCCTATGTATTTGTGGCACTAACGTCTAGGCCACGTGAACGTTAGAGATTTGACTCGTCTAGCTAAAAAGGACCTAGTACGTGGCTTACCATCTCTTGGAAAGTTAACTTCCACGGTTTGTGGACCCAGTCAGTTGGGAAAGAAAATTCGGAGCCCTCATAAGAAGGTGCATTCCATTACCAAGTCCCGAGTTCTTGAGCTGATTCACATGGATCTTATGGGTCCTAATCATACTGAGAGTTTGGGTGGTAAGAGGTATATCCTTGTGATGGTAGATGATTTCTCCAGATACTCCATTGTAGGTTTTCTGAGAGAGAAATCCAATGCTATAGAGTTCTTAACGACTAAGTGCCGTGCCGTGCAAAATCAACACGGAGTCACTATTAATAAGATACGTAGTGACAACGGCACTGAATTTAAGGAAGCAAAGGTAGACTCTTATTGTGATAGCCTTAGGATCAAACATGAGTTTTTTGCTATGAAGACTCCTCAGCAAAATGGGATTGTTGAGAGAAAGAATAGAACGATTCAGGAGATGGCTAGATCTATGCTTCTAGGTCGTAATGTTTATAGGACATTTTGGGCAGAGGCAGTGTCTACTGCATGCCACACAGTGAATAGGGTTTACTTGCGTCCACACACACTTAAGACGCCTTATGAATTGTGGACTGCAAAGAAACCCAACCTGACATATTTTCATATTTTTGGGAGTAAATGCTACATCCTATGGGATAGAGAGCAATTAGGAAAGTTTGACTCCCGGAGTGACGAGGGAATATTTCTAGGATATTCGTCGAATAGTAGAGCGTACCGGGTTTTTAACCTGAAGAGCTCTAATGTTATTGAATCAATAAATGTTACTATGCAAGATGACGAACCTCCGACGGCTATTGATCCTAACCTTCAGTGTGAGGATGAGGACTCTTCTGACAGTGATCTACTTGTCCCTCACCCACACTCTGTGGACCCTACTCCTGTGTTAGGGGACACGCCTTCTTGGGTTCGCAAGATTCATGATCCTGCATCCATTTTAGGTGATCCCACTCTTGGGGTCAAGACTCGTGCTCAGCTAGAGAACGTCGTTAGCCACTTTTGCTACACGTCCAAAGTCGAGACCAAGAATTATAAAGAAGCTCTTAAGGATGAACACTGGATATCTGCCATGCAGGATGAGTTATTTCAATTTGAAAAGAACAATGTCTGGGAACTTGTCCCCCGACCTAGTGATACTAAAGTGATAGGTACCTGGTGGATTTTCAAGAATAAAATGGATGAAAATGGAACCATATTAGAAACAAGGCTAGGTTGGTCGCTCAAGGCTACACAGAGATTGAGGGTGTAGATTTTGGGGAGACATTTGCTCCTGTTGTGAGGCTCGAATTCGTTCGCTTACTACTCGCCATCGCATGTCATCTGCGCTTCAAGTTATATCAGATGGATGTCAAGAGTACCTTTCTGAATGGCATTCTACAGGAGGAGATTTATATGGAACAACCAAAAGGGTTTGAAGACCCTAAGCACCCTGAGCACGTTTTTTATCTGAGGAAAACCTTGTATGGTTTGAAGCAAGCACCCCGTGCTTGGTACGAGAGGCTTACTTCCTATCTCTTAGCCTGTGGCTTCAAAAGAGGGGGAGTAGATATGACGTTGTTCGTCAGGAGAGATGACGGTGCAATTTTGGTTGCCCAGGTCTATGTGGACGACATAGTCTTTGGATCCACGTTCTCTCAACATGCTCATCACTTTGAAGAAGAGATGAAAAGTGAGTTTGAGATGAGCATGGTTGGTGAGCTTACTTTCTTCCTTGGTCTCCAGGTTCGTTAACTAGAGGATGGGATGCTCATCTCCCAATCCAAGTATGCTAGAGACCTAGTGAAGAAATTTGGTTTAGACTCAGCTAAGCATGCACGTACACCTATGAGTACCACTACCAAGCTTAGTAAGGACACTTCAGGCAAGGACGTAGAGCAAACCTTATATCGGAGTATGATAGGCAGTCTTCTCTACTTGACTGCCAGTCGTCCCGACATAGCCTTTAGTGTTGGAGTTTGTGCACGATATCAGGCATCCCCGAAAGAGTCACATTTACTTGCTCTAAAATGTATTATTAAATACATGAGTGGGACTCTCTCATACGGTATTTGGTATTCCTTTGATACTGATGACCGTTTGTCCGCCTATTCAGATGTCGATTGGGCCGGGGCTGTAGATGGTTGTAAGACCATTTCTGGTGGGTGTTTCTATTTTGGTTCTGCTCTTGTCTCCTGGTTGAGCAAGAAGCAAAAATCCATCTCTTTATCCACTGCGGAGGCTGAGTACATAGCCGCCGGGAGTTGTTGCACGCAACTCTTGTAGATGAAGCAAATGTTGGAGGATTATGGGATTTCACAGGACACCATGATCATCTCCTGTGATAACATGGGCGCGATTCACATATCCCGCAATCCCGTCCAATATTCGCGCACAAAGCACATCAGGTTACGCGAGCACTTCCTACGTCAGTTAGTTGAGGAGAAGGTCGTATCCCTGAGTTTTGTTTCTACCGACCATCAATTAGTCGATATTTTTACAAAACCTTTAGATGCCCTTAGATTTGAGAGTCTTAGAAAGTCTTTGGGGATTTGCACAGTTGACTGAGGGGTTGGTTCGTGTATAGCATAGGTTGCATTGTCTTTATCATATAATCTGATGCCTATTGCTAGCTTGTATCATTAGTTTGTTGCCTATTTACTTTTTACATTTCTTTTTATAAAATTTTTAGAAAAACTCAAAAAGATTTTATTTTGATAAAATTTTTGAAAAATCCAAAAAGATTTCTGTTTTGCACCTTTTATGGATGAGCATTTAAGATAGCCAAGTCATAACTTCACTTTATATATTCATGTGACTGTTTGATAGAGATTTGAGATGCTACATCATTTCATCCATGTGCTTTACATTTATTAGAGTCTTTGAGATGTGATTAGATATATCTTTTTACATGTTTGACTCCTATCTCCTTTATTACACACATGCACGGCTTTATTTGATTATTGTACTTATCTATCACATGTTGGCTTGAGTGTTTCCATCTCAATTTTGTCTATCCAACTTATAATATGCGATAAAACTTGACAAGATTGGAATGCATGTAAAAACCGTTTTGTGAGACTGAGTGATTGTTTAAGAATGGGGAGGGGCTGCGAAAGGTCATTATCTATTCTTTGCGCAAAATCCACCGTTCAAAAGGACCTAAAAATGGAGGAATTTTATTATCCGAGGTCCAAAGAGGTTAAAAGATCCTCGAAAAATTTTAAAGGCAATAAAAGTCATATATGCCAATTATGGGCCATTAGGTTTCACCATCAATTCTCCAAAGTTTGAGAATTTAGAACGCCTTTATTTAAAATATAAATATGAGGGAGTTTGGTTGGAGAATATAAACGGGTTTTCACTTCCTTGAAAGTCCTGAAAAAGCATGAAATAGTTTTGGACGTTATTGATGTGGAAATCACTTTGAGCTTTGATTTGTTGATTTGATTGAGTCAATATCTCATATTACCACCTTTTTTTTTACACCAAAGGAAGATTTTGAGTTCATTCGTTAGGAGTATCCAATATTCATCGTGCACATATGTCATGTTTGTATGCATTGATTTTCCTATCGAATTTTGATCACACCTATTCATTTACGATATCACCGACTTGGTTGTTTTGTGTTCATTCATGGTCCGCACTCTACTTGTTTGATTTATTCATCTCAATTATCTATTTGGGGACATCATAAAAAGAGGGATAAAGAATTATCACATTATATGTGGGAGTTTTGAAGTGTTGAGTTTTTTTATCACAAATCGGTATATCTGTTTATCTCGTTTCAAACTCGATACGTCACTTGGTATTTTGCTTTATCTCATTTGTGTAGGTACCATCTGATGATCTCTAAATTGCATACCCTGATGAGAAAAGAGTTGAGATTCCTGAAGATTCAAAGATCAAACGATGAAGTCTTATTCATCTGTATCGTTCCAGTTTTGGGTTCATGGAAGGGTAGATTTGTATAGGCATTTTTATTGTTTGATAATTAGGATGTTTGTTTTTATGAATGTACCGGCAAAGACATAGGGGGAGATTTGTAAGGACATTTTTGTCCATTATCAATTTGTTATGTTGTACGTCGTTACACCGTTGGAGAAATTTAAGATTCATATCGTCATCAACAGATCCGAATATCAAAGAAGATGAGGAATCAAAAGTCTGACAGGCCAGACCGATCCGCCCAAAGAAAAAGAACTGATCCGACCCCGGACCGGTCTGCCCCTCTATCGGACTGATCCGCCTTGATTAAGATCCAGTAGACCCCGGACCTGTAGCGAACCGATAAAGCCAAAATTAAAACGAATCGATCTGCCTCCTCGGACCGATCCGCCTCAGACCCGGACCGGTCTGCCTGGGGTAACTTCAAACAGATCGTGGTCAGATTTTTTAGGCCTAGCTATTCCTTTATAAACCAACTTCCATGATTAGTTTAGTAAGACTTCTACATACGATTTTCAGAGTTCATAAACTCAAAGTCTTCATCTTTGGGAGTTGCCAAACTCATGTTTTGATTCACACATATTTCCAAATCATTTGTGAATCGTTTTGAAACCATAGAACACTAACTCTTTTGCTGTTCATATCCTTGTGGAGAAGACCGACCTTCTTCTTCATTCCTGCCCTCTTAGAAAGGGAAACTTTCAGTCGCTGACTACAGGTCCGACGCTTGAGGGTAATTCTGTGTCACCTTTGTATTTTATTGTAATCCATGTAAATTGTACTTTACAAAATTATAGTGAAATAAGTGATTTTGCCCCTTTGGGGGATTTTTTCTCATTTGTGTGTGTTTGAATGTTCTTGCATGCTTTACATCTTATTCAATCACACGTGATGCATGTTTAGGGTTTGATTGGGTTAAACTGTGTTTAATTATATAATTTCTTAATTTGAACGCACGCGCATCCTCCTTCAGTAATAACCTTACTTTTGAGTAATTGAATTTATATTAATTTACCATGTGAGGTAATTATATAAAATATTGGAGGATGGAGTAAATAATATCTAAGTGAGTAAAAGATAATATTTACCAGATTCTTGCATATTTACTATTATGTGAATCTAAATAGCATCATGTCTTATTTTGTAATGTCGTGTGCTAAAAACGACAGTCATGGTTTAAAATGAAGAGGGATATGAAAATAATTTATATTATTCTGGATGTCAGTTTAGAGGGCGTAGTTAGTCTCGAAATATTCGAGATAGTCAAAATAAGTGTCATATTGTATTTTTGGAGTTCCGGGCATTTTTGACAGGTTATGACTTAATTGTGTAATTATGAGTCATTTTAATGGTGTATTAACATTTGAGGTTAGAAATAAGTGTTAAGTGCACGATTTAAGTTTTCCAACCCTTTCATTCCTCTTATATGTTCCTAAACCTAGAGAGAAAGATAGAGAAAGAGAATTGTGGAGAAAAAGAAGAGAAAGGAGAAGAATTTAAGAAATTGGGGCGTGATCTTGCATCTACCTCTCGAGAATCCGAGATTTCAGCTTAAGGCAAGTTTCTAACTAGCTAATATATGATTTAATGTGAGTAATTTGTTATGATAGTTGTGTAATTGGATAATGGGAACAAATAGTAGGTTTTTTGATAAATTTTGGATGTTTAACCCTTGAATCTTGGAGTTGTATGGATTAAGTTAGTTATATGGATTTATTGGGGTGTATAATTGTTGTGGTTATGTGGTTGGGTGATGAGAATGAAGGAAGTGTAAGAATAAGGAGTTTAGGTTTTGGATTCAATCTTGTAGAAGAATAGAAATTCAAGGGTCTGCTAGGCGCGGTCGACCACGGTCCTAGGACCGGTAGACCGGGCCTTCAGGGGAAAGCCTACTTCTTTCTTATATAAGTATAAAATTTGAGCGTGGTCGACCGTGGTCCCAGGACCGGTCAACCGGGCTTCCTAACATAAGCCTACTACATTCTTTTGTAGACAAAACCATTGAGGCGCGGTCGACCGCGGTCCCATGACCGGTCGACCGGTCCCCTGTTTTTCACTTTTAAATCCCTAATTCTTTCTATCTTATTTCTTTTAAGATAGGGACTTAGGAACCTTCTTGAATGAAGTAAAACTAGAGTATTAGAGTCTAGTAGTAAGGTATTTAAGAACCTAAGTAGAAATGACAGTTCGGGCTTAGTTCAGGAATCAATTTAGTTAGTTAAATTAGTTGAAGATAAATGATTCTTTATTATAATGAACTAGTCTATACCTAGGGAGAATTAGAGTGAGTTAATGTCGACTTCTGAAATTGCATTGAAGAATATCATACATGAGGGGTTATAGATGGAATGTTAATTAAGGGGGATTTATATTGGGGATAATTAAACATTAAGGTTTATAATGATGATTTTAAATGCTTATGGCTCCGGACAAAATGTAATGCATACTTGATAAAGTAAATAACTTGTGAATGATAAATTTGCTTATGCACACCTCTCTAAATGCTATCATAAGGGAACTTACGCGTATGAGGTGAAATCCCCTGGCTAGTGAATATAAGGCGAACATAGTCCTCGGCCATAGGACCGGTTATATCATATTGTGTGATTATTGTTCGAAGTGAGGTAATTTCGGGTGTGGTTATGACTCACTATCGAAGGTATATGGCCGCTTCCCGACATTATGCGATGTAGGATGCCCAGGTTGTCTTGATGATAGGCCTTGGAAGATGATAGCTATTTAGGGGCACGCCCAGTGGGGAAACCGGAAGGGCCATCTTAGAATCGTTATATGTTGTGAAATATAACTATTCATATTAAAGTGAGATATTATTGATGACAAAGCACTCTATGAATTAAACTTCTTGAAAATGTCTCCTGAAGAGATTTGGAACGTTGAAATGAAATTGTCTAGAAAGGGAATTGAATTCTATATAGTAATTTTTTATTCGTATTATATTGCATAATTAGAATGTGTTCATGATTTTAGATTCAGTAGTTAGATTCTTATCATTATTCATGATGATTAGATTGTCCGTGACTGTCATGCATTTTATTCACATGGTGATCATAAAATCAGGCCCTGGCCTGATCATATTTCTTTGTTTTGCATGAATATAATATTCGCCCAGTTGCTCCGCTGTAAGGATGCCCGTATTGACTTTTCTATCCCAGTGTCTTGGAGTTGTAACACCTTGAGGATGTTACGGGATATTTTGATATAGACGCTTCCATCTTTTGTATTCTAGTTATGAACGGTTACACGTTGGGGCGTGCTTCCCAAGTTTTGTACTTGTATGATATTATGAAATGTTATACTTTAATACTCAGTGTAACCTTGTTGTAAGTGTCTATTAACCAACAACTTATTTGGTTATTTTGATGTATATGATGGTTGATAGATTATCTGTCTTTAGTTATATCCACCTTCTTTTCAATTGGGATTGTTTAAATGCTTTCTTTAACTTACAAGAAAAAAAATTGACAATCCGTTTTCTAAAATAATGGGTGGTTATCTCATATAATTATTATATTACTGTGATGCTAAGAATAGACCATCTATGATTCCTGTTAATATTGGAGTATCGGGCTGGCCACCTCTTATTTTAATAAGCGGGGTGTCACAGGTGAGTAGTCATTTCAAAAAATAAAGAGCGTATGGATGAGAATCCAACCCCTATAATTACTATTTGTCCACCAAAGTGTATCA
This sequence comes from Sambucus nigra, assembly GCA_949130495.1. Taxonomy (NCBI): domain Eukaryota; kingdom Viridiplantae; phylum Streptophyta; class Magnoliopsida; order Dipsacales; family Adoxaceae; genus Sambucus; species Sambucus nigra. The sequence goes on along the minus strand of OX422208.1, from coordinate 526,511,991 downwards.
ATTGGAAAGAGGTAAACAAACGGTATAATTTTCTATTTTTAAAAATAATCATGAATTAAATGGGGATAATCAATTGTGTGAGGAGAAAAAAATTGATAATCTTGACACATATAATAGTTCTGGTGATTTGGATGTGGATTATTGTCGAGATTTTTCTCCTAATTTCATTGAGAAAATTGTTGCTTCCTTTTAGATGTGGGAAAATTTATTTGAGGATTCGTCATCCGATTTTAGTGATACTTCAAGTATTTATGACGGCCCTCTTATTTTTTATGAAGAAAGCGTATCGCTCTGTGATACCTCCTCTTTCCGTGTTTTTCATAATGTCTCACATTTAGGAGTGGAGTATGCATCCCCAATTTTACGTGATTATTTTCGAAAAAAGGATAGTAAATATTTGGATCCTTATTGCAATTTATTACCCCCGTGTCAGGTATCGGCATGTGATTCGTGCGATTCAAATTTGTTTATTATTGATGATGTCGGTGCACACCATTATGACCATGGATTTAGGGTTGAAAATTTTATTGTGTGGTCATTCTTTCAATTTTATGATGTTTTGGCCCATAGTGCTACAAAGTTTATTAATTGGAATGACCCACAATTATTTCGATTATTAATCTAAGGTGATGATGGTAATTATCATGGATTTGTATATTATTAGTGTATTTTTTTTTATTTTTATTTTAAATTTAGTTAACATAATATCATCGTTTTACTTCTTTACTTTATTTTTTTGTTCATATTTTTATTTGAGCCTACATTGAGGACAATGTAAAATTTAGGTTTGGGGGTAAGGATGATAATTTTGAAAAAAAAAATTAGAAAAATATCAAAAATCCAAAAAGATTTTCAATATAACTGAGTTTTGAAACGATATCTTAATACAGAATTAATTTATGGATCTCTCAACTTATTATTTTTTTTACACATTAGCCGTATAATATGATCGAAAATGGATATTTAGGCGAAAGCTAATGCTTAACGAATAAATGTGTAGATTTTTGCCCGGTGAGATATGTGCCATTCATTGTTTTCGGGAGATTTAAATCAATCCGAGTTAAAACAACTCAAACTTTTCTTCAGTGATAAATTCGTCGATGATCTCAAATTCTTTGTTTTGTTCGATTATTGAAAACAGAAAGTCAAAATGTGAATCTTAAGCACTAGAAGTCTTATTAAGTCATCTTAAGACACAAATCAACTTAATAAAACCTGATAAATGAGATTAGGCGATCGTTTGAAAGCCCAAAAATTAGGCCTAAATCGGCCTTTTTACATTATTCCATTTGAGCCAAAAAGAAAATAACCCGTTATCCTACCCAACTCCACCAAGGAGTTTGCCCATAAAAATAAGTCATAATCATTTTCTAAGAATACTAGGGTAAAATTACGGTTTGGAAAGGGCCAAAAAGAAAAAAATAGTTTGTAAAAGAATGATATGTGAAAAAAGAAAGAAAGAAAGAGAGAAAGAAAGAAAGAAAGAAAGAAAGAAAAAGATGAAAGAAAAATGTGAGTTGAAAAGAAAAAAAAAAGGATAAAGAAAATAAAAATGGAGGTTAAAAGAAAAAGTGCCTAAAAGTCAAATTACAGAGAAAAAACCCTCTATATTCTTAGAAATTTTGAACTCCAAAAATCATTCTTTGTACCAAAAATCCGATCCTACAGTACAACCAAAGAAAGTACTAATCGATCTCAAGTGAAATTAGTTATAGTGTGGAAAGAAGATGAATAGGATCTATGGTGTGATTCAATGTTTTCAAAACATAATCGATGTTCCATTCATGAAATCATATTCATCCACCATAAAAAATCCATTTTTCATCATCTATACGTGAAAATTGTTCATTTAAATTTACTCTTTTATTCACATATACCGAGAGAAAATTACCCATTCCCGATTGTTCGATTGAGAGTGCATCCCGTGAAATTTTGAAATCAAAACGAACTTTCGGATAAGAAATATAACGAACAAATCTTTCAAAATGGACGGTTATATTGCTATGCACACACACACGCACACGATAAGTTGACATTGAAAAATGAAGTTATGTTATATTCATGAAGTTTGCATTCAAATTTGGTTATATTACTTTTGAGTCTTTGTATTGAGTGAAGATTTTGAATTTTATGAGTATATTCACTGCAAACCTTCACGAAATAAAACTCGTCCACTAGGGTAACCTAGGGGTTTAACGGCTTGTTGCACATGATAAGTACAATCGTGATTCCTACGAAAGTGAGTTAGATTTTAAAATTTTTGTTTTGCTTGAGGACTAGCAAAGTTTAGGTTTGGGGGTAATTGATGAGTGAATTATTTTGTATATTTTATACCCAAATTTATACCTTGTTAGTCCCACTTTATGTTATTTAATTAGTTATTAGGACTATTTTATTAAAAAAAGAAAAAGAAAAGGCAACAATGATTGAATTTGGATTCAAAATGGCAATTTTAAACCAAAAATGGGCACTTCGATAATTTTATAATATTCTTGTGCTAATTTGTGAAAAAAGTTGCCCAGTGAAAATTTTACAGATAATGATGGAATTTGGTGCAAATTGATGGTCAACTCGAAAAAGGCGCGAAAAACTGATTTTTACGATCGTTCGAAAAAAGTCGGGAATTTTTATTCTCCGATTTGGATGAAACTCGGCAAGCGTGTTCAGCAAGAAAAGATAATAGTTTTCGAATGGGAGGAAATTCGGTCATTTATCCCGATCCAAAGATTAAAGAGGAGGAGAGAGAGCTTCCAACACTATTCGGCCAATCAGGAAGAGTCCCACCATAAGTTAAATACCTCACCACTTATCCTATAAAAAGGACTTTTCGGCTCATAGTTTAAGGGACGATTTCCAGGGAGTGATATTTTAGAGATTGTATTTTATTTAAGGGCAAAGTCTTTCTCGTTTTTTTAGAGGATTGAAGATTATTTTGAGAGAACTATTTGTAAGTTTGATTTATTGATGAAAATCTCTACTCATTCTTGCAATTTCTCTTTCTTTATGATAGCTTGATTATTATATTAGGATTAGGGTGAAGTTTATCATAGTTAGCTAATATTGTCACATTAATTTGATTGTTGTTTATTCCCTACTTGTTTTAATTGCTATTAAAGATTAGGTATTCATTTTAAAATGACACGAGAGTGTGTTTTAAAACCTTCAAAATTATTTTGTCAAATCATGTTTTGAGATTTAAAAATAGTAATTTTGGATGGATTGTGCTTGCACTTTGATTGTTTTGATAATTCATACTTAAATACATTTGCGAATTTTAAAACTTGTATTTTCTAAGGGGATAGGAATTTTTGACGTCTATTAGAGACATTAAAAATATTTTGAACATGACTTTCATATTTTACGAATTAAACGCGACGAGAGTCTGTTTAATTTGAGTTTCAAAAGGGAGTGACAATATCAGATTAGTGTGCAATATTAGTTACGCGATAAATGGACCGCGAATCCTAATTATTTCCTAACTGATTACAAATCTCTTATGTTACTCTCATTTATCATAGCTGCTTTTATTTTGTGTAGTTTATAATTATTCTCTAACCCATTTGAGCTAGTTCGACAGTTGTAATTCTTTTAAAAGTTAAAATTGACAAATCTCTGTGGGTTCGACCCGTACTTATACTCGCTATTCTATAATAGCCCGTGCACTTGCAGTATTTAATAAAATTGACAAACACATATCCACTCATGATCTTTTGGATATATCATAAGTTTTTTCAACTTCTCCAAATAAAGAACCACAAAATATCACACATACAGTTAAGGAATTAGACAATCTTTTACAAGTCTCTTTACGCTCCAAACTCTTAGTAAAACCATAAAACTTTGTCATTCCTCATAATGTGGCATCGCAACAATGTGTAGTAAACTGTGAGGTACACTCCATGACATAAAACTTTGTCATTCCTCATATAAGAATGCATTCTTAACGTTTTTTCTCAATGTTTAGAAGACTTAGGAGAAAATAAAATCAATCTCATGAAGCACCAATGACAGCCTTAAATAAAAGGAATAATGATCAAACATTACATTTGGATATATAAAAATATCTCAAGGAGTATATCATCTAAAAGGCATAAAAATGATTGTATCAAAAATATTTTTTATAATTTTCCAATTAAAGGTATATACTATCAAAACAAAATCATATCATTGGATAATAAGCAGATAAATGGAGTACAAAATCCTAGACATGTAACACGTGCAAAACCTATTTCCTTGGTTCAAAGCCTAAATATAAAATAAAAAGGATGAAGACACTATTATATGGGATATCAATACTACAATAATGCTTCATAGAAATTTTACCACAAATATAAATTCAAATTAACAAAAGAACACAAAGATGTACGTGGTACGGTAGGATTTCCTGCCTACGTCCATAGAGAAGGAAAAGCAAGGTCTTATTACTTCCAGAAAGAGAGTAAGAAGACAACTTGGAATGTAAGGGATGCTAGATGAGAGTCCAAGACATGTGTATCATATTGTGCTATATACCCATTTATCATTAGGGTTGTGACTATTTATAGATAAAAGAGTCATAATCACCTGGATTATGATATAAGACTTTTCTAACGGAATCATTGATCTTATCTCTGAAGTAGTTAAGTTATTCTAGAACTGTATACGATCATATTTATTGTTATCTCCGAAGATACTTAAAGTTGATCCATGATCTCCGAAAGACCAAATCACTATAATTTTTTAGGTGCCACATAGCATACCCCGCTCATAATCCCTTCAACTATCCCAGAATTGGATTATTTCTCTTTAAACCTGGACAGCCTAATTCTTCATTATCGCATTGTCCATGTGTGATGTGGATTTCCTTATTATATTTTACTTCATTTCCATGCGCCCCACTTATTTCTTAATGGGAGTGAAATAATGATATTATGCGCACGTAATCCTTGTGTTTACCATTTTGTGTAGCGTAGGTTGGATCCCATAAGTAATCATTATGCATGGCATGGGGAGCGTTTAGTAGTGAGGCTCTCTTTCTAAGAGATCCTTCACTTCAGTTACCCTTGGTGGCAAAGAATATAAGGGGTTTTAAAAGACCCCTTTGACTCTTTACCTGAAGACAAAGGTACAAAAAAACTTCATTTTATTTCCCTCTCTCTCTTACTTGAATGCCAGAGAAATCATTCCCAAGAAATCATCATCTTATTTATATTTTCTTCTTTATTTCTTTCTCTATCCATGTTTGGGCGTGTGATAAAGTACAAATTGACCTCAAAGAATGACTTTGAGTCATTTCATAGAAAAAAATTTAAGGCTCCATCAAAATATGCACTTAGCTTAATGATGGCGATGTATATGACATTGACGGCGAGGTTTGGTTTATGATGGTAGCCATAATCGGGAGGTTCGTTTCACCCTCCAACCATTATTAGTGAAAGGACTTCATTTTTATGGAATACTTCTAATCCAAGAAAATGGAAGCTTTTTCAGATTGTAATGGGTATAGTTGCCATAAACCAATTTTTAGAGACTAACCTAGGCCTAAATGAAATCAGATATGGCTATATCTTGAGGACGTATCCTGGGGATAGAACATACCATTTACCAGCCAGGGACAAGTCTCGCAACTTGGTCACTTGGCTTTCTAGTACCAAAGAGACACTGATAGAGATATCTCGGTATTATCTGGATAACTTTATGGTGAGAACTATGAAATCATTAGGCTATATGGCTTAGGACCAAATTCGCAAAATACACTCCGAGATTCAAATTCATAACACAGATTTCAAATTCAATTAGGCCAGCAGGTTGACACTTTCCAAATTTTAGTCTAGGTACTAAATTCTACATGAGCATGCATGATTTGACACGTAAATAGAAATCATAACCACGACGTAGTGATGAACAAGGAAAATCTAAATGGGAAAAACCTTGGACATCCAAGCCTAGACAAAATCCACTACGAATACGTTTTTATAAGAAGACACAAAATACTTACAGACTTGATACACAACAAGACCCATTGATGCCGTCTTCCACACTTTCGTCTATAGCACATGTAGCTCCAACACGTTGCATGACACCATCTGTGTCTCGGTATCCACAAAAATTCAAACATTGTCTCCAACTCGTGCGGAGGTCCACCGTACACAATCAGTGATTAATGTAGGAGAATACTATTCTGGGTTTTAGTTCTTGAAAAATGAACCAAAAAAATCACATAAATGTTGGAGACATTTTTATCGGAGAATATTTTCTTTTCTTAAAAGTTCAAAGTGAATGGCTTTTGATTATTCCCGAGTCCCTTTTGATTTCAAAGAGTGGAAGTAGTGGACAAGGGAGGTTGAGGAGAACAATTGCTAAAAAAATGAATTTTTCAAAAACTGCAGTTGACGTTCGAATGACATACTAGTCTCATTTGAACGACATGGCCAAATATCATTTGAACAAGATGAGAACGGGGATTCAAATAACAATTCATCCAAGACCCTCAAGAGACCTCGTTTAAAGTCGTTCGAACGAACTTGTTAGCACGACTTGGGAAAGTTATGAAAAATAATATGAATTTTATGATTTGTAAAAACAACAAGAAGACTATAAAATGTTTCTCTAACAAAACTTTAAAAATCGGGTCATATAACTTTGGGGGAAAAGGAGTGTTTGGATTGTTGATGTGAAGTCTTCAATACGATAAAATTCCGGATGTTCAATATCATCAACGTGGATTGTAATATGACACCAAAAGACCTTAAATGTTTTATCTGGAGGAAATAGCCAATACTACAAATTGACTCGATTTAAAAATTTGTCCTTACAAATCTCCCCCCTTGGATATTCTAGGATCAAACATAAAAAATAAGAAGACTTGGAATTTGCTAAGCCAGACCGTCAAGACGATCATAAATCCCATCCCCAAAACCCAAACGAAAAATGGACAGACTCGACTTCCTAACAACCTAGCTGCTTGAAAATCTTTGTAGTAAAAAATTTGGCAAATAATTAAGTGGCCTACAGACAAAAAATGACAAACATATAAACGCATCTGGAAAAAATATAAATAATCAATTAAAATATCCTCCCCCCATGTTCTCTCTTTTTTTCCTGGAATAGACAAAGGGGTAGAATAACACCTGCAATGTTAGTGAATAAATAATGAAGCTCAATATAGATAAAATTATACACTAACAAGAGTGCACAATAACCATAGCACAATAGAGATTATAAATCATCCAAAAGATCGATACATGATAAGGATAAACAAAAGATGATTAACATTTTGAATCCCAATAAAATAAATGTGCCATAAATAAATATTCAAAGTTAAATGTGGATAAAGTATATATGATCTAATATCAGGTTCAAATGAGAGTAAAAAATAATGAAAATAGAAAGCTCTCTCTCACATGTACATTAAAAGGAAATGCATATAAAAAGGAGTCACTATGATGGATTATCTGGGGAATCATCTGGAGTATCATCACTAAGAGAAGATCTGGCATCTGAAGGTCCTGCACCACGTCGCATCTCAGCATGGTGAAGCTCCTCAAAGTGATGAATCATAAGAGAACCACACCGTGCATGAGTCTCCTCTCTATGAGCATAAGCCTCCTCAAACCTCTATATATCTTTCTTCATAGAGGTAATGAACTCCTGCATCATATCCATATCCTGATGCCGATCCTCTTGAATTTGCTCAACTTGTAAATGCATCAACCTAAGTTCCTCCAACTCCGAAGAGGGATGACGACAAGAGGTAGAGGGTCTGGATTGAGAGGGTGTAGATGAGGAAGTAGAGTGAGATGACTCATAATGGAATAGAGTAGGGTGAGGAGTGCCTCGAGGAATATGACCTTGAGAACGACCAATAAATGAATTATCGATGGTCTAGTAATGGGTCACAAGTATACCAGTAGGGAGAAGAGGGTAACCAATGCAAGACAATGCCTAGTGACTAGAACGACGAACGGTAAAGCCTATCAATCAGGCGCGGAGGGGGAAATCCTAACAGGTTGAATATCACTAAAAATATGAGCAGGGATATCAATAGAAACACTAATACTAATAGCATACATCAGACGCACGTGATCAGGTGTAATCTGAGTATGATTTTCACATGAAATAAGACAGCACAAACGATCCAATTAAAGATCATAAAATCAACCTTCAAGTTCCTATGATATAAAATAGATGTGTCGGGCCCTAACGACTCAAAGAATGTCTCATATACAAAGTCAAGGTCAGATCTTGCATCACCGGGCCAAAGGAAGGTAGGGTTGGCCACTCGAGGTAAACTAGCAAAGCAAGCAATAGAATTGACAGTAATCACATTTCCTCATCACGAACCTTAGAAACCAGGCCCCTCTTACTAACAAGAATAGTAAGTAAAAACTCTCGGATGAGGTCAGGGTAAATAGGATCACGGAGGTTGAAAATGGGGTCCTAACCTCGAGTGGCAAGCCAAGTGAAAACAATGGTTCCGGATAAAGAGATTAGGTTAATGATCTTTTCTCTAACTATGGACCTAGTTGGGAAACCTAGGGTGTGGAAGAGGGTGTGATTAGCGTGCGTTCCCCAATGAAGTCGAAGGTTATGAATAGTAAAGTCTTCATCCGAGGAGAGTTCCTCATGAGATTGAGTCGCACACCAGGGAATTCTACTACGAGACACTAGGTAATCTAGAAATATTTCTAAAACCTACCTAAATAACACCAACCAATCCGCCACACCACCAAAAAGCAACAACAATAAGAAACATTTTGTGACACCCCGCTAATTAAAACCCTGGGTGATCACTCCATTATTATAATTAAACAGGTTACAAAAATGGATCATCCTTAACATCACTGTCGAAAACATATTAATTGTTAATAGCCTATTAAGCCCGGTGCAAATTATAAAAACCTCATTCCTTTTTATCTTAAATTAGCAATAATACCATTGAATATTCATCAACCATAGTCCCAATAATAACAACATTCATTGAATAATAACTAGATTAATCATTTGAATATAACTCATTACCAAAATCCATACATAATCCCTAAAGAAATACTGAGACAAAATATTGGAAATATAAATGGAAATACTGAGTCATAACTGGTGACTAAACATGGATAAACATGCTCGAATGAAATAACTGAGAACTTATTCTAGAATAAATAGGATATGTAATTTTCTAATCACAAGGTCCTACAGCTTCCACAACAATTGCAGCACATCAACCTGGAATGAACTGCTAAATCTGGTGGCCTTGTGGTTGGACACCTAAAATGTTTTGAAAAATATTTGCAATGGGTAAATTCCTAAACATTTTAAAATTATTTTTCAAGTGTTTAAATTCAATAAATTTTAGCAATATAAATATCCATGTCAGATGTGTGTGCTCTCACATGAGTCCTCACCTCTAATTATATTGTGCACATCTAACGTCTCTTGATACTCTTCGCCCACCCACCTTACTAACACACATTCTCTACTAAAAATCCTTATTAGTCATTTATGCCACACAAATCTCTCATTTGATACGTAAATAGATTACTTTCCTCTTTACCAGATTTATAATCACCACATTATTTATTAAGTTTCACATACTCAATTCCAATTTAGATATTCACAATATATATCTTCTACTACACATAACATAGTAGAATAATCATGAGAGAGAGAGTGTGTGTGTGTGTGTGTGTGTGTGTGAGCGCGCGCGCACATGTGTGTGTATATATATAGACATATACTAATATAGCATCCTTAGAGATATAATTCATGATGCGGCATGCTCTACTATCGAGTCCATATGCCCCTCACATAGCAATAAGGACTACCGGTTCGGAATGGCACCTCGAACCATAAATCAATAAGCACGTAATGGCGGAGAATATAGTCCTAAGTCTTTGGGGTACACAGATACCTAACGCATCTAAATGATCGTCACACTATTGTACACTCAAAAAGTGGTCAGCCTTAAGTCCTATGTTCTTGGGAACACATCCAGACCTTGCTGACATCACTAATGTGAGTTTTCCACTACGCATGACCTCCCATGATAACAAGCAGTGTAGGTATGCTTATACACATTAGAATCATACATAACAAACATTCACACAACCCATGTATATTCATATAGTACGTCCCATATATATCTCAATTATTCAACGTACTACTATTTCACACTTTATTTTTTATTCCCATTTATTACAAATATTTCTCACTATTCAAAGAGTTATAATCATCCATTTTACAATTTCAGTAGTTAATATAGCATTATTCTAATTATACAAATCTTGGGTTCATCTCAATTCTCTACGTATCCCCATCTGATTCCCATACGCTAATACATTCAATAATTTTCGATAGCTTCAAGTCTACAATTTTGACTCCTCGACTACCACTAATAATATTCCATTATTTCTCAATAATCCTAAACTGCTCAAGTTATGGTTCCAATAATTTATTTAAAGTTTTACACCTAAACTAACAAAATTGCCATTTTCTGAGCAACCGAATCGGGTTGTAAATTTTCTAGCAGTTTCAACTCCTTGTAGTAAAATTGCAATGTCTCCCTTTACTGAAGTCCAAATGAGTTGATTCAAAGCTTAATATAAAACTAAGACACATACCTTTCCATCCATGTATGGATCTCACTCTAATTCAAAGTACACTCAAAATGGCATCTATTTGAAACCGGGTAAAAAATTCTTACAGATTTCCATCTTATATTCACCAAACAACCCTTTTTTATCATCTTTATATACAAATATAATATGATCCATAATCCATGTTCATAATTTTCACAATCCAAAATTCTCCTTTTATGAAATTCATTCTTTCCAAATTTTCATATCATGAATAAAGTTCAATAATCTCTAATATCATTCTCGAATAAACCCTTAATGATATCTATGAACTTACCATCAAGACAATCCTATTTTTTTCAAGAATCATACTCAATTATAAAACTCAAATTTAATCTCCAATAAAATACATGCTACAATCCCAATTTCATGATTTAAAATATATGATTCATCCCTATCATGATTTCTACGTCACCATATGGAATTATCTCAATGTAATCCTTTTAAAAATCATGGTTTTAATTAAAATGCATCTTACTCTACCATGCATATTTTAAGAACTCGATAATAAAAGAAAGTAAACACTTGCCTCTAAATGAAGGTTTGAATTCCACGTTTAGATGATGGTGTAGGTGTTTCCCCGTTCCTCTCTAGATTTCGGCAATGGTTGGTGGTGCTAATGGTGGTTATCCCCTTGAAAACTCTTCAAATTCCTCTTGGACTCTTCCTTTCCCTCACCTATAAATTCATCTTCTTTTGTTTCATTCAATAACCCTTTTCTTCTACTCAAAAGTCTATTATAAAGTGATGAATTTCATATCTCTTATTAGCCTAGAAGTTCAAAGGTCTAAAAATGACGTTTGGAATGTTGGGTTGGCCCAAAAGTGACCTGGGACCCTATACCGACATCCAAATATAGTTTTCTGACTATTTCAACCCCTACAGACACTTCTATGCACTCTAAATTACCATATGGGTTACTTATATTTCACTTATATTTTAATCCCCATATTTAGGTCCCGGCACGAGTCATATGCTTGCCCTGACTAAATTATCATAAGTGTCGTATTTCTCACTAGCGACCAAACATACAATGGCATATTACTTATTCTCTTCGTAATATCTACTTATATTATTAATAACAATAAATATTAAATTAATCCCATTTTAAATATTTGAATTAATTCCAATTAAATTCCAATTACGAATTAATTCTAATTAAATTCCAATTAATCCCATTTTAAATATTTATAAAAATATGGGGTATTATATACTTCCCCCTAATAACGGGATTTTGTCCCGAAATCCAAAAAAATATTGGGTAGAAACAACTCTGGATAATTCTCTCTCATCTCATCCTTGCACTCCCAGGTAGACATATCAGCATTATGATGTCCCCACTGCACTCATTAAAGTGGAACTACTTTTGACCTCAACCGTCTCTCATTGTGGTCTAAGGTAGCAACATGTCGTTCCTCATAAGAAATGTTGGGCTACAAATCAATATCCTCTAATGCAATGTTAGTTTAAGCCAACTTATCTCGGAGATATTTTCTCAGTGAAGAAATATGGAACTCATCGTGAATACGATGGAAGTTATCCAACAACCCAAGTCTATATCCAATAAGCCTGATCCTCTAAATAATATGAAATAGCCCTACATACCTTAGCTCCAACTTCCCTTTCTTCCCTAACCTCGTGATCCCCTTTATAGGAGATACTCGCATCAACACCTGATCTGCCACACTGAATTCCTTGAAGGACTTATTGGCATCCGCATAACTCGTTTGCCTGTCTTGAGTTATCCGTATATGACTATGAATCAACTCAATCTTGGAAGAAGTATCCTGTATAACCTCTGGTTCGAGACGTTTATTATCCCCCACGTCTAACCAACAAGTGGTCGAACGACTAGGTGTGACATATAATGTCTCAAATAATGCCATGCTAATGGTAAACTGATAGGATATTTTATAAGAAAAGTCCGCCAGTGAAAGGTACTGCTCACAACCTTCTTCAAAATCTAGGATACACATCCTCAACATGTTTTCCAACATCTGATTCGTCCGCTTAGTTTGCCTATCTGTCTGCGGATAGTATGATGTACTCAAATGTAACTTTGTACCCATATCCTCTAGAAAACTATGCCAAAAGAAAGACATGAAGATTTTATTGAAATCCGACATAATCTCACTATCTCGACAATAAAAATCTAGGCATACTTCCCTATAGCATAATTTGTCCGCACTAGAAGAAAATGAGACACCTTGGTCAATCTATACAAAATAACCCAAATGGAATCATAACCCCTCTGTGATGTCGGCAATCCCATGATAAAATCAATATAAATAATCTTCCATTTCCATAGCAAAATTACTAATAGATGAAGAAGTCCGACTGTCTTCTGGTGATCCACTTTCACCAGCTAACATGTGGTTCATTTAGAGGCAGACTCAGTAATATCTCTCTTCATCCCACTCCATCAATACTGTCATCACATGTCCTGATACAATTTATCCCCTCCAGGATGTACCATGAACCATGCAACTCAGCCATCACCGCGTGCCACAAATCATTGCCCTCCAAAATAATAAGCCTACCATTGAAGCTTTAGCCACCATCTGTACCCACGGAGTAAGACTTGGCTGCCTCAGCTAAAATCTGTCGTAAATGCTCCTGACAAAATGAGTCGAATGCATGGGCCTTTATAACCCAAGTAACAATCTGAGGAGTCACAATCATAAATGACATAAAGGATCTAACCACAGAATCCTGTTGTTTAACCTATTTCCACCTTAATTTCCATACTTCCGCTACATCTCCCATCGGTCTACAACTCAACGTGTCTGCCACCATGTTAGCCTTCCCTGGGTGGTGCTTAATATCAAACTGATAGTCTTTCACAAACTCAAGCCACCTGCATTGTCGCATATTCAATTCCTTTTGCGTAAATAATTATTGCAGTGACTTATGGTTAGTGAAAAGATGAAGTTTCTCCCCCAATAGATAATATGTCCATATTCATAATGCAAACATAACCACTACTAACTCCATGTCATATATGGGTTAATTCTTCTCGTGGGGCTTAATCTTGCATGAAGAATAATCTATAGCCTTCTCTTACTGCTATAGCACACCCCCAAGTCCTTGTAGGGATGCATATGTATATATAAGGTACTCCACCCTTGGAATGGTCAGTGCGAGTACTGGTGATAAAGTCAACTTGTCCTTTATCTCGTCAAAATCTAATTAACAAGAGTCATCCCATGTGAATGACACCCCTTTGTGTGTCAAGTTCGTTAACAGACCCGCAATCTTTAAAAATCCTCGAATGAATCTCTTGTAATAATTTGCTAACCTCAAGATGCTACGAACCTCACTTGGTGTCGTAGGCTATCCCCACTCCCTCACCGTAGATACCTTACTTGGATCCACTGTTATCCCCTTGTCAGAGACAATATGACCCAAGAATTGTACCTCTTGAAGCCAAAATCCACATTTCTTGAACTTTGCATACAACTGATGCTCACGTAGTATCTGAAAAACCATACATAGATGTTCTATATGTTCTCCCTTCATCCGAGAATATACCAAAATATCATATATGTAGATAACGACAAATTGGTCTAGGAATTATCTGAACACGTGATGCATTAAGTCCATAAATACTGTTGGAGCATTGGTTAGCCCAAATGGCATAACCCAAAACTCATAATACCCATCTCTTATCAGAAATGTGATCTTACAAACATCTTTCTCCCTGATGCGTAGCTGATGGTACCCTGATCTCAAATCAATCTTCGAGAAGTAGGTTTTTCTTCTCAGCAGGTCAAACAAGTCATCGATATGAGGCAACGAATATTTATTCGGTATCATGGCTTTATTGAACTTCCTATAGTCGATGTACAATCGAAGATCTCCATCCTTCTTTTTCACAAACAAAATGGGAGCAACCAAGGGTGAGGTACTCCTACGGATGAAACCCTGTCCCAAAAGTTGCTCGATCTGATCTCTAATCTCTCTCATCTCACCTGGATCCATACAGTACGGCGCACGAGCTATTGGTCATGTGCCCGGTGATTAGTCTATAATAAAATCTATCTCCCTACTAGGAGGCATCCCCATTATCTCCTAAAATACATCAACAAACTCGCATACCACTGGTATCGAATCAAGGGATATCATCACTCCCATAGAAATCTCCTTCTCAATATAATATAAATGATTGGACAGTACTCCCTCAAGGTGAGGAATCACCATGAGAAACATCTCCTGGACCAAAATAGCAAAAATGATACTCCTATTGTAGCAGTCAATCATGGCCTTATACATCACTAGTCAATATATGCTAATAATGACATCGTATTCTGACATGTCCAACACAAGCATATCGATAGTTAGAACTAATCTCCCAATCCCTATACCCACACCTCCATAGATAAAGAAGATAAGTGACCCACTACTTAAAGGTGAGTCTACATAAGTAATCGTACTATCAACAGTGTTTGATAACCCTACAGCTCGTGCAAATTTAGTAGCTATAAATGAATGTGATGCCCTAATGTCAAATAAAATGCACCCTAAAGTCCCATGAATAAGAAACATACCTTCAACTTTGGGTGGTTCCACTGGGACTGCGGCCTGATGAACCTTATACATTCACCCATACTGAAGTTATCCCTACTACTGTGGGGCTGATGGAATGGCTGGTGGAGCTGGAATTGGAGATGATGCAAGCATTGGTAGGGTAGTGGGAAATTCTTACCTCTGTGGTTCTTGTCGATCATCCTGCTGTTGAGGAACTCTCCTTTTATCAGGGAAATTATGACACTTGTGGCCCATCTTGACACAAATATAACACCTGTCCTAAAATCTACTCCATCCATAGCCCTACTGGCCTCGGCCTTGCTATCCACCACGATCATTCCCTTAGCCCTATTGGCCCTGTTGAATACGATGTTGGTTATGTTAACTCTGTTAGCCCTGATGGCCATTTTTGAAGCCACCTTGCCCTTGTTTGAATCCCCCGAAATGGAACCGTTTTGAAGAATACTCCTATTAGGAAACCTGCTCACCCTGCTTTGGCTGAATTTGAAGTGCCCCATTGGTGTGGTGTTCCCTGTCCTGCCCTATTGGATGAACTCACCTCCCTTCTTGCTTCCCTTAGCATGGAAGCGATGGTCCTGACAATATAATAATATTGCATTGACCACATCACTATAAGTCACTAGAGTTAGAGTACCCAATAAGTATTTTTGAATTCTCCATGTTAGACCATCAACAAAATGTTGCACCCTCTTAGCTTCCGTATTTACTTTATATGTTAAGAAGTTTGCCAATTGTGTAAACTATTCCTCGTATTTAGCCACAGTCTTCCCTTCCTAGGAAATATCTATGAATTTTCGCCTCGTCTCAGTCTGAATAGCAAGTGGAGAGTACTTATAGTCAAATCGCTCCTAAAACTCCTGAATAGTCATCTCGTATTTCTCCTATAAAGTGGTAACAGACTCTCACCATTATAGTGTTGTGTCGACTAGCTTAAAGGTAGCTAGTATTTGCCTCTATGTATCAGTACACATAAATATGCGTAAGTGCCTTTCGATATCTTTCTTCCATTGGCAAATTTGCACCGCATTAGAACTTCCCTGGAACTCTTGAGGGTGTCCTTTCATAAAGGCATATTGAACTCGCTCCCAAGTAGTTGGGAATTTTAGTCCCTATCCAAGTGACACTGGTGTGGAACGTGGGGTGTTTGCTTCGCATGAACATTCATAACTGTGTTTACTTCCTAAGCAATAATAGTGGCAATCTCAGCAGATGTAAGGGCTCCTTGTGAACATCTGGGAGGCATCTCAAATGAGAGAGAATTTCCTTCGGTCCACAGGTCAAATATATCATAAAATTTGAGGACAAAAATACGTAATATTCACACAACAATCCTAATAATAGGGCTCTAAAACAAAGGACGCAGCGGTTGAATGTAATAAGTTCGCACAAATCCTAAAGACGCTATAACATGATGCTTTGATACCATCTGTGACACTCCGCTAATTAAAACCCTGGGTGATCAGTCCATTATTATAATTAAACATGTTATAAAAATGGATCATCCTTAGCATCACTTTCAAAAACATATTAATTACTATAGCCAATTAAGCCCGGTGCCAATTATAAAAATATTTTTCCTTTTTATCTTAAATTAGCAATATTACAAATGAATATTCATTAACCACGTTTACAACAATTACAATAATAACTTGCTAAATCATTTGAATAAAATTCATAACCAAAATGCAATATATATATCCATGCGAGATGTGGGTGCTCTCGCATGAGTTATCCCCTATCACTCTATTGTTCACATCTAGCGTCTCCAGATACTCTTCATGGTTAAGCTACCCACAAAACTAACCCACATAATCCATTAATAATCCCTAGTAGTCATTTATATCACCTATATCTCACATACGATATGCAAATAGATTACTTTCCTTTTTAATAGATTTATATCACCACATTATTTATTAAGTTTCACATACTTAATTCTAATTTAGATATTCACAATCAATATTTTATACTACACACAACAGAGTAGAATAATCACAAGTGTGTATATATATATATATGTATGTATATACACACACACACTAATGCAGCATCCTTAGAGATCGAATTCATGATGCGGCATACTCTACTACGAGTCCATTTGCACCTCACGTACCAATAAGGACTACCGGTTCGAAATGGAACCTCGAGACAAAAATCAATAAGGGTATAATGTAGGTGAACATAGTCATAATCCTTTGGGATACGCACATACTTGACGCATCCAAATGATCGGTCACACTATCGAACACTCAAATAGTGGTCAGCCTTAAGTTCTATGGTCTTGGGCACACATCCAGACCTTGCTGGCATCATCAAGGTGGGTTAGCCCACTACGCATGATCTTCCATCATAACATGCAGCGTAGGTATGCTTATACATATAAGAATCACACATAATAGGAATTCACACAAACCATGTATATTCATATAGTACGTCCTATATATATCTCAATTGTTCAACATACTACTATTTCACACTTTATTTTTATTCTCATTAATTAGGACTATCACTCCCGGTTCAAAGAGTTCTAATCATCTCTTTTAGTAGTTAATATCACATTGTCCTTCTAATCCAAATCTTAGGTTCATCTCAATTCTCTATGTATCCCCATCTGATTTCTTAGGCTAATACATTCGATAATTTTCGATAGGTTCTAGTCTATAATTTTGACTCCTCGACTACCCCTATCTCTCAATTATATGGTATTCCATTATTTTTCTATAATACCAAACAACTGAAGTTATGATTCCAATAATTTATTAAAAATTTTACAGTTAAACTAACAAAATTGGCATTTTATGAGTAACCGAATTGGGTCGTACATTTTCTGGCAGATTAAACAACCTATAGTAAAATTACAAACTCCCCCTCTACCAAAGTCCAAATGAGTTGATTCAAATCTCAATGGAAAGATAATATACAGACCTTTCAATTCATATATGGATCTCACTCTAATTCAAAGTACACTGAAAATGACATCTATTTGAAGTCGCGCCAAAAAGTTTGGCAGATTTCTCTCTTATATTCTCCAAGAAAACCTTTATTTTTCATCATCTTTCTATACAAATCTAATATAAACCATAATCCATGTTCATCACTTTGACAACACAAAATTAACCTTTTATAATATTCATTCTCTTCAAATTTTCATATCATAAATAAATTTCACTAATCTCTAATACCATTCTCAAATAAACCCTTAATGATATCCATGAACTTTCCATCAAGAGAATCCTATTTTTTTCCAAGAATCATACTCAATTATAAACTCAGATTTAATATTCAATTAAATACATGTTATAATCCCAATTTCATGATTTAAAATATATGATTCATCCCTAGCATGATTTCTACATCACCACATGGAATTATCTCAATGTAATCCTTTTAAAAATCATGGTTTTCATAAAAAATGCATCTTACTCTAGCATACATATTTTAACAACTCAATAATTAAAGAAAGTAAACACTTGCCTCTAAATGACGGTCTGAATTCCACGTTTAGATAATGGTGTAGATGTTTCCCCTCTCCTTTCTCGATTCTGGCGGCAGTTGGTGGTGTTAGGTGGGGCTAATGGTGGTTCTCCCATTGAAAACTCTTCAAATTCCTCTTGGGACTCTTCATATGCCTCAACTGTAACTTCCTCTTCTTTATTTCTTACAATAACCATTTTCTCTAACTCAAAATTCTATGATAAATTGATGAATCCCTTATCTCTTATTAACCTAGAAGTTAAAAGGTCTAAAAATGACGTTTGGTATGTTGGGTTGGCCCAAAAGTGACCCGAGACCCCCTATACTGACTCTCGAATATAGTATTCTGACGAACTTGAAATGATCATATGGGTTACTTGTATTTCACTTCTATTTTAATCCCCATATTTCAGCCCCGATATGAGTCATCGCTTGCCCTGACTAAGTTATCGTAAGTCTCATATATCTCACTAATGACTAAACATACAATGGCATATTACTTATTCTCTCCGTAATATCCAATTATATTCATCATAATAAATATTCAAATAATCCCATTTTAAATATCCAAATTAATTCCAATTAAATTCCAATTACGGATTAATTCCAATTAAATTCTAATTAATCCCACTTTAAATATTCATTAAAATATGGGGTGTTACACATTTCTCATACTCCATAACAATAACAGATGTATATATAGATGAAAAGAATAAAAGTAAATAAAAAATTAAATGAAATTTCATGAGTCATTTAAGACAGAAAAAAATGGAGTTTGAAACAATGTCAAGAAAAATCATGAAATGATATTTAATCGGGGAAATAAAATAAAATAAAATCTTTTATGAATTATGTAAAAAATATGTATAATATACACATATAGCCCCAAAGAGAAAAATAATGTTGTGTTTTCTTATGAAATGGGATATGTTGGAACAAAAAATAAGAACACAAAAAGGTCGAATGTTGAGAAAATATACCCAAAACATGTGAACTCAAACTTAACTAAGGATCTACATTATGGAAATATGGGTTTGATATAGGTGTAGATGGAAGATGAGGGGTTGAGAAGGTGGAAAGAGTCAGAGATATGGTTTCAAGGGGTGAGAGATCGTAGGGAAAAGAAAATCATTTTTTGACTGAGAGAGAGAGAGAGGGAAAATAGGAAAATGAAACGGTCCGAAGAAAAATATCCCAATCGACCTATTATAAGCCCAGTCATTTGAACGACTGGACATCTCATTCGAATGATGTCGTTTGAACGACATTCGCACGATCTATCGAACAAAATTGCAGGGCAGGCTGTGCATGTTTCATTCAAATCTCGTTTGAATGGGAAATCAAACGACATTTCAGAGCCTCCAAAATCATTAAGAAAGAAAAATATAGAAACAATAGAGAACATAAAGACCCAACGTGGTTGAAAACCCAAGAAATTTTTGTTTTAAAATTATCCTAGGAAATATTGAAAAAATTCGGACCGTGGAAACGGAATAAATGGGTGTGAACAATTTGAATAAGAGCATCGCTTAAGACAACATACAAGTGAAAGATGTTAAATAATACATCCAAACATTATGCACTCACATCAACCTTGTGACAAATAAGGTGAATTCAATTGGAGTTAAGTCACATAAAAAAAATGCCTAGAAGTTTGATGATTCTCCGGCCAATAGCATCACCTAAAATGCAATATGATGATTTATTACGCAAACCCATTGATCTTCGACTTATGTCTCCCTTAACGGTATATATTTTTTAAATTTACACAACATCTTGTATATAAAATATTAATCTTGGAAATTTTGATTCTTTGTGACATATATTCTTTTAGGCTCTTCAATGGTGGATTTTCACGAAAAAGAGTTAGCTCTTTTCGCAGTCCAATTCCATTTCTCACACATTTTTACACAATCCATATATATGGGCAATGCTTTTTACATGCACAATTTATATGTCTATCGCTTATAAGATTAGGTGAAAAAATTGATAAGACAACACCTTACTTCACCTAGCATATATAAAGCGAGATTGACATCCTCGAGATTTCGTGAGAGGTGTGTGCATGAAAGACAATGATATGAGGAAAACATAGAAGAATATATTATAAAATAGCATCAATGCGTCATATCAATGCAAAAAGCGCACAAGTGAGACAAAATCAAGTCTAACAACTCATCGAAAGCCACATGAACATGAAATCATATTCTGACCTGAATATCTCACAAATAAATCCTATACGGACAAAATTAAAGATTTTATATATGAAAACTTTTATACAACAATAGAAATGAAAATATTCTTATAATGTTTTAAAAAATATGTACACAAATATGATCTAGTTCATAGGGAAAAAGATAAATATGAAGCTCGCCCTAAACTAAATAAATAACTCCGAAATCAATCAATGGAGCAAACCCTTGTGGATTTCCTAAGATCCTCGAATCTAAGGGCATCTAAAGGTTTGGTAAAGATATCAGCCAATTGACGTCCAGTGCCTACAAAGCTTAAGGAAACGACTCTATCTTTAATTAACTCGCGAATATAGTGCTCATGAATCCTAATGTGCTTTGTTCTTAAATGTTGGATGAGATTTCGGGAAATATGGATTGCACTCGTATTATCTCAATAAATAGTCATAGTGCCTTGCGAAATACCGTAATCCTCCAATATTTTCTTCATCCATATGAGTTGTGTGCAACAACTCCCGGCGGCTATGTATTCGTCCTCCATCATGGACAAAGAGATGGAGTTTTGCTTTTTACTCATCCATAAGACAAGTGAGCTCCCAAAATAGAAACATCTGCCCGAGGTACTATTACATCCATAACCATCTCCTACCCAATTGGCATCTAAATAAGTCGATAGGCAATCATTAGTATCGAAGGAGTACCAAATTCCAAACGATAGGGTCCCACTTACATATTTAATAATGCATTTAACGACAAGTAAGTATGACTCTTTTAGGGTGGATTGATAATGGGTGTAAACTCCTACACTAAAAGAAATATACGGACAACTAGTTGTTAAGTGGAGTAAACTACATATCATACTCCTAAAAAGAGTGTGCTCTATATCCTTTCCTTCGGTGTCTTTGATAATCTTAATCGATGAACTCATGGGTGTACGTGCGTTCTTAGAGAAATATAAATTAAAATTATTCACAAGATCTTTCGCATACTTAAATTGGGAAAAAAATATCCCGCTATCGAGTTGATGCACTTGAAGACCTAAGAAGTTATTAATCTCGCCGACCATACTCATCTCAAACTCACTTTGCATTTCTCCTGCAAAGAAGTGAGTATGTTTGTCACATGTAGACCTAGAGACTATGTCGTCGACATACACTTGGGATACCAAAATAGCACTCTCATCCCGATGAACAAACAACGTCATAATTACTCCCCCTTTCGAGAAGCCATGAGCAAGGAGATAGAATGTAAGCCTCCCATACCAAGCACGTGGGGCTTGTTTCAATCGTATATGACTTTCTTCAAGAAAAAGACGTGATTTGGGTGCTTAGGGTATTCAAATCCTTTTTGTTGTTCCATATAGACTTCCTCCTGAAGAATTCCATTTAGGAAGGCACTCTTGACATCCATTTGATAAAGTTTAAATTTTAGATGACATGAAATGGCTAGTAAGAGGCGAAAGGACTATAGCCTTACAACAGGAGCAAAAGTTTCATCAAAATCAACACCTTCTATTTGGGTGTATGCTTGGGCAACTAACCTAGATTTACTACGAACAATGACACCATTTTCATCCATTTTATTAGTGAAGATCCATTTGGTACCAATGACGTTAGTATCGCTAGGCCAGGGACCTACTCCCAAACATCATTCTTTTGGAATTGAAGCAACTCGTCTTGCATGGAATTTATCTAATGCTTATCTTTTATTGCGTCTTTAAAAAATTTAGGTACAATTATAGAGATATAACACAAATAAGTAAACTTATTTTCATGTTGTGCTCTAGTCTTGATATCTAAGTTGGGATTCCCAATAATATTGGTGGGGACATTACTTTTACAGACCCAAGGTGATGGATCCCTTTTCTCAAGTGTAGGGTCCATCGAGTCATTATGAAACTCAATGTGATAAACGTAGGGGGTTGCATCATTCTCACACAAGGGATCGTCCTCAACATCAATAAATGTAGATGGAGCATCATCTTTTAAAGTGACATTTATTGATTCCATAACTTTAGATCTAGCAATCGTGTAAACCCTATATGATCTACTATTTGGTTGATAACCTATAAATATACCTTCATCACTCATTGAGTCAAATTTTCCTAAAAGCTCTCTATCCCTAATAATGTAGCAAGGACTCCCAAAGACTCGAAAATAGGCTAGGTTGGGTTTCTTACATATCCGCAATTCATATGGAGTTTTATTAGTATGGGGATGCAAGTATAACCTATTCACCGCATGACAAGCGGTACTTACCACTTCTGCCCAAAAGCTAAGAGGCACTTTTCTACCAAGAAGCATAGACCTTGCCATTTCTTGGATCATTGAATTCTTCTTCTCAACTATACCATTCTATTGAGGAGTTTGAACGAACAAAAACTCATGCTTAATGTCAACTTCATCATAAAATGCATTCATAATGAATTCCTTCAATTCAGTTCCATTATCACTTCCAAACCAGTTTACGGTGACACCGTGTTGATTTTGTAGGACTCGACATTTAAGCATCAAAAACTCAACCGCGTCAAACTTTTTCTTAAGAAATCCAACTATTGAATATCTGGAAAAGTCATCTACCATCACTAGAATATATCTCTTTCCTCTTATACTCTAGGTACGATTAGGACCCATAAAATCCATGTGAATCAAATCTAAGACAAGAGAGGTGGTTATAGAGTTCAAATTCTTATGAGGACTCTTAATTTTCTTTCCAAGTATACAAGGACCTCAAATTGATGAGGTTGGTTTTCCTAAGGACGGCAAGCCATGGACTAGGTCTCTCTTCACTCTTCACTGGATGATCAAGATCTCTAAAATTTGCAAGACCTAGACGTTGATGCCTATGTTCGACAGTGAAAACCTTTTCACTATTACAAACGAATGAAGACTTTGGAATGATCCCATAACAATTATCACTAGTACTCATACCTTGTTGTATAGTCTCACTAGATTTATCGTAAATAGTGTATTCGGTCTCGCTAAACTTAACTATTAGGTTTTCATCTCACAATTGGCTAATGCTTATCAAATTAGATTTGAGTACATCAACATAAAGAACATTTTTTAGTTTTGGGAAACCAAAAACTTCAATGGTGCCTCTACCCATAATTCTTGATTTACCCCCATCACCAAAGGTGACCTTACCATCCTTGTGATCCTCAAGAGTGGTAAAAATAGATCTATCACCTATCATATGTCTGGAGCATACATTATCAAAGTACCATTGGGAGGTATTTTGAGCTTTTAAAGCTACATGAACAACTAACACCTTCATGGAATTTTCTTTTGAATTTGCATAAACTCGGTGTATAACTCAAAATAGGCGTACCACAATTCACTTTCATCAACATCACTCTCACTTCCAATAACATCAATCCCTTATGAGTGATTGGATATAACTTCAAGTTTTTCATGCTCAAAAATGTCAACACTAGGATGCGACACACTTGAAGAACTAGCACGACTACCATAAAGGCGGTGAAGTTATTTCCAGAAGGAATAGAATAATCGAAGTCTTTAGACTCATTCTCACTATCGCTAAGAGTGGCATTATAAATGGCTTTGTCCTTGACCTGTCTTTTAAGCTTAGTGGGGTACTCATACGCTTATGACCTCGTCCCTCACACTCAAAATATCTTTTTGAATCATCCTTTTAAAGTTATCTCTTTTAGAGTTCTCACTTTAAAATTTCTTTTGATCCTGATCATTAGAACTTATACTTGCCTTGTTTTTATTTTTCTCAAATTTAGGTTTATCAAATAATGAGTTTTGCTTTTTAAACTTGAGAAACTTTTTGAATTTTTTAGCAAATAAGGCCATATCATCACGATCCATATCGGACTCATCGAATTCGTACATTTCTTCCTTTTTAACTTTTAGTGCAAATACCTTATTATTCTTTTTGTTATTTTTAGGAAACATGTCTAACTCATATGTTTGGAGATCACCTTGAGGAGGAGGAGGAGTCTGCTTGCGTTCAAATAAGGAAGTTATTTAATTAAACACAATTTTCACCACTTAATTCCTAAACATGCATCTATATGTGATTAAATATGATGATGAAACATGCAAGAACACATATAGGAGGAAAAAATCCCCAACGGGGCAAAACCTTTTATTTTCACAATAATTTTTGTAAGAGAACGGCTTACAACGGATTACAATGAAAATACAGTGACACAGAAATACCCTCGGGTGTCGGTTCTGTTATCGGAGGCTGGAACAATCCCTTTCCAGTAGGGCAGCAGTGACGAAGAGAACGACTTCTTCACAAAGTACTCCAGATGAGTAAACGATCTTCTTGAAGGTTTAAAGATTCACACACATATATGGGAATGGTTTTGCGAATCAAAAAGGTTTAGAAAACCTTAAAAGGTGAAGTTTTATTCTGGGATGTTTTCGCAGAATTTCATGATTGCAGAAAGACTTGAAAAATCGTGTAGAAGGGGATCAGATATTTATACAAAAATCGAGGAGGTGGCTCGTTCGAACGAGATAGCATGTCACTCGAACGAGATAGCATGTCGCTCGAACGAAGGACAGAAATCGTTCAAATGATATCGCGCGACATGATATCTCGCGCGAACGACTTGCTAAGTCGCTCGAGCGATCTCGTCGATCGAGGTCATTTGCTTCTACACTTAGAAAAATTCTGCTTTTGATAAAAAAATAAACCCAGACTTCAAAAATAATTTTCAAAAATATTTCCCAAATATTTATGCAAATATTTAAAACTCCAATATAACATTTTACTGATAGAGCGTAGTGGAGTAGTGGGAATGAGCTGAGCAACACGTTGCATGTAGCATGATGCACGTAAAGAAAGTGGTTGCATTGAATTCGGATACGGGCCGTCGAGGATGATCGTGTTGACGTGCTGAATGTAGCGGTATCAGACATATGAACTGTGATCTAGGAGAAAACAGAAAATTCCTAGATTCTACCCCAGACATTTATATAATTATGCCCTTACAAATCTCCCCCTATGTCTATGTCGGTACATACATAAAAAATCTGAATTATGCAATCAAATGACATATAAGATAATATCCCCATTAAACCGTCAAACTGAGAATACTAAATGACATGTCTCCCAAATCTTCAGCTCTTCAGAAACTTTCAAAGCTTTTCTCATCAGGGTGTGCAATCCAAAAAATGAACAATGATGTACCTACACACATGAGATAAAGCAGATACCTGTGACAAGCAACAGTTTGAAATATAATGATATGAAAAAATTGATGATCAATTAGGCTTAAGAAAATCATTCATAAATCAACCAAACACCAAAACATAATTCTCCCCCATAATTCTTCTCCCCCTTTTTATGATGTCCCCAAATAGACAAATTTGAGAAGCAGAAATGAATGCACATGGAGAATGACACACGGGAATAAACTGCTATTTTTATATTTTTCAATTTTTTTTTACACATAGTATACAACAAAGAATCACACCATGAACGATCACAAAAACAACCAAGTCAATGATAGCGAAATGAAGGGGTGTGATCAGATTTGATAGGAAAATCAATGCATACAAACATGACATATGTGCACGATGAATATTGGATACTCCTAACGAATGAACTCAAAGTCTTCCTTTGGTGAAAAAAATGAAAATATAAGATATTGACTAAATCAAATCAAAGCACAAAGTGATTTGCACACCAATAACGTCCAAAACTATTTCATGCTTTTTCAGGACTTTCAAGGAAGCGCAAACCCGTTTATATTCTCCAACCCAAACTCCCTCAGATTTTTATTTTGAATAGAGGCTTTTCTAAATTCTCAAACTTTGGAGAATTGATGGTGAAACCTAAGTGGCCCATATTTGGCATGAATTGCTTTTTATTGCCTTTAAATTTTTTCAAGCTCTTTTAACCTTATTGGACCCCGAATAATAAAATTCCTCCATTTTTTAGGTCCTCTTGAACGGTGGCTTTTGCGCAAAGAATAGATAATGAACTTTCGCAGCCCCTCCCCATTCTTAAACAATCACTCAGTCTTACAAAAACGGTTTTTACTTGCATTCCAATCTTATCAAGTTTTATCGCATATTGCAAGTTGTATAGACAGAATTGAGATGGAAACACTTAAGCCAACATGTGATAGACAAGTACAATAATCAAATAAATCCGTGCATGTGTGCAATAAAGGATATAGGAGTCAAACATATAGGAAAACATCACTAATTACATCTCAAAGACTCCATAAAATGTAAAGCACATGGATGAAATGATGTAGCGTCTCAAATCACTATCAAGCAGTCACATGGATAAATGGAATGAAGGTGTGACTTGGCTATCTTAAATGTTCATCCATAAAAGGTGCATAAAAAATACAAAAATCTTTTTGTGCTTTTCTGAAATTTTTATATATAAAAACAAGAATCTTTTTGGATTTTTTCAAAAGAATAAATAAATAGTTGTACAACAAAGCAATGGTACATATAAAACAGACTAGAAATAGAAAGCATATGATATGAACATAAAAAAAACATCCTATTCTAGACATAGACCAACCCCTCAGTCAACTGTGCAAATCCCCAAAGACTTCCTAAGACTCTCAAATCTAAGGGCATCTAAAGGTTTCGTGAAAATATCGGCTAACTGATGGTCGGTGGGAACAAAACTCAGGGATACGACTTTCTCCTCAACTAACTGACGTATAAAGTGCTCACATATCCTGATCTGCTTTGTGCGAGAATGCTGGACTGGATTGCGGGATATGTGTATCGCGCTCGTGTTATCACAAGAAATGGTCATGGTGTCCTGTGAAATCCCATAATCCTCCAGCATTTGCTTCATCCACAAGAGTTACGTGCAACAACTCCCATCGGCTATATACTCAGCCTCCACAGTGGACAAATAGATGGAATTTTGCTTATTCCTCAGCCAGGAGACAAGAGCAGAACCAAAATAGAAACACCCACCAGAAGTGCTCCTACAACCATCTACATCCCCGGCCCAATCGGCATCTGAATAGGAGGACAAACGGTCATAAGTATCAAAGGAATACCAAATACCGTATGAGAAAGTCCCACTCACGTATTTAATAATACATTTTAGAGCAAGTAAATGTGACTCTTTCGGGGACGCCAGATATCGCGCACAGACTCCAACACTAAAGGCTATGTCGGGACCACTGGCAGTCAAGTAGAGAAGACTACCTATCATACTCCGATATAAGGTTTGCTCTACGTCCTTGCCTGAAGTGTCCTTACTAAGATTGGTAGTGGTACTCATAGGTGTACGTGCATGCTTAGCGGAGTCTAAACCAAATTTCTTCACTAGGTCTTTAGCATACTTGGATTGGGAGATGAACATCCCATCCTCTAGCTGACGAACCTGGAGACCAAGGAAGAAAGTAATCTCACCAACCATGCTCATCTCAAACTCACTTTTCATTTCCTTTTCAAAGTGATGAGCATGTTTAGAGCATGTGGATCCAAAGACTATGTCGTCCACATAGACCTGGGCAACCAAAATTGCACCGTCATCTCTCCTGACGAATAACGTCATATCAACTCCCCCTCTCTTGAAGCCACGGGCTAAGAGATAGGAAGTAAGCCTCTTGTACCAAGCACGGGGTGCTTGCTTCAAACCATATAAGGCTTTTCTCAGATAGTAGACGTGCTCCGGGTGCTGAGGGTCTTCAAACCCTTTTGGTTGTTCCACGTAAACCTCCTCTTGTATAATGTCATGCAGAAAGGCACTCTTGACATCCATCTGATATAACTTGAAGCGCAAATGACATGCGATGGCGAGTAGTAGACGGACGGACTCAAGCCTCGCAACAGGAGCAAATGTCTCCCCAAAGTCTACACCTTATATCTGTGTATAGCCTTGAGCGACCAACCTAGCCTTGTTTCGGATTATGGTACCATTTTCATCCATTTTATTCTTAAAAATCCACCGGGTACCAATCACATTAGTCTCACTAGGTCGGGGGACAAGTTCCCAGACATTATTATTTTTAAACTGAAGCAACTCATCCTGCATAGCAGATATCCAGTGTTCATCCTTGAGTGCTTCTTTATGGTTCTTGGGCTCAACTTTGGACGTGTAGCAAAGATGGCTAACAACGTTTTCTAGCTGAGCACGAGTCTTAACCCCTAGAGTGGGATCGCCAACAATGGCAGACGGGTCATGACTCTTGCGAACCCAAGCGGGTGTGTCCCCTAACACAGGAGTGGGGACCATAGAGTGTGGGTTGGGGACAAGTGGATCACTGTCAGACGAGTCCTCATCCTCACACTGAAGGTTAGGATCAATAACCGTTGGCATTTCGTCATCTTGCACGGTGACGTTTATTAATTCCATAACCTTAGATCTCTTTAGGTTAAAGACCCGATACACTCTGCTATTCGATGAATATCCTAGAAATATTCCCTCGTCGCTCCGGGATTCAAACTTTCCTAATTTCTCTCTATCCCGCAGGACGTAGCATTTACTCCCAAAAGCACGGAAATATGCCAGGTTGGGTTTCTTGCCTGTCCACAATTCATAAGGCATTTTAAGTGTGTGTGAACGTAGGTAAACCCTATTCACCATGTGGCATGCAGTAGACATTGCCTCTGCCCAAAATCTCCTAGAAACATTACGACCATGAAGTATAGATCTAACCATTTCCTGGATCGTTCTATTCTTTATCTCAATAATCCCATTTTACTGAGGAGTCTTCACAGCAGAAAACTCATGTTTGATCCCAAGGCTATCACAATACAAATCTACCTTTGCTTCCTTAAATTCAATGCCGTTTTCACTACGTATCCTGTTAATAGTGACTCCGTGTTGATTTTCCAGGACACGGCACTTGGTCGTTAAAAACTCTACAGCATTGGATTTCTCTCTCAGAAAACCTACAATGGATTACCTGGAGAAGTCATCCACCATAACGAGGATATACCTCTTACCACCTAGACTCTCAGTACGAGTGGGACCCATAAGATCCATGTGTATAAGCTCAAGAACACGAGAGGTGGTAATGGAATGCAACTTCCTATGGGTACTACGAATTTGTTTTCCCAACTGACAGGGTCCACAAACCGTCGAAATTGGCCTTCTAAGAGATGGTAAGCCACGTACTAGGTCCTTTTTAGCTAAGCGAGTGAGATCTCTAATATTTACATGACCTAGAAGTTGGTGCCACAGATCCATAGGAGTGATTGTGGCGTCGTTGCAGACAAGTGAGGAAGTAGGCACAGTACCATAGCAATTATCCTCGGTCCTCACCCATTGCATTAAGAGTTTACCGGCTTGATTGTAAACATTATATGCGTCCCGGTCAAACTTTACTCCAAAGTCAGTGTCGCACAGCTGGCTAATGCTGAGAAGGTTTACTTTTAAACCTTTGACGTACAACACATTCTCCAGCTTAGGAAATCCTGGTAACACAACAGTACCTCGTCCTACAATGCTAGACTTGCTCCCATATCCAAAGGTGACTCTGTCATCCTGATAATCCTCGAGAGATGTAAAAAATGAGGCATCACCTGTCATATGTCTGGAGCATCTACTGTCAAAATACCACTGTGAGGTATTATGTGCCTTGAGAGCGACATGAAGAAAAAGGCCTTTTTATCTTTCTTAGGTACCCAAGAAGTGGTGACCCTTTGTTTGCCTTTGTTGTTGGTTTTAGCTGGAATGTGAGAAGCATTCCCTGACGGCAAAGACATTCGTCAGAATTCCTCCATCAAACTCTGAGATGTGGCAACTAAAAACTCAACTCGCTCTCTCAGACTAGTAAAATCATCAGTATGCTGATGTGGAGCAGTAGTACATCGTGTCTGACCCATACTATAGAAAAACTCCCTGAGGTGGCCTTTTCTTTTGCAATAAGTACAAAAGAACACATTCGAAGGCGGACCTTGGTTTGCTTTTCTTGGTCGAACTCTCCTTCGAGGTTTTTGACGATGGCCATAAGGAGTCGTAGTAAACTCAGGGACTGGTCCAGGTGCAATTTGGGACGTGGAGGCACCATCATAACTAATTCCCTGCCGATCACCAAAACCTAAAGCGGGGCCGAGGAGCATCTTTCCCATTTTCCCAGATCTATCCTCGATTTGTACCTTGACTTCCCGTGCTTTCTCAAGATCATGAGTCAGCTGGGCAACAAGGGCTTCAAGTTTCTTTCGAGTCTCCACGGAGGAATGGAGCTGACTCATAAGACTAGCCACTTGTTTAGTCAAGTCTCCTCTCTCTTTCTCAAAAGTGCTCTCTCTTTCTCTCTAAACAAACTTTATTTCTCAACACAGGCAAATTCTCTCTCTCTCAAGGCGGTGCAGGTGGAGGACTCTCTCTCTCTCACTTTTCTTAATTCTTCCTCTAAGCCGGTGATCTTAAGGACTAATGCTTTGTTACGCTTTTTAGTTTTAAATGACTCAGAATATAACTCAGCGTAGGCGCGTTGAATATCACTCTCTCTCTCACTTATGTCATCCTCCCCCTCACTCACATCGCTCTCACTGTCGAGGTGTCCCTGTGAAGCATCATCCTCATCGTCATGAGGAGAACTATAA
This sequence comes from Sambucus nigra, assembly GCA_949130495.1. Lineage (NCBI taxonomy): Eukaryota > Viridiplantae > Streptophyta > Magnoliopsida > Dipsacales > Adoxaceae > Sambucus > Sambucus nigra. The sequence goes on along the minus strand of OX422208.1, from coordinate 526,480,644 downwards.
GTGCTCACATGACTAGCCATGAATGCGGTGAAGTTACACTCATGCGGTGACTTGACTCCAGAATCCACCGACTCGACCTCACTGTCGTCGCTAAAGGTAGCGTTAAGAACAACTTTCCTTTTCTCTCTGTTCAGACGTGTGGCACACTCAAAGGCTATATGACCCCTGTCGTCGCACTCAAAGAATCTCTCACTTTCTTTCTTAGGAGGATCTTTAAAAACTTTTTCACTTTTCTTTTCAAACTTATTTTTCTCAAAATTCCTTTTATCATTGAAATTTCCTCTTTTCTTCAATTTGAGAATTCTTTTCAATTTTTTTGCAAACAGGGCCAAGTCATCTAAGTCAAAATCACACTCAGAATCGAACTCAAAAACTTTTTCTTTCTTTTTCTTAAAATGAGTCTTTAAAGCAATGCCATTATCCTTAGCCTTAATGGTTTTGGGAAACATGTCAATCTCATAGGTTTGAAGATCTCCTACAAGTTCTTCCAACTTAAGTGATTTCAAATTTGCCAAAGAGTTCAAAACAGTGACTTTAGGAATAAAGCGTTTTGGGAGAGATCTCAAAATCTTTTTAACGACACGCGTGTTATCAATCACCTCACCCAAATTAAAGCTAGTGTTAACGATGTCTGACAAACGAGCATAAAAATCATCAAAGCATTCAGACTCAGACATGGTAATAGTCTCAAATTGGGTGGCCAAATTTTGTAATTTTGATTCTTTGACCGCGTTCGTACGCTCATGTGTCAGTTTCAAAATATCCCAAGCCTCTTTAGACGTGGTTCACGTCATAATTCGGCGAAACTCATCAGGGGTGATGGAACCAAAAATAGCACTCAAACCCTTAGAATTAAAAGAAGACCATTTAAATTCCTCTTCAGTCCATGAAGTGACAAGTTTTAAACTAGTCACGTTTTCAACAGTGACGGAGGGAGGTGTCCACCCTCTTTCAACCAAAATCCAGACACGTTCATCAATGGCTTTTAATGCAGATCTCATACGGGATTTCCAATATGCATAGTTTGTCCCGTCAAAAGCTGGCATTCTATTATATAACTTCTCCATAATGAACACACTCGTTTTCAAAAATTAATTTTTCAGAAAATTGATATCTTAGAAAAAATTTATGGAAAATTACACGGTAAAATTGTGTAACTGGCTCTTATTCTGGGATGTTTTCGCAGAATTTCGTGATTGCAGAAAGACTTGAAAAATCGTGTGGAAGGGGATCAGATATTTATACAAAAATCGAGGCGATGGCTCGTTCGAACGAGATAGCATGTCGCTCGAACGAAGGACAGAAGTCGTTCGAACGATATCGCGCGACATGATATCTCGCGTGAACGACTTGCTAAGTTTGCGGGAAAATGTTTGCGGGAAAATGTTTGCGGGAAAATGTTTCGTGTGTGGCAAGTATAGCCATAAACGTCAAGATTGTCCTGAGAAAGACAAATTCCCTCAGCAACAACATACTCGACAGGAGCCACAGGTACCAGTGTTTCCACCAGCTGCTCTTCCAACTCCAGCTCCGGTGCTAGCACTACCTCCCATTCCAGCAGCACCCGCGCAGCAGGGTCAGTACGGGCGTGTATATAACGTCTATCAGGCAATGAATCAACAACCACCACCCACGAATGAGGGTATGTTTTCTATCTAAGGATTATGAATCGTATATTGATTTTGTTATGATTAATGTTGTGTGGGCAAAAGGTTTGCTAAACTTAGCCTATAGCACTGTTAATTATGTAGACTCACTGAGGGGTGTGGGACACCTTTATATTACATGTTATCACGTGGGTTTTGATTTGTATCATGGGATTACTTACCTTGAGCATGTCCGAGTGTGATTTGACTATCGGCGTGCATTGACTTGTGGTATATGAGAGCATATGTCTGCATCTTGTCTTCTATAAAAGAGTAGATGCGTAGACCCTATTTGAAACCGATAAAAACCAAATTTTTGTTTTAAAACCGATAAACCTGATATTATTTTTTCAACAAAAAAAAATTATATATTATTGACTAGGAGCTTAGGAGTTTCGATGACCGACTACTTTAGGAAGTAGTGTATCGGGGTGGTTCCTTGTTTGGATTTCGCTTGCGAGACACCCCACGCATGAAACTAATAACCGTTGGGAGTCGAAATAAGTTAGGTCTTTGGGAAACGAGTTTATAACCTTTGTGAAAATTTTTAATATTGAAAGCGGTACGAGAGGGTGTATGGGCGCCCTGGATGATTGGATTGTAGTATTTTTCATAATTGTGAAAAAGGAAAGTAAATTGAGACTTCAGGATTCATTTATTTAAATACGACAGGATCATTTTTCCTAAAGTTTATCACGAGGACGGTATAGGGAAGCTTAGGTAAAGTTTAAAAATTCGATTCAGTTGAAACTATATGGTGAGGCTTGGCGTATAACATCGATAGGGATTTTGTTAATGTACTGTATGGGCGGTACATCTTGGATTTCTTGCGATGTGAGATTTATACTCAGAGTTGACCTTACCGGTATGACTTATATTCCTGAATTTCGGGACGAAATTCTGTTATAAGGGGGAAAGTATGTAATACCTCGTAATTTTAAATGACTTTTAAAATGGTTTATATTTTAAATTAAAGGATTAATTAGATTTTATTATTAATTAATTCATTCGGGTTTTATCCGGACGGTGGATATTAAAATGGATGATTCTGAATATTACTTAAAGATATTTAGGTAATATATGAATGTGATGTCATTGATATGACTGTATGATATAAATTCGGTAATTTATATTTTTAGTCAGACGCGGTATGGGACGTGTCGGGACTAATTTAATAAATTAAAAAGGAAATTTATTTTCTATCGACCTTATAGTCATTTCGACTGCGTCGTTGTGTCCGGAAGGGTTGAAATAGTCAGAAAAGTCTATTTGGATGTTGGATTTGGGTCTCGGGTCATTTGGAAATGAAAAGACAACCCAAAATGGCATTTTGGTTATTTTTACAAGGGGGATGAATAGTGATTTCGGGTTTTGTCTTATTATAAGTATTTGGAGATTAGTTGAATGTGGGTTCATTCATCTCTTCTACACAAAATTGAAAGGTCATCTTCTTAGAGAGAGTGAAAGGTTGCTTGGGAAGAGAAAAGCTTGCTTGGAAAGGAGGAGAACTAAAGACCAAAGGTCACCACCACCAACCACCACCGAAAGTGGCCGGAAAAAGGGACAACCAAATGAGATATACTACACCAAAGGATCAGACCTTCAGTAAGGCAAGTGTTTGATAATGGCAATTTAAGTTTGTATATTGTCCATGTTAGAATAATATGAAAAGAGAAGATTATTATTGTTTGGAAGAAATAATGGAGTATTAAATGGATTTCTCGAAAACTGAAATGATATAGGAATCTAACTCATGTTTTAGGATGATATTAATCCACGAAATAGTCATGAATCTGTTGAAGAAATTATGAAAACCATTGATGTGTTCTTGAAGATGATATGTTGATAATTTCTGGAAATAAGGAGATAAACATGCTTTTTAATCCAATCCCTCGATGATTCTAGGATGTTTAGTGTACTGGAAATCGTTCATATATGTTGGCATATCATGTAGTAATAATAATAACTCATTTTGGAGGTTAATATGAAGGTTTGAATGAGTAAAAATGGTGAAACCCGTAGTTGCTGAAATGCAGAAAAACCAGGCTGTGACCTGAGTGATCGATCGATCGACCCCTACCTTCGATCGATCGACCTCCCCAGATTATGTAAAGTTGTTTCTTTTTAAATGTTGATTCTTATCCCAAACCTTTTGTGGATCTTTGGTGATTATTATTTGGAGATTATAGGACTTAGAAAATATCAGTAAACCCTTGATAAGATTTGAATTGATTTGATTTGGATTCGAGTGATTTAAATGATGAAAATTATATTGAATGGAATTTCGGTTGCTAGATTCATTTGTTAAATTCTAAATGGGGATGTATGAGGATTAAAGATATGACCAGTAGGGGTGATTGAATATAACAGTTGGGTATCCTTAAGTTTACAAGAGGGTTTAATCCTAAGTGAAAGAATATGTGTTTATAAGATATTTGAAACTATCGATTTTAATCTTAATTAAAAGGAGAATTAAACTCGTAATAGTTCGGGAGAAATAATGTTATGGACCAGTAGGATATTAGTGACTTCTTATTGAATATAAGATGAGGAAAATCCTATTTGAATCTTGTGAGATGGGAGCTTAGAACACATTTGATTGAAAGAGGGTATGAGGTTATCCCGATTGCATAGTTAAAGTTTTCAGACCTCCTCGATCGACAAAGTGTGACACCCCGACTAATTAAATACCGGGTAGCTACTCCTTTATTAAATTAATTCAAAATGCTAAGTTGGTTCAGTTAATAGCATCACTGTCGAAAACATTTTAATAATTACTAACCACCTAGTATTTAAAAAGTAAGTGCCAAATTTTAAGTTAAGTCTGATTAACATGCAGCAAAGGAGTAATGGAAGAACAACAAAATCCATTCACCATAACAAAGTAATGAAATAACCAACAAATAAATATAAGAGTCCGGAGGAAAACTCCTCACAACAATCCAACCACTGAAAATAATAAGACAAGTCTGAATCCTGAATAATTACATGCCAGAAGTCTGAATAACTGGAATAAATGAAATGTCTCTAAAGAAATGGGCGACATGCCCTACAACTGATAAATGCTGAATAGAGAGTCAATATAGAAGAAGCGTCTACAAGCAAAGTCCTGTAGCTTCCACAAACAGCTACAGCTCGTCACTTGAATGAGGATCCTAAGCATGGTGTCCTTGTGGCTGGGCACCTAAAATGGTTTTTACAAAAAATAGATTTGGAAGCAAATGGGTCGGAGCCCGAAAGTAGAAATCATTTTAAAAACAGCAAGTATTTTAATAACATGAAAACATTAAATGCAAAATACATGTTAGGACGTGCACTCACATGAAATCCTCACCTCTCGACTACATGTGCACTCCTAACGTACCATACCCATCTAAGTAACATACCTATCTAACCCAAACCGTAATAAGTTCTACCTCTTACTACTCGATTTCCATTTTACATTCTAGCGTTATCAAAACAATAGAGGGCTTTATTTAAACTCAGATTCTCACTTAGTAATACAATTCATTATCGGTTAACCCGTTATGTTTTCTCAAAACGTTCCATATTTATACACAACATCACATGAAAGTTCCCATTAAGTAAGTGTATATTATTCACATCATAAATATACAATACAAGCACCCCGAGACTAAGCTGCGGTGCACACATACTCTGCTATTCATCCCGGTACATCACGTACATAAGGATCACATATTCCGAATCTCTCAGGAATAGTTCTCAGATAACAACATCACAAATAATGGAGGCGAACACAGTCACATCACATGGGTCACGCACATACCTGCGCTCCCACGATCAGCAGACTTATTAACATCCCAATAAGTCCTTCTCTGAGCTATGTTCATCGAGGTAACCAATCTAAATCTGGGCAACACAAGGATTAGAAGGCCCTAATCGAACGTAAACCTCCCGTGATAGCAAGTATGGTAGGTATGTCATACACATAAAATCAATACATATACTAAGTATGCACACCTCTTAGTAATTACCATAATATATATTGGAGGTACACTTCTCATTCTCGTACCGACATATAATACTACACAAATTATATGTTCTCGGTTACTATAATAAATTAGGCCGTCAATAGTTCTCACAACGTAATAGACACTCACGTCCTACTTCATATTTTCCCTTAGGTTCAAACTACACTTCTAGGTTTGATTCCTCATTATATCCCAAACATCCCAAATATCATAGTTAATCATCAAGGGAAGGTTATCTCTTCATATACACAAGGTTACGGGACACTCGGGATCAAAACAGGCTAAAAAGCCTAAACTGTCAACCCGTTCGAAGTCTCGTTCGAACGAGGCTGTTCGAACGAGAGTTCGTTCGAACGAACTGGGCTATCTAACGATGTCTCGTTCAAACGATATTATCGAATGAACTTCACCCTCGTTAGAAGTCAAAGGTCAACTCTTTAGAAGCTCGTTCGAACGAGCTCGTTCGAACGACCTGGGCAGGTCTTCTAACGAGTGGCCAGTTTCGAGCCCAGAAATCCTTATTTCATTTTTTCCCAATTTTCTTCACTCCTAATCCCACATAATAATCGACCCAACATCATTTTAAGGTTCATAACTCGTACTAAACACTCATAGGTCATAATCAAACGTTTGTATAGGGCTAACTCATCTTAAACATCATCAAATCTTCAAATCTCTTTATTTATCCCCAAATTATATGAACATGAACCCTAACATTTATAAATCATCATTGAACCTACTAAAATCCGTTTTTGTTTCATCCAAGATATTATTAACATCAGAATAATCGCCTACATATAATTCTACATGTAAATCCTCATCAATATGTAAGATTCTATTTCCAATTTAATGGGTTTTTCATTAACTCCCAAGAACAATAAGATTTTTATCAATTCCTACACATGGAAGAAGCATTCTCTGAAATTAATTAGAATTAAACCACTTGCCTTATTGGAATCTCTGATTGGATGATGAATTTGATGAATGGTTCTCTCTCTCTCTGCAGAATCCTTCTATCTCGCCCTCTACAAGATTTCTTCTCTAATGGTAGCAATGGAGGCTAGGGTTTTTGTCTTAGGAACTTTTGGAGCTAATTCTAATAACCCCCGTAGCCCTCTAATCAGATAATGGTTGGTAATGGGTTAGTGGGTGTTTTAATTTTCCAATTAAAACTCCTAAAATTCGTTAATCAAAAATCCCAAAATTCTAAAATTACCAAGTTGCCCTTATAAGTTACCGGTATGGCCCAATAATGCCCCGGGACCCAAACTTAACCCCCGTCTAGTGTTTTCTGACTATTTAGACCCTTCCGGACGCGTTGGCGCACTCAAAACGACCATGCGGTTAATAGAACTAAAATTCACTTTTTAATTATCATAATATAAACCTGACGCGACTGTCACACGCGTCTCAACAAAATTTCCAAATTGCCGTATTTCAATCTCACGATAAATTTCATACTTCAATATTCATATACAATCATATATGCACATTATATTCAAATACCAACTCGCATCTCGCTAGTATTTTAATCCGGATTAATTTCCAATTTATACGCATTTAATTTAATTAATCCCATAAATAAATATCACAAAAAATACGGGGTATTACACAAAGTTAAGTAGTAGTGTATTGGAGGGGTTCCTTGTTTGGATTTCGCTTTGCGAGACGCTCCGTGCATGAACCTTAACGACGTCGGTAGTGGAGAGATGTTATAGGATGCGAGGATAATTAAATTATGAAGTAAAGATATGATATTTTAAAAGAGATATAATGCTACGTATGGGAAATATATTAGGGTAGTGATAATTACCTTATTGATATTTTACTATAGGTATGATAATACCTATTTTATTGATTGATGATTTATGTGTATGACATACCTAGCTTACTTGCTATCGGTGGGAGGTTTGCGCGTGAGGGCAGTCATATCCTGATGAATCCATGGGATCTTTGATTTGTCGCTCGAGAACATAGGTCTATGAAAGACTTATCGGGGAGTTGATAAGTCCGCTGACTGTGGGTACGTAGGTATGTGCGTGACCCATGGATACGAGAACTATGTTCGCCTCCAATTTGTTTGTTGTTGTTTGTGGTTCGTGGAATCTTACCGAACCTTTAGTCCCCTATTCGACGACCTGCGATTATGGGACATGATAGCAGAGTAATATATTGCACCACAGCTGTGACTCGGGGTGCCGTATTATATATGAATGTATATAATGGATTAAATGGTTACATGGATATATTGTAGTTAAATCTATCTACGGTGATAATTGTGGATAACGGTGTATAGAAAAAGATAATGGAATTAAGTTAATAAATGTTTATGCTTATAGAATTGAAAAGATTAACTCATGTTAATGAGAAAAGATTCATATTAATGAGTAATGATTCATGTTAATGAGAAACTAATCATATAAAGAGGAAATGTAAATGAATAATAATGTGACGTATGGTATGGGACATACGGGGATTATGATATGGGAATGGAATTATAATATGGAGACTAGAAAAGAGGAACCATTAACTAGGAGGTTAATAGGAAACGTTAAGTGTGCACTCTAGTTGAGAGGTGAGAATAGAAAGTGAGAGTTGGATCTAACATGTACATAATAAATGCTTTATTGCACTTGTTAAATACTTGTTGTTTTAAAAATCATCTACACATTCGGGCTCTGACCCATTTCCTTGCATATTTTCTCTTCTATTATATCTCTATATCAGGTGTCCAGCAACAGGGACGTCAACCATAGTTGATTGTGACGAGCTATGGAGCTATGGAAGTTTTGCTTAGACGCTTATCATCTTTTTGATTCACAGTATTCTTACATAGGGCATGTCGCCCAAAGGATTTCAGTTATCATTTTCTGTCGGAGTTAAATACTATTGTATTTGTGTCTTTTTAATACATTTAACATTGTTGGGATTATTGTAAAGGATTTATATTATTTGGGAATGTTTATTCCAGTTGCATTTAAATTCTTTTGTGTTATCAATTTAGTTATCAGTGTTGTAGAATAAAATGTGTTGTGTTATTCTTAAACTGAAAATGGATTTTGTTAAATTAAAATTTGGAAAGTTTTTAACACCAGATTAATTGAGTATTGGGTGAGTTGTAAATGTTTTCGACAGTGATGCTAAGAATGAGCCAACTATATATTCTGTTTTAATTTGGTATGGAACTGGCCACCCAGTATTTAATTAGGCGGGGTGTTACATTATTTTCATAGTTTTTTATATCATTTTGATTCCGATTGACTTGTTTTCCCTATGTTTTTATGCTATGCAGGCAACGGCCTCCTAGGCCAGTCATCTGGTGAACGTAAATGACATTCTTCATGATAAATCCAATGCCATAAAGAATAAGTTGGCCAAAAAATACATCACTATCATAGACCTTTAAGGAAAATTGAAGGATGAGGTTACCAGCTTGGAATAACTGGTAATGGAAAGTGACGCCCAACAGCTAAAGTTTAGCAAGGTAGATTCTAAGCTCACTAAGCTAAAGAAGGCCTTTGCCTTAAAGACTATGAATAAGTTAATTATCTAAAGGCAAGAGCAAGCCCTAGCCCCCAAGGTTAACAAAAACTAAAAAAAATCGATGAAGGCTTTGAGGTAAACATTCAGAAGGTTGTTGTGCAGCTAGACTACCATGAGTCGGTTGAATTCAACAAGGGTATATTTTTAGCCTTAAGAGGGGAATGTTCCCAGAGGTAATTATTCCTATGACAAACATTCTCCATTTGAATAGCCCATCATTAGTGATATTGAAGCTTCCTCGGCGTCTGGCTAAGTAAATTAGTCAGTAGCCAAGTCGGCTCTTCCCGGCAAATAAATAGAGCTGGGCAATGGAATTGTTTAATGTTAGGGGGAGGTCATTACCTTTCTTTTTTAATGTAAGTCGTTTGGCTAAACTCATAATGTTCATATTTAACTAGTCATTAGTCGGTGGAATTGGGATCAGTGATCGACTCCACTGACTTGTAAACTTAATCAATAATCTAATGTTCAAATTAACTCACTGACTTAAAATTTTATAAGTTAACATTCTTATTTAACTTAGTCACTAGCCAGCAGAGTTAGGATCTGCGACGGACTCCACTAACTTATAAAATTAATCAGGAATATAATATTCAAATTAACTCGTTGACTTGAAATTTAATAAGTAAGCATTCTTGTTTAACATAATCAATAACCAGTGGAACTGGTATCTGCGACCAACTCCACTGACTTATAAATTTAATAAACAAGCTAATGTTCAAATTAACTCATTGACTTGAAATTTGATAAGTCAGCATTTATTTAACTTAATCAACTCATTCACCATTGGGGAGACTTGATCTTACTTTAGCAAGTGGGGACTTGTTCAAAGTTGTATCACCCATTCTTATGGGGATTTATGCTTATTCTAGGCTGACGAACCCCAAAGTTGGGTTGTACCACCATTTTTAGGTGGGTTCATACCTATTTTAAGCAAAACCAAATTGTTCTAAGTCATAGCATCATTTTTTATGTGGTCTTAATGGTAAATTATAGGCGATCGAATTTTTATAAGTTGTTCCACTACTTAAGTGGGTTTAATACTAAATCATAAGTGACTAACTTGTTCTAATTCGTGCCATTACTTGAGTGGGTTTAATGCAAAATCATAGGAGACCAAATTATTCTAAGTTGTATCGTTCCTTGACTGCATTTAATGCCAATTCATAAGCGAACAATTTGTTCTACGTCGTACCAGTACTTGAGTGGGTTTAACGCAAAATCATAGGCGACTAACCTAGAGTTGTTTTATACCACCGTTTTCATGTGGGTTTTTAGTAGATCTTGTCTTGGAAATGTAATTATGTTAAAAGGTTATTTTTATTAATGTGAATCACCTTCATTATGGTAAACATTGCAAAATTAAATATAATCTACTTAATGATAAAAATTTCCAAGGTTCACGACATTCCATAACTTAGGCATTATCGTCCCATCTAGATCCTCTACATGGTATGAACTGCCTCCTCCCTTAGAGAATACCATGTAGGGTCCTTGCCAATTTGTTGCCAGTTTCCCATCAGAGGGGTTCTTAGCGATTTAGAGCAACTTTATGAATACCAGATCATTAACCTAAAATTCCCTGACCCTAGTATTCTTATTGTGTTATTTGTTAAGATCTTGTTGATATGTTATAAGGTGTATGAGAGTCTTTTCTCTTCATTCTTCGGCTAGATCAAGTTCATGAACTAAATGGTCATTATTAGGGTCATCCTAAAAAATTTCAGACATGAGAGTCGATAGACCAATCTCCACATGGATGACTACTTTCATTCCATATGCCCATGTCATATGGGATTTCCCATGTGGTCCTTATTAGTTTGTTATGTAGGCCCATTGGACGGATAGGAGTTTGTCCAACCATCTTCCTTTAGTATTATTTAGTCATTATTTGATCAAAGTATGCATATTTTTTTAGTAATCTTTGCGTGTCCATTACACTATGGGAAAACCACTAAGGCACAATGATTTTAGATCCCATAATTTGAGTAGAAGTCCCTACATGCATCATTGTAGAACTAGTTTTCCTTATTTAATACCAAGGATCTAGGTATGTCGAATTTAGTAATTATGTTTCTTCATACAAATCATTTAGCATCGACCTCTCGGATGCGAGTTAATGGCTCAACTTATACCCATTTGGTGAAATAATCGGTGACAATGATCATGAAATTTCAATTCTTAGGTGAGACGGGTAAGGATCCTATAATATGCATGACCCATTGAGGAAAGGGCCATGGACTTGTAAGAGGGATAAGGTCATTGATTGTCTTCTTGATAATGGGTGAGAACTCTTGACATTCAGGACATCTTTAGGTGAACTGTATCACATATTTTTACATAAAAGGACACCAGTAACCTTATGAGGTCTCCTTATAAGACAAAGATTTTCCTCCCGCATGAGCTCCATAGATACCTTCATGCATCTCATTGAGAATTTTTTTTACTTGATCTGGGTGTACCTTGAGAAAGGGACTTGTGAAAGATCATTAGTAAAATTTCCCCTCTAAGTTGAGGTAAAACCTAGTCAATTGGATTTTTAATTTGTGGGACTCTTTTCCATCTTAGGGAGGTTTCCATTCTCTAAGTAGATAATGATAAGGTCCATCTATGATGTTTCGAACTCTATATGCATGACATTTGGTGCTTCTTTTGGCTGATCGATGCTTGATCGGCTAATATATTCAACTTCGGTTGTCTTACATCAATATGATTGTTGTAGTTACTCGTCAACTATTTGATTGATGCTGATTTGAAGGCCTTGAGGATTTTTCTTGCTTTATCCCGGCAAGAAATCATTCTTGTGTCTCTAGCCTCTTATTTATTGCTTAGTTAGTTAGAGATTGGATGGGAATTTTTGTGCACGATGATGTAATATATTCCCAAGGAGATCTCACTTTGAAGGCCAATTATCATGGCCTCATAATCTATCGCATTGTTGGATAATTTAAAACCAAGCCTAATTGCCTACTCAATGAGGGCTCCTTGTGTAGTAATAAAGACTCTTCTAATGCCACTGTCTTGTTCATTCGATGTTCCATCTACGAATAACCACTATTTGAGTGTTAGATCTTCTTACTCTAGGTTGAGAATCTCTCTAGGGGGTTTGGCTCGATATCTTGTCCATTGGGTATTGTTGACAACTTGGCGATGAACTCGTCCAATACTTGCCCCCTTTTTTAAGGCAAAACTCTAATTGGGAATGTCCCAAATTAGAGAACTTCATTAAAGAGGGAAAATCCCCCCATAGTGGAATATACAAAAGAAAGCAAAAGGAAAAGAAGGTTTGTGGATTTATAAAACATCCTCATAACCAAGTACATGAACTGTTCAAAAATTAACAAAATCTATTGTTTTGAAACCCCATAAAATCATGAAAAATAATACATTACATCTCTTCTAAAGGGTAAGTCCACTAATTAATATTGGGATAGTCCAATCCCATCTATGCAAGCATGACAACAACTTTCTTCCCCTCGCTATATACATGTGTAAGTCTCAAATTCATATTATTGATTTGTATTTTACAATTCTCCCAAGCCACTTTAATCTGCCATGGAGGATGATAATAGGAAATAGTTAGACTCCGTGTTAAACTAGTTGAATTGACTTCTAACCAAAGGTTTAACCACCCATTAAGATAATCATAGTTGATAGCTTCAATGGTTGCACACATTTAAGCATAAAAGGTTGTTTTATTTTTAATGCTACAAGAAAAATCAACTAAAAATTCTCATTGATGTCTCTGAAAATACCTCATAAGTTGTACTACCCCCATTTCCATAAGACATACCATCAATATTAACATTCACCCATCCAAACGGAGATGGAAGCCAAATAACTATTTTAAAATATGGAACTTTATGAAAGTGAGGGGGAACACCTAGGCCTTCTAAATGTTCTTTTCTGCGTCATTATTGTGACGTCTTGGGCATTTGATACGGAATAGGATGATATATGTTATTATATAGTAGCAAATATTCACTATAATTGGCTTAACATTATCAAATCGAAGTTTATTCCTAACTCTCTATATAGCCATGAGGGTATGGAGATAGGTTGTTTTCCATAGATTTCGAATTTGAAAATTAGCTCTCCCATAATTTTTTAATTTGTTTCAAAAATCAAAATAGATACCATGAGAAGGAAATGAGGTTTCGAAACAGTTAATAACCCATTTCCATAATTTTAGAAAAGGAGTGATTGAATAATATACGCAAGGAATCCTCACTTGTAGATAAGCATTCACATAAGCAGCAAGTTGAAACAGTAGGGATACATCTCATTTGGACACTATTTTCAGTTGGAACTCTATTATGAAGTAATGTTCAAATAATAAAGATATTTTGGGTGACACAAATTGGTTCCAAATCTCTGTTAATTTGTAATTAATTCCAAATCTAGATCTAATATGATTGCAACCTTCTTTGAGAGTGTATTTACCAGTAGTAAATAATTTCCACACTAAAGATTCATGAGATTGAGACATGGGGAGAGTGATTTGGTCGATTTTATCTATAAAATTTGGGAAGGAACTGTTAAAAAAATAGGATACACCAAGTACCATTTTTAATTAACGTAGAAACCTTGCAGTTGAAGCTTTGGTAAGAATTATTTGTGTATCTAGTTTAATTGAGAATGGGATCCCCAATCCACCTATATATTCAAATAGATATTTGCTTTACTTTCCTCATAATCCACCTACAATGTTGAACAATGTTAGATAATTCTCTCTTCATAGACAAATAGAACAACATATTATAGACTTAGTGAAGCCAGTTGTGGTAATCTGGTATCTATGTTTCATAAACAAATTAACTTCACCCTCTACACTTACCATGTCCTAAGTAAATTTATTAATGGCAACCTCATTTAAAGTTTTGACATCTCTCAATCCAAGACCACCTTTTATTTCGGGGAACAAATATCCTTCCATGAAATTATGACAAGTTTCATTAGCCTAACATGTCTAAACCAAAGGAAAAAAATTGCCCATTTTGATAGGTCATTAAGCAAAAACTCGATCCATTTATAAATTCTAAAACTGTTAAGTAACATATTTTGATAAATAGACATAATTAATTGAGCTCTCCCAGACATGGACTATATTTTACCTTTATATACAGCTAATTTGGACTTTGCTCCTTCTACAATGGCTTGGAGATATTTCTTTCTTAGCCTCCCTCTAAAAAAGGGGACCCCTAGATACGAAAATGGATCATGACCCTCTTTTATCCCCAAACAATAAACAATAATAATACTTCTATGAGAAGTATACTTCCTAGCTTAAAAGTGGCATTTACTTTTGTTAATCATCTGGCCTGATGTTTTCCTACACTTGATCTTAATACCAATCTAGGGTTCATATATGAAATCGAATTAGGTCAACTTTAGGAACAATTTAGTCATCCTATTAGATAGACCTCCTTTATTTAATACTTCTATAAGAGGGAAAGAAGTTAGGACAAATATAGTGTGAGCAAAAAAATAATGTTGTAATTTATTTGATGGTATCACCAGCGTTAGTGTAAACTTCTCAATAGGTGTGTATATTCTTTCAAATGCTCTCCATCTCTGCATCGCACCAGTGCTCCATTGGTCGCGTGTTAAGAAATGGATAAATATAAGTGGATCTTCTCACTACTAAACGGCATTAACAACAATGGGCCAGATCCCAAAAATTGCTTGATCTTTCAAATGCTTAATCACATTCTTGTGTATAAATCATTATATTTTCTTTCTTTAATTCTTGGAAGAAGTTCCAACACTTGTTATATAATTGGGATATGAACCGATTAAGGGAGGCCCACATCTCGTTTAAGACCTGAACATCTCTGGCAATGCTCAGTTTCCTTATGTCTTATAAATCCTAAATCTGGTTGGGGTTAGTTTGATTCCTCTCTGTGTCACTAGGATTCCCAAAAGCTTTTTTTGAGTTGACCCTGAAGGCACACTTAGAAGCATTTCACTCCATTCAATAAGATTTTAGGATCTTGAAGGTGTTGGAAAAATCTTTGATGTGGTTAGTTTCATGTCTGCTTTTTATGAGCATATCATTCGTATAGACTTCCATAGTTGAGTCAATCTGTTTCTTGAACATTTTTATTACAAGGTACTGGTATGTTGCCTTAAAATTCTTGAGGTTAATCGAAAAAACTTTATAGCAGCAAAGTTTCAGCGTTGTGATGAAGGAAGTCTTCTCTTGATCGGGGATAAATAGGATAATATCCTGAGTAAGAATCCATGAAACTCAGGCATTAGTGGCCTATTGTTGAATCGATGAGCTGATCAATTTTGGGGGAGAGGGAAGTCATTATTTGGGTTGACCTGGTTGAGGTGTATAAATTCAAACCAGACTCTCCACTTTCCACTATTCTTCTAAACCATATTCGTATTGGAAATACAATAAAAAATTGGACTTCTTTAATGGAGTTCACAAATCTCTTTAGAATTTTCTTAACTAGCCGACATGTAGGATCCACATAAAGTAGGTGGTAGGCAATATATAGATCGATTCCTGGCAAATCATAAGGCTACCAGGCAAACACATCAACAATTTTTCTCATGAAAAAATGAGTTATTTTGCCTCTTCTTTTAGTAGTTTGAAATTGATTAGGAAGGTTTTATCAAGATGGGATGAGTTCAGAGGAACAATTTTGAGTTCCTCCACTACTCTATCAATGGGGAAAGTCTGGTCTCCTTCACCCCTAATCATAATACTTTTGGTTGCTATTTGGGTTAATCACCCTTTGAATCTTCATCATCTTGGGCCTTTTTAGGTTGAGCTTGTTTTGATTTGATGGAAGCGACAGAGAAACTTTGTGTTGCTACTTGATCACCCTAATTCAACGATTCCTTTATCGTCAATAAATTTAAGCTCATGATGGAGTGAACAAGGCACAACTCCCATAGTATAAATCCTTTCTTAACCTAGGATGGCGATGTAAGGTGAATCTGACTTAATCGCATGGAAGTTAATTTCATGATTGATGGGGCCGACTTTGATTAGCAATTTGATCTTTCCTAATGGCCTCTCTTTGTTGAAATTAAAACTAATCTGGTGATTAACCTTTATGTCCAAGTCTTGGATGTTTTACCCAAGCTTATAGAGCATACTGACATACAATATTTTTAAAGAGCTACCCTGGTCGACCTATACTCTTTTGACGTCGAGGTTGACCACCCGAAGAGTAAGTGTGACACCTCATAAAATTCGTAACTATATTGATTGGTTCCAAGTACAAATAATATAGGAGTCTAAGGCAGTTTGTATTATTCTAAGCAGTACTAAAATAAAATAAAACTATAACACTAAAGAACTCATGGTAAGAATATGAATAAACCAGAATAGGTTCTGATACCAATCTCATAATAGATATAACTCCGTCACTGAAATACCATTGTTGTATTAACATATAATACTCAACTCTGAATATATAAATGAAATGTCTAAAAATAAATAAATCCCAATACAAATACCCGACTCGGTATGTACTAAAATGAAATGCAATAAAAGGAAATGATCATGCACTTGACACCTACATCCTATAAATGAGATTTTCAGCTGAAAGTGATTGGAAAGGATCAGGGTTATAGTGGTTGTTACTGACTATGACCTAAAAACATATTCCAAAAAAATATTAAACATAGCACGTCTACATATAGGAATTTAGCCAAGGAATTTCCTCCTCAAAATTTGACTTTTATATACCTGACTTGAATATCTCTGAACATCTCACATGCATGTCGTCCTCTGTCTCCCAAGTAGACTCAGCCTCCCTATGGTGTCCCAACTAGACTTTAACTAATAGAATGACCTTCGATCGCAGAGTCTGCTCTCTCTGGTTAAGAATTCGTTGCGATCGCTCTTCATAGCTCGTGTTAGGCTGTAACTAAATATCGTCGAGGTTAATGTGCTGATAGGATAACTTATCCCTCACGAACTTCCTCAACATAGACACATGAAAGATAACGTGTACCTGCTAACGACGATCGGGTAAGACCAAATAATATGACATCGGGACCACCCTATCCAAGATCGTGAAGGGACCTATGTACTGGGGCGCCAACTGCCTATTGGATCCAAATCTCATAACTCCCTTTGTCAAGGAGACATTCAAAAGGACCTGAAAATCTAAATAATGCTTCTTTTTGTTTGCATAATTATTTTACCGATCTTGGACAACCTTCATATGATCCCGAATGAGCTTCACCTTCTCTATACAGTCCGTCCCAAATAACATGTTATCCCCCATATCCAGCCAACAAATTAGCGAATAGTACGATCGTCCATACTGTTGGGAATCGATATATGCGAAATAAAAAATTTATGGCCTTGAATTTTTTATTATTAAACAATAGAAATAGGCAAACCCAAAACTAGGTTAGAAGGAAAAAAACCTAGGGTTCATAACACAATACTTTTGTGGATTCAATTTCAATTCGATGGGGAGAAAAGTATTTGTTGATAATGAAGTGTTGCCTTCTTTTGGATCTCCAAAAGTTTTCTTAACCTACTATAAATCTTGGATCTTCTACTGTATGATACTCCCCAAAGTTAGATTGGTGGGTGAGCACCTTTTAAGATGAAAACCCTTGCTTTTGATTGAGATATAGTGGTCTCTCTATAGGCCTCTTCACAAAAATGTGAATAGTGTTTTTTCTCACCCCTATCAAACCCTAATGATGAATCATCAGTATTAAAACCCCTTTCCCATACCTTTATATACAAGTACAAAAGGTGGTCTTGGCCCAAACTGGGTTTCTTGAGAGTCTGTACCTAACTACATAGGTATATGGACTATACTAGGGACCCAATACAAATAAATAAATTAGTTTCCAAACAACTAAATTAAAATACCAAATTACAAGTATCATAATTTATTTAATTTCTTTATTAATCATAATTAATTCCACTAAATAATTATGGGTGCATTCCAATTTAATTATCTCAGGAATCACTCGGATATAAAGAGGTCTTATATGTAAAGTTGATAGTTTTACATAATATGATTCCCCATATTAAGATTCCGATACCCTCTTGGTAAAATTAATTTGTCACTGATTGACTTTAATCAACAATTAATCAATTCCTTGATTCTCATACTTAATATATTTTTCTACTCTGTCGGATTATGAATAATCCACTGATTAAGTTTACTGGTGGAAACAAATATCATAAGTCTATCAAGGGGTATCATAATCCAAGGTATCCCTAGACACGGATTTCGCCTAATTATGATCTCAAACCTACTCACACAATTGTCACCTAATATGCAGAGATTATTTGACCTGATAAAAAATTAGATTGCACTCATGGAAATCAAAGTGACGTCTGTGCAATCATTCCAATCCTCATAATTCCCTGGATAAAAAATATATGTACTTTTTCTAATGGTGTGAGATTTTTTTAGTCTAATCAAGATAGCCCTTAGACTCAAATCTCATAGGTAGACATGTTCAATACGTTCTTCGAATGTACCAATCATAATCCTTTGTCGAACTATCATACAAGTTGTCAAACCATCATACAGGTCCCTGTAGTTTGAGTTAAAGTACCAGGATGGCATCGTAACCATTTCGATAGGATGTCAACTCCCTATCTAGGTTATGACCGTTTTAATAGTGCAGAACTGGAATTCCGATATCCTAGTGATTAACAAGAATTTGAAACACCAAAATTCCTATTAAGCCCTATTTACAGACATGTCTATAATATATTTAAACCAAATATAAGGTATTCTCGTCATAATGATTCTTATTATAAAATAAACTAACACGCATTTACTTATAAGTAAAAGTTATACATGGTTTTAATAATAAAACCCCACACATATAACACCGCATTGAGTGTCATAACAGTAGTCTTCTGATGGATATTATTATAAGCAAACTCCCTGAGTGGAAAATTGATAATCCCAACTTCCCTTGAAATCAAACACACGATCCCATAGCATATCCTCTAAGATTTGGTTCACCCGCTCAATCTGACCATCTATCTGGGGGTAAAATGTGATGCTCGAATACATCTGCACCTCCATCACCTCCTGAAAACTTCCCCATAATAGGGGAAAAAAGTATTATCCCTATCAAACAGAATATCGAGAGGTGCCTCATAAAGACGTATAATCTCTAGAATAAAGAGTCGAGCATACTTCTCTACGGTGTACTCCGTCCGCACTAGATGGAAATGAGCCACCAGCATCAATCTATCGATAATGACCCAAATGTAATCATGTCCCATTTGGGACCTCGAAAACCCCATAATGAGATCCGTACAGATGGAATCCCACTTCCAAACTGGAATCTCCAATGGCTACAACTCCCCTACTGGTCTCTGGTGCTCCACATTTACTAGATTACAGGTGGAACACTTAGACATGAACTCGGATATATCCTGCTTAATTTCAGCCCACCAATACTACCTCCTCATGTCACGATACATTTTATTATCCCGAGGATGCACAGTGAATCGCGAACCATGTGCCTCGACCAAAACTGTCCTCTGCAGCTCGAAACCCTCCGACCCGACCAACATCACCTTAAACTTCAAAACTTTGTGCAAGCCAATAGAATAAAAGATAATTCCCTAGATAGGATATCTTGTACCTTCTCCCGACAAAAGGAGTCCAACGTTTGGGCCTGAATCACTAGTGATACAACATCAGATGTAACGTCCATAACTGTTGAATACGCCTTTAGCATAAAAAACGTATGCAAAGCACTCCACCGCGCTTCCAAAAAATTAGATAAATCTTCCCTGGTTTTACCCATAAAGTTATCAAGATCACTATTGGTTTAAGTCTCCAAGAATCTGCTACCATATTTTCCTTCTTCGGATGATACTGAATTTGAAATGGTAGTCCTTCACAAACTCAAACCACCTCCTTTATTGCAGGTTCAACTCCCGTTGAGTGAATATGTACTGTAGACTCTTATGATCGAAAAATAGCATAAACCTCTCACCTATCATATAGTTTTTCCATATATGGAGGACAAAAACTATCTATGCCAACTCCAAATCATAGGTGGGGTAGTTTCCCTCGTTAGGCTTAAGCTTACTGAAGGCATTAACTATGGGCCTCCCCTCCTGCATCAAAACTCCTCTAATCCCCTAAAGTGATGCATTCGTGTAAATTATTTACTCTATTCTTCCCCATGATAAAGCAAGTACGGGATCGGTCATGAGTCTGTCCTTTAGCTCCTTGAATGATCTCTGAGAATCTATGCTCCAAATAAACGATACCCCATTTAAGCTGAAATGAGTCAGTGGCTCGGCAATCTTCGAGAACCTATTAATGAACCTCATATATACCTATCCAATACCAAGAAACTCCTAACCTCCATAGGCATCGTGGGATGTCCCCATTCCATAAAAACCTGTACTTTGTTAGGATCCACTGATATCCCAGCCTCCAATATGATGTTCCCCAAAAACTGCACCCCTCTCATTCAAAATCCGCACTTATAGAACTTAATATATAATTTTCGCTCCTAAAATGCTTGTAAAATGGTCCTCAAATGATGAGCGTGCTCTTTACTAGATCGAGAGCATATCAATATTGATGAAATGATCCATAAATGAGTGGAATACAATGTTCATCAAATCCATAAACACTATTGGTACGTTGATCAACTCAAATGGCATAATCAGGAACTCATACGATCCATATCGCATTTGAAAAGGCATTTTCAGAATATCCTCTCCCCGAATACACAACTGATGATATCCCGAGCGCAAGTCGATCTTGGAAAATAATGATGCACCCCTCAACTGATTAAAAAAATCATTGATTCGTGGCAACAGATACATATTACGTATCGTGACCTTGTTCATCTTCTGATAGTGAACACAAAACCTTAGAAAATATTCTTTCTTCTTCACAAATAACACTGGAGCTCCCTACGGAGATGTGATCCTTCATATGAACCCCTGACTCAAGAGTTCCTAAATTTGCTCTCGTAGCTCCCTCATCTCCAACGGAGCCATTTGGTATGGTTCCCTCGCAATGGGCCTAGTTCCCAGTGCAAAATTTATAAAAAAAATAATCTCTCATACTGGGGCTAACCCCGGTACCTCATTAAACACATTCGTAAACTCTTGGACAACCAGTATCAACTCTAATGATACGGTGACCTCCTCCGATGTAGTCGCATTTATATAGTATAAGTGAGTGTTATACCTTCCCTCGAGTCTGGGCATTGCTATAAGAAACATATCATGTCCGGGAAGGACAAACGTGATCTCTTTCACACTACAGTCAATCTGCACATGATATTGTATTAACCAATCAATACCTAATATGATATCATATGTCGGCATGTGTAAAATAAATAAGTTCGCCAAAAAACGCAAAAGGCTAATCTCAATTTTCACGTCTCTACAAACATGACGTAAGGAAACACCCCTACCCACTGGGGTATCCACGTGCATAGAAACATCTGTGGCAATATTTAATAACCTTTAATTCATAGCAAAAGTAGAACTAACAAATGAATCTTACACTCTCGTGTCAAATAAAATTTATGCATCACAGCCAGCAAAATAAAACATACCCTCAATAGCCTGTAGTGGGGCCTACTAATCCTATTGATAGACGTTAAACCCATGTCCATAATGAAGCTGAAGGAGGCCCTATGTTGGGTATCTAGGTGGTGGTGGTGGCAGTGCCTGATATTGCGATGGTAGTGGTAATAACTGGTATTGAGGTGGTAGTTGCAAATCCTGTTGTTGCCCCTACCGATATAGACTGTTCTCGACCTGGTTACCCCTAGGGCACCTCCTAAATGAGTGGCCTCACTTTCCATATATAAAACAAGCTCCCATAAACTGGCGGCCCTAGCCCTAAGGTTGATCCTACTGACCTTAGCCCTATCATCTCTCCCATGGCCCTGCTTGCCATGCAACCCTTGGCCCGGGTGGCCCTGTCCATTGTCATCCTTATGGTATTGATCCTCTAAATCTCTTAAGGGGATTCTCCTCCTATATTGTCCCCACTGCTACTGATGTGAACCTCCATGTTCTCAAGACATATAACCACTCTCTTCAGTCTTCAGCCCTTATCCATCCCTGACCTTCTCTTTCTTCGACTCTCTATCCCTCTGAAAGTCACAGTGATCCTTGAAATGGATAAAAGTGGAATCCACTACCTGGGTGTAAGTAGTGAAGGTCGGGTTGCTAAGAAACACCTACCTAGCCCTCCATGTGAGGTCCAAAATGAACCGATCCATCATCTTTGCTTCATATAAACCTTAATCGGGGGCAAAGAAAGTAAGGCGGGTAAACTCTTGCTCGTATTTTATGATAGTGCATTCCTCTTGTCATAGTGTCATAAACTCTTATATCAAAATCTCCTGCTGAGATGGTGGGAAATCCTTCCCCTCAATACCCAGAAATGTTGAATGTTCAGTCTTAACCTATCCTCCTCAGTGATGACTGATGCCCACCACTGAAACACATCTCCTAAAAGCTTAAAACTAGTCAACATATGTTTTGTACCTCTGATCACCCTACCAAGCATAGGTGACTCTAAATTTCTCACTTCCATGGTAAAGATATGATAGGATATGCAGATTAAGTAAACGACAGGGGATTGACTTTACTAAAGGCACTTCGAGCTATGTCCCATATAGATATAGTGTGAGGTACAGCTATAGCCATGGGGGTGGTTGATCCTAGAGCATGGTTTCGATGGTAGAGGCTACTGTCTGCACTATGATAGCTACAAAATCTGTCGGTGCTAATGTTGGTGCCTCCCTTGTGGCGGATGCGATTGAGGTTGCATTGCCTCTTACTCAAAACACACAGAATGTCTCGGACGTACGGGTCTCCTCCATGTGTTCACCATCTGAAAGGTGATAAACAAAATCATATCAGTAATCGTACAAAATTAAGAGTAGAAATGCCTAACAATAAAGATATAAACTATCAAATAATGCTACGTAAAAAAAAATGATGAATTCACTAACCTAGGACACTAGAACCTATAATTCTATCATACTAATTGTAACCCCCCATAAAATCCATAACTAGATTGATTAGTTCTAAATACAAACAATATTTGAGTCTAAAATAATTTGTATCATTCTAAGCATGACTAAAATAAAATAAAACTATAACAATATAGAGTTAACAGTAATAATATGAAAAAAAATCAGATAAACCTCTTATATCGATCTCACGATAGATATAACTCCATCAACGGAACACCGTAGTTGTTTCAACCTATAATACTCAACTATATATATATATAAATGAAATGCATCAAAGTAATTAAATTCCAGTAAAAGTATTTGACTCAATAAGTACTGAAATGAAATGCAATAAAAGCAAATGACCACACAAGCTCGATGCCTACATCCTATAGATGAGAGCTAGAACTGAAAATGAGTGAAAAGGACCAGGGTTGCAGCGGTTGTCGTTGCATAGGACCTAAAAATAGATTCCATAAATAGGATTAAACCTAGCAAATCTATAAGGAGTAAGAAGTTAATTGAAGCTAGTCCATAATAATAATGAATCTTCCTCCCATATTTTAGTTGTTTTTAACTTAACCCCACCCCAAACAACCAAAATATATCATGCAGGTCCCAATGATACATAATTATAAATATTTTCAATTGTTTATAATTAACAAGGTTCCACAATCAATATATTGGATATACATCATGCGTATAAATCACAATAAAGTAAGTAGAGTTGCATAAGTCCAATATCCAAGTGAGTATGTCCTCACTCACATCCAGATAGATGGGTTATGCGCAAGCCTGCACATAAAGGTACGACGGCCTATCACTATTGACTTTGGGGATCTCTCATGCGTACTAGGTATAGTTATAGTTCGTCCCAAACCTATAACCTTCAAGCATTAGTAAGGGATAATTTCTACACATTCCCATCATATCGCATAGCGTCATACCCAAGGCTATATGATAGAACTCCCTAGTTTGTTACCCTTCGGGACAAGGGTACGTTAATCCGTGGTGCCTCTTCTCCTTAACTCTCTAGGGTTTTCTCAAATGACAAACAAGTGATTTAAGTTCCTCCAATTAAGCAAATAAGAGAGCTTCCCATGAAATTAATCCTAGACCCAATATTAGCCTCAGCCAAATGAGCCAAAAACATGCTCTGAACATTTTAAAACTTATCCCAAGCCATATACTAACCCAATAGAATCAAATCCCACTATAGTAAGTCAAAAACATACTTTTTAAGCACCCCGAAAGTCAACCCAAAATTGAAAAAATTATAATAAATTAATTATCTCATTATCTTAGTTTATAAGCCGGTACGAGTCAATTAAGTTAAAACTTAATTATTAAATGTTGACGTGTGAGTCGGCATTATAAGAAACTACTTCATGGTCAGTTGGGCTTGATAACGGGAGAATAATTCAAACAAGGAAACTCCCTACACCTAGTCCTTGACCATTTCATAGTTCTCCATAATACTAGTCACTTAATATATTTAATTAATGTATTAGTGTGTAGTATGTTGATTTTCAAAAGTGTGAATTCTGAATTACATAACATGTATAAAATAATAAGTGACATACCACATGTCATAGCAGGCAAATAGATAAATAAATAATTAAATAAATTCATAGAAAATATGGGGTATCACAATAAGGACCAAGGCCTCCTTATGAGCTAAATTGACATCGACTAGGTCCTCATCAGTGAACATAATTATTCGATCAAGATTAATACATTTTCACTCTTTATGGTGAGGAAATGATTGAATACCTCTAATTGGAATGATTCTTATACATTGGTTGTAATCCTAACTCTTTCCTGGAGTTTTTTACATTTGTATGAGGAATAATTTGTATAACCATGTATGAATATGATCATTCCTGATGGTGGGAGATCATTATCATCCTTATTTTGTATGGCATTAACCCGATTGAAGATTTCGACTTACTGGTATCACTATATTCTTTGAGGTGGGCAGTCTGGACGAGATCTTCTAAGTGACTTTTGAACATCTTGTACTTCTTTGTCTTATAGTTGTGGCCTTAATGATAAGTGCACCGGAGATTAAGGTCCCTATCATTTGGATCGTTGCATAACTTTCATGGATTCTTATAATATGGATTATCCTTTATTCGAGGAATTATCTTATAAATTGGTTCCTTGAAAAAGGTATTTATCACTTGGCTAGCATTTTCATTGGCTCGCATTTTTAATCTCCCTTTAGGATTATCTGTCTTGCACCCCCTTTTGTAAAAGTCTGTTGAGTCCCTCATTTAGACCCTTTCTTCACGGCATTCTTCTTGGACTGCTTAGAAGGTTGTTCATCTTGATTATCAGTGTTGAGGAGCTCGTTTTCTACCTTGTCTTATTTCTTAATACTTTCCATAAGTTCCTTCATAGATGATGCCGACTTCTTGGTAAGGGACTAATAGAGGTCATCGAATCTGCCAAGACATATTCAACGGACAAAATCGCCAGTAGTGCTGAGCATATTTCCTCAGAGATTCCCCTTTCTTCCTTTTGAGGTCAACTAGAGAGTCGACCTCCTTTACCATTTTTCTTTTAGTGATAAGGTAGGTTGTAAATTTCTCTGCCAATTCCTTAAAGGGGATATCGACCTTTGGGGGATCTATGATTTCAGATCAATAGTGAAGGGAGACGTTAATCTGTGACATAAAGCTCTCAAATAAAGATCTTGCAGCGTCCATGTTAAGTTAGGATTCAAGCATCCCTCCAAAACTTTCTTGATAAAATCCTACTAGTCATTATGGTCGACGCTCTTCCTTGGGGGTTGAGATTTGGTCGAACTATTACTATGACTAGACTATATCGATTGAATTGTGCCTACGCCACGACTGGTAGTTCTAAGAACAAAATAATGATCCAGTTAAGGATGATTATAACATATTGTTAGTGGACTCCAAGATTTAGAGAGTCTACTATTATGGCCAATCTAAGGAAGTCTAGGATATTGGGTTCTCATTCTTCTATAGCATTAAAAGTTATGAGTTAGACCCACGCCCTTCAAACTGTTTAGTTATTTGCCTCTTAAATCGAGATATATCCACATATCACTCATTCAGTCGTTCATTATAAAGGTTGACTAAGCGTGATGTTGCATTCCTAGTAGGTGGATCCACATATAGAGTATTACAATGACGGCTATAATCAGGCCTAGGAGGTGTGCATCCTCGAGATCTTACATCATTAGGAGGTGGAATAGATTATGACTGGGTCTATTCCCTCCTTACAACCCATACTTCTGATCAAACGTGGTTACCTACATCGCAACAGTGAGATTGGTGTGCACTCATATCGAATGAGGGTTAGTATTCACTAGTGGTGGAGATTCAAGCTATTTTTCAATGGACGATGGCAAATTGTAGGGGTATCAATCCTACGATAATGATTAAGTGTATCTTTATCATAAATATGAATGAAAATTAATAAAAGAATACAAATATGTACGGGGTTCAGTAGGCCAGCCTGCCTATATCTTCTTATTTCAAAAGGAGGGAAAGAAAAGGACTTGAAGTGCTAGGGATGCTAGATTAGAGTCCAAGCCGTGAGTACATTATTGTACTATATTCCCCTTTATCATTGGGGTTGTGCCTATTTATAGATAAAAGACTCCTAATCATATGGATTATGCCATAATACCTTTCTGACGGTAGTTGGCCTTTATCCTTAATCTTATTTCTTAAGTAGTTGAGTTATGCTAGAACCATATATGGTTATATTTATTGTTATCTTTGATGATTCACCTTTAGTTACTCTGTGATCCTCGAACAATCAAGTCAATACATTTTTGAAGTTCCACGTATCATGCCATGTGGCATAATCAACTCATAATACCTTCAACTATAGTATGCAAGGAATATATAACATACAGGGATCACAAAAAGATCAATAATGTGCAACAATCCTACAAAAAAATCCCTATTATTAGGATAACAAACAAAAAATCATTCTCAAGAACAAAATCTTTTTATCTTTTTAGAGACGTTATAGAAATAATTAATTAAGAAGATAAATTATCCACATATGACATATCAAGGAACTGATAATGACATGCAAAGTTCATATAAGGATCAATAACATATAGCCTGACATAAGATATATGAAATATGAGATGCTATAAAGACGATTACAAAAAGAAAAAAAATTCTTTAGGTGTTTAAGCACATACACTAAAGAAACACACATTCTTGAAAAAATTTAAAAGAATCACAAGTAGCCTAAGGACACAAGATATTCAATTTAAAAATCCTAGGCACTTATGAAGATGCTTTAACTACTAGAGGTAGAGAAAACCAAAGTAATATCCCTTTTGGTCTCTAAGGTAATTTTATCCAAAATGTCTCTCACAATATACTCTTAACTCACTCGGGGAGTGGACGATCTTATGGATACATTCAATGAATTTTGTAGACACCCCATTTTACGACCCCCCCCCCCCCCAAGAACCTCCTTAGGTCCCTAAAACTCACTCGTTGACCATAAACCCTAAGTCATACTCTGAGTATCGATCTAGAGGCCACCAGGTTCTTTCGGGCACCATTTGACTCCGATCAACTCTCCAGCTTAAGCAAAGCTCAATAAATCTTCGAAGGGCACTGAATTCCTTTTCCTAAGGTTTGTCCCATGCCAGGTTTGACCTCATAGTAGGCACAAATTATTCGTTTTATTCTAAACATCAATCTAGAGACCACAAGCACTTCGGGCCCCGTTTGACTCTGGGAAGCTCAAAGAATCTTTGAAAGGCTCTGAATCCCTTTTGCAATGGTCGGTTCTATACGAAGATCGGCCTTATGGTTTGGACGAACAATTCATTTTACTTCGAATGGCCATTGAGAACTTTCGAGCCCTATTTAACCTTAGTCAACTCTCTGAACCGATTGAAGCTCAATGAAATATCGAGGGGCACAAAATTATCTTTCCAATGGTCTGCCTCGTGCGTGAATCAGTCTTACGGTTCAGACAAACAATCAGTTTTCATTCAAAAACCTATCATCTAGAGACGATTAGGCGCTTTTGATCCCCGTTTGAATTCGATTAACTCTCGAACTTGGGGTGGATTAACGGATTCTTAAAGGGCTCCAAATTCCCCTTCCAACAGTCCACCCTGGGTGCGATTCGGACTTATGATTTATATTTTATGCCCATTTTCTGTAAAACAAACATTATGGACTTACTTTTCCTTGCCCAACAAGACAGGCCTTGTGCCGACAGCCATGTCAGGGGCTATGCCGATTGGCATCCCCCTTGACCCTATAAAAAGGGTCCATGACCCTGCCCTAAAAAAAGGCTGGGAATACCCCTCTCATCAATCAGAGAACATTCTCCTCGTAATCAGAGCCTTTCCCTTTCCCAAAAAGCCCATTTCCCTACATTCTCTTATCTCACCTCCTCACCTCACTTGATAATTCACCCCAACTCTTCATATCACTTCCATAACACTTCAAAATCAGCACGCTTGCATTTCAAAGTCAGCAACAAGCCTTCATAAGGAGGTCTACTTCTCCACCCTTTTGCTAGTTTATCTATTTTAAGTGTTATTCACCTTGTTTCTATTTTTGTGCTTTTGTTTCCTTACATCACATCCACGAATCTATACTCTTTATTAGTAATATTTCACATAGTCTATTTTCATAAAAATCCCAAAAAAAGAAAAAATGGTTTATCCATAAATTCCAAAAGTGGGATTTCCATTTTACATTTTCACTCTTAAAACAAATTTTTATTTACACAAACATAAGAAAAGTCCCACATTTGGATTTATGGGTTGAACCCCACGCCTATGTTATTTTTTAACTATGTGGACTTTAATGCCCCTTGGGCTATGTAGGCGTCTTGGGTCAATCCCGAGATTCGAGTCCTCCCTTTTCATGATTGTATATTTCTTTTATATCTTATTATATGTATTTTTCGAGTTTTATACTCCGACATATTTGTGTCTCTCCCAACGTGCACATTCGCTCTTTCATAGCGATTTGTGGTTCGACGAGCACTTACATTATATTTTTTGTCATCATTATTTTTTAGAACACTCATACGGATGAATCCACTCCGTCCCTTCCATGACATGAGTTGGATGATTCTATTCTCCCATTTCTCATATTATACACATGTACACACATATCATGGAGTCTAAAAGAAGAAGATTAACATTAGCCCATGAGACACCGAATGGGCAGAATGGGTTCCTAACACCTTTCCATTCTGTAACTTAGTCCCCGAACCTTCAAACTAATTAGTTTCGCAAGCATCAGTTTGACCTTGATGTCGTTCTCTTGAGGCAGCGACATTCTTTTGCCTATTTTGAGCAAAATAGGCTAGCGACTCTATCTCTTTATGTTATCCCCCACTTGACGATGATCGGTCCCGATATTTTGCATGCGCCAGATGGAATCCAACCCCGAATGGCCACAGGTTTGATGGGAGAAAAAATGGGTTTTAGATTTTCCGCTATTATTATGACCCTTTCTACAGCGGGTTTTATGCCTTTTCTTCCCATTCCTAATAACAAATTAGTTTCTCTCATTGCCATTCAAATACATAGGATATTTTTAAAGAAAAACAAAAAAACTTCATTAAGTGATGACGAGTTCATGAGTAAGGTTTGGGAAAGTTCACTTTATGTGGTGTATTAAGAACAACTTGAGATTTTTTGTTGAATTATATTCAACTTAAAGTAAAAACTCCGTAAAGTGACCTTTCTTTTTTAAAAATATCAAACATAGATAAAAACAAAGGTGAAAGAAAATAATGGTCCGCAAGGAGGCCACCTAGGTTCTAAGTGCTCTCCAAGTCTTTTTGCACCAAGAAATACCCCTCATAAAAGTTTGAAATGCAAAAACTCTAGTTAAAAAATTATCCATCTCTAACAAACCAAGAAATTAATCTGCAGATTTATAATTTATAGAATACATTAACGTAAGAACGAACCTTCCCATTTCCAAGACTTCTTTAATTCTTAAAGTATCCCTTGAATTCTTATTTGTGTATGGATCCTCGAAGCATTAATTTTCACCAATCTTATTTCCTCTTTCTTATCAGAATCCTTTTTTTCTAATTTTTTCATTACTTTCATATTTTCTCATATCCTCATATCTTATGGTTTTGTATATTTATCACTCTCGATGGGCTTGTATAGTGACTTTATAAAATTCCTAAGTCTCCCTCACTCAAATCACACATTAAACATGACCCCTTAGTAAGCTTAAGACAGTATTTTGGTGTCATGGGGTATTGATAAATTTGAAAAATACCTGCATTAAAAAGATGAGATTTGATCCTAATATGCACATTGTTAAAATAAACTTGCCAATTTGTTTTAACGACATGACAAGTTCATTCGAATTACTCCCAAAGTCGTTCTTATGATCAAGTTATTTGATGGCCACTCGACACATGGAGACGGACTCATCAAACCAAAATTCTTACTTGCCACCCATTAGATTTCAATTCGGTTGACCAAATAGGGAAATCTCCCCCTCTTATAAACAATCCATAATCATTGATCTTTATATTAAATCCAAATTCAACTAAAATTCCCTTCAAATGAGGCATCTAAAATGTTATGGTTGATTTATAAGTACACATACTTGTTTAATATAACCACATTAAAATATACATTTCTTTCCATGTCTGAAAATTATTTAATATTTCTCTAATAATTTAATGAAATTCTAAATTAATATAATGATATTCCCGAATAATTTACTAGGATGTCCAAAATTTAAAAATAATTAATGATATTATTTGCCACATGCTTTATCCTTATAATCCATGGAGGCACAATTACAATCAAATAAGTAATTAGAGTAGTTATTCACTACTAAATAGCTTTATAGTCCATTTGTACTTATCTTCGTAAATATAAACTCATTCATGTTAAATTATACTTTTTTGCCTTTAACCTTAGATGTTCTGAATTCTTCGAGCCCATATGATTTTGGCTCAGCTCGATCAAGGTCAACCTAGTTGTGCCTTTGCCTAGTCATGTTAACAATATCACGTGTTGATATAACGACATATCATTTTCCTCAGTAGACTATGGGAGGCTAATTGTATCCTTTTAATTAGATACTTAGCTCTCAGCTAATATTCATAACACCAAAGAATATATACTATACCTCTAAAAGAGTAGTATTAGAGGTATAATGAGGGTTTAATGTAGTTTAACCTCCGCTTCACTACAGGAATGTTGATTTTTCCTGGCATAAATTAAATGCCGAGAAAAGCACTAAAAATGCGGGTAAGACTTTTGGCTGCACTTTTGACGACATTTCCACAAGTGCGGTAATAGCCAATGTGGTAACAGAACAAAGGCATTTTAAAAAAATGCCGCGAAAAGTTAGTGGCACTTTCGTTGGCATTTCCACAAGTGCGGTAGCCAATGTGGTAAAAGAACAACGGCATTTTAAAAAATGCCACAAAAAAATTGATGCATTTTTAGGCATTTATATTAATGACCTTTTGCAACACCTATTAATGACCTTTTGCAACACCTATTGATAATGACCTTTTGCAACACCTATTAAATGTTCAACACACTTTTGGCGGCACTAAAAAAATGTCGAGAATGATAATAGCTGCACTAAACAAAATTTTATATTATTTTGCAATATATGAGTGGGAACAAGTGTTAAAAAAATCATTTATTACAAGTATCGTATTTATGTGCAAATACACTACCATAACATTAAATTAAGAGGGCGGTAATCAAATTAAGGCGTCATTAAATTAAAACCAATAGCATTCATCGTAAATAAACATAATTGAGTTTGAAAAAATTATCCATCCACAAAATAAAATGTACATGTCCAATAAGCAAAAGCGGGAAAACATGAAGCGAAACAGAAATTTTTATAATGTACGATCCTTGTCCATCAAAGTTAAACATCCTCTTCAACCTACAAGTAAAAAAAGTCAATCGTTAGTCATTAACACTTATTCTTAGTATTTCAATAAAAATAATAAAATTAAAAATTAGTACATTAGCCATATGCCACGCTACGGTTGAATGATATGCATCTCCAATTGTGGACTTGTTTCCATAAGGTCTGGGCAATGGTTCGTTTGTTATAAATGTTTTCTCAATATATACTTCCCAAAAGTCTTCACCAAGTAGCGTACCCCCTACTTTTGTTGAAGGGTCCTTGCTTATAATGAATCCACGTGCCACAACCACTTTCGGAAGTCCGGAAGTAATAAGGTCTACAATTTTAGGAAGTGAATTATTTGAGACCCTTTGTCGTGGTTGATGGTGCTTCTTTTTCTTCTTTGATGGTTCTTTATACAAACAAGATGAATATGTCATCAACGATATATTTCTGGAAAAAAATCGACAGAGTTTCATTTGTTTTTAAGACATCCCAAAAATTTTAAGACTATATACAACCAAATAAACCAACAACCCAATGTCAAGTATACATAAACTCCCCAAGAAAGAACAGATATATTGTGCCCTTTAAAATCCATTAAATTAGTAACATACCTGAATTAATGTAGCATTCGTTTGTTCACTAACACGAGCAGTAGTCTTGGGGTCAGCCAAGTGTTGAGAATTTGCAATCTACAATAAATGAATTATTTCAGTCATGAAAACTTAAAGTCTTAAATTATGATTTTAAAAAGTAATTATCTACTTACCAGTTAAGATGGAGCTAAATGGTGATTTGATTGTGGTACCACTGCAAGTTGAAATTGGTTGGTTTCTTCTAATTGTTGCTCGGGTTGCAAAATGGACCTATATGATAGTATGTTTTGCTCATTGGAGGATTGAGGAACCTATTAGTAGCATGATTTAATATTTAACATACAGTTATGTATATATACACGATAATTAAGCACAAAGGATAAAATTATGTACTTATTAACCTGTTTGGATACAACATAAGGGCAACTCATTATGTGTGTGCGTATCAACTCAAACTGAGCCTCTAAATGATCAAATTTATCTTGAAATTAAGATCGAATCTCAGATCGTAGTGGCTCATAATCTTTTTCATTAACCTTCAGCCGCTTAGTTCCATGCACATCAATTGGAGATGGTCCATGCCCATAAGCTCGACAATGACCGTGTTTATCAAGTCCCAGGACTTCATAAAATATCTCGTCTTTGCGACTGACGGAGTCATTACAATCTGACGGAAGTTGATCTACTTTTTGCCTCATTTTTGACTGAAATGAAACAATTCTTATTATATAAAACAAAAATTATAATCATTCATTCACAAAACCAAAACAGAATAAAGATCCTAATATCTCCCCACTGATAATTTTAAATGCTTCACATATTAATTTCATGCATGATTTTAACTTTCATAAATAATAAACTTATTTAATTGTTAATTTAATCCTCATCTGCTACTTTTTGTACCATTACTTCAGCGGAATCCTTATCGATGGCTGAGCCATCGCTCCTCTCGTGTGTTTTGATGTAAACATCAACCAATGGAACCTTTTTCCCTTGATCAGCCTCCATTTGCATAAACCCATTGATTCGTAAGTCGTTACATAAATAAGTTTGATAACATAAAATAATATTGACAATAAAAATCTTTTATAAAAAACCTTATGAGCAGCATTCGCATGACTCTTTCTTCCGGAAGTATGTGGTGTTCTTTGCTTCTTACGAGTTCGACGACTTCTTCGACTCATTTTCTATTACAAAAATATGTTTAAAATATATGTTTAACTTGAATTTATAAAACTTTACTTCTAGTAATGCATTCATACCCGTGTCTCACGAGTTCCCCAATACTTAACAAGTTGCGACCACTGCTCTAGGTGGACAATGTTTCAATCTCTCTTCGTCGGTATCAAAGGCACGATAATGTTTCTTCACCTCTGCTTTCCAATTATTCCATATCTTTCCAACCTTCTTCATGCACATTTTTTTGAATTCATCAGGGGCATCAGTGTTCTCCTATATAATTACAATGTATAGAAAAACAAGTCATCTACTACACATATGATTTTAGCTTACATAATTATCTTTGTAAAGAATTCCAATTTTTAATTCATTTGCCACAAATCATGGTACCATTTGATTTTACCTTCACCTCTCGCCAAACATGTTCCTTGTATGGGTATAAGTCCTTGCATCGCCAATATTTGAAAGCCAAAGGTAACCTGTTCAACATTGATATAATATAAAATTAGTAACATACAGTATTGCAAAGAGTATTCTAATAACAGTTGTGTTATATGAAAATTTACAAAAGAAAGTTTACATGTTTCCATCACGAACTAAAATGCCTAAATGGGTAGATAGTCTATCCGCGGTATCTCCAACTGGCTGATAGAAATCGTTGAAGCGAAGCTCTAAGCGTTTTCCCGTACCCCATAATTCACCCAACTTCGCAATACCTCTACGTTTAGTGGCATATTGTGCTGAAGTTGAACCGTAAAAATTAAAAATATAGGTTAACTTCAATCTACACAGTTAATTAAGCACATATAAATCAAATAACTTTGAGTACCTTCTTCATGAGAATGGTCATCTTGGTTATGTAAAGGCTCACTCTCCGTCGAGCTACTATCACTTTCACTGTCACTTGAGTTTGATCGTTCAGTCGAGGTAGAATCTGAAAGGGAATGAGAACTGGGCTGAGATTGTGGCTGAAATGGTGGTTGGAGATTGGATTGCGAGTGCAAGAGAGACTGTGAGTGGAAATGTGCCCGTGAGAGGGATTTACTCTACCGCTGCGATGTCATAGAAACCTGCAATAATAATAATTCACCACTGAGTTTACAAGAGTAGTGTTTATCCAAGCCAAGATGTTCTAAAATTGTGAGGTATAAAGCCCTTTTCTAATTTCATGGGCAAACAATAAAAAAATAGATATATATAAGTGTGCGCGCGCTTGCACATATGTGAATTAATTCTTACAAGAGTGAAATGAATTGTGAAATCAAAAGGTCAATACATAACTGAAATCATATGATGGTTGTAATACCATTGTCAAAACAAAACTCGGTAAAAAAAATAACTATAAAGAAGGCTGCACAGTTCAGAAAAGAAGGCTACAAACGACTAAAACTTGATGATCCTGAGGTCCTTAAACGCTGCATACGACTAAAACTTGAGACTTGCAAATAATAAAAAGAATACCATAAAACTCCAGAGTAAAAAAACTGGAGCTATTTGATAGAACCTATGTGATAATATAATTTGTTGGTCAATGTTCCCGTGTCATTGAATTTGAATACAACACTACTTACTAAAGTAGGGGGAAATATATATTTAACTTTGAAATTGTGTCTTTGTTCGTTTAACCTTAAAGTTTGAAATTATGAAACAACGACGAATTGAGGCTATAGATAACGTGTAAGATTACATGACAATATCATCCACTATTGGCCTCTATTGAATTATGCCATATTAGATATTCTCTCTAGCCAATAAAAACTGGTACACTATGTATTCAACTTGAATAATGTGTCTAAATAATGGCAGTGTGACTTTGTAACATATTTTATATGCTCTATATGATAATGCGGAATTCAGAAATCAAGATGGCAATGAGTCAGCAACATATTTCAAGAATATACACTATGGAACTGAAGTTTTCACTCACAGACCTCCTTCCGGTGGTGCGTCCATCTCAATTGAATTACTGCAGATATGAACGCATTACTTATGCGAGAATGTGTGTGGATATGGAAGCACAAGCACAGTACCCCACGTCTATGAATCTTATAACGGAGGATGGCAATACTGCTATAATTAATATTGAGTATCAGTGTCTCCCCCATGTCTATTCTCATTGCATCTCCTTTGGGCACTCTATCAATAAGTACACTAAAGTTAAACGCATTTGGAAGGTGAAGACTCACCAATAAGCCAAATTGCAGACCAAATACTTTGTCTCAAAATGACTTAAAAGGTGCACTTGGCATATATTAATACAACTTTATATTTTATCATTATTAATATTTTGTTACCCTACGCATCCGTATCCTATTATTTTGATATTCTTCAATCAGAAAACTTGCACTATAACACACCAGCAATCCGCAGACCGCAGCTTTATAGGATTTATCAGTTAAAGAGCCCCACCTTTACTAATTTAACTAAGGCCAATATGTATCACTTTGTAAAGAAACTTACAATGATACCCTTACATTTATAGAAAAAAATTCCGAATGAATTGAAGAAATGAACTCCCTGAACACAGAAAAGTAACATTCCACCAAATCTTAACAGAGGAAAATAAGAAACCCCATACAACATTCGGTTATGCTTATACCAGCAGCATGGATGCACAAGTAAACCAATAAACTCGGTGAACCAAACCAATAAGACATGAACGGATTGATTTGGTTCGGTTTCCAACCCTATCGGATTGGTTTTAGCTATCCCCATACTGCCTAAAACTCTAGAAATTTGTGAACTTTGGAAAAATAGTAAATGTACATATTTAGATTCTATCCTACAACTTCTCGGCTCAACCGAACGAAACACAAACCAAATGTCATACCCAACTCCATTTATAAAGTATGCATCATATAAAGGACAGTTATTTGAGGATTTAGAGTATAGACAGCTTTCTGATGTGGGATAACTAGATCAGCCTTCTTTTGCCTCACATCAAGTTAAGAACAAAAGCTTTCTGTGGCGTTCTCTATGCTGATTTTTATTGGGCCCGACACTGGCTCAGCTTCACAGAACTAAGTTTTGACTATAAAAATAAAACCCACGTTAAAATTTAAATCTGGATGGTTAATCAGCAAACTAGTTATGCCTAATTTTTAAATATCGTTTATAACAGTTAAAAGTTTAATGCTCCATAATTAATTTGGATAAACTGAGAGCTGGTGAGTGTTGTTTTGGTTCTGGGCTTGGTTTGAAAAAACACGAGCCCAAACCATGTGTTCCCCTAGTTGGCCATCAAACCCGACCATGTGGGGGTCTCAATCACTTGTTAATATGCTAGTTTGGCACTTAATAATATACAGAATAATCTACACAAGATTTTGAAGTGACAAAGTGGTAGCAAGCTGGAAACTCACCCTTGCTCAAATGAGTCTAGATAGCTTTTTACACTAAGCTAGGACAAGGTATCTAGGGAGGGGATGAGCGTATGTTTTATACTTACAAGAATTAGAAAGAGCAATGAACTTGTCTTTTTCACATCTAAAAAAAGGGCAAATCCAGTGCACGAGGCTCCCGCCACTGCGGGGTACAGGGGGGGTTGGATGTGTATCCTATAATTATCATATAACAGTTGGGGACATTGATCTTCCTGGTATTGAAAGAAGAAGTTTACGGTCTGATCTTGGTCAGTTAACCTCCCAAAACACTGATCTTCCTTGGCAAATCAGTGGTATTTGAGTTTGTACCACACAGGTACATACACACAATAAAGAAGACAAAGGAAGTTACCTCGGATTAGAGAGAGTCGTAAGTGACTAAAAACATGAGAGAGATATAGAGTTGAATTCCGAATTTAGTCATACTGCAGAATCTATAGTTTTCACTGATCCAAATTCCTAAGACAAATACACATGGAGAAAAAGTCTGATAAGAAAGAATAAACAACTTATAGAAATTCAGTTAAAATCATTTTTAATTAAAAAATAAGTGGTATGCTTAGACTAGTTGGCATATTTTAATGACCAAATGATAATTAAAATCTAACTGTTTGATGAGAGTCTTCGATAAATTAAGATACCGAAGGTGTATTAAATCACCAATTGAATTTGATAGCTCATTTATGCAATAACCACTTAAATGTAACACTCGTAAGCACCGTAGCTTCGGTAACAATTCATGGACAACCTTATTCCTCTAGTGGAATTCTTCTCGATATCTCGAATTATAAACTGGTAGCGTAAAAAAAGTTCTCAAACTCTAAGCCTTAGAAAAGGACTTCAATTTATTAAAGGTTCCATTCTTTAGGCAGATGGACGATGAGTGACGAGCCTTTTCAGAAATTATTTGTTGCTCATTACTTATCATCTTATCATCCATCCTAAAGCATATTTCACCAGGACAAATTGAGCTGAGTCATTCATGAGGTCGTGCACCATAAATTGTGATTGATCACAACTTGAATGTTGAAAAAAGGACCTTGATAATAACTCATTGAAATATTGAAAACCTATCTCCTCCATTTTCTTATTTTCCTCTGCTTATCGCAAAAAACCTTCTACCATCCATAATAAAACTAGTTCAAACTTGTGAAACTGATAGTCCTTGGGAAATATTAAGCAGTATGTAAACAACCACTTTAGATGGGGTGGCAGATGATGATAACTCAATCTTAAAGCGGGAAGAACATCACTCTTCTCTGCAGGTAATTCCCAGAACTTGCTAGTGAGTACATTTGCCCACCCCCAAACTAAACAACAACTTAAACCCACCCACATCTCCACCGCTCAACCTCAACGCCATCAACACAAAACACTATTTCAAACTCCGCGTAACATATGAGAAACATAACATATATATTTACATTTTGCCTTAAAAATTAGGACGACTTACTGAAATAATAACATATGAGATAATTTGATAAGAGTTCCCTCGATAATGGTATTCAAAAATACATATCTCAAGTTCCTTGAACATAAACACAAAACATAAACAAACATACCAAATATATATTGAAGTGGGTATCAGTCAAGATGGCAATGAGTCAGCAGCATATTTCACGAATATACATTATGGAACTGAAGTTTTCACTCACAAACCTGCTTCTCGTGGTGCGTCCATCTCAACTTTGGGGAGAGTTTTGCCTCACGAACTCGGTTAATTGTGCCGTTGAACTTATCAATGGAGAGACCGGTCAGACTGTGGATCTCAATGTTCCATCTCTTGCAGATGTTTTTCGCTCCATTATGCAGCCATAACCGTGCGCCCTGATTTAACTGAGCTATTTCTTTATCACGGAGCTCGAATAGATGTTAGGAGTAGGCATCATAAACCAGAGTACAACTTGAGACTCCCACTTCATATAGCAGTGGAGAACTTATGTCTTTCAGATCAAGTGAGTGAATGGAATCCCAAGTTATCAATATTCAAGTTGCTATTTATACTCTGCCTACTGATAGACAGGGTTTTGCCGCGGCGCGAGCATCACCTACGCGCTGGTCGTTTTGAATTCGGCTCACCTGAACTATACAAAAACCTAAACTACGACTGCACTCAATGGGTGAGTATAGCGGTAAGTCGGGTATCGAAAATCCACAGAGACGAGTTGTTAGAATTTATAGGATTTAATACTCCTAAAATAAAAGTGTAAAAGGTAATTTGTTAACTAAAAAGAAATAAAAGATAAACTAAGAATGAGTGTATTTAAACTCAAATTAACAAAGCGAATAAAAACTATAGGATGCGACTAGTATCCCTCAAATTGAGTTAACACGTATAAATGGTTACATGGGACTACGAATTACTAGGATTGCATCTCATTTCGTCAATTAATTAAATTAAGAGTTGTCACACCCCTAAATTCGCATAAAAGACTAATAAGATTTTGCCGTCAACAAATACCCCGGAAATTACGCACGTAAGGTCGTAAACACGGCGCATACATGATATACACCGTTAAATTTTCTAGTCATAAAAACTAGGACAACGCACTCGAAATAAATACATAAATCTCCATCACCAAAGAGAAGCAAAAAATCAACCCTACGTGAGTTCCATTAATCGCACCCTAATTTAAATTAGCCCCTACACATATTAAATGACATAAATAAACTAACTAATTAATTAAAGCACACCACTAATTAATTTAACAACTAAATTTATCTAGGCACAAAAATTAATTAAGCATGGAAAATAAAGCAAATAAAACTTAGAGGAGACAATGAATAGTAACACTTACATTAATGGTGGAAAATGAGGAGAGGGGTTATCTCCAACAAAAATCCCCAATATTATCTCTAACCTAGGTTCTAAGAGAGAAGAGAACTAAAAAACTAAAACTCCTTACAAATAACACAAGTCTTGTTATATATATTAAGTTACATTAATAGAATA
The DNA here is from genome assembly GCA_949130495.1 of Sambucus nigra. Lineage (NCBI taxonomy): Eukaryota > Viridiplantae > Streptophyta > Magnoliopsida > Dipsacales > Adoxaceae > Sambucus > Sambucus nigra. Next base: position 526,440,490 of record OX422208.1, on the reverse strand, counting down.
AAAGAAAAAGGAAAAGAAATGAAAATAAGGGATAAGTCTCTTTTAACATCCAAAAAAAGAAAAAGGAAAAAGAAAATAAAATAAAAAATAGAAAAAGAAGGAAAGCATAAAAAATATCTAGGCAAAAAAATGCAGGACCGATCGATCGCGTTGGTGGCTGGTCGACCGCGGCAAAGGGGAGGAGGCCACTGTCTCGGACCAAAGGCAAAAATCCAAATACCGGTCGACCGTCGAGCCGTGACCGATCGACTGGCTGCGCTACAACTCCAATTCAGCTCACAACTTCGCACAGCCACTCTCATGTCCAAAAATGGCCAAAAAGTTCCATGTCCATTAATGGTGACAAACACCAAATCAAGACCCATTTCCAAAAAATGCCAACAAAAACCCAACTCCATATATGCCCAAAACCATTCTTGGAAGCCAAAACCGAGAACAACTAGTCTTCCACCATTAAAATGCCAAAACCCACTTCAAAGCTCCACATCTCCATAGCCATAAATGGCCAAAATCCAAGCTCCAAAAAATGGCCAAAGAGACCCATTTGCGTGTGTGGTCCCAAATCAAGCTCCAATTTCGGACGAAAGGCTCGAATTTCGGTCGAAACCAAAATCCGAGCAAAACCCGAGCCTAGGGCCAAATCGCCATCTTCATTTGCTGAAAAAACGTTTTAGGGACATGGATGGAATTAATGGATTTGTTATTAAAGAAGAAAAGGGACATGGATGTAATTAATAAAATTGTTAATGAATCTTTTATAATTCTTTCCGATTAAAACTCCGTTTTTCCTTCGTTCGGACTCCGATTCGCACACTCTTCGCGGCCACGTGAAGCTTAGCCCGAGGGCTACAACTTTCGTGAATACTTCGGGAAAAAATCCCAAAGTATGAAATTACAAAAATGCCCCCGAACGTGCGAATCGCGGCGAAACTTAGTCGAAACGTGCCCAAACTTCATACTAAGCACTTTAATACCTATAATAGCTCAATTATACCTCAAATAACATTTTAGAATATAAAACAGAGGTTGTCTGATTAACGAGCATAATTATAGGCATTAAAGTACCCGAGGGGGCTAAAATGCATAAGTTTCGAGGGTATATATGTGCAATATTCGATTCGAATCACACCCCCTAACTTACACATTGCTAGTCCCTAGTAATGAAATTCAACGCAAGAAGAAATATAAGAAAATCATAACATGTATATATGCATCGAAATATAAATGCCACTTTCGTAGGGAACACGATTACATTTAGCATATGCAATAAGCCGTTAAACCCCTTGGTTACCCTAGTGGACGAGTATCGTCTCGTGAGGATTTTTAGGGATGATACCCACAAACATCATATGGTTTCCTCAAAATATCCCCAAACCAACATGCGACAAGCTCAACAAAAGAGAAAAAGATTTCATATGCATTATTAGCAAAGTGAATGAATTCACACAAAAGTCCGAATCATTAACATTATAGAATGCACCTCATAGAATTGAAACCTTAAATGTGGGAGGGGAGTGAGCATATGCAAAGTATGATTTGGCAAAAACTTAAATAAAACCAATAAACATTAAAGCAAGCATATATTCACTCTTCACTAGCATTACACTCATAAAGTGAATTCACTCGAAACAGGGAGCTAACACACGGGACATGCGGGCATAAGGAGTAAATGTAAATGGAAACTAGGCCGCACACATGTCACAGATGAAGAACGCTATATATAAACTGAAAAACTGTAATCTCAATGAAAGGATACCGCACATTAAAAAGGGCGAAATGTATTTTCACAGATTATCAAAACTATTTAAACTTTTAAATTACATCAAACTAAGATCACATAGGACTTGTATAGGGTTATAATGTAGGTATGGCTAGGGTGCGGAACGAAGGAATGTATGTACGGATTCAAAGTGTTCGGAATGAAAACTCGGAATAATGGGAAAATGTGGGCAATATCAAAATTGGAAACAAGTTCCAAAAGGCATCGAATATATCATCGGGGAGAGTAATCAAAGCTTATTGAATTATATACACAACATTTACAACTTTCTCTTTCTTTTATTTTCTTCTTTTACTCATGATTCTCTTTTGTTTTCTTTTGCTTTTTGCTTTCTCTTTTTCACTCTTTTTCTTCACTTCTCTTTTATTTACTTTTCAAACTCTCATATGCCCAAATTCCAACCGACATCATAACAACAACATTCAATCCCAAGTAACATTCCAAACAAAGGTATGGAAAGTGTATGTATGGGTTAAAACTCCAATTTGGAGTTGGTTATGGGATTTGGGTTATGAAATGAAAGGCTAATATTTAGGCTCAAAGGGGTTGACGAGGGTAAACATATAAGGTGAGGTCAAGGTCAATATGGGTGATATAACAAAGATGGCCTATGATCATTTCCTAAAGTTTACGTAATTCTCGAATCAAAACAATATATGAAAATCATGCTCAAGTAGCACATTTCAAGTATGAACTCAATTAATGAACAGTCAAATGAAAGAATAGTGAGATTACTGACGAATTCAACGTTTTCAAAGAGGAAAGAATAGTGTATAACACTCACAAACGACGAAAGGTACAAAGCTTACTCGGTGTAAGTATATACAATGCAACAAAAGATTACCTAGTTACAAAAATCTTAAACCAAATCAATATAGCAATAAAAGTGCATGTGCTCATGGGATTAAAGTTTAATTCATAAAGTTATTCATAATATCAATAATCGAGACTAAAGTCTAATAACTTCTAAAATCGAGAACATGCATCATTGGGCTGTCTATTGGATCAGGCAATTATTGAAATTTATCATCGGAAACAAAGGCAAAATGCCCAAAAAAGGAGAAAAAAGAAAGAAAATCTTTTTGAAATTTTTAATTTTTCTAAGAAAAGCATACTAAGTAACTAACATGTGAGAAAAAACATGGACTAAATAAAGAAATGGATAGAATATCCCACACCCCCTAACTTAAAACTTGACATTGTCCTCAATGTAAATTAAAAACCAAGTCAAAGAGAGGAAAAGAGCGATATTACCGAAAAATGGAGCGATCCCCATAAGAACAAGTCCAAAGAATCTACAAAACAAGTTAGTACCGAGCATAGCAAAAACAAATAATAAAAAGTTAACTAATTACACTAAATTAAATTAAAAAGAAAAGAAAAAATAAAAAGAAAGAAATGATAAAAAAAAAATCTAACTATATATAACCTACTATTTAGACTCCACACTAACTATACACTAGAAGTCTAAATAGGTGAGGGTTCACCATAAGAACGGTTTGACTTTGGAGGATAACCGGTGTATCCTCACATACAAGCATGCCTTCTGGAAAAATATGAATTCCGTTGGAAAAACGGAAGGCATGTGTAAGGCGGAAGAAATAAACCATCGCCAATTAAAAGTTTTGGAGGGACGATGGGGGTTTGGATTGAACGGGAGACAAAAACATGTGTGGACCGAGGAAAGCCGAATATCCTCCCAAGGATTTTGAAGTTGGAATGGGAGGCGGCGCACACAAAGGCAAAGATGCGATTGTGGAGGGCGACTCGAGAAAGTACTCCTCATCGGTGATAGGGTTTAAAACGTTAAAGTTTGAAACCGGATCATCGGGTACTTGTGACGGTGTGGTAATAGAAATTGAAAATGGGGATAAAAGAAATTCAAACTCATGAGATGAATCATCATCGCATGAAGATTGAGTTTCGAAGGAAATAATCTCATTTTCAATGAAATGTTCTTCTTTGGGGGCCAAAGAAGAAATCATTTCATTGCAAATAGATATTACGTCATTATCATCCTCACTTTCAATATCTATTACGAGATGGGCAAAGTTTAGAATGGTTTGTTCCAAAGTAGGCACAAGTACCTCGTTTGGTTCAAAACATTCCTTGACTTCGAAAGTCTCGGAAGCAAAATCATTGTCGGACTCAAATAATAAATCCAATTCATGTTCCCAAAGATGATTTTCTTCCCGATAACGATTTTCAAGTTTCTCATTTTCATACATACGCAAACCCTCACCGAATGTCATAGGTCGAGGTACTGATCCATGAAAATGGAAACTTTGAAAATTACCATCGGACTTAAACGAAAACTCATTAATATAGGAATTTTGAAAACTATTGCAATTCGTTTCAAAATTCCTATTATAAGGAGGTAAAGGCCCAAAATCATTATCATCAGCATCAAAATTCCAATAACCTAAGTTTTGACTTTCGTTATACTCGCCCAAAGTAATATTTGAATTTGTTTTACTTTGGGATGCTAAGTATTCACCGAAAGTCATAAGCCTATAATTTTGAGAATTATAACAAGGATTACCGAAAGAATTGAAATAAGACCTGCTTACCCCAATAATGGCTCAAGTGACGAATTCCACAAAATAGGTGCGCGCGGGAAAAATTCAAGCATTTCTAAGTGCTCAAATGTGGAAGTCCTGTTAAAAGGTTAGCAAATAATACAAATAGAAAGAAATAATATGAAATACTAAATCAAATAAAGTCTAACAAAAACTAGTCACCGGCAACGGCGCCATTTGATAGACAGGGTTTTGCCGCTGCGCGAGCGTCACCTACGCGCCGATCGTTGTGAATTCGGCTCACCTGAACTATACAAAAATCAAAACTACGACTACACTCAATGGGTGAGTATAGCGGTAAGTCGGGTATCGAAAATCCACAGAGACGAGTTGTTAGAATTTATAGGATTTAATACTCCTAAAATAAAAGTGTAAAAGGTAATTAGTTAACTAAAAAGAAATAAAAGATAAACTAAGAATGAGTGTATTTAAACTAAAATTAACAAAGCAAATAAAAATTATAGGATGCGACTAATATCCCTCAAATCTAGTTAACGCGTATAAATGGTTACATGGGACTACGAATTATTAGGATTGCATCTCATTTCGTTAATTAATTAAATTAAGAGTTGTCACACCCCTAAATTCGCATAAAAAACTAATAAGATTTTGACGTCAACAAATACCCCGAAAATTACGCACGCAAGGTCATAAACACGGCGCATACATGATATACACCGTTAAATTTCCTAGGCGTAAAAACTAGGACAACGCACTCCAAATAAATACGTAAACCTCCATCACCAAACAGAAGCAAAAGATCAACCCTACGTGAGTTCCATTAATCGCATCCTAATTTAAATTAGCCCCTACACATATTAAATGACATAAATAAATTAACTAATTAATTAAAGCACACCACTAATTAATTTAACAACTAAAATTATCTAGGCACGAAAATTAATTAAGCATGGAAAATAAAGCAAATACAACTTAGAGGAGATAATGAATAGTAACACTTACATTAATGGTGGAAAATGAGGAGATGGGTTATCTCCAACGAAAATCCCCAATATTATCTCTAACCTAGGTTCTAAGAGAGAAGAGAACTAAAAAACTAAAACTCCTTACAAATAACACAAGTCTTGCTATTTATATTAAGTTACATTAATAGAATAAAAGAAAAAGGAAAAGAAATGAAAATAAGGGATAAGTCTCTTTTAGCATCCAAAAAAAGAAAAAGGAAAAAGAAAATAAAATAAAAAATAGAAAAAGAAGGAAAGTAGCAAAAATATCTGGGCAAAAAAATGCAAGACCGGTCGACCGCGTTGGTGGCCGGTTGACCGCGCCAAAGGGGAGGAGGCCACTGTCTCGGACCAAAGGCAAAAATCCAAATATCGATCGACCGTCGAGCCGTGACCGTTCGACCCGCTGCGTTGCAACTCCAATTCAGCTCATAACTTTGCACAGCCACTCTCATGTCCAAAAATGGCCAAAAAGTTCCGTGTCCATTAATGGTGACAAACATCAAATCAAGACCCATTTCCAAAAAAGGCCAACAAAAACCCAACTCCATATATGCCTAAAACCATTCTTGGAAGCCAAAACAGAGAACAACTAGTCTTCCACCATTAAAATGCCAAAACCCACTTCAAAGCTCCACATCTCCATAGCCATAAATGGCCAAAATCCAAAGTTCAAAAAATGGCCAAAGAGACCCATTTGCGTGTGTGGTCCCAAATCAAGCTCCAATTTCGGACGAAAGGCTCGAATTTCGGTCGAAACCAAAACCCGAGAAAACCCGAGCCTAGGGCCAAATCGCCATCTTCATTTGCTGAAAAAACGTTTTAGGGACATGGATGGAATTAATGGATTTGTTATTAAAGAAGAAAAGGGACATGGATGTAATTAATAAAATTGTTAATTAATCTTTTATAATTCTTTCCGATTAAAGCTCCGAGTTTCCTTCGTTCGGACTCCGATTCGCACACTGTTCGTGGCCACGCGAAGCTTAGACCGAGGGCTACAACTTCCGTGAATGCTTCGGGAAAAAATCCCAAAGTATGAAATTACAAAAATGCCCCCGAACGTGCGAATCGCGACGAAACTTAGTCGGAACGTGCCCAAACTTCATACTAAGAACTTTAATACCTATATTAGCTCAATTATACCTCAAATAATATTTTAGCATATAAAACGGAGGTTGTCAGATTAACGAGCATAATTATAGGCATTAAAGTACCCGAGGGGGATAAAATGCATAAGTTTCGAGGGTATATATGTGCAATATTCGATACGAATCACCTACCTAATATGAAAAATGCACTAGAGACAATTGAATTACTTGCACGGAACAAGAGTTGTGTTGAAGAAGAAATTTTCTATTATGCAAGGAATGGAAAACTGGTGGAGCTTACTGCCTTGCTGATAGTGGCCCGGAAACAGTTGACTAATTTTGTCACAATGGTTGGTGAATGCATGTCGAAACAGATCCATTTGTTGACAATGCACATGTCGTCCAGACTAATGTACCAAAGTCATTATAAATATCCATCAGCCGTGTTTATGGATATGACAGAAACGCTCATGTCTGGGGAACAGTTAATTCATGTGTTGGAGAAAGCAGGGGATGCTATTGAGGCGTACATTAAGGAAGACAAAACGAATGTTATCTATGCAGATACCATTACTACAGATATGAAGCGCATTACTTATGCGAGAGTGTGTGTGGATATGGAAGCACAAGCACAGTACCCCACGTCTATGAATATGCTCTATATGATAATGCGGAATTCAGAAATCAAGATGGCAATGAGTCAACAGCATATTTCACGAATATACACTACGGAACTGAAGTTTTCACTCACATACCTACTTCCGGTGGTGCGTCAATCTCAACTTTGGGGAGATTTTTGCCTCACGAACTCGGTTAATTATGCCACTGCACTTATCAATGGAGAGATCGATCAGACTATGGATCTCAATGTTCCATCTCTTGCAGATGTTTTCCACTCCATTATGCAGCCATAACCGCGCGCCCTGATTTAACTGAGCTATTTCTTTATCACGGAGCTCGAACAGATTTCAGGAGTAGGCATCATAAACCAGAGTACAACTTCAGACTCCCACTTCATATAGCAGTGGAGAACTTGTGTATTTCAGATCAAGTGAGTGAATGGAATCCCAAGTTATCAATCTTCAAGTTGCTATTTATACTCTGCCTACCTAATATGCAAAATGCACTAGAGACAATTGAATTACTTTCACGAAACACGAGTTGTGTTGAAGAAGAAATTTTGTATTATGCAAGGAATGGAAAACTGGTGGAGCTTACTGCCTTGCTGATAGTGGCCCGGAAACAGTTGACTAATTTTGTCACAATGGTTGGTGAATGCATGTCGAAACAGATCCATTTGTTGACAATGCACATGTCGTCCAGACTAATGTACCAAATTCATTATAAATATCCATCGGTCGTGTTTATGGATATGACAGAAATGCTCATGTTTGGGCAACAGTCAATTCATGTGTTGGAGAAAGCAAAGGATGTTATTGAGGCGTACATTAAGGAAGACAAAACGAATGTTATCTATGCAGATACCATTACTGCAGATATGAAGCGCATTACTTATGCGAGAGTGTGTGTGGATATGGAAGCACAAGCACAGTACCCCACGTCTATGAATATTATAACGGAGGGTGGTAATACTGCTACTGTTAATATTGAGTATCAATGTCTCCCCCATGTCTGTTCTCATTGCATCTCCTTTGGTCAATCTATCAATAAGTGCACTAAAGTTAAATGCATTTGGAAGGTGAAGACTGACCAATAAGCCAAATTGTAGACCAAAGCAACTACTACCAAGGTGGTTGCTGTCCTCTCAAAACTTCTCTACAGAGGAGACTTTCATTGTTAAGCAGATTAACCTTTCTCCTAAAGCTTCTAAATTACCTCCATTAGAGAAACATCCATCTTGTATGAAGGATAATTTATCAGATATTGATGTGTCTATAAAATAGACTCCAATGATTGAAGAGTTACATTTGTTTGCTAGCTGGCTTGATGTAAAGTGCAAGGATATTCAAAAATCAAAAGAAGAAAAAGAAAAAATTAAGAAAGGTCCTGACATCTCTATAGCTCCTGCCAAGACCTCAAAACAAGGTATTCCTATTAAACAAGCTCCTCATGACCCTCTCAACAGAAGAATCACCAGATCTTCAGGTAAGTCTTCTTCCTTAAACTATGATTCTACAGTTTAATACTGAATTTCATTTTCTGGAATATGAGGGGGGTGTTATTAAATAAAGCAACAAATAGAAGATTGAAAAACCTTATTAAAAATACAAGTTACCTTCTATTGCTTTATTAGAGCCTAAAGTTGGAATTGATAAGATAACAAAATACAAACTTAAGTGGAATTTCCCGTATAGTGCCTCAAATATATCAAATAAAATATGGTTCTTATGGCAAAATGACTTAAAAGTTATTATTACCTGTAACACTGATCAATTACTTTGTCTCAAAATGACTTAAAAGGTGCACTTGGAATATATTAATACAATTTTATATTTTTATCATTATTAATATTTTATTATCCTACGCATCTGTATCCTATTATTTTGATATTCTTCAATCGGAAAACTTGCACTATAACACACCAGCAATCCGCAGACCGCACTTGTGCTTTATAGGATTTATCAATTAAAGAGCCCCACCTAAACTAATTGAACTAAGGCCAATATGTCTCACTTTGTAAAGAAAATTACAACGATACCCTTACATTTATAGAAAAAAAATTCGCATGAATTGAAGACATGAACTCCCTGAAGAAACACAGAAAAGTAACATTCCACCAAATCTTAACAGAGGAAAATAAGAAACCCCATACAACATTCGGTTATGCTTATACCAGCAGCATGGATGCACAAGTAAACCAATAAACTCGGTGAACCAAACCAACAAGACATGAACGGATTGATTTGGTTCGGTTTCTAACCCTGTCGGATTGGTTCTAGCTATCCCCATACTGCCTAAAACTCTAAAAATTTGTGAACTTTGGAAAAACAGTAGATGTAAATATTTAGATTCTAGCCTACAACTCCTCGGCTCAACCGAACGAAACACAAACCAAATGTCATACCCAACTCCATCTATAAAGTATGCATCATATAAAGGACAGTTATTTGAGGATTTAGAGTATAGACAGCTTTCTGATGTGGGATAACTGGATCAGCCTTCTTTTGCCTCACATCAAGTTAAGAACAAAAGCTTTATGTGGCGTTCTCTATGATGATTTTTATTGGGCCCGACACTGGCTCAGCTTCACCGAACTAAGTTTTGACTATAAAAATAAAACCCACATTAAAATTTAAATTTGGATGGTTAATCAGCAAACTAGTTATGCCTAATTTTTAAATATCTTTTATAACAGTTAAAAGTTTAATGCTCCATAATTAATTTGGATAAACTGAGAGCTGGTGAGCGTTGTTTTGGTTCTGGGCTTGGTTTGAAAAAACACGAGCCCAAACCATGTGTTCCCCTAGTTGGCCATCAAACCCGACCATGTGGGGGTCTCAATCACTTGTTAATATGCTAGTTTGGCACTTAATAATATACAGAATAATCTACACAAGATTTTGAAGTGACAAAGTGGTAGCAAGCTGGAAACTCACCCTTGCTCAAATGAGTCTAGATAGATTTTTACACTAAGCTAGGACAAGGTATCTAGGGAGGGGATGAGCGTACGTTTTATACTTACAAGAATTAGAAAGAGCAATGAACTTCTCTTTTTCACATCTAAAAAAAGGGCAAACCCAGTGCACGAGGCTCCCGCCACTGCGGGGTACAGGGGGGTTGGATGTATATCCCATAATTATCATATAACAGTTGGGGACATTGATCTTCCTGGTATTGAAAGAAGAAGTTCACGGTCTGATCTTGGTTAGTTAACCTCCCAAAACACTGATCTTCCTTGGCTTATCATAGGAGATATTATTGTTGTTGCTAAAAAGGATGAAAAAATAGGTGGAACTGATATAGAGTTTCATTCTATGGAGGATTTTAATGACATGATTACAACATGCTCTCTTACTAACCTTGGTTACATAGGGTTTAGGTTTACATGGACAAATAATAGAATACATGGTACTATTTTTTGTAGACTAGACAGAGGGCTAGTTAATATCCATTGGCTTAACAAATTTCCATCATCTACCATATCTCATTTACATATGACATGCTCTGACCATAGTCCTTTACTTCTGTCTATTAAAAGTACAACTGATGACTTTCCTAAACCTTACAAATTCTTATCTATGTGGTGTATTCATTCTAATGTGCAAGATATTATCCAGCAATCTGGGAGCTATGGTATACATGCCCCCCCAATGAATAAATTTTCTATTAAACTAAAAATTCTTAAAGCTTGGAACAAAGAAGAGTTTAAAAATGTTTTTCAATCAGTTAGTAATCGACAAGATAAAGTCATGATTAAGGAGCATGCTTTTGAACATAACCCCACTTAATCTACTAGAACTAAATTATTTGAAACTAGAGTTAAGTTTAATATCTCATTACAAAGGGAGGAATGCTTTTGGTTCCAAAAAAGTCATAAAAAATGGCTTAAACATGGGGATTTGAATACTAAGCTTTTCCATGCTTCAGTAAATACAAGTCATAGAAGGTTGAATATATCTAAGATCAAATATTCCCAAAACAACTGGACTGACAAACAAGAGGAAATTGATAATATGCTTATATCTCACTTTCAGAACATCTGGAAATCAGATCTTATTACTATTAACAATTATTTCTTAAGTGTTATTGATAAATCTATTACTGGAGAGATCAATAAAAAACTCACTGAATTTCCATCTGAAGAAGAGATTTTTAATGCTATAAAAAATATGGATCCTATGCTCCTATCAATAAAATATCGACTGAATCTTTCTCCAAAACCTTTTAAATCCCAGAACATGTGGTGCTCACATAGGGACATTAAAGAAGTTATTTAGAATTCTTAGAATGGAGCAGTAGATGGTAATCCATTCAGAGTTTTCTCTCTTAAATTGCAAAGACTGAAGTATGATCATATCAATAGAACAAAGAAACTTTAAAGGATGTTTTTCAGTAGGTGCAGACTCCAGAAGATGAAGTGTTGGCTAATGAAATTATTTTTTAGACTGCCACTATTGTGGAGAATAGAGAAAAAAATTCTCGAGTCAATCTCAACTACAATGGGCTCGTAAAAGTGAGGAAGCTTATTGGCAAGAAAAGATGAAAGGATAGTGGCTTCAAGAAGGGGATTCCAATACTTAGTTCTTACATGTTGCAATGAAGTCTAGGAGTTTACAACTCCTTATTCATAAAATTAAGAATGAAAAAGGTGAGTGTCTTAAGAATATATAAAAAATTAAGGGAGAATTTATCTATCACTACCAAAATCATTTTAAAGAAGATTTTATTGAGGGGGGAGATGAGATTCTTCAAGTTATTGACAAGAATGTTCCTGATTCTCATGCAAAATAACTTGATGGTATACCATTGATCCATTGGCCCTAATAGATTTAATGGTTGCTTCAACATAAAAAAAATTGGTCTAACCAAATAGATCCGAAACATACCTCATCGATCTGTTAAACTATGTGACAGATCTAATTAAACTCCATCGATCTAAAGCTATGAACAAGCTGATACGGAACAATAAGCTCCATATCAACGAAACGATTAGCAAAGGAGTGTTGGTTAATAAATAAGATGAAGCCATAGTCAAATCGTAAATCAAAACCAATTGCAAGTGTGAGCAGCATATACTAAAAACAGTGTGTTATTGAATAACATTTTGGTGTACTGAATGGAAATTCTCATCTACTGTATTGCTTTGCAAAAATTTTCTTGCCTTATGTCGTTTAGGCCAAGGTAGCCCCTAGTCAATTGGTTTGCTTATTCAACACTTACGAAATGGATCTGGGAGATATTCTATCAGTTGACAAATCAGTGGTATTTGAGTTTGTACCACACAGGTACATACACACAACACAGAAGACAAAGGAAGTTACCTCGGATTAGAGAGACTCGTAAGTGACTAAAAACTTAAGAGAGATATAGAGTTGAGTTCCAAATTCAGTCAAACTGCAGAATCTATAGTTTTCACTGATTCAAATTCCTAAGACAAATACACATGGAGAAAAAGTCTGATGAGAAAGAATAAACAACTTATAGAAATTCAGTTCAAATCATTTTTAATTAAAAAATAAGTGGTATGCTTACACTAGTTGGCATATTTTAATGACCAAATGATAATTAAAATCTAACAGTTTGATGAGAGTCTTCGATAAATTAAGATACCGAAGGTGTATTAAATCACCAATTGAATTTGATAGCTCATTTATGCAATAACCACTTAAATGTAACACTCGTAAGCACCGTAGCTTCGGTAACAATTCATGGACAACCTTATTGCTCTAGTGGAATTCTTCCCGATATCTCGAATTATAAACTGGTAGCGTAAAAAAAGTTCTCAAACTCCAAGCCTTAGAAAAGGACTTCAATTTATTAAAGGTTCCATTCTTTAGGCAGATGGACGATGAGTGACGAGCCTTTTCAGAAATTATTTGTTGCTCATTACTTATCATCCTATCATCCATCCTAAAGCATATTTGACCAGGGACAAATTGAGCTAAGTCATTCATGAGGCCATGCACCATAAATTGTGATTGATCACCACTTGAATGTTGAAATAAGGACCTTGATAATAACTCATTGAAATATTGAAAACCTATCTCCTCCATTTTCTTATTTTCCTCTGCTTGTCGCAAAAAGCCTTCTACCATCCATAATAAAACTAGTTCAAACTTGTGAAACTGATAGTCCTTGGGAAATATTAAGCAATATGTAAACAACCACTTTAGATGGGGTGGCAGATGATGATAACTCAATCTTAAAGCGGGAAGAACGTCACTCTTCTCTGCAGGTAATTCCCAGAACTTGCTATTGAGTAAATTTTCCCCCCCCCAAACTAAACAATAACTTAAACCCACCCACATCTCCACCGCTCAACCTCAACGCCATAAACATAAAACACTATTTCAAACTCCGCATAACATATGAGAAACATAACATATATATTTACATTTTTCCTTAAAAATTAGGATGACTTACTGAAATAATAACATATGAGATAATTTGATAAGATTTTCCTCGATAATGGTATTCAAAAATACATATCTCAAGTTCCTTGAACATAAACAAACAAATCAAATATATGACGAAGCGGGTATCAGTCAACTAAGAAAAAAATACCTTTATAAATTGACAACCACCAATGCCAAAGCTGTCAAATGCCCTATTGCACCAACAAGCACTAAAATTTTGGGTCTAGAAGGAACTTTATAACTGCAATTTGAACAACATCCATTGAATATGTGAGTGAAAATCCTATTTTATACCATAACATCACACATTGACTAAGGCCTATACAGTAGTATAGATGTAATCATCAATAAATACAAAAATAAAACTAAATACAAAAAGAACTTGACTCTCCATCATTATTTATCCATCCATACATATGACGTGAAACAAATAAAATGCATTCAGTCATTAGCCATTTTTAAAATATTAAACTAAGAAAAGAATGTCAAATTTCGTGAACATCGAAGCATCCTTATAAATAAAACCATTCATAACTGAAAAATTCATGTCAATTATCATCTTCATCCATGTCAATATCATAATCATCACTTTCAATATCATAATCATCACTGGTCTCCTCATTTTCATCACTTTCATTTATATCACTCTCATTAGCTTCCTCGTCCGCCTCTGAATCATCTCACAAGTCTCTGTCTTATAAACATCCTCATCACTACAATCCTCATCAATATCAACATGGATATCATCACCGCCATATATATCAACTATGTCGTCAACAGTTGTTCCCTCCACATCATCCCTAACCCATGTAATATCCCCATCGTGGTTGATTAGAGTGTCATCCAGTTGTTGGATGTTGTACGACTTCTGTATCTATTGTGTCACCTCCATAAGTATCTTTACCATACATGTCATACAAATATCTCGGTGTTTTCTTCATGACAACTTGACAATCTTCTTCAATCGGGTCTCGCAAATACCAAATTTGTTTGGCCTGAGATGCTAATATAAACAGTTCATCTGACAGTTGATTATGCTTGTATAGTGAATGTTTGAAGTTCACTAATGTGAACTCAAAATCATCCTTTGTCGTCCCCGAATGAGTATCAACCCAATCACACTTGAATAGTACAAACTTGAAATCATTTGAATACCGCATTTCAAATATATCAATTAATACTCCATAATATGTTACATCCCCCGAAACAGGTCGTTTGTCCTTTACACTTGCAAAACTTTCGGTGGTGGCATCAAGCATAACTCCACTATTATGAGTATTCAATCTTCTCTCACACTGCTTTGTGCGAAACCTAAAACCATTTACAATATATCCCGTTTATCTCCTAGCCCATTAGGAGGGGCCTAAAGCCAAAATTGCAACTTCCTTTTACACCTCGCCCTCATTTAGATTCCGTACCTAAATTTTTTCATATGATTGAATAATAAAAATTAGATGTGTAAAAATTGAATGTGTTAATAACATATTAAAATTTGGTTACATATAAATACAAAAGATGACTTACATGATCCCCAAACCATTTATGAAACGTTTCGTTGTGAATGCGGTTGATTTCGTAGTGTCCCACACGAGGTCTCTCCTGTTTTAACATTGTTATACGTTTCCTGTAAAACATGTATCTATAAATTGAATAGCGTAAACTAATATTTAATTACATAAAGTTTAAAATTCATTCAAATGTTATCTTACTCGCGAAAAAGCTGCACCGCGGCGGAGTCAAATAACACGTACCGATGTGAAAATGAAGTGTCATCAAGCATAAATGTTACTCCTTTGCCTAATGTATGACCTATTGAACTTGTGTTTTCATCAGCTTCATCATTTCATAAAGGTCTATTTAACTTACTCTCAACATCACCCAGGTACCTCGCACAGAATGTCGTACATTCCTCTGCTAGGTATCCTTCAACAATTGAACCTTCTGGACGACTTCGGTTACGAACATATTCTTTTAGTGTGAATAAAAACCTGTTCATCATTGTAAAAAAATTAAAGTAGCATTTATATGCATTAATTTAGGTGACACAAACATAATGCATGCATGAAACGTACCTCTCGATGGGATACATCCATCGAAACTGTACTGGTCCAGCAGTCATTACCTCCTCGGCTAAATGGATTGTCAAAAGCTCCATAACATCGAAAAACGTTGGGGGGAAGATTTTCTCAAGATAACAGAGTGTAAGAGCAACACGATCTTGCAAATATTCATAGTCTTTGAACGTCATTATCTTTTAACAGAGCTGCCAATAGAATTTACATAATTCAATCAAAGACCTTGCTACATTCGTAGGCAATGATTTTCGTACTGCTAGCGGGAGTAGTTGTTGCATTATGATATGATTATCGTGGCTCTTAAGTCTAGAAATATTTTGGTCTTTAATGTTTACACGCCGTGAAATATTAGATGCATAACCATCTGGGACTTTGATATTCTTTAAAACCTTAAAAAATATGTCTTTATCACTTTTACTCATTGTGAAGCATGCTGGTGGTAAATATACTTTGATATCTGACAAGCTTTTAGGGTGCAATGCTTTTCGAATACCCATGTTCTCAAGGTCTCGACGAGCCTTTATATTATCTTTTGATTTTCCATCAACATTTAACAATGTCCAAAGTATGTTATCGCACACATTTTTCTCTACATGCTTAACATCAAGATTGTGACGAATCAAGTGATCCTTCGAGTACGGCAACTGAAAGAATATGCTTTTTTCTTCCAATTTAGAGAACTATCATAATTCCCTTCACCATCGATACTCGTTTTTCTCTTCTTCGTTGCCGATGAGTGACTCTTCTCATTATTTCTTTCCATTGCCTTTAATTGCTCCAAGATATGATCCCCGGATACTTGAGTTGGCTTTACTTCTCTTTCAACTTTTGCATCAAAAGCAACGGTATCATTTCTGAATTTATGGTTGTGATCCAACCACCGACGATGGCCCATATAGCAAAATTTATTCCCATTCTTTAACCACTGTGAACGAGTGTTCTTGTTGCAACAAGGACATGCCAATCTCCCTTTTGTACTCCAACTTGACAAGTTTGCATATGCAGGAAAGTCATTAATTGTCCACATTAATCTTGCACACATACAAAACATTTTTTCAGTCGATGCATCGTAAGTAAGTATGCCATCATTCCACAATTCCTTCAACTCGTCGATGAGAGGCTGCAAGTAAACATCAATTTTATTTCCTAGACTGCGTGGACCATCAATCGATGTAGACAGTATAAGATAAGGTTGTTTCATACACACCTACGGAGGTAAGTTGTATATCATCAAAACAACGGGCCACGTGCTGTGAGAAATGCTCATTGTTTTAAAAGGATTGAAGCCATCGGCTGCTAGTCCGAGCTTAATATTGCACGAGTCACTCGAAAAATTTGGATTCTGTTGATCGAAGGTTTTCCATGCTTTAGAATCAGTGGGTGCCTTAATATGCCGTCGTCATCGTGTTCCTCTGCATGCCATCTCATGAGGGAGGATGTTTTCAATGACATAAATAATCTTTGAAGTCGTGGTTTCAGTGGAAAGTACCTAACAACCTTTGCGGGAATTTTTTGACCCCTAGTTTCTTCATCATCAAACTCACCCAAAAATTGCTTCCATCTTGATGTATGACATACTATACAATCCTCATGATCTTTGTTCTCTTTCCAATACAACATACAATCATTCGGACATGCATGAATTTTTTGATAATCAAACCCCAGATCATTAACTATCTTTCTTACTTGAGAGTATGAACCTGGAGCCTCTTTTAAGAATTGAAGCAATGCTTTAAACGACGTGTGGCTCCACTTATAAAGTTATTTCATATGAAACAGATTTATAATAAATGAAAGTGATTGGAAATATTTGCAACTAGGGTACAACTCACGCTCCCCATCTTTTAACAACTTGAAAAATGTTTATGCATTTTCATCCATCCCATCCTGGTCTTCATACGGGTCGTTACATCGCATACCCTCTTCACTTAGATTTTCGAACATATCATGTAGTAGTCAACACAAATCATCTCTTGTATTCGAGGCATGCACTTCATTCGCTCCACTAGTTCCCATTGTGTATGGAGCACCTTTTACGTGATAAATCCATCGATTGTAATTCTTAACAAACCCATGTATGATGAGATGCTCATAAAAAACTTCTCTTTTATGGCTAATGGTATTTCGACATTTCTTACATGGGAACTTGATCACTAGCTCGGGGTATTTATTGGCAAATGCAAAATCAAGAAACCCATTAACTCTTTTAATATAAGGCTGAGAAACTCTTGACAATTCCCTCCAACTCTTATCGCTATCCATTTGTAAAGATTGTTGATTACCTCACACTATCATAAAATTGTTGTTAGATTCATTAGGAAAAATTTATTAAAAAAATATAATAAATAAACAAAATGTTAAACCATAAATCATTAATATACTCCTTCAAAACAATGTAAATTTATAAATAGTAAGACTTTAATTATAACACCATTTGGATATGGCCTAATATGAAAACTACGAATATTTAGTGATATAAAATGAAGAGATTAAGATGTATATAACCCCCTATTTTACAGGACCGCATCGATTTAAATGATTAAAATAATACTAATCAATTAAAACAAGGGTGTAAGAGTTACACAAAGATGATATCATAGGGAGTGATTTAGATTTACGTTTAACTGGACTTTTGTAACCAATTAAAATAAATGAAAGAGTGAAAAAAATTGGTAGTTACCAAAAACAGATGAACAACTAAATATGCTAGGTCGTGGATAAATCATATCTTGTATATACTTCATTTAATTATATAAATAGAAGCAAAAAAAACAGTAATGAGTAAGAAACAAGACCACTGTAAACAATAATATTAATATAACAATGAATTCAATTTTCCTACAAATTTTCTACTTTGACATTCTCAAGATTCAAAGCAACAATTCTAGATATTTGATAAAAAAAATACAAAAATTCCATAAAAGTTGTCATTAGAAATAAGTACAAATTTCACCAAACTTGAACCAAAACAGTAGTGAATTGTCTAATTTTGATTGATAACAAAAAAATTAAAAAACGGATTGAATGATATTCAAGCCATTTACCCAAAAACAAATCTAAAATAAGCCACCAAAGGTTCAAACTAGGGGTGGAAATTTTAGAAACGACACGGAACGCCCCGAAATTGACACGATGTTTCGTGTTCGAGTCGTGTTTTTTTTTACACGAAGTCGTGTCGTGTCGTGTTCGTGTCTTAATTATGAGTTGTGTCATCATGTCGTGTTATCGTGTTATATAGGCGTGAAATTTAAGAAATTCTGGTTGTCGTGTCGTGTCGTGCCGTGTTATTTTTTATTCGGGTCGTGTTAGTGTCAACTAAAAAAAACATGAATTCGTGTCGTGTCGTGTTAGTGTCCGAAAAAACCTTATCGTGTCGGCCCAAAACACGACCCGTTTTTGAATTGTCACCCCTAGTTCAAACACAAATACACTCAAACAATAGCAATTATTTATCAGGAGATTATATATAAGCATATGAGATATATAGATTGATTTGAAACTACCCAAATGCAATTCTTTACAAACTAAACAAAAAATCAATAGAAAACTCACAAAAAAAATCTCTAGCTCACACACATATCAATTAAATAATGGTGTATAAAAAAATCTCAAGCTCACACACATATCAATTAATTTTTGTTTTGGATTCATGGTATATATATTTGGCATCAACACAGTTTAATGTTTAAATGATAAAAAATAACAGTATAATCAAAACCAATTGTAGTGACCAAAATAGATGAAAAAAAGAACAACAATGATCCAAGAAGAGGTACGACAGATCCAAGATGGGTTTTGATATACCTATACAAAAAAATATACCGAAAAAAAAAGCGCAGCTAACCTAACAATAACAGATCTGAGTCAGGTCTTTGATATACCGAAACAAAAAAATATACCGAAAAACAATAAAAACGCAACTTACCTACCAGAACAGATCTGAGTCTTCAAAGAACAAAGAACAATGGTAGAGATTCGTAACTTGGAACGTGGGTATTTTTGGGAAGGATTGAGGATTATTAGGTCAAACTAATTGAGGGGAGAGAGTTTTGAGAAGGATTAGAATTGGTGGAGATTCGTCCGGAGGAAGAGGCGTGATGGGAGAGATTGTTAGAGGTTTTAGCTTGGAACGTGGGTGTTTTTTTTTTAACAAAATACAAACACCCGCCAAAAATTAAAAAGTGGCATTTTTTTCTCTAATTTTAGTGGCATTTATTATGAAATGCCTACAAAATACCACATTTATTCCAGCATTAATTAAAAAATGCTCTATTTATGAGGCACATCAATATAAATGCTGTGAATTTTCAATATTTATAAATAAATGCAAGTAAAAAGTAAATTCTTAGCATTTTTAAATAATACCGAGAAAAAAGTGCCGGGAAAAAATAGTTTTCTTGTAGTGTTTCTCTCACTCCCGTCTATAGGTATATATCCATTGTGTTTCTACCTTCGCGTATTAATTTGTTTTAACTTTTCATATTCCTCATTCACACGCATACTCTCTTATTAATTTCTTCCCTCTTCTTATTCCATATCCACCCACATCGAATATGAAGCACCCACCCAAAACCATTTGGTGTCTCTTTCTGCAACTTTCTCTTCTTAATTCCTATTCCATATTCACAGATTCATCATAGATCGATAGAGAAATTAATTTTAAGAGTTTAGAAAGTGAGAGAGAATGGAAAAATCAGTGAGCCCCGATGCGATCTCCACCATACTATCTATCCCATCTCCAAATTCTTCCTCTGATATTGCAGAAATCATTGTTCAAGTTGTAGATCTCAAACCCGCCGGAAATAGATACATGTGAGTCTTATTGTCTTCATGCCTTTATATTTTATCTCGACGTTCCATTCTATTATCAGTTTGTATGCTCGAGAATGCTAGCACAAACTTTATGTGATTGTTAATCCAGTTTTTTATGTTATAAAAATATAATAAAATGTGTGATTGTTGATCAACAATCAATTATACCGTCATTATAAAAAAAAAATCTGGGAATGCTGGTTTTATAAAAAATGAAATTTTTCTGTGAAATGATTATAAAAATTCTCAACAATCACACAAATTATAAAAAAAATTATATTAGAAATGTTTTGTGTAGCCTTCAATATAAACAATCACACAAATCTTTATATTATAAAAATGTGTGAATATTTTTCTGGGAAATGTTTTATGCCACCATTCTTAACAATCACACAAATTTTTTATAATATAAATATTCAACAATCACACAAACATTTCATTTTTTTATGTTATCTGTAGGGCTTTATTTTTCCCAGACAAATGAAATGTTTTATACCACTCAAAAACGGGAGTTGCCCGATGCTTACCGATTGTTCACGGGCTAGTCTTTTTAATGTCAATTTATTTACTGCTAAAATCTCACGTTTCCACTTATTCTTCACAAATTTTAGGGGCCTTTACTTCTAAATTAGACTTTCCCACTTTACTTTTTACATACAACACTAACCCTACTTCTTTAGTACAGCATACGGATGAAATATAAACATTCAATTTGAAAAACCTATAAATATAAAATGTCAATGGGAACCTAAATATGTGTTTGTGTTAGTCTTCAATTAAATATTTTCTATCTATATTAGATTCAAATTGATCATTAAATTTTGAAATATGACATATTCTTAGGCATGAGAGGATACAGAAAATTGGTATGCCCTTGAAAGTTGGACCACCAATTTGCTTTCTATCAGTATGGGTTGAATGTCAATATGTCGTAGTTTATGTTGCAAAATGTTATATCGCCTATATTGCATTTTTATTTTGGTACCAATACTGATGCTAGTTCTGGATAGGAGAGCACTCTAAACTTCTATCTTCCTGTTCTTTTTCTTTTTTTCAAACTTTGTGTAAATCTAACTTAATTAATGGTCAATAGTGATATTTGGCTTTGCTTAGTAGACATGCCTAAAAAGTCACAAGCCCAACCAAATTCACAAGACATACATATACACATTTTTTACACTTATTTGGAAATGTGTATTTTACATCCAACTTTTTGGGGGGATCTAAGACTCAGTCATAACTTTGCCTTATTATTCTAGGGTTCATTTTTAAGCTCTTATACGTTTATAGTGTTAACTATCACACTGCATAGTGTTGTATAATGAACTGTATCAATAGACCACATCTTCATGACCATATTACAAATGCGGATGCCTTATATTTATGGATTTGTGCATTTAGGGTCTGTTTGGCAACCTCAATTCTGAGGCTTGGAATTGGAAATTTTTTGTTCAATTAGTCTTTATCTAAGCAATGATTCCCTCCTTTCCTCTCTATGTGGTGACGAATTTCACAAGCAACCTCGAGTTCATACCCCCCTCCCCCCAATCGTTGTAGCTCGTGAAGAAGTAGGTACGTTTCAATTTTATTTTGGGCGAGTATTTTTTTCATTCCAGGGCTCAATTCATACGAAATGGATTCAAAATCCAAAAAAAAGCTTAACTACTTTAATTTTGATTTTGTATGTGTTGAAATTATATACTTAACAAAATATGGCGTGTGCCTATTTTAAGCATCTCAATTTTCACAAAATATTTGTCTTTATTTTTCTTGAGTCTATTTTTTGGTGTATTTCGTTTAGTTCTTATATGGAATAAAGTCAAGAGGAGAGTTATTGTATTAAGAATTTGATTGCATATCAGGTGTTTGATAATGTTCATATGTGATTTTCTTTGTAATCATTTCGTGTATATTTTATAGAGAGGATCTCTAGGAACAATTTCATAAATAATTTACATGTTAGTTTTCTTTTGTATTAGAAAATTGCGTTGCCTAATCGTTGTTCATTGTCTTTGTAGCACCTCAAAGAGGAGAAGTAGGAGATTTGGAGTACCTCTTCTACATGTATGTTGTTTGTGATTAAATTTTGTCTCTTGGAATCTGTACCTAGGGTTGGTTTACAATCATACACTCTGAATTTGTTTATGGTGGACGAATTTAAAATGCTTTCGGAGGGGTGGTATGTAGATATAGGGAAACGTGCCTTCTTTATCCATGTTTGGGTTTTGGGGCAATTATGTTTTGCAATGTTGCAAATATATACACCAAAAGGATTATTATAACAAACGTTGGGTAAATAGTTTGTTGTTGTTTTTTAAGATTTTTATGCCAATTGATGTGCTGGGTTGAGATGCATTAGAGTATTATTTTTTTCAATTCTCCTAAAAAAAGTATTATGCCAATACTATGTGGGTGAATTTCTTATGATAAGCATTCTTATATGCTCATTCATGCTGGAAATTGCCCTAATTAATTTATGATAATGACAACTACCTTTGTGTTATTGGTTTGCTTCTTTATGAAATAACATTTATAATATGATAATTTGTGTGCATGTGTTTTACCGATTAATTTTTTAAATTCAAATAAATATAAAATGCAAACCACCATGAACATTATATCACATGAATTTTGGATCAAGTTTGATGTATTCGTCAAAATTTTCACTCTTTATTTTGTATACTACTCATTCACCTTAAAATATTAAGCACAACATATTTACAAATATTATCGATTATCATCTATTTATATTACTAAAACTATTTTAAATAAATTTTAAGTAATTTTTTTATAATACGCCGGCGCATCGCTCGGATTCCATGCTAGTACTCAATAAAACCCATCACACCCTACCCCGTGAATGTATGCAAGAACTTTTTGCTAAGCCACATTAAATCTCATGTTTCTCTTAACTCTCCATTACATTCACCTTTTATTGGCATATTAGATTGTTCTTAAATATATTACCATATAATTTGGTGTTGTTTATGGTAAAATTGTAATCCTTCCCATTCGATTTTTGTTTTATTTTCCCAAACACCATGAGTGACAATAGTTTAAAACCTGTGAACCTGGGGCGCCACCGGTTTGTGAACCATCTTCTTAAGCATTGGAATGGTGGAAGAATTCATACAAGATCTAAGATTTATTAAAATAATGATGAGAACTTTCCCGATATAAGTTTTAGGTGCCTCTCCTCAACACTCACCAATTCCACAGTGCCCAACTATGATGGATCTTGTTGTCATATTTATGAGGTTCTCATGATTAAATTTGTATTGTGTATACTGTTGGAAAATTAGACTTGAATTGGGTTTTAGAAAGCTGTCCAGAATTTTCTGGACAGAATTTTGATCAACTTTGAGCTCAAATTTAGGTGGGACCCACACTACGAAAATCGTGGGACCATATACGAACGCGTTCACCTCCGCAAGGAGATTAACGTAGTATATTCATACGTCCAATTTTAATAAGTTATGAATGATAAATATGTCCCCAAATTGAGTCACAAAGCAATGAAAGTTAATGAATTGGGTGTGTTTTGACTCTTGTCCCACATTGGAAGAGCAGTGAAAATTTGATGAGTTAATAACACCCCAAGTATGGACTAAGGCTTGGAAGCCTTGGGGTATCCCAACTCTTTGAAGGGGAGATGACCTAAGCTATGCACGGGTTGACTTTCGATCAAAAGTCCACGCGCGCGCGTCCGTCCGGTCGGCCGGCTCGGCTCGATTCGGGCTTGGGCTTGGGCTTATAAAAATCTCCTACATTTTTGGGCCGAATTTATTTAACTTTCTGGGCTTTAATTATTAATTAATTACTAAATTAATTAATTAATTAATTAATTAACTGTTGGCAGTTATTAACAGTTAATTCGTTTAACTGTTTTGACAGTTATTTGCCAACCGTCACCTACTTTGCTATAAATACAGATGCCTCCCTCCGTTTTTAAAAAAATGAAAAATTTCCCTCCTCCAGAATTGCTGTCATTTTATTCCAGAAAATTCCTGTCATATCTGTTCCAGAAATTCTTTTTTCTGCATAACATATCTTGCATTGTTGTTGAGTAAAAGCCACAGAATTTGAGTTCGTTGAAATTAATTATTGTTGTGCTACATAATTAATTAGAAAAATACGTTCTATCTTGGGAGACAATATTCATCAACCTCGTAGCACATTGGAGGGAATAAATTGTCTTAAGGAGACTGTTCTTAACAGGGCTCGGATTATTTCTTTTATTCTTTATATTATTTCTGCAAATTCAAGTAAGTGTTTCATTTCTGTAATTCTGTTTTAATTCCGAATTATATAATAATTAATAATTCTGTACAATTGTTATTTTATAAATAGTAGACATAACAATCTTAAGACAATTTATAAAGTTCTACTGCTTTTTAGTGTACAGAATTTTTTTTTATTACAGAAATTTATTTGTTGGAAATAAATCTGTTTTGACGGAATAAAATGAATTAATTTACTGCTTTATTGTAGAAATAAGTAAAACACTTTTGATATAGAAATTAATTTCTATACTGTTTTTATATTCTGTTTTAGAAAATAAAATTTTATTTGTGTATTCTTGTTAAAATATGTTTATGTAAAAATTTTAATCTTTAAATTATAATTCTGTTTTGTACAGAATTCTTTTTATTATTAAAAATTAGTGTGACACAGATTTTATATTTAATTCTGTTTTGTACGGAATTCTGTTTATATTATATTTTAATTCTGAATTTTATTTGGAATTCTTTTGGAATTCATTTATTGTGAATTATATTTGGAGGAAATTGGTGCACAGTATTTTGTATTCTGTTTTGATTAATTCATTATATATGAATTTTATCATTGATAAAAATTATGTTTTTGTAACAGAAATGGAATCACAAAGTACGAACACTACTCCTACGAAACTGATTGTCACCAACACAAATGTGACCGCACCCGTATCTATGCCACACGGGGAGAAACTGGAAAAGTTCATTGGGGCTGACTTCAAACGTTGGCAAGGAAAAATGTACTTCTATCTCACTACCTGCCAACTGGGCAGGTTTGTATATGAAGATTTCCCCTCTATTCAAGAGGGAGATGACGCTGAAAAGGTTGTTGTTGTCGATGCTTGGAAGCATTCGGACTACCTATGCCGGAATTATATTCTGGCTTACTTGGACAAGACATTGTACCATGACTACTACACGATCAAAACATCCAAGGAATTATGGAATTCTTTGGAAAAGAAGTATAAAACTGAAGATGCTGGGATGAAGAAATTTATCGTTGGGCATTTTCTAGACTTCAAAATGGTTGATTCTAAATCTGTGATCTCGCAAGTGCAAGAATTCCAAGTGATCCTCCACGACATTCATGCTGAAGGAATGTCAATTAGTGAAACTTTCCAAGTTGCTGCAATTGTTGAAAAGTTGCCACCATCTTGGACTTTGTTCAAAAACTATCTCAAGCACAAGCGTAAGGAGATGAATGTGGAGGAGTTGGTGGTCAGGCTAAGAATCGAAGAAGACAACCGTGAGTCTCAAAAGAAAAGTGGTAAGAATCCGATGGAAACAAAGGTCCATGTCGTTGAAGGTCCTAAGAAGAACAAACGAAAGTATGATGGGGAAGGCACTTCCAAACATAACAAGAAAAAGTTCAAAGGCAAATGCTACAATTGTGGTAAACCTGGACACCGCTCAAGCGAGTGTCGTAAGCCGAAGAAGCAAAATCAAAACAATCCTCAATCAAATGTAACTGAGGGTGTGAATATCGTCAATGATTTGGCGGATATGAATCTTTCTGCCATGGTCTCTGAATGTAAATTGGTTGGAAATACCAAGGAATGGTGGGTGTATACTGGATCCACATGACACATTTGTGCAAACAAATGGATGTTCACCATCTATAAGCCTTTGGAAAATGAAGAAAATCTCTTTATAGGAAATTCTTCCACTTCGAAGGTGGTGGGACAAGGAAAGATAACTCTAAAAATGACTTCTGGAAAGGAACTTACTCTCAACAATGTTCTTCACATGCCTGATATCCGAAAGAATCTGATTTTTGGATCTCTCCTTACTAAAAATGGGTTCAAGCTTGTGTTTGTGTCTGATCGCTTTGTGTTGTCTAAAAATGACATGTATGTAGGAAAGGGCTACCTAAATGAGGGGCTCTTTAAACTCAATGTTCTTACTGTAACCCCAAAAACATCTATTTCAATGAATGAAATTGTCAGTTCTTCTTACTTGATTGAGTCATCTAATATTTGGCATGCTAGATTAGGACATGTTAATTTTGATACATTGCGTAGATTAATTAACTTGGAATTTTTGCCAAAATTTAATATTGATAAAAATCATAAATGTGAAATTTGTGTGGAATCTAAATTAGCTAGATTACCTTTCCATTCTATTGAAAGGATAACTGAACCTTTAGATTTAATTCACACCGATATTTGTGATTTGAAATGTGTTCAAACTAAAGGTGGGAAAAAGTATCTTATTACTTTTATTGACGATTGCACAAAATATTGCTATGTATATTTGTTACATAGTAAAGATGAGGCTATTAATGTATTTAAACAATATAAGAATGAAGTTGAGAATCAATTAAGCAAAACAATAAAGGCTATTAGGAGTGATAGAGGAGGTGAATATGAATATCCATTTGAGGAATTTTGTTCTGAAAATGGGATTATTCATCAAACAACCGCTCCTTATTCTCCTCAATAGAATGGTGTTGCTGAACGCAAAAACCGTACTTTGAAAGAAATGATGAACTCAATGTTATTATGTTCAGGAGCTCCACAAAATTTGTGGGGGGAAGCCTTACTTTCTGCTAATTACATTCGCAATAAAGTACCTCACAAAAAGACTCACAAGACACCTTATGAATTATGGAAAGGTCGAATACCTTCCTATAAATATTTACGAGTGTGGGGGTGCTTAGCCAAAGTGATGGTTCCTAAACCTAAAAGGTAAGAATAAGGCAAAAAACCGTGGATTGTGTATTCATCGGTTATGCTACTAATAGCAGTGCATATCGATTTCTAGTTTGTAAATCTGAGATTTCGGACATTCATGTAAATACGGTTATTGAATCGAGGGATGCTTCATTTTTTGAAATGAATTCCCGTATAACATGACCCGAGAATCTGGTCCTTCTAAAAGGACAAATCAAGCTACTACAAGTGGTACTCATCAACCTATTGAATCAATAGAGGATGAACTAAGACGTAGTAAAAGAGAAAAAATCTCGAGTTCTTTTGGTCCGGATTTTCTAACATATTTGTTAGAATATGAACCTCAATCGTATAAAGAAGCTATATCCTTACCCGATGCTTCCAATTGGAAAGAAGCAATTAATAGTGAAATTGAATCCATATTACAAAATCATACATAGGAACTAGTGGATCTTCCACCAGGTTCAAAACCGTTAGGTTATAAATGGATCTTCAAAAAGAAATTGAAGGCCGATGGATCAATTGATAAATATAAAGCTAGACTTGTAGCTAAAGGCTATAGGCAAAAGGAAGGGTTGGATTACTTCGACACATATTCACTGATAACAAGAATAACGTCCATTCGGATGTTAATAGCAATAGCTGCTATTAATGGACTTGAAATACATCAAATGGATATAAAAACTGCATTCTTAAATGGTGAACTAGATGAGGAAATTTATATGGAGCAACCTGAAGGGTTCAAAGCTCCCGGACAAGAAGGAAAATTATGTAAGCTTGTTAAATCACTATATGAATTAAAACAAGCACCTAAACAATGGCATGAAAAATTTGATAATGCAATGTTATCAAATGGTTTCAAAATTAATGAATGCGATAAATGTGTTTAATTTAAATACATTCAAAATCGATATGTCATTGTATGCCTCTATGTTGATGATATGCTTATCATGGGTAGTAACTTGGAAATTGTCAAAACTACAAAACAAATGTTGAGTAGTAGATTTGACATGAAAGATTTGGGAATCGCCGATGTTATATTAGGAATTAAAATTTCTAGAACATCGGATGGACTTATATTATCTCAATCTCATTACATAGAGAAAGTACTTAAAAATTCAAGAAGTATGATATTAGTCCTACCAAGACACCTGTAGATGTAAATTTACACCTAGCAAGAAACAATGGTGAAAGCACATCTCAACTAGAATATTCTCGTATTATCGGCAGTTTAATGTATATCATGAACTGTACGCGACCGGACATAGCATACTCAATAAGTAAGCTAAGTCAATTTACGAGTAATCCAGGAAGAGATCACTGGAAAGCAATATTGAGAGTTTTGGGTTATTTAAAATATACTCAAAACTATGGATTGCATTACTCAAAATATCCAGCTGTTCTTGAAGGACATTGCGATGCAAATTGGATATCTGATACAAAAGACTCTAAGTCTACGAGTGGGTATGTGTTTACCCTCGGAGGTGCAGCCGTATCTTGAAAATCCTCAAAACAAACGTGCATTGCTAGATCGACAATGGAATCTGAATTCATTACACTAGACAAAGCTGGAGAAGAAGATGAATGGCTTCAAAATTTCTTAGAGGATGTTCCAAATTGGTCTAAACCTGTGCCCGCAATATGTATACATTGCAATAGACAATCAGCAATTGGAAGGGCACAAAATCACATGTATAACGGAAAGTCACGACATATTCGACGTCGACACAATACCGTTAGACAACTTCTCTCAAATGGAATTATCTCAATTGACTATGTAAAGTCAAAAGATAATATATCGGATCCACTAACGAAAGGTTTAAACCGAGAGAAAGTTGAAAGATCATCGAGAGGAATGGGTCTAAAGCCTATAAAGAAATAAGAATCAATATAGTGGCAACCCAACCTAGCTGACTGGAGATCCCAAGATCTAGGTTCAATGGGCAAACCGAACTACGTTGTATTCAGTAAGCACTGGAGGATATTTAATCCTATCCATTCCAAAGATGAAACAGTGCATATCTGCCGCGAAATTAGGATAAGTTATGCTTTTAATGACATCTATATCTTAGTACGTCTAAGTGGGGTATTGCAGAATACTCTTTATGGAAGTCACCTACGTGAGTAAGAGGGGGGCCACTTCTATGAGAATAATGAAAGGCATATTCTCTAAAATACTTGAGGAACCAAGTGTTGTTCACGGCCAAAATGAACACAAACGTGAGAACCAACTGTGTTGAAGAATTATTATGTGAATACAGTTGTCTAGGTTTACAAAAATGGTTGACGGTTCAAGGACGTGAAGTCTACTGATTAACCAAGTAAATCCGATACTATATCACTAAGGAAAGTTCAAGGTCACTAGGCTACTTCTCCCGATGCAATAAGTCTTCAGTTTTACTCAACTTGTGTCTGCATCTGCATTAGCATCTGTTTGGTTTTATTTATAGCGATATATCATTCATGTGGGGGATTGTTGGAAAATTGGACTTGAATTGGGTTTTAGAAAGCTGTCCAGAATTTTCTGAACAGAATTTTGAGCAACTTTGAGCTCAAATTTAGGTGGGACCCACACTACCAAAATCGTGGGACCATATACGAACGCGTTCACCTCCGCAAGGAGATTAACGTAGTATATTCATACGTCCAATTTTAATAAGTTATGAATGATAAATATGTCCCCAAAGTGAGTCACAAAGCAATGAAAGTTAATGAATTGGGTGTGTTTTAACTCTTATCCCACATTGGAAGAGTATTGGAAATTTAGTGAGTTAATAACATCCCAAGTATGGACTAAGGCTTGGATGCCTTGGGTACCCCAACTCTTTGAAGGGGAGATGACCTAAGCTATGCACGGGTTGACTTTCGGCCAAAAGTCCACACGCGCGCGCGCGCGTCCGTCCGTCCGGCCAGCTCGGGCTCGGGCTTGGCCTTATAAAAATCTCCTACATTTTTGGGCCGAATTTATTTAACTTTCTGGGCTTTAATTATTAATTAATTACTAAACTAATTAATTAATTAATAAACTGTTGGCAGTTATTAACAGTTAATTCGTTTAACTGTTTTGACAGTTATTTGCCAACTGTCACCTAATTTGCTATAAATACAGATGCCTCCCTCCGTTTTTAAAAAAATAAAAATTTTCCCTCCTCCAGAATTGCTGTCATTTTATTCCAAAAAATTCCTGTCATATCTGTTCCAGAAATTCTTTTTTTCTGCATAACATATCTTGCATTGTTGTTGAGTAAAAGCCACAGAATTTGAGTTCGTTGAAATTAATTATTGTTGTGCTACATAATTAATTGGAAAAATCCGTTTTATCTTGGGAGACAATATTCATCAACCTCGTAGTACATTGGAGGGAATAAATTGTCATAAGGAGACTGTTCTTAACATGGCTTGGATTATTTCTTTTATTCTTATATTATTTCTGCAAATTCAAGTAAGTGTTTCATTTCTGTAATTCTGTTTTAATTCCGAATTATATAATAATTAATAATTCTGTACAATTGTTATTTTATAAATAGTAGACATCAGTGGCGAAGGCAGGAATTAAAGTTGACCTGGGCACAGAAGGAAAAATACGAGGGTTCGGCGGCGGCAGCCTCCGATTTTTTTTTTAGAGAAAACTTATAATAATCTATTAAAATCATGAAAATTACATATCAATAGATGAAATATAATGATTTAAAATAGATAGTTGTCATTACATTCTACAAAATTCCTCTACGATTTTTCATTTTCTGAAAACGATTCACGATTACATCATTGGAAATTACATCAAACACATCCTTTTCAATGTATGTTATGCATGTATCACTCAACCAAGCATCCCCCATGCGGTTCCGAAGCTCAGTCTTGATGATATTCATAGCAGACAAAGCCCTTTCTACTGAAGCAGTGGAAACCGGAAGAATTAATGACAATTTCAAAAGCCTGTAGACCAATCCATATGCTAGATGTTTTCCTTTCTCAACCATCTTCTTAGCCAATCCACTTATTCCTTCCACTTCATCAAAGTGCCTATTTGAGTTGACATCAAATTGAAAATTCACAAGTTCATCTCGAAGTTCAATACGTTCTTCCTCCGTGAAATCTTCAGTATAAAACTCATAAAGACGAACCAACAAATTTACATCAAAAGCAGCAAATTGAAATTTAGGATCAAATGCGGTCATACATATAAGCAATTCATAATTCACCTCATCAAAACATTGGTTAAGTTCAACTAGTTGCTTATCCACACATTGGAAAAATATGTCCACTTTATAATGATGTAAATTTGTTACCACTGGACCTCTCCTTACTCTCCCTAAAAGACAAAAGTTATCTTCCATGTTAGGAACCACAATCTCATATTTAGTACAAAACGAAGATACTTCCATCAATAAATTACCCCACCCCTCATCCCTCATTGTTTGGAAATGACCCTTGGCAACTCTCACACTGTCCATTGCATTTACAATATCTTGATCCTTTTTTTGCAATAACTTAGAAAGTATATTAGTGATTGAAAGTATGTTCTTCATCAAATGCATGTTAAATACAAAATCAAAAGTTTGCATCTTCATTTGCAAGGCCACTGCTTCACCTCTTCTCGTACCATTATTTCCCAATTCATCCAAAACATCCACCACGGACCCAAACATAACCATCAAATTAATCAAAGTCCCATAATGTGAATTCCATCGTGTATCTCCGGGTCGTTTCATGGAAGTTTCTTGATTTAACCCTCTACCACTTGATGTCTAGCCGAGTTCTAACTGACTGAAAATTCGCTCAACCTCTTTCCTTCGTAAAATGTCTCGTCGTTTACATGATGCACTAGACATATTCACTATCATATTCAAACTAAAAAAGAACTCATCAATGTGCTTAAGATCTTTTGCGACTTTTACTAGTGCCAATTGAAGTTGGTGTTCAAAATAGTGTACATAGTATGTCGACTTGTTCTCCTTCAAAATAAGTGATTTTAGCCCGTTATAGGTCCCTTGCATATTACTTGCCCCATCATAACCTTGACCCCGTAAATTTTTTATACTCAAGTTGTGTTTGTTGAAAAATTAATCTAGTGAGGCCTTTAAAGACAAAGACGTAGTGTCCGGAACATGGACCATGCCTATAAATCTTCCAATCGCAAAACCCCTCTTATCCACATAACGCACAACAATAGCCATTTGTTCTTTAATCGACACATCTCGTGCTTCATCAATTAATATTGCAAATAAATCCCCCCCAAGATCATTTAATATTTCTTTAATAACCGCACTAGCAATTTCATTTACAACATCTTTTTGAATATCAGGAGATGTCAATTTTAAATTTCCAGGAGCATTGTTAAGTACAACATTATTAACAAGTGCCTCCCTACGAGCAAGAAATTCTAAGAGTTCAAGAAAGTTACCTTTATTCATCGACTTTTCTGATTCATCATGAGAACGGAAAGATAACCCTTGTCTCAACAAAAATCGCACCACATCAATTGTGGCAACTAACCTTCGGTGGTACTCAACTCGGCACTCCTTGGATTGCTTATGAATTATTGTCTCAATATGTTGATCTTGATTCAATAAATTCTGACTCCTCATGTACGTCGTGTGATGACCAATACTACTAGCATGCTCATTTAGCCTCCGTTTGCACTTCCAATTACTAAATCCACCCCTAACAAATACATCACTTTTATTTCTATCGGGAGACTCATCATAAAATAAGTAGCAAACTGTGACACCCCGACTAATTAAATACCGGGTAGCTACTCCTTTATTAAATTAATTCAAAATGCCAAGTTGGTCCAGTTAATAGCATCACTGTCGAAAACGTTTTAATGATTACTAACCACCTAGTATTTAAAAAGTAGTGCCAAATTTTATTTAAAGTCTGATTAACATGCAACAAGTGAAATGAAGAAATAAACAACACCATTCACCATACTGAAGTAAAACGAATAACCATTACAATAGAGTAAATAAAGTCTGGAGGAAAACTCCTCACTACAATCCCATAACTGAAATAAATAACCGAATACTGAAATAATACATGCTAAAGTCTGAAAACTGAAATGTAAAAGATGCTCTAAATAGAAATGGGCAACATGCCCTACATCTGATAGATAGTGACTCTGGAATCCAAAAGAAAGAAGCGTCTATAAGCAAATCCCTGTAGCTTCCACAAACAGCTACAGCTCGTCACCTGAATGAGTATCCTATGCTTGGTGTCCTTGTGGCTGGGCACCTAAAATGGTTTTACAAGAAAAAGATTTGAAAAGCAAACGGGTCAGAGCCCGAATGTGGAGTTATTTTAAAAACCTGCAAGTGCTTTAAAAACATTTAAAACATTAAATGCAAAGTACATGTTAGGACGTACACTCACATGATATTCTCACCTCTCGTCTAACTTTGCACTCCTAACGTAAGTACCCATGTACAACGATATAAACCACTAGCTAAGTGACATCATAACTAGCTAGACTGTAATAGTTCCTACCCTTATTACTCGATTCTATTTACATATAACGCTCGTAATTAGATAGGGATTTAACGCAAACTCAAATGCTCAATATGCAATATATATATATCACTATCAGTTAACTCGCTATTTTTCTCGAAGTAATACCGTAATTATATTCACAACATTAACATGAAGGTTCCTATTAATTAAGTGTATATTATTCTCCTCATAAATATACAATACAAGCACCCCGAGAACTAAGCTGCGGTGCACACATACTCTGCTATCCATCCCGGTACATCACGTACATAAGGATCACATATTCCGAATCTCTCAGGAATAGTTCAGATAACACAAATCACAAATAGTGGAGGCGAACATAACTCAACATATCCATGGTCACGCACATACCTACGCTCCATAGTCAGCTGACTCAATAACTCACAATCAAGTCATTCTCTTGAATTATGTCCTCTAGGTACCAATCTAAATCCGAGCACACAAGGATTAGAAAGTCCTAAGCGAACGTAAACCTCCCGTGATAGCAAGTATGGTAGGTATGTCATACACACAATTCATATACTAATACTAAGTAAACACACGTCTTAGTAAAACCGTAGTTCAATCGTAGTACATATCGCATTCTCGTACTAACTATAATTATCACAATTTATACTATTCCGGTTTATAATCATCCGCGCCATAATTTTCTCACGTCGTAGTAGACACTCACGTCTCAACCCAAACGGTTCATTCTAATTTAACTCCCTTATATAATTTCCTTCTCATAAATACCCAAATGTCCCAAACCTATCACTACATCATCATCGGAATGTTAACTATATCCTCGAACAAGCTTACGGGACTCCAAAAATCAAAACAGTCCAAAAAGGACCAAACTGTCAACTCGTTAGAAGTCTCATTCGAACAAGACTGTTCGAACGAGATTCCTCTGCCAACTCGTTAGAAGTCTCGTTCGAACGAGGCTGTTCGAACGAGGTCCCAGTTCGTTCGAACGAACTGTACCTTCTAACGATATCTCGTTCGAACGAGATATCGAACGAAATCCATTCTCGTTAGCAGCGACTGGTCAACTCGTTAGAAGCTCGTTCGAACGAGTTCGTTCGAACGACCTGGGTAGGGGCTTCTAACGAGCTACCAGATTCGGCCCAGATTTTTCCCCAATTCATTTTTCATCCATTTTAACACCTCAAATCTTCTAAACTAAGTCCCAACAATCGTTTAAGGGTCTATAATCAATACTAAACATATATAGTCACATCCTAACATGTTTTTAAGGGATCAATCCATCCTAACATCAATTAAATTTACAAATTTCTACCCTTTTTCCCAATATCTCAAGAACATGAAACCTAACTTTATATCATCATCAAATCCCAGAATTAAATTCGTTTTAATTTCTCCTAATCACAGTTATTATGAGAGAAATCATCTACCTATCATTCTACATGCAATTCTCTTCAAAATTTTCAAGTTCTAAACTCCAACTACATGGGTTTTCATTCAATCTTTCAAGAACAATCAAAATTCTTCAATTTCTAACATGGAAAAGACATTCTCTGAATTTAAATGGAATAAAGTCACTTGCATTGATTGTCTCTGAGTTTGGTGTAGGTTTGGTAGAACTTTTCTGCAGAATTTCTTCTCTCCAAGCTCCTTCTCCAATGGTGGCTTAAGGTGGCTAGGGTTTTGATTTGGGGAACTTAGAAAACCTAAATGATAACCTACGTAGCCTTCTAGGTTAATATGGGTTGGTTATGGGCTTAGTGGGTCAAATCGACATCAGATTTAATTAACCAATTTTCGTCACTTTTAATTCCTCAAAATGTAAAATTACCAAAATACCCTTTAAGTTGCCGGTATGGCCTAAAAATACCCCGGGACCCAAACTATACCCCCGGCTAGTGTTTTCTGACTATCTCGACCCTTCCGGACGCGTTGGCGCACTCAAAATGACTATACAGATTATAGATTTTTAATTCACTTTTATTATCAAAATATTACACCGTGACGCGGCGGTCCCACGCGTCTCAACAAAATTTCTAAAATGCCGTATATAAATCTCACGACAAATTTCATAATACCAAATACATATATCAAAACATGTATGCACATAATCAAATAACAACTCGTATCTCGTTAGTATTTATAACCCGGATTAATTTCCAATTAATACGCATTTAATTAATTAATCCCAAAAATAAATATAGCCAAAAGTACGGGGTATTACATACTTCCCCCCTAATAACTGAATTTCGTCCCGAAATTCGAAACTAGAAAGTACCTGCTAAAAACAGCTCTGGATAACGTTCGCGCATCTCATCCTCGCGCTCCCATGTGGACTCCTCGACATTGTGATGTCGCCACTGAACACGCACTAACGGAACTATCTTTGATCGCAGTTTCCTCTCGCTTCGGTCCAAAATAGCAATCGGCCCCTCCTCGTAGGAGCTATCCGGCTGGAGATCGATGTCCTCCACAGCAATGTGGGAATGAGCCAAATTATCTCTAAGGTATTTCCTCAGCGAGGAAATATGGAATACATCGTGAACCCGATGCAAATGCTTCGGTAGTCCAAGTCTATACGCAACCGGTCCGATCCGCTCAATAATAGGAAACGGCCCCACATACCTCGGTGCCAACTTCCCCTTCTTCCCGAAACGCATAATCCCCTTCATAGGAGATACCCTGAGCAAAACCTGGTCCCCCACTTGGAACTCTCTGAAAAATCTCTTCGCATCAGCATAACTCTTCTGCCTGTCTTGAGCTACCCGAATGCGACTCCGAATTAACTCAATCCTTGCCGAAGTATCCTGAATCACTTCCGGCCCAAGCAGTTTGTTGTCCCCCACCTCTAACCAACATGCTGGGGAACGACAAGGCCTACCATACAATGCCTCAAACGGAGCCATGCCAATCGTGAACTGATAGGAGTTGTTGTAAGCAAACTCCACCAGTGGAAGGTACTGCTCCCATCCACCCCCGAAGTCAATAATGCACATGCGCAGCATGTCCTCCAACATCTGATTTGTGCGCTCAGTCTGCCCATCAGTCTGCGGATGATAAGCCGTACTCAACCGCAATTCCATGCCCATGGCCTCCTGGAAACTCTCCCAAAACCTCGAAACAAATATCTTGTCTCTGTCAGACACGATATTCAGGGGCACACCGTGAAGTCTCACAATCTCTGAAATGAAGAGCTGGGCATACTGTCCCGTAGTGTAGTCAGTCCTTACGGGTAAAAAGTGAGCGACCTTGGACAACCTGTCCACAATTATCCAAACAGAGTCGTGACCCCTCTACGACGTAGGCAACCCCGTGATAAAGTCCATGGATATGCTCTCCCACATCCACACCGGGACCTCCAATGGCTGTAGTAATCTTGCCGATCTCTGATGATCCACTTTTACAAGCTGACAAGTGGCGCATTTCGAAACAAACTCAGCGATATCTTTCTTCATACCGCTCCACCAATACTGCCGTCTCATGTCTTGGTACATTTTGTCCCCTCTAGGATGTACCGCGAACCGTGAGCCGTGCGACTCTGCCATCACCTCATGTCGCAATTGCTCCCCTTCCGGAACTAACAATCTCCCATTGAAGCGTAATCCCCCGTCTGAGCTAACGGTATAAGATTCGGCTCCCTCTGCTAGTAATCGAACTATCTGCTCCTGACAGAACGAGTCATTAGCCTGTGCCCGTACTACCTTCGTGACAATCTGCGGTGTAACGGTCATCACAGACATGAAAGATCGGGCCACTGCATCCTGGTGTCCCA
This sequence comes from Sambucus nigra, assembly GCA_949130495.1. Classification (NCBI taxonomy): domain Eukaryota; kingdom Viridiplantae; phylum Streptophyta; class Magnoliopsida; order Dipsacales; family Adoxaceae; genus Sambucus; species Sambucus nigra. The sequence goes on along the minus strand of OX422208.1, from coordinate 526,402,956 downwards.
ATTCCTTCCACTTTGCTTTCCACACCTCTGCCACCTCATATGCTGGCCTACGGCTCAACGCGTCTGCTACCACGTTAGCCTTACCCGGGTGGTACTGGATGTCGAACTGGTAGTCTTTCACAAACTCAAGCCACCTACGTTGCCGCATATTCAACTCTTTCTGCATGAATAGGTACTGTAGGGACTTGTGGTCCGTGAACAGTTGGAACTTTTCCCCCAAAAGATAGTGCCTCCAAATCCGTAGGGCAAATACAACTGTTGCCAACTCCAAATCGTGCGTGGGGTAATTCTTCTCATGAGGTTTAAGCTTACGGGAAGCATAAGCTATGGCATGTCTCTCCTGCTGCAATACACCTCCAAGTCCTTACAAAGACGCGTCGGTGTAAACCAAATACTCAACTCCCGGTCTCGACAATGCTAACACAGGTGCTGAGGTCAATTTGTCCTTCAATTCATCGAATGCCAACTGACAGGCATCACTCCAGATGTAGGGCACACCCTTACGAGTAAGATGTGTCAAAGGACCTGCTATCTCCGAGAAACCCCGAATAAACCTCCTGTAGTATCCTGCCAAGCCCAAGAAACTACGAATCTCAGTCGGTGTCGTGGGATGTCCCCACTCCCTCACCGCTGATACCTTCCCCGGATCAACAGATATCCCTTGGTCGGAAATAATGTGACCCAAGAACTGGACTTCCTTCAGCCAAAACCCGCACTTCTCATACTTTGCATACAACTCGTTCTGACGAAGTGTCTGCAAAACCTGCCTCAAATGCTCGGCGTGCTCCTCCTCTGTCTGAGAGTAGACCAGAATGTCATCAATGAAGACAATGACAAACTGATCTAGGAAATCCCTGAACACTCTGTTCATCAAGTCCATAAACACTGCTGGAGCATTGGTCAAGCCGAAAGGCATAACTCGAAACTCGTAAGAACCATATCTCGATAAGAACGCAGTCTTCGAGACATCCTCCTCCCTGATACGCAACTGATGGTATCCCGATCTCAAGTCAATCTTCGAGAAGAAAGAAGCTCCTCTCAACTGGTCGAATAAGTCATCGATTCGAGGTAACGGATACTTATTCCGTATCGTGACCTTATTCAACTCTCGGTAGTCCACACACAATCTCAGTGAACCGTCCCTCTTCTTCACAAACAAAACCGGAGCGCCCCAAGGTGAGGTACTCCTGCGAATAAAGCCCTGTCCTAACAGCTGCTCTATCTGATCTCGTAACTCCCTCATCTCAACTGGAGCCATACGGTACGGTGCGCGTGCTATAGGTCTCGTACCCGGTAGCAAATCTATAACAAAGTCTATCTCTCGACTGGGTGTTAAGCCTGGTATCTCCTGAAACACATCCGAATACTCCCCGACAACTGGGATAGAATCTAAAGGAATCACTACCTCCTGAGAGGTATCCTCCTCAATGTAATACAGATGAGCGATCGATCCTCCCTCTGGGCGAGGCATCGCCACTACAAACATCTCTTGCCCCGGAATGGCAAAAATAATGCTCCCGCTGAAGCAATCAATCATGGCCCTATATGCTACGAGCCAATCCATACCGATGATCACATCGTGAACATGCATGTCTAACACTAACATGTCTGCAGGTAATACCAAACTACCAATCTCTACTCCCACTCCCCGACATATAAAGAAAATAAGTGACCCACTCCCCAATGGTGAGTCGACACACGTCACTGTGCTCTCTGCCGTAGCTAACAATCCTAAAGCTTTCGCGAAGTGTGTAGCTATAAAACAGTGTGTAGCACCCGTATCAAATAATACCCGACCCATAATGCCATGGATAGGAAACGTACCCTCAATCGCGGGCGGTGCCTGTGGAACTGCAGCCTGGTGGACGTTGTAAACACGTCCATACTGTAGCTGCCCCTGCTGAGCTGGGACTGCTGGAATGGGTGGCAGTGCTGCCATCTGTGGCGGTGCGGGGCGGGAAACATAGGCCTCTGTGGCTCCTGGCGAGCGCCTTGCTGCTGCTGTGGGGCCCTGCCCCTATCAGGACAATCCTGTCGCTTATGGCCAGTCTTGCCACAAACAAAACACTTCCCTGGGAAGTTCCCTCCTCTCTGCCCCTGCTGTCCCCGGCCCTGGTGGCCGTTACCATTCCTCCCTTGGCCCTGCTGGCCCTAATGAAACTGCTGCCCATTATGTCCCTGTTGGCCCTGATGGCCGTTTGGACCCTGATGGCCCTGACGGAAACCTCCTTGTCCCTGCCTGTAGTTCCCTACAGGAACCTCTTATTATCCCCCTGCTGGGAGCCCTGCTCATTCTGCCTCTGCCCCTGACCAGATTGTGCCCCGCTGGCACCATGTCCTCCGGTCCTGCCCTAATAGCTAGACTCTCCCGACCTTTTGCCCTCGGCCATATGAAAACGGTGGTCCTGGCAGTGTAACAATGCAGCGTTAACCACATCAGAATAAGTGGCCAACGATAGGTTCCCTAGCAGATGCTGACGGATCCTCCAATTCAACCCGTCGGTGAACTTCTCAATCTTCTTCTTCTCTGTTGGTATCTCGTCTGGAACGATATTCAACAGGTTAGTGATCTGGGTCTCATACTCGGCCACTGTCTTGCCTTCCTGCCTCAGACTCATCAGCTTCCTCCTCATTTCCGTGTGAACAACCGACGGAAAGTACTTGCGGTTAAACCGCACCCAGAACTCCTGAATCGTGAGAGTATCCCTCTCCTCTGCGGTGGTAATAGACTCCCACCACTGTAGTGCAGATCCCACTAGCTTGAAAGTAGCTAGCACCTGTTTCTGAACATCAGTGCACTCATGTATCCTCAAATGCCTCTGTATATCCTTCCTCCATTGGCTCGAGACTACCACATCTGAGCTTCCTGCAAACTCTGGCGGATGCGCTTTCTGAAAAGCGTCACGTACAAGCTCCCAAGCAGACGGGAATGCATTAATCTGTATTGGCGCGGCAACCGGCGCCTGTGGTGGTGCCTGCTGAACAACGGCAATCGCGGCATTTACCTCTTGAGCTACTATAGCTGCCACCTCAGCGGCGTTCATCATGCCCTGAACTGGAGCGGGTTGGGGTTCGGGCGTTGCATTCCTGGGAACTCGTCGTGCACGTCGTGGAGGCATCTGAAATAAGAATAAAGTTTATAAGTTCACGGTTATAAACTTAATATAGCTAAAGAACGAAGCATACACAAAAAGAGTACAACAGTCCTAAAATATAGGGCTCTATATCAAAGAAACGTCGCGGAAACATAATAGCTTTACAGATCCTAAAGGACACTAGAACCTGATGCTCTGATACCACCTGTGACACCCCGACTAATTAAATATCGGGTAGCTACTCCTTTATTAAATTAATTCAAAATGCCAAGTTGGTCCAGTTAATAGCATCACTGTCGAAAACGTTTTAATGATTACTAACCACCTAGTATTTAAAAAGTAGTGCCAAATTTTATTTAAAGTCTGATTAACATGCAACAAGTGAAATGAAGAAATAAACAACACCATTCACCATACTGAAGTAAAACGAATAACCATTACAATAGAGTAAATAAAGTCTGGAGGAAAACTCCTCACTACAATCCCATAACTGAAATAAATAACCGAATACTGAAATAATACATGCTAAAGTCTGAAAACTGAAATGTAAAAGATGCTCTAAATAGAAATGGGCAACATGCCCTACATCTGATAGATAGTGACTCTGGAATCCAAAAGAAAGAAACGTCTACAAGCAAATCCCTGTAGCTTCCACAAACAGCTACAGCTCGTCACCTGAATGAGTATCCTATGCTTGGTGTCCTTGTGGCTGGGCACCTAAAATGGTTTTACAAGAAAAAGATTTGAAAAGCAAACGGGTCAGAGCCCGAATGTGGAGTTATTTTAAAAACCTGCAAGTGCTTTAAAAACATTTAAAACATTAAATGCAAAGTACATGTTAGGACGTACACTCACATGATATTCTCACCTCTCGTCTAACTATGCACTCCTAACGTAAGTACCCATCTACAACGATATAAACCACTAGCTAAGTGACATCATAACTAGCTAGACTGTAATAGTTCCTACCCTTATTACTCGGTTCTATTTACATATAACGCTCGTAATTAGATAGGGATTTAACGCAAACTCAAATGCTCAATATGCAATATATATACATATCACTATCAGTTAACTCGCTATTTTTCTCGAAGTAATACCATAATTATATTCACAACATTAACATGAAGGTTCCTATTAATTAAGTGTATATTATTCTCCTCATAAATATACAATACAAGCACCCCGAGAACTAAGCTGCGGTGCACACATACTCTACTATCCATCCCGGTACATCACGTACATAAGGATCACATATTCCGAATCTCTCAGGAAAAGTTCAGATAACACAAATCACAAATAGTGGAGGCGAACATAACTCAACATATCCATGGTCACGCACATACCTACGCTCCATAGTCAGCTGACTCAATAACTCACAATCAAGTCATTCTCTTGAATTATGTCCTCTAGGTACCAATCTAAATCCGGGCACACAAGGATTAGAATGTCCTAAGCGAACGTAAACCTCCCGTGATAGCAAGTATGGTAGGTATGTCATACACACAATTCATATACTAATACTAAGTAAACACACGTCTTAGTAAAACCGTAGTTCAATCATAGTACATATCGCATTCTCGTACTAACTATAATTATCACAATTTATACTATTCCGGTTTATAATCATCCGCGCCATAATTTTCTCACGTCGTAGTAAACACTCACGTCTCAACCCAAACGGTTCATTTTAATTTAACTCACTTATATAATTTCCTTCTCATAAATACCCAAATGTCCCAAACCTATCACTACATCATCATCGGAATGTTAACTATATCCTCGAACAAGCTTACGGGACTCCAAAAATCAAAACAGTCCAAAAAGGACCAAACTGTCAACTCGTTAGAAGTCTCGTTCGAACGAGACTGTTCGAACGAGATTCCTCTGCCAACTCGTTAGAAGTCTCGTTCGAACGAGGTTGTTCGAACGAGGTCCCAGTTCGTTCGAACGAACTGTACCTTCTAACGATATCTCGTTCGAACGAGATATCGAACGAAATCCATTCTCGTTAGCAACGACTGGTCAACTCGTTAGAAGCTCGTTCGAACGAGTTCGTTCGAACGACCTGGGTAGGGGCTTCTAACGAGCTACCAGATTCGGCCCAGATTTTTCCCCAATTCGTTTTTCATCCATTTTAACACCTCAAATCTTCTAAACTAAGTCCCAATAGTCGTTTAAGGGTCTATAATCAATACTAAACATATATAGTCACATCCTAACATGTTTTTAAGGGATCAATCCATCCTAACATCAATTAAATTTACAAATTTCTACCCTTTTTCCCAATATCTCAAGAACATGAAACCTAACTTTATATCATCATCAAATCCCAGAATTAAATTCGTTTTAATTTCTCCTAATCACAGTTATTATGAGAGAAATCATCTACCTATCATTCTACATGCAATTCTCTTCAAAATTTTCAAGTTCTAAACTCCAACTACATGGGTTTTCATTCAATCTTTCAAGAACAATCAAAATTCTTCAATTTCTAACATGGAAAAGACATTCTCTGAATTTAAATGACATAAAGTCACTTGCCTTGATTGTCTCTGAGTTTGGTGTAGGTTTGGTAGAACTTTTCTGCAGAATTTCTTCTCTCCAAGCTCCTTCTCCAATGGTGGCTTAAGGTGGCTAGGGTTTTGATTTGGGGAACTTAGAAAACCTAAATGATAACCTACGTAGCCTTCTAGGTTAATATGGGTTGGTTATGGGCTTAGTGGGTCAAATCCACATCAGATTTAATTAACCAATTTTCGTCACTTTTAATTCCTCAAAATGTAAAATTACCAAAATACCCTTTAAGTTGCCGGTATGGCCTAAAAATACCCCGGGACCCAAACTATACCCCCGGCTAGTGTTTTCTGACTATCTCGACCCTTCCGGACGCGTTGGCGCACTCAAAACGACTATACAGATTATAGATTTTAAATTCACTTTTATTATCAAAATATTACACCGTGACGCGGCGGTCCCACGCGTCTCAACAAAACTTCTAAAATGCCGTATATAAATCTCACGACAAATTTCATAATACCAAATACATATATCAAAACATGTATGCACATAATCAAATACCAACTCGTATCTCGTTAGTATTTATAACCCGGATTAATTTCCAATTAATACGCATTTAATTAATTAATCCCAAAAATAAATATAGCCAAAAGTACGGGGTATTACACAAACCAAACAAAAAGCGGAGTTCTCCTTCCCACTATATTCCAACCAACTAGGAAATTCAGCAAACCAATCAGTGTTGAAACGACGAACCTTGTTTCCAATATTTGTTTTAGGAAATGTATGTGAATATGGTTGGCAAGGACCCAATTGCAAGTATGATCGTCTAATTTTATCTTGATAATTAACATCATAATCTGAAATGTGTGGCCGTAAAATAGGAGCGGAAGGAAGATTTGACAAGTCAATATCAATTCGGCTTCGAGAAATTATATTTGGGCTAGGCTCATTTTGAACAGCATTGGTGTCAATTGGAGTGGACACTGGCGTTTCGACCGAGTCTTCACGAGCCCTTTTAAAAAATCTCTCCATGGCTGAATAAAAATTTAACATCATTAACTTAATAAGAGGTGATATTAACAACATTTAACATAAAAAAACTGCTTAATAACGTTAATAAAAACTGCTTAATAACATTAATAAAAAAAACAGCTTAATAAAAAAAACTGCTTAATAACATTAATAAAAAAAACTGCTTAATAAAAAAATTTGCTTAATAACATTAATAAAAACTGCTTAATAACATTAATAAAAAAAATGCTTAATAACATTAATAAAAACTGCTTAATAACATTAATAAAAAAAAATTGCTTAATAACATTAAAACAAGATCAATAATTAATAACAGATTAATAATTAATAATATTTTTCTAAGTTAATGACAGATCAATAACATTTTTTTTCAAGTTAACAGATTAATAACATTTTTTTAAGTAATTACAAATTAATAATTAACAACAATGTTTTTAAGTTAATGCCAAATTGATAATAACATGAACATAAATAAACAACTTAATAGAAAAAAAGACTAAGAATCATCCTAAATAAAAAACGAATACAACCTGATATTAAAATAATGTTGTTAAATAAATCAGATTAATAAAAAAATTTAGAGGGACAAAAAAAATTACACGGATAAAAAAATTATAAATAAATAAAATTTAGATTAATAAAAAAAAAGAATACAAACCTTGTGAGTCTTTTAAATAAAGATGGAATTTAAAGAGAGGGGTAAAGAAAATGAATAGTTGGCTGCCTTGCCTGCTGTTACTAGTAGTGTTTTGGAAGGAAATGACTTTGCTGTTTGTGTGAAGAGAAAGAGATAAATAAGTAAGGTTTTTTGGGCTTTTATTGTGTTTGGGCTTCTATAATGTTTGACACGGTACTACGAGGCTAGTGATCATGTATGCGCAGTTCATCTGGGAAATATTGGAATAGATGGAATCAATATCCAAGATCACCTCCCACATTTAGAGAAGAACATGCCTCGCATCTCACTATACCCCTTTAGAGTACGAATTATATTATAAAATTTAACACCAGCCTAAATATTTCCTCGGGTGTTGTAAATAGGAAGTGTAGGGATAGTGCAAACTATCTGGTTTCGTGAGAACTTTGTGTAATCCACCATTTGGGAATAAATTAAAAAAATGTTCATGTGACAATTGCAAGTTGCTTTTTGCTACTCTTTTTTATGAGCTCAAAAGTAGTCTATTATTTCCACATAAGCATTTGGTTTTAATTTGGTCGCAAGTGTCTTGTATCTCCCTCACTTTTCCACTTCGAGGTTTAAGAAACATACTGAGAATTTTTATATTTAGATTTTTATCTCAAAACTTTAGTATTGGGATTTGAGAATAGATAAGGGGAGACAAGTTTCTTCAATGGAAGATGCTCATGGTAACCACCCACTGAGAATTTTTTTTTGATGCAACGATGACCTTTAAAAGGTGATATGACAAAGGGATTCAGACTTAAGCCACCCATTATTTTAATCATTTAGGTTTCCATGTTAATTTGGGTATGTCTATTAACACTTCTCAAATTCTGAAAACACTCCATTTTTTTTTAATTGACAATATTACCCTTTATGTCAAACAAGCTCCATTTCATTCTTTTTTTTCTTCAGCTTGGTTCACTACCATTTCACTCATTCCTTTAATATATTAGTTTTTTTTAACTTAAATGGATTGACCTTATGTTTAGAGTTAATTATAGGAAAATTCTAAGTGTACACATAAATTAAGCACACATATTAGACACACTCACTAAAAGACGAGCAAAATGTTAAAACTTGTTAAAAAAAATGCTAAATTTTTTTTGAAACAATCAAAAAAAATTGTTAAAACCTTTTTTTTTTTTTTAAGTTTTTTATTTCTTAAAAGTAATTTCTTCTAAAACAGTTTTTTATTAAAAAAAAAAAGTGAAAAACAGTTTACTAAAAAATTAGTAGCACATATTTTTTGATAAAAAAAAATTAGCCTAATAATGTAGAATTTTTTTGTAATAATTTTTTTTATGTAAAAGTAATTTACTGTCGTGGACTCACATTCATTAAATAATATGGGTCTGCACATAAATATTTTGTTTCATAAATTTTTAAAACTATTTTTTTAAGTAGCACGGATTTCTTGATTAAAAAATATATAATGTAATAAACGTAGAGTTTTTTTGTAATAAAAAATATTTTTTTATATAAAAGCATTTTGTTGACGTGGACTTACATTCATTAAATGATATGAGTTCGCACCAGCGATACAACATGATTTTTTTTAACAAGCACAAACACGATCCGATGTAATTTATCAAACACAAACATTACTTTTCATAACTATAATGGCGGTTTGTGATGAATTTATAAAAAAAAAATTACTTTCATAACTGTTCGGTATAAAATTATACTTTTAAGGTGAATTTTTATCGTGTTCAGTATAAAATTATACTTTCATAATTGTGTGGTATAAAATTACTTTCATAACTATCCAATATCAAACACAATTGAAATATTTTATTTTATAAATTTAATTCTTTTATAGGAGTCGTGTTCAAACCGATGCAAAAAATATTTCTCCACTTTTATAGGAGCCGTGTTTCGTTTTAGGTAAAAGGAAAATCAACTCCAGATTTTGAAATCAACATTTCTCCAGATTTTGCTGGCGCAAACCCAAACATATATTGACAGATTTTGAAATATTTTTTTAAAATAGCAAACAAATTCATTTTGAGCTGATTTTTTTTGTAAGGGTACCCATGTATGTCTATATATCTCAGAAAAAAAAATCAACTCAAAAAAATGCATTTTACTATTTTTAAAAAATCGGATCATTTTGGTCCGTTTTTAGTCCCAAAAACGGACGTCCGTTTTTTAGAATTCCTATATATATATATATAGTAAAGTATTAAGAAATAAATAAAAAGATTAAGTGTACTCTTGTCCACAAAAAGAGAAGACATAGTTTTATCCATATAAAAATTAACACAAAGTTGACGAGGGATGGGAGATGATGATATATGATACCAACCAAAGGGTTTTATGATCAATTTTCTTATGGCTCTGAGAGCCTTGCTCCAAAATCTATTTTAATTGTACGAATTTGATTATAAAAATAAGATTTTGCATTTTGTCGTGTCGCTCCACCCATTTTATTTTGGAAAAATAGTTTATTTTGTCATTTTACTTCAAAACTCATATGCTTGATAAATGGGATTGTTTGTTGAGTTTTTTTTTTTTTTTTACTTTAGCTATTTTTTTATTTGTTGGGAATATTTGTTGATGCTCTTTTTTACTTTTACTGCTTTTTTTATTTGTTTAGATTTTTTTTTTACTTTTGCTGTTTTTTTATGCTTTACAGAAATATTTAGTTTCATAAATTTTTGCTAGAATATTTTTGTTGAAATGCTTTAGTAATGTTTGTAGATAAAAAAAACAATTCTTAAATGAGAAGGAGATGGATGTTTAATTCTATTTGAAGAGGCATAAAAGGAATGAGGGTAAATTTGTAAGTATTAAAGGTTTTGGAGTGCTAAAAGAAATGGGTGGAGTGCCAATAACTCTACTTGTGGTTGATTAATTTTTTGCACTTTGTTGATTGGATTTCATCTATGTGTGTAATTAAAAATTAAATATATAATTAATCAAAGATTTTATGAATTTTAATTAATGACCACGGGACAAGTGTTTAGACAAGTGTAAGTAGGTCTGTTAATGGATCGGATTAATCCGATCCGAATTGGGTGTATTTATTAGGATATGGATTGGTGTTATGCAATCCGATAACCCGATGATTCGATTATTAGTTTATCCGATTAATACATGGATCGAATTTGGATTGATACATATCCGATCCGTTGATAATCCGATCCGATTTTATATATAAAATAAACAGAAATTTAAATATTATATAGTTAATAATTGTAATTTATAACCATGATTGATATTATTTCATTTATAAATATATATTACATATTACATACTTTCATATGATTGATTTTATTTATTTTACTATCTAAGTTATTATTATATTGGTAAAAATATTACGTAATTAATGTTTTTAATAGGGTCGGATAATATCCTATCCGATCCGAATCTGTTAGGATTCGGATGTGGATTAGAGTTTTCAAGATCCGCTATATAATCCGAATTCGATCCGGTCCGATAATTTTCTTAATAAATAAATATGAATTGACCTTGATCCGATCTGAATTCGATCCATTAACAGGATTAAATGTAAACCATTTGATTTAATTTAATTTAAAAAGAACAGTTAAATTTTTTTATACTATTAGAAGAATGTGGGCTCCTTTTCACATTTGTTTATCCGAGTCGAGCAGGACGATTATTTTGAAAATATGATTTTTCATTTAATAATCCTCAAGTGACAAACTTGATACTAATGATACTACATCATCATGTACTACAATGGGCACAAGTCATTAAAAGGAGATGACGTGGATCGGGGCAATTAAGGTGTCCTAAAAATGGTGCATGATTCCTCTTCTTATGATGGCCTCCTGGTGGACGGCTCAACAACACCATGTATATTCCCTTGGTGTCGGCATTGGGAATCATCCTACTTATGAGTATTTATAGGTTTTTGTATTTCACACCGGTGTTTTTAGTCTCAAGGATGGTTATAAAAAATTTAGTCATTGGAGTATTACTGAGGATAAAGTGAACAACTTTGTAACTAAATGGTTGGCCAAACAACGATCTTTTGATCCAGACTCGACAAAGTTTCTCAAACAACATAAAATTTTCCATGGGACCCTATTCCCTCAATGATCTACAAAAAGATCGACTATGTTGGGTCCCTATATTTTAGTTATGGGTGAATCTCCCATTGTGGTATATAAAGCTTACAAGGTCACTGGATTGATTGTACTTCATAATGGAGTAATACTTCATTAAGTAAAGGGTGGAGTGGGGATTTGACCTTACCCTTAAAAGTTATTGAAATTTCAAAGGATATTCCCCACGAAGAAGAAGGGGATATCACCCTTATCCTTCACAACCCTAACTATGACCAAATTTAGGGTGTGGAACCTCTCATAAAATCCAATATAGGCGTAATTAGATTAAAAATAATATTCTCTCACCTTGGATTTGGATTAAAAGGGGAGTGAAGGATTAAAAGAAAAGGGAAACTCAACATTAAAGAGGGAGAAGCATATGAAAATACTTACAATATACAAGAATATAGAGAAATTGCGTATAATTTAACTCTTAAATAAAGCTCTAAAGGTTGAAAAAGATAAATAAGCTTCCTAGTCACCATTTTTTTCTACTAATTAGTCGCCTTTGAACATGCCTCGCGAGGTTGGCGCCTTTATATTAGGCATGACATTGGTGCAACATTATGCTCGAAGTCTTATGAATTAGGGGAATAAATATGATAACTGCCTCGAATTAGCATTGTACTCACAACATATGTCTGAACCTCACGTGTTATTATACTGTTTGGTATAGATAGATCTCAGCTCATCTTTGGACATATCTAGCTTAATTGAGACCAGAGGGTAATTTAAAGGATAATAAATATATGAACACGTAATATCGTGACAAACATATCAATGCATAAGATCGACAATTGACATATCCAAAGTCAGAAAAATAAGGATACATGCAAATAGAAAGTCTGGTTCAACATAAATAAGCCTGTCCACAAAGATAATGCCAAATGGGACGGTGTAACTATCTCATTAGTTCAATTATAATTTTACTACCCTTAATTATAAGTATTAGCCTCCATCAATTGTAAATCCAATTGTAACCCTATAATCTGGTTCTTGGCTCCTAGTTAGCAATTTTAGCACCCCAAGAATTCTCAACTTAATAATGTCTCACGCCCATCCCCACAGACATATGCAAGTCCTTTTGCCAAACCACGATATATTCATGTTTGTCTTTACTTTATTTTTACATTAATCGTTGTGTTTGACATGATAAAGTGTACTTGAATTTATCTTTGTACATAAACTATATACTTATGAGTTCGCATATTTTAATTTAAAAGGTTATTTTTAATCGTTGAGTTACTTAGTAATTTATCACAGCCTCTATATTTAAATGACAAATTCATTTTTTTATCTTGGATGCTTGACGATCTAACATCATTATAACCTTAGAAATTAAGACCACAACCAAACCTACAATGGGTTGGGGAAAAAATAAATTTATACACCCTGAAGTTTATAATTACATGTGTATACCATTAACAATGTTCATTTGTTTAGTTACAATATAAATATTTTCTTATATACGACAATCAAATACGTATTTATTCACATTAGCATAGTCCACCACTTGAACCATTCAAACAAGTAAATTCTATTTTCATATAATTAAGGAGGCAATCATATTTTGGGCCAACGCACCATCACATGATATGAATTATTAAAGTGCGAACTTGCGTACACGTCATCAAGTTCTTTACCTAATATGAGCACAACTGAGTTAACACATGGTACAACACCACTAACATGATTTATATTTTTCACCCTTAATTAAACACTTCATGGCAAAAATAAACACATGTTTCACACTTAATTAAGGGAGATTTTGGATACACCAACCATTTTAGTCATTTCATCCCACTTATATTTTTTATATTAATAAAAAATTTGTATTTTTAAAACTAATAAAAATATTCTTCTCACCCCACTTCATTTGCTTTCAACATACTTGGTGCATTTGTTTTTAGGGTACTCTTATTTTTAATAAACTCACCCCACTTAATGGGTGAAGTGCAAGTATTTGGTAAAAAAAATAGTAAGTTGGGAAGTTTCTTAATATTGGGGTGAGGTGACAAATTGGTGAATTCTTTTAAAATTTTCCTTAATTAAATACCGTTGACAACAAGACTTAAACCTCACATCGAAAAAAAATTCAACCTTTACCTACACGTCATCACGTTTTTTACCTATACGAGAAATTACACAACACGTTAACAAGATTTTTTAATATATAATATGGGTGCAACTAAGCTAACTCATGATACAACAATACTAACATGATTTACACTTTTCAAACTTAACTAAGCATATCATGACACAAATAAACACGCTTTTCATGCTCAAATAAACACATCTTACTAACAAGATTTAGATCTCACATTGACATATAAAATTTCAACTTTTATATAACATTGAGGAAACAATTAGTAGTCTATTTCACCCACTCAGAGTAGATTATTGGATCCTCCACTACATAAGACAACATTATGTAAAACCTCCAAATGCAATAATAATAATTATAATCTACATATACATTAAAAATGTATTTTGATTTAACAAATATATCCCATATTTTATCTTTTCTTTTAGTTTTTTTTTCTTAACCCCTGCTTTTTAATGTGATTTTTGACTTAACCTTCACTTTGTTAATCTCTTTGATATTCCCCTTACACGAGGGGGTTATCTCAAAATATTGAATAAAAATAGGAGATTAAGTATAAGGTTTTAGTTGATTTTACCCCTACTTATAATGTCTAATTAGATTTAACCCCTATGTTGGGGGCAAAGTCAAAGGATTATGAAAACCAGGGGTTAAATCGGATTATGCATTAATATTTAGAGGTTATGTTAAAATGACCCTTTCTTTTATTATAGATTAAGAAACAATAAAAATGAACATAATGTAAATTATATTTAATCATTAATAAGAATTATACATATAACAACAATTAATTCTTATTAGATCTTCAATATTTCATGCAATCACCACATGATTTTAACTACAAACTTTATGTAAAATTACCTTTCTCTGTTGATATTTGATTCGTTTGTTGAAATTGATGTGCCTCAAGAACAACCTCCAAACTCCTAGCTCTTCCTTCTTTTATCTCCAGAACATACTCTCAGAAAATTACCAGAATGTTGATTTATGAAAAAATTTGGAAAAATAAGTTTTTCCCTTTCTAGCCCAGATATATTTTGTGTGTTATTGTGTACCAATTGGTGGAGAAATGGCTCACTATATATAGGGTGAAAAGGTACCCAAAATTTCCTTTAAACTCGTCATCTTCCATCCACTCAAGTAGCTAAAAGGTATAAAAAATATATCAAAAGTCATGTGACCTTTGAAATAATAATTTTCTAAGATTAATTCATTAATTTAATCAAATTTGTCCCCTTATTTGGACCACACTAATTAGGAGCAAAATTTATTTAATTTATAATTACAAAATTTGGCCGAATTTTGTAATTAATAAATAATTAAATATTAATCCCAACAGTCTCTCACTTGGTCCTAATAAGGTTATACATAACGAATTGATTAACATAAGTTGCGCAAGTATCATTAAGAATATTAACTAAATACTTATAATATCATTAAGCATCTTAACTAAATACTTCATTAGTGTGAGTCGTGGTGGTTCAACGCTAATTCAAGAGCATGGCTCCTTCCACATACTACGCCACCAATGTCATACTTAATAAGGATATATATGTGAGTTATCATAATGGTCTTATATTGTCTTTATAAAATACTATTGTTGTCACATTCAGTCATTCACATGCATGTATACAATTAAGATAGAAATTTGGAATTCAGAAACTCTTTATTGATATCAAATGTTGTGTCAAGAAACCAAGCAAATAGTAATTACACAATTAACTACTCGAGACCCATCTCTTTAGTATGTTGCAAAAATATCTTCATAGATAGTCCTTTCGTTAAAGGATCAGCTATGTTAACACTAGTATTAATGTGTTCAATTGACACGGTTTGTTTCTGAACTACTTCTTTGACTGATAGATACTTCATCTTAATATGCTTAGCTTATTTAGAATATCTATCATTATTTGAAAAGAAGACTGTTGAGACATTATCACAATAAATCTTCAGTGACTTAGATACTGAACCCATAATACTAAGTCCTGAAATAAAATTTTGCAGCCATAACCCATGATTTGTAGCTTCAAAACAAGCCACAAACTCAGCCTCCATAGTTGAAGAAGCGATGACATTATATTTAGCATTTTTCCATGAAACGGCCTGACACACTTCAACCCAGTTACGTATAAGTAAGTTTGAAAGTCAAAGTGAGTCAAACCATAATTACCTTAACCAAATAATAAACATGAGTATCCTTTTTCAATTATTAACATGAATCTATAAAACTAAAACTTTCCACAATTTTAAAGTAATTGTGCGTATTCAAACTTAATGAAAGGATAAGTAGGCTTAAATTACCCCTCTTACGTTTAACCAAAATCATGGTTTTATGCATCCCTTGCTAATCCCACCCGATCTCCTAGATTTGGCAGTGATATCACAATACCTGGAAAACATAAACATAGGAACCATGAGCAAAATAGCTCAGCAAATGCATCACTACTACACTATTGCATCAAATTAAATACAATAAATCATATCCCCATGATGATATATACATATATATCCGGCTCATTCATAAAGAATGACCAGTTATATACTTATCTGGCTCATTCATAAAGAATGATCAATTATATACTTATCGGCTCATTCATAAAGAATGACTAACTTATCTGAATTATGATTCACATATCCTATCTGCAATAGACAATTCTCCCCCATTTCTGATAGGGGAGTAACCTCCCATTTTGGTAAACTGAAATGAACAGTTTCATATTCATAAAATTATTAGCTTATCCATAGCCATGTATAACTGCATCTTACCAGTGAGTACACTCACCTTGGCCACTTAATGGGTTTTCCCCCTTGCCTTTGTTTGGTAGTTGTTCAACCGGTTATCCTTCCCTTCCTATCATTCTTACAATATTAGTGTCATCATAATAATATTATCAATCCAAATAATCACTTAAACGTAATTCAATTCATGATCATTATATGATTGCATTCAAACCATTTATCATGAATGAAGTCTCATCTAATTTCATTTTAAGATATTTAACATATCCAATTCATAGTCCAAACATACTTTAATTCATTCTTGGAAATCCAATTTTTATCATATTAGGTTCCTAATACAAAAGATGACACATTGTTTCAAGTTTCCTAGAGCAATATATGTTCATTTCTTTATTACAAAGCAAATCGGCCCTATGGGCTCCTCTATCGTTTAGTCAACTTCCAAGATTTTTCATAATTTTTCTATATCATAAATTTTCATGAACTTCCACCAAATTTAAATAAAAGTATTGAATAATACAAAATTAAAGTTTAATAACTTTTAGAGTTCATTTTCTATGTCAAGCAAATCGTCAAACACCTGGTATGAAAACTTACACTTCCGGGGCTGATTCTATACCTACACTTCAAACTATCCCCAAGATTCAATTCTTCGTATTTTTATATAATTTTCGGATATAATGTGTATATATAAGTTTAGTTTCATATCCTACTTGAATCAATCGATTCCAGTGTGTATTCACAAAGATACACCAGTTTGATTAAAATAATAATTTCTCCCTTAGTTGTATGAATTCAACATGCTTCACACATACAACCTACACATACCCATATACATACAACAAAACATATCCCCTTGTCCCCAGATACGATATTTAATATCATATAAAACAACATATATCATGTAAAGAATGTAATTTACAAGTTAAATCTTACCTAATCCCCCTTGGATACATAAGCTTGTTTATTTCTCGATTATCATCCTTAATCCTTCATTAATTCACCCTAACCTCTCTTTCTTTCATGGGAACCTCAACCCACTTGACATTCTGATGTAGATGAAGAATAAGTTATATTTTAAGGTCTTTAAGTCGGCATAAGGGCAACTCCCCTTGGTCCAATCAAAATATGATATGTGGCGCCATATAAGACAAAATATCATTTAAAGCTAAATGACTATTTTACCCCATGTTCGTAAAAAGACGATTTCTTTTCACTCGAATGTTTGTTCGATTCACCATTTGTACTGTTGTAAAACTCACATATCTACAACTATCTAGTTTCACCTCAAGTCAATTGTTATATTATAATGGTCAAAACTAGTCTCCAACTTGAACATTCCTACCGAAAACTTCAAAAATTTGTGTTTATAACTAATTTGATATCTCATAAGTTATGAAGGTGGGATTAGATTAAACATAATAACTTAACATTATATACACCAATAACACATTTTCCCCATCCCATAAGGTAAGCATGATTTAAACATGATTTATCATAATTATATCCAGATTGTCACAACTTTCCCTCCTTAGAAAATTTTGTCCCCGAAATTTAGTATGAATTTCGCTTACCAAACAATTGAGGATACTATTTCCTCATGCTATATTCCCTTTCCCTAGTTGCTTATTTAATTTCATGGATCCTCCACAACACTTTAACTACGGGGCTAACTTTATTCCTTAATACTTGGTCCTTTCAATCAATAATTCCCACTTGTTCCTCGATGTACGACAAATTTTCTTTCATAATATCTTCAGTTTCTTTATCATTTACACGTAAGGATAATCATTTAATAATTTCTTATAAATGAAAACCAATTCCCAACACACATATTAATTCATACCTTTATACATGCATGTCAAACATTCAAATATAATAAATTATCAGTTGTATCAGCATATATTCACAATGAGTTAGCATTTTTAACAAACCTAGTATCATTCTTTACATTTCTCCCTTCATTCCTATAGTCTATCCTTATCATTATGTAATATTTCAAATCATAATTATCATATTACCAGACTATCTTATTACACATCATATTTACATCTTTCGTCCAACACCAAATACATGTGTTTGA
The DNA here is from genome assembly GCA_949130495.1 of Sambucus nigra. NCBI lineage: Eukaryota > Viridiplantae > Streptophyta > Magnoliopsida > Dipsacales > Adoxaceae > Sambucus > Sambucus nigra. Next base: position 526,384,622 of record OX422208.1, on the reverse strand, counting down.
TTTTAACTACTTTTCGTATCATTTTTTAAGTTTAAGAGTATGATAAGTATCATCCTTACAATTTGTTAACTTAAATATAGCCTCACTACTTTTCATATATCGAAACTGAACAATTATTCACTAAATGTTTATTCTTAACCGAGATTTCATATTCACCTTCATGTATATTGTGCAGTTATGCACTATGAATTCAATATAACTTCTCACTATATTCCCTTTTGTAGTATCGTTTGATTGTTATTTAACTAAATATACAATGACCTTAACAAGTCATTTATCAAACACAATAACTTTACAAACATAATCTTATCTCAATCCTTATTAACATGATATTCTTATAAAATATCATCAATACACTCATCTTACCCGTTTGGTAACATGGATGTTAAACGTACCACCACCACTTAGAACTTTAACCATACTTACCAACCCCATAATACTTCTCTAACTATTATATGTCATATTTCTTTCAAATAACCTATACAAATACCTTAATATATCACATTATGGTATCTCACATAGTACATTATCCTTACACATACTTCTTGGTGACACCGTATAATGCCAATCATATTCATTATATGTCATACTCTTAGTGATAACACGTACGTACAATGACAAATACAACCCAATATCTACCCAAACCAGTTATCAATATTCCAACCCGATTAGCATATTTCCCATACACATACACAACACATACTCTTAAAAGGGCTCCTCAATCTTTTTAAACTTCCAACTGTTTAACACCTCGTCTCACTTTACTATTCATATAAGCATTTCAAAACATTACAAGGGTAATATCCACTACATATACTCATACTATTAAATAAGTACATATCCACTCTAATTACTATTTTCTTCTACTTATCATAATTCAGTTTGAACCCATATTCGGATCAATTGTGATATATTGACTAGTAATTGAATTTCAGATCATTTCGCATATTAAATTTAAATATATATAACTATTAATCCTCTCACTTTACCTTTACCATGTGAATCTTCATTTTATCACAATCTGACAATTGAAGTCTCATTATAATCATGTAATTGTAATTCTCCCCACATCTCATCCTTTAATTGAATATGGATTCTCGTACCTCACTCTTCCACATAAATGGGGAACACACCAAACCATGGCTTAATAAGTGACATAACTCAAGTCCACATATACCAGTATAAGAAGAGATCACTTCCAATACATCACAATTTCCGTATACCACATTTTGTCTTTAAAATGTTTCCTTCAATGACATGTTTGTCCATACCACAAATAAAACAATGCAATGATTCATATTAAAATACTTGTATTCGCTATCATCCCCGTATAAACCTCAACATCCCATTTCTTTTCCTGCAAAATCCTTACATTTCATATCCCGTACAATAATATATATGTATAACTAACAGATGTTAGTCAATAAAGTCAATTTGCTTATGACTCGAAATAATTTCTACTTCCACCGCCAAATCTAGGCGCTCCTCACCCTAGAACCTTTCAAACCTAGGTTCTGATACCAAAGTTGACACACCTCGACCCAGTTACTTATAATTAAGTTTGAAAGTCAAAGTGAGTCAAACCATAATTACCTTAACCAAACCATAAATATGAGTATCCTTTTTCAGTTATTAACATGAATCCATAAAACTAATACTTTTCACAATTTTAAAGTAATTGTGCGTATTCAAACTTATTGAAATGATCAGTAGGTTTAAATTATCCCTTTTAATTTTGACCAAAATTATGGTTTTATGCATCCCTTGCTAACCCCACCCGACCTTCTAGATTTGGCAGTGATATCACAATACCTGAAAAACATAAACATAGAAACCATGAGCAAAATAGCTCAGTAAATGCAACAGTACTACACTATTGCATCAAATTAAATGCAATAAATCATATCCCCGTGATGATATATACATACTTATCCGGCTTATTCATAAAGAATGACCAATTATATACTTATCCGGCTCATTCATAAAGAATGATCAATTCCATACTAATCGGCTCATTCATAAAGAATGACTAACTTATGCAAATCATGCTTCACATATCCTGTCTGCAATAGACAATTCTCCCCCATTTCGGATCGGGGAGTAACCTCCCATTTCGGTAAATCGAAATGAACAGTTTCATATTCATAAAATTATGATCATATCCATAACCATACATAAATACATCTTACCATTGAGTAATATTATGAGCTTATCCATAGCCATGTATAAATGCATCTTACTAGTGAGTACACTCACCTAGGCCACTTAATAGGTTTTCACCTTGCCTTTGTCTGGCAATTTTTCAACCGGTTACCCTTCCCTTACTATCATTCTTACAATATTAATGTCATCATAATAATATTACGCATCCAAAGAATCACTTAAACGTAATTTAATTCATGAGCATCATATGATCGCATTCAAATCATTTATCATAAATGAAGTCTCATCCAATTTTCATGTTAAGATATTTAACATATCCAATTTATAGTCCAAACATACTTTAATTCATTCATGGAAATCCAATTCTTATCATATTAGGTTCCTAATAGAAAATATGACACATCATTTCAAGTTTCCTAGAGCAAGATATGCCCATTTCTTTATTACAAAGCAAATCGGCCCTATAGGCTCCTCTATCGTTTAGTCAACTTCCAAGAATTTTTATAATTTTTATATATCATAACTTTCCATTATCTTCCACCCAAATTTCAATAAAAGTATTGAATAATACAAAATTAAAGTTTAATAACTTTTAGAATTCATTTTCTATGTCAAGAAAATCGCCAAACACCTGGTATGCATACTTACACTTTCGGAGTAGATTCTATACCTACACTTCAAACTATCCCCCAAGATTCAATTCTTGGTATTTTTATATGATTTTCGGCTATAACATGTAAGTATAAGTGTATTTTCATATATGACTTGAATCAATTGATTCCATTGTGTATTCCCAAAGATACACCAGTTTGATTAACATAATAATTTCTCCCTTAGTTGTTTGAATTCAACATGCTTCACACATACCCATATACATAAAACAAAACGTATCCCCTTGTCCCCAAATATGATCTTTAATATCGTATAAAATAACATATATCATGTAAAGAATTAAATTTATAAGTTAAATCTTACCTAAGCACCCTTGGATACATAAGCTTGTTTATTTCTCGATTATCTTCCTTAATCATTCACTAATTCACCTTAACCTCTCTTTCTTTCATGGGAACCTCAACCCACTTGAAATTATGATGTAGATGAAGAATAAGGTAGATTTTAAGGTCTTTAAGTCGGCATAAGGGCAGATCCCCTTGGTCCAATCAAAATATGACATGTGCCGCCATATAAGAAAAAATATCATTTAAAGCTAAAGGACTACTTTACCCCATGTTCATAAAAAGACGATTTATTTTCACTAGAATGTCCGTTCGATGCATCGTTTGTTGTGTTACAAACCTAACTCACATATATAAAACTATCTAACCTCAAGTCAATTGTTATATTATAATGGTTAAAACTAGTCTCCAACTTGAACATTCCTACTGAAAACTTCAAAAAACTTTGTTTGTAACTAATTCGATATCTCATGAGTTATGAAGGTAGGATTAGAGTTAACATAATAACCTAACATTATATACCCCAATAACACATTATCCCCGTACCATAAGGTAAGCATGATTTATACATGATTTATCATAATTATATTCGGGTTATCACACAACCCCTCCTACTAGATGGTAAATATAACCCGAAGTGCCTTTTTTGCTATCAAGGCATCCTCCAAAATCTGAGGATGAATAACCAACCACCTCAAGATGATCGGATCTCCTATAAGTGAACATGTAGTCTTTGGTTCCTTGCAAGTACCTTAACACCTTCTTTGCAGCCTTCCAGTGGAAGTCACCCGGATTACTTTGATATCTGCCCAGTATCCCAATGGCAAAACTAATATCCGATAGAGTACAAACATGTTCATATAATAAACTCCATACAAGAGAAGCATATGGCACACCTTTCATGTGATCCCTTTCCAATTTAGTTTGGGGACATTGACTTAAGCTGAATTTTTCCCCTTTCATAATTGGAACATTAATGGAATTATAATTTTTCATGCCAAACCTTTGTAAATTTTTGTTAATGTAAGCCTTATGAGACAACCCTATCAATCCACATGATCGATCATGATAAATCTCTATCCCGGTCACGAAGGATGCCTTGCCCAAATCTTTTATTTTAAAGTTTTGCGAAAGGTACTTCTTAATGTCCTTTAGTAAACCAATATATGATGGTGATAAGTAAATCATCAACACATAGGACCAAAAATACAAACTTACTCCCGCTGGTCTTTAGCTATATACACCGGTCAACAGTGTTTTCCTTAGACCCCAAAAATGTAATGGTATAATGAAACTTGAAATACCATTGACGAGAATCTTGTTTAAGTCCATATATGGATTTCTTTAACAAACAGACTTTATGTTCCTATCCTTTTTTAATAAAGCCCTTTGGTTGTTCCATGTAGACTTCTTCCTCTAAACTCCCATTAAGAAAAGCTATTTTAACATCCATTTGGTGTAGCTCTAAGTCATAATGAGTGATAAGTGCTAATATGATTCTAAGTGAATCCTTCTTTAAAACAGTATAGAGGGTTTCACTATTATCAATACCTTCCTTTTGAGTAAAACCTTTGGCAATAAGTCTAGCTTTATGTCGTTCGATATTACCATTAGAGTCGCATTTGGTCTTATATATCCACTTAGACTCGACTGCTTTATAACCTTTAGGCGAATTGACTAACTCCCAGACTTGATTAAAATCCATAGATTTTATTTCATCATTCATGGCATCAATCCATTTAATAGAATCTATGCTAGAAACATCTTCTTCATAAGAGATCGGATCATCAATATCCCCCATGTTTAATTCATTTTCTTAAAGATACACCACATAATCATCGGAATTAGCTGATCTTCTATTTCTGATCTGATCTTTCCTTAAAGCTATGTCTTGTGGTGTTTTAATAATAGGCCCATTATGTGGTTGCTCAGTATGTGGTTCATCCATTTGTCCTTTATTGTTGGTCGGATCAATAATCGGTGCAATAACATCATTATGAACAATAGAATCATTAGGAACCTCATTAGGAAAATTGTGAATATCCTGAATTCTAGGAATAGGAGGATTTTCCTTGATTTATTGAATAATCACATTCCTAACTTCATTATTTCCACTAACTTCACCAATGGTCAGTGAATTTGGCATTTTCGATTTTAATAATTCTTGTTGTATAGTTAGGACAGTAGAATTTATACCCTTTGAATTTTGTTGGATACCCAATAAAATAACAAGTTAATGTTCTAGGGTTAAACTTCTTTCCATATGGATTATAAATGCATGCTTTTGTTGTACATCCCCAAACACGAAAATGACTTAAAGAGGGTTTCCAATCTTTCCATAGTTCAGAAGGAGTCTTGGAACTACCTTACTACGAAACCTATTTAAGATATGTGCAACAGTCATAAGAGTATGCATCCACAAAAAATAGGTAAATTAGTTCTACTTATCATGCTCCTAACCATTTTAATAAGAGTACGGTTGCTTCTTTCAGGTACACCATTTTGCCAAGGTGAACCTGGCATTATGTATTGTTCGCAAATACCTAAACGTTCAAGGAGTTTAGCAAAAGGGTCGGGACGTTATCCGGATTCATCATATTTTCCATAAAACTCACCACCTCTATCCGAATGATTTTCACCTTTTTGCCCAATTATCGTTCTACTTCTGTAATATAAATCTCAACCGCATTAACTGATTGAGATTTATCATTTAATAAATACAATGTGTAATATCGGGAAAAATCATCTATAAAAGTGATAAATTATTTTTCTCGTCCAAACGAAGGAACAACAAAAGGACCACAAATATCTGTATGTAAAATTTTAAGAAGCTGGGTGCTTCGTGTGGCGCCATTCTTTGTGTGTTTGGTCTGTTTACACTTAATACAGTCAACACAGTTACTAAAATTGGACCAATCCAGAGTAAGGATAATTCCCTCTTTAAGAAGCCTTTCAATTCTCTCTCTGGATATGTGTGCTAATCTTTTATGCCACAAGTAAGAAAAATTCTCATTAAAGGAGGTACGTTTAGTTCCAACATTAATATGTAGAGACAATAAAGATTCCGAAAAATGAGGATCAAGATTAATTTAAAACAAACCATTAGACAAAAAAACCCGAGCCAAAAACATAATTATTCTTATATAAAGTAAAACCAGTATCTTGAAAATTAAAATAGAAGCCACTTATTGAGAGTTTAGACAAAGAAATTAAATTTCTCAAAACTGTGGGTACAAAAAGAGTATCTTCAAGATCCAAATAAAATTCAGACTGTAATTTCAACCGAAAACTCTTATTGCTTAAACTTTTGCTTTTTCTCGGTTTCCCATGTAAAGAAAATCTTCATTTTGTTTTATTTTTCGAATGGAAAGGAATCCCTACATAGTATTTGTAACATAACATGTAGAACCCGAATCAATCCACCATGTGTTAGAAGGAATATCAATTAAGTTTGATTCAAAACAAACAAAAGCACAAGGTGTACCTTTCTTTTCAAACCAAGCTTTATGCTTAATGTAGCCTTTTCAAATATACCCCTTCCTGTGACAGAATTGACATGTGACTGCTACTTTTTTCTTCTTTTGGTGTGACGGACCAGGTTCATTTTTGGAAGGAACGGGACCTCTCTTCATGCCCTTTCCTTTCTTTTGCTTACCAGCTCCTTTATTGACCACCATATTCGTCACTTGCAATTTAGACACTTTACCAGTTTGTTGCTTAAGACATCCTTCCTCCTGAACCAACATGCTTTGTAGTTCATTAACATTACATTTATCTTTAATGGTATTGTAATGAATCTAAAAAGACTCATAATCAGAAGGCAAGGAGTTTAGGACAAATTGGACCAAGAAAGAATCGTTCACTGTACAACCTAAAGTCCGCAGTTTTACAGTAATGTTGGTCATCTCAATCATGTGTGCGTTCATGGTTTGAATGCCATCGAACCTCATAGTGGTCAAGTCAGTTGTTGATGCAAAAAACTATATTAGGCCTAATTGATTCATCACAGATAAAATAAACAAAAATAAATAAGATAAAGAGGTTTTTAAAGTGGTTCGACTCAATGGAAAAGCTTACGTCCACCGTTATGTATTGACTGCCTTGATTTGTTTTTTTTATCCCTTGCAATGAGGGTGATACAATGTATTTATAGACCAGGATGGGTATTGATAGTTTTTGTGTGAAATGATGGAATGCCTTTATTTGTTAGGCATTTACATCAATACATAATGAGAATTAAATGTAAGATTGTTGTCGCTTCATTGGCAATACAGGTTGTAAGACTGTTATCGTTTTGTTAGATATACAGGCTGGATTTTCAGTTGTTGGTCGGGCTTCATTATTGGTCAGGCTTCCTTGCTGGTCGGGCTTCCTTGTTCATCGGGGTTTTGTATCATGCTGACTTGGACTTGTGCCACGTTGGATGACACGTGCTGGCTTGTGATTAGTCCACGTAAGGCGGTAAATTTTGGTATCAACAGAAGCCCCCAATGTTTCATACTTGGAGCTGATGCGAAAGTGTGAAATATTATGCTTTAACAGTAGTTCAGGCTTCTTGGTCGGTTGCAAACCTTCCAGACTTATGAAATTTATCCTCTTAATTGGCATTTTTTTAGCGTGAATGGCAATTTTGTAAATATTTCAAATTTTAACGAACATTTATGGGGTATCTTCGTCTTTTCCCTTGTTAGCCGTCGTAAAATCAACCGTCGTTCACTTTAATCATTACTTTTCCTAGTTTTCGAGGCGACTTATAAAAAGGGTGGTAAAACTTCGATCATATTTTATCTCTTACTTATGATTTTACTGTTGTGTTCCTTGAACTTTCGTGTGATCGTTTTCTTTTCTATCTTCAGTTCTTGCTGAATCCTTAAACCTTTGTAAGAAATTTTCTCTCTTCTTTTTTGTTTCTTCATCGTGATTTATTTTGTTGAGTCGCTTGATAAATTCAGGAGTGACTTTAACATTCCATCTTTGGTTGTGCTAGAACATCCCACTTTTCCTTCTGATTTTTTCTCTCTTGCTGAGGGCCATTGGTTCCTTTCCATCTTTATTATTAAGTGTGGGTTCACATTTCCTCTCAATCCCCTGTGTCTAGAGTTTTATCAATATTTTTACGTTGTACCTATAAGAATATCTCCTAACACGTGGAGAGTGGTGAATGGTGTATATAGGTTAATTCTAGGGATTCCAGAGATAATGTTTTATTATAAATGGGTAACTAGTGATACCATTTATTATTTGAAAACTAGGGCAGTTAGTAAATCTTTAGTAGTTAACCTCCCTGATTCTAATAGGGATTATTTTGATCATAGGGTAGTTGTAAAAAATTGGCAACATGCTCTCTTAACTGGAGGTGCTAAATATCAACGACCTCGATGTCCTCTCTTTGGCAATGGGATAGGTTGTTATATTTAATAATTTTGCCCTATTTATATTTGATAAAATTTCATACTGACTGTTGTTTTGTAAATATGACTGCAGTTGAAAGGAAAAGAAAATCCCCCAAAGAGAGTGAAGTAAATTTAAAAGAATTAAAGTTCATTTGGGGACTTCACAAGATGATTATTGAGGAGCACATTAGGTCTGCTTCTTATTTTCTTCATTATAGAAATAACATTTCTTCCTTCATAGCCCGGCCTGATGCCCTTCCTTCTCTGGTGATTGATCTTGATCAGGAAGATTTAGGCACTCCTCTTTCCGATATCATGAAGAAGAGAATTTTTTTTTATCTTCTTAGTAGTAAAACTTCTGGATCCTAAGCACCTGCTGAAGGAGCTAAGAAGAAAGCAGGGGATTATAAAGCCCCTAGTACCCAAAAACCCATTTCCTAAAGTTGTAGCTCCCAAAGATGAAGCTCTCCCTTTGAGGAGATTTAGAAGAGGGCTTGCAGAGAAGTAGGTCGAACAGGTAATCAACCAACTTGACTTGGTCAAATTACCTTCTTTTAAGGTTGGTCCTCCTGTAGTTATTACTCCTAGTTTGGCCAAGAAGTTGATCAAGTTCGGTACTCTTCCAGACCACAGGGGAGTGGATGCCAAACTGCCAGACACAGGAAGTTGAGCCTTACATCAGTAAGTGATTTCCATCTTTTTAGTACCGTTGTCTTTTATATTTTTCAAGTACTAACTTCTTATTCTTCTCTTATAGTTCTTGGTGCATTTTAATAATATATTGGATAAGGATGATGTAATTAAGTCTTCTTCTTCAAACGATGTGGAGGAAGCCCTGGCTGGATTGAAAAAATCTCTACTCAAATCTCAGCAAGCCTTGGAGACTGAGAAGAGTACTTGGTTAGATAAACTGAAGACAACTGAAACTGCTCATCAGACGTCTGATGAAAATGCCCTTGAGGCTGAGCGTAGGGAAAAGGAATCTGAGCGTCGAGAAGAGGAAGTGAAGGGCAAAGACTGTTAAGGATCTAGTGTCTTCTCAGAGGTCTAAGAGGAAGTCTTATGTAAAGGCATCCTTCAGTGCTGGTTGGGACAAGGGCTAGAACAAAGCTATCTATGCTACCTCTACTTAAATTGAGTATGCAAAATAAAAATGTTTCAAAGATGGTTGGGTTTCTGGCCTTCAGGAGTTAAATACTATTGAGGGCTCTGAACTTTTTTTAGAGATATACTTATAGTCCTCCACCACTCATTGAGAATGAGGTTGAAGATGAAGCTGGTTCTGGAGAGTCTTCTCTAGTGGTTGAATCTGTTGTAGACCAACCTAAAATTACTGAGCCTTCTCTTCCTCCAGTCGAGTGAACCGAGCAACTCCAATCTGTAGACCCTTCTTCTGAGCAGGACGAGAAGGTTGAGAATGATAGGGAGAAGGTGTAAAGTTATTCGGCATTTGCCCTTTTATTTTTTTTGTTTATTTTTTCTTTATTGTACTTGAACTATTTGTTATCAATGAAAGAACATTTTGTTCCTTCTTATCTCTTATTGATTATACTTGTTCTCTATTCTTGTTGTTAATTAGTGGTCATTTCTTCTTGCTAGTTTATAGCAAAGGTGGAACAACTGTCTTCTAATGATACCGAGCTGCTGAGGAAGTGCAATGCTTTTTTCAAAGCAGGTCATACGGATTTATCCAAAGAAGAGATTATTCAGTTGCTCGGTGATGATGCATCAGATCAGGCTAAACAAGCTTATAAGTATTTGAAGTACTTACTTGATCGGGCGGTAGCAAATAATGTTGCCTACTATGAGATGATAGAAGAACTTCAATAAAAATATAAAGAATCCACTAGCTATTGCACCAGAACTACGAGCACAATTATCAAAGCTTAAGTGTAGGTCGAGGTTTTGATAACTTTGTTTCTATTTACAATAAAAAAGAAGTTTTACTTAAGCTTGAGCTTGAATAAACTAAAACTGTTACCAAACTTCTGGAAGAGGAGAATAATAATTTGAGAGATGAAGTAAATCTTTTGAAGTCTGCCTCTGGAGCTGTTGTTTTTACTACTAATGAGGGATACTCCTTTTTAGAGGCTAAAAATGCAACTTTAAGGGATGAGTTTGAAGCCTTGAAAAATATTAAGCCTGCATCCTCTTCCCGAGCAAGAAATAAGCCTAATCGAGGAATTACAAAAGAAATTAGGACCCAACAGGCCCTTGCCAATCAAGTTGCATAGTTAAAAGCTAAATACTTAGCTATTATTGAGATGTCCCAGAAGCTGCAGACCTTATCAGAACAACTATCCACTCAATCTTCCCAATTACAGGTTAAGTATGGAGTATTGGAAAAGATGCAGTCGCAAGTTGATAAATTAACTTTTTAATTCCATAAGCAACCAAGGGAGGTTTGGATGGATGGGTATAATGAAGCTCTGGGGCATCTTGATGTTAGACTTCAACAGGCTAAGAATGAATCCTATAAATGTGGTTGGATGAATGCTTTAATCGTGATGAAGGTGGATCGAAACAAGTCTTTGTGGGATTGGTATGACCCAAGCTTGTTGGAGCTTGAAAATCCTCCATTCAAGTTGGATGTTAACTGGATTCCTGTTCATCATATGCCTCAACGCTTGATTTCAAAATACTTAGGAGATTACGAGCTACATGATGAACTAGAGATCGTTCGACCTCCTTATTTGCTTGATCGTTCTAGTAGCAGCAATACCAGGATGCTTCAGAACTTTAACTTCATCAACTCTCCTTACACTTTGGATGATCCTCTAGCTGGCATTGATCCTGTTTCTAAGGCTAAAGGAAAATGTCTTGTATAATAAGGCTTTTGTGACACCCCGCCCAATTAAATATAGGGCGATCAGTCCTTTACAAATTTAAAACAGGATAGTCAATTGGTTCATTCTTAGCATCACTATTGAAAACAATTAAACCATATTAATCACCTAATATAAAATTAAGCGAGGTGTCAAAACATTTCCAATTTGTAAAACCAAGTAAATCCATTTTCATTCATTATTAAAATACCAACCATTCACTACACATAGGAACATAATAAATACTGAACATGAATCAAATACTGAAATAAATAAGACTCGGTAAAACTCCCAGTTCAAAGCTCCAAACCATAAACTAAACAGAATACAATATCTCTGATGAAGAAACCAGAAGTGGGCGACATATGCCCCAGATAAGAAGTCTAGATGAAACTGAATGGAAAAGATAGATGCGTCTACTGCAAGGACCTACAACTTCCAGAATAGCTGCAGCATGTCTGACACTCCAATCTCTAATTCTGGTACTCATGTGGCTGAGCACCTGATATAATATATATATATATATATATATATATATATAGCAAAAGAGAGAAGAGATACAAGAAACGGGTCAGATCCCCAGGTTTAAAAATGATTTAGCAAGTATTTAAAACTGGTTCTTAAACAAGTCTTATACGCATGTTAGTTATCAAACTCTCACATGAGTTTCTCACCTCTCATCTATTGTGCACGCCTAACGTACATCAAATATCCCCCTAGTTATACCACCCGGTCTAACTAGTCAGAAGCCATACTAATACTAACTATGCTCACTAGTAGTATTCCTGTATCGCCCATACAATACGCTATTCAAATAGTTTATCTCACATACTAAGTTTCATTATTCACCGTTCGAATGGTTAATATTTTATCCACTAAGATTATTTTATTTCTCATTTTCACTTTATTTATTAGTTTCACCAAGTAGAAAGTTCCCCGAGTACACTCAAATAAATATATAGTCTCATCGTCCCTATATATATACACTAATCCTGCACCCTTAGGTTAAGACCACTTGGCGCAATGTAATGATTATTATTATTACCAAGTCTGCAAATTTCACACAGTAGAAATGTTCACAAGTTCATATATATATATACTAATCCTGCACCCCCGGGCTAAGACCCACTAGTGCACCTATTAAGAGAATCTTGCATCCCCGGGTTAGCACCCATTAATGTACCTATCAATAATAATCCAGCACCCCCATGTTATCACCCATTAGTGCGCCTATAAATAACAATCCATCACGCTAGGGTTATCACCCATTAGTGCGCCTAAGAATAATCATCCTTGTACCCCCGGGTTATCACCCATTAGTACACCTAATAATAATATCCTTGTACCCCCGGGTTATCACCCATTAGTACACTTAACAATAGAGTTTATACACCCCCGATTTATCACTCATTAGTGCGCTTAACTATAAGATTCTAACACCCTCGGGTTATCACCCATTAATGCTCTTAGTAATAATATCACATAATAGGCATACACGCGTCCTATTAAAATTTATAGGTATTTCCCCAACCTACCTATATACTTCTCATACGTATTTTAATCTCAACATGAAGTATAGTATAGATATTTAGATTACTATCTCTTTTGTAACCTCCAAGGTACATTCTCTATACCGAATAATTCAAGTATTAATTCGCACATACTTTCTCGAAATTTTGTCCTGTTTAAATTTACTATCTGATAGTTTCTCTCACTCCAATAAATCGGTAAACTCAAAACTGAACTCTAAGAAAAATCCCCAAAATTCACTACGTCGCTCGAACCAGAAGGGTTGTCGCTCGAACGATTGCCACATGTCGTTCGAGCGACTTCACGCGAGATACAGGTCTCGCTCGAACGAGACTTCACGCGATGCGCACTGGTTCGTCCCCTTTGCCCAGAATTGAGCGTTTTTCACCATTTTTGAACCTACAAACCTCTAAGATTCAACACCCAACACCTCATCATCAATCCCAATCAAGCCACAACAGGTTGTATAACATTCCTAACATCCTATGATCATTAATTCATCAATAATCATCAAAATTATATGAAATCCCCAAATTAATTTATATGAACCCTAGTTTCCAAATTTTCAATTAAAGAACCTAATCAATCCAGATTCATTCATCAATATATAATTCAATTTCGTGATTAATTCTCTACATACATGAAGTAATTTCAACCACTAATTAACTCAGTCCTTAATCATAATTTAAATCTCTAATTTTCACCCAATTAACATGTAAATCATGATTAATTTCACCTACTCTAACATGAGTAAAATTATTGCTACAAGAAAGCAAGTAATAAACACTTGCATTAAATCGAAGGACTGAATCCTTTGGTGATGTTGGTATAGACGCTTTCCTCTGTTCTCTACCTACGCGTTGGTGGTAGTGGTTGTGCAAGGTGGTGATAATTTGGCCTTCCCTCTTGGAAATTGGTTCTCCCTAACACCCTCTATGGCCGTTCGTTACTTTTTGTATCTCTCAACCCTAAAGGACTTTTCTTGCCTGATAAAATAACTCCCAATTTTCGTCCATTAATTAAATCCAAAAATATAATTTTCTATAATGCCCTCTCGGGACGCCGGTTAGGCCTAAAATTTCTCCGGGACCCAAACTAAACACCCGAGTATACTATTTTGACTATCTCGATCATCCCAAACTCAATGGTGCACTCGAAATGACCATACGAGTTAATAAAAATAATTTCTCTTTTTATCCCAGTCAATTAGTCTCGACACGACTCACACGCGCGTCGAACTTAAATTACCAAACTGTCGTATTTCTCACTTCCGACAATTTATCAAATATTATAATTCCATATTACATATCACACAGTAATATTCAATAATTCTCAACAATAAGTATTAACCCTTAGCATGCTAGTTAATAATTATTTTAATCCGGATTAATTAACAATTAAATTCTCACATTTTAGTTCAATTAATCCAACAAAAATAATTAATCACATAATTATTTAAATCATTAAAATAATATGGGGTGTTACATACTCCCCCCCCCCCCCCCCCCCCCCTTACAACGAAATTTCGTCCTGAAATTCGGAAGAAGAATACCAGGTACAAACAACGAGGTATATAAATTGCGCATCGCACCCCTGCGCTCCCAAGTAAACTACTCCGTACCACCCATATAGTACGCTATCGAATACCCTTAATAATGAACATTGCACATGTGTTCGTTTAAACTCCAGGTTATCCTGTCATGTAGGCTCTTGCCTAAGCCTTTCCGCTTAAGTTTCACTACTTAAACTTTATTTTAGATATTCACTATCTAGCCTTCTACTATTTGCACCTTAGTAGATTTATCCTCTTTTCAGATACATACGACTTCGTCTCGTGTCGTTCATACAAGTAAATTGGTTGTGCAATATATATTTCACACACAATATATATGATAATATCGATTCTTCTCCGACATTTGTAATCATAACTGGTCCCCCACCTTTAACTATCAAGTAGGACAACAACAAAGTTTACCGTGCCATATGTCTACTGGCACTCTGCCCAAACGTGAACTTATAGGAGTTATTTAGACACAAACTCCACTAGTGGAAGGTACTGCTCTCGTCCTCCCCTAATATTTAAGGATGCACATAAAAATTTTCTCTCCCGTATCCAATTAGACCACTTGTCCTGCCCATCCCTCTGTGGGTATTAGGCCGTACTCAATCGCATCTCGGTACATATGGTTTCACTATCTCGATTACATAAGGATTCTATGCATACTATCCCATAGTATGATCATCCCAATTGGCATAACGTGAGCTACTTCACTCCACCGTTACGTATCACATATATAGGATCATGACCACTCAAGAAAGTAGTACTTCATGAGAAGATCCTTGGGAATACTCTCCCATCCACTGGTGGAAGAAACCTCTGCTGGTTTCAGATTTGTCCACCCTTTTTCCAACAGTCAGGTAACCCACTGTAAGACGAACTTTGCAATATTACCCTACATCACAACCCATCATTACTGTTATATGTATCCTGATACATTTTGTACTCTCTTGAATAAATTTCAGTTTATCTTGAAATGTAAGTCTCTGACAAATCTTAGTGAATAAGCATCGGCTTACTCGACTACATGTTATCGAATTCACATGCAAATCGTAATCCACTGCCTAATTCGATCACATTGGGCGCCCATACACCCTATGCCTCGCGCGTTATTGTACAAATGACATGTAATTTTCTTACTTTAATTCTTGCACACTCGGTATTCTGATGTGGTAGGGGTGCACTCAACCACCACACTAGTCAAAACTTAATCAATCCTTCAATGGTATCATTGCTCTATTCAGAATGATACTAAGACTAGGTGACTCTATTGGCCTTAAGTCATAAAAGAATTATCAACTCTCAATTATATTCTCATATAGGTACAATAACCAACATACAAAACTTATGTACTATCGACCAAACTTCTCTCCAACTGTCGATGTTCGCTAGTTTCATGAGTGGGATGTCTCGCAAAGAAAAATCCAAACAAGAAACCCCCCCCCCCCCCCCCGATACACTACTATCCAACCTTGTCGGTTGTCGTGATCCGTAAGGCCCTTAGTCCCTACTATGTACATTCCCACAATCTTCGTATATGTACATAAAAGTTTACTCGTCCACTCTCATGTCCCTAAAAATAACATGAAGCATGGCGCTCTCACTATCCCAAGTACTCGGCACTATATATATATATATATATATATAACGAGCTATATCTCGCTGCTTGGTAAAGTACACAAGGTATCCTGAGTCCCCTCAGTAAAATAAATTCCTACGCACCGGAATCACATATAACAAGACAACATACTCACTGAGCTCTATAATACCATGAAAATTTTCATATAGTCATATATCTTGGCCCAACCCTATTTCAGGTGGCGCCGCACAAAATAAAAATTTCTCCTTCTGGTGTATCCGGTACGACAATCATATCACTACATTTTTACTATCGTTTAACCATACGGTAATTAATCACTACACATTACCATAATAAACTCTACTAAAGTTGACTCAATGCAGTAGTAAATTATAACAACAAAACATATTCTTAGGTCCCACCCGGTTCACTCACGAGCAGCATTAAAATGCCCTGCTACCAACGAGAAATACGTTTGTAACAAGACTGTTAAAACTAAAGTTCCCCACTCAACTCGACTCGCACACGAATCTTAGGGTCTCCAATTTACATATAAATTGTGACACATCCATGTCACTAGAATTAATCCTTTGCCCATAAGGATGAAGAAAAATCTCACCAATCTCGCCTAATCATAGGGTCCCAGCACGTGGTTGCCAACACGACCCATGAACATCTGCAATCGTTATACATCTTAGGATTTCATCCTATAGTTGTCCCCTCTCATTGTGGACAATCCATTTCATTATGTGGATTTCACACCCATTATTGAAACGTGTGCCCAAAATCCCTAGGCCTCAATTGTGGATTTAATGACTTCCCATTTACATCCCAGGCCCCGTCGACCCTCACATACTGTATGCTACTCTTAACGAGGACTCTACTAGTCCATCCTGAACCCATCACTCTCGGGTGTAAATTTTCTTGGGTCTTAATCTCTTAACCCAAATTCCTTTATTGGAAGTATCACTCCTCCAGTTGTTATGCCTAACAGGCATGATTTACCATTTCTAATCTTTTCGGTCTCACTTCTCAATGGTGGACACAATCAACACTTGTAGTTCTACTTCCTTCACATAGGGAAACTTCACGAGCCATTTCCCTGTCACTGGTCCCACTGACCATTTTGGAAATGTCCTTCTCTCGGATCGAGTAGTCTTAACTTACTGGTTACGCTGGACTTTCGGAACTATAATTGGCCTCCACAACCCTGATTGACTTCATCGTCACTTTGTAGGAAGTTAATCAACTTAAAATCATCTAACCGAGTTCCCTATTGGGTATACTCTCATGTGGGTTTCCACTAACACCGTTAAGTTCAGTTTTGCTTTTCGTCCAGATTCTCTAACCTTTCTGACTCACTTCTTCTGGAAAGAATTCAATAATTAGTCACCGTATAACCTTGACGACATCAACATTAGTCATCCTAGCTGGATTTCTCATTTATGCTTGTATTCAACTCACGGGTCCTTTATCAACTATAGACCCTTTGGATAATTTATGCCCCTCTGCCAGGTTCGAAGTTCATTATGCAATTCAACCCTTCTCTCACAATTGGTTTCTATTTTACTCACAGTGCTAATTTTCAAATTTTCACTAGCATCTCTATTACAACATCAAATGTAAGACCTCACGGTCAAATCGATCTCAAATTACTCTTTAATTTCAAACATACTTTTTGAACGTGGTGATTGACTCTAATCACTTAATGTCTCTCCTAAGAGCTATAACTTTAACGCCAAATTTTTATTCTGAGTGTCGTCACACCCCACTCTACACAATTGCCTTCGGATTTTCTACCTCCGCTGATCTGTTACACTTTCTCGCTTTCTTCCCCGCATCTTCACCGATGGGTTTTCAAAAGAGTACCTCTGATTTCCCCCTTATCGACTATGTTAGGTGGTCCTGAAATCAGTCCACCATTATCTACGACTGTTTCCTGGGAACCCACCGTTCCCGAGTGATGGTTTTTATTATCACTTGCTTAAGTAATCCTCATGGTGATTTTTTTCACGATCACTCTTTCCCGATTACTCTATGTCTTTTGTTGGGTTTCTTCTCCTTCAATCCTTCTTACGGCCCTCGCTGGTCGTCCCATACTATTTGGTGTTCGAAGCACACATGATTTTATATAATGAGTTTTCTCCATTATGATTCATAGCAGGAGAACGTAAGTCCCATACGTAAAGAGGAACACAACAATCCTATAATAAGGCTCTACATCAAAGAACGTTACGCTAAAACCTTATAAGCCGCACAGATCCTAAGGACAATAGAACCTGATGCTCTGATACCACATGTGACACCCCGCCTAATTAAATATAGGGTGATCAGTCCTTTACCAATTTAAAACAGGATATTCAATTGGTTCATTCTTAGCATCACTGTCGAAAATAATTAAACCATATTAATCACCTAATATAAAATTAAGCTAGGTGTCAAAACATATCCAATTTGTAAAACCAAGTAAATCCATTTTCATTCAGTCTTAAAATATAAACCATTCACCACACATAGGAACATAATAAATACTGAACATGAATCAAATACTAAAATAAATAAGACTAGGTAAAACTCCCAGTTCAAAACTCCAAACCATAAACTAAACTGAATACAATATCTCTGATGAAGGAACCAGAAGTGGACGACACGTGCCCTAGATAAGAAGTCTAGATGAAACTGAATGGAAAAGATAGATGTGTCTACTGCAAGGACCTACAATTTCCACAATAGTTGCAGCACGTCTGACACTCCAATCTCTAATTTTGGTACTCCTGTGGCTGAGCACCTGATATAATATATATATATATATAGTAAAACAGAGAAGAGATACAAGAAACGGGTCAGAGCCCGAGGTTTAAAAATGATTTAGCAAGTATTTAAAATTGATTCTTAAAACAAGTCTTATACGCATCTTAGTTATCGAACTCTCACATGAGTTTCTCACCTCTCATCTATTGTGCACGCCTAACGTATGATATACCCATATATACCCTCGGCCAGGCCGAGGGTGTCCTCCTCCCAGACGAGGGCTCAATCCCAAGACGAGCCCAATGACCACGGATCCATTACAGGAAGAATCGACCATGAATGACCCTTCAACAGGCCGACCCCCCATCATGGCCCGGAAGACCCTTCAAGGGGCCAACCCCTCATCATGGCCTGGACGACCCTTCAAGGGGTCAACCCCTCATCATGGCCCAAATGACCCTTTAAGGGGCTGACCCCTCATCATGGCCCAGACGACCCTTAAAGGGACCGACCCTCATCATGGCCCAGACGACCCTTCAAGGCGCTGACCCCTCATCATGGCCCAGACGACCTTTTAAGGGGGCCAACCCCTCATCATGGCCCAGACGACCCTTCAGGGGGTCGACCCATCATCATGGCTCAGACCACCAGACGACCCTATGAGGGGACGATAATATGAGTCCACATTCAGCCAGACCCGATGTTGGCATCCACTTTAGCCTCAGCCTGGCATCTTAGGCCGAGGGTGACGTCATCACAGTGCATGATGTGGGAGACGCGTGGAACAGTGCGCGTGGGATTTATATGGCACGTGGACAAGACCATTATAACAATATCACCCCCTCACGTGAGGGAATATTATGTCATCATAAATTGCAAGTGGCACATCTAGGTGTCAGCAGGGTATTGGCTAGATCATCATTCATATGCACCATGCATGCTTGGGGGTTACACTACACCCCCCAAGCCCTATATATACTTGTTACCTTTAATCTTGTAAAGGGATCGATAATTGGTAACCCTAGCTAAAACTATGCTTGTACACACTGTAGAGAGAGAGTGAGCTTATGTGCATTGTATTCAAGGCCATTAGTGCCCATATTTAGTGCATCACACACTCACAGTGGATGTAGGCCTAATTAGCTGAATCACTATACATCATTATCTTATTCCTCTTATACTCATCCCCTTCTATACACTTACACACATATACATCTCTACGGCTGCCATTGTTATTATTGTTTGAGCTCATCATCACTTATCTGGTGGTGCTAAATCTTAGCATCATCAGTTTGGCGCCGTCTGTGGGAACGAGAAGATATCTCTTCCTTTATACAGCTTGACCTCACCAGGTGCTCTAGTGGTGAACCAGTTCTCCCCCTTTGTGGAGTTGTTTGACCATTGAAAGAGACCCATTAAGGTTCTCAAGTTCATTACTCCTGATCATTCAGCTCTTCACAACTTAAACATATGGCACCAGAGATGCTACCACCACCTCCTCCACCGGATAGTGGAGTAGGACCTAGTTTCGGTCAAGCACCACCTCAGTCTAAGATGGCTGATGTGGCAGCCTCCCTGAAGTCTTTGGCAGCAAGCCAGTGGATTATACAGGAGAAGTTTACAGCTCTTAGCCAAAACATACTAAGACCTCCAGGAGTCTCACCGGAGATGATTACTCCGGCATCAACTCCAGGGCATCATGAGGCTAGGGGACCACCCCAGGCGCAAAGACTTGTCACCTCCACAGCGGCGGAGGGATGTGGCTGACCCCCTGCGTCTACGCCTGGGGAGGCAAGGAAACCCTGTCCCTGAAGACAGGTATGATGATCTGGAGGGAGAGAAGGCCCCCATAAAGTGTTGGGAGCCGTATGAGGTCTCCAACAATACTGTGCGACTTCTCCGGGAGAGCAAAGGGAAGTGTGGAAGGCAAAATCCTGACAATCGCTCGAGGGGCTCTATTTTAGATTGTCTGAGCAGGGGGTC
Organism: Sambucus nigra; assembly: GCA_949130495.1. Taxonomy (NCBI): domain Eukaryota; kingdom Viridiplantae; phylum Streptophyta; class Magnoliopsida; order Dipsacales; family Adoxaceae; genus Sambucus; species Sambucus nigra. Next base: position 526,363,884 of record OX422208.1, on the reverse strand, counting down.
GGCCTTTGAGAGGCTAGGCCCAATAAATGACCTACGAGAAAAAAATTCCAGATCGAGAAGTATTGCGAGGTCCAAAAGAGAGGCAGCAGATGGCCGACCCCACGGGGGCCGGCCCCATAAACGAGATGACGGTCAGGGGGAAGTAAACAGCCGACACAGGCCTACCTCAGCAGAACCCTCCGCCCACCTCAAAGAGGCGGCAGGGGATAACATCAACCAAGACGACCCTACGAGGCCATGGAATGACTTGATCCAAAGGCTGGAGGATAAAATTGGTGACATCCTGAATAGCTGGGACCCTCATCATAGAGGATACTCCATAGGCTCACCCTTTGTGGCGAAGATAGTCAACTTCCTAACGCCATCAAGTTTAAGCCACTTGTGGTCACCCCAAGATATGACGGGAGTACCAACCCTGTCCATCATATTGAGATGTACCAATCAGCGGCAAACATATACTCTATCTCAGATGAGATGAGGTGTCGTGCCTTTTCGGGCACTTTGACTGGGGCTACACATGTCTGGTACATGTCTCTTCCAAAGAACTCCATTGAAAGTTTCAAGCAGTTAACAGATCGGTTAATCCATAACTTTTGCTTTGGTGTAAGGACACAGAAGAAGACCACACACATGCTCTACGTTAAGCAGGGGAAGAATGAGAGCCTAAGAGACTACATAGCCAGATTTAACAAAGAAAAGTTAGAGGTCGAAGACTATGAGGAAAGCATAGCCATGGCAGCCCTCATCGAAGGACTCCGGAAGAGGAAGCTATTATGGAAGCTTGCTGAAGACCCTCCGAGGAAGATGGTTGAATTGTTGTCAACAGCGAGAAAATTGATGAACGCCGAAGAAGCGATGGACATAAAATACGATGATGAGAAAGGAGGTGCTAGTGGGGGTAAGTGCCATAAAAAGAACAAAGAGGGGAAAAAGAGGCTAGCAGATGACAAATTTGTTGATTATACCCCTCTGACGGTCAGCTGTGAACACATTCTGAATGAGATAAAGAGTGATCCATCCTTAAAATGGCCTGAGAAGTTAAGGGCAGCCCCTCACAAGAGGAACAAAAACCTGTGGTGTGAATTTCACCAAGACCACGGCCATGTGACCGACAAGTGCTTTGCTCTGAAAGATGAAATTGAAAAAATGTTAAAAGAAGGGAAGTTAAGAAAATACGTTGACAAGAGTGCCTTCAAGAGGGGCTGAGGGGATGACCCCAGAAAGAAGAGAGGCGATACGTGTAGAGAAGATCCTCCAAATCGAAGGGATGACCCTTTGGATGATGAAGACGAACCTGGCCTCCCTTTGAGAGATGACCATGGCCCTGTCAAGAGACTTAATATGATCTCACTCGGCGTTGGGATGATCTCCGGGGCCCTAGCAGGAGGAGGGTCGGAGGTCGCAGACAGGAAGGCCCATGTAGCTGAAGCCAAGGCAGTGACAAAAGTTATGTATTCAACCTCTATAGAATAAAAGTCAAAAAAAAGAAAGAAATTTGACAGGGATACCCTGATAGTGGGATTCTCAAGAATGGACTTCAAAGGCCTCTTAGCCCCACATGATGACCCTCTCGTCATCACTACCAGGGTACACGGGTGCGAGGTGCTAAGGATCCTGGTAGATGGGGATAGTTCTACTGATGTAATGTTTTGGCCGTGCTTTAAAGCCTTGCGTCTCAGCCGTGCTAGGCTCATTCCATACCATCACCCCTTGATTGGTTTTAGTGGGGAAAAAGTTCATCCCTAGGAGTGTATGAGGCTGATGTTAGAATGGGGGACGAGTGGTCGAGATGGCTCACCAAGAAGGTTAACTTTTTCATGATGGATGAACAAGTCTTCTTAGCCTACAACATTATACTGGGGCGAGTGGCCCTCAAGGAATTTGAAGCCGTGCCATCCACGGTTCATTAGATGATAAAATTCCCGACCTCTTATGGGGTAGGGGAAGTTCAGGGAGACCAGATGACAGCACGAGAATGTTACTTCAACTCCACCGAAGAGAGGGGGGCACACAAGAAGTCAATAACCACTTATAATATTGACACCCTCGAACCCAGGGATGAGAAAAAATTGAAGAAAGGAGAAGCCACGAAAGAGGTAGAATACATCATCCTTAATGAGGATAAGCCGAAAAAAACCGTCCAAGTCGGCAAAGCTCTGAGGACAGAAATAAAAGAAGACCTCATCAAGCTAATAAGGAGAAGACAGAACATATTTGCATGGAGTCACGCAGATATGTCGGGAATCGACCCCAATATCATGAGCCACAAGCTCAACTTGGTAGAGGGTACAAAGCCAATGAAACAGAAGAGGAGAATTTATTCTCGAAAAAAATATGAGGTCATAAAGGACGAGGTCAAGAAACTAGAAGATGTTGAGTTTATCAGAGAGGTCATCTATCCCGAATGGTTGTCCAATACAGTCATAGTCCCAAAAGCCAATGGGAAGTGGAGGATGTGACTTCACAGACCTCAACAAATATTATTCCAAAGACAGCTTCCCTCTCCCCCGCATTGATCAGATGGTAGACGTTACCGCAGGCCATGAGCTAATGAGCTTCATGGATGCCTATTCAGGTTACAACCAGATCTTCATGAGCCCTGAGGACTTAGAAAAATGGCTTTCATTATCGATAAGGGGACATACTATTATAGGGTCATGATCTTTGGACTAAAGAATGCGGGGGCAACATATCAGTGCCTTGTGAATAAAATGTTTGAAGATCAAATTGGGAAGTCTATAGAGGTTTATGTAGATGACATACTGACCAAGAGTTTAAAGGCCGAGGATCATGTGTCCGACCTTGAGAGGACCTTTAACATAATGGACAAGTACCGAATGAAGCTCAACCCGACCAAATGTGTCTTCAGGGTCGGAGCAGGGAAGTTCTTGGGGTTCATTGTCAATCAAAGAGGCATCGAGGTCAATCCTGAGAAGATAAAGGCCATTATAGAAATGAAGACCCCCAGGACCATTAAAGACATTCAGAGGCTCACCGGGCGAGTGGCTGCTTTGAATAGGTTCGTATCCAGATCCACAGACAAATGTTTACCGTTCTAAAATTCTCAGAAAGGCCTTTGAGTGGAACGAAGAGTGTGACCAGGCTTTCAAAGAATTAAATTCGCACCTAGGGTCTCCCTTGCTGTTGTTATATTCAGTACAGGGAGAACGAATACATGTGTACCTAGCCATCTTAGAATCAGCCATCAGCGCAGCCATTGTAAGAGAAGAGCATGGGGTACAGAAGCCTGTGTATTTCAATAGTAAGGCACTCCAGGGGGCAGAGTAAAGATACCCAAGGATGGAGAAGTTAGCCTATGACTTGATCCATGCATCAAGAAAGATAAAGCCATATTTCCAGTCCCATGCAATGGTCATCGTCATCAACTCTCCTCTCAGATAGGTCTTACACAAGCCAGAAAAATTGGGGAGGCTAATGGCCTGGTCTAGAGAGTTAGGAGAGTTTGACATTGTATATCAACCAAGGATGGCCATTAAGGGGCATGCGTTAGCTGATTTCGTGGCTGAATTTACTTGGGAAGATGATGAGGCTGAAGAGGAAAGCCTCGAGAAGACAGATACCCGGCAAGGCAGAATTGTTGACCTACCCGCAAAAAAGGCTGAGACAAGCACCGATAGAGAAAAAGTGGCCGAAAACGAATAGGGGAGATATATCTTTAGATAGGGGTCCCTCATTAAGGGAAACTTCTCGAAGGAACAAGCTGTGTGGAACCTCTTCATTGACGGGTCTTCTTGTGAGAGCAGAAGTGGGGTTGGATTACTTGTATCAGCACCCGAAGGCACAGATGTCCAGTATGCCCTGAGGTTCAACTTCAAAGCCTTCAATAACGAGTCTGAATATGAGGCCCTGATAGCAGGCCTTTCCTTGACAAAATATCTTAGTGTCTGCCAGATCTTGGTCCATAGTGATTCAAGACTAGTGGTGAATCAGATAGTAGGAGCCTATGAGGCTAAGGATGAGAGAATGGCCAAATATCTTGAAAGGTTAAAGGCACTATTAAGGAGCTTCAGAGAAGTAAAGTTGAAGAGGATACCTAGGCTTGATAATGGCCGAGCCGATGCACTTGCTAGGCTGGCCTCAGTAACTAGGACAGATATCAAGAGGACAGTCCAAGTGGAAAGTTTGCTTCGATCGACGATTGAAGAGGAAGAGGGAACACTTGGCTCTTGCTTAAATATCAGCAGGGAAGATTCGTGGATAGACCCTCTAATCAAATGCATTAAAGAGGGGGAGATGCCAGAAGAAAAGCAAGAAAGGAAGAAGTTGAGATACAGAGTTGCGAAATTCACTGTTATCGGAGACACCTTGTACAAAAAGGGTTTCTTGATCCCCTTACTCATATGTGTGCACCCGTCGGAAGTCCCACATATCTTGCAAGATGTACACGAGGGGTCATGTTCAAGCCATATTAGGGGCAGTTCATTAGCAAAGAGGATAGTAACCCAGAGATAATGGTGTCCGACCCTGGGAAAAGACGCCACGGCATACGTAAAAAAGTGCGATAAATGTCAAAGGTTTGCCACCATTCCTCACCATCCCCATCAGCCTCTTACCTCTATCAAATCCCCATGGCCATTCGTAGTATGGGGAATCGATGTAGTATGACCCTTGCCTAGGGCCGTCAATAATTATCGATAGTTGATCGTGGCAATTGACTATTTTTCAAAATGGGTGGAAGCGGAGCCGATGGTAATGATCACTGAGCAGAAGACCTTCCAATTTATCTGAAAAAACATTATATGTAGATATGGTCTCCCCAACACCCTCATCTCGAATAACAGGACTCAATTCAAGAATACATCTCTGGAGAAATACTACGAAAGGGTCGATGTCAAACAATTCTTCTCAACCCCAGGACGACCTCAGGCTAATGGTCAAACCGAGGTTACAAATAGAACCATCCTAGACGGGATTAAGAAAAATCTCGAAGAGGCAAAAGGAAGATGGGTTGAGGAGCTGTACGCTGTACTGTGGGCCTACAGGATGACGACCAAGACTCCTACCGAAGAAACCGTTCATGCTAGCGTATGGCTCTGAAGCCGTCATCCCCATCGAGATTGGGTTTCTTACTCACAGGGTCCAAATGTATGACCCCAGAGAAATATGGAAGAAAGGAGACTTGACTTAGACTTGATCGAGGAAAGGAGGGAAGACGCTAAAATAAGGCAAGTTGCCTACCATCAGAGAACTGCCAGGTTTTATGACTAGAGGGTGAAGCAAAGGCCGATCGTTGTGGGGGACATGGTCCTCAAAAAGACTTGGCAAAAGCCTAACAAGATCCATCTAAATTGGCATGGCCCATACTGGTTCATCGATGAAGTTGTCCCTGGAACCTATAGACTAGAAAACCATAAAGGGGAACCCTTTTCGAACCCCTCGAATGCAGATCATTTGAAGAAATACTATCAATAATGTAATATCCTATCTCACCACAGTTGTAATGAATGTGTTGCTCTAACAGAACAATTGGAATGTTAATGAGAATGCCATATTGGCCACTCATCTTGTGTTTGTTAATTCTAGTAGGATTGGGGTTATCCTTGTTAAACCACCCTCTGCTATGATGAGGGAAAATGGTGGGGACGACCCCCCATTCACCCTCAAGAAAGACGAGGGGGACTTTAAATTTAAAACATCATTAAGTTGGTGGTAAACACCCTCGGCTATGATGAGGGTCAATGGTGGGGACGACCCCCCATTCACCCTCAAGAAAGACGAGGGGAACTTGAAATTTAAAACATCATTAAGTTGGTGGTAACCACCCTCGGCTATAATGAGGGTCAATGGTGGGGACGACCTCCCATTCACCCTCAAGAAAGACGAGGGGGGGACTTGATTTAAAACCATTATATTGGTGGGAAACCACCCTCGGCTATAAGGAGGGTCAATGGTAGGGACGACCCCACATTCACCCTCAAGAAAGACGAGAGGGACTTGATTGAAAACATCATTTATGCTAGTGGAAACCACCCTCGGCTATGATGAGGGAAAATGGTGGGGACGACCCCCCATTCACCCTCAAGAAAGACGAGGGGGGACTTCAAATTTAAAACATCATTTATGTTGGTGGAAATCACCCTCGGCTATGATGAAGGCAAATGATGGGGATGACCCCCCATTCACCCTCAAGAAAGACGAGGAGGGACTTCAAATTTAAAACATCATTAAGTTGGTGGTAACCACCCTCGGCTACGTTGAGGGTTAATGGTGGGGACGACGCCCCATTCACCCTCAAGAAAGACGAGGGGAACTTGATTTGAAACCATTATATTAGTGGGAAACCACCCTCAGCTATAATGAGGGTCAATGGTAGGGACGACCCCCCATTCACCCTCAAGAAAGACGAGGGGGGGACTTGATTGAAAACATCATTAAGTTGGTGATAACCACCCACGGTTGTGATAAGGGAAAATTGTGGGGACAACCCCCCATTCACCCTCAAGAAAGACAAGGGGGGACTTTGAAAACATTAAGTTGGTGATAGCCACCCTCCCTCGGCTATGATGAGGGAAAATGGTGGGGACAACCCCCCATTCACCCTCAAGAAAGACGAGGGGGAACTTCGAATTTAAATCATCATTTAGTTGGTGGAAACCACCCTCGGATATGATGAGGGCAAATGGTGGAGACGACCCCCCATCCACCCTCAAGAAAGACGAGGGGGGACTTCAAATTTAAAACATCATTTAATTGGTGGAAACCACCCTCGGCTATGATGAGGGCAAATGGTGGGGACGACCCCCCATTCACCCTCAAGAAAGACGAGGGGGGACTTCAAATTTAAAACATCATTTGTTGGTGGAAACCACCCTCGGCTATGATGAGGGAAAATGGTGGGGACGACCCCCCATTTACCCTCAAGAAAGACGAGGGGGGTTAATGGGATGGTTAATACATCATTTCATGAATTAAGATAAATCACGCAAGAGGAAGGCACAGAAGATAGGAAGAGGCACTATATTAAACAAATGCTTGTCCAACAAAAATAAAGTACAAAAATATTCGTTACATGAAGAGGGTATTGGCTATAGACAGCCACCCTATTGAGCGACATTGGAGGGCAAGGCTTCAACATCAATAGGAGTTTCTTCTATGACCAAGGCATGTCGATCCTCAGATGTGCCGGTACCTTCGACGTGCACTTGGGACTCCACATGGGCTAAAGCCTCGGCAATAAGGGGGTCATCCAACTGAACTGCCTTAAGAGAGGGGCGAACTAAAGACACGACGTCAACAAATTTCAAGACGACCCACCGACAGGTCATTTTGATCCCCCTCTCCGGGTACTCAAGGCCAAAGCCCTGAAACTCGTCCGAAAGCTTGTAAGCCTCCACTGCATTGGCCTCGGCTTTCTTCACTGCCTTATCAAGTTCAGCCTTGAATTGGGCCCTCTGGTTGGTTAAGGCTTCTTCCTTTTATTTGATAAAGGTGTCCTTCACATTCAGGTCGGCCTCATGCTGCTTCGCCAGCTCACCGAGGACCCTGGCATGCTCGGTCCTCGCACTCTCTAACTCTTCCCTCGCAGTCTCCAGTTTGCTCTTCAGATCGGCCTCATACTGAATGGCCCTCTCGGCCTCATGAAACTTTTGCTGATTCTCGGCCATCCACTTGGTAGCCAAGGTAAAGGCGCAGACAGACTACACAAATAAACACATGTTAAAAGAGGCCGAGGGAACAGTTTATGAAATAAGTAAAAAAGAATGAAGTCAAAAGAGATACCTGAGCTAGAGTGTGCAGACCGTAGTCATAGACCTAGGCCGGGGGCATCTTTGATAGGAAGTCATAATTTGCAGTCGAGGGAGCAGAAAATATTGAGGCCTTGGCTTCCCTCAGGTTGGCTATGAGGGAAGAGGGTTCAGACCTTAAGAATGTCAAATTTTGAGACCAATAAGACACCATACTGGAAGAGGAGTTGGTCCCCTCAGACACCTCTAACCTCTCCCTCGTCCATGAGTCAGGCCAAGAGCCTTCAAGAACTTCAGGCTCTTTCCTTTTATGACTATCGACGGTCGGCTCAGCGTGCGTCGGCCCCACGACCTTGGTCTTCTTTTGAGTCTGCTGGGACTCTTTGCCTTTTTTCTTTCCCAGGCCAGACAGTAAGCTTGGGGCAGTCATCTCCTAAAGTTGGTCAAAAACGTTTACAGGACGACCTGAAAAGGGGACGATATATCAGAAAGATACAGTAGCAAAGATGAAACACTTGAAAAAACCCAAAGTTGAGCAAAAAATCTACTCACATAATTCTGTCAGGGGGCCGACCCTAAGACCAGCTTCTTTGAGGAAACGAGGGGTCATCAAATCTTTAAATTTAGCAAGTTCACCCTCTTTTCCTCGCTCCCTCAGGTAGTCAACAATGACCCTCTCTCCCAAGCTGAGTCCGGGGTCTGATCGCGCTCTCATTGAAGGATTGTACCATACCATTGGGACCCTTGGAATATCATCTATGGACCCTCCCTCGATGGGGAATTCCCAATCCCCAGAGATAAAGAGAAACCTCTTCTTTCAGTCATAATTGGAAGTCTGAGCCACGTAAAGAAGCTTCTTGTCGGACTTTCTAGCTCCCAAATGGAAATACCCAGGCTGTTTGGATGACGAGGTAATGTTGTAGTAGGCAATGAATAAATCGACCGAAGGCTCATCGGTAAATGAATTATTATAAAGCGAGATATAGCCAAGGATAGTCCTCCATGAGTTGGGAGGAAGTTGAGAAGGAGCAACCCCAAGGGCAGATAGTATGTCAACTATTGCAGGGTGCAGAGGGAACCTAACACCTACCCTTATCATCTGCTCGTAAACAGTAATCTCTCCCGCGTACCCCTAGAAGAATATTTCACCTTCAGTTGGGACCCTCATACTTATATTGGATTGTATGCCAAAGAGATGTCTCCATATTAAGAGATCACTATCCTTAACTGACGATACATAAGTCAAGGCGCTAGAAGTATCAACTTAGCCATCATCATCATCGAAACTCTCATTATTGTCCTCAGCCCTCTCATCCCCATATGCCTCAGCCTAATCGCCCATCGGGGGGTCATCTGGAAAGTCTACTTGAAAAGTAAGAGGGGACAGGGCAGTCACAGGGATAGCCTCTGCATGATCTGTTCCCTCGGCCTGTCGGTTTGGACTAATAGTTAATGTCTCTCTCCTCCCAGAAGTACCAGCACCCATCGGCGATGATGCTATCTCATCTATTTCCCCCTCATATGACTGACTCTCGACTGGACGATAAGATGGCCCACAGGACTCATATGGTAAAATTGTGGCTAAAGGGATGGGGAAGATGGGTCGTACCCAGTTGGGGTCGGCCCCTCGTCGTCTCCTGTCCTCCTCCTCTATTCGTCTTATCTCAGCAAAGAACATCTCCCTCAAGGTTAGGAACTCCTCGGCTAAATTGTAAAGACTTCTAAGCATTAAGGGGAAGACCCTACACTCAAAGGAATTTAGCTAAGCTAACTACAAACAAGTTCACAGTTGACTAAGTTTGACTCTTGGATCAAACCTAAAGAAATGAAAAGTTTCTAGGTTTAAACACTCAAGAATAAGAAGAACAGTTCACCGGAGAAATACGTCGAAAAAAAGCCAGAAAGCCCTAGAAATTCCACAAAGATGCACTAAACCACCACTGAAGGATGGGCGCGAAGGCTGAGGAACTTAAAAGCCTAAATGCTGCCCTATAACCACCACTGTAAGGCGGGTCTACATGCCAAAAAAATTAAGATAACCAAGGAAAAATTAAAAAGAAACCCAAATGAAAAATGCAAATTATAAACAGAAGTTGAAAGCTAAATGAGGAATCTAAAGCAAATAAGGGTTATCTGAGGATGGAGGCGAAAATAGCGAGGCTTGATGCAGAAAAAATCGTAGCAATGGTGATAGAAATGTTGAGAAACTAGAGAGAGAAAGCTATGGCACGAAGAAGAAGAAAGGAAATGACTGTTTAAAAGTAATTAAATACTTTGTCATTGGGTAGGGGCCCATAAGTCAAGGAGGTTCATAATCGATGAGGATATGCATCATTAGGGCACCAAGCCCCAAGAAAGTGTGCAGCCGTCATACCTGGGGAACATAATGATTCACACCTGACCACTCAGTGGACAAAAGGCAGTATTATCCCTCAGTCATATCAACAACATCGATGGCTAAGGGTTGGGGGTGATTTATATACCCATATGTACCCTCGACCAGGCCGAGGGTGTCCTCCTCCCAGATGAGGGCTCAGGCCCAGGACGAGCCCAATGACCATGGCTCCGTCACAGGAAGAATCGGCCACGGATGACCCTTCAACAGGCCGACCCCCCATCATGGCCCGGACGACCCTTCAAGGGGTCGACACCCCATCATGGCTCGGATGACCCTTTAAGGGGCCGACCCCTCATCATGTCCTAGATGACCCTTCAAGGGGCCGACCCCTCATCATGGCCCAGATGACCTTTCAAGGGGGCCAACCCCTCATCATGGCCCAAACGACCCTTCAGGGGGCCAACCCCTTATCATGGCTCAGACCACCAGATGACACTATGAGGGGACGATAGTACGAGGCCAAATTCAGCCAGACCCGATGCCGGCATCCACTTTAGCCTCGACCTGACATCTTAGGCCAAGGGTGATGTCATCATAGCGCGTGATTTGGGAGACGCGTGGAATAGTGCACGTGGGATTCATATGGCACGTGGACAAGACCGTTATAACAATATCACCCTCTCACGTGAGGGAATATTATGTTATCATGAATTGCAAGTGGCACATCCAGGTGTCGGCAAGGGATTGGCTAGATCATCATTCACATGCACCATGCATGCTTGGGGGTACACTACACCCCCCAAATCCTATATATACTTGTTACCTTCAACCTTTGAAAGGGATCGATAATTGGTAACCCTAGCTAAAACTCTGCTTGTACACACAGTAGAGAGAGTGAGCTTATGTGCATTATATCCAAGGCCATTAGTGCCCATATTTAGTGGATCACACACTCATAGTGGATGTAGGCCTAATTGGCTGAACCACTATACATCATTATCTTATTCCTCTTATACGCATCCCCTTCTATACACTTACACATATATACATCTCTACGGCTACCATTGTTATTACTGTTTGAGCTCATCATCACTTATCCGGTGGTGCTAAATCTTAACATCATCAACGTATATCTAATCTCCCCCTAGTTATACCACCCAGTCTAACTAGTCAAAAACCATACTAATACTAACTATGCTCACTAGTAGTATTCCCGTGTCGCCCATACAATATGCTATTCAGATAGTTTGTCTCACATACTAAGTTTCATTATTCACCATTCGAATGGTTAATCTTTTATCCACTAAGATTATTTTATTTCTCATTTTCACTTTATCTACTAGTTTCACCAAGTAGAAAGTTCTCCGAGTACACTCAAATATATATATATATAGTCTCATCATCCCTATATATATACACTAATCCTGCACCCTTAGGTAAGACCACTTGGCGCAATGTAATGATTATTATTATCAAGTCTGCAAATTTCACACAGTAGAAATGTTCACAAGTTCATATATCTATATAATAAGTTACAATGGTGTTTTCACTATTCATAAGTTTTGGAGACATTTGACGGTTCAAATCGAATCCACCAAGGCTAGAAATTGAGGGCTTAGATTATTTTGATCAATCTTTCTTTTTTGCCCTTTTATTTTTTGTTTCCTCTTTTTCTTTCATTAAAAACAAAGGGTAAATAAGACACAACATATCGTTCGTCCTTTCCCCCTATTTTCCATGCTTGGGCCCACCCGCCTCAAGCCTCACCCATGTCCCTTCCCAATCAGAGCACAAGGCTCGAGACATTTTCTAAGCTTACTTCGAGTTTACATCCGAGTTACCATCAAATCAGCAGGCGAAGAAATTTTAGTGAAGACATTTTCTATGTTTACTTTGAGTTTAGAAATCTCAGTGAAGAAATCGGTTCAAATTAGAGTTATAGATTTTTTCAAATTAGGTTTTGTCTACAGATTTAGGGCTTTGTTATACATGGGTTTGTAATTTAGGGTTTGTAACACATGATTTTGTAATTTAGGTTTTCAGATCTTATTTATTTTCGTGTTTTTGTTGTTAATTTTTCTTTTGCAAATCAAGACATGTAAACTCTCCAATTTTGGGATCTAACGGGTATACGCTTCTATTTACACCACCCACACTACCACATGCTTCGATTGGTGTTTATTTATGTTTTGTAGATAAAAAATTATTTTTATTGTTTGATTTATAGGCATCTCACCCATGCATTGATCTTCAACATTGATTCAAATGTAATATTTCTTGATTTCTCTAAATTTTTTATTACCATAGTTCAAAAAAATTATGGTCTTAATTAATCATTTTTGTTTATTTTAGAGTTGGAGCATTCGTGGATATTTTGTAGGTATACTCTCTGTACTCACTTGGTTCTCTATCTCACCACGTATCTAAAAGGGTTTCACATTTTTGTTCAAACCATGTTGTGTTTCAGAGTATGTCTCTCTCCCTCTGTTTTATTTTTTGTTTGAAACATTAATATTTTTTAACTGTATTTGCATATCTAATTCTCATTGCTTGAATAACTTCGCTTTGTTTTTCTTTGCCTAATGTAGTATATTGTGATAATTTTCAAGTGTTTAGTTTGTTATTTTATTAAGTATGGCTTTTTTATCTATGTTTCCAAGCCTCTCCACGATAGACAGAATTTTAACCGACTTTTTATGATCTGAGGCCCACTTAATATGATGATTTATTGTTGAGTTGACCTTACTGAAGCAAGAGGTTTTGATGCTTATCAAGGATGACATACTTTCTTTGCCCTTACTGAACCTTCAATTTCTTTTTGATGATTCAATGGTGCATCTTTTTTTTAAACATGCACTGTGCATTTGAAAAGAGAAAAAATGTATGTGTTGTTATTTGCCTCTTTAGTTGGGTTGAGTTTGGAATTTTTAATACCCTATAAACATAGTTATTGGTATCTTAGGCACGAATTCGGTTTATTTACCAAGTTGCGAATGAGTTTTGAGGTTTCTTAAATAAGGCTCTTGGTTTTGGGTTTCTTAAATTTTAAGGTTTTTTGTGCAGAGTTTGCTAATTTTGGGGAGGGTATTTGAGTTTTCTGTAGAATTTATTTTGCTGCAGGTTTCAAACTTTTGGCTTTAAGTAAATGATAATTTGGGGTATGATTTATGGGTTCTTATTAGTTTAATTTTGATATTGAGGTACTTACTAAATTTGTTTCATAATTTTACAAGAACTACTCATTTCTCTAATTTTTTACTCTCTCAAGTACACCACATCACTATATCGAGTTGTTTTACCTGTCTCTTACATATTAGTTTAGTAATGTGTGATTACTATGAAGTATGTACAGGTTGTGAGGACACTCACTTTTTTTGTATTGCTTGATCTTGCAGGTTCTCAAGAAGAAGAATTACGTTTCATGACATAAATAAACTTCTTAATTTTCTCAATGGTGCGCTTACTATTTTTTTATATTTGATTGTAAACTTTTTTTATGGATACTATGACATATTATTATAGATTTGTATGTCAAGTTTTTAGGTCACGAATTTGTGAAAACTATTTTTTAATAAAGTAATCATGTGTTTTGATGCTTTAATTATAATAGAGATTTCATTGCTAATGTAATATTCTAATTTGCTCTTCAATATAATGATATCGATAAGTTTTATTCATTGTAATATTCTAATTTGCTCTTCATATTTCAGGTTATCTCAAACGGAGGGAGAATGTGGTAATGTCAACATGATCCAATTGGTAATATTCATAACAAAAAACATTTACCTTTTTAGTAATGTTTCTCAGTATACAAGAAGTTTTCTTGATTTCTTTTATATGATATGTTAATGTCAGCTTGATCCAAATAACGTTAACAAAATATGTGAATATACGATGGCTATAATTAGGCCTTTCTTGATGATGTCCCAAAATTTAGAATAGAACATGCCTCTAAAACCATATAGACCTAGAGCACTTTGACCATTTAGATCTGAAATAGCTGCCAAAATTTCATATCCAAAAGGAAAGTCAACCAAGGATGAATTTGCATCATCAATAAGTAGACTTGGAATAACATCAAGAAGTTGGGGATGGCCAGTGGTAAAGGCCTCTTGAATATCATTTTGATTACCAACTTAAGCATCATCAGACTTATTGATTTTTTGCACTCAAAGTTGATTTCTTTTAGCTTTGATTGATGCAGGAAAAAATTTAGTGTTTAAATCCCATTCTTTAAAGGATTTAAAATTGGATTTCTATTTTCAGAAGGTCTCATGTGTCTTTAAAACTAGATTTACTTCTGACTTTATATGTTGCATCGCATTTCTAATATCAGTACCAGATTTTGGTCACAAATAAATTCCTTGGCAATTAACTCATATTCTAAAAATTGTCTTTCAAAATGGGTTTGTTGCGCCTCTTAAGATGAGCTTTCAACCTTTGATGTTTTTTGAAAAATACTTTCATGGAGAGGCTTGAATGGGAATTTCCTAGGATTATTTTATCACTTTAGAAATATCAGTATGATTGAACCAAGACTTTTGAAATTTTAAAGATTTTAGACAATTATCCCAGTGAGTTTTTATAGAAAGCAAGAGGGGAGAATGGTCTGAGAATTTTTTATTGAGGTGAGTAATAACGGTGTCGTTAAAACATTCTTGCATTTTAAATTGATAAGACCTCTATAAAGTCTAGAAATAATAGCTCCTTATTCATCTTTTAAATTTCACCAAGTGTATTTGGAGCCCAGGTAATGAAGATCAGTCAAACCATTTGTGGAAATCATACGTTTAGAGTCTTCCACTTCATGAAAATTTATATTATTACCCCCTATTTTTTAATTTTGATCAAGGACTACATTGAAATCCTCAATAATTTAGTGAGGAAACTCATCATAAGTATATCAAAACATATCAATATGATTCCAAAGAGAGATTCTTTCACTTATTGTTCCCTTAGCATACATAATTGATAATATAACTGGATCTTGAAATAACTGATGTTCAAGTTTGAGGCATCAAATCCGATCTAATCTTCACATGTATAACACTGACATTCATACCAAATTTCCAAAGAAACTAATTTTTTTTATTGATTTCTGCGACTACCATTAAAGAACCTATTATACTGAAAATTGATGATTTTATCATTCTGCACTTTGTCACTGATACACTCTTGGAATGATACACTCTTGCAACTGATGAAGTTTGTATGCGCTTCACTGCAAAACCCATTCCTGGGTGGGTTAATAGGTCGGCCAAATTAGGTTCTTTCTGCAACTGTCTACTACCAGATAGTATTCAAGTTACAACAGTCAAACATCTACTTGATGATGCAATATATTCTAATGATGGGCCAGATTGTGCATCATCTGCATCAGCGGAGAGATACGGCGACGATGGACAAGTGAGGCTAGCTAATGATGTGCTCTGAGAGACAATGTTTTGCCTTGCTGCTGATATAGATTGTCATACAAACTTTAAAACATGACTAATGTAATCTGCTGGCAGAATGGATATTGATAATTTTTCGTAGAGAATGTTTTGTTTTTGCATTGTCCATTGTGGTAATCAATTAGATTTGTTTGAAAGGATGGTATTGACTATAAGTTATTAGACGAAATGAGTCAATAATCAAGGCAAGTACAAATTGTTTCAGATCTGCCTGGCATCAAGTTTTACGTTTATCCGTGTTTTGTTAGTGTACTTTTCACTTAATTTATATATGCTTTTTTAATTTGTATACCTTTGGATTTGTGACTGATTTTATATTATGTTTTGAATGAATGGAACTTCCATGATATTGATACCTATAATTTAGTTGTGCTAAAATTCCTTTTTGAATTTGTATAGTTGTCTATGGTTGACCATAGCTTTCTCTTCACTTCGCAACATCATGAAAAATGAGGTCAATCCTATAATTTATTTTTCTTCCTTATTTGGCTGGGATAATACTCTTGCAATTGCAATACTAAGCTTAAATGGAGGGTGAAGACTACATTGAGGCCTGATTTTAGTATTTTAGATCTTTATATGGGGTTATTAGACTGAATTTCATGGACTATATTTGAATTATGACCTTGCAAATTAGTGGCTCCTGCAAATAGGTGTAAAATTTGTTTGCACCATATTGATGTTGTGACTACAATTATCGGTTAGTGGCATTAAAAAATTTATGGTCCGCACTCTGCATGGTTCCATATGAGTAATTAGTACAAGTTTTACTATTATGTGTACTAGCGAATTTGGATTTCTGTCTTTGCAAATTATGAGTTTCACTTTGTCTCTCTCTTGATAATTTTTCAGTTTTGATCACTCTTGATAGTTTTTTACAATCAGCAACAAGTCTTAGATGAGTTACAGCTGCTGGAAGTGCCATTGTCTTACATGAGTTGCAGCAACAGGTCTTAGATGGGTAGTACACTACTAAGATCAGAGTGATTTCGAATGTTATGTTATGCTGAGGTCATAATATTATGCTCCACCTCTATCACAGTGTGACGGCTGCTACACTGCTCCACCACTATCACATTGTACAATGTGACGGATGCTACACACTCCTCTATTCAAATAGGTACGGCTGCTACGCGGCCTGCTTTGGTTTTAATATACCAGCCTTCTCCCCGCTAAAGACCAGTAATCCACCAAGATTTATCTGGATTTATTTAAAATAGGGCCTTTTCTTTAATTTTAGTTAATGCATTTTTTTCCTAATTTGGGTAGTTTCGATTTTACTATGATTTTTTTTTTTTTGCAAATCTAAATTAACATTTTAAAATGCATTATTTTGCAGATCTAAGTAATGCATTGTTTTGTAGATCTATATCAGGTCAAAAGAAAACAACCACATGAGTATTATGAGCAGATAAAAAATTATATTTTTTGGGTTGTATATGTTAAGCTTAGCTCTGAATTCTTCAATTGTTTTCAAGTTGAAACTCTAATCAGTCCTGCTCCGAAAATGGAAACTTTGTTTTTCTTTATGCCAGAGTTGGAATATTTAAGCATTGTTCCCTCCTTCCATTCCGAAGGGGGTGAATCAAGGACTTTGATAATGAGTGTCGCGAGACAGTGTGCTATTTTGGTGCCGAGGATTATGGGCATGTTGATATGTTGGATTATCTAAGCAAATTAGAGGAAAGGCAACATATTATTTATATGCTTGGATTTTCTCATATTTGATTTGATTTCTAGGAATTGCTTAGTTTAAACTTTGTGCTAAACACGGATCGAACTGCATAGGAACTGACATGCGTTAAACACAGACCGAACTATATGGGAACTGACATGTGCTGACCCGTAAACTAAGGCACATATGCCAGTGCAGATTGTTATTGATTACTCAGATCCCAAACAGTGTCATTGCACACAAACAACCCAGACTCAGATACCAAACAGTGTCATCGCACACCTCTATCCAAGACTCAGTGCCACTGCACACCTCTAGCCATGACTCTTCAGCGATGTTATGGATCTGATCAGAGTCTAAGATTTGTATATTTTTTTTTTACAATCCAGTAAATAGAGACACAACACGTGGAATTTGATTTTAATCAATATGCTTAGGCGGTTTTGCTGTTCGGTTTAATTTTTGGTAGTTGCGATTGTTGGTGTCTGATTAATTTTTGGTGGTTTCGATTGTTAGTATCTATGGTGGATTCAAAAAATTATGTCTTCAGCAATTTTTGGTAGCATATATGCGGTTGTTGGTAGTCAACGATTTTTCGTAGATACGATTGTTGGTGTCTAAACTTAACAACTTTTACACCAAACATTTGTACGACCTATCTTATTCTTTAACATAATCTCTCCGACTCTCTTTTGGGGGGAATATTGCAGGTTGTGATCTACAAGGCCTTGGATGGACTTCATGATTTAGCTATAGAAACATAAATGTTTATCCACTGTAGGTATCTTTAATTCTCACTATATTCCCCATTTTTTTCTTAATCTTCAGTGATTCAACTTCAATCGGTAATTTAAATGAGCATATAGTTTGCTCAATGTCGTTGAATACTACAGGTTGGTATTAGTATGTCGAGTAGTAAAGAGTTTGCATCACATTGATATAGAATGAACGACATGGATTCCTCCAAGTAATGATGAGCTACATCTTATAGGAGAAACCCTTCAATTTATGGCGGTCATCAAAAGTGAAAGGGGCTTCTATGAGTTTGTTATAACACAACGACTCGGTTATATGAACTACATGTCGTTCATCCATGAAACTGATATATAGTATTATAGGGATCGGACAGATATCACATGTTTCTACATGTAATTTTTTTTTTATAAGTTCAAGTTGGATTGGACAAATGACAGTTATGTTCCATGTACACTTTATCATATATTAAGTCAAATTATATCCTCAATGTAATTCTACTAAATTTATCCTGAATGTTGTTCTTACATCCATTCGAGGTGGTGTTTATTTACGTTTGTCCAAACTATTATATCATGATAATGAGTTTCTTTATATCTTCTTCCATTGAATTTGTGATTGTGACATTAAAAATAAAATTTGTGCTCACTTTATCCGGCCCTGTGTTTTCCTTAAATTTGTTATCTTGAAGTTTTGATGTTTTGGGCAGGATGCAAGCTTATATTGCATACTTGGTGCTGTAGAAATGTGTAAATGTGTACATTTCCATTGTTTATTCCCACAATGGGTTTTGAGTACTTTACTGAATGCAAAAAAAATTCCGATATAAACTCTCGGATTTTGCCTCTTGCTGCATTTTAAGGTTAAACTTTAGTTCTAAAGCACCAAGTCTAACTTTGATGGTTTTCACTTTTATTATCATTTAGTTTATGCTTCTACTTCACTTTGCCTTCATGGGAATAGTCTAAATAAATGTAAGAAATGTGATTGACAAAATATCCCAGAGGACCATGTTATTACAGTCGTAGTTTACATTGTGAATGGTATATTTATCTATTTATTTTTCGCATATATAGACTGGCACAAAATTGAAGGCATAGGTGTATGAGTTTCTTGGAGTAGTTAATATCTTTTAATAGCTGCAATAATTGAGGAGTGTGAATGTTGTTAGTACTTCAACTGATATTTAGAGATATAATGTGCTTTACAGTTTCTTTAATGTGAATCCCCTGCCCCGCCCCCTCCGCCCAAACACACACTCCCCCAATCCCCCCCACCCACCCACCACCACCAAACACACACACAACTTATATAATGTCATTATTTTTATTTGGTTAGATTTTGAGACTGATCTAATGCGTCATAAAAAAATTAGTTTATGTTCTTAGCCTATAATATCATTTTCATGTTTAGGGATATCATTAATATCACTTGATTTTAACTACTGATAATAGTTACTAATGTATACCAATAGTTAAAAATGCATTACACCCACCCGAGTTTTTACTTGTGACAGATGAAGGGACAATTGTCCTTTACTTGGCTCAAGGCAAAAGGAAATTATCATAGCCGAATGTCTATCAACTGCCTAAGGTAGTGTCCAAGTTTTTAAAAAGAAATAACTATAGGCGTGCGAACAGGTATAAGAAATTTGTCCAAGGATGGAAATCCAAATCTTATTTATATTTACACTATTGGCGATACGGGAACAAATTTATCGTCATGTCGTATGTGTAGGAGGGTACTTTAGATTATATATGGAGGCGTAACCCCTATTGAGTATGGTAATGACAATTTAGTTGGCCAAAGCTTTGGATTAATGACAGAACACATAAACGCGAGCCCAATGAAGATAGACTCAGCTTAAACTCACAAAGTCTCTCGTGTATAACTCAAGGAATGATAATGAACTTTAGAAATGGCTTAGCTAGAGGGAGAGAGAAGTAAGCACCCTAGATACACCTTAGCAGGCAGGTAGAAACACACCAAACACCCTTTAAGAATCTCTGTCAAGTATTAAAAGCTTTATAATAAAATGACAATGGTGAGTGAGTAAACTCTCTGGTTTTGCAATAACTTCTAAACTCTCCAAAAGTCTCTCCCTTCCTCAAAGGTGATTGGGGTCCTTAAATAGCCCTCCACACCACCCCCGGGGCAACTCAGTCATTAAAACTATGGAAAGACATCCCTCATACTGTATGCCACAACATTAAATGCCTGATGCACTAGTTGTCTCCACGTCATAAACATTAAATGCCAAGACATGCCTTTTGCCTAACCACTGTGTGTCAGGGGGCTGTTGTCGCAGAGGTGGCTCACCAACTGCCTGACAGCCCCAAATACCACAGTGGTTTACTCAAGTGTAGGTCTGACATTGTTTAGCTGGCTAGTGACATCACCTACAGTAGATGTGACATTAAGTAGAGGGCTACTTGGTCCATAACTCCATGCCCGATGGAACTTCAAGCTGCTCCGCTTGAGGTTCCACGGTCATGGTCCTTCGGTGTTTTACCAGGTGTATCTAAGATGGTCTGGACAAGCCCCAACGGTGCCTTACTTCTCAATCCTCCAAACCAAGTCCCTCTAAAGTTCCCACGGTGAGGTCATTCGATAGAGCATGAAAGCTCTCCCAGGCCCTGCCAGGCCTGGTCTCTCGCAAGTACCGTTTGACCTCATACAAACTCTCTTGTTATTATCGTTACGTCATTACAACCGTTATAGCTTACAGTCAATATAAACAACGATACAATATGACTAATACAACAAGCTAAATTATGAGCTGCCACGCCGAGCTACCTTGCTGAGTTGCCACGCTTGAGCTACCTCAGTTGCATAATCTCAAAACTCTGTTGCTAACTGGGGATTTGTCCCAAATGTCAAGATTACCTTCAAGCCCCCTCTACATTTGCCCCCTCGAGGAGGGATTTGTTGGAACAAGAAATGTCTACACGAAATGTCTCAAACCGATGGACCTTTCTTTGTGTGAAAATATTCAGGCCTTTTTCCTTTATTTAGAACCGTTAGGACATCTTCTTCGTTGGGGCTTTAAGGGATAAGTCTGACAAGAAATTTTATTGGCGCCAAAACTCAAGCTTGTATAGGAAGGCAACGATTAGTGTTCCCCATACGTCACTTCATTAATGAGGTGGCACAGTCCTCTCAACTGTCAAAGCCCTTCCCAAGATGCCACGTGGTCATGTGAAATGATTATAGGCGGTCGTGCACGTGCGAGGGTTGGGAAATCTAAACGCCAAAACTCAAGATTTTCAAAAAGCCATATTCAAAATACTCTGAACCTTCTCCTTTGTTTTTTTTCTTACTCCGTTATTATCTTTTTCAAACTGGCGTTTCTTTTTTAGAAAGAGAGAGAGAGACTCCATTGTTGCAAGAGCTTTATTCTTCATCTTCCATACCACCACTTGTGATCGTGCTTCTCCATTCTCGCTCTCAATCCCTTTTTTCTCGAAGATTTCTCTGTTACGGTTTCATTGTTTGCCATGGCGTCTTCAAGTAACCCCACCGTGTCTGCCACCAGTGTTCCGTCTGCCACCACCACCGCTGCCTTCGCCCTGGGTGCTGCTCGCCAGGAACAGCTGAGGTTTTACCGTCGCTCTCCCATTTTTGGGGAGGGTGATGGCTTTGCTGTTGCCTGTAAGGCTATTTGTTTTTCCTCCAAGTTTGACGCCCTCCTGTTGGGTGATGAGGACGAAGAATTATCTAAGTGGGGATTTCTACCCCCAGAAGGAACTCTCAGATTTCGCTTGGAGCGAGGGGACTTCCCATGGTCCCATATTGATTTCTAAGCACCCGGGGGATCCCCCGTGCACTTTGTTGCCTGGAACTCTCACATGCAGAGTTCATATGTTGATGTCCTTACTAAGATCGGGCTGCAACGGGCTAGATGGTTTGGTGAGTTTACTCTATCAAAGAACAACGCTGCCCTTCCTGTCCTGGTCTCTCGATGGAACGTGGATACTCATATGTTCATCGCTGCGTGGGGTGAGTTTACCATAACTCTGGAGGACGTGTGTGAGCTCCTGGGCCTCGATGCAACAGGCCATGAACCTTACACCGATGAGGCTCTTGATGCTCAAGAGACTGCGGATCGTTTAGAGTTGGATCGCATATGCCGAAGCTGCATCGGTTCTTCCAACAAAGCCATTTTTTCTCCCTTGATCAATTATTTCTTCAAGAGTTCTAGTGAAGGCAGTTCTTCATCAACTGCCCCTGGTCAAGGTACGCCGTTGGAGCTACCCGCTTACATTCTTGTAATTCTGTCCCGTTTCCTTTTGACGGGCAAGCCCAACGACCAGCCCCGAAGAGACCTTATCAACCTGTCCCTTCGCTTAGCTCGAGGCATAAAGCTTCCCCTGGCTGCAATTGCCTTGGGATCCCTGTACACCTGGTTGGATAGGGCTTTATTTGACATGGAACGCTCTATTAGTCGTTATAACTTGGCCAATTTTACCAGCAGCATTCTTCTGACCAGCTTTCTCTACTTCCGCTTTCCTGCCGTAGCGGCCAAGCCCAACAGTCCTCCTTCGGGTGAAACAATTTTGCCTCCTCGGTCTTTCATTTATCATAAGAGACAAAGCCGAAAGGAGTTGATTTCGGTGATTGACCGTTTCGAGAATTTCGTTATGAGGCCCTATCAGGAAGAGGCCTTTTATCACACTTGTGAATTTTTTCATCATGATGCCAGATTGATACAGGACCCTTCTCCCGACATTGAGGATCCCTCGCTTGCCGTGGTTCTTCTGCTTTCTCCTGGATATCTGCCCTCCTACACCGAGTGGGGATATACGAGCGAGCATTATAATCCCAACCGATGCAGCCGTCAGTTTGGGTTTGACCAGGGGGTGCCACGTCTAGTGTTTCAATCGTCAAACCCCAAGGTATCCTTTGGCGAGGCATGCTCCTTGTTTTCTTCAACTGCTGCGTGGGGTATATGTTCAACAATGGCTGGGCGTGTCACCATTCCCAGTATTACTAGACATGGGGATGTGACCCCTTTGTTTGCCACCAAGTATTGGTCGAAACAACTAGCTGAAATTGCTAAGTTCGTTGAGGGAGAGCCGGTGTACCCGCCCGTTTCTTCATTTTCTGCCCTGGAGTTGGGGCTAAAAGGCAACTCTGTGCTTGGGATAGAATTCCCCCTAAGTTCAACCCACAAAGCACCTCCTACCGAGCTTCCCCCACTTTTCCCCTAGTATCCGTTGCAACGCCAAGGCCGAGGACTCCTGCTGTTCCAAAGAAGGCTGCCCCCTCTACTGCAGCTACTACCCACGAGGGGCTTCTCCACCACCTGCCAAGAGGGAAAAAATGGCCAAGAGTGGGTCATCCAAGCTGAAGTCCCAGAAGCCCCAAACTCCCGTGGCGGCTCTTCCCATAGCCTCCGTTCCACCTCCCATGCCTGCTGAGATGGCTGAGCGTGTAAGGAGGGAGGCCCAAGCAGAACTAGACCGAATAAATGCCGAGTATCAATGGCATGCAGTCGTTGTCCCTTCCTCCGTTGCTTTCTCCACGGTGGTGGTGGATCCTTCAGAGCCAACGGCCAGAAGGAGGAAGAGCTCCAGGGTTCCTGAAGGGGGCAGTACTGGCGCAGCAGGATCAAGGAAGAAGACTCTGGGCACCAAGTCCCAGAAGAAACGGACTCCTGAGGTGCATTCCACCCCTGCCCCATCTATTGCTGTTACTCCTCCTTCTTCGCCCGTGGTCGTGCCTTCTCGCTCTCCTTCTGAATCGGAGGTATGTATGCCTGATTTAGTTATTATCTCCCTTTTGCTTAAGGAGGACTGTCTTTACTTATACATATATTTTCCTTCTCTTTTTTTTTTTGACAACTGTGGTGCAGGGAGTTGAAATAGAAAGACCAGACCCCTCTAGCCCTCCCGTAAGCCCTTTTGTGGGGGGACGCTTCGGTGCACCTCATACCGATGTGATTCCTCCCCGTTCTCCCATGACGGGGCTTACCTATTCTCGACATGCTGGCAGTCAACGTGTAAGGGAGGTCGTTGGGGGAGGTGATTCCTCGCCTGAAGTGGTAACACCACCCGAAATAACACAATCCGAGATAACACCCTCGGCCCCTTCTGATCTACAGGCCTCACCTGAGGTTCCTCTCCCCGTTGGTCTTGTTCTAGAGGGTGAGCTCGAGGTATGATTTCCTCTGTAGTATATTTGTTGTAGTCTTTTCGGTCCCACTCCTTTCTTATTTGGCTTGCTGAGTTCTGATATATTTCAGGTACCCCAGGTTGAAATATCTTCGTTGTTGGCAAGCGTTCTTCTTCCGACGACGCTGATGAGACCTCTGACTATCATTCTTCTTTTTAGTATCATAACTGAGGTAAGTAACACGTAGGAGTATTTCTTCATATTTTCTGTACCCATTCTTCTTTTCTAACACTTGGCTTTGTGCACAGTTTTCTCTTGATCTTGCATCAACTCCTGTAGTGAGGGCCTAGGTTGGTGCGTTTACACCCCCTCCTGATGTGGCTTTATTTGAGGGCTCGGTGTCTTCGTATGATGAATCCCGTATGCTGGCCCTTGTGCCCTATACGGGTGATAGAGTTTTGCCAAGAGTTTTGCCAAGCGCGGAGGCTTCTGCGTCCAGGGACCCCGTTATGGCTTCTGGGGTAGTAATCTCTCCCCCAACGGTTCCTGTCCCTGTGGTTGCCTCATATGCTCCCGTTGTGACTGAGGTATATTTTTCTTCCTAACTTTTGTTAAGATTTTCCATAATCTCCATATTATGATTTTTCATAAGATTTTTCTTGAACTTCACCTTATAACGATGACTTAACAATGAAAACACTTGTTAAGTTTTTTTTTCTTCCATAAACTCCACCTTATAACGGTGACCTAACAACGAAAACACTTGTTAAGTTTTTCATAAACTCCACCTTATAACGGCGACTTAACAACGAAAACACTTGTTAAGTTTTTTTCATAAACTCCACCTTATAACGGTGACTTAACAACGAAAACACTTGTTAAGTTTTTCATAAACTCCACCTTATAACGGTGACTTAACAACGAAAGCGCTTGTTAAGTTTTTTTTCCATAAACTCCACCTTATAACGGTGACTTAACAACGAAAACACTTGTTAAGTTTTTTATTATAAACTCCACCTTATAACGGTGACTTAACAACGAAAGCGCTTGTTAAGTTTTTTTTCCATAAACTCCACCTTATAACGGTGACTTAACAACGAAAACACTTGTTAAGTTGTTGTTTTTTTATAAACTCCACCTTATAACGGTGACTTAACAACGAAAGCGCTTGTTAAGTTTTTTTTTTATTTTTTATTTTATTCATAATTTCATCATGTGGGCTACTTCTTTTCAGGTTGCTCAAGAAAATTCTCCCCCAGTTCTCTCACTTGTAGGCTCGCCCTTCCGAGAACCTGATGTTTCGGAAAATAATATTCATAATGATCAAGGTTCTACGACTGGTGCTGCAGCCGAGAGCGAGTCTGGGTGCGAACTGCCTCTTCCCGACCTGGCTCCTCATGCGTTCTGCCTAATGGTGCTTCGGTAGTCTCCTCAAATGCCTGTCAACCATCGCTTGGTGATCGAGCAACTGGTGAATCGCCACCCTGAGACCTTCACACCAGATTGCCTGCGCTCCAATATTCATGTGATGAGTCACAGACTGCAAGGCATGGCGATCGTTGTTGCTGAAATTGCCAGTACCCCTACTGTAAGTGTTACCAGATCCCTTCTTAACCAATTTCTGGGTTTTCTGAAGGAGTTGGGACGTGATGGTTTCCGTTTTGACTGGCTTATAACGTATCTGAAGACTTTGAAGAACCAGCAACTGATCGGCCAGAGGGAAGTGTTACGAAAGCACCAGGAGGACCAGGAAGCGAGGTTGGTCGCATTGGCACCCCTTTTGGAAGCAGTGGATCAAGAGGTAAAGGATGCCGAAGAAGCTTTGTGCCTGGTCAAACTGAAGCGTGAGAGACTCCTGATCGAACGTACACAAGTGCAAACGAGGCTGGAGGTTTCTATTAACGCCCAACGGTCTTTCACAGCAGCTTCTTCGGGCCTTCCTGGAGATTTTTTCTCTTCCTCAGATTTATCTTTTCTTTTAGACTAGTTACTTCTTGTATACACATCCTTTACTGCTTTTATCTATGTAATTCTTGGGCAATAGCTCCCAAAAGAAATTTTGTAATGCTCTATTGTTTATGAATGAAGAACATATACTTTTCAATCCCTTCGCGTGTTGTGACTATTGTTGTGTGCTATAGAGTTTTGTATTTCTGCAATTCTTCCATTATGCTAAAATAAATGTCACCCAAAACTTGTATATTTATAACGATAGCTAGTCATAACATCAGTTCAAACTTGGTTGTTTACACATGATAAACCTTCAGCCACTTATTTTTAATCTTAAATGGCTTATCTTCTTCCAACTTCGAAATTAAGCAATAACCTGAGTCATGAGCTTCCTTCACAACGAAAGGTCCCTCCCATTTGGCTGCGAACTTTGGTAGAGGAACCCCCGATGTGCTTTACTGTCGCTTTCAATACGAGGTCTCCTTCCACGAACCTCCTTGGTCTCACTAAGTTTTCATATGCCTTGGAGAGTTGTTTCGTATATATTTGAAAGTGTTGCATCGAGTTATCTCTGTGTTCATCCAACGCTTCCAGCTGTACATGTCTACTATGAGGGAGCATGCTAGTTCTCAAGGCATAACGAGCAAAGGGGACTTCCAATTCTACTGGGAGGATTGCCTCAGCCCCATAAACAAGAGAGAACGGCGTGTATCATGTGGGTTTTGCTAGGTTGTTCGATAGTCCCACAAGACAGCTGGTATCTTGCCATCCCACGCCCCTGGAAAGTCTTCCATCATTTTGGCCAAGATATTAATCAGAGTTTTGTTAGTTGCTTCGGCCTGACCATTTCCCTTTGGGTATGCCACCGTTGAAGTGTGATGAACGATAGAGTACTTGTCCGTGAACATTGTTACTTCAGAATTGACGAAGGGGGTTCCATTATCCGAGATTATTACTTTTGGGATCCCAAAATGGCAAATGATGTATTCTCTGATGAAGTTGCTCACCACCCTAGCCGTTGCCCGTTTGAGTGGTATTGCCTCGTCCCATTTTGTGAAACATTCCGTTGCTACTAGTATCCATATCTTGCCTCTCGAAGAGGGGTGGATTCCCCCTACTAGGTCGAACGCCCAAGTATGAAATGGATAGGGCGTTGATAGAGAGTGCAAGTCTACCGATGGGGCATGGATCATATTCCCATGGAGTTGGCAAGCCTTGCATTTTCGAACAAACTCCGCAGAGTCTTTCTCCATTGTTGGCCAATAATACCCCAATGTCATCAACTGATCATACAGCTTGGCTCCTCCTATATGTGCTGGATCGTGCGTTTGTTTGAGGACCTCCACTGCTTCTTCCCTCGTGACACATCGCAAGGGCCTGTTAAAGTACCCCTTTCGATAAAGCTACCCCTCCTGGACGTAGAACCTAGGAGCCCTTCGTCTCAGACCCATTGCATCTATTTTCTCCATTGGGACAACCCCCTCCTGAATGAAGTCGATGTAGGGTTGCCTCCAGTCCGTTTGAGCTTCAATAAAATGGCACTCTGCTGCTTCGAAGAATAGCTGACACTTGTTGCATTTCCGTTGTAGCTCTGCCGCATCTTGCTTCATTCTAGGCCAGAAATACCCCTCCCTTTGAATTCTCCTATATAGAGGTATCTCAGTCGTTTCGCAGTGCTCCTCATGCGTTTTTCTCAATATTTGCTCGGCCTCCTCTGGGCTGACGCATCTTGACAACCGTCCTCCTGTATTTCTGAAATAGAGATTTCCCTGGCATGTAAAATATTGGGCCAACTCTCCTAGCCGCATCTCCCCCTCCCCAGACTTCAGTTGCTTCTTAATATCTCTTCTCCAGCCCACCTCTTCCTCCATCGGTAGTATTGACTGTACTACCGAAGGAGCTGTTCTTCGTTGGATCACAACTGTAGTCTCATCGGTTTTCATTATCATCTTCTGGGCAATAGTGGTATAGGCGTCCGGATGGCGGTTCATCGTTCTGGGATGTCTCCTGATCTTGGTCCGATGGAACTGGTTGAGGAGCCTTTGAATGATTGTTCTATAGGGCGCCAAGCTCATGTGTTTCAACGCATATTCTCCATTTACCTGCTGAATTACTAAGTTCGAGTCACCCTTAATGCAGAGTGAACGAATTCCCCTCCGAAGAGCCTCTAGAAGCCCTAGTACCAACGCCTCGTATTCTGCCTCGTTATTAGAGCAAGGGAAATCTAGTTTGTAGGAAAGGCAGATCTCTTCCATTCCTTTTGAAAGAATAACCCCTGCTCCTCCCTTCTTTTCTGCCGAAGATCCATCGAACTGCATCGTCCATTCCTCCTCGGTTGCATCCAGGTAATTGGCCTGTAAGTCATCTCCTGGAATGTCTTCCCTAGGTGGCTCGAAGGTTTCTGAAGGGAAGATGGCCAATAGTTCGGCATACGCCTGGCTTTTGATTGTGCGAGGGACCACACATTTTAAGTCATATTCAGAGAGAATAAGGAACCATCTAGCTGCCCTGCCAATCAATATAGTCTTTGCGAGCAAATACCTAATTGGGTCGCATCTAGTTACAATATGAATGGTAAAAGACAGCATATAATGCATAAGTTTTTGTGCTATAAAGACCAAGGCTAAACAATGCCTTTCTAAGCTAGTATATCTAGTTTCTGGCCCATGTATAATTCTGCTGAGGTAGTAAACCGGCCGTTCTTGCCCGTCTAATTCTTGTGCCAGCAGAGCTCCAACGGACCTCATGGTGGACGTAAGGTATAGCTGCAACGGAGCTCCCGCCTGGGGAGGAACCATGATTTGTGGTGATACGAGCAGCTTCTTCAACCCAACAAGGGACTTCTGGTGAACCTCTTCCCATCTGAATTTCGTGTTCCTTCGCAGCAGCTGCATCAGTGGGTGTGTGATTTCGGCCAATCCAGGCACAAATATCCTAAGGTAGGAGACTTTACCGAGAAAACTTTTCAGCTCCTTTGCCGTTCTTGGACATAGCATCTCCAAGATGGCCTGCTGTTTATCCTGGTCCATCTGTACCCCTTGTCGATTAACTACGAAGCTTAAGAACTTACCACTTGTTACTCCGAAGACACACTTTAACGGGTTCATCCTTAACTTATACCTCCTGCACCGAGCAAACACCTTCCTTAAGTCGTTCAGATGGGACTCCTCCTTCTTTGATTTGATGACCAAGTCGTCTACGTAGAATTCCATAAATTTGTGGAAGAAGTCATGAAAAATGGCCATCATTGTTCTTTGGTACGTAGCCCCGGTGTTCTTGAGTCCAAACGGCATTACCTTGTACATGAAGTTGCCCAACGGCGTTCTGAATGTTGTTTTCTCTGCGTCAGAGGGGTCCATCTTGATCTGGTTGTATCCCACATATCCATCCATGAAGCTATACATCTCATGACCAGCCGTGGCATCTATCAAACTGTCGATGGAGGTTAGGGGAAACTCATCCTTGGGGTAAGCCCTATTCAAGACTCTGAAGTCCACGCAGATCCTTATTTGGTTTTTGTCTTTCTTCCCCACTGGCACAATACTGGATAGCCAGAGGGGATGTTGTATGGGCTTGATAAATCCTGCTGCCAATAAGCATTGGACCTCTTCTTTAATCTTTAAATCTACTTTCGACTTGTAAGTTCTTGTTGCCTGCTTCACCGGAATAGCCGAAGGCATCACGTTCAACTTGTGGCAGCTCACTTCCTCATCCAGCCCTTCCATTTTAGTGTACTTCCATGCGAAGACATCTATGAATTCCCGAATCAGGTCAACCAAGGCTTCTCGTTTCTCCTTACCAAGATCTTTTGAGATAAAGATAGGACTTGGATCTTCTCCTTCTCTTTCCAAGTTTAGCTACTCCAACTCTTGTGCCTGGGGCCTTGGTTGGTCCGTCATGTAGTCTGGTTCTTCGGCGACATCTTCTACGAACTCTTGTATGTTGGAGTTGTCTATCACCATACACTGCCCCCGTTGATCCACTAAAAAACACTCATATATCTGGTCAACCTCATTGTTAGTCTTTTTGGCCGCCCGTTCACACCATTATAAGCGGTACACCACTTTTCCCTCTTCAGTGACAATTTTCTTGCATTGCCTGCTGGTAGCTGTTGCTACGGCCTTTCTCTTCCTTTCTCTGGAAGCCTCAGCGATTCTTTCCCCTGAAAAATGACTTAACACGCTTTGTCATTGGACCTCATGGTCGCCTGGGTCTGTCCTAGGCCTCATCTTTTCTTTGAGCTGCTTCGAGATGTTCTGGGGTCGAGGGACCGCCCGATATGTTTCTTCGATCCTCCCCCCTTCGTCACTCTGATTTAAAGGTCCCATTCTTTCTCTAATCGAGGGGACCCATGCTCCCTCCATTCTTCTTGTTAGAACTCGCACGTCCTCTTCGAGCTCTGTATAAAAGGCTGCATCCACCAAGTGTGCTTCTTCGACAGTGAAAGGCCTCTTAGTTGCCCTAATAGTCACTTCTGTCCCCTTGATATTCGCCTTAGCACATTGATGGTACGTTGAGGGAACTAACCCTTGGTTGTGCATCCATACTCTTCATATTAACAAATGATAGGAAGTTGTGCTTTCTATTACATGGAACTTGATATGGGAACTCAGATTTCCCATTACTATTCCCACGTTTACATACCCGATGGATTTGGAAGATTGATTATCGTAGCCCGAGATTACCAAGGGCATGGGAACCAACCTTTCTTCAGGAATATTGGCCGCATGGAAGGAGTTGATTGGCATAATGTTGATGGAAGCACCCCCATCCATAAGAGTCCTTGCAAAGCTGACCCCGTTAACACTGGCGGTTACATACAGAGGCCTATTATGGGGGAACCTTACAGCTCTATCCGCATCGCTGAACGTTACCTCTGATAGGAACTTCTTTACCAGCCTAGCCATGGGTCCCTTCCATCTTATCGAGGGGACTGCATTTCTCCTTGCAATATCTAAGATCGCCTGAGTTATCTACATTCTGCTCTCTTTTGGGATTCCCACTTGGTCGAAGAACCAAGTGAACTTTGGAGATTTTGAAACTGCGCTATATTCTACAACTGGGTCTGTTTCCTCACCTTCCAC
Source organism: Sambucus nigra (assembly GCA_949130495.1). Taxonomy (NCBI): domain Eukaryota; kingdom Viridiplantae; phylum Streptophyta; class Magnoliopsida; order Dipsacales; family Adoxaceae; genus Sambucus; species Sambucus nigra. The sequence goes on along the minus strand of OX422208.1, from coordinate 526,332,811 downwards.
GCTGTAGGCGTCTTCTACGTCCCTAGCACTTGCTTCATCATAAGCTAGAACTACGTTAGCCATTCCCCTAGTGCAATGCCCCAGTGCCTCATCGAACTCCTTCGTCGTTGCCTTTCACCACTCCCATTCTGCTTCCTTATCATAGGCCGTTACCAGATTGGCCCCATGCACCGGTAGTGGGTTATTGTTAACGTTCTGCGGGGGAATTTGCAATGTCCCCGCCTTCATGTACTTGTCGATGATCCTTCGCAGCGTGAAGCAGCTCTCTGTTGGATGCTGGACCTTTCGATGAACCTGACAATATTTGGGGTCAACCCTAGTTGTTGCGTCGGGCTCTTCGTCCGGAACACCTTTTGGTTCATAGACCGTTTCGCCTTGGACCATTGCGTTATAGCAACTCACAGCCTCCTCCACCGTACAAGGTAGAGGTGGCGGGTCTTCTCTATCTCTTCTGAACTTTCTTTTGTTGTCCTTCCTCTGGGCCTTGCCCCCATCTTCCCTCTCGATATATCCCACCCGTGGGGCGTGAGACCTTCCTCCAATGGGTTGTATCGGCTGTCTGAACACCATGGGAGCTACTATCGGGCTAGGGCGCACCACCAAGGAGATATTTCTTGCGGATTTTAAGAATACTAAAAATGTTCCCTCGCGTGTCTTATTGATTAGGTGACAGATATACTCAGGAAGTAATCCCTCAGCACAAATCTGTAGTAACCTGGCCTCCTTAGCTTCGTCCCTTACATCGAGGGACCTTTCCCTAAACCTTAGAATATAGGCCACTACCTCTTCTCCTGGGCTTTGCCTCTCCCTGCCAAGTTGGGTTAGGGTGAACTCATCTTCTGCCAAGAAGAATTTTCGAAAGAACAAAACATGCATATCCTCCCACGTAGACACGCTATTGGGAGGCAGATGAGAGTACCAAGTGTATGCTTTATCAGTCAAGGATTTGGAGAACTCCCTCAGTCTAAGATTTTTGTCATTGCAGTGCGCTCCCAAGTGTTCAACGAAACGCTTAATGTGTTCCTTCGGGTTCCCACCCTTCCCTGAGTATTTTTCAAAGGTAGGGGGAATATAGTCCTTCGGGTAGGGTTCGTCGTTGTATTCCTGGGGGTAAGGTGTTCGAAAGTCATCGTAAACCGAAGCCACCTCGTCCACATCCTGCGAGGAAGCCTGCATGAACTTCAGCATCTCCTTCTGCATCTCTTTTCTCATTTCTTCCATGGGCGAGGCTACTGGGGCCACCAGCGATGGGGCAAAGGGCCGAGCGCTCGTTGTAACCGACACGAACGTTATCTGTGGTGCCATTGAAACTCCTGAGGTACCCACAGCTGGATTCCCAACAGAGGTTACACTTGCTGGGACCGCTCCTGTAACACCTGCCCCTGGTGGGACCGTTGGGGCTATTCCTGGTGTTACAAAAGCGTTAGCCTCTAACCCTCCCAGCATAGTTGAAGCCACCGGAGTTTGAAAGAACTCGTGAAACTTGCTCATGAGGAGGGTAATCTGGGCGGGTCCCAACCTCGTGATCACAGGAGGTTGGGCGACCCCTAGGATGCTTATCGTTGCTGGCACCAGAGGTACCTCTAGTCGAGGAGCCCCATCTCCTAGGGCCTCTTGCTCTCTCGCAGCCCGTTCTTCATTATGCTGAATGTCATCGAAATTGAGTCTCCGAGTAGCATTATCTTGCGCCATACTCCTTATCTAGAAGGATGCCTCCCCAGCAGAGTCGCCAAATGTAGGAGGGTACTTTAGATTATATATGGAGGCGTAACCCCTATTGAGTATGGTAATGACAAGTTAGTTGGCCAAAGCTTTGGATTAATGACAGAACACATAAACGCGAGCCCAATGAAGATAAACTCAGCTTAAACTCACAAAGTCTCTCGTGTATAACTCAGGGAATGATAATGAACTTTAGAAATGGCTTAGCTAGAGGGAGAGAGAAGTAAGCACTCTAGATACACCTTAGCAGGCAGGTAGAAACACACCAAACACCCTTTAAGAATCTCTGTCAAGTATTAAAAGCTTTATAATAAAATGACAACGGTGAGTGAGTAAACTCTCTGGTTTTGCAATAACTTCTAAACTCTCCAAAAGTCTCTCCCTTCCTCAAAGGTGGTTGGGGTCCTTAAATAGCCCTCCACACTACCCCCGAGGCAACTCAGTCATTAAAACTATGGAAAGACATCCCTCATACTTTATGTCACAACATTAAATGCCTGATGCACTAGTTGTCTCCACGTCATAAACATTAAATGCCAAGACATGCCTTTTGCCTAACCACTGTGTGTCAGGGGGCTGTTGTCGCAGAGGTGGCTCACCAACTGCCTGACAGCCCCAAATACCACGGTGGTTTACTCAAGTGTAGGTCTGACATTATTTAGCTGGCTAGTGACATCACCTACAGTAGATGTGACATTAAGTAGAGGGCTACTTGGTCCATAACTCCATGCCCGATGGAACTTCAAGCTGCTCCGCTTGAGGTTCCACGGTCATGGTCCTTCGGTGTTTTACCAGGTGTATCTAAGATGGTCAGGACAAGCCCCAACGGTACCTTACTTCTCAATCCTCCAAACTAAGTCCCTCTAAAGTTCCCACGGTGAGGTCATTCGATAGAGCATGAAAGCTCTCCCAGGCCCTGCCAGGCCTAGTCTCTCGCAACTACCGTTTGACCTCATACAAACTCTCTTGTTATTATCGTTACGTCATTACAACCGTTATAGCTTACAGTCAATATAAACAACAATACAATATGACTAATACAACAAGCTAAAATATGAGCTACCACGCCGAGCTACCTTGCTGAGTTGCCACGCTTGAGCTACCTCGGTTGCATAATCTCAAAACTCTGTTGCTATTTGGGGATTTGTCCCAAATGTCAAGATTACCTTCAAGCCCCCTCTACAGTATGAAATATCACGGGAACAAATCTATCTCCATGCCATTGGCATGGGTACACCCTAGGCAAAGTACATGACTTTGGAAATTATCTTCGAGCCTTCAGGCATGCGCATGACTTTGGAAATTATGACCAAACCTACTTTGAATTTTTTTGTCATTTTACGATTATCAGCATGCCTTCAGGCACGGGCATACCCTAGTGTATATATATATATATATATATATATATATATATATATATATATATATATATATATATATATATATATATAGTCACATCATCCCTATACATATATATATACTAATCCTGCACCCTCGGGCTAAGACCCATTAGTGCACCTATTAAGAGAATCCTGCATCCCCGGGTTAGCACCCATTAATGCACCTATCAATAATAATCCAACACCCCCGGGTTATCACCCATTAGTGCGCCTAACAATAATCATCCTTGTACCCCCGGATTATCACCCATTAGTACACTTAACAATAATATCCTTGTACCCCCAGGTTATCACCCATTAGTACACTTAACAATAATATCCTTGTACCCCCGGGTTATCACTCATTAGTACACTTAATAATATATTTTTTGCACCCTCGAGTTATCACTCATTAGTGCGCTTAACTATAAGATTCTAGCACTCTCGGGTTATCACCCATTAGTGCTCTTAGCAATAATATCACATAATATGCATACACACGTCCTATTAAAATTTATAGGTATTTCCCCAACCTACCTATATACTTCTCATATGTATTTTAATCTCAACATTACGTATAGTATAGATATTTAGATTACTATCTCTCTCGTAACCTCCAAGGTACACTCTCTATACCGAATAATTCAAGTATTAATTCGCACATACTTTCCCGAAATTCTGTCCTGTTTAAATTTACTATCTGATAGTTTCTCTCACTCCAATAAACTGGTAAACTCAAAACTTGACTCTAAGAAAAATCCCCAAAAATTTACTATGTCGCTCGAACCAGAAGGGTTGTCGCTCAAAAAATTGCCACGTGTCGTTCGAGCGACTTCGCGCGAGATACAGGTCTCGCTCGAACGAGACTTCGCGCGACGTGCACTAATTCGTTCCCTTTGCCCAGAATTCAGCGTTTTTCACCATTTTTGTACCTACAAACCTCTAAGATTCAACACCCAACACCTCATCATCAATCCCAATCAAGCCACAACATATTGTATAACATTCCTAACATCCTATGATCATTAATTCGTCAACAATCATCAAAATTATATGAAATCCCCAAATTAATTCATATGAACCCTAGTTTTCAAATTTTCAATTAAAGAACCTAATCAATCCAGATTCGTTCATCAATATATAATTCAATTTCATGATTAATCCTCTACATACATGAAGGAATTTCAATCACTAATTAACCCAATCCTTAATCATAATTTAAATCTCCAATTTTCACCCAATTAACATGTAAATCATGATTAATTTCACCTCCCGCGGCAGTTGACTTGCCATGGAAAAAGTCAATTTTTCTGCTACTATTTTTTCCGAAAAATTAAGATTTTTATATTTTTCGACGACCCTAGAGACACAAAAATACAAAATGATTCGATATATATAGGTTTTGCTATTTTTGTCGATGGTTTTAGAGTTGGTCTTAAGGTCCAAATAAATACAATATAACTATTTAAAAATGTAGTCTCTAAATGTGGTTTTGTTGCATGTCTCCAATTAATGCTTTACTCATTAAATCTAGCCTATAATATAACTACCTCTTCTCCAAATACACTGGTGCCTTTTAGATCTAACTTTTAGAGAGCAAAATTGAGATCCAAATCATTTCTACCATCTTTTCCTCTCTCCCTCGCTTGACCTACTTGTTCTCTCTTTCACTCTTGCCACCTCTCTTCTATCATTTACAATTTTTTTCCTCTTTAATATATCATCTCTTTTTATCCCCTTATCCATCCCTTCTTTTATCCTTTCTAACATTAGTTTTCTCTATATCTCTCTAATATATCTTTTTTGGATAAAAAATTTTTATGGCTTATGTGTTTTCTACTAATTTTTGGGTTTGTTTTTTAGGTTATTGAAGATGAGAAAATACCCCTTGTTAGTGTGGCCAGATCAATATCTATTTTGATGAACATATTATCTCCCCTTTTTGTAATTACAAATTATAAACATTCTTATGTATGAGGTTTATGTGTTGTGTGGGTACTATCTTTATTTGAGGTTTGTTTTATCCATCGAGTTTTTAAAGAAGTGGATGGAGTATATAAATTATTGTGATACACAATATTTTCTAACACCTCATGTGTTTTATCTTTTAACACAAAATGGTGTCTGAAGACTACTCTGTTTCAACTTTTGAAAAAGGTTCTACGTAATGGGTAGAATCGCCTCCTACTAACCCATTTCACCGTCTCTTAAATTATCAACGAAGGTGATAGTTGATCAGATTCAATTTTGTGTTATAAGAGTTAGATTCCAATTCTTTATAAGCTTAGCAATCAGTGTTGAAATTTTTCTTAGTAAGTACAGAATTAATGAAGAAATTTATTTATATAGTTACCAATTTACAATCCTTAGTGATTGATGGTTCTTTCTTCACTTATATTTTTATGAATGTCTATGTTTTAATTGTATATATCGCTATAAATTTGTTGCCATTTCTTTCTTCACATATATTTATGAGTGTGTACATGTTTTATATAATGTTGGTGAGACTTAGAGGTGTTGAGTATCAAGGAAAAAATATAAGAGCACCAAATAACATTTACAATTTCGTCATTAATTCGGTAAGCAATTTTCTTTGATTTTATTTCCAATTAGATTGGTTTTCCTTTTACTACTATTTTTTGTTGGTTAAATGATTTTGTTATTGGCTAATTTAAGGAAGATGTTTGCATTTTTATACGTAATACCCATCAGATTTTCGTGCTATGATCATGTCCATTTAGGTACGGTGAGATTATGAAGAGGGAGGAGATAGTTGTAGATAGAGAAAGAGTGACAAGAAAAATAGTTTTGATGAGAGGGAGCATAAGAGAAAGTGGGAATTTGATGTTTTGGAATTAGTGGATAGGAGGATGGGCCTCCTTTGTAGTGGTTATAGGCTGCGGTGATATATTTCGTGTTGGAAAGAAAAATGTGTGTGTGTGTGTGTGTATATATATATATATATATATCATAGGGGACAAATATAATTACATTTAAAGACTATTATTGAAGATTTTGGTAATTTGAGTGTTACTAGCATTATCATTTTGGGAGTTCTAATTATACTGACTTTTGATTTTCACATTTTGACATTTATGTGCAAACTGGTTTGATGAAGTACATAGGTTCTTTGGTGCTAAAGACATTCTTTTTTATTAATTTATTTTTTTATTTTAAGAACATGGATTTTCTAATTCAAAATTAGGCATTTTTTAATTATTGGTGGGTGTGTATTAAGTAACACAATTAGTTAGCAATATACTTCATTAGAATAAAGCCATAATTGTTTTTGTAATCTTGACTTATTTTTTGCATTATGTAATCAATTTCTAGATTCACTAATTTTTTCAATTGGTAATCAATTTCTAGTCTGTCGTAACTTTAATAACCACCGCCATTTGCTTATGTGATCGTCGGAGATAAGTTACACTTAGGGTGTGTTTGATAAATAAGATGAAAAATAAATGCTAAGAACCCATTTCCACGGAATTGAAAACTTGAAATATTTTTCATAGAAAAAAATTTAGTGTTATTTGATTGCAATTATTTTCCAGGTGGAAAATGCTCTATTTCCATCTTTTATGTGTTTGATTCCCAATATTTTTCATGGAAAAAATGTAGACAATATATATAAAAAACATAAAAAAAAATAAAAATCCCAGAAAATTAATAAAAATAACCAGAAAATTTTAAAAAAACACAAAAATGAATAAAAATACAAACAATAAAAAAAATACAAAAAATAAATATTAAACCCAATATGAATTTAAAAAAATAGAAAAAAATGTATTAATAGAGTATTAAGAGAAATAAATAAATAAAAACCAAATCGACCACGCCCCCGCCCACCCCCGCACCCTAACCCCCAACTGTCTTGTCCCCCCTGTTGTCAGGTTTGTTTTTATTTTTTTAATTTCTCTCATTTTCTCCAATATTTGCTTTTATATTAGTTTTCTAGGGTACTTATTTCGTTCCATTCTTCTAATTTTTTTAGAGTTTTTTATTTTATTTTATTTTTTTCTTAATTAATAAATTTCGGACTTTTTAATAAATTTCTGAGTGTTTTTTTAAATTAATTCAGGGGTTAATATTTATTTTCTATTTTTTATTCATTTTTGGTATTTTTTTCATTATTTTTGTGTATTTATTGACTTCTCTTTTTTTTGCCCTATTTTTTGGTACTTTTTTAAAATTAATTCCGAGACTAATATTTATTTTATGTATTTTTTTATTTTATGTATTTGTTCATTATTATTTGTTTTTAATATTTTCAATTTTTTTTAAATTTTATGAGCATTTTTTTAATTTTCTGTTATTTGTTTTCTGAATTAATAAGTTTCTGACTTTTTAATAAATTTTTGGATTTTTTTAAAATTAGTTTCAGGGGGAATATTTATTTTCTTTTTTTATTCTCTTTCTGTAATTTTTCATTAATTTGGGGTTTTTATTCATTTTCTGGATTTTTTAACATTTTTGGGATTTGATTCACTTTCTCCATTTTTTCATTATTTTTGAGTTTTTATTCATTTTCTAGATTTTTTTACATTATTTTGAAGATTTTATTCACTTTTTGTATTTTTTTCATTATTTTTGGGTTTTTATTCACTTTCTAGATTTTTTCCCATTATTTTTGGGGTTTTATTCATTTTTTGGATTTTTTTTCATTATTTTACTAGTTTTATTCACTTTTTGGATTTTTTTTATTGTTTTGGGGGGATTTATTCATTTTTTGGATTTTTTTTCATTATTTGTGGGGGTTTATTCATTGTTTGTATTTTTTTTCATTATTTTGGGGGGGTTTACTCATCTTCTTGAATTTTTTTTTCAATATTTTTTTAGTTTTATACACTTTCTATATTTTTTTTCATTATTTTTGGGCTTTTATTCACTTTCTGGATTTTTATTCATTTTCTTGATTTTTTTTCATTATTTTGGGGGGTTTATTCACTTTCTGTATTTTTTACATTATTTTTGGGTTTATTCACTCTTTGGATTTTTCTCATTATTTTTCAGTTTTTATTCTTTTCTGTATTTTTTTTTCATTATTTTTTTTTGGGGGGGGGGGGTATTCATTTTCTAGATTTTTTCCATTATTTTTGGGTTTTTATTCACTTTCTGAATTTTTATTCATTTTCTGGATTTTTTTCATTATTTTGGGGGGGGTTTATTCATTTTCTTGATTTTTTCATTATTTTTGGAGTTTTAGTCACTTTCTATATTTTTTTTCATTATTTTTGGGTTTTTATTCCCTTTTTGGATTTTTTTCCCATTATTTATAGGTTTTTATTCATTTTCTGGATTTTTTCATTATTTTGGGGGAGGTTATTCATTTTCTGGATTTTTTCATTATTTTTGGTTTTTTATTCACTTTTTATATTTTTTTTCATTATTTTTGGTTTTTTATTCACTTTCTATATTTTTTTTCATTATTTTTCGATTTTTATTCATTTTCTGGATTTTTTTCATTATTTTTAGGGTTTTATTCACTTTCTGTATTTTTTTCATTATTTTTGAGTTTTTATGCACTTTGAGGTTTTTTTTCATTACCTTTGGTTTTTTATTCATTTTCTGGATTTTTTATCAATTTTCTTGGTGTAGCAATTCTTTTTCGTGGAAAATGAATAACAAGGTGGGAGGAGGTTTTTTAATTCCATCTTTTTGTGGAAAAAGTGATTACGTGATTTGTTTTAAGAAAATCAATTCCTGGAAAAATTTTGTTTATCAAACATTCGAAAGATAGAAAATGATTCAATATATTGTATTTTCCATGAAAAATTTGTGTTATCAAACACACCCTTAGTCTTATTGCATATGGTCTATAATAAGTCTTATATATCTCCAGTGCATCGCATCAAGCTAAAATCCCGTATGATTCTGATTCTAAAATCATAAAACCAACCTACATTTATTCTTATTGAGATTAACGGTTTAACCATGCAAGTTACATATCCATCAGTGGTAACCAAGGACCACAAGTCAGAGGTTAAACATATTCTAATAGAAACAAATTCTTGTGAATGTTTAAGACTCTCTTTCTCTCTATAGGAGGGTAGTGGTACTAGGGTCTATGAATATACTGAATCGGGTGAGGCCTGACCCACTCCAATGAAAACTGCCTTCAAGGTGTTGAAAGCTTCAAAAGTAATAAATAAGTTGAAAAGTAACTCTTGTAATATAATGATAATTTTATGATTACAATACAAGGAAGACGGTGATTGAATACAAGATTTTCAGTAAGAACAAAAAGAATGGAATCGCTTCAGAGTGTTGATTCTTTGAGAGTGAAGAGACGAGCACTTCAAGTACCTAGGAAAGAGCAGGGAGAGAATACTTTCTGTGCGAGACTGGGTAGAGTAATAGTGCTTCAATGATGTTCTGATTTGACCTTGCCCAGGTGCTCTATTTATAGCTAAATATTAGGGCTGATGTGGCATGTTCGCGTTAAAAGGATATTCCTGGCGACAATATTTGAGTTGTACTTTTTGTCCTATTTTATTGTTTGTCGTTGTCCACTATGACAAACAACATCTGGTGCAACCTAAAGTCAAAAGGCAAATATGTCGGGCATAGTGCCAAAAAGTATAATTTTGTGAATATTTCAAATGTGTACTTGGTAAACAATTTTGCAAACTTATGAGCGTCCTTGAGGACCACTCACCAATGTTATAACTTAAAATGGCTTTGCCATCAAAACCTTAATTGATTGCCTATTTTACTAAGTGTGAGATGCGTAAGTGTATGAGTGACCTCTTAGGTTCCTCCTTTTAGTATTCTCTCTTTCCTAAGGTACTGAAGTGGTTGGGCCTTAACTTGCCCAACAAGGCTTGCCTCTCAACCAAACTAAAACTCTTAAGGGATCCCAACTGACCATCTACTCGAGCCCTGCTTACTCGGCTAAGGCTTCTTACTATTTTTAGGGTTGCTCACATAGCACCCCCTCGCTAACTTGGGGTTGCTTTTATGGCATTTCTTCATAGTTTTGGGGTTGCTCACATGGCACCCTCTCATTGGCTTGAATCCAGTTTCCCTGCACCCCTCGTTGGCTTGCGGTTGCTCACCTAATATTCTTTACTTTTGTTTTGGGTTTTCTCATACCCAAACTCATTTTTGATAAGAGGTTAGGTGTGTACCCCTCTACATTGGCCCACTCATTTAAAAGTATTCGTTTTGGTGGAGAACGAAGAGTTTTGTACAAAAAAGGAATCTCTAGAAATTCGAGGGGATTCTATAAGAAAATCATTACTTTTATGGGAATTTAATGCTTCTGTCAGAGGCGACGTATCTGGAGTGTCTTTGAGTGTTTTGAGGAGACACGTGTCTTTTTGGGAAATCCTCTTCATGATTTGGATAATTATTACCCATACTTTTGGGTCGTCAAGCGTGCATTAATAGACCCTATAAATACTTCTGCCCTTGTTATTTTAAAACCTTCACCGTCATTTGCTTTCATTTTCTAAAGAGAGAGAGAGAGAGAGAGAGAGAGGGAGAGATTTTTTCTTAGAATTAAAAAAAAAAAAATTCTTCCATCTTTGTTTTCTTCAAATCTTAGTGCTTCCATGGCTTTTTGTTCACAAAACCTTCCTTCTGCTTCCTCTACTTCATGAGTGAGGTCTTGGTGGTATCTTTACCCATTTATGTCACAATTACTTCCTCTTCCATCACCGGTGCCACCACGGTTACCTCATCTTTGCAATTTCCTCCACCGCTGCCATCGCCATCTCTGGTGGAGCTTGTCCTTCCATAAGTCCCATCACTGCCTTGCCAAAGGTACGAAGGAAATTATTGGAAAATAGGATAAAGATAGACTTTTTCAGTCTATCACCTCACTCCATTTTTTGGCAATCATGATAATTTCATGCCTTCACTTGAGCAATTTGAGGCTGAGTTCGTAGAGAAGATCAATGAGCAGCTACTCGTGGGTTTTGCTGAATTTGGGGACATTCCTGTGGTCCTTGATGACAGCATTTTGAGAATTAGAGTGGACATGGATGATTTCCCTTTTCAAATGTGAACATTGACGTTTGTGGAGGAGCCCCGAACGAGTGAGACCTTAGGTTGATTATGTCATTAATGTCCCAGTCTACCGTGTCATTATTGATGAGCTGGACTTGACTCGATCCCTTACTATTCTAAAAACTTGTACTATTCCCAAGAACACTAATGCGTAGAACATTTTACTCTCTCATTAGAGTGTGGACTCACATACCTTCACTACCGATTGGGGAGAATATTCTATCACTTTGGAGAACATCTACAAGTTGGTTGGTTTACCTATCTTAGGGAACCACGTTTTCACTGATTGTTACGAGGGCTCCGTCGAGCAGGAAGTGTACGAGGAGCTCCACCAGGCTCTATCTGATTGTATTCGTTATGTTTCTCTCACCCAAACTAGGGCGAGCAAGCATTTCTTTGCCAAATGGCAACGTTATTAATTTATGGATTTTGAATCATTACCCAAAGGAGATGCCCCCAGTTAGGGCACCTAAGAGTCAGGAGGGTCCAAAACTCCATTCGAGGACTCACTTAGTTGCTTTCTTTGTCACTTTCTTGAGCAGGTTCCTATTTTAAGTGACAAAGAAAGTGACAAAGATCAAACGCATTCGAGGACTCCATTCGAGGACTCATTTTAGGATTCGTTTATCCTTGGTTAGATTAAAAACATGTTGATATCAAGTGTTCATATGGTCATTTTGATGTAGTAGTTTTTGTCATCTCTTTTTATACTTATGGGTTTCATTATAGAGTGGTTCCTTAATTAGGCCCTTGAGACTCGCTCCCTACATAGTTAGGCATCTCATATTAATAAGTGGAATAAGAAAGTCCCTAAACATTCACTTAGTCAATTTATAGAGAACATAGATGATTTTCTTTATGCCCTTACTAAAAAATAATGGGTGGTATATTCTTTTAGTTCTTCCACTCTGCTTCACCTGGGACTTCTTCTCTTCAACTAATGCTAAGTCTGTGAGTGACTGCCCTTACATTTTCGTAATGGCTTTTGTTCTCCCATGATACAACCTTCTTTGACTAAGCTTGGGCAGGGGGGTGAATTTTATCACTCCGAGAGGGTCAGAAGGCAGTTTGGGTATGACTTAAGGTATTTGTACTCCAGATTTTTCCACCAGCCTCTCACCCTCATATTTATATTTAGAAGCTTTTTCCAACTTCATCCCAGAGGGGATGGTACGAAGAACAACTAACTTTGGGAACTTCTTCATACCTGCTCGTGATTACTTACCTTCTTTTAATCGCTCGTGGTCTGGCATATGGCAGCGTCGGATATTATTAATCAAGAATCGAATACAGGATGTCCCCTGTGTATCTTTTATTAAGGGCATCCCCTCATATGATAAATACTTGGTCAAATGCACCCAAAAAGAAGTTTGGCCCTGCAGTTAAGTGGAGAGGGCTCCTCTCGAGCAGGTGGATCCCATCCTTGTAAATCCTCTTCATATGGAGAGAATATACTCGTAACATCCTGAAGCAAATCCTCAAAATCCAAATGGGAAATGCAAGGTTAAAACCAAGGCCAACGCCCTCTTAAAGAGGAAGCACCTTGATGCTGACATTTCTAACTTTGTTCCTGCGTAAGTTGGGGGTGGGGAGCTATTTCTCATCCTTCGCCTGTTAAGACTCGAATGGAAAGGCAAAAGAAGAAGGCATCGAAGGATAGTAGCTCCTCTACTGTGGAAGACCAAATATCAGACACTGGCACCTTAGGAATTAAAAAAACTTTCCTGACTATTCGTGAGCAGGGCTATGAGACTCTCAAAGTAACTCTTTCTCAATCTTCTACTCCACTATCTACCCCCTCAGTGGAGGGTACTCTAGTCACTCCTCTCTTACTTAGTACAAATATAATTAATGGAATTATGATCACCTACTCCTCATCCTGTTCATCTGAAGATATGCATGTTGATTATATAAGCACGATTTCTTATGATTGCCATAGTTCTTCTTCAAATGATATTATTTTACTTAGTCTCAACAAAGATCACTGGCCTGATGCTTCTACTTTTTTATCAGCCACGAGGAGATCAACCATGTATTTGAATCCCTCCATCAGTGATCACGATGAGACTATGATTTACTCGACTTCCTTCACCAGTCCTACTACTCGGCATTTTGCCTTATGAGCAATCTCATCGTGGTGAGCCTATAAGTGTTTAATTAATTGCGTACTTTTCTCCTTTATTATATATCTGGGTTATAATTTATTGCATTACTAATTTCTCTTTATAGGGAGCTTTGAAGGTAATCTCTGAATTAGAGAAAGCCTCCCTAATTAATAGAAGATACCTAAGAGAATGAACCAGCAAGGCAGCTCAACGAGACAACACAATGAAGCAGCTCAGCGAAGAGGCTCAATGATGCAGCGCAGCGAGAATGATTGCCAAGAGAGTTTTTCTTTGGCTTCCTTTCTTACTTAGTCAAATTGTATCTTCTAAATATGTTGGTTATTATGCTTTAGCGATTGTAATATTGAGTGTGAGGTCAAATGGTACTCGCGAGAGACCAGGCATGACAGGTCCTGGGAGAGCTTACATGATTAATCGAATGACCTCGTTGTGGGAACTTAAGAGAGACTTGGTTTGGAGGATTGAGAAGTGAGGCAGAGTTGAGGTTTCTCTTGATAATCTTAGATAAACCTAGTAAAACACCGAGAGATCTTTTCACCGTGGAAGCTCGTGTAGAGCAACATTGAGCTCCGTCTCTTATTAAGCTTTGGGACAAACAGTCCCCTACCAAATGTCACATCTACTTTAGGTGATGTCACTAGCCAACTAAACACTGTCCAATCTAAATTCGAATAAACCATTGTGGTATTGGAATTGTCAGACAGTTTGGTGAGCCACCTCTATGGTGACAGTCCACTGACGCACGGTGGTTAGGCAAAAGGCATATCTTGGCATTTAATGTTTATGACGTAAGCCAGGCTGGCCCATTATGTATTTAATGTTTGTGACATAAAGTGTGATAGGGAGGTCTTTCATGTGCAGATAGATTGAGACGTCTTGGAAAGGGGTGTGGGGCTATTTATGGGCGTCAACCACTTCTGAAATAGAGAGTTCTTTCTAGATATTTACTGTTAGAGAGAGAATATATCAGAGAGAAGTTATTGCAAATCAGAGAGTTTACTCAACACCATTGTCATTTATTGTTAAGCTTTTAATAGCTAACCATAGAACCTTCAGTGGTTGTTGGTATGTTGGATGCCTGCCAAGGTGTATCTAGGGTGATTACTTCTTTCTCCCTATGAATGAGTTATTTCTGAGTTTTCTTTATTATTTTTTTAGTTATACACGAGAGACTGGTGAGTTCAATATGAGTGTTGATTATATATAATATTGTGTATTCATTTGTATTTATTAAAAAACTCTTAGGTTATCTTTTATCTCCATATCTATAAGGGTTACACCTCAACTGGTATTACTATACTCATAGTCTTCAAGGGGACTACCCTCTTACATTTGGCATCTCCGTCGGGGAGGTATTCTTCTAAAAGTATGGTACAAGATAACATTAATCATACCATAGATTTTGACATTATCCAGCACAATAAGGAACAAGCGCCGAGGGAGATTGAGGCTGCCAGGGATGGGGTTCCTCGAGTGGAGGTTCCCCAAGTTCAAATGAAAATAGGAGTCATAATGGTGACACAAGCTTCCACTAGCGTCGTGTTGGGACAAGCACACATAGCCCTTCTCATGGGCAAGTTCTTTTAGTTCTTGCAAACTCCCATAGTTGCAACGGCTTTGGGAGGGGGATTTGACCCCAGCTCCTTCATAACACTAATTGTTGCTCCGATAGCCCCATCAAGTGTAGCTCCAACGGGACCTATCCCCATAATCACTATGCATACCCCTATCCCAATGGGGAGTACCCCAAGTGTGGCAAGTATTCCACCTGTGGTCCCTCAACCCATTGCTCCAGTGGCTGAGAAAACTCATGCTTCTGCCTTGGAAAAAATAAGGAAGGAGATGCAGAAGGAGATGCTAAAGATAATAACAGCTTCTTCGCAGTCAACCAATAAGGTAGCATCGGTGTACGATGATTTTTATACTCCTTACCCTCGGGAATATTACAATGAACCTTACCCAAAAGACTACATTCCCCTTATCTTTGATAAGTACACAGGAAAGGGAAGAAACCCAAAGGAACACATCAAGCGCTTCATTGAGCATCTGGGGGCGCATTGTAATAATAATAAGCTAAGGTTGAGGGAGTTTTTCAAATCCCTAACTAATAAGGCTTACACTTAGTACTCCCACTTGGCACCAATGAGTGTCTCAACGTGGGAGGAAATGCATGTTCTGTTTGTCCAGAAGTTCTTTCTGATAGAAGATGAGTTCATGTTGACACAACTAGGCAGGGAGAAGCAACGATCGGGGGAAGAAGTGGTAGCGTACATCAAAAGGTTCAGAGAAAGGTCTCTCGACGATAGAGAAGAGGCCAAGGAGTCCAAACTGCTTCAGATTTATGCTGAAGGTTTGCTCCCTGGGTACATCTGTCACCTCATCAACGAAACACGATAAGGGACTTTTACGGTGTTTCTAAAGGCAATAAGGAATATATCGTTGGTCGTATGGACAAACCCAATTGCGGTACCTGAATTGTTCAGATAACCAATACAACCCGTTATGTCACATGGCCAACCCCCACGAGTGGGGCACGTCGATGGAGGAGAGGGGGTAAACAACCGAAGAAGGAAAATAAGAGAAATTTTAGTAGAGATAGAGATGATCCACCACCACTGCCTTGTACTTTTGAAGAAGCTGTCAGTTGTTACAACACCATGGTCCAAGGGGGAATAGTATATGAACCTAAGGGTATTCTAGTTTTGGATCCGGGTGCAAAAACAAGAGTTGATCCCAAATATTATCAAATCCATTGAAAGATTGGCCATCTAATGGTAACCTACTTTACGCTAAGGATGATCATAAGAAAACACATGAAAATAGGAACTCTATATATATGAAGAGGCTGAATGGGAGGCGAGGGAGCTAGAGATTGAACGTGAAGAGTTTGAGGAAGCGTTGGAGGACTGCACCAAGGGAATAGCTAACATAGCGATAGCTTGAGATGAAGTAGTGCCAGAGATGTGGAAAATGTGTACAATATAGATAATAAAGAGGTAGATTAGGGCTGGAGTACCATGTTGTATCTCAGTCGCTCAAGTTCTCATGGTTCTTCAACCAAGTGGGGATGCCAAAGGAAAGCTGGCTAGAGATATTTTTGTCTGAAGTAACTTTTAGTGACGCCGATAGGGCTGTAAGGTTCCCATATAATAGGCCATTATATATCACGGTTAGTATCAATGGTGTAAGTTTTGCAAGTGCCTTGATGGATGGGGGAGCATCGATAAACATCATGTCCGTCAGTTCCTTCCATGCATCCAATATTCCTGAGGCAAGATTGATACCAGTCCTCTAAGTCGATTGGGTATGGAATATTGGAATCGTGATGGGGAACCTCACTTCATACATTAAATTTCATATGATTAAGAGTGTTACTTCTTATCGCATTCTGATTGGAAGGGTATGGATGCATAATCACAGTTTAGTCCCTTCGACATATCAACAATGCGCAAAGGAAAATGTGAAAGGGACTGAAATTATTATACGTGCGATGCAGTAACCCTTTGCTATCGAAAAGGCTCACCTAGTGGATGCAATGTTCTATCTAAAACTAGAGGAGGATGCCAGAGGCCTAACAAGAAGAATGGATGGAGCTAGATTTCCCTCTATAAGAGAAATGATGGGGCATGTGAATGGTCAGAGTAGCGAGGGAATAGGAAGAAGATAAGGAGGTTCATCATGCTGATCCAGACCCCGAAATATATCTAAATAACTCAGAGATAGGATAAGGCCCAGGATGGACCTGATAGAGCACGAAGCCCAATAACAGAGCATTTTTAGTATGTTTTTAGGAAATAGATCGACAGAAGCTTCGAGGAAAAGGAAGCTAAAGGCAGTTGTAACAGTCAACAGATAGTGTAAGAAGAAGATAACAGAGGATGGGAAGGTGATTTATATCCTCTGAAGGTGTGAGCGGGTGGTCGAAGGGGCTGTCCCATAAGCTGATGAAGAGGATGACCCGGTATATAAGTGTTTCCTAGTAGATCAGCAGGGGAAATGTATGGTCATAGACAACTCTAACATACAAGAGTTTATGGAAGAAGTGGGAGGAGAGACAGAGTACATGATGGATCGCCATTGCAAGAGCTGGAATAACTGGATTTAGTCGAAGAAGTAGAAGATCCAAGGCCCATCTTCATTTTAAAGGATTTGAGCGAGGAGAAAAGAAGGGCTTTGATTGAGCTAATTCAGGAGTACATAGAAATTTTATGTAGAAGTATATAGAGATGGAAGGTCTGGATAAAGAACTAAGTTTTCACAAGCTTAACGTTATGCCTTCAGTCATACCGGTGAAGCAAGCCACGAGAACTTACAAGCCTGAGTTGGATCTAAAAATAAAAAAAGAGGTGCAACGATTACTAGCGGCATGATTAATTAAACCTATACAGCACCCACTTTGGTTGTCAAGCATTATCTTAGTAGGAAAGAAAGACAAGAATCAAATAAGAATTTGTGTGGACTTTAGAGATTTGAACAAAGCTTGCCCAAAGGATGATTTCCCTATGCCCTTCAAGAGTTTCCTTGGTAAAGTCTCCTATCTCAGGAGATTTATGTGGGGGCTAGCCGAGATAACTCATCTACTGATTAAGTTATTACGAAAGGGCACAAAGTTCAAAGGGGAGGAAGCTCACCAAGAATCTCTGACCAAGTTGAAGAAGCTGTTCACTTCTTCATGAACAATGATTCCTCCTAGGGCAGGGATACTGTTGCAACTCTATCTCATATTTACTACAAGACCCGTTGGAGCTCTTTTGGTGCAGGAAATTGATGGGCAAGAAAGAACGGTCTACTACCTGAGTAAGATCATACATGGACCAGAGGCGAGGTACATTAGTATAGAAAGACATTATTTACCCTTGGCATTTGTAGCACAAAAACTTAAAGATTATATGCAATCTTTCACAATTCATATTGTGACAAGATGTGACGTAATTAAGTTTTTATTGGCGAGAACTATTTTGATTGAAAGAGCAGCTAGGTGGTTCCTCATCCTTTCAGAATATGACTTAAAATATGTGGTCCCTCGCGTGATCAAGAGTCGGGCGTATGCAGACTTTTTTACAATTTTTCCATTTGAGATATTTGAGCCACCCCAAGAAAGCATTCCAGGGGATGATTTGCAGGCTAATTTTCTGAATACGAACCATGAAGAATATACTATGAAATTTATGGTTTTTCAGTAGAAAAGAAGGGAGGAGCAGGGGTTGTACTTTCTAAAAGGAAGGAAGAATTTTGCCTTTTCTATAAGTTAGATTTCCCTTACTCCAATAATAAAGTTGAATGTGTGGCATTAATATTGGGGTTGCTAGAGGCCCTCCGAAGGGGAATCCATTCAATATGCATTAAAGATTATTCGAACTTGGTGGTTCAACAAGTGAACGGGGAATATACATTGAAGCACCTCATCCTGGCGCCCTATAGAACAATCATCTAATGGTTGATCAACAAAAATGATGGTATACAACGAAGAACATCTCCCTCGGTAGTGCCATCAATCTTACCAATAGAAGATGATTCATATTAGAGAGGCGAGATCAGGAGGCAGTTGGAGTCTAGGGAAGGCAAGATGGAACTGAAAGAGCTAGCACAGTACTTTGCTAATCAAGGAAGTCTTTACTTTAGGAATGTGAAAGGATGGCTGTCAAGATGCATCGGTCTAGAAGAAGTAGAGCAGAAGTTAAAGAAGACATATGACAAACACTTAAAAACAACTAAGATCCTTCTATATAGAAAAATTCAAAGAGAGGGATACTTCTGGACAACAATGAAACAAGATACAACAGAGTTACAACGAAGGTACAATAAATGTCAACTTTTATTTTAGGCAGCTGAATGTCACTTCGTTAAAACGTAGACGGACTGGAGGTAACCCTACATTGATTTTATCAAGGATGGAATTGTTACTATAGAGAAAATTGATGCGATGGGAGGCCCCACAGTTCGACATTCAAGAGGAACGACTCTATCACAGAGGATACTTCAACAGGCCAATAAGATGCATTATGAAGGAGGAGGCAATGGAAGTATTGAAGAAGGCTCACGATCCAGCTCACATTAGAGGGGCTAAGTTTTATGACCAGTTAATGACCTTGAGTTATTATTGGCCAAACATAGAGAAGGATTCTACTGAGTTTGTTCAAAAATGCAAGGCGTGTCGGCTACATGGAAACATGATCTATGCTCTTTCGGTGGACTTACACTCTTTGTCCACTCCGTATCCATTCCACACTTAGGCATTTGACCTGGTAGGGTCAATACATTCGTCTTAGAGGGAAAAGATCAAATATTAGTGGCAACGGAGTGCTTTAAAAATAGGGATGAGGCGATACCACTTAAGAGAGCAACATCAAGTATGGTGGACAACTTCATTAGAGAATACATAATTTATAGGTTTGGGATTCCAAAGGTTATCCTCTCTGATAACAGGACCCCATTCGTCAATAAAGAAGTAACTATGCTCATAGATAAATACTCTATCATCCATCATACCTCAAAGGTGGCATATCCTAAGGGCAATGGTCAAGCCTAAGAAACTAACAAGACCTTGGTCAGCATCTTGGCCAAGATGATGGAAGACTTACCAGGATCGTGGGATGATAAGATTCTAGCAGTTATGTGGGCCTATCAAATGATGAAGAGGAAGCCTATATGGTATACGCCGTTCTTTCTTGTGTTTGGAGCTAAAGTAATTCTGCCGGTAGAACTGAAAGTTCCTTAGGCCTGATATGCCTTGCGAAGCAGCATACTCCATCAGAATAAACATATACCATTGAAAGCACTAGATGAACACAAGGATAATGCGATATCGCACTTCCAAATATACACGAAGCCGCTCTCCAGGGAATATGACAACTTGTGAGTCCAAGAAAGTTTGTAGAAGCGAAATTGGTTTTAAAGGCAGCAGTGAAGCACATTCGGGGGCTCCCATTACCTAAATTTGTTACGAACTGGGAGGGATCTTTCATCGTAAAGGAAGCTCACGATTGAGGTTACTGCTTAATCTCTAAGATGAAAGAGGTTAAACCCTTCAAGATTAGCAACAAGTGGTTAAAAATCTATCATGTTTAAGTGAGTAACCTTATTTACAAATTTATTTTTTGTTAGAGTTATGTTGTGATTCATTATATGAGTTATTTCTTTTGTAATGAGATAAGAAGAAAGGGTTGTCTTATAAATTGTAAGAGTTTGATCTTTGCAACAAAGTAGTGCATGATAACAAAATACTATTTATTTTATTAATATACTTAAAAGCATTACAAAATTGGGAACTATTGCCCAAGAGTTACATTTGAGGAAATAAAAAAAATTATTACAACACAAAAGAATGGAATTTAACCCAGAAGGAACCACAAGTTAGGTTGGGAGAATAAGTCTCCAGGTAGGTCCGAAGAAGCCTCTAAGCATGTTCTTTGAGCAGCGATGCAGCCTTCAAGCTTGGTCTACACTTGAGCCCATTCAATCAATCAGGCTTCACATTCTTGTTTGGCCTTTGATAGAGCTTCTTTGATAGCCTTAACTTTGTCATCAGATGCCACCAACAAAGGGGCCAACTTTCATAGCCTTTTCTCCTCAGCCCATTGGCCCTCTACATGCTTCAGGTAAAGGTCCCTTTAGCTCTCCAACGGTTGGCTCTTTAGAAGTTTCAAATGGCCAATCATCTAGTTCAGTTGAAATTCGTCCTTACCCATATTCCTCAAGCTACCCAGGAACCAATTGATGAGGGGTGTGGTAAGGTTGGACGTTTGAGTTGTAACCACCTCAGCAATAATGGATGCCAAACCTTGGAGCCTATAACTCATCACCAAAGTGTTTGAACGAAGGCAATCGGCAGTGAAGGTTTGAGGAAGGTGAGTGGCAATCTACTCAATAATAGAATGATTAACAGTAGATACTTGGGGAGACTGGCGAAGAACCATGAGTCAGAACTCATGAGGAGCTATGTTTAGTGCAGAAACCTCACAACCTGACCCACTATCAGATAGCAGGTCTGTAGTTGAACCACGATAGTTATGGCTTGAATCCTTAGAAGGGACTGGTTCTTGATGTGTGGATTCAATGGGTAAAGGTTCACGCTGAGCTGGCATTTCGATAGTAGCAAGCCCTCTCACAACCAGTGACGTGATAAAGTGAAATGAGTTTGAGAAAGAAAAATCTTAATAAGTGGTTTTCATTATTATGTCATCTTTACTGGTGGAGTTTATGAATAATCTTAAAAAGTGGTTTTCATTGTTAAGTCACCATTTTTGGCGGAGTTTAGAAAAAATATTAACAAGTGGTTTTCATTATTAAGTCACCGTTTTAGATGGAGTTTATGAAAAATCTTAACAAGTGGTTTTCATTATTAAGTCACCATTTTAGTTGGAGTTTATGAAAAAACTTAACAAGTGATTTTCATTGTTAAGTTACCATTTTAGGTGGAGTTTATGAAATATCTTAACAAGTGGTTTTCATTATTAAGTCACCGTTAGAGGTGGAGTTTAAGAAAAACCTTAACAAGTGGTTTTCATTGTTAAGTCACCGTTATAGGTGGAGTTTAAAAAAAAACTTGACAAGTGTGTTTCTATTATTAACTTACCTTGAAGGCATAATGAAGAGACTTATGCAAAAAGAGGGAGAAATCAGCAAATACCTCAGAGGCAACTGAAGCAATAACGATGGCAGGAGTAGTAACTTCAGGCATAGTAACTGAAGGAATAACTCCGAAATCCCTCTGACTATTAGTTGAACCTTCAATAAGGGAAACCTCAGCCCTTGGCGATGCATTTTCCTCATGATAAGGCAAAAGTTCCAAGTTGGGGGAAGGTCCCACCGATGTCATTTGAGCCTCGGATGATATATTGACCCCTATAGGGTTCGAAGGAACCTCTTGGCGAGAAAATGCGCTAATTGTCGAATGAGGAACCTGGGGGGGTCTCAGAGAAAGAAGGAGGAGTCAAACCTGGAGAAAGATGTAAATAATTTTTAACTATCAGACACAAGAAATAGCCCATAGAAAAAAGACATGGGCACAAGGAGTCAACTTACCTCTGTGATGTTAGAAAAAGGGGCAAACCAAATGATAGGCCTCCCCAGGGGGAATTGAATAAGGAACCCAGCAAGAGATGTGGCTAGGTCAGAAGCAGCTACAACTTGAAAGCCAAGAAAATGCAAAGTACACAATATAACTAAGGGGAAAAGATTGCCACAAGGAAAAATTATTACCTCTGGAGGACTGGAAGATATTGAAATAATGTCCAGAGGAGCCATAGGAAGAGGAGATGCCTCAGAAGACACCAAATGAGTCTCTTCTGGATAATGAGAAGCTCCAATAGATTTTATAGAAGCAGTCACTCTCCTGACAGTCTCTCTCATCTGCACATTTAGAGGCAGATCGACGAGAATAAGCCAACCCATACATGGGAGAACGGGGAGGAGATGCATCGATCGAGGTATTCTCGAAGCGTCCTCCCATGAAAGGGCTCACAGGGGGAGAAGTCCTGTTTCTTCCAATATCCTGTACAGACAAAATGAATTTTGATAAAGTGTTAGAGAATAATACCTTACTAAGTTTAAAATGGATAAGTGTGGGAAAATGTACCTCTTGCTATGGAGAAGAGTGGGACTAAATGACCATGGGTGAAGCAGAAGATGAAGGTAAGGGATAATCTCTCTCAGTGGGACCATACTCAGCATTAGGACTATAGTCAAGGGTAATGGCCTCAATAGGAGCTGGAGGAGGAGAGGTCCTGGGAACAAAAGCAACAGGTGTTAGTTGCACTTCATAAGCACGCTTCCTCTGGGTTTTTGTACCCAGAGTCTTCTTCCTGACACTAGAGCCACCAACAGCAGAAGGGACTCTAAGCCTGCTCCTCTTTAATATGTCCCCCTCAATGGATCTACCATGATGGTGGGAAACACAACAACAGGGGGATCGGGGGTAGTATGCCATTGAAACTCACATTGTACCTATTCAAACTTAGCACGAACTACCTATCGAAGTTCCTCCTGTCTTTCCTCAGACTCCGGAGGGGGAATAGAGGCAATAGGAAATGCATCCACAGGAGTTTGAGACTTAGACTGGGACTTGGAGTTTGAAGATATCCCACTCTAGGAGGTCTTAGTTTTTTTGGGAGGTTTTGAAGGCCCCTTGCTAGGAGCACCTTCGACAATGATAACTTGTTTGGGCATGGGAGTTTTCGTGGCCTTGGGTATGGCAGTGGGGATCATGGGGTAATATGGTGGCAACTTGCTAATGGGATCCTTGGGGATGCCACTCATAGGGAACTTAACCCCCAGAATGGAGTTACTTTTGAGACCCAACTCTAAGGCTGGGAAAGTGAGAATTAGGGGATAGAATGGGAACTTAAAACAAATTCCCTTATTCGGTCCAGCTGCAACCACTAGTATTTAGTGACAAAGGGAGAAGTCACATCACCCTTCCTCATGATAGGGGGTGGTAATTCGGCCAACAATTATTGAACAAATGGAGGAAATAACATCAGATATGTAAAAAGAACATGCCTCGAAGAAAGCGGCCTTACAATGGTTAGACTGGAAAAGAGGACGAGGGGCCCCCTGGTCATAGCTAAACTAGATAAATCAAAAGTTGGGATTATAATGCTCTGCAGAATATCCCCAATCGGTGTATAAAGGAAAATAACCTGGGGTAAACAGAAGCACCACGGTAAGTGAAGGGTTTTCGTTGACGAGCTCCTCCGATGTAGCACAAATCGCTTTGGCTTCGTGAGTAAATAATGACCAAGTTTGGCCAAATGAATCTTCACCATAAGGCCTCATTTTGAAACAACCGGGCCTGTCGATAACGGGAAGAAATTCTTTCCTACTTTACTTCTTATGAAACCTAAATAATTGATGGGGCTTAAGGTCTTCAGGCACAGGAAAATATTTTTCGACGACAGCTATATCAAGGAAATAGCTATATAGGAAATCGATCAAAATTATAGTGTTGACAAAATTTACCAAGTTGTAGAGACCGAGAGATCGTCCCATATCTAGGTGGGTCATATCGAGTCAAGTGTAGAGGGAACCCAATGCCATGTCCGTCGAGGGAGATTGAACCCCTGGCTAAACAAATAGAAATATTGATAAGGTATCTTCTAAGTTGGTCATTGGGTTTGCCAGGAAAGACAAAGAAAGAGAGGATAACAAGTATATAAGCTGGTAGCTCTAAGGGTGTACCTTTACCTTTGCCAATCACAAAAGGACCACCTTTCACAGAAGGGGCTTAGAAGAAATAGTTGATCAGGGGGTAAAAGTAACCTTATTTGAAGTCCCTATGCACATTCGGCATATCTTATCTAACTCAGCACGAGAAGCATCCTCTTCCACGTCTAAAGCCTCATCGTCATATGAAGAGGTACATGTGGGCTCAAGCCCAAGCAATTAACAAACATATTATAATGTCACCGTGAATTCTCCCCATGCAGCCAAGAAAGTGTGTGTTGTGGCGTTCCAACGAGAAATAAATGCTTGTAAGGCAGCATTCTATTTGGACAGAGTGAACTCACCAAACCAGGTCACCCAATGAAGCCCAACCTTGGTAAGAGCCTCTGCATAAGTAGCAGTATATGATTACTCCAGTCAGCAAAATGTAGGGGGAGCCTCCAGGCCCTTCTAAATTGATCTAAGAAAAGGGGAAGTTACCACGGTCAAGGTAAAAATGTAAAGTCCCCTCTGGGGGGGGGGGGGGGGGTAAGAAACCTTAATTGGAAGCTCACTCATCTTCATCACCAAGTGTTAAAGAATCACATTTAGTGTTCAAAACCACAGTCTTGCAAGTATCAGAGTATTCGTCTTCCTTAGTAAAGATAGGATAATGATGATAAAAATGCAGTTGCTCTTGGCAGGCTGTCATTAAGGCGATGGCATCTCAAGCAAGGACAGGAGTGGTGATAGTGGCAGACGGAGCAGTGGTGGTGGGAACAATCGGTACGTCTGGTGCACTAGAAGAAGACGCCATAGGAGAAGTGTAGGGTGAAAAGCTTTCAGGAAGAGAGAGTGGACTAGAAATAATGGAGTAACAGAGATTGAAGACGACAATGGAAGAAAGAAATAAAAGAAAATCTTGAGCAACAATGGCGAGAAGCACTTTCTCTCTCTAAAAGCTCTATAAATATGGACGCAAACAAAGAGACGAAAGAGAAAAATGACTAAGTGTTGAGCATAAGGCGTTTGAAAATTAAGTGGATGTTTGAGTTTCCCATAGAGGCACGTGTCAAGCCGTCAAAATGCTTATAAATGGACACGTGGAGCTTCGGGGCACACTTTGACAGTTAAAAAGACAGGCTCACATCATTAATGAGGTGACATTTGGAAAAAGGAGTATTGCTTTCAAGAGAAGTTAAGTTTCGACGCCAAATTTTTTTGAACTACAGTGGAAGCCCCGAAGCCCAACTAAACAGAGTCCTCATGCCAAAATCCCAAATGAGGATAAAATGGGTTGAAGATGCATTGGGGAGAATCTTAACTTGAAAATAAAGACTCTTCTAAGCAAAGTTTAAAAAGTTCACGATGTCCCCTTGCCACAAGTCTGATCGGAGTTAACTCTGGTTCAAGTATATCGGGGAATTTTACTTTTTGAACAAATTAAAACAGGGATGGCTGCAATCTAGATACATTAGAGAGAATTTACATTTGGAGCAAGTCGAAATGGGAAAGTCCACAAATATACGAAAACGATGAGAACTCTTTCCACCAGGGGCAGTCCTAATGATAAGATCCTCTCATTAAAGGTTCACTCGGCGGGGGAACAAAAAGATTGGGGAGAATTTAAAATTCAACAGTTACTTTGGGAGAATTTTATAAGTCCAAATGCTAAGAATTTTTTTCATCAGAGATAATAGAGAGAATTCTTGCTACTAGGGGAATTCCTAATGAAAATGCCCACTCACCGCAAGTTCACTTAATGGTAGAATAGAATAATGCAAATTGGGGTGAATTTAAATTTTGGACAGCCAGAACGGGTGATGGACAATTCCCATAGGTACTTTAGGAGAATTACAACTAGTTGTGATCAAGACAGAACAACTGGGATATAACCAAAAAAAAATTACGGTGTCCCCTCGCCACACTCCCAGAATTTGCAAAGTTTTGGTTCACATACATTGGGGAGAATTTTTCTTATTTCTAACAGAGATAACAACAAAAGTTACAATGAAGACGAAGTTGGAAGAATTTCTCGCTCGCAACAGAAGACGGTCTATTGGATTGAGAAGTGTTTCGTGCAGACATTTCTTATGCCCTAAAAAAATCTCTACACGAAGGGGTAAATGTATGGGGGGTTGAAGGTAATCTCTGAATTAGATAAAGCCTCCCCAATTAATAACAGAGACCCAAGAGAAGGAACCAGCGAGGTAGCTCAGCGAGGCAATATAGTGAAACATCTCAACGAAGAGGCTCAGTCATACAGCGCAGCGAGAAAGTTGGCTGAGAGAGTTTTTCTTTGGCTTCCTTTCTTACTTAGTCAAATTGTATATTCTAAATATGTTGGTTATTATGCTGTAGTGATTGTAATATTGAGTGTGAGGCCAAATGGTACTCGTGAGAGATCAGGCCTGGGAGAGCTTACATGCTCTATTAAATGACCTCTCCGTGGGAACTTCAGAGGGACTTGGTTTGGAGGATTGAGAAGTGAGACATTATTGAGGCTCGCCTTGACCATCTTAGATACACCTGGTAAAACACCGAGAGATCTTTTCACCATGGAAGCTCATGCAGAGCAACCTTGAGTTCCATCACATATTGAGCTTTGAGCCAAACATTCCCTTACCAAATGTCACATATACTTTAGGTGATGTCACTATCCAGCTAAACACTATCCCATCCAAACTCGAGTAAACCACTTTGGTATTGTGGTTGTCAGACATTTTGGTGAGCCACCTCTATGGTGACAGTCCTCTGAAGCACAATGGTTAGGCAAAATCCATGTCTTGGCATTTAATGTTTATGACATATGATAGGCAGGCCCATTATACATTTAGTGTTTATGACATAAAGTGTGATATGGAGGTCTTTCATGTGAAGACAGATTGAGACGTCTCAGGAAGGGGTGTGGGGCTATTTATGGGCCTCAACCACTTCTGAGATGAGAGAGTTATTTCTAGAGATTTATTATTAGAAAGAATATATCAGAGAGTAGTTATTACAAACCAGAGAGTTTACTCAGCCACCATTGTCATTTATTATGAAGCTTTTAATAGCTAACTAGAGATACTTGAGAGGTTGTTGGTGTGTTGGTTGCCTGCCAAGGTGTATCTGGGGTGCTTACTTCTCTCTCCCTTTTAATGAGTTGTTTATGAGTTTCCTTTATTGCTATTTGAGTTATAAAAGAGAGACTTGTGAGTTCAATATGAGTGTTGATTATATACAATATTGCGTATTCTTTTGTATTTATTAAAGAGTTCTTGGGTTATCATTTATCTCCATATCTATAGGGGTTACACCTTAACTGGTATTACTATACTCCCAGGCTTCAATGGGACTACCCTCTTACACTCTCATTTATTGAACAGACTTTTTCTACTGAGGTGAGTGTCTCCTCTCAGGTGAGAGTGGTTTCTTCCTCTTCTTCTCCTATTATTCCTCGAGCTCTATTTCAGCGTGAGAAGAATTCCATACTGGTATCCTCCTTGAGCTTCTCATGATAACTTTGCACATAAAACTATTAAGTGCACTTGGTTTTTTCCTTTGCTCTTTTGAATTTTTGACCTTCTACACTCTGGCTTTCGTGAACTAAATTCTCCATACTTTCTTTTCTCGAATCTCTCTATTATATGCCCCACCACCATAAGGAGTTCTTCATCTCCCTCTATTCAGGTATTTATTACTTTACAAAGGAGTTTTATCAAGTCATTATTATGTGTTCCCTATTAACTTGTATATTTTTTTAATAGGTTTATGTGTCCCCTCTTGCACCAATTACCAGGCCACTCACTTATTTTATAGCGAGCAACTCTTTAGCTCAACCAATAGCCAAAACTATGGCTAGTTCTGGAGAAGTATTTTTCGAGTACTTCATTTCCCTTTACTCAAATACTTGTGTTGCAAATATAAATATGGTTACTTTTCTATTTCCCATTTATTAGAGGGCTCCCTCTCGAGTGCCCCTCTTACCACAGGAGGTGTACTTCTACCTACGGGGGTACTCATCGCTGGGTTATCTTCGTTCGGAAGAATACCTATCCCAATGTCTGCCTTCCTTTTGGCAATAGGCTCCACATCCAGACTCTTCCCACGTAGCCCATCTTTAGTGTGGCTATGAATGGGCCTGTTATATAATTCTTTCATTTTTGATAACTTTTTATTAACACCTTCTTTGTAACACGAGTCTCCCTCCACCTCATGTTGTGGATTTGAGTGTTTCTCCTCCCATTGGAGTTCAGGTACTTGAGCTGGCGCACCTTTACGCTCTCTCCCAAAGTTCACACTTTATTTCTTTCATGTGTTCAAACCACCATTCATTATATCCTTTTATTTTCATTTTAGGAGAGAATTATTAGCACTTTGTTGCTTGTTGTATCTTTGACCGTGTTATTGTGAGTGGCTCGTCATTTGTGCTACCTCAGGTATTAACTTGGAATTCTTTAATTTCCTATTTGGGAATTTTTACTTGTACTATTTGTGTGTGGTTACTTAAATGACAGTATTCCCCCTTTTCCCCCTTTTTTCTTTTAGGTGGGCATCACGAGTGCTCCCCCAACACCGTGGAACCTCAAATGAGCATGTCTGTGGGTGTTCTATTGACTGTGAAGCCTAATGCGGGTATGCCTGTGAGCACTCAAGTATTATTCTATCATACCTAGCCTTCTAAACCTTTATTTCACTTTGCAAATGTTCTTATAACATTTTATTTTCTCTTATTTTCAGGTTAACACTATAGGTGTTCCTTTTACTGTGAAAGCCTCTATGAGTGCATCTGTGAGCATTTACTCTATCATATATGGTTCCTATGTAACTTGCTTTTACTGTGCAAGCATTTTGGTAACACCTTATTGTTTCTTTATTTTCAGGCTAGTGATACCATCGTTTCTTAGCTTGTGGAACGTTCTATGAGCATTGCTATGGGCGCTTCTCATGTATTATTCTGTCATACCTAATTCTTTTATAACTTGATTTTACTGTGCAAGTGCTCGAGTAACCACTTCCCCTTTTTTTATTTTCAAGTTAGTGCCACAAGCGCTCCCGAAACTGTGGAGCATCGTCTTTCTGGTAGCATGTTGACTCCCATTGGCCTGCGAGTAAGTCTTTTTCTCTTGTTTATTACCCTTGCTATTTTTCAAAATTGTACTTTTTACTCAGTTTGTTATCTTCCTCTCTGTTATTTGTTTTCATGAAGAGACAAATGAGACGAAGGGAGTTGAGGGTGGAATAAGGATTCTGAGGCCACTCGTTTTGAGGGTGAGCAATCTAGCAAGGAGTCCCAGCCTTCTAAGGCTAGTTCCCTGGATACTGGAGTTAACGCTACAGAGGGAGGTGGATGCTCCTAATACATATATGAGGGATATGTGGCACAATCACTATCCTATCAGATTTAGATCAGCGGATCGTGTCATTTTGGACTTAATTCTAAAGCATCACCCTGAGACCTTTACAATCAGGAGTGTCTGGAATGTTGACATCTTGACCGTCCGTAACCTAAAGGCATTCACCAGCCACGTTTGTGAGTTCATCTCAACTTCTCCATGCGAAGTCACTAGCATGAGTGCTAGCCTTTTTTGGGTAGCCATTAAGGACTTAGAGAATTACTACCACTTCAAGCTTAACTAGATCGATACTTCTATTCACCAACTCATCTATCTAGTAATTAGGAGGTCAATACGGGCAAAATCTTTCGAGTCGGCCAAGGTCGAGCGATATTATTCAGAAGATGATGGCATCTGTGAGCAGATCAAGTTACTGGAAACTAAGATAACTAAAGTTTTAATTAGTAAGGTAGTGGAAGTTGCTCAGTTTTCCAGCTTCGAAAAAGACTTTGTTCGAGAGGTTGGCCCCTCATTTGAGGGCTTTTACTCACAGGAGGAACTTTTGTTTCTTTTGTCTCGTTAAATTTTGTAAACTATTTCCTTCCTTTTGTTTGTAACAACTAGGTCTTCTCCATTTCGAGCAGGCCTTTTATGTGAATGAGAAAGAAATATCCCATTTTTATTAGTATCTTCCACGTTTGCATTTTTTTGTTATTAACTTGTTTTATTTATATGGTGTGGACTATCCCTCATTCTAGGGAAATGCCCACTCCCTTTTTCTATGGGATCCTGCTCGCAATCTGGCAAGTAATGTATGTAACTTTCCCATAGTCTGTGGGATGCTTGCCCTATATTTTTTTAGAAAAATAGGACTTGGGGTCAACCCCTTTCTCTTATTACTGATAAACATACAAATTATTGTGGGAACTTATCTCTCAAAATTTTGTGAGTAAAGGTGCTTTAGTCATCATACTTTGTCTTGAAGGTGAATATATCTCCCCAAGTATGATGGGCAATACTCCTTAAATTCAATAAATTTTCTCTTATACTGTGAGAATCTCAGGCTGCTCTGCTCATAAGATTAATTTGGCGAAAGCAGAATTATCAGAGGAAAAATAAAAGGGTGATGCATTTACTCGCATAATTTGGCGAGAAAATGCATAATGAACTTGTTGGTTATGTAAAATGACAAATATTATGAACATTACCAAATAATCTTATGAAAATAAAACTGTTCATAACTGAACATTGTCTGTTGCATTCACTGCTCAAAAAATATAATTTTTTTTCTTTAGTGTGCCATTATAATAGGATGCTACTCACTATTTCCCTTTTTTCCTGAGGGACTTTACTCTTTACAATGAGCTACTGAAAAAAAAGAAAAAAGAGTTAGGGTACCTTAGTCGTAGTATTTCTTGAGCCATTTGCAATTGATTGATTGAATACACCCATTTTTCAGCTCTGAAATTTTGTAATATCCTGACCTCCCCACTCCTCGCACCGCAAATGGTCCTTCCCAATTGGGTTTGAACTTTGATGCGAACATGCTTCTTAGGTTAAGAGTGGATGCTTGCAAAACTAAGTCTCCCACTTGGAATTCTCTAGGCATGACTAAATTATCATAAGCCCTAGAACTGCTGGATGTAGACTTTAAAATTTTCTTTAGCTTTGTCACGGTGCTCATCCAAAGCCTCCAACTGCACATGTTTGGGGTCTGGCACTAGATTATGGCTTAGATCCACTTGCACAGAAGTTATAGCCATCTCTACTGGCAGGACAACTTCTGTCCCATAGACTAGAGAAAATGGGATAAAACCCGTCAGATTTCTCTTTGAGGTCATGTAAGCCCATAAGACTAATGGCACTTGTCATCCCAAGCTCACGGAAAATCTTCTAAGATCTTTTTCCAAATATTGATCAATGTTTTGTTTGTGGCCTCCAGATGACCATTCCCTTTAGTATAAGAGATAGTCGAACTATTATGAATGATTTTATACTTGTTCGTGAGGAGCCCTATTTCTTTATATACAAACTGCTTGGAATTATTTGTTAGAATGACCTTAGAAATACCAAACCTGCATTTTATATATTCCCGGATGAATTGTGTCACCACTTGAGTGGTGACCCTTCTCAAGAGGATCGTTTCTGCCCATTTTGTATAAACCTCTGTGAACACCACAATGAAATCTTTTCCATGAGAGGCAAGGCTTATTTTTCCCATTAAATAAAATACCCAGGTGTGGAATGGGTAAACGGCAACTAGGTTTTGTAAACTTACCGAGGGGGGGTGAACAATGTGGATCCAGGAATTTTATTCATGTGGAGTTGATCTTTCGAGTATTGTTGGGGGTTTGGTGGCGGGAGCCCCCGACGCAAAAAAATTAGGGTTAATTCAACTTTCATTGAGATTTTTACAAATTTTTAGAGTTATTTTTTCCAACAACTTTTTACTTCCAATAAATATATACCAACATTATTGGCATAAATCAAATTTACCCGACATAAATACACATTTGAAAATATTATGTTTAAATGGTATCGTTTGCCTAAATAATTAACGCCATTAAAAATGGACAACACACACTCAATTTCAACAAACATCCAAAATACACAACCATATTATCTTTGACACCCTAAAAATACAAATTTAGACAATTAGTATTCTAATTTAAACAATTATTATGCCTAAATATAATTAAACAATTAGTATTTTGATTTAAACAATCATTGTGCCTAAATATAATTCTTAGGCACCACATATATTTAATACCTAAAATCTAAACTAAACTAAACATAAATCACTACATACAAAACCCAAAAAATATCCATCTCTCATTAAAACCCATCTAATATCATCAAACATAAAAAATCGAGCTAAAATTAAATACCAAAAACTAAACAAATATACCTAAGATATCTTATGAAATCAAATCAAATACCAAAACCCACATCAAAAGATTCGAATCAAACCCAAAAGAAAAGATTGCCTCTCTCACCGACGACAACAAAAGAAGGCAGGGAGGGGGAGGGAAGCTCGGCGACGGCAAGTCGATGGGGCCAGCACCAGGCAGCGGTAGCAACAAGCAGAATAAAAAAGGCAGGGGGTTGTTTAGTTTTTAGGCAAAGAAATCAGGTATCGTGTGTTTGGCTTTTAGGAAAAGAAGGGTTTTTAGGTTTTATATTTTGACCCTTTCTTTTATAAAAAAGTTATAAAACCACCTAAAACTTATTTTTTAAGCAAAAGACCTCTAATTTTTTTTGCGGTAATTTTTTTCAAAAAATTGAGGAGGAGCCTCCGCTCCCCCTCGTCCCCACATAGAACTACCCTTGGGCGTGAACCATATTGCCATGGATTTGACACGCTTTATATTTTTTTACAAAACTAATAGAGTCAGCCACCATTGTTGACCAATAATACTCCAGGGTCATTAGCCGATCATATAGCTTGACGCCACCTATGTGTGAATGTTCATGGGATTCCTTCAGTACCTTCGCCACATCTTCCCCTACCAGCTTTCTCATTGTACCCTTTCTCGTAGAGTTTCCCATTCACCAAGTAAAAGTGGGACACTCTTTTCTTCAAGTAAATCTCATTTTCCCTCTCAACTGGCAGAGCTCCATCTTTAAAATAGGCAATGTAGGGCCTCCTCTAATCTTAAAAAATTTCCACAAAATTTGCTTTCGTTGGATGGTCGAACTGTGTCTGGCACTTCAAACAACTTTGTTGTACACGAGCAGACTCCACGCTCATGGTAGGCTAATAGTGGCCCCTCATTGCAACTAAGTATAAAGTAAGATATTTGTATTCCCATAATGTCTTTCATGCATTGCTTATAATTTCTCTTTGTCATCTTCTTCCCCCATACACCTTGTCAAAAATCCACTCAAAAATTTGAAGTAAAATGTGCCCTGCAGCAGGTGGTAGTTAACTAGTTATGATAACTTCATCTTTCCTTGTAGCGTATCCAATTGATTTATGATTGGCACCTCCAATCCTCAGGCTCCTCACTTGGGAACATAAACCTCACTATCATCGGCACCGTCCTCCATCGAATAGTGATAGTGTCTTCTAGCTCTTCCATTTCCAATTTCTACGCAATCGTTGCCAGGGCATCTGGGTGCCTGTTCATTGGCCTAGGATGCCTCTCTATTTTTACGATAATAATTATCCCAGTAGCCTCTGGATGATTGCTCTGTATGGGTCAAGGTTGGCGTGTTTAAGCGCGAACTCCCCCTGACTTGTTTAACCACCAAGTTATAGTAACCTCTTATATAAAGGACTATAATACCCCTTCTTATTGCCTCCAATGGACCAAGTATGAAAGCCTTGTACTCTACCTCATTATTAGAGCATTTGAAATCCATATTATAGGAGAGGGTGATATTTTCTTTGTTGTTAGAGATGATAATACCTGCTATACTTGTTCCTTGTGCACACGAGCCATCAAACTCCATTTTCCATTCTTTGATTTATTCAGTTAAGCATGCTTGGAAATTTTCTCCTGGTAGATCCTCACTGGGAGGTTCAAAATTCTGGCTTGGGAAATTGGCTAGCAAGTTAGCCACTACTTGGCTCTTAATGGCTTTTGGGATGACACGCTTCAGATCATACTCAAAGAGTATAAGGAACCACCTGGCTTCTTGCCCCACCAGGATAGTTTTCGCAAACATGTACTTGATGGGGTCACACTTAGTGACAATATGTACTGTGAATGCAAAAATGTAATGTCTCAACTTCTGCGCTACAAAGACCAATGCTAAACAATGCCTCTCTACATTTGTGTACTTGGATATCATTCCTGATATTACTCTAGATAGCTAGTATACTCATCGCTTCACTCCCACTTTTTCCTAAGAGAGTATAGCCCCTATGGACCGCTCGGTATAGGTGAGGTAAAGCAGCAAAGGCGCACCTGCTTCTGATGGAATCATTATTGAGGGGGAAGTTAGTATTGCCTTCACCCTCTCGAACACCTTTTTTTGTTCTTACCACTATACCCACTTGGATTTATCCTTCATGAGGGGTACAAAAGGGTGGGTAACCTCCGCTATAGCTGGTACAAACCTCTTTAGGTAAGAAACTTTTCCTAAGAAGCTTTTGAGCTGCCTCTGACTTTTTGGCGGTGGCATCATCAACATGTCTTTTTGCTTCTCCACATCAACTTGTACTCCGTGTTTGTTTACCACGAATCCCAAAAATTTCCCTGCATTGACTCCAAAATCACATTTGGAGGGGTTCATCCTCATTTTGTACTTCTGACACCGCTTAAAGACTCTTCTAAGTTCTTGGATATGCTTGATTTTGATTGACTTCACCACTAGATCATCCACATTAAATTCCAATATATTATGGAATAAATCACTAAATATGGCCATCATGGTCCACTGATAAGACATTCCTGCATTCTTCAACCCAAAAAGGCATGCTGGTGTAATAAAATTACCTATAGGGATTTGAAAAGTTGTCTTCTCCACGTCCGTTGGATCCATTCAGATTTAATTGTAGCCCACGTACCCATCCGCAAAGCTATACATTTCATGATCGGCGGTGGTGTTCACCACACTATCAATGTTGGGTAATGAAACCTCATCTTTTGGTCAAGTGTGGTTCAGATTATGTAAACCCGTATCTGTTATTTATTTTTTACCACGGTTATGATATTTGATAGCCATATTGGGTGTTGGATAGGCTTGATAAACCCATATGTAGGTAGCTTCTCTATCTCCGCCTTAATCTTCAGATCCAACTCAGCCTTATAGGTCTGCGTGGCCTGCCTCACAGGCAAGGCATTAGGCAAAAATTTAACTTGTGAGAACTCAAATATGGGTCTATTCCTAGCATCTATGTATACTTCCATTCAAAAACACCTGTAAATTCCTTGAGCAGATCAATGCTCTCCTTTCGTTGTTTAGAACTTAGGCACTTAGAAATTAAGATGGGTCGCTCATCACTACCTTCCAGTCCTAGGTTTATCTCCTTAAGCTCTTGGAACTCCTCCCGTAGTCTATCCTGGATGCATTGTGGTGCCTCTTTTGGTTTTTTAATGTGTTCAATAATATGAGACTCATCAATCACAAAACATTCTGGTGTTGGGTCGACGCTTTCATCCCAAAATATCACCCGCTCAAACTGTTATAAACGGTAGATGACTTTGTCGTTAGGCAAAATAATCTTCTTGCAAGTTCGAACCGGTCTTGCTTCTTTTTTAAACTTTCTCTTATCTTTTCCCTTGCTCTCAAAGGGGGACACTTGTGGGCCTAGCCTCTCATGCACTGATTTCTTAGATTTAACCTCTTTTTGGGCCACTCGGGATTCTCCTGCTCCCTTGATCAAGTATCTTATTTCCTTATCTAACTCTATATAGAATGTTGCATTAATTAAGTGGGCCTAGTCCACCAAAAATTTTCTTTTTGTGGCCTTAATCACAATCTTCGTACCACGGATATTGGCTTTTGCACATTAGTGGAATGTTGACAACACAATTCTATGCATGTCTATCCACACTTGACCTATCAGAAGTTAGTAACTCGTGTTGGCATTAATGACAGAAATTTAATATGGGATTTGAAATTTCCCAACTTAATCCCCATATTAACATAGTCAAGTGATTACATCCATGCGCTATCAAAGCTAGAGATCATAAGTGGTACCAGCACAATCTTATCCTGAGAAATTCCAGTTTCGTATAGATTGCTAATGGGCATAATATTTATTGATTAACCTTAATCTTAGATCACTTTCGAAAAACTAATTCCAGTTACCAAGGTTGTAACATATAG
This sequence comes from Sambucus nigra, assembly GCA_949130495.1. NCBI lineage: Eukaryota > Viridiplantae > Streptophyta > Magnoliopsida > Dipsacales > Adoxaceae > Sambucus > Sambucus nigra. Next base: position 526,296,331 of record OX422208.1, on the reverse strand, counting down.
AGGTATGTTGTGGAAGAAGGATACCTTCATGTCCGCTTCTATAAATATCACCTCAAATGTGTACCTCTTGATTAACCTCCCAATGGGGCCATACCAGTTGAGAGAGAAGTCCCCTCACTCCTGGACCGCTTCCAAAATCTTCTTGGCAATTACTATTTTCATATTATGCTTCACCCTAATTTGGTCGAAGAACCATTTGAATTTGGGACTTCTTGCAATAGTTGCACACTCCGAATATATCTCGACTTCATATGTATGCGTGTTGCACACGTACTCAACATTTGTTATTTTTCCTGCATCTAGGGCAAGGACCACGTCAACATTTCCACTTTGTAAGTTCATTTGCTCATGCCACTTTTCCTTGTGGTCTTCCTTAGCTAAGTTAGACGACCATCTTTCGCGCGTATCATCATCACTTAACCACTCTTCAGACTTGAGTATTGCTTCCTCATCGTATGCCACCACCATATTTTATGTGCTATAGTGATGAGCTGATATAGATTTTCATTGACATCCATTGGCAGGATCTTCAGGGTGCTATTAGCGACTTGTTCCCCTATTATCCTTTGCAAATAATAACAATCCTTAATGGCATGTTGCACCCTCTGGTGCAACTCATAAAACTTCGCATCCTCCTTATCTGCTATTGTGGGTACTTGGCTATTTGAGTGAGGGGGACCTGCCACTCCTTCGTGCACCAATGTTTAATAATAGTCCATAACTTTCAATAAGCTGTATCAAAATGACAATGGGACATCATTCCTAAACTTTATCTTTCAAATAATATTGTTGTTCTTGTGCCCTTGGCCTCCTTTCTTTCCTTTAGGACTTCTTTCAATGTAGTTCACTGCTTATCGTCATGAAACTTGAAACCTACCAACTGGCGATGGCATTTATGCCCTCCATCCTTGGGGTATTGGTCTGATGATCATAACTATGTTATTGTCTACTCGTGTGAATTCTTTGAAGGTACCCTCTCGGGTCTTATTGATCAGTGATATACATAAGTATGGCCTCATCTGGACGAGACTCAATCTCACTCTATGCCGCCTTTAAGTTCCATTCAGAATCATTCTCATATGGGCCCACATCGCAGAGGCCCATGCCAGTCAGTCTCAACCTCTGAGACTCAATCAACAGAACAGTTACAACCATACACAGAGGCAACCTTTATACTTATAAGTGCTTCCAAGTCTCAGCTTCGTCATGTGTCAGCCTCGTATGACACTATTAGGTCGAGACCAATCTACAGTCCTAAAACATGTATCACTGTCGGTATTACTCAATCGGAAGCCACTTTATAAGTCTCGTCCAATCAAGACCTCCCAAATATGACATTAATATCTCACACAGAACATATGACATGTGCATTGCCAAAACACATGGACAAAATTGTTATAGAAGATCAACCTTCCATATGGGAAAATATTGTTTCATCATGATGTACATGTGCACAAGATAGCTGGCTCTCTCCTATTGGTGCATTAAGCTCATGCACACCGGGTGCATGCTTAGGGGTGGCACTGCGCACCCCCAACCAACACTATAAAAGATAACTTCATCTTCTTTATAAAGGATCGAGTAATCGTAACCCCATTGAAACTCTGTCGCACTGAACTTAGAGAGAGAAAGCTTGAGTGTGTATCAATGGCCGTTAGTGCCCTATTATAGTAAAAAACACCATCACTTTGCACAATGGAGTAGGCTAAGGTTGAACCATTTATATGCTTATGTCTTCCATATCTCTCATCCCCTTTTCATACGTATATATTTCTTATATTGTCATTGTGATCCCGCAATTGATAACAGGACTAGAGCTTGAGCTGTCTACATCTTTGAGGTGGCGATTCTTAGCATCATCATTTTGGTGCCATATGTGGGAGGAGATTATCTCCTCTCCTCTTTCTTCGCTTAGACTCTCTATCTTTACCTCTGGTGGTGATACAGATCCATCATTGATGGAGATAAATCACCATTAAAAGAACTTAGATTAAGTGTTCTTCAAGATTCTCTTCAAATCAGCTCATTTCTAGCTTTATGTCACTTACATCCCTATTTCTCTACTTTTGGAGTGAGTTTCATCTGAAAATAGCTTCTGATACGCCTTTGAATGCTGGTGGAAGCTCTAGCCAACCACCACCCCAACCAAAAATGGCTGAGGTAGTTGTGACACTGAAGTCCTTAGTGGCCAGTCAACAATAGATATAGCAACAGTTCATGGCATTTAGTCAAAGTGTGTTGGGAAGGATTTTTGGTGAACAAACGATGAAGATCATTACTTCGACGGCCAAAGAGGTAGCGAATGAGATGTTGGGGGATCACCACCAGCCTCAGTCAAAGAAGCACACCACCACTATAGGTAGAGAGAGATCACTGATTCGAGGTGTCTTTGCCATAAAAAGCAAATCTAGGGTTACCCAAACGACCAAGACTGCGATGAGGAGGAGTATTAGGAGCTATATGAGATTTCTGGCGACACCGTCCATCCTAGAGGGACACCAACCCCAACTTACCAGGGTAAAAATGTTTAGCACACTCCAGGAAGCCACTAGAGAGCCTAGTCTTTTGATAAATTGAGCTGAGGGTTGATTTTTTATCATCTCGACCTTAGTACCTATATTAGACGAGATAGGCACTCCCATTATCAAAGTGTCAACTTAGCTAGAAGAAGTGCGAGACACTATGATGAAAGGTCGAGACAAGACCAAGATAAATATGACCAGAGAGAGGTCAATAATCGACAGAGGACTGTTGGCCGAGAGCCGACCCTAGTGGAAGTCGCGGTAGAAAGGGAGATGATAACGTAGTTATAGAGGAATAGCCATAGAATAGATCCGTTCAAAGGTTGGAGGATAAGATCGACAACTTAATCAAAAGTCAAGATTCAAGCCACCAAGAATACATGGAAGGGTCACCATTTTTATCGAGGATTATTAGTTATCCTACCCGGTTATAACACCGAGATATGATAGGAGCATAAATCTCGTGCGCCACATTGAGATGTATCAATCGACAATCGATATCTACTTAATGCCTGATGAGATGAGATTTCGAGCCTTCTCAAGCACTCTTACAGGCATAACACATGTTTAGTACACCGGCTTGCCGAGAGGCTCTATAGAGAATTTTAAACAATTGGCAGAAAAATTCATTAACAATTTCTGCTTTGGCATGGAGTCGTCAAAGTGTGTAACTGATCACCTGCATGTCAAACAAGGGAAGAATGAATACCTGAGGGAGTATATATATCTTTTTAACAAAGAAAAGTTTGAGATGGAAGTCTACGATAAGAACATTGCTATAACATCACTCATCAGCGGCCTGCAACTAGGGAAACTTTTATGGAATTTCAGTATCCTCCAAAGACCATGACAAAACTCTAGCCATGGCTGGGAGGATCATGAATGAGAAGGAGTCCATGGCGGCCAAAAGAGGAGACATTAAAGAGTCTAGTAATGGGAAACCATACCAAGGAAAAGATAAAGAGGGAATAAAGGTCGAACGATGATAAGTTAACCAAGTATACCCCATTAATTGTAATCCCTGACTTGATTTTGAATGAAATCAAAGACGATGGAGAACTTAAATGGCAGGAAAAGCTTAAACCTCCTCCTCACAAAAGGGATAAAAGCAAGTGGTGTGAGTTTCATCAAGACTATGGCCACACAATTGACAAATATTTTACCTTAAAAGATGAGATAGAGAAACTGCTGAAACAGGGCAAACTCAAGAAGTATATGCATAGGAATGGCGATCAAGACGATGGAATGAGGAAACATAGTAGACGAGGGAGAGATGATAAGTCATGAAGGGAGGTTCAGGCAAATAAAGGCAAGGATGATTCAAATGACAGTAAAATATGCGAAGAAGTATAACAAGTGTCAGAGGTTCGCGAGCATTCTTCATCAGCCTCACCAATCTCTCTCGTCCATTACAACACCATGGCTATTTGTAGTTTGGGGGATAGACCTGGTCGGCCCTCTTTTAAAGGCAACAAGAAATTACCGATACTTTGTAATAGCAATTGATTATTTTTCAAAGTGGGTGGAGGTCGAAGCAATTATAACCATCATGGAAGTAAAGACGTTCAAATTCATTTGAAGGAACATCATAAGACGCTACGGCCTACTCCACACCATGGTATCAGATAATGGCAAACAGTTCAAGAATAAATCACTGAAGGCCTGCTGCATGAAGGTCAGTATAAAATAGTTTTTCTCTTCCCCTCGATGACCCCAAGGTAGTGATCAAACTCAGGTCACCAATAGGAGGATATTCGATGGGATCAAGAAGAACTTAGAAGATTCAAATGGAAAATGGACTAACAAACTACATGGGGTCCTATAGGCCTATGTGATGATTGAGAGAACCCCGATGGGTGAGACAGCTTTTATGTTGGCATATGGATTCGAGTAAGTTATTCCGACAGAGCTTGAACTCCTAAGCCACTAAGTTTAAACTTATGACCCAAAAGCTAACATGGAAGAGAGAAGATTGGACTTGGATCTGATTAAAGAAAAAAGAGAGGATGCTACGGTTAGATAGTCGGCTTACCAGTAAAGAGCCGTAAGGTTCTATAATAAACGGGTAAAATCTAGGCCGATGACAGTTGGGGACTTACTCTTAAAGAATGTTTGGCAGAAACCAAACAAGCTACATCCTAATTGGCATGGACCATATAAAGTAATAGAGGAGTTTGCTTCAGGGACATTCATACTTGAAAATCTTGAGGGTGAACCTTTCTCCAACCCATGGAATGCTGACCATTTGAAAAAATATTATCAATAGTTGTTGCTTATGTTATTTGTATAAAAGGCCAATGTTTTTCTCTCATCAATGTAATTGGATCTCAGTTTTATTGATATGTTAAAGAGTTATGCAACCGTGGAAATGAAAAATTACAAGTGTTATCCCATACTTATTTTGCTTTATTGTCATCAACTTCAACATGGTTTGTACGACATCAAACTAAAAAACATAATTTTATGGTGAATTAGTTCATAACTCACTCTCGACAACATGAGAGTGTGTGAGGAATCTTGACTCCTTCATTCTCTCCCAATAACGCCGAGAGAGGGGGTCAAAATTATAACATCACTTTTGTGGTGATGACGAAATTAAAACTCATTTTAACATGGTTGTGCAGCATCATTTTATGGTGAATTAGTTTATAACTCACTATAGGCGATACGAGAGTGTATGAGGAGTCTCGTCTCCTTTATGCTCTCCCAATAATGTCGAGGGAGGGGGTCAAAATTATAACATCACTTTTATGGTAAATATAAAAAATCCTTTAACTATGGTTGTGTAACATCATTTTTAATGGTGAAATTATATCACAACTCACTTTTGGAGATACGTGAGTGTATGAGGAGTCGCGTCTCCTTCATATTCTCATAATAACGCCAAGAGGGGGTCATCATTATGGTGGTAAAATACTGGTGAAAGAAAAGTGGAACATAATACTTAAACATCAATCAATGGTGATAAAAGTAAAAAGTAGAGATAACAGTCATAAAAACATAAAAATTTCAATTCCATTTACAACAGAGTTGAATCCACGTTTATAGCAGGAATAAAGTGTTATGAAGCAAAATCTTATGAGACAAAAAACATGAGGTACGAGACAAACGTTGTTCATGCATTGATTACAAAACAGATGGCATTCAATACCACATGTGGTCGTCCTTAGAAATGATGAAGCAATTTAACTCTCATGGTATTTATGCCTCAGTTAAAACCTCAGTAGTTGTTGGGGAAGGACTCTTGGTTATTATTTCTTAGTCGTTGCGGTCATCGACCCCTACAATAACACTCTGGGTCATGACTGTTATCTCGATCGCAACATCGTGAGCATCAACCTCGACTTGAATTTGGTTGAGGGAGACAACAACCTCGACATCCGCCAGACCAAATGATTTCAAATCCTCTATAAATCGAGGGTCGGCTGTAGTAAGATTAGGGTGTGTATGTAGTACCCAATGACAAGCGGCTTCAGCCCCCTGTCCAAGTATTGCATTGCATAATCTGCAAAGTCTTCGAACGTTTTGAAGGCTGCGATTGCCTTCTCAACAACTTCCTTAAAACCGGCCTTATATTTTTTAATAAGGTCGTTAATCCCAAGCCTAAGACCTATCCTCTGAGTCAGAAGGTCACCCGTATGCTATTTTTTCAAGTCACTGATCTTCTTATGTTTATTCTCCTCGACTTTATGGAGTTTCTTCTTTAGGCCATTATTCTCTTTAATAGCAGAGTCGATCTGTTATATCTTAGGGGAATTTTCTTGGACCCACTGGTTCATATGGTGAAAGGCAAGCACAAACTGCAAAACAGAGAAGGGAGAGTTAAAACAAGACGAGATAGAACTTAACAAAAATAGTGAAAATGGCTAGAAAGGTTAGCTCGAGTTACCCGATGAAGAGAAAATTTGCTAACTCGAGAAGGATCTTGGGCATGGAAGAATCGGCTGTCATATTCGGGCATTATTGACCTTAGGGCATCTTGAGCCCTCAGTTTTCTACCGAGAAGAGAGTCACTAGAAACACTGTGCTGGACCAAACGAGCAGCGATCGCACCATCATAAAAAATGGGGACTACTAATTCCTCAAGGGTTTTGGATGAGACGCCTTTCTTCTTCTTGTGGCTAAAAGGGATGCTACTAGTGCCCTCAGGCACTTCCTTGCACTTTTCAAAACCCTTAGCTTGAGTGGGACACCCCATTATCATCTTTTTAGGGGGAGACGTGGGAGTAGCCTTCTTCCCTGTCTGCCTTAACATCATGTTAGCAACTAATGGGGCAAATATTTTCCAAACTTGATCCGAAGTCTCAACTGGACGACCTACAAATAAAATATATGTTTAGTATCGGTAAAATGAAATAAAGGATGACAGCAAAGTTAAAAAAAAATTATCTAACTTACACAAATCAGTAAGGGGTTCAACCCCCATCCAGTCTCGACCAAAAGATGTACCTCTATCAGTTGGTCAAACACAAATAGCCTTTTATTCTTGCCATAAGTTCTGAGGTGATCAATTTTATCCCAAATTTCCACGTTGAGGCCAGGATCAAGTCTCGTCGACATAGATATCTTACCTCATTTTTATGGGACTCTCAGCTCATTAGCGCCAGATGGAATGTCAGTATCAAAATACTAAGCACCTGATACAAAGAAGTACCTGGGTTTCCAGTCATGATTTGAGGTTTGATTGATGAGCAAAAGTTTTTTGTCAGTTTTGCCGAGCTACGAGATGAAAGTAACACAATTAAGACTTAGTAGTCGAGACAGTACAATACGCTTTAATGATGCTAACTAGAAAGTCAACTTCACATGCCAGCTTCCAAAGTTAGATGTAGTCAAATAATATTCTACACGTGCTTGGAGACAACTGAGCTGGGGAGAGCCTATGCTAGCTATAATGGACCTAATGTTTGGGTGGATCGACAGTCGAAAGTCGATCATGAACATCTGATCATAGACCGTAACCTCACCTTCTCAGTTGTTGAATGCCCTCTCATCCTCAAACGGAACTCTCAGTCTAATGGAAGACTTGATGCCATAAAGATGTCTCCACATGATCAAATTCGTCTCATGGACATTGCTGGGAAAAGTTGAGGTATATAAGGTATCTAGCTCGTCCTCGTCTTTATATTTATCATCGTCCTCATCATCCACAAGAGCTTTACCATGGCCCACGGGGGTCACGGCTGGTGAACTCAGCCTCAGTCATGGTCGATATTGGAATAGCCATAGATGGTTGGTTAAACGCAACCTCTACTTTCAGCTCCTCATTATCTGAGATTTCATGAACATCAAACTCAGTTTCAGGCTCCTTTATAAGTGATTGGGGTTTATCCCGATTACTGAATTTAGCAGCCCCACTGTTATAGAATATTCACATGTGACATGTGAATTGCCAAAACATGTGGACAAAACTGTTATAGAAGATTACCCCCCCCCCCCCCACACACACATGGGAGAATATTCTTTCATCATGATGTGCATGCGCACAAGATAGTTTGCTCTTTCCTATTGGAGTATTGAGCTCATGCACGTCGGGTGCATGCTTGGCGGTGGCACTGCGCACCTCCAACACTATAAAAGCTAACTTCATCTTCTTTACAAAGGATCGAGTAATTATAACCCTACTAAAACTCTGTTGCACTGAACTTAGAGAGAGAAAGTGTGAGTGTGTATCCATGGCCATTAGTGCCCTATTATAGTAAAAACACCATCACTTTGAACAGTGGAGTAGGCTAAGGCCGAACCATTTATATGCATGTGTCTTCCATCTCTCTCGTCCCTTTTTTCATACGCATATATCTCTTATACTGTCATTATGATTCCACCATTGTTAATAAGGCTATAGCTTGAACTGTCTACATCATTGAGGTGGTAATTCTCAGCATCATCAATCAAATGAGTTTTGTATTCCTCCAGCAACCCCTCCACATAGATTTGCAGTAACCTTGCATCTGCAATATCTTCATGCACATCCAACACCCTCTTTCTAAAATTCTTAATGTATTGCATCAACTCCTCGCCTGACTTATGCACTTCTTGGGTTAAGTGACTCAATGTGAACTCATCATTAGCTAAGAAAAATTTCTGCAAAAATTAGTTGTGCATTTCCTCCCAAGTAAAAATGTTATTTAACGCCAAATGAGAGTACCACGTGTAAGCCTTTCCAGTGAGAGTTTTTGAATACTCCCGCAATTTCATCTCCTTATTGTTACCATGCACACTAAGGTACTCCACAAACCTTTTGATATGCTCTCTAGGATTTTCACCTTTCCCATTGAACTTTAGGGAATGTACCCCTCAAGGTATGGTTTTTCATTGATACTGTCTGGTCAGGGATTCTGCAGCTCCTCATACATAAGAGGTGATTCCTTCTGGGAGGAGAAAAACTTATTTACTTCTTCTACAATAATGATTTTGGAGGGCAATTCCTCTATCTCTACCTTTTTCACAGCTGGTGAGCTTACCGGAGTCCGTTGCCACCTTTCTAGCTAGGGCCTTCTTTGTTGCAGTTGTTCCTCCAATAAGAGCCATTGTGGGTGTCACACGAGCTTGGCCTAAGCTCTCTATGTTCATGTTGTGTTATCTCAGAAACTCAAAAAACATGCTCATCAGGTTCACTCCATTTAGGGGTGCAACCGTTGTTGTGTTCGCCTGCCCCCTAAAGGAGCATGAGCTTTTGCTTCGGTAACCATGACTTCCTCATTAGTCATTTAATAGCTCTGAACTCCATTACCAACTAGATTATATTAAAAAACAAGATGATATGAAATATTATAACCTTCTTTGTCCATGTTAATGAGAATACCTTCCCAACAGAGTCGCTAAATGTAAGAGGGTATTGGTACTAGGGTCTATGATTATACTGAATCCGGTGAGGCGTGACCCACTCCAATGAAAACTGCCTTCAATGTGTTCAAAGCTTTAAGAGTAGCAAATAAGTTGAAAACTAAATTTTGTAATATAATGACAATTTTATAATTACAATACGAGGAAGATAATAATTGAATACAAGCTTTTCAATAAGAATAAAAAGAATGGAATCACTTGAGAGTGATGATTCCTTGAGAGTGAAGAGACAAGCACTTCAAGTACCTAGAAGAGAATACTTTATGTGTGATATTTGACAGAGTAATAATGCTTTAATAATGTTCTGATTTGACCTTGCCCATGTGCTTAATTTATAACTATACATTAAAGTTGATATGGCGTGCTTGCGCCAAAAGGATATTCCTTGCGTCAATATATGAGTTATATTTTTTGTTCTATTTTACTGTTTATTATTGTCCACTCTAAGATACAACATCTGGTGCAATCCAAAGTCAAAAAGCAAATATGTCGAGCATAGTGCCAAAAAGTATGGTTTTGTGAATATTTCAAATAGTTACTCGGTGAACAATTTTAAAAACTTGTGAGCGGCCTTGAGGGCCACTCGCCAATGTTATAACTTAAAATGGCTTTACGAGCAGTAACTTAACTGCTCGCCTATTTAACTAAGTGTGATTTGTGTAAGTATGTGAGTGACCTCTTAGGTCCCTCCCTTTAGTATTCTTTATTTCCTAAGTTACTGAAGTGGTTGGGCCTTAGCTTACCAAACAAGACTTGCCTCTCAGTCTCTAAATTAAAACTCTCAAGGGATCCTAACTGGTCATCTGCTCGAGCACTGCTTGCTCAACTAAGGCTTCTTGCTAAGCATTCCTGTGTACAAAAATAACAAGTGTTATAAAATATTATCTATATAAAGATCTTTTTAATATAGGTTTGGAGAATCTCACAGAGCGCCTTCTTACTGTTGTTGGGGTTACTTGCTAACATCCCCTCGCTAACTTATTTTGGGGTTGATTACATGACCCCTTTCGTTGGCTCAGATCCATTCGCCTGGCACCCCCTCGTTGGATTGGGGTTGCTTTACCAATATTCTTAAATTCTGTTTTGGGTCTGCACATAGCCAAACTCATTTTTTATGAGAGGTTAGGTGGGTACCCCTCTATATTAGATGTGTTGAGGATATTCCTTGCGATAATATTTGAGTTATACTTTTTGTCCTATTTTACTGTTTGTCGTTGTCCACTCGACATACGACATCTGGTGCAACCCAAAGTCAAAAAGCATATATGTCGGTCATAGTACCAAAAACTACGATTTTGTGAACATCTGCTTGCCCATTATTTGTTATAAATCCTCAACACTGGGTTCTGCATCCTGGTGCAAAAGAAAAAGGAGGTCATCGATTATTTCATACTCCACAAAGGGTAAAGGCAAGTTGTGCTTAATCACTGTCATTGCAAGCTTCTCGCGATACTCGCCTTGATCTAAGACAGGTAGTCACATATTTTTGGGCTATTCATTTTGGTTAAAATTAACGTGACGTAACATATTGCTTCTACCAGATTTTTCTTCTGTGAGATAAACTTAATCACACTTCCTACATTTTTCCCCATGTTTACTATTTTCACTAAGAGACAATTTCTCAAAGTATCCCACGCCACAAAAGTAGATCACTTACCTCTCGAAGTAACAGTAGAATTTTGCGCACTATTTTCTACCATATAATACATTTGAATGGTGACATAGAACTACATGATTAACTGAATAAGAAATGTTTCATACGATGTATATTTTATAATAGAACCACGGGAATGATTAAGCTTTATTTGTGGGATTTAAGCATGAATATTTATGCATCTTAAATCCTATATCCTACATCTCCTCTACAGGGTAAGGGTCCTATCCCATTCGAAAATACATACTTCTATATTGTACATAATGGCTCATTTAATGTTCTAATCTGAAAAAATTTCGGCAGCATCTTCATATAGTTCTTCAAGTACACGACTTAAAATGCAAGTGTTTTTGTGTTATTTAAGTTTTTCAACCAAAATAACACACAACACTAGATCAATATAGTATGTACCGAGAGAACATAAGTATATAATAACATCAAATTTTTTTAGAATATCACATGCATGACCACTATGTAAACTACAAAAATTATGCATTTCCAAACTTTCTGAAATTGGGATAATTCAAGAGATTTCATCACATTCATAATGAAACCTCTTGAACGGGCTAAGGCTTCTCTAAATGCATTCATGAAACTCAATTTAAAATCTAAAAAACATTAATTTAATTATTTTAAGTTACTTAAAATATTAACACTTTAGACATCTTAATGAAAATTTTAAACATTAATATTAATATCTAAGAGATTATTTATTATGATTGTTGACGTCCAAAAATTGAGACAACAAATAATAGATAAATTAATAAAGAGAGAAATAATAATAATAATAATAATAATAATAATAATAATAATAATAATAATAATAATAATAATAATAGAGAATGGGGATGAGATACAAGGAAAATACGATGAATTTTACGTGGTTTGGCCCCTTAAGGAAACCTACGTCCACGGTGTTGCTAGGTTTTTATTGCACTGTTGCCAAGGTTACAATTAGGGTTGCTGTTACAACTCGATGATTGAGAGGATTCCAATAAAAGTCCCCTTCTTAAGTGGATTTGTGCCCTATTTACAGGTGATTCATGGAGAATTACAAGAGGGCATGTGGATTGCCTTTATAATTTAGGCAGTTACACCCGAAGATACATGTTTACCATAATAACAAACTAAAGCGCCTTGAATCATGGGCTGACTTTGTGGATAAGTGAATGGGTGATTAATTTACAATGATCACGTTCTTATATTCCCACGTGATGAATGTGGGTTCAGTGTGTAGGCGCCCATAGGAGCATATGGTGTGTCCAACTTTATATAAACGGATGTGACATCTGTCAAGCAGGTTGGCCGAGCAGATTATTACTGAGACGACCTCATTTTGGAGTGGAGCCATCCGCATTTATTAATTCCATTGTCACTTGGAATTTATTCACCTTTAGACTATATGGGTATAACATAAAGCCCCTAAAATATCTTGCATGAACTCTTGAAATTTAATGCAGGGTGAGTGGATGAGGTGTTACATGTTGCTCATATCAATACCTTTGTGGTCGGCTCACTTTGGGTCGGCCTAGGATGAGCAGATTGCCTTTAAGGTTTTTTAAAAAATTTCAAGTACACGTGTCCAATAGTAAAAGCATCTTTTTTGTAATGATAGCGACGAGACATGTTACTGATACTCCGTACCGCCGTTTTATTTCTATAGATTTGCTGATGGTTAGTCTGCTTCATCTTTTCACTCCCTTTTTTAAAAAGTATAAATTCACGCCACATATCTCATATTCATCACTAAGATACTTGCATAGAGTTGAAGAGAGATAGAAAGAAAGACATTCAAGCATTACTCTGGTATTTTTGTGAGATCAATCCTTTTGCCACCAAAAGTATTTATGTGGTTCCTTCCCTGTTTTTCATAGCTTACCTCACCATTAATTTATTTCAACAGGTACGCCTTCCTTATTTTAGCAAGGATTTCTCCTTGTTTTAGCTAGGGTTTCTTCGTTCTTCAATTTATTGGCTGGTATTTTGCTGCTGTTTGGAGATCATGGCGTTAGACCACCATTAATCTGGTTGGCCTAGGTTTAGGGGATAGTGATAAGAGTTCTTATGAGTTTTTTTGCACACATCCAAAGAATTTACAACTTTATTTGTGAACTTGAGTCAGAGTGCCCTAGTATCAATGAAAGGAGGTTTCCCCGCCCTTTACGGGTGGTTAGATCGAAGGAAGAGCCTGATCACCCTCTTTATATACCTTTGACTCCCTCTAGTTGTGGTTATTTTGTTGATCCTAGGGTTCCTTACATTTCTTCTCCTGTTTTAAACACTTCTTCTATGGTCCCCGTTATACCTCCTTCCATTGAGGGTGATTGCATGAATACCATCTCTATGGATCCCATTAACCCTGATTCCATTTTTAAGGAGGTCGCTACTGATAGGACTGAGGATATTAGGCCCAAAAGTGTTGGTCCCTATTCGTCTGCTTTCCCTTCCGATGGTTCCCATGATGAGGCTACGAATGAGGATAATGAGGATCCTGTTGGGTCCTCTAATACTTATAATCCTCTCGAAACTGATACTCAATAGTATCAGTGTACTATCACATAAGAGGAGCTTGATGTGATGAGAGAGAAATTCACCCTTCCCATAATCATCCAAACTATACTGACTAGTGTCTCCGAGAGGTATTATTCTATGAAGGACGTCGAGGAGATTTACCTCCCCTTGTGATCTCTCCAAGTGGAGTTGAGGCTACCTCTTTATCCCACCATTCATTCTATTATGAGGGGTTATGGTATGACTCTAACCCAGCTGACCCCAAATGCCTATAAGACCATACTAGGGGCCATGATGTTTTGGAAACTTAGAACAAGCTTTGATTTGACAAGGGACATCTTCAGATATGTTCACAGTTTGAAAGACAATGCCAAAGCCCCCGAGTATTATTATTTTTTTGCTCAAAAGCCCCAATATAGGATGGTTACCATGGTCCAGACTAGAAACTATAGCTGGAAGGGCTAATATGTGTTCATTAAAGCAGATTGGGAATTTAGGTCTCACAAGCGAGATAGGTCGTGTAGGGTTCCTAGGGAATGGAATGGAACCAACGACATTGGTAAAAACTTTTCCTTCCATTTGATATCTCCCTTTTTTTGGTCATCTTGTCGTTCTGATATTACTATTTTTTTACTTATTTCAGTGAAACGAACCCCCAAGCTTGTAAAGTCTTTGGTTGAACTTGTTGCGACATACTGCGAGAATAAGCCTCCTAAGTTTAAAGATTTGTTTTGTGTTGAGAAATTTATTACTGTCGGGTACCATACTCCCCCTGGTGGTCATGCCCCGTTAGAGTTTGAGGTGCTTTTGGAAGGTTGTGTGGCGCAGGAGACCCATCTTGAGACGGGCGAGCAATATATAGGTGGGGAAAGAAACTTTCAGGCAGGCAAGTTATACTGGCGCTCCACTTTTTATCCTTAAATGCTTTAAGTCTATACACCTATGTCTCTGTTTGTCATTTTTAAGTGTAGATGAGCATCCATCTGAAGTGACATTAGGGATGGCTCCTCGTCCCATTGATCGCAAAGCCCTAATAATGGCTAGGTAAAAAAGAGTGGGTGCTAGCTAGAACAGTCTGGGGCCAAGTAGGCTACTGCTTCTAAGATAGTCGATCAAGCTATTCATCAGCAGGAGGTTGAAGTTGCTACCAAGGTGAATGATAAAGCCCCCATGCATCCTTCAGTTAGAGACAAGAGATCTCGGGATGAAGAGGTAAATAGACAGCCTTTGCGTATACTATTAAGGAGACTTGGTCGTACTTTTGATCCTGGTCATGCTTCTGGTTCAGGTCACACTTCTCGATACGATAAGGCTCTTAAGTTTGAGTTTGATCTTGAACGTAAGGTCAACTATGAAGACTTGAAGGCCGACGAGGACTCTATTTTTTACCATGCTAAGAATGCCATTGATCTGCTTGGCTATCGCAGTCATGCTAGGATTTTGAGTTCCTAAGATGACCCAGATTTCCTGTGGAATTTAATGCTTTATAGACTGTTAATGGTATGAGTCTCTCTTAAACTATTTATTATAACTTAGTGTTGATCTTTGTGTCTTAATTACATTCCCTTATTTGTTCTCCAGGCATCCATAGCCTGTACTATTTTACGAGAGAAGTGCTTGGTTGACCATGGAGCCTACAATGAGCTAGCCAAGGAGAATAAGACATTAAAAGTCGGGTACGATAATATCTCTAGTGAGCTGAAGAAGAGATATGAGCAGTTAATGGCGAGGACTAAGGACTTGAGTTAGGTGGAAAATGAGAACACCACTCATAAGGAAAAATCTAACACTGATGAAGCTAAGATTAAGAGTTTAAATGAAGCTCTTGCCTTTGAGCGAGAGAAGTTTAAGAAGGAAAAATTTGCCCTTACTGTTAAGGTTACAGGTTGCTCGGGTTTTCCTGGAGTAGTAGTTGTTGAGGCCTATAAGTCCTCAATAAAATTCAACATGGAGTGACTGGGTTATTTTCTTGATGGGTATGAGGAGGTGAAGAAGATGATGGCAATATATTTTCCTGATATTGCCGAGATGGTGAATGAATGGCACGGAGATGATGAAGAGGCTGCGATCTTGGCCAGTGAGGAAGGTGATGATCCTCCAGCTGATGGTTCTACGCCTGATTATGTTTGATGGAACTTCTATAGATCTTTTCCTTATATTATCTTGTATTTGTCGAGTATCGATTTTGTATTTTTGGCACAATATGTATACAACTATTTTTGTGGGTTACATTCATTTCTCGTTATTTAAATATGGTTATCAACCTTCTTGCATATATCTTGTTGTTAGACGCTTGTTAAAAATGATAGAACTTATATTCATCTAAATAATATTTGATGCCTTTTAGTTCACGACCGAGGAGGTCATACAAAGTGTTTAGTCCGATCATCTCCTTCGCGACTTATGAGGTGAAGTTCGTATAAGTTAATCTGTTCGCGACTCATAAGGTCATACATTCTTTGGACCAACCACCTCATTCGTGATCTGTGAGGTCGTACGAGGGTTTGGTAAACTTGTGAGAATAAGTTTGTACAAGTTCAACTATTCGTGACCTGTAAGGTCGTACAATTTTTTAGCTGACCGCCTCGTTCGCAACCTGTGAGGTCGTACAAGGGTTTGGCAAACTTGTGAGAACAAGGTTGTACAAGTTCAACTGTTCGCGAATTGTGAGGTCGTATAAGGGTTTGGTCGAGCTTCTTTTTTAAACTCATGAGAATAAGTCTGCACAAGGAGCAAGTATTTTTGTTTCGAGTTTGTCATTTTTGGCAGAATAGTTTAAATATGTTCATTGTATCTTATACCAGAAAGGAATCAATAAAATGAGAGATAAAAACATAGTTTTATTAATTTTGATAGTGTAAGCAACATAAACGAAGTGATTAAAAGATTACTAATAATATTTCCTAAGGTATTCCGAATTCCAGGGGTTATTGAACTGTTCGCCCTCTAGGGTTTCAATTCGGTAAGTCCCAGGCCTCACGATGCTGGTTACCTGGTAAGGCTCGTGCTAGTTGGGCTCGAGCTTGTTATTCTTCTGTATCACTTTCTTGAGGACGTATTCCCCCTCCTTCAAGTTGTTCGGCTTCATTCGGTGGTTGTAGTAATGTGCGGCCCTTTGCTGGTAGGTGACCACCCATAACGCGACATTCTTTATGGCCTTTCCAACAGATTAAGATCTAGTCTTCTTGCCAGATCACTTCTTAGAGAATCAAAATTAAGGACTCTCTGGCTGGGGAGTCCTATTTTAGTAGGGACGACCGCTTCTGTGCTAATGGCGAGCATATATGACATTTCTCCTGTAGCTGTTCATGGAGTGGTCCTGTACGCCCATAACACACTATGGAGTTCGTTAATCCAATTCCATTTTGCGTCGTCGAGTCTCTTCTTGATCCCTGCCAAGATTGTCCTATTGGTGACCTCAGTTTGGCCATTTCATTGTGGGTGCCCCGATGCGGAGTGTAGTTTTCAAATGTTTGACCTAGTGTAGTAGTCTTCAAAGTCTTAGTTATCAAACTACATGCTGTGGTCCGTGATGAATGCGGAGGGCATGCCGTAGCGACATATGATCATCTTCCAAATAAATTAGAATACATTTTCATAAGGCATATCTACCAGGGGCTCGACCTCCACCCACTTCGTGAAGTAGTCCACTGTAACCACTAGGTATTTGTATTGCCTTTTCATCCTCGATAACGGGCCTACCATAACGATTCCCCACATTACAAATGGCCATAGTGATACGATTAGAGTTAATGGGTATCCATGGGAATGGTGGATCTTCGTGAAATTCTGGCATTTATCACATTTCTTTACATAATTTGTACAGTTAACCTTCATGGTCACCCAATAATACCCTTGAGTGGCTATACGATTGACCAACGATCTTTCGACAGAATGGGCTCCGTAACATCCTTCATGCACCTCCTTAATAAGCTTATTGACTTCCATTGGGTGGATACACCTCAATAGTGAAATAGTGTACCCTCTTCTGTATAGTACTTCTTCTTTCATCACATACTGAGTTGCCTTATATTACAGCTTTCTAGCTTCGTTCGGATATGCGGGGAGTTTGCCATCTTCAATGTATGGTCGTATGAGGTCCATCCATAATGGTCCCAGATTTACCTCAATTATTCTTAAACTGTCCTCCTCAATGATCCTATGTGCTAATAATTTAATTGGTATCGTCCTTCGTAAAGACGTTCTTATCGCCAAGGCTAGCCTGGCCAGGGCGTTTGTTCGGATGTTCTCTTATTTAGGAATCTTTACTATTTTTGCCTCCGCGAACCTTTCCAATCTTTACTGTACAATGACCAAGTACTTTGCCTTAGACTCCTCCCTAGCTTCGTAGACCCATAATATCTGGTTGACAACTAGCTGGGAGTCGTTATGTACTGAAATGTGGTTAGCTCCCATGGATGAAGCTAAACTTAGCTCGACAATAAGAGCCTCATATTCTGCTTCGTTGTTGGAGGCTTTAAATTAAAAACGCAGAGCATAATCTACGTCTATCTCATCTGGCATGGTGATGATAATGCCCGCACCACTTCCTGCTAAACAAGATGATCTATCAACATATAACTTCCATATATCATTGTTTTGGTCGAAGTCTGCTTCTTTCATTTTGTCGAACATAAAAAGCTTATGATGGGACTCGTCACATTTCCCCTTAGCCTCTTTGAGGGATCTCTCTCCCTTGGGAGTCTTCCCGATGCCGCTAGAATCTATGGTCTCCTCGAGGAGGACGGTTCATTATTAGGAATCGAACTCTCTCCCGAGGGAGTCTAATCAGATGAATTCTCCTCATAGGTGAACTCAATAATGAAATTCGGTAACACTTGCCCTTTTATCACAGTCCTTAGTTCGTACTGTATATCATACGCACCCAGTTTAACCGCCCAAGCCATGAGCCAACCGGATTTCTCTAATTTTTATAGGGCTTATTGTAAGGGCATGTATGTGTTGATCACAATGGTGTAGGCTTTGAAGTACTATTTTATCCTTCGTGAAGCTTCTTTCAACGCCAATGCTAATTTTTCCATTCGTGGGTATTGAACTTCAGCTCCTTGATACGCTCTGCTGGTATAGTAAATTGGTTTTTAGACTCCTTGCTTCATTAGTGCCGAACTAACAGCAGATTCGGATACTGCGAGGTATAGGTAGAGTTTTTCTCCAACAACTGGGCGTGATAGAAAATATGGGGAATCCAAGTAACACTTCAGCTCTATGAACGCATTTTCACATTCTTCATCCCATTCTAACGACTTTCTTAACAACTTAAAGAAAGGTAAACACTTATTAGTGGCTCTAGAAATGAACCTATTAAGTGCAACCACTCGCCCAGTTAACCTTTGCACGTCCTTCTTCATTGTGGGAGATTTCATGTTGAGCAAAGCCTAAACCTTGTCTGGGTTAGCTTTAATACCTCGCTGATTGACGATAAAACCTTGGAACATGCCTTTTTTTCCCGGAAAAATGCATTTGGCGGGTTTCAGGTTTATTTGGTACTTCTTCAACTTGTCAAAGGTCTGCCTGAGGTCTTTAATATGGTCGGTGGCTACCTTGCTCTTAGTGAGCATGTCGTCCACTTAAACCTCCATGTTGACTCCAATTTGGTCTTCAAAGACTTTGTTTACCAGTCGCTAGTAGGTGGCTACTATATTTTTAAGACCGAATGGCATAATATTATGATAGTAAGTACCTCTATGGGTTATAAATGACGTATTTTCTCTATCGGAAGGCTTCATCTTGATCTGGTTGTAATCGGAGTACGCGTTCATAAGGCCAAGGAGCTCGTGGCTCGTAATGGCATCAGTTAGTTGGTCAATCCGTGGTAGCGAGAAATAATCTTTTGGACATACCTTATTCAGATCGGTAAAATCGATGCATATCCTTCATTTGTCGTTCTTCTTACGCACCATTACCACATTAGCCAACTATTCTGAATATTTGACATCGTCAATAAAGTTAGCTTTCTGCAGCTTTTGGACCTCTTCCTGGACGACAAGATTCTTGTCGGCGTAAAAAACCCTCCAATTCTATTTAATCGACATGACTTCTTCCATCACATTTAACCTGTGGCGCATAAAGTCTAGATCTATACTAGGCATGTCTTCATTGCTCCACGCGAACACATTCTTGCGTTGCTGTAGAAATTTTATGAGCTCTTGCTTCAAAAGTGGGCTTAAGAACGATCCAATTTGGTTGGATGGTCGGCGTCAAGTGGGGCTATTTCAATCTCCTCAACGGGCTGCCCGTTGGCCAATTTTGCTTCGTCGTGAGGATTAATAGTTTCGATATGATAGGTGGTCTTCAACTTCTTCTGCTCTTCCTGGTCTGTTGAGATGAAATAACACTCACGCGCTACCTTCTGATTACCTTTGATAACTCTTACTCTGAAGTGGTTTAGGAACTTTAGGAATTGATGTACTGTAGATGGGACGACTTCAAACTTCTTCAGGACGATCCTTTCGAATATCACGGTATAGGTTGAAAGTATATTTTTATCGAGTACGAATAAGCAAATTTTCTCTGTTCGGCTGATCGACCAAGTGCCCACCATGACTTTTAGCTCCACCGTTCCCATTGGGTACATCTTTTCACCTAAAACCCAATTAGGGGCTGATAAAAAGGTGTTAGTTCTATATCCTGAAGCTTCAACTTTTTATAATAGTTGTAGAACATTACATATGCGGAGCTGTCGTTATCCACAAAGATCCTGGCCACCTATCCTTTTTGGATGACCATGATGACGACCAGAGGATCATCACGGGGGTACAATACCCCAGGCAAGCCGTCTTTTGAACAACCGACGATTAGTTTATCCTTGTTAATTTTGAGGGGTCGTTTATCCAAATTAGCTGTCAGGTTAACCTGCGTATGTGCGCAAGCTTGGGCCTCGTTGAGGTAGGCTTTTATTTCATCAGGGTCTTTTCCTCAATAACACCCCATCCTACGATGAACTGAGAATCAAAAGATATTATGCCGACGTCGCGCAAGGGTTCCTTAGGTTTTTAAGGGACATCTAGGTCGTCGTCTGAGTCATCATCCCTCTCCCTCTTCTTATTGTTCGCCAATCGGCAGGGCGATTCTGATTATGTCCTGGATTGACTCTTTTTAAGATTTGATCGATCATTTCCATCCACATATTTGGACAACTTGCCACTCCTGATTAAGCCCCCGATCTCAATCTTCAAGGCTATACAATTATCTGTGTTGTGACCTTGATCCATGTGAAATTTATAGTACTTGCTTCTATCCCTCCTGTTTGCCGAAATCTTTAATTTTTCTGGCCACCAGAGGTCTTTGCTTTCTTATATTTCCTACAGGATGTGGTGGACGCCAACTGTGAGAGGCGTGTATTCGTCGTACTTCCTTAGTTTGTTAGCCTTCTTATTCTTCTGCTCTTATTTGCCGACGATTTTGCTAGCTAGTGGCTTAGGGCTGTGAGATTCTTTGGCTGCCATTGCTTCTTCGGTGTTCATAATCTTCCCTTATTTGGCCAACAGTTTAGTCATAGTCTTGGGTGGCTCCTTAGTTAATGCCCAAAATAACTTCCCTCGTCACAATCTGCTCATCAGAGTTGTTATAGCGGTGGGCTCAATGTAACCCACCACTTCCAGCGTCTCAGTGTTAAACCAGGTGATATAATCACAAGTGCTCTCATATGCTTTTTGGTGAACACCGAGCAGATAGGCAAATTATTTCCCTAGTTTCGCACCAAAGCAAAAATTGCTAACAAACTGGTCGGTCAGTTGCATAAATTTTTTATTTGCCCTCTAGGAAGACTGTTATACCAGATTTGGGTAAAGTAAGTTATGGTGATCGAGAATGCTCGACATCTCATTTCATCTGGGATGGAATAAATGTCCACAATGGCCTAGTATTATTCAATATGCAAAATGGGATCCGTGTTCCTATCGTACTTCGGCGTGATGATCGGTGGCTTGAATTTTATTGGTGTGGGATACACCACAATAGAAGAGATGAAGGGGGGTTATTTTGTGAAATCCCTCTTCAGGGGGTTCTTTGACTTGGCCATCTCTCTCATGCAGTCCTTCAGGCGCTGGATGAATCCTTTTCATAGTTGGTTATCACCTTAGGTATTGCCTTAATTTGGCTTTTCTACTCGTCCTTGGCTCTCGGTTGAGCTCTCTTCCTTGGAAGTTTGCTCGGCTTCAGCCAAGGCTCTAGCAGATCAACAAGAGCCTCTAATGACGGATTTGCCTAATTCATTCCTCCGGGAGTAGTTGCACGAGGCCTCCATTGCTTACCAACGATTACAACGTGGGTCCAGTCGATAAAATATTGAGCCCCTGCTCAGCCTTTCAAGCACACTAGGGCACTCCTTTGAGTATGAATGGTCCTCAAAATGGTTGGGCAAATGGATGAAGGAGGTGGCTCCCAAGCAATAGGTTCGGTCCCGTTATGATCCGGTCCGTTAGGAGGAATTGGTGTTTCTATAGGATCCCAGGTATAGCCTATTGGGATTCTCTATTGCTTGCCTGCAGTACTCCTGATTCCGCTCTTTATGAGGCGTTAGGGGAAGTTATCCCTCGCCGCTCCTAGTTACCTAGGGTCCAGGGGTTGCGACATTCGGATTGGGTTGTGCTTGTATTTCCTAGAGGGTGTATGTCAACTGCCCGACACTTTTTTGCATCGCCTATTGCCCTTTAGCCAGGCTCAACAGTATGCTGTGTAGATCGCCCTCCGTAGTAGGGGTGGACGGTGTCTGAACTTCCGCCATGCGTTTACTCTCGGGGTTATCCGCCATTCTAGATTATCTCAGCTATGCATTTGAGAGAGTGGATTTGGGGAGGAATCACGATGGCTTATTGCGAGATTCCCATAGACAGCTCCAATTTGTTGACATCTAAAAATAGAGGCAACATATAATAGATAAATCAATAAAGAGAGAAATAATAATAATAGAGAACGAGGATGAGAGCTAGAGAAAACACAATGAGTTTTACGTGGTTCGGTGCTTTAAGGAAACCTACGTCCACGGTGTTACTAGGTTTTTATTGCACTGTTGCCAAGGTTACAATTAGGGTTGCTGTTACAACTCGATGATTGAGAGGATACCAGCGGAAGTCCCCTTCTTAAGTCGATTGGTGCCCTATTTATAGGTGATTCACGGAGAAATATAAGAGGGCAGGTGGATTGCCCTTATAAGTCGGGCAATTACACATGAAGATACATGTTTATCATAATAACAAACTAAAGCACCTTAGATCATAAGCTGACAGTGCGGATAAGTGAGTGGGTGATTAATTTGCAAAGGTCAGATTCTTATATTCCCACGTGATAATTGAGGGACGTTCAGTGTGTAGGCGCCCATATGAGCATATGGTGCGTCCAACTATATTTAAACGGATGTGACAGCTGTCAAACAGGTTGGCCGAGCAGATTATTACTGAGACGACCTCATTTTGGAGTGGAGTCAAACAAATTTATTAATTCCCTTGTCACTTGGACTTTATTCACCTTCGGGACTATATGGGTATAACAATGATATTAACTTTTTTTTTATCTTAATTCAACTAAATATCAAGAATCCACTAATTTAATTGTTCGAAGTTAATTAAAATATTAGCAATATAGGCATATTAATGAAAATTCTAAACATCAATATCACGAAATTTTCAATAAAATGAACAAATATCAAGAGCCCATTTGACTTTCATACTATATATTGAAATTTTAAAAAAAATGAATAAATATCAAGAACCCATTTGATTTATGATATACAAATCCTGAAATCATAACAAGGATCCATAAATTTTCAGAAAAAAGAGCTTATACAGTCCAATAACATTTTCATATATAACTAAATTTATAAATTGTGAAACATCCATAAAAATGAAATAAAAAAAATCTACGTATAAATCCGAAATATACCTATTGTGTAAAAGACTTTTACTAAAAGTTAAATAAAGAGCTGTAGCCACCGGTTTTGACCCAAGCTTCCTCAATTTTTGATCTATTACGTTGGACCTACAAAATGAGACAACCTCCATGATAATAAGTTCGATTTTGTGTCGGTTTGAATGGTTTTGCACGGATTTGCAAGATTTTGACGTTGAGGGTTTAGATGAATTTGATCTAAGTTTTTTTAAGGTTTCGATTAAGAGGGTTCTGATCTAAGGGCTTTTACGATTTTGATATAAGGTTTCTTTAAAGTTTTGAGAGAGAGGAGAAGCCGTAGGTTTAAAAGAGTGAGCTAGTTAATAAAATGTATTTTATAGTAAAAAAGTAAATGAGTTATTAGGTTTTAACTTAAGTTACTTCTCTAACACGTACAGACCCGTGGTTAGACCTGCGAGTTACCCAACAACTTCATTTCCTTGAGTTGTTTAAACGCACTAAACATATCAATTGGGTCCAAAACAAATTTCGTGGATGGGTTTTGTGCAATTTTCTGAAAAAAAAAGGTCATATTGACGGCCCTACATGTAACCTAACCAAAATCGACCAATGCATAAGTGAAGTGTACCCAATATCTCAAGAGCTCGGGCTGAATGTTATTGGGCGATCATAGTATAGAGCCCATTCAGTCAAAGTATTATTTTGGCCGTTGTGTTGCGGAGGCAAAGGCCCTTAAGTCCAATCTCGTGCTTTAAATAGCAGCTATCATTAGGGTTTCACATTTCGCTTTTCTAGGGTTTTGGAGCGGAGGTCTCAGGAATAATAAGCAAACACCAGCAACAGCCATGGTACTCAAGTAAGTCTTATGTTTCTCTCTCTATATGTTGGTCTATATATATGCAAATCAGATCATTGTTGAAGCTGTGAATGAATATTTGGCTTGATAGTTACCATTCACAAATTTTTGTTTATTTTGTTATATTTACAAAGTTTGAGGATGAAATTAT
This sequence comes from Sambucus nigra, assembly GCA_949130495.1. Taxonomy (NCBI): domain Eukaryota; kingdom Viridiplantae; phylum Streptophyta; class Magnoliopsida; order Dipsacales; family Adoxaceae; genus Sambucus; species Sambucus nigra. The sequence goes on along the minus strand of OX422208.1, from coordinate 526,271,924 downwards.
GGATGCAAATATACGTAATTGTGACTGGTAACATATGAAACATATTAGATACATATCCAATTTCTGTTTAACTAGATACAAGAGCTGTCTGAAATGGATTCCTTTTGCTAAAACCCCAGCTTACAGAATATGAATTGTATAAATGCTAGCTGGTTCTTGGATGATAAGTAATGTTACAAAACTGTGGTCAGCTACATTGCAAGTAGCTTCCCAGTCTCATAACGTGGCTTTAAACGTTGAGTGCTCGTTTAGTTTGAGTTTTTGTGGTTTCTGTGAATCTTAATTGTTAAATTTACAATTACAGTTTGAGCACTAGAAAAGGAACTCAAATTATGCAATTCAAACTTTTAACATGAAATTATAAGAGGCATCTCTAACTGTACCAATCTGGGATTCGCGGAAACCACAACAAGTCAGTGGTCTAGATAGATGAAGGGGTTGCTTGTTTGCTCATTAGTAAATTATGGCCTATTTGTGGTTTGAAAGATGTCCTGTGGTGCTACAGCTGATTAATATATCTGTTTTCAGTAGGAATAGGAAGCAAAGGTGTTCCCGAATGATGAGAGAGTTACTTGTGTGGACACTAGCACATTGGTTTTCTTTCTATGATTCAAGTTCCTTTTTGGTTTGAGCGTTTCATTATTTATTTGGAATTTTAGACTCCTCCCCTCATTTAGGATTTCAGCATTTGCTTAAAATTATGGAGAGGAATCTAGGATTACGAATTAGACACATTAACAATAAATCTAAGGTTTAAATAAAGGAGAGTATATGGAATTAATATTACTAGTTCTTTTCCTGAAAGTTCAATTGGATGAACACTAAATGTACAAGAGAACTTAAGGACTCCCATTACTCCCTCCAAGAGGGGTTGGAGTTGGCACTAATGCAAGAGAAGCTCGTCTTTGAAGTAATTTGAAATAAAGTGATGAATTATGTTTAGTTGCTAAAATCAACAGGGTCATTACATTCACTATCACAATGGATGAAATGTGATACCAAAGGAGAACTAGTTGAAATACTGAAAGGCAGCCACTGTGACATCAGTATAGTCAACTTGATTTTGCATAAATGGAAAGCGAGTTTGGGAGACCATGTGTCTTTTGCTTTGCCTCATCTGGTATAGCTGTGAAATCAACAACAATTTAATAAGTTCTGTAAACTTCTCATCATCGATGAAAGGCTTGTTGGAAATTCAATCAGATTGATGCAGGTGAGTCTGCAAGTGTAATTATCAACATATAGCCCTTAAATTACTGGTCTTACGGAATTCATAAATTGGGTAGTTGAAGTGGAACAAGATGTAATGATGATTCATATAAATTACACCTCTTGAGAAATCAGTAAATTGTGTTGGTTATAAAAAGCTGTACTCAGGATTTAGGTTGACTAAATTGTTTGGCATTTGGCAACTTGTGTTGTATGGTTTGCCATGCAAAAGTACTGCCACGATGCGTCCAATCAGTCTTTCAATGATGCTAAATTCATTTCCTTACTTTTCAATTCCATGTTTTTGCTACATTTTTTAATTCTATATAAGTATTAGTGTAACAGTGAGCAGCCACAGCATTCTAAATCTCAAATTATTTCTTGTTGTCATATCAGGACAGAACTCTGTCGTTTCAGTGGGGCTAAGATTTACCCAGGGAGGGGGATCAGATTTGTTCGTTCAGATTCTCAGGTAAGTTTAAGATGCACATGAAGCACCTGTAAATTGGTTTCATGAATTTTCATTGTGGATGTACTAAATATTAATTCCACCAGGTGTTCCTTTTTCTCAATTCCAAATGCAAGAGGTACTTCCACAACAGACTCAAGCCTTCCAAGCTTACTTGGACGGCCATGTACAGGAAGCAGCATAAGAAGGTGAGTGATATTTGGCATTGCGAATCTTTCCTTTTACTGTAAGTTTGCCTCTTTAAGAACATTTGTAAAACCTGGCTGAGCCTGATTGCATTTAAAAAAGTCAGACCTATTCATTAGGTCATTTCTAAGATTATTTATGTGACTAGAAATGGGATGATCAGTAATTATCTCTTCAAATACTGTATAGAGCCCCAGAAATTAACAGATGACCCAATTCAGATTGAGGCTCAGAAGCCTTCAGATCTAATTTGATTTGAGAAAACTATCTGGTATCTGGTGCCTACATGTCTGTTATACCTGATTCAATGTGCCTGTAATTTTGACAATAATCAGGATATTGCCCAAGAGGCCGTAAGGAAGAGGCGTCGTACCACCAAGAAGCCTTACTCTAGGTCTATAGTGGGTGCAACCTTGGAGGTTATTCAGAAGCGAAGAGCTGAAAAGCCTGAAGTTCGTGATGCTGCCAGGGAGGCTGCTCTACGGTCTGTTTCTCGATCTATTTTCTTTGTTTTTTATTTGATCACTCTCTTGTACCGAATTGTTGCATAGCATTCCTAGACGTTGTCATGAATACCCTGACATAACAATCATGTTATGTCGGGGAAGATCCAAATACAGTTCATATATTTAATTTCAAGTATTTTCTTATTATCTTTTATGCAGTGAAATCAAGGAGAGGATCAAGAAAACAAAAGATGAAAAGAAGGCAAAGAAGGCAGAAGTGATGGCTAAGTCTTCGAAGTCTGGAGGCAAGAGTAATGTGCCCAGGAGTGGTGCACCCAAGGGTGCTAAACTCGGAGGTGGTGGTGGAAAGCGTTGAACTTTCTGTGTGTTTTTTCCGGAACAAGTATAGAGTGATAGGTTTCATTCCGATTTGATATCGCTTGAAGCCTTTGTTTTGCTCATCTTTCCTATGGTATTTGGCAGTCACTGTTTAAAATGAGAAATTTTAGTTCAACAGAATTTTACGCAATGGTATTACATTATTTTGGTTTACTTATGCACAAAGTAGTAGGAGTGGCTTCATGTCTCCAAAATCATTCTGTTGCACGTGGTTCAACTTTAATTTCACCATTGTTTTAAATTTATTTCATCTTTAATCTCTAAAACAAAGCAACTCTTTGTGGTAGAAAGAATTAATCTAGGTTTTGAAGTCCGACAGTTGAAATCTTTTGTCAATGAAAACAGTGTAAGTTGTAAGGAGCACAATTTCTAAGCAATTTACATAAATTTTGCCAGAAAGTTGTTATTAGTGTAAGTTGTATACTGGATCATGGAGGTGCATGGTCAAGTGACAAGGGGGAATTTTTTTTTCTTTAATAAAAGACATGCCAAATAGCTTGCTCGCCCAAAGTTATTGCATTTTGGGCTAAAATAAGGCAGGCTGGATGTCTTACCTTTTACAAAAGAGAAATTGATCTGTGACCCGATATTGCCTTCAGCATTATTGCCTCTGTAAATTACCCCTACTTTGTTGAAAACAGACATTCTACAGCTTATATGGCGAGAATAGGCTTTTTATCCTTTACGACATTGCTACAGTTATGCTGCCATTGCTAGCTTGAATAATTGCTCCTATGCCAATGCTGACATAGCCTGCAAAAGTTGCCACATCATAGTTTACATTGCAAGTGTTGATTTTCGGCACTTCCCAATGGGGGTGTGCAAAAAAATCGACAACTCGAATAATCGAACCAAATTGACCTTTGTGGGTTGGGTTGGTTCGGTTTTTTTTCTCCATGGGTTGGTTCTGGTTCAAAAAAATTGAGAACCGAAGTGTTCGGTTCGGTTGTTGGTTTTATACCTGAACCAAACCGAACTGAGAACCGAACCCATGGAACCGAACCAAAAAATCGAACTCAAGAACTGATCCCAAGAACCACCCCGAGAACTGACCCATGAACCTGAACCATTAACCATAATCATGAACCCGAACCATTAACCAACCTGAGAACCAACTCGCAAACCAGAACCATTAACGAAAATCGCGAACCACGAACCCGAACTGCAAACTAGAACCACGACTCAAACCGCGAATCAGAACCGCAACGAGAATCATGAACCGACCCGAACCAAACCGAGAACCGATGGTTCGGTTCTGAACCAAACCGACCAATTTCGGTTCTGGTTCTGGTTCCAAAATCACGGAACCGATCAATTTCGATTTTGGTTATGGTTCTGGTTCTGTAGTGGAACCGAACAGAACCATGTGCGCACCCCTACTTCCCATTGTGACACGCTATTGTTTCTCTTTGACCACACTTAACGGCACTCCTGAAAGATGGAAATAGCTTTGCTCATAATTTGTCTAGCATTTAACACTTTTTTATTTCCCTCATAAACCCGCAAAATTGTGCTCGCCAGATCGAAGTGGTTTTGTGGTAGCGCTGTAGCTAACATGTATATCAGTCTTGAGGACCTCCCTTTCCATCCAGTAACAGCTCCCGGTTGAGTGCGCATAATTTTAACACTTCAATGGCTACTCGACATATCATGAATATGTGAATTCATTGTCTTGCGTCGACTTGCACAAACAATACATTGGAGACTTGGGATTCATCCTTTTTTGAATTTTTTTTTGCAGTTGGTAAGAAGTTTGAATATAATCGATATAAAAAATGTTTTATTTTATTTGGTAAAATTCCTTTCCATATATCCTTCCAACTTGTCTCTAGGGGATAGTGTGGGCATCTCATATCTTGGCCGACCTTGTTTTTCTCCTAATTCCCATGCTATTTTATAATAAGATATATAAAAGTTAACAATGTTAACTGTAAATTTTAATGAAAGAAGAAATTGAGAATGAAAATAACATGTAGATATTCTATTTATATTTATTTCAATTTATATTTATTAGGCATGTCACAAAATAGGGAATGTTTTGAATGCAGTTCAAAAAGGTAGAGAAACTCCAATAAATACTAATTTGAAAGTTCTGTAAAAAATACTACAAGGAAAACTTAACATGTGGAAAGTTCTAGTTGTGAAATAAATATATACAGATAACACAGTCTTCAAACAGTTTTACAATATGTATTTTATCATAGATTTTTCAATCATCACCCCTCTATATGTTCTGAAATTCAAACATCTCTCACATAAGCTCCAAATTATGATATCATATGATGCATTAATTTTCTGACCCCCATCCGAACCCCATATATCCCAATTATACAAACACAAGAAATAAACATTTGACTAGACACCACACTATTACATAAGCATAAGCATGTAGTTACACACCACTCTCATCAATACATACTCTAAATGAGTTATACTAACTTACCTCTGTTACTGAAAAACTTTTTGGAGATACCTAAAAATGAGAAAAATTAATTTGACTTTACACATAATTATTCAAAAATACAAAGACTCATGCTAATTACTTCTACTAATTCTATCAATGTAGGCATGTCATATTAGTTTATGTCAAGAAAAATGTATTTTTGATCAATGAGTAATAATTTGTTCAATATGTAATTATAAGGACATACAATCATTTGGTTATGAATTTTCAGATTTGTGAGTCTACGGTCCTATACACAACTCTTTTAATTTTAGTCCGTTACGTCGTACGTAAAACATAATATGGTTTGACTGTCCAAGTTTCTTAAACAATTTTGCAATAAAATGGAATCTTATAAATGTATAATTATGAACTAATTTTGTAAATATATTTTAGGGATCATTTTGACAAAAAATGTATAGATTAAGGATTACCTTTGATTATGCAATTGTGTGAATTAGTTTGTTTTTCAATGATTTGGTGAGAGTAGGAAGCCTCCACTTAACGAATCTTGAAAATTCACACGATTTTGTTGAAGTCATCACTGTTGTGTGTTCACAATACCAGCCCCTTAGATGAATTCATTACAAAAAATTAAATTCCCATGATATTGAACATCTATATATAGATAAATAATTTAGTTTGTTCCCTACCAAAAGTAAGATTACATATTCGAAAATCTTTTTTGGCTCTTTCTCATAATTCCTATAAACTGAAGACATTAAACTTTCAAGTATTGGCACCGTCAAGCTCAATTTTCTCATGCCTTCTAAATCCGGGGCACACCGTTTCATTATATTTCATGTTGAAGTGAAAATAGAGTCGCTAACAAGTATAGGCACAATAAATATGCTACGTCCCTATAATCCTATTCTCTTTTCCTTTAATTGCCTCCAATAGTTCGATAGAAATCATCTTTGATGTCATATCTTTGTGGGTTGAAACCTTCTTCGCACGAGTGGTGTGTCTGGTTTATAACCATATCCAAAAATAACTTTCTCATCTCCTATAGGAATACCAAAGATAAAGGAAACATCATATTCGGTAGTCCTTATAAGATGTTTTCCAATCATAAAATCTTTTTCGTTCATTATAAGATTGTATCAAAGTTATCACACTTTTATCAGACTTCCTTCATTATTCTTTTGTTAATTTCTTCTTAAAAAAGAGTTGAATATACCCCTAAAGGAAGTCTTTTTCAGGTCCTTCAAATGAAAATCTTTAAGGTTCGACTATTGTAATAATCTTGCGATTTCTCTAATATTTGAACGAAACTGAATTGATTTTTTTAGAGCAGGTTTTGGCTTCCTTTCTGTCTCCTTATTTTTATTCTCCTTTTCTTTGCCCTTGTTTTCCCTTCACCATCTTTTCCTCTTCCATGATTGTAACATCCTTTTTGACCAACTTTTCTTTAGTAGTTGGAGACTGCTCAAATAAATCTAAATGTAGGTATTTCACTAACTGTGCTATAACTTTTCAGCTTTTCCTACTGACTGTTTTCTGAGGTCATATGTATATGGGCTCTGTTTAGGAGAAACCAACTTATCCTTCAATTTTTGTGAGCTTATTGTCTCTATTCTCATCATTGATCTACAAAATAAAATTATGACTATAAATGATTAGCATCTATATATAAGTTATATGTTAGTTTGAAGATTTAAACTAATTTACTTCAATATAAGAGAAGAAGAAAGAGAATTACTTAATGGACGTGTTTTCCTCAAAATTATGACTTTCTTCAATAAATTTTTTGGAATCGTCACATATTTGCCTTTTGGCCCTAGAGCTACTTATAATAAAAGGTAAGATTATAACTGAATAATATTAAAAATCACATAAATATAATTTAAAGATAGAACAAAACAAAATGAACTAAATTCTATTTAAAAATGTACCTTTTTGAAGTTTCAACTTGTACTGCTTTTATGTTTTGTTTGACTTCTTTTATCTTTATCAAAAGTTTATTTCCAGTGTCATTTTTTAATTTCTTCTCCATGCTTACTATTTTATCTCACTACTTTACACAATATTTGAATATAGAAATTAAAACTGAGATAAAACTATAAAAAAGATTCATATCATCATTATAAACTTTGATAACAATGATAAATTTACCAAACTGTACTCATATGTTCACTATTTTAAGGAAATATTCTAAATATGATGATACAATCCAATTTTAACACATTAATCATGTTATATTATAATCTAGGATGCAAATCAAGGACAAGTCACACAGAATAGATATTGTCAGATAAAATTATAGATATAGGTAATGTGCCATGAATATTAAAGGAGCAAATAAATTTATCTACATGTTCATTACATTAGAGAAAGAACAAATTCATCCAATAATATTTATTATGTTATATATTGACAATGAAAACATTCACTGATCATCAAACATATCCAACTGCTCAATCAATATTGGTTTTCATGTATTATTTATCTTATCTTTACGAAAATTTAGATACATTTGATGTGTGATTTGCCCAATATTGAAATCACGGATAAATTTATATAGACTTTGATACAAGTATTCTACATTCACTTCCAAATTGTTTATAAAATACAATAATTAATTAGATATTGAAATATTAATTTCATTATTAATCATGTAGACTTAAGGAGAACCCTAAATAACAAAATCTAATTTGCATGCATGATTAAAATCTAAAACAACTTTAATTGAAAAAGAACATATGAAATTGAAATTGTAAATTGAAGCTAGGTCACTCAATAATTCGCTGCAAACTATTTGAATGGAGCGCCTATATATTTTTACATTATGATATCAAAACATTGATATATGCAACGTGATCTTTGTTCAATATTCACAAAGAAGATAAATTTATCTATAGGTTCATTACATTGTAAGGAAACGCCAAATTTATTAAAATGTGTATACTATATGATAAATAGACAACATAAAATATAGTGATCATCAAATATATCCAACTGCACAACCACCACAAATTAATTTTGATGTCTTGTATCTTAACTATCTAAGAAAAAATATATACTTATAATATATCATTTGTAACATATTCAAACAGTAGATAAATTTATCTAAATGTTGACAAAAATGTGATACAATTACATCTAAACTGCATTCAGTGATTGTTTATTGAAGTCGACAATGAACAAGAAATTAAAGTTCAATATTCATTATGCAATATGTAGAAATATCTAAGTGTTTAAAAAATAATGTTTGATTTATATTAATGACTTAAGAGGAATTTAACTTTTATTAAAGATTAATTATATGAAAATGAAACTCTAAATAGAATCCAACTAGTACAACAATTAGTCTCTCACTATTTCAATATAAATCGGCTTTTTGTTTAGATTAAATATGAAAAGACTAATATTTAGATATTGTAGGATGAAATCATAGATGCATGTATGCATTCTTTGTCCAACATTCAAAATGCAGATAATTTTATCTACAAAATCAACAATGATCGAATTGCATGCAATATTCAAATCAAATTTACAATAATTAGAAAACTAAACAAATCAAATTGAGTTTAAATCAGATTTAACTCTAAACATTAAGCATATAAAACCTTAACAAACTATTGTGTGTAATAAAATATGAAACCACAAAAACTAAACATATGAAACCCTAACAAACCCTAAGCATATGAAACCATAATTTAAATCTAAGTAAGAGTTTAATTTAATAGAAAGCCTAACAAACTATTGTGCGTAGTATGAACTATAATATAACCATTTAGGTATTGAATCACTTGAAAAATGATGAACTTACCAATGCAAATCCAAAATTAGATGAGCGATTGTTCAAATTTGCCCCAAATGCATTGATGAAGTGTTATACAAATGATTATTAAGGTTTTCAGCATGGAGAGAGTACAAGAATCGAGATCAAAGTGGAGAAAGACAAATTTGAGAAAAACGAGATCAGATTTGAGAATCGAGTGGAGAGTGAAAGGAGATCATATGTTCGTAGGGTGATTTTTGTTATTTTCGAGATCAGAGTGGAGAGAGAAATGGGGTGTTTTTCGTTATTTTTTGTATTTACAGGGGTTGTTTTGGGTTAACAGAATAATTGTATTAGTTCAATCACCGGAAGAGACTGATTGACACCCCCTCACGTGCGTGGGACTTCTCACACTATTAAAGGCGCGTGAGGGACCTAAGAACATATGTCCCTTTTATATATTAGTTTTGTAAATAAGATTATTAATTTTGGACGGATTAGAGAACAAAGCTTTGTTGGAAATTAATGTCAAGTAATGAAATTAATTATTTAATTTCAATTTTATTAAATTTCGAATTTCCCATAATTGTGGTCTTGATAAATATCAGATAATTAATTAGGAATGTGATAAATAAAGATATTAAAAGATTTGGGTAAACCTTATCCATTAGTCACATGATGGTTAGTGGCATTAGTGGGAGACTTGAAAGAGTCCCACCTTGACTAGGATTCCGGCCCTTTTCCCCTTATAAATAGAGGAGCCCTACACCATCTGGGGTTATCTCATAACACACTATTTCTGAGGTGAGAGAGAAACTCCGAGATTCTATTTTGAGTGTAATTTTTTCAAGAAGGGAGATTGATGGACCAATTAATCAAGATTGATCAATGCATTGGACCAAGGTAAGTCTTATTTTTTATCTTTTAGACGTATTTTGTGAAAACATAAAGATCCAAGATCCTTTTATTAAGAACAATTGTATGTTAAAGTTTAATCATATTAATGTGTTCGTGATTAATATTAGGGTGTTCTTAAGAATAATATTATATGTGGTATCAGAGCTCTAGTTTAAGATCTCATGATTTTCCTTATTGATGTTCGTTTATAATGAAATATGTGCCTGAGACTTTCTGCGACATTTTTATTTATGTCATTAAATTGCTTTTGTGCCGGAGACCTTCTGCGACGTCTTATTTCTGCCATTAAATCTCCTCTTAAAGTGTGTCTGAGATTTTCTGTGACGTTTTTCTTCTGTCGCCAATACTCACTGGTGAGAATGAAAGGTCAAAACTTGCTCGGAATTTTACGAAACTGACATGGTCGACTGTAAACGTCGAAATAAACAAAATCCATTGTGCACAATGGGCACCACCTTACTTTTGCGTTTTGACGTCGTTAAGACCCTTAAAATTGCGTTTTTGCCGTTTTTGGTAATAATGTTGACGTCAATATCTCACTCCAAAAAATTGATTTTTGAATTCCGCAAATTGTTTTGAGATCCTGGAGTAATTATCTACATCTCTGTGGTGCTAACTAAAATTTTTTATTTTTGGCAAAAGTTATGATTTTCCCAAATATTATGTATTTTTCCACCACAAGGGTTGTTTTTAATTTTCATGGTTGTTCTAATATTCATCTTATGTATTATTTGGTATTGATGAAAGGGTTCAATATAAAATTTTGAATATTAGATGTATGATTATGTGTTTGACAATAACATTTCGATATATTAGGTTATTGTGCATAATCTATAATTGGTAGTCCAAAGGTCCTAATGTAATTATGAATTGATGGTTCGACAATAATATTTAAATGATATTGGATGGGGAAGACATGAAAGTGTCTTAATCTATAATTGTAAATATTAGATTATTGTGTATGCATTTATATTTGGACCATTAATTATACATTTAGTTTTGAGTATAATATTTTTGGGGCATTGATTTTACATAAATAATGTTTATGACTTCCAGAAAAATTATTTTTGAATTCCGTCGAATATTTGAGTTTCTGGAGTAATTTTCTAACAGTTCCATGATGCTAATTCATTTTTTGAGGAAAAAGTTTATGTTTTCCATATTTCATGTATATTTTATCTAGAACTCTGATAAAACATTGCTCTAATGATCCTATTTTAGTCGAATATTCGTGCCAAACACAGTCCAACATATCTCATATGGTAGGATATTAGACTCACGTTATTGTTAATATTCATATTTTGATGAGTCTCGTGCCAAACACAGGCCAATGATTCATATTGTTGAATATTATGATATTCGTGTTTTAATGAGTCTCGTGCCAAACACAGGCCAACGATTCATGTGGTTGAAAATCAGAATTATTGTTTATTCTAATGCTAGTACTCCCATTAAGTTGAATTAAATGCCAAACACAGGCTACAATTCATATGTGCGGATACTAGATTTATGATTTCGTTGCATGTATGCATATTTAAATGCATGACTTGCAAATTTTGAGACTCATAAGTAAGTATTCATTCAGTTTAATCAAATGCCAAATACAGGCTAAGATTACATGTGAAGATATTATACTTGTAGTCATTTCAGATTATCCTAATGTTTGTATAAGGTTAAATTGAAGCGCAACACATGCTGATATTTGAATAAAATAAACATTGGAATTTTTGCAAATGTTAAATAATTGACATCAATGTTAAAAAGTCATATTTACATATGCCACTAGTATGATAATTGTGATTATAACCGTATTGTGCATTAGTATGACCATGAATGATTTGGGTCAATATTTCTGATTTGTTACTCATACATAAGTGATGAAGCGAAAGTAAATGATTTATGTCTTCCATTTACTATTATTGTGTAATATCTCATGTAAACTCTTTGTCTATTTGATTTTCACATTATGTCTAATTTTTCGTGAATTTCAAGATAGGGAATAGACAATAATATAATTATTCATGTATTACGGGGATTTTGAACATGTATGCGTATCTCTAATATTTATATAATATAAGGTTTGGTGTTCATCAAAGTGCTCCATACCAGAAGATATAAATATTGTACTAATGCATTAATATCATGCATATTTTGGTTGCCTACGGGTCCATGTATGATATTGAATGCTAGGATGATGATGCTTTATGATGTTGCATATATATTATTGTTTATTCATTTATTGTGATTACAATAATTGAACAAAATGTTAGTGGTGATATATAATTTGGGAAGGTAATAATGGTCGTCAAACACAGATGCCATAGTTTCTTTCACTATCATATCACCATTTAAGTATATAAAAAACATAAACATGAATAATTTAGCTTATTGATGATGCGATATTTAATGAAAATAAGTGAAAAATTTATTGACTTGTGTATATAAGTCTTTACGTAATGTAATATTCATATTATGAAATGTTTGGTAGTCACTAAAGTGACCCAACTAGAATGGCAATGAATATTAAATGTAAAGATGATGGTAGTAGTAACTCATGATGCTTATAATTGTAAAGATATTAATGGGGTATATTGAGTTTATTTCTTCAAGCAAGGTTATTCCTTATAGGGAATCAATTTTGAGTGATTGAATGAACATCATAGATCACATACATTATTATAGTATGTGAAAATAAGTTGTGCACAAATGTCGTGTACAATATAATGAAATAACATTATACCCAATAAAGTAATCTACAAGCATCATATAATCGATATTTCACGGTTACTACTGACAAAACTCACGGTTATGCACTCAATTTATCATGTAGTCGATGTGTGTGTTGTTAAATCAAAGCATTAATGAAGTGAGCAATTTATCTCATTATCTTATCACATATTATTGTATCCCATTTTATTTCTCTAAAAATTTCATATTTAATTTGGTTAAACAAATTAAGTTTGTTTACATGTTGCACACTCGGACTAATAATGATAAAGATAATATGTATCTTTTATGATTTGAAATGAGTTTTTCATCTCAGTAGAGTTTTCAAGTTATACTTACTGTGTTATATAAAGTATTTACTTTTGATGCAAGGATTTCTTACAAAACAAACTAGAAATGCTAATAAGATTCTTTTCTTTTGTTCTTGGGGAATCAAATCGCCATTTGTTTTCATAAACCCTCAATTTCTTTTGGAAAATGTTTGTCTAGACTTGATCGTGAGGGATATGTTCTAAAGAATCTTTTGATGTATATTTTTTCAAGGGTTATGATTTTAGTTTTGATGTTTTGTACAAAATAAAGTTTGGACATAGTTCTTTAAAGATTTGTTTGATCCTGCATCATAATCATGGCGCTTTTTTATGAAACTCTTTAAATCTTGTACCAAATTAAATCTAGACTCTTTTTCATAATTTTCGTGGACAAGATTTTAGTAATGTCTCTTACAAATTTTGATAGTCGAGTTGTGCTCTTAAGGTATTACGATGTCTAATATAAGGATGACCTATGTGGCCCAAGTGGGAGATTATGAGAAACTTCCCTTAAAGTGGACCTACATAGATCATATAATTGTCATTGACACGTATTTATTGCATTAAAGTCAAATTCATTATGAAAGGTGAAATTAGTGGTAGTAGAAAATCACGAAATATGGTTATAAAGGAAGGTAGGGTACTTATCCCATTATCGATAACTTTCTTGAGGTTATAAAGGAAGGTAGGGTACTTATCCCATTATCGATAACCTTATTGAATCCTTGTTCTTTTAGTTGTTAGATTGTCTAAACAACAAAGAACAAATAAATGATCAACCACTAAATGATAGTATTGTCACCATGAGATAAATGTAGATAAAATCATAAGGAATAGTATTAAGAAGATTCTAAAAGGTCTATTATCCTCGATGATTATGTGGTGTATCTGCATGAACATGAATTTGGCGTAGGGATAAATAATGATTTGGTTTTATTTTCAAAAGTCATAAGAAGTGAAACTAATGGACTACAACTAAGGTTGAAATCTCGTTGAATTACATAATTGATGCACTAAAGTCGGGTATAAGGGGGTCATCAAGACCAAACGCGACACTAACGGTAGTTTAACGAGATAAAGCTAAATTGTAGTAAAATATTTCACTATTAATGAAGAAAAGGTTATAAATGAACCTTCTCAAATTATATGTAAGGACATGGAATTCCTATGACATTAGTAGCTCATTATGATTGAGAGTTACATGAAGTGGATGTGAAAATTACTTTTTGAATTCTAATAAACCATGCGTATATGTTTAGGAGATCATTTTATAAACATAAGTTTCCCACATGACGTATTTTAAGAAATAATATCATTATTTTTTTTAATCGTTGTATATTTGTATACACCTTAAGATCAGTGGGAGTAAAATTATATATTTTCTCTATATACAAGCACGGATTTAGAAAGTAGAGAATCAAAATAATTTTATGGGTTTAAAAGTTGTGTATGAAGTAATGAGATACTTAAAGGACTATATGCTCACACTTATGATGTATGTGTTCATTTAAATATGAACAATTATTGTGACTCAGATTTACTAGTTGTGCGGATGGTACGAAGTTCACTCTTGCTTAAGTATGTTTGTTTTGGTTTATCAACCAATATAATGAAGGAGTGCAACACAAACCATCCATTAACTATTGTGAAAGCTGAGTTTGTAGCATGCTTGATGCTACAACTTATGTATTTTGGCAGCGTGACTTCATTTCGGGACTTGGAGTTGTCGACACTATTATCAAGTCGCTGAAATATTATGATAATGTCGCTGCAATCTTCTTTATGAAGAAATGTTAGGTATTCCTAAAGTAACTAAGCACGTTGAATGAAATACCTATCAGTTAAAGAAGAAATTCAAAAACAAAAGGTGTCAATTGATCACATTAGTACGAGTGATAACATAGCTGATCCTATTACGAAAGGACTATCTCCAAAAGACCTTATGGAACGTGTCAAAGAGATGGATCTCGATTAGTAAAATTATGATTGCTAGTTGACTTAGTTGTTTGACACTATTACTTGAATTCAATAAAAGTGTTTCTGATTTCAATTATTTCTGTCCTTTGAGAAAGCATGCATATAATTATGAATTATTGTTGACAGAAATAGTCCTTATTGAAAAGGACATTATGAGGCCATTATGATACCCAATATTAAAGGCTCAGTTGAATGAAACATTGGTGTTGTGGTACATGGAAGGAACCATGCTCTTGAATAACATGGAACCGCCATGACTCGCATCCGTGAATCATTTGATTTAGCAAACTGAATTTATCAATAATTGTGCACCTTATGATACCTAATTTAATTATACGAATTATTAAGACCAAGTGGGAGAATGTTGGAAATTAATGTCAAGTAATGAAATTAATTATTTAATTTCAATTTTATTAAATTCTGAATTTCCCATAATTGTGGTCTTGATAAATATCAGATAATTAATTAGGAATGTGATAGATAAAGATATTAAAAGATTTGCGTAAACCTTATCCGTTAGTCACATGATGGTTAGTGGCATTAGTGGGAGACTTGAAAGAGTCCCACCTTGACTAGGATTCCGGCCCTTTTCCCCTTATAAATAGATGAGCCCTACACCATCTGGGGTTATCTCATAACACACTATTTCTGAGGTGAGAGAGAAACTCCGAGATTCTATTTTGAGTGTAATTTTTTCAAGAAGGGAGATTGATGGACCAATTTATCAAGATTGATCAATGCATTGGACCAAGGTAAGTCTTATTTTTTATCTTTTAGACGTATTTTGTGAAAATATGAAGATCCAAGATCCTTTTATTAAGAACAATTGTATGTTAAAGTTTAATCATATTAATGTGTTCGTGATTAATATTAGGGTGTTCTTAAGAATAATATTATAAGCTTGAGTATTAGTTTAGAACCGACTATTATAAAATAAAAGATGTAGCTAACACAAACTTTTGTGAGATGGCCTGCCTCTCCCCTAAATCTGAACTATCTCATTGAATGCAATTCAAAAGGATAGAGAAAAAGAAGAAGATGATTCAAACTTCCCTACTGCAAGTCAATTAAGGAAAAGAAACAAGCGGCTGATGAACAGTTGTTCTTCAATCTTCTCTGGTGCTGTCATCTTTAAACTGTGTCATTTATGGAGCTGTAACAAATAGAGCAGTATGCGAGTACTGATTGCATGTTACCACATACATACCATCTTTTACAAAGCCAACGTCGCTTATGTTGTATTTTGGCTTCATTGAGAGAGAGAGGGGGGGGGGGGGGGGGGGGGGGGGGTATGTTGGCAGTTCGTGTAGAGGCAGGCAGCTTTAGTGGGACCAGATGGCGACCTCTAAATCCTATTTCCATCCCCTCTTTACCCAACCGACAACACGCCTTGCTCACTCTGTGTGTGGTGGCAGTACTGTTCAGTTGTTGCACCTAAAAGTGAAGTACCAGAGAACCTTTTAAACCTCACATCTCTCTCTCATAAACACTGTTCGCTGGTTGCTCCCAAAAGTGAAGAAAATAACCTTTCAATCCAACCTTTTTGTTGCACCTAAGGAGAACTAAACAACATTGCTACTCTCCCACGCCTCTCTCTCTCTCGCTCGAGTGTGTGGTCCAAACGGTTGGACTAGGACTCATATATTACTATTAGATATGGACTTGGTCTTCGTGAGAGACAGAGATAAGGGACAGATAATGGACTGGAATGGGAACCTTAGACCCTTTGTTTCTCGTCCTGGGAATTCCATTAGCTTCCTCTATAACTATAACTATGACCAGTTTCCAGGTATACACTCGTCATTTTTTCATAAAATATCCTTGGACCTTGTTCATCATCTTTTTGTTGCTTCTTTATTTGTTTATGTCAACAACATCAGTAAAGTATGCGTTGTAGTTCAATTACTACATAAGTATTTTTTGGCACAATTCAAACTTTAGTAAGAAAAATTTCGATAAAAGAATATTGGAAAATGACAGTATACCTATTTGTAAATATCAGAATAGATTAACTGATAACTCTGATCAGTTAGTTAACTAGTTTGTTAGAGTTGTTTTGCCACGTGTAGTATCTGTTAGTTGTTAGAACAGAGTTAATATTCTGTTTCTTCTGTTGTAAATCTTCATCTATAAATACAATGCTTTGCTCAGACTATTGGATAAGTTTTTCCAATACTTCTGAGATCTTTCTTACACAAGATTATAGATCTCTGAATAGTTTAAATTGGTAAATTTCATTTGTTAATATGGTATCAGAGCAAAGAATATTTTTCTGAATTTTTTTTTTCTCATGGCATCTTCATCTTCCTCATCTTCTCACAATCCATTTTCTCATTCTTTGTCCTCATCTCTCACTGTTCGTCTTGATCGTCTCAATTTTCTTTCTTGGAAGTCTCAAGTTGTTCCAACAGTTATTGGTCATGGTCTGGATTCTGTCTTGTTCTCGGCTGATCATCCACCACAGTTTCTTGTTAATGGTGCCCTAAATCCTGAGTACACTATCTGGTATCGTAGGGATCAATTGCTTCTTAGCTTGCTTCGATCTTCAATGTCAGAATCAATCCTTGCTTCTGTTGCTAAATTTTCTTCCTCTTACTCTCTTTGGCAAGCGTTAGAGCAACGCTTCTCTAGTCACTCCAAGGCTCGACTTCTTCAACTCAAATCACAGCTTCATTCTGCACAGAAGGGAAGTTTTTCAGTATCTGATTTCTGTGATCATCTAAAACTTATCACTGACAATCTTGCTTGTGCTGGACACTATGTTGATGATAGTGAATTGCTTATGTATCTTCTTAATGGTCTAGGACTGGAATTTGATCCAATTGTAGCTAGTATTACATCTCGATCTGATTCTTTAACTTTTGATGAGGTCCAAGCATTACTTATGGCTCATGAGAGCAGATTGGAACGCCATAATTCTGATCTTTCTGTCAAGATGGCAAATCTTTCTGTTAATTCTGGCTCTAGAATGTTTAATTTTGATCAAGATCGATCAGGATCATTTCGTAGAGGTAACAATTCCTTTTCTTCTGCTCGTGGTTCTTCATTTTCTCGAGGAGGTTATGGTTTTTCTTCTGGCCGTGGAGGACAGTCTTTTGGCAGAGGTGGCTCTATGAAACTGATATGTCAAGTCTGTGCTAAGTCTGGTCACTCAGCTGCAGTGTGTCACTACAGGTTTGATCGTTCATTTCAACCACCAATTGGTGCCTCTTCAGGCCCTAGTGCTTATCTATGTGATCAAGAGGGATTTAACAGCGACACTTGTGCTTATTTCACTGAAACTGTACCTGATTTTGGGACTGATATGGCTTGGTATGTTGATACTGGTGCAACCAGTCATGTAACTGCAGATTTAGATGCTCTCAACAATGTCTCTTCTTATGAAGGACCTGATACCTTAATGGTAGGCAATGGTAAGAGATTAGTTATCTCTCATATTGGTTCTACTGTTTTTACTACTCCTACAAATCCTCTTAAACTTAAAACTGTCCTTAATGTTCCTGAAATTACAAAGAATCTTGTTAGTGTTTCTCAACTAACAAAAGATAATCATGTATTCATGGAATTTCATTCCACTTGCTGCTTTGTTAAGGACAAGAGCACAGGGAGAGTGCTGCTCAAAGGGAAAGTTAAAGATGGTTTGTACCTGCTAAGCTCAACAAATAAAGAATGTCAACTACAATGTCATCTAGCTGCTAGAGACTGTCATTTGCCTGATTCTGGATCATCTCAAAAGTGTTCTACTGCATCAAGTTCTTTTTCCAAGTGTTCTATTTCTAGTTGTAATTCTAGTCAGCAAAAGAACTCAGCAGATATCTCTTCATTTGAATCTAATGATGCACATAATTCTAGTTTGACTTCGATTGTATCTCCTTCTGCTTGTAATAAGTCTGTTTTACTAAATCAAGCTGGTTCTTGTAGTTCTCAAGCTTATTTTGCTTCTGCTTCCAAAATTAATGATTTGAATAGTTTTCATCTTGCTCTTGGCCATCCTGGTTCTTCTATTATGAAGAGAATCTTATCTAATGTCTCTCATAGTGGACATATCAAAGATCTGAAATTTTGTGAAGCCTGTCAACTTGGTAAGATCCATGCTCTATCATTCACTAGCTCCTCTTCACAAGCAGCACAGCCTCTAGCTCTTATTCATACTGACTTATGGGGTCCTTCTCATACTGTTTCAAAGGATGGTTACAAGTATTATATGCACTTTATTGATGATTACAGTAGATACACTTGGATCTATCCTCTTACTCTTAAGTCTCAGGCCTTATCTGTATTTCAAAATTTTAAAGTTCTAGTTGAAAAACAATTTGGTCTTCCTATTAAAGTTGTGCAATCTGATTGGGGGGGTGAGTACAGGCCTTTTGCTCAATTTCTAGAGTCTCAAGGAGTAAGATTTCAACATCCTTGTCCCACAGTTCATGAACAAAATGGTAGAGCAGAACGAAAGCATAGACACATTACAGAAGTTGGCTTGACACTCTTGGCTCACTCTGGTTTAAGCATGGAGTATTGGTGGCATGCTTTTCATACAGCAGTATATTTGATCAATAGATTACCCACAGTAATCTTAAGAGATCAAACTCCTCTTGAGGTACTTTTTGGCAAAAACCCAAACTACTATTCTCTAAAACCTTTTGGTTGTGCATGTTTTCCTTATCTAAGAGCCTATTTACCTCATAAACTTCACTTCAGGACAGAAAAGTGTACTTTTATTGGCTATTCTTCTACTCATAAAGGGTACTTATGCTTGACTCCAGCTGGTAGAATTTACATAACAAGGCATGTTGTGTTCAATGTTTTTGATTTCCCTCATCTCCAATCTTCTTCTATTTCTATCTCTGACCCTACCAAAAATGTCTCCCCTTCCTTTTCTATTGCCACATCTCCTTTAATCTCCCCTTCCTTACCAATTACTTCAGCATCTTCAGTTACTGACTCAACTTCAGCTACCACTTTACCCTTGAATGACCCCATAGAATTTCCTATCTTGACTCCAGCTAGATCCACTCCACCCATAACCAGACAACCTATTCCCAACTCTAACCCCGACCCACCTAGAAGTCACCAAATGACAACCAGATCCCAAAATGGAATTATTAAGCCTAAAATCTATCTAGCCAGCAAACACCCTTTACCAGAATCTCTTCTACCCAAAGAACCCTTATCAGTAAAAAAGGCCTTGCTGGACCCTATTTGGTTTGCCTCTATGCAAGCAGAATTTGATGCTCTACTTAAAACTAACACATGGAGTCTAGTACCCTATAGCTCAGATATGAATCTTATTAGCAGCAAATGGGTGTTCAGGGTCAAGATTAATGTTGATGGAACTTTAGATAAGTGCAAATCCCGATTGGTTGCTAAAGGTTTTCTTCAAACCCCTGGCATAGACTATTCTGAAACTTTTAGCCCAGTGGTCAAGCCCACTACAGTACGAATAGTTCTCTCTCTTGCTGTGTCTAAAAACTGGAGTGTTCAACAATTAGATGTGTCAAATGCCTTTCTAAATGGTGATCTTTCTGAGACTGTGTACATGACCCAACCAGAAGGCTTTATAGATAAACAGTTTCCTGGTTATGTTTGCAAGTTAAATAAGGCTCTTTATGGCCTTAAACAAGCACCACGTGCTTGGAATGAGAAACTCAAAAGTTTTTTGGTTGATTGGGGTTTTCATCAAGCCAAATCAGACACTTCTCTATTCATCAGTAGTAGTGGTTCTTCTTTACTAATTCTCTTGGTTTATGTGGATGATATCTTGGTTACAGGACCTAACAAATCTCTCATTGCTCAACTTATTAAAGATCTCAACCATATGTTTGCTCTTAAGGATCTTGGTCAAGTTCATTATTTTCTTGGGGTTGAAGTGCATAGGACCTCTGCTGGTATGTATCTTTCCCAGTCAAAATACATTACTGATCTACTTACAAGAGCCAAACTTGATGGTGCCAAACCATGTCCTAATCCAGTAAGCACAGCTCAGAAACTCTCCTTACATGATAGTGAGTTGTTTGATGATCCTTCTCTCTACAGAAGTGTTGTAGGAGCTCTTCAATATCTCAACCTTACTCGGCCTGACATTGCTTTCATTGTTAACAAGCTTAGTCAGTTTATGCACTCTCCTACAACACTCCAATGGCAGGCTTGCAAGCATCTCCTTAGGTACTTAAAGGGTACTCTATATGAGGGGATTTTTCTCAGACCAACCACTCATTTCTCCTTAGAAGCCTATTCTGACGCAGATTGGGCCAGCTGCCCTGATGATCGACGCTCCACAGGAGGTTATGTTGTCTTTTTTGGTGGTAATATTGTTTCGTGGTCATCAAAGAAACAGCCTGTTGTCGCTCGATCCAGTACTGACAGTGAGCTACGTGCTTTGACAAATGCTTCAGCAGAACTCATTTGGGTTGGATCTCTGTTTAAAGAACTTGGCATTGAACTTTTTCACTGTCCTATACTTTGGGTGGATAATCAAAGTGCTATCTCATTAGCTGCAAATCCAGTTTTTCATGCACGCTCCAAGCACATCGAGATTGATTATCATTTCGTCAGAGATCAGATTGTGGCAAAGACACTTGATGTCCGATTTGTACCATCACTTGATCAAGTTGCAGATGTTCTAACTAAACCACTTGGTTTAGACAGATTCTGCTATTTGAAGTCCAAGCTTCATGTCATTCTCACTCCCTTTCGCTTGAGGGGGGATGACAGTATACCTATTTGTAAATATCAGAATAGATTAACTGATAACTCTGATCAGTTAGTTAACTAGTTTGTTAGAGTTGTTTTGCCACGTGTAGTATCTGTTAGTTGTTAGAACAGAGTTAATATTCTGTTTCTTCTGTTGTAAATCTTCATCTATAAATACAATGCTTTGCTCAGACTATTGGATAAGTTTTTCCAATACTTCTGAGATCTTTCTTACACAAGATTATAGATCTCTGAATAGTTTAAATTGGTAAATTTCATTTGTTAATAGAAAAGAGTGATTTAGTGCGTGCTCATATCGCTTTCTGTTTTTCCGTTGAATTCAACTATTCTAAGGGCATCCACAATTGGAGGAGAAGAAAACAAGAGATTTGGTAAATTTACAGAATTGTGCGCGTGCAGTGGTGGGCGAAAATGAACAAATTTTGTATAAGAATTTGTAAGCGTTCTCCAAATTTAGAGAATGTGTTCAAATTCTGTAAAGATTCCTACGAACTTTATTTGTTCGTACCAATTCTTATGAACAAATAAAGTTCGTAATAACTGTATTTTAGGTTCATACGAACTTTAAAAGTTCGTAACAATTATATTTATGTTCTTATGAACTTCTGAAGTTTGTAAGAACATAAATATGATTGTTACGAACTTTAGAAGTTCGTAACAACACTTTCCTTACAAATCACCACTGTGTAGAGTTAATAAGGTGAAAGGCAAAACTCACTTTTTAATTGGCGTTGTACCTTTCGTTGAAGTCCACCGTTGGACATGCTCTAGGGTGTGTATTGGGTAACAAAATTTTGAGGAGAAAAAATTAGAATATCTTATCCAAAACTTCGTCTGTTTTTCCATTATTTGCTTGTTCATAAAATAATAGTTTTCCAAAATTCAAAAAAAAAAAAAATCAAATCACCTAGGCCCTACATTAGGGTCAACTACCTTTTATGTATGGATATATGTGTGAATTAGGAACCAAAAACTGGGGATTAGTTAAGTTTGTCAAAAAGAAAATATGACTTTTTGAAGTGGCTTTTCAAGTACATATTATATTTTCCTTTTGTTTGTAATTCCAGGCAGTGAGATGAGTCATTCGACGGTGGTAGAAAAAGCGCAGCCACATGGGATGGTTATGGTTCAAGCACTGGACACAAACAATAGTAGTAATTATGGGAACGTGGAGAAAAAGAAGAGGTTGACGAATGAGCAGTTGGAGTTATTGGAGAGTAATTTTGAGGAGGAGATAAAACTGGAGCCTGATAGGAAGATGAAGCTGGCTCAGGAACTGGGGCTTCAGCCTCGCCAGGTTGCTGTATGGTTCCAAAACAGGAGGGCTAGGTGGAAGACTAAACAGCTTGAGAGCTTGTACGATTCACTTAAGCAACAGTTTCGTGTTGTATCCTTTGAGAAGCAAAAGCTCCAAGAGGAGGTTAGCGTAACTGCAACTGCAGACTAGTCCATGCAGAAATTGCATGAAGTATTTGTTTTTTTCCTTGGGGGAGGGGGTAAGGGGCTCCGACAAAGTTTAAAATTTGATTTTTGTATTAACTTAACTCAAAAAATCGACTAAAACAAATTTTTAGGAGGCATGTTAGAAAAACTCACAGGAAACACTAAAACATGACATATATAATTTCTATGTTGGTTCTAACTCTTATTATATTGATTGTAATAAATGTGTTAAAGTGCACATATGAGAATTCTATATGAACTATAGTCCATATTTCCGTTAAACCATTTTCTATACCCATTTGATCAAGCTTACGGATTTAATTTTCTAGAAGTGCACTTCTAAGAAAATCTTTAATGGAGTTGCTAAAGGTGCTCAAATTTATTAACACCATAGTATTAGTTCTAAATCCATAATATGAACTACTTATGTATTGTAACACAAATTCCTGTTACTTATCAAACCCTTTTCTTAATACCTTGGGTTAACTTTGGGTCAAATTCGAGAAGTTCGTTTTAGTTCCATGAAAACCCCAGGACGCTAGAACGAAGGAGGTAGATTTTTCCTTCTTGTAAATTTTCTACTCTAGATATGAGGATGCGGTTATTTTGGGTAACGTAGTTGCTAAATCTCAAGAGAAATGTTAAGTTTACTTGAATGCAACATGAACAAAAGCCATACTGATGACAAACCTGATGTATATTCAGAGGTGGGCGAGGAGGGTCAGGGGTCCTTCCGAGATTTCGAAAAGAATACGGCGAATTTTTTTAGGTGTGCTATGCGTAAAGATAGAAAATTAGAGATATAAATATTGAGACTTTTGTAACTTTTAGGATAAAAAAAATGTAATAGATTTGAGAATTTTAAACCCCGCTCGTGTCCTTGAGCAAAAATTTGTATAAAGCTCGAATTATCCCTAAAAAGACTGGATCTGTAAATGTCTATATTAATACACAAAATAATTAATTTGGAGAAATAATTGAATGTGCAAGGGTAGATCAAGTGAACGTGTCACATGTTCATAAATATTTATCCTTAGCTTGGCACATACACACAGGCACTAACTGACCTTCATGCGTTTGTTCATGTTTTTCTTTCTAATATATATTGAGTGAAAAATGAAGGTGGTGGCATTGAGAGCCATTCTCAAGGAGCAAGCTACAAGGAAGAAACAAATATCCACGGGTTATAAAGAAATATCAGGTGAAGAGACGTTAGAGAGCACATCAGTGGGAATGCGTAGAGGAACAAGTAACCATCAGAGCATTGGAGAGTGCAACTATGGCTTCAACGTGGTCGATGCTTATAATCCGGTGATAAAGCCAGAAAACTGGGGGGTCCTGCCTTCTTATCCTTGAATCACAGGCTTCTAAGTAACTTGTTTATTTAACTCAGGGAACTAGACTAGCTATTAAGTTTAGATTTCGACAACTATATTACTTATTAAGGCTCCTAACCGTTCCCTATTGTACAGTCTCGGATTTTTTTTTAACAGGGAAGCGCCTAAACTATCTAAGATTGCATCATAGTCAAACTTATTACCAACCCATATCCAAAATCATTCCAAACCATACTCAAGGTTATCATTTGAAAATTAATAACATGTTTAGTCTAGTTTTTTTTTTATCCCAATAATGGGTTTGAGTATGGTTTAGGGTTATTTGGGTATAGCATTTGTCTGGGGTGGGGATATAAGACTTTTTGGCTTGATTTACAAGTCACACAAACAAATTATGTTAACTTTAACGAAAAAATTATGTTAATGGAAGGATCATCGGTCCAAACATAACATAATCCAGAAGGTCAAAATGTCAAAGTTCGTGGACCCCACCACTAACGTAGTCTACTCTTCTTTAATCAACGCTAAAACTAGTTTCCATAGCACTTATCAAGATTGTTATTGTTAGTAGAGAATATATATTATTATTATTATTATTATTATTATTATATGTAAAGCTCAGAATTTATTTTGTCTTCCTTTTATTCAAATAATTCGTGAGCAAATATGTAGTTACTGTTGGAATAAGTATTCGTGCGCATATTTGTAGATGTTGCAAATAAGTAATGGCACCACATTTTTTATTTTAAAATATCACAAGTTTTTTTTACTACAAAATACTATTTAAATTTAATAGTTACTTCTCAATACCACATAGAGGGTCACCACATATTTAAAGTTTAAAATTCATTTACACACCTTCTCTCTATCTCCCTATACATTCAAACCTCCAAACCTTACATCTTCAACTTTCAAACCTTTCATATTCAAATTCATTCTACTTCAACTAAAGATTAAAGTACATCAAACAAAATACCCATTTGAATCCCAAAAGTTTTTAAAGTTACGAACAAAATACCCATTTTATCTTTATGCCCATTTCATCTTTATTATTTGACCCTTGAAAAACATGTTAGACATATTAAAAACATGTTGAACAACAATAATAATGTGTTAATTTTTTGTGCAAAGAACGTTTAATACCCACATAAATAATAAACCCTAGCGTTCAAAACCCTATCTGATAACCCACTGGCTCGGTATAAAGACCCCGAATAAAGACCCCGAATAAAGACCCAACATTCATCATATTTGCCCCGAACCAAATATGGTATGAAAAATTAAATTCAAACTTCATTCGGTATAATTACCCCGAATATATGCATTTAGTTCGGCATAATCACCCTGAATATATGCATTTAATTCGGCACAATCACCCCGAATATATGCATTCCATTCGGCATAATCATCCCGAATGAAAATTTTTCATCAATTTTTTTAAAGTTTGATTTGAGATAATCACCCCGAAAATCATCATCTTTTACGGTGACCCGAGCCCGAACCATTGGACGATTTCTGCGATTTTTCATATTTTCAATCCATATATATATATATATATATATATATATATATATATATATATATATATATATATATATAATGGGACCCAAAGTTTATAAGAGAAATGTGATTTGGGGAGTTTTCATTTGCTTTTGAGATGCTGTCATTGTCTTTTGGGAGAATATCCATTGATATTTGAATATTTAAATAACAAACCCTAGTCATTTAATAATGTTGAAGATGGTTGGTTGAAGATGATTTGTTGAAGAAGATAAAAGGAGAGTTTGGAGTATAGTGTAGAGAGAGAAAATGTGTGGTATTTTATGTTAAAAATAGTGTGTAAAACATATATATATGATGTGGTGACCCTTAGCAAAAAATCATTTTTTTCCTTGTGGTATTTTAAAGCAAAAAATATGGTGCCCTTAAAAACACCCTTGCCAAAAATATGAAAAAATTCAAATTCATAAGTAAATAAAATAGGAAGAACTTATCAGTGGAGAACTCTGTTGAACCTAAGTTGTCAAGGTGAAATTGCTTATAAATATTGATGTTGTGAACCCCTTGAATAAACATGTATCACGATTCAATGACTCAATTACTCTACTAACAATAGTGATAACCACTAAAAATAAAAATTGAAAAAAAATTGTAGAGGAAGGAGAAAGCTTTTTTATGTGATTTTTTGCTCAAGGGAAAATATAATTTCATTGGATTGAGACCCATTAAAAACTGAGTCCAAATTAAAAACGTGATTAATTATTCAATTAAAAATTATAATTAAAAGTGTCCAAAATTAGACAAGTCGGAGGAGCCCAAGGCCTAATCAAAGACCCTTAAATCTTGACCCCCACAAACGTATCACCAAGTCACTTACTCAAAATCATTAGTTTCATTTAAAAGATAATATATATACTAATAGTTACTAAGGAAGAATGGAGATAAGTTCTACCAACCATTCTCTAAGACTTTATTAAGCCATATTTTGGTATGCCGTAAAAATTGGTGGAATATGATTTCTTTCGAATAGTCAAGCAAAATTGTAAGATTATTGCGTTCAATACGAGTATAACTTGTAGGGAAATTTGAATCCCAATGTAATCAAATTACCTCATCGGTACGAAAGTAAGTGAAATTAAAATCCATTCAATATAGATGGAAATTATAATTTCCTTTGGGAATCATTATAAGTAATTTTTGTTAAGGCAAAAACACCCATAACAATATGAAATTATAAAACTACCCTTAATAGCTAATTATTTTTTTATGAAGAAAAGTTTGATTATGTTGGTTTATAAAAGATTTATGATTGTACAAATTTTATTTATGCATATTTTCTATCCATATGTAATGTTTTGATTAACTTACTCTTCAATACACATATATCTATAATAAATTACTATATTTGTTAAATATTAGAAAATCATTTTAAAAATAAAAATTGTAGCTGGTAAAATCCTACTAGTTATAGTTCAACACAAAAAAAGCCAAACAAAAAATAAATCATGGACAATCGCACAAGAACAGTATTTGTGTGGTTTAACAACGTGCCTACATCCACCAGAGGTTTTCTCTTTTCTATTATTCTGGTTCAAATGATTATAAGTACATCCTCTTTCCCTTGGGGACTAGAGTTACATTTATAGAGAAAAAGGTAGCGAAGCCGTGTAGGGCTTAATGAATGTGATAGTTATTCCCAACTTGATCGACTATATCTCACTCCATGATTCTAGTAGGTCACTTAGCTCTAAAAATTCTTAGTTTATTAGATGAGATCTTGACCAGATCAATGGGAACGTGTCCTCCTTGCATGCGTGGTCATATTATTTCCATCATAAAGACATGTTTGGGTTCATACATTTCTAAATAGTGAACCATATAATTGTGTTTTTATAACATGTTCAAAATAAATCAATTTAATATATATATATATATATATATATATATGTATGTATGTGTGTGTGTGTGTGTGTGTGTATCAAAGCATTCAAGTCATGCACTAGATCGAGTCCAAAAACTTGATGCACTTTATGATTTTTGTTAGAGAGAGTCTTATTAATTAAAACCCTTGCATAATGAAGCTTGAAGATTATGTGGCTCCTTTACATTGAAGACTTTTGTTGTAGCTCAACTGAGGTATATCCTTTTACGAAATGATGCATGTATTTATCATTTCGATATACACACACTCACGATTTTTTCAAAATGTTAAACTTTTCTGAAACTAGAACATTTGTGCTTTCTTAGAGTATTTTAATACTTTTCTAAAGGGACAAGGTCTTGATTTTTAGTTTAAAAGGCATTTTTTCTAAGTGTTATTTCTTATTGCTCTGAGCCATTCGCACGATGGGTAATTAACCTCGTGCGCACGATGCTTGGTTTTTAAACATGGGAAACTCTCTGCTTAAAACTATGCGCATTGTTGTGATTTGTCACCTTGGGCATGGCTCTTATGTATTTGGCCAATATTTTCCCTGCTTGAATATGTGTTCATGGATGGTCTTTGGGCACATGGTCACGACTACACATTTTTAGCATGAGTTGTTTCCATGTCCAAATTCATTCATACGGTTTTTAATTGCCCTCGTGTGCGCGGCAACACAAATTGTTCAAAAGTCTATAAATAGACCTTATTTCCCTCGAAATGAAATAACACATTTCCTCATTTCAATTTAGACATATTACGAGGACTTTTTCTCATTTGAGAGCATATATTTTCTTTTCCTTTTACAAATCACAAGTGTCCAAATTAAAATTAATAGATCTACATCTAGATCTAGTTTAATAAGATGATTTAAGTGATTTGAAATCTATAGTAGCCAAGATTTACATCTGATATACTTATATTTCACATGATCTATACTCTGAGATTTCAAATGAGGTGCTTAAGCTATTGAAGATTTCAATCATGGTGCAATCCAATGACCAAGAATGTTATTTTCATATCGGAGCAATGAAGCTTTAAACATATTTCTCCATGGAACATGGGAGAGTCTCAACGTCCATATGTAACTTATTTTTATGGAACAAGAGCGTGGAACCTTTTCGTATTATATAAAGAAACTTTTCAAATATAATGAGATCGTATGATGCACCGAGGTTTTTACCCGTAGGTAAAGGGTTTTCCTCTTAAATTGATATTTTGCGATTGTTTTGTTATTTGTTTGATTGTTTATTCTTGTTAATTTCCTAGTTAACCTAGATATACATGTTTGAAATGACATAAATCTAGGTTGATAGTTGTAATTTGTTTTTAAAATTAAGATAAATTGCATTCAAACCTATTCACCCCTATAGGTTTAGATCTAGTTGACAGACATTTACATCCTCAATCGGTATCAGAGCACGATTACTCATTCTAGGGCTTAACATCCTGAGTTGGTACTTATTTGTAATTGTGTATTTTCTTAATTGTGTGTTTTCATGGATATTTATGATTTTTATGCTTTCGGAGTTAGTTCCAATAATATGTGTTCATCATCACATTCATATATATGTAATATCTTATACATCTAATGAGTCTAGCTATTAAATTGCAAATAATGAAAATTAATCGAGTAATGATGAGGATATGACTGAAATTAATTAAACATACCACAAATTATTTCAAGAGTAATTGAAATTGAAGAAATCAAACATCAAGATGAGAGACAATTAATTTTTATTAAAAAGAAAGTCCTTTGTTGAAAGAAAATGATGAGATAATTTATTAACTCAAACTTTAGTTAAAGCATGTGAATGATCAAATCTCTTCTCCTGGAATCGAGAAATCTGATCTTCTTAAATTGAATTGAAAACTTGAGAAAGAGTGTAAGATGTTTGAAATTAAGGAAAAATAATTTCAAAAATAAGTTATTTCAATAAAAAGTGATTTGCCTAAGGTTATGAAAGTGAAACTTTCTTTGGAGGATAGGTTTGAGAAAATGAATAAAATATTATTTAAGAAGTCTATGATACAAAATAGTGAGAAAGGTTTAGGTTTTGACTCATTTAATGCTTCTTCAAATACATCTACTACCTTTGTGCATGAAAATTTGAATGTTGTTAAACAAGAAAGCTCTACTCAATTCAAT
Organism: Sambucus nigra; assembly: GCA_949130495.1. Lineage (NCBI taxonomy): Eukaryota > Viridiplantae > Streptophyta > Magnoliopsida > Dipsacales > Adoxaceae > Sambucus > Sambucus nigra. The sequence continues at coordinate 526,242,051 of OX422208.1, read as the reverse complement.
GAAAATAAATTTTCTTTTAATAACATCAAAAGAAAAGAACTTGGGAAGAATGTATTTTCTAACAAGAATGCAAAGGTACATGTCATTAAGATTGAAAAGGATTCTCAGGTCAAAAAGCCTAAAGTTATACAAATACCTCAAATGCGAGAGAATAAAACAAAGTTTTTAACAAACCAAATACTCATTCTAAACATCATGAAATCATTTTAAGAGAACTTTAAAAAGATTAGTTATATTCATACACTAGGTTCTCAAGGAGAAATGAGTTTTAAGAGGTTAACTCTAGATTTGAAAATGAACTTGAAAATAAGTAAGCGAGTTGAGGAAAGGTGCCCAAGCTAAACCTATATGGGTTAAAAAGAAGAATTAGAGATGCTGTGTTGTCATCACGACTCTGAAAGCCTTAAACTCTATTAATTGGTATTTTGATTGTGGTTTCTCGTGACATATGACAGGAGATAAGTCGTTATTCACTTCACTAGATGATTTTAATAGTGGTATAGTCACATTTGGAATGGAAATAAATCTATTGTTAGTGATAGGGGTACAATAATATTTTTAAGAGTACTACACTTCACAATGTTTTTTATAATGAAGGGTTTACCACCAATCTTATTAGCATAAGTTAACTTCGTGATGATGGTCATCTTATAAATTTTTCAAAAGGTGAGTGCTTAGTGAGAAAAGAAGAAAATGGATAGTTGATGAGAGAGGTTAGATTGAGTGAGAATTTTTATATTCTTGTGAGTAAACCCAAATTTTCATGTTAACATGCAAAAGGGGAGTCCAATAGACTATGGCATCAAAGGCTAGGACATATTGACTTTAGAGATTTGGAGAATTTGTAAAAGAAAGAGAGAGTTGGAGTTCTTCCTAGGTTATGGAAGTCCGTGAGTAAGGTTTGTTGGACATGATAAAAGGGAAAACAAACCAAGAGTTCCCATAAGAAATTAAATGAGCTTAGTTCCTTTAGAGTTAATGCACATTGATTTGATGCATCCCTCAAAGACAAAGAATTTTTAGGAGGAAAAATATATTATTTTGTGATGTTTGATGACTATTCTAGATTCATATTGGCGGGGTTTATAAGAGAGACAAGTGATTTATTTGAGATCATTATGTTAGTTTGCAAGAATATTCAATATGAACAATCATTGCCCATTCTAAGAAATAAAGCTAGAATTTTAGTTAAAGTCTATTCTGATTGAAGATGTGGATTTTGGCGAAAAGTTTTCTCTTGTTGAAAGGTTAAAGAGCGTTAGACTTATGTTAGTCATTACATATTTCATGAAATTAAATCCATATCAAATCTATATCAGAAATACGTTCCTTAATGGGGGTTGTAATGAAGCAGTGTATATTGAACAACCCAAGGGGTTTGAAAACCCTAAATTTCTCAATCATGTATCGAGGCTTCATACAGCCTTATATGGTCTAAAATAAGGTCTTAGTGCTTGGTATGCTAGGTTGTTCGACAATCTCTTTAAAAATGGCTATAGGAAAGGAGGAGCAAACATAATAATTTTGTGTGAAGAGTTAGGGATCACATCCTTGAAGCTCAAATTTTGTGTATGACATTGCCTTCGGGTCAAAAATTGGGAAATATGCTCAAAGGTTTTTGAAGGAGATGAAGGAGTTTGAAATGAGCACGGTGGGCGAGTTAAAAAATTTCCTTGGATTAGAAGTGAAACAAATGAATAATGGGATTTTTATTTCCCAAGTAAAGTATGTTAAGGAATTGGTCAAAAATTTTGGCATGGAATTGACAAAACATGTTAAATACCCTATGGGAATTGATTACAAATTAACCAAAGATGGGAGTGGGAGATACTTAAAAAAGAAATTGTATAAAAACATGAATGGTTGTTTGCTCTACCTTATCGCGAGCCGTCTCGATATATCTTATAATATAGTAGTGTGTTCTAGGCATCAAGCGAAACTAAGGAATCAAGCCTATAAGCGGTTAAAAGGGAGATATGGTATGTTAGTAATACTCAAAAGATTGAATTATGTTATCCATATGGTACAAATGACTCACTTTATGCATATTCGGATTTCTATTAAGCGAGTGATGACATTGATCAAAAGAGCACATCGGGTGGATGCTTCTTCTTTAGTATATCTATGATGTCTTGGATTTAAAAGAAACAAAATTAAATATCTTTGTCCACGGACAAATCAGAATACATTATCGCGGGTAGTTATTGCACTTAATTTCTTTGGATGAAGGAAATGGTGAATGACTTAGGGTTGGATCAAGGAATGATGGAACTCTATTATGACAACAGGAAAGCAATTGACATTTCTAAGAACTTGGAAAAACATTCTAGGATAAATCATATATAATTGAGACACCACTTTATTAAGGATTTAGTATAACAAAATGCCATGAACATGAACTATGTCCATGCGGAGAAACAATTAGCCAATATTTTCACAAAGGCTTTAGACATTTCTAGGTTTCATTAACTTAGAGGTTGTTTAGGCTTAGTTGAAATCGAGTGATTATATTTCATTAGAGTGAAAGGATATTCTTGTTATATATATATTTGTCCATTTGGATTTTTTTTTACATATTTTTGTTCGCATTATTAAAAAAGATAAAGAGATTTTTCTATATTATATGTATGTTTGATCAAATCTTATGTTAAACATGTTGTATAAGCTATGAGGTTGCATGAAATGGTGTTTAATTGTTCATATAATTGTTCTATAATAGATTGTTGAATGTGTTTATCAAATTAAGCCTTAAAAAATAATTGTAATAGATGATAACTGAAGGGATAAGATTAACTAAGGTCACATGGCCTAAGCCACACGAACGAACATGTGGCAAGTCACGAAAGGAGAACGTACAAAATAATCAGTCTAATACGATTTAGATATGTTTAAATATAAAAAATCGTTACAGATAGCGATAAGTATGAATAAACCCAAAAACATGGGATACTAAGTCTATAAATAAAGGCGATCTAACCCATATTAGGGACTAAATGTAATTAGCACACAATTAACTGGAATCTCAGCTAAGAACACTAGCACTCCGATTATTATCACCCCTTTTATAATACAAAACCACTCCCTCTTTACCCCTGTGTACGTAGGCCAACCTCACAGTCGAACCACGTACATAACTCTCTTTACTCCTTTTTCTACATTCATAATACAGTTTGGGGAATTCTATAATTTTATTTCTTATTGTGGGAAGAATCTCCTATAATTTGGCGTCGTTTGTTGAAAAACGAATCTCTCATCACTATTGAAGTTATAAAATCCCAAACTTCACCATGAGTGCAAATTAGTCTCACCCCGCTCAAGCAAGGAGTCGTGCTCAGTCCAAAATATGCACCGTAAGGAGGGAAAAAACTCTCGTGCGATTACTGCCTTACCAGCAATGATCAAGGTCCAGAGGATGTTCGCCTGGAAGATCTGGACCCAGTTAGCGGTATTAAACTTCACTGATTGACCAAGCAGAAGGAAAGGTTATCTCCCATTCAGACAGTATCTATAAAGAAAATCTAAACAACCGTGACCAAGAGATCGCCCATTTAAGTAGACATATGTCCCAACAATCAGAGGGTGATACTTTAGATTCGCGTACTCGACATCATCACAGGATGGGACCTCACTCCCCAAGAAATTAAGCTGGTAGGCTTCTCGTTCAATAAGTAACCATGTAATCCCTCGCTATCCTCAACATGATCACTGGCCTGAGAGGAATTCTATTAACCATAAGTATCACCAACCCCGTCCGATGGAGTCGGCTTAGAGTAGCAGGCCAACTCGCTTTGGGCCACAATGATACAAGTACAAACAAACGAACTGAGATGACTCATTCGTAGGGATTTTAAAGGAAGGGCAAACCCAAACTTTTCCATGTCCTAAAGACCTAGCCAGGAAAGCACTGGGGCATCGTTCAGCCTCACCATTCACCGAACATATAGAATCCTTCAAACCTCAAAAGAAGTACTTTATGCCAAAAGTCACAACGTACAAAGGAAAGACAACCCAACTCATCACATCAGGCGCTATAAAAAAATCATGTCCCTTTAAAGCCATCACGATGCTCTGATGTGCAGGGTTTACCATCAACCCTAGGTGCGATTGGTTTAAGATAGTTTGAAAAATTATCCCCTGGGTCGATCTTTACCATTAGGGAACTTGCTGTGCAGTTCACAACTCGGTTTATTATAAGAAGCAGGGTGATCAAGAAGGTCGATTCGTTGATCTCTCTTAAGAAAAAGAAATGATAAACTCTTAGGAAATATGCTCAGAGGTACTGGGAGCTATACAATGAAATTGATGATTGCAACGAGCAACTGGCGATCACCTCCTTTAGGTTCGATCTAAAGCGATCAAATGATCTCTACCAGTCATTGATAAATAAGTCATCCTCTTCAATGGACGATCTTATATCCCACATTGAAAAATATGCCAGGGTAGAAGATGAGCTCTCTAGTGCAACCTCCCCAGTCGACCAAAAGAAGAGAGAGCCGAAAAAGGCCCCAAGAGGGGGAAACCATCCATCGTCGGCCATGAAGGGATCCAGGAGTAATGCTTCCTGAAGTCGCTCCAAATATCAGGCCAGCGAGAGTAGATGTAAGGCATTGGAAATAGTCTTCAAGGAGCCCATTTTTCGACTCATTCTTCATATTAAAAACAAACCTTTCATCAAGAGGCCTCCTAAAATGGTCGGCGAGCCAAGTGATAAGGATGCCAGTCTTAGGTCTAGCTACCACCAAGACCACGGGCACCTCACGAAAAACTATAAGATGTAGAAAAAGCACTTGGATAAATATGTTTAAGTTGGGCATCTCAAGGAATAGATCAACATTATGAAACCAAAGGCAGTGATGAAGATTAATGCAGTCCAAAAAGTGGAGGAAGATCTCCCACCAATAGGATTGGTCACCGTCATCCACGGCTACATCGAACAGGCCCAATATACTCAGAAGAAACTAAAAGAGAAGATAAAAGCAGTAGCCAACATTCAACAAGCATTTCAAGTTGACCCAACCAAACCAATCCTAATTAAGAGGGAAAAAAGGACCTGGATGTCGATCGTACTGTTATGTTCATTGATGACGATCTGTTTGGCATAAATCTAGCCCATAAAGATGCCCTGGTGCTCACGTTATGGATTATAAACTTTGACATGAGGAGAGTATTGATAGGTTAAGGAATCTCCTCCAAAATCATGTACCTGACAGTGATTTAAAAGATTGGATACCGTTTCAAGGATTGGAATACTAACATCGGCCCATTGATCACCTTCAATGGGGACATAGATTCACCCCTGGGGAAAATCAAATTGCCATTCAATATCAGCCCAGCTAATAAGGGGATTAAGTTCCATAAAATCCAGTCAGAGTCACCCTAAAATGCTATACTAGGAAGGGGATGGCTACATGAATTGATGTTCGTTCCATCGTCTCTTTATCTGAAACTCAAGTTTATGATTGACTAAGGGGTGATAGAAATCATAAGAGATCAAGCAGCGTCATGAAGCTATTTTGTTTCAGCTATTAAGATAAAGCAGACTCAGTCCAAGGGAAATAAAAGCGAAGATAGCTCGAATGGCGATCAACCCTAATAGGAACAAAAGGGAGTAGGGGTCGAACAAACTCTATTAGTCCTTACTGAATTCATTCTAGATGAACATATTTTCATTCCTTTGGATGCGTCATAGCCAGAGAAGATATACCTCATTGAATTAGATCTTCCTAAAGATGAAGCCAAATAATTTTCCCGCATCCTCATAGAAAATGTAGAAATTTTTACTTGACAACCTTATGATCTCTCGAGAATAAACCCAGAGATCACCTGCCACCGATTGCATGTTGAACCAAGAACCAAGCCAATTAAAGAGAAACCAAGGAAGTATGCTCTAGAAAAGGTAAGGGTGGTACAAGCTAAAGTTGACAACCTACTCAAGGCTGTCCATTCGAGAAGTTTAATTCCCAAAGTGGGTATCGAACACCGTCATTGTCAAGAAAAAAAGTGGCAAATGGAGGATCTACATTGATTTCACTGACCTCAATAGATACTGTCCCAAGGATAGTTTCTCAATGCCTCGAATAAATCCGTTGGTAGATTCCATAGCGGAGCATCAACGAATGAGCTTCATGGATATGTACTCCGACTACCACTTGTACCCATATTTTATCCGAATAAAGAGAAGACCTCATTAATCACAACCTTAGGTCTTTACTGCTATAGGGTAATGACCTTCGGGTTAAAGAACATGGGGGAAACATATAAGAGATTGGTGACCAAGATGTTTAAAAAGTTTATAAGTTCCACCATAGAGGTGTATATAAATGATATTCTTATCAAGAGTAGGTATTCAGATGACCATCTGAGAGACATTTCGAAGACCTTCAACATCCTTAGAGAGTACAAAATGAAGCTCAACGCATCTAAATATGTGTTTGGTGTAAGATTTGGTAAGTTTATGGGATACATAGTTACTCAGAGAAGTATTGAGGCAAATCTAGACTAGATAAGAGCTCTGTAGAACGTTAGAAGACCGACCATTATCAAAGACATTCATGTCATCAACCCTTAATCGATTCATTTCAAGATCTTCTGACAAATGTTGACCCTTTTTCCAAGCCCTAAAGAAGGCGAGCCCCACAGTCTGAATTGAAGGATGCGATAAAGCCTTAGAGGGTATTAGATAGTACTTGGGATCTCCTCCTTTGATGTTGACTCCCAAGTAAGGAGAAGACATATACCTTCATTTGGCCATTTCAAATCATGTAACCAGTGTGACGTTAATCTGTCTATATGACGAGGAGAAAAAACTGATCTACTACGTGAGTCTTACCTTTCTTGAAGTGGAAAATATATACATGCCCATAGAAAAGTTGGTTCTGGCACTGGTAACTATCGCAAGGAAGTTAAGGCATTACTTTGATGCCCACACCATAGTCATTTAAATGACCTACCCCTTAGAGGACGATCTTAAAAACTCGAACCTTTCTAATAAAATGACCAAGTGATCACTTGAGCTGGACTAATTTGACATCAGGTATGAGCCCAGAACGACGATCAAGGGTCAAGTCTTGGCTGACTTCGTGGAAGAATTATCAATATCTCCAAGAGAGGAACATCCATAACCCATCTTGGAAGCACTACTGGTAGCCGAGGATGAACAATGATAGAAGATTTTTATTAATGGCTCAACAATTGAGAAGGGCATAGGAGTTGGGATAGTCTTCGTGATGCTACAAGGTAGACTGATTGAATAAGCCATCAAACTATGATTCAAAGGATCAAATAAAAAAGACGAGTATGAAGCTCTGGTGCATGGTTTGTGAAGGGCGATCAACATAGGTTCTCGCCAGATTACTGTATTTTGTGATTCCAAGTTGATCGCAAACTAGCTCAATGGAGAATATGAAGAAAGATATCCCAAGATGATAACCTATAGAAATAAGGCTAGAGGAATACTCCAACAGTTCTAGTCAGCCTCAGTGGAACAACTGCCAATGAATGAAAACAGCCATATGAAAGCCTTAACAACTTTGGCCTCTGCCATTGAAGCCAACCTTAAAAAATAATTGAGCGAGAATGTGTAGACCGACCAAGCATTGAAAATATAAATAGCGATCTGAGTATCCTCTAAATAAAAATGGCCCCATCATAGATGGACCCCATCATCTTTTTTTTAAAAACTAGAGAGCTACCCTCAAATGATAAGGCTGCACACAAGCTTAAGATTAGATCGGCTAGATTCTGCCTCAACTAAAATGGGAACTCTACCAAAGATTATTTAAATGTCAACTATTAAAATGCATCCATCCAAATCAAGTCGAAGGGATTTTAAAAGAAATGCATGAAGGAAACTGTGGAGCAGACACAAGTGGGAGATCACTTTCCTATAGAGTAATCTCTCAAGGGTACTAGTGTAGAAGGATTTAACACAGTTCGCCAAAAAGTGCCCAAAGTGTCGAATGTTCTCGTTGATGATTAAACAGTCTACCAAAGATATCAACCCCTCACAAGCCCATGGTTTTTTGCCTAATGGGGCATGGATATTGTATGACCACTACTAGCTGTACCTCAAAATCGAAGGTACCGGATAACAGCGACCCACTACTTCACCAAATGGGTTGAGGTTGAGTATCTCGCTCAAATTAGAGAATTAAACACCAGGAGATTCGTCTGGAGAAATATCATTACAAGATTTGGCATTCTAAGAGAGCTGGTAAACGATAACGAAACCTAATTTGACAACGACCCCTTTCGAGACTTTTGTGTCGAATACGGAATTAGGATTCATTACGCATTAATAGTCTTTCCTCAATGCAATGAGAAGGAATAGATTACCAATAAAACCCTACTATCACGCATCGAGCATATGATAGAAAATGCCAAAGGACGATGGGTAAATGAACTTTTATGCATTCTATGAGCATACAAGATGACCCCTAGAAAGACGAAGAAGGAAACCCTATGTTTCCTTACCTACGGCATGAAAGTAGTAATCCTCTAAAGATCGAAATACCAATGCTTAGATCAAAGATATTCTAAGATTGCTAAAATGATGACAAAATAGCTTATGAGTTAGACCTAGTCGAAGAAAGAAGAGATCAAGCATTAATACATTTGGTTGCCAATTAGTAAAAGCTGGCAAAGAAGCATGACAAGAAGGACAAGATCAAATAATTCCAAGTCGATGACTTGGTCCTCAAAAAGTTATTGCTCGCTACAAAAAAGCCATCAAATGGAAATTTGGTGCCAAACTGGGAAGGACCTTATCGCATATCTTCAAAAGGGAGTGGGGGATCATATCATTTAGAATAAATAAATGGGAAGAAGTTATAAGGTCATGGAATGCCATGAACCTTAGGAAGTTTTATCATCAGATAACAAGTTAATTGATTTCTTTCAGTTATGCACAATAAAGCACTTTGCATTTAATTATCTTAAGTTGTGTGAAATAGCTCAGTCAAACATAAAAATCCCACTTGCACAAGTGGTACGATCTATGAAAGATCAATCAAAACCCACTCTTAGTAGAGGTATGATATAAAGTAAATCGGCCTAGAAGAGGCATAGAAACCCATTTGCACAAGTGGACGATCTGGGAAAGATCAGTTAACACCCACTCTTAGGAGTGGTATAATATAAAGTGGATCGGCCTAAAAAAGGCAGATAAACCCACTTGCACAAGAGGTATGATCTGGGAAAGACCAGTTAAAATCCTCTCTTAGGAGTGGTATGATCTAAATCAAATCGACCTAGAAGAGGTATAAAAACCCACTTGCACAAATGGTATGATCTGGGAAAGATCGGTTAAAGTTCACTCTTAAGAGGTATGATCTAAAGCAGATATGCCTAGAAAAAGCAAAAAAAAATCACTTGCACAAGTGGTATGATCTGGGAAAGATCGGTTAAAACTCACTCTTAGGAATGGTATAATTTAAAGGGGATCATCTTAAAATAGTCAACAAGTTCCCTTTAGCCAGTCGCTTGAAATGAATGGCCAACATATTTGTTAAAAATTACATAAGGTTGGTTTGACTAATCACTTGAGATGGCTTTGGCCAAACTTCTTTATTTGTTAAAAACTACTTAAGTTTGATTTAGCTAATATAGACTTGGCTAACCACTTTACTAAAAGTCGTTGATTTTGTCAATCACTTAGGATGATTTTAGTCAAATAATTATATTCATAAGATTGCCTATACCGAATTTAGCTTAATTCGACAATATCTGGTCACTTCATTTTAAGTAAAGTGCAAGCAAAGAGTCAAGAAAATAAAATATAATAGTGATACAAAAGTGTATACATGAAATGAAAATATGCTTTTTCATCAAAAGTAAAAATGGTCGAAGGCCTACAAAAGACTACCCAGGATCAACAAAAATACAAATGAAAAGGGACAAAGGAGCCCTAGGTCTAACAAGCCGACCCTAGAGCACCCCCTTTAGTTGGGGAATTTGTAGAAGAGGGGGATGACATCTCCTAAGGAGATCTGTCAAAGGAACAACCAAAGGGGGTGTTCGACATAGGCAAGGTCACCCTAGCCGACATTTCTGCTTTGGAGGCCTTCCACCTAGCCTTTGTTAAAGGCAATTGACTCATAAAATTCTAGTTGGGTGGCAACCTCCTAGATAGCTGCTTCATAGCCTTCGTTATGGGACTTCTCCAGGCCGGCCTCTATGGTTTTCTTCCTTTGGGACCTCATATTTTGGATGGTGAGCTTTTCCAATAGGTTCCGCTGGTGAAAGACCAGCAACTTGGAGAGCTCGAAATCAATTATGTTGAATTCATTCTGACTTTATTCAGCCTCCTCCCCTACCTTCCTATTAGTGTCAGACTTCTCCTTGATCTTTTTATTCAAGTCCTCAATATCCTTGCATTGAGTAGAGATATGGGACTTGAAGGAGGTGTTCTCCTTGGAAGTGTACTCGAGTGACTTCCTATAAGAGGAGCTCGACTAGTGAGATCCTATTGAACCTACATGATCTGCACCAAAAGGAAAGTAATGTTAGAAATCTGTTAAAGAAAGAAAAATAACCTAAGAAAAAGGATACACAAACTTACCAATACGCTGTGGCATAGGCCCTCTCTGTGGAGCCTCTACAGCGTGAATCTCTTTAGCTCCGTCATGTCATATGGTAGCATGGCATATTGGGAGATGGAAAAGGACACCTCAAGATTCTTGTGGGCCAAATTCGTCGTATGGATGGATTCTTATCCTTAAAAAATAAGATCTCCCATGGATGACACCCTATTCACTGTGAGGGGTAGGGTCCTTGCTAAGTTCTCCCACCTCTGTTCATGTTCGATAATGATAACTGGTCAGTTGGATGGGGGCATGGTATTAAAACCACCACCGATTGGTGTTTTTTCAATCTTCTTCTTCTTGGCCAGTTTGGCCTCTTCCCGTTGGAGTTTTAACTCCCAGTAATCTTTCTCCCCTAAGGGGACCAACTTTATATTTTTTTCTCCTCGGTAGAAGTATCTCGATCACCCTTCACATTAACGACCTTTTGTTTTTCTAATTGATCATTGGAAGCTGCCAGGTCAATCGATCTTCGTGATCGGCTGCTCATATCTTCTAAGAAGGATGGAACTGGTGGGAAAAGTGAAGTCTTAAATGAATAAGTCCTCTTAGGATTCTACCTCCTCCTAAGGTCTACCTGACACACTAGCTTCGTAAGAAAAGAGGGGGTCAAGGTCGTACAATAATGAATAAACGTCCTTTTTTCTTCCCCTTCCTCTTTCGCCTCTTACTCTACCTCTCTTTACACTTCCTCCTCTTCTTCCTCTTCTTTGATCTAATTAGAATCAGATTCACTGACGATCACGTACCTAGTGGAGGGAGTTATGTTTTTAAGAGAGATTGATTTGATGATTTGGGTGATCGAAATGCCAACTAGAATGACTATGAAGTTAGAAAGGGAATGATAAGTAAGTTCATAGTTAAGAAGGACGTGGTTTTCTCTCCAGTTGATGTGGATTCCCGTTGGGGTTAACCTTATCCATACTTTCTCTAAATCTCTAAGATTTACTTGGTAGTTGGATGGCTTGGTGTTCAGAAAGCAATCTGCAAGTAAAAAAATTATATCGGTCAGTAATAATTAAATACATAAAAAAACCAAATCAAACCACTTGTGGGCGACCTACTAAGATCCCCCTTGTAGAAGTAACCCCAAGCCCATCGTAACCTTCACCATAAATTTCCCCACAAATCACAATGACATTTTTACTATTATCTTTTTAGGATCTGGGCAAATAAGTAACCAAATTACATGCTTTATCCCTGAATTGGAAATGATATAGTTTGGTGTCTGGAGAAGGCCTCAGGTCGCAACAATACCTAATTTATTCAAGCCCAAGGTTGGTCCCACAAATATGTTTTTTGGTAACCGTTCCCATCATAATCCGATAGAAACTACCGTTTGCTTGGGCAGGGAGTATTCCGTAGTAACGGAGCACCCTTACCAGCAATGGGTGGAGGGGAAATCGAACACCCCCATCAAGTATTGCCACTATCAAGAAAGTAACCTCTCAGTGGGGAAGATAAAAAATATCTTCCTCCTCAGGGGATACTCTCAAGACAACATTATCAGGAATTCCATATATATCATGGAATTCTTTAAAGTTATTGGCTAATGAAACTTCGTATATTCTAAAATGCCTAGGCATTTTAGATGGAGAAGATTAAGGAGACTAGATATGAGAACACTGGAAAATGGAGACAGAGAAGAAAATTCAAATTACCTTGGAAAATGGTTAAAATGCCAAGGTATTAGGGTGTGGAAACCCTTATACGCTCTGATTCTCCGTCTTCTCGTATCCATCATATGCTTGGGGAAGTGTGTCACGCACTCATGCACCATCATTACCTTTAATGATGATGCTGGACAGATAAACCAAGGATCAAAATATATGCATAAACTAACCTAGCAATGATTGTTTTGCGCACCTCTAAAAATAAGCTTGTGTAAACACAACGCCAAATTAAATATATACGTGGAAGACAAATAAGTCAAGGTATTTTAGTCGAACAACCTCGAAGGCCGACCACACATACAACAAAACAAGGTAAGGCCAATCAGTGTGTTTGACCAATCACCCCCACCTTAGAGGCAAATGAAGGAATAAGACAAACTATGGCCACGTGGATAGAGACACGAGGCCAAAAATGTGGAAAGTCATGAAAGGAGAACATACAAATTAATCTACCTAGGAATATTTAGATATAATCAAATATAAAAAATCATTATAGATAGAGATAAGTATGAATAAACCCACAAACATGGGATACTAAGTCTATAAATAGGGGAGATCTGCCTATATTAGGGACTAAGTGTAATTAGCACACAATAGCTTAGACTTTCATCTAGAAACACTAGCACTCCGGTTATTGTCACCTTTTTTGATATAAAACCACTACCCCTTTGTACCATGGATGTAGGTTGACCTCATGGATGAACCACGTATATTGATTTTTTTACTCCCTTTTCTGTATTCATGATACTTTTGGGGGGAATTCTATAATTTTACTTCTTATTTGGGGAAGAATCTCCTACAATGACATAGACTTAATTTTCATGATTTGAAATCTTGTATTTTACTATACCACATGAATCCACAAATCCTAATGATGATTGTCAGTTCTACAAAGATATACGAATTTATGAAAAAAATCCAGCTTGCATGAGTTTAAAAAAGAACTCTATGATTTACACGTAAGGATGAGAGTGATATGTTTTATGAAGTTAAATAAGGAACGTATTCTAGGTGTTGCTAAGGGATACCATTAAATTTAAAATGGTCAATTTTAATTTAAGTATCACTTTGGTAGATGCCATATAAAGTGTACGTGAAAAGTCAATCAATAGCAAAATCCAATATGATGAAAGGAGTCACAAAACAAGAACTCAATTGATAATCAAAATAAAAGAAGATTATAGTTTCAATTCAAAAGAATTAGTTATTTTAGCTTGTCATTCAAAATATTCATACAATATTTTGCCGAAAGAGTTTTAGTATATAGAGTTGTTCTTAAAGTCAAACTCATGATCAAATTGTATTTTTGCTATATATTTTTGCTAATGCATCGAGAAATACATTTCTTGTTGATTTTTTATTTTTACCATTGTTACTGCCTAAAATTGGTATATGGATTTGTATCCTAGCTAAATACACTAGTATTGGATTCGTAACAGATAAAGAGAGAATAATAGAAGAAATGTTAATCTAGGGCAAGTAAAATAGAGATAAGATGAGCGAAAAAGAGATGGGAACCGTGTTTACATGGTTTGACCCAATGCGGTGGCTCATAAGTGCAATAGTGATTTGTATTGATTTTAATGGGAAAATTCCATGGAAAAATGGAGGATTACAAGCACTCTAACTCACTCTAGAAATGGGCAATATAACGGTAGGAATTAATCTCTCGATCCACCTAAGAGGGATTGTATGTCATATTTATATACGTCGTGAGTGGGAAGAGAGAGAGTGAGTGCTGTGGAGACAAAAATAATGTAGGGTGATAAGTGTCACTGCCGTTTAGATTAAATAAGTGCACATTTGTACGTTTTACTGGGAGAATGGGATGTGCACAACTTGCCCATCAATAGTGGATGAGTAATAAACCTTAAATCTCTCATGCACGTCTGCTTAACGATGCTGACATCACTCCCATCATTGAACGCTGACCCCTACATGTAATTAACTAACATCATCAATACTAGGGGTGTGTTTTGGCCGGATCGGATCGGAATAAGAGTGTTCGAAAAATTTTCCAAAATTTTCGGAATTTTAAAATCCTTTCCAAATCATAAAAAATAAATTTCGGAAAATCATATTTTTTTCCAAGTTCGGATATTCGGAATATTCGGAATTCTCGGAATTCTCGGAATTTTTTTTATTCGGAAAAATATCGGAAAAGTTGAAATTATCAATTTCATCTATTTCGGAAAATATCGGAACTATCAGTTTTAAAAAACATACATACGATTAATGAAGAAACTCAATAATGCATCAATAGCATAAACAATAATGTAACATACTAATATGAATTTTCTAACATTGTTCCAATAAAAATCACAACAAAAAACCCATTGTTCTAATAAAACAAATACAAATAAAGGTTCCACAAATTTGATTCAAATCTGGTACAAAACAGGTACAAATCTGGTACAAAATAGGTACAGCAGCCTGGTACAACCTGGTACAGCAGCCTGGTACAACCTGGTACAGCAGCCTGGTACAACCTGGTACAGCCTGGTACAGCATTTTGTAAACATGATTAAATGAATTACCTTTGAAAATATCAAATGATCCAATAAATTTTACTTTTGAAGATATCACCTCAATTAGAAGATCCAAGAGTTAGTTTTTGAAAGTCTTCCAATACAACTGAAATGATTGAAAAATATACAAAATTAATTAAAATTCAACTAAATAACTGAATAATAAATAAGAAATTACATACAAATGAGTATATACCTCTCTCAAGTTCAAAAAGAACCTCAAGTTTTTCTTCAACGGAATAATCAACAATGGATGGTGCAGGGCCTCTTAACCAATCTTGTGTACAAACCAAACACTCCATAGTAGTAGGGGTCAACGAGCTTCGAAAAGGATCAAGAACACGACCAGCTGTGCTGAAGGCACTTTCAGAAGCAACCGATGTCACGGGAATACATAATACATCACGAGCCATCATCGCAAGAGCACGATAATTTCCAACCTTACCATGCCACCACGCTAAGATATCAAAATTGTGACCCTCATTAACCACTACCCCGTCACTTAGATACCTATCTAAATCATTTAATGCTTCAACATAATCCTTCCTCTTCAAAATGCCCCTAAACAAGTCTTTTGCCTTGGGACGCTTGTACACCTTATAAACAACCATATCATTATCCGAAATGTTGGATGATTCAACATGTACAAAGGATGTACTCACCAACTTGTATTGAAAATAAAGACGACTCATTAAATCATTCAACCTCGTTATATAATTACCCACTTTGAGAGTTTTCTCCATTTCAGAAAGATTGCAAATATTATCCAAATACGAGGAATACCAAAATTCCACAAATTGCATTTTATATCTAGGATCCAACACTATTGCAACAACTAAAATTGGATTAAGAGAGTCAAAGTTGCAATATTTATCAAATTTTGCATCCATTTTTTTGGCCATTTCACGAAAGAAAGGATCCCTACTTACTAATTGCTCCATAAGAAGATCTTTAACTTGTGTTAATTCATCAAAATATGTGTTGGAAGTGACATATTTAGACCCTGAAACACGCTTCGTGAGTTCGTAGAATTCTTCTAAAAGAGTGTGCAAAGCTTTCAATTTCTTCCAATCATTTTCATACAATATACCTACACCCTTCACATTACACTCAATTTTATAATTTGGATCTTGCTCCTCAAGCCTCTCAAATGCTCTCTCAAATTCCAATGCCACATTTATCATTAGGTAAGTTGAATTCCACCTAGTTTTGACATCTAGACATAAAACCCTCTTACTAGTTAACATTTCATCTGAAGCACATTTTTTAAATGCTTGCATGCGTGAGGAACCACTCCTAACATACTTAACACTTCGACGAAGGCGCTTAATAGTTGTTTTCACCTCTTCAACACCATCCCTAACAACTAAGTTGATTATGTGTGCAAAGCATCTTACATGAAAGATTTCACCTTCCAACAACAAACCATTTCTTTTTGATAATCTTCTTTTCAAATCCGCAACACATGTATCATTATTCTTAGCATTGTCAAGAGTTATTGTCAAAACTTTCTCTAGACCCCACTCTATTAAGCAACTCTCCACGGCTTTAGCAATGGCTTCTCCCTTGTGTGGATGTGGAAGTACTTTAAAATTAATTATTTTCTTGTGAAGCTTCCAATCGTTATCCACAAAGTGAGCAGTTAAGACTATATAACCAAGATTTTGAATTGATGTCCACATATCAGTTGTGATGCATATTCGTGTAGACGTGTCCTTAAAAAATTCCCTTAGCTTTTGTTTTTCTTCAAAAAACATTAGCAAACAATCTTTTGTTATTGTAGTTCTACAAACAACGTGAAACTTTGGTTGTAAATCTTCACAAAACCACCTAAAACCTTCCTTTTCGACATGACTAAAAGGGAGTTCACAAAGAATGATCATTCTTGTTAAAGATTTACGACATTTTTCTTGGTCAAATTTCCAGGGAGTGAGTTGACCTTTTCCAAAAGAAATAACAGTTTGTCCGGTATCTTCTTCACCCCTAGGAAACTCCTTACATTTTTTAATGTGGTTCCACAACTTGTTTGTTCCACCCGAAGAAGGTGCATTAATAGTAGAATGACAAAAGACACAATCAGCTTTACCAGAATATTTTTCGGTTCCTTCTACAAGTTGTTTGGTAAAGTAATTCCATACCTCTGAACTTCCATGATTTCCCGAAAGTCCGGATTTGACACCAATCTTTGACTTTTTTTGACTACTTTCCATAATAGGGTTGCTACTGACTGCCGTAGAACTCTCCTCCATAATTGACATATATCTGAAGTAATACCACACCAAATAACAAACAAAGGCAACATATTAAAAATTAACCAGATTTACAAAATAAAGGTTTGTGTCTGAAAAGCATAGGTTGGGATTTTAAAATAATCATTCAGTATCTCCATAATGTTAAAATGTTAGGACAAATAATAAATAAAAAAGTATTAAAATAAATATTAATATTAGGATTTCGGAATATATTTCGGATTATTCGGATCGGCAAGTTATCGGAATTTTCGGATCGGAAATTTGGAAATTCGGAAAATTAAATATGGTTTCCAATTCCATTCCAATTTATTTCGGAATATTCGGAAATCGGAAAATTCGGATATCGGAAATTTAAAAATGATGCAAAAATCGAAAAATTACGGATCGGAAATCGGAAAAAACGGAAGTTCGGAAAGAATTAACACCCCTAATCAATACCCATAGGTAAGGTGAGCTAAGGTTGCTGCCTCTGATGATGGGGCCGAGCAGAAGGCACTGGACGACCAGGTTGCCATTTGAGCCAACCTCCTTCAGGTCATTAAAAAGTTCATTGTCATTATATAATTGGTTCTCTAACCACACCATATTTATAGTATAGTAAAATCCCCCAATATTTCTTTAGTGATTGAGGAATGAGGTAGATTCCATGAAGTGTTGTGCCTTGGGAGTATTTACTGAGCTAATTTGAGCAAGTAGAGTGTTAACTGAAGAGAATGTCGTTAGCCTAGAAATATCTTTGGCATGCACCGAACAGATTGACTTGTAACATTTTCAACTTTAAGAATGTATTTGACACGTGTCGCAAGCTTGGTGTTTACTCCCAAAGTAATTATCGTGCGCGCATATTTAAACTTAAAGAGCTTATTCCACTTGTCCAGGCATGACATCATGTGTCATGATTAATTGTTGCCACCCTTTTTTGAGTATAAATACTAGTTTAAAAATCTTTTTATCTTTTTCCAATCATTCATCTTCCTTCGGGCCTTATTTAAATAGAGGGAGAGCTTCGTTTTTTTTTAAAAAACTTCTTCTTTAAGTTCCCACTCCCACCATAGATAACAATCTTTAAAGATTCTTACTCTTTCTTTCTTCTGGAGATGATACATATCTAGTTGTCTTCAATATTTCTTAGGGTTTCTCATGTACGCCCTCCTTCCCATCTCTGCAATTTTAGGGCTTTTTGGAGGGAAACATTTTTCTTGAAATTTCTGCCATCTTAATCTTGTTGTGGATAAAATATTATTTGGTAATTTTTGAATTTTGTTGGATGAGCTTTATAATTTAGATGGATATTGAGTTGGTTGGTCTAAGGCTCTTAATTTGGTCAGGTTTTTGTCTAAAACTGACATCTACTTTCAGTGTTTGAGTAGCCCCGAAGCTTAGGTAGGGTATAAAAACTCTTTCTTTTATCTTGATGAGACATCCTCCCCACGTTTAACTATTGTTTGAGATTTTAAATGAATTAGATCCAATCGGTCCCAATATTACTGCTAAAAGATTCCCAGCCCCTGTCCAGGTCGTTCGACCAAAAGGCGATAATGGGCATCCTAGGTATACCCCTACAGTTGCCTCGTCGATCCTGTCTGCTTCTCATCCCCTAGTAGTGGGACCTGGATTTTCCCCTATTGTGTATACCAGAGTGGTGGATCATGTCCTAAGTGGGGAGTGGATTGACTATACCATATCCCTATCTATAGTTGATTTGGATCTTTCTCCTCCTCATTCAGCCCCTAACGACTAGATGGCCTCCATATCTCCTATTGTGATACCCCTCACTGATGAGGGTGCTTATAAGGCCTTTAACTCTTGGGAACCATCCACCAACGATGCTGCAAACTATGGTTCTGATATCACGGAGGACAACTTGGAGGATGAGAAGGCCCTTTAGTGTGTGCTTTAGGTAAAAATAACTTTTCTCAGATTTTTAGTTAAACCCAATTTTATCTTCTTAAATCCTAAACACGCCTCTAAGTGATTTAATCCATTAAATAACTAAAGCATGCATGTAAAAGAAATAAATTCAGTAAAAACCCCTTTTGTGTGAAACCTTTTTATTTCACTATGAATAGTAAATCGCAACTTCCAACATAACAAAATCTGCAATGAATCTACCGCAACAAATTCACATAGACACGCTGTCTAACTCAACAAAGGATTCCCATAAGAACCCTCTAGAACCGCAACTCTCATCTTCAGAAAGGCATACCCTCATGCATCCCCAATGACCACAGTCATCAATTGTGTAATCAAAGATGAACTATCTTTAGGCAAACATGTTCAAGATCACAAACTTTGGAAAAGAGTAATTTGATCTTGAATAAACTCCGGATGATGAAGAACTATATGGGAATTTCGTAAAACGTTCTTCTGAAAAATGTCTAAGCAGTATAGTGCATTTATTTCTGAGCAAATAAGAGCCCAAGAAATTGAAACACGAAAACCAAGGCGGCAGATCGTTCGAGCGACATGCCCACATCATTCGAGCGACATGTGCATGTTGTTAGAACCACATACACTGTCATTCGAGCGATAGTTTAAAAACGCAATTTTTCTTTTAAAATAATTCCTCTAATTTTCATAAATATATTAACTCAAAAATAGTTAAAAATGTTTTCACAAATAATTAATTTAATTCCCAATATTTAAAAACCTTTAACTCATCCATCATTTAATCAAAATTCTAAATCACATCAAATCTCTTAAGCATTCATACGTGAGTGATCTAGAACAAACTGAGTCTGAAGAATGCAACTTGACTTGATTTATTCTTCAAAGATTTTAATTGAAAATTTTTCAATCTTGAACTGTCGTAGGCTTCCATTAATCTTAAATTAAAAACTATCTTAGGCTCAAATTATTTTGTCCGGAATTAAGCCAATTACAAACAAATTGACTCGATTAGAAATTTGTTCCTACAAATCCCCCCTTTGGATATTACGGGACAAAACTAAAAACTAAAAAATGTTATAAGACGTAAAACATATGTCCTATCCCATAAACCCAAAATGATAAAAAATACAGGACATGAATAAAAAACTGTAGAACCGGCAAGCATTTGAATCTAAATCTTTGTCTTTGAATGTGATGTAGTATTGAATACCTAAATCTCTTAAAAATATACCTACACACACGAGACAAGACAAAAATAAATACCCAAGTGAATTATGGAGGAACAAAAATATATTAATAAAGCATGAATAAATAAACTCCCCCTACATCACATATCTTTCCCCCTTTTTGCCTGGAATAGACAAATCATGGGACAGACAAACCAAATCTAGCAAGAATAAATAAATACTAACTGCATGGGTAGATAAAAAAATCTCAGTATAAACATGATAGTGAATAGTAAAGGATAGAAGTAAATGTATACAACTAAAGCCATAATCAATAAGACTGCAAAATAATTAAAAATGTACATTCATGCCATAAATACAATAAGTGCTGATAAAAAAATGTCCAGAAGAGAAAGAATAAATATATCGTAGACATCAATAGTCTCAAATACAATGTCTCAATAGTAAAAAACTAAACATCAGTAGGTGTATCATCATCATCATCATCATCATCATCATCATCATCATCATCATTTACAGTGTATGTAGATGTAATATGATGTAATCTAAAAGAACTTGCTCCTCTGCTCTGCTCTCCCTGCCTCATTTTGTCAAAGAATGCCGTCATCCGTGAATCCCTACAGGCACGGGCCTCGACCTTAGCATAAAATCTAACCATCATAGCGTCATACATCCTGGCCTGAGCATCCACATGTGCCTATAAAGTAGAGAAATCCTCCTCGATATGGCATGGGGTTGAAAATGTGTAGGGGCAAGGCTGAGAGGCATCAGGACTGGGATCAGTGGGACCAGCTGGCTGGGAAGAACATCGAGCTCCTGAAGAAGCTCCCTCAGAGGGTGGAGCTCCTGCTCTCGCCTCAGCATTAAGATGGCTCTCTAAACGAGTGAACATGACATGATCAATGATACCAAGATCGAAGAGACATAGATCATACTCTAACATGGGAACCCCAACAGATATGCACAGACAAGGAATGAGAATTCCATTGGGAAGAGAGTGTGGACAGGGTTGTACCTGGTGATG
Source organism: Sambucus nigra (assembly GCA_949130495.1). NCBI lineage: Eukaryota > Viridiplantae > Streptophyta > Magnoliopsida > Dipsacales > Adoxaceae > Sambucus > Sambucus nigra. Next base: position 526,220,917 of record OX422208.1, on the reverse strand, counting down.
GTCACATATGACATCACCTGGAGAATAAGAGTGGTTATATCGATGTCCCACCCATGGGATACAACGTACAATAAGTAAACTATGTCAAATCCTATCTGGGCATGATTTATCCTAAGATAGATAGAAGATGACACAAACCGATTAAGAACTCGAAAGGCTGAAAATAACTGGTGGTGAAACATGGTAGAGCCGACTTGAGGAATCTCCTAAAAATAATGTTGGAGAATATCCTCAAACGATGGACTATCATTAGAAATTTGGGGAAACATGATGTCAGGGATGCGCGGTATCTGTAGCAACTCTACTATCAGAAGAGCTGTGACTGTAAAAGAAATTCCATGTATGGAAGACTGAATCCCCTCTGAAGTATGGGTAGTATGATAGAAAAACTCTTTGACGATGTCAGGATAGACCATACCGTAAGCCTCAAATAGATAATTTCATCCCCCACCTAACATCCAACGAGTTATGGCAAAATGATCGAACTGGGAGACCTTAAAAACTCTTTCGCTATAAATCGAATGGATATGAAGTCCGAGCAAACAATAGTGCTCATACTTAACTCGTGTCGCCCATCCCACGACGGAGTAGGGAGGTCGATGAGCCCGAGCTTGCTGGGCACGAGAAATGCAGGTCGCTCATCAAAATGTCCATAAGGGGAACCTAGACATCTAGGAGGGATAGATACCGTGAGAAAAAAATACCGCGTAATGTGTGTGAAAAGATGGGTGTAACAGATGCGGAAACACAGACAACTACGAACCTGTCTCTGTACAAAAATCCAAACTAACCACCGCGAACACCAACCATAACAGCATCACAAACAATTCGATAAAAATACTCAACTAATACAACCCAACAAAATGACACAAGTGTGGGTATCCCCAAAAAATCAAAACTAACTGATAAACCAAATAAATTTTCTTGGATTAATTTGAGATACACACAGGGACATAAGAAATCTTAACAGTCTACTGGAAGCCCCATTCTGAAATCTTTTGAGATAAAACAACACAGAACACCTACATACTGATTTTAAAAAATAACAAAGTAGGCTATATTGCATTTTTAGATAAAAAAATCAGACAACCCACGCATCTAAAGATATTCGATCCCAAATCAGAAATGAAAACGAATAATACACATATTCAATAGCAAAATAGTGTAAAAATTGTGTATATTCATTTCACTCAAAACTTGGAATCATAAACCAACAGAGACCTAACTAACAGATATAAAAAAAATATCAAAAATACCTCTAATTATTGAGAATCGATCTCTGAATATTTTGGGTATGAAAATAGGACAATGGCAGCAAAAACCAAAGATCCAAGCTAAAAGAGTAAAACTCGAACTCAGTAGTGTAAACCGCGAACATAGTGGCTCGACCAAGCTCCAAACCCATCCAGAAATGTCAAAAATGGTGAGAACATGAACCAAGGGATAACTCGTGTGTAACCAAAGATCATAAAGCTTCGAATCAGCTTGACAATGGTGGAGGAAGCTTTTTACGACAAGGAAGAACGTGAGAGAGAGAAATGGTAAAGTGTGAAATGCAAATTTCGGCCTAATGATATCTTGAAATAAAGCCTTAACTTCATTTGATCTTGTCGATCGAACGACAAAGAGTGTCGCTTGAACAACACTTCTCGCGACAGGATAAGTCACTTGAACGACGTACTTATGTCGTTTGAATGACATAAAGAAAAACTCAATTCCATCTCCAAAAACTTTTAGGTTTTGTCGAGTGAATTGTTTTTCTTAAAAAGCTTACTCGAAAGTCCAAACAAACTCAAAACTGAAGGGAAAAAAATAATGTAAGCTTCATGCCAACATAGAATAAATGTGCACAAACATGGACATGGAGTGAATGGTTGTGTACTACAACAACTGAATAATAAATTCAACACATCGAAACGTTCAAGAAGCTCTAAATGATAGCAATATGTCGACAAACATTATTTTAGCCATATGTGACAATTACAATTGAGGTAAATGAACTAAATAAGCAACATACAAACACATTCATAATTTTGACGATTCTACAAATAATAGCGTCATGATGCGATGTTTCAATACTAGGATTTGTGGTGCAAACCCATTTTTTACTTTTCCATCCGAACACCCTCAAATTTATATATTCTTTTTCAAATTCTATTTAGGTTTCTAATTTTCTCAACTTAAAGAAATCCTATTGCCCCTAATTTTGGCATATGATTCTTTTTATTGCCTTTATTTTTTCTTTTGGGCTCTTTTAAACGGTGGCTTTCACGACGAGTTAATTTTGTACTCTCGCACCCCTTTCCCGTGATCACTCATTATTTTTTCATTTATGCATTCTAAGTCCTCACGGTAACCGGTTATTACATGCACATATCCTCCTAAGTATACTTACGCATAGATGAAAAAATTGAGATAAGAAGGTCTCACCAAACTCAAATATGCATGTGATGTCAAACATTCATATAAAATCGTGTATATGTGAAAGAATGACATATACACAAAGTCGAATCCACATGCATCTCAACTTCGAAACAACCCTATTAAAACAATGGTTAAGATCATTCAACACATCAATAATTATGACTAAATGTCCTAGCCACATGGATAATTAAGTGACGTGGGTCTAAGTACACCAATATGCCATATCAAACATGAAAGCTCACGACACAAAAACCAAAAACCTTTTTTGTTTTTCACAAAATATTTTTTACCAAAAAAATAAAATCTTTTTGTATTTTTCTCAAAAATATTTTAAAAACTAAAAATCTTTTTGTATTTTTCAATAAGACTCAAATAAATAAAAAAATAGGACTAGATACACGTAACAACCCTAGACAAGATATATCACGATAACACACTAGAGTATGACAAACCGATGAACATGCTTATCCAAAAGATGAAACACGGGGAGAACCACAGGAAATGACACGTGTATCACCAAGCCTAATACCTAACACCTCTAAATCTGATTTCCTAACCCAAGTAGGTTTGAAATGACGAGTGGGGGTTTTGGGAACCAGAACGGACTTATTCTTAGACTCTCTAGGAGAGTTTTTAAGATTGTAGAAAACCGTCTAAGATGTCCTCTCCTACCACAATGAGTGCAAGTGTAGATACGTCAGGAAGTGTTTGCTATGGGATGATTATTTCTAACATTCCTAGGTGGCCCTCTCTTAGTGACCCTCTGTGGATTTATTGCTTGCATGGTTTTGACTTTGGGAATGGGTGAAGTATGTTTATCGAAGCCAATACCACACCTATTATCTTTGATTTGGACGGTTCCTAAGATTTTATCTAACTTTTCGGACCTAGCTTCCAAATCAAATTTAACCTTACTCGAATCTCTTAATTTCTCCTCAAGCTCACCCATCCTCGACTCAAGTAAATGCCTAGAATCCTCAAAGTCAAGTAATTCGTTTTTCATAGCCTCCATTAAACCTCGAAGACTATCTCTCTCATCCTCGATATATTCTAGATTCTCTCAAATTTTCTTCTCACACGCCCTAAGATCCTTAATTAAAGCATTGGAATTATTATTTTCTATAGCACGTTGTTTAAAATTAGATTTTAACTTCAAGTTTCCCTTCTTTACTTTCGAAGTTTCTTCGTATAACTCATTAAAGGCAGTTTGCAAGTCACTCTCATCCTCACTTACCTCACCCTCACTCTCTAGGGCGTCACAACCTATGGTTGCTGAAGAATCATACAAACGTATGTCATCATAGCTCACATGATTAGCCACATTGGTGGGAAGGTCTGACTTACTAGCATAAAAATTTTCTTCTTCTGGATCACTCTCACTAAGGGTAGAAACATAATTTATCGATTTATTAAAATTCTCCCTAAGTTTAGTGGGTCACTCTTCTATCCTATGGCCAAACCCCTCACAGTAAAGAAACTTCTCACAATCATCCTTTTTAACAAAAAATTTAAGACCTGACTTCATGTGTGATTTCCAATTAGAAGTTTCAAACACGTGATTCTAAAATCATCAAAATTATCGAAAGGCATACCTAAAGTCACGTGATCACAAACACAATAAAATAGTGCAACATGCTCTTATATTAATTTGAGAAGGCCCTTTAGTGTGTGTTATAGGTAAAAATGACTTTTTTTTTTCAATTTTAAGTTAAATCAAATTTTATCTTCTTAAACCTTAAACATGCATCTAAATGATTGAATCCACTAAATAATTAAAGCATGCAGGTAAAAGAAACAAGTTCAGGAAAAACCCCTTTGGGGTAAAACCTTTTTATTTCACTATGAACAGTAAATCGCAACTTAACACATAGTAAAATCTACAATGAATCTATCGCAGTAAATTCACATAGTCACGTAGTCTAACTCAACAAAGGACTCCACAAGAACCATCTAGAACCGCAACCCTCGTCTTCAGCAAGGCATACCTGTAAGTATCCCCAATGATCGCAGTCAACAATTGTGTAATCAAAGATGAACTATCTTTCGGCAAACGTGTTCAAGATCACAAACATTGGAAAAGATTAATTTGATCTTGAATAAACTCTGGATGATGAAGAACTATATGGAAATTTTCGTAAAACATTCTTCTGAAAAACGTCTAAGCAGTATGGTGTATTTCTTTCTGAGCAAACAAGAGTCCAAGAAAACTAAAACACGAAAACCAAGGCGGTAGGTCTTTCGAGCTACATGCCCACATCGTTCGAGCAACATGTGAATGTTGTTAGAATGACATATACTATTGTCCAAGCAACAGTTTAAAAAATGAAAATTTTCTTTTAAAATAAGTCTTCTAATTTTCATAAATATATTAACTCAGAAATAATTAAAAACGTTTTCACAAATAATAAATTTAAGTCCCAATATTTATTAACCTTTAACTCATCCACCATTTAATCAAAATTCTAAATCACATCAATTCTCTTAAGAATTCATACTTAAGTGATCTAGAACAAATTGAGTCTGAAGAATGCAACTTGACTTGATTTTTTCTTCAAAGCTTTTAATTGCAAATTCTTTAATCTTGAACTGCCATAGGCTTCCATTAATTTCAAATTAAAAACTAGCCTAGACTCAAACTATTTTGTCCGAAATTAAGCCAATTACAAATAAATTGACTCGATTAAAAATTTGTTCCTACAGAGGATTTGAGGGATAAGTATAGTATCCTAATAAGAATTTTTGTACGGTTATCATATCATGATGAGAGGTTCTATGATCGTCCTAATGCCGATGAGATATGTTTCCCTGTATGGGCCTTGCAGGTGGGAGTTTAGTTTCCCCTTCACCTCATTATAAAATCTAATTTGAGGGGTTATGGCGTGGATCCCATTCAGCTCCTACCAAACGTATACAGGTCCATCCTTTGGAAGTGCGACTAAAAGATTGTACAAGTCATGTAAATGTGCAATCGCAGTTGGCAAAAACCAGTTCATCTTCATAAAAGGCACTTAGAGTTTCGCTATGATGAGAAGGATATGTCTTTTAATATTTCTCGTGATTGGTTCTCCCCCACCATATTGGTACACTTTTAATATTTTATAATGTTGTACTTGTCTTCACATATGTTTACTGACCTCATTATCTAATCGTCTCTTTGTAGTAAAAAGGCTTCAAAACTTCTACCTGCCCTGAGGGAGTTAGTGAAGACCAATTGAACTTCAATCCCCTAGAGTTCAAGAAGATGTTCTCTATCAAGAAATTTATTGAGTTGGGATGTTACGTTCCTCCAGGTGGTGCCCCTCCAAGTGATGAACATATTGACTTGGCCATTGATCAAGAGTTTTAAGAGGGCTTCGTCGGGGATGATATCGAAGATTATACAACACTTATTTTATGGTCATCTTTGGTGAGAACTTTTACTTGTTTTGCAGCCTAAAGGTTTGATCATATTTCTTTCTTCGCAGCCTTTTCTTTCAGTTTACCTAAATCGGCAAATTCGATGGCGCCTCCAGTCCTTGATCGTGCAACAATAGAGATTGCCAGAAAAATAAAGTTGAAGGTTGATGCCAAGAAAAGGAAGGTTGCTGCTACTAATGAGGTCGGGGAGAAAAAGAGAGTTGAGGAAGAGAAGAGGTCCAATGTAGAGGCCAGGAAAAATGATAAGTATGCAGCTAAAAGGCAGGTAAATTTTGAAGCTACTGCCAAGGTCAAGGGTGAAGGCAAGGTAATTTCTCCTTATGAAGGACTAGTCTTTTACCAAACAAGGACAATGGACTATCCTCCTCACTAGCCTAGTCCAAACAGCAGAGAACTAGGGTCAGGGTGAAGAGAGTTCAAATTTTGGGGCACCTTATCGATGACTTATTCGAGGTGCTAGGTCTTCCAACCCTTACGAAGAGGTGGATCATTTTACCTGGGACCTAAAATATCTTGTGACTAAGAAGCAACTGAGGGTCGAGAAGGAATTCATCCTCTTCCATAGGGAAAATACTACTGAGTGCTCATGTATCATGGTTACGCTCATGATTTCAAATATCTTCGGCACTTCAATGAAGATGAGTTCTGGACCACGACTCAGCATATCATTATGGTGATAAGTTCTAAAACATTTTGGACAGTCTTATGTCATGATTGGTCAATAATAGCCTTGAGTAGCAACTCGTTTCACCAATGATCTACCTGCTAATGGGATCCACATGAGCCCTCATGTGCTTCCTTAATCAAATCATTTACATTAGCTGGGTGAACACATCCGAGCGGTGATATTATTAAACCTATTCAAAATAGGATTCCGTCTTCCAGCACATACCTTGTTACCTTATATTGAAGTTTCCTTGCTTATTTTAGACCGGCTAGGAATGCATCGAATTTCAGATATGCTAAGATGGGATCCATTCAAGAAGGCCTCATGTCTAACTATGTTACTAATACACTCTTATCATTTATACTGCGATGCGTTAAGACTTTTCACTGGTACTATTCTGTGTAACTCAATTTTGGTGGTTTGTGTTAGGTATGCGAGTGCATCTGCTCATATGTCCTCAATCCTTGGTATTTTAACCTTCTAAATGGTCAAGAATTTTAACAATAAATCTTTTGCTTTGACTAAGTACTTCCCCATCATTTCTTCTCTTACCCCATAGATTTTAAGGACTTTATTAATAATGAGTTGAGAATTGCTGTGAGCTGATAACTACTCGGCACCCAAATACGATGCTAACTCTAGGCCTGTTATGAGGGCTTCATATTCTGCCTTATTATTGGAGGCCTCAAAGTGGAACCTGAGGGCATAATCCATATTACCCTCATTTGGCATTGTGATTATCAGGCTTACTCCACTACCGTTGCCACATGATGAGTCGTCTACGAATAGTTTCCAGACTGGGGATTCCTCTATAAAGTTTCTTTTAATTAAATGGTCACTTTTGAATATTTTTTCGCCCGCTCAAGATCGCGAGCCCTTTATTCTTACCGAGCTGACGACTCTGGGATGTCAACAACTTGATCGGTTTCATTAGTTATCGAGCTATCTTTCATATAAGTCTTCTCATTAGGTTAAATTTTTTAGCTCTTCTAGAGATGTCTACTCGGTCTACTAAACTGTTGAGATCTCTTCTGAATAAGAGTTCTCAGTCTTGTTCTTGGCTAAACTCTTTTCCTTATAAGTTTACTCCATCATTCTTGCACTGATCTCTTCTCTAGAAGTCTGCTCCGTAGGTTTTTCTTCATATGTGAACTCTGCTATAAAATTGGTCATATTTTAGCCCTTATTAGCTATCTTAGGCTCATACTAAATGTCATACTATCCTAGTTCCACTTGCCAATCCATCAGTTTACCTGATTTCTCAAGTTTGTGAGTATCCTGGCATAGAGCAAGGTCTGTATAAAAGATAATAGTATGTGCCTGAATGTATGGCTTCATTCTTTTAGAGACCTCAATAAAGGCTAACGATAACTTCTCTAGCCTAGGGTACTAGATTTCTGTCTACACTACCTTTTCACCCCGACTTCTTATTGGACAAATGCGAAATTGACCATTGATTCTAAGATGGCCAAGTACAAATAAAGTTTCACACTTAGGATTGGCCTAGATAATAGCAGTGCAAATCCCAGGTATCTTTTCAATTCCTAAAAGGATCTCTAGCATTCATCGTCCATTTGAAGGACTTCCTTAGCACCTTAAAGAATGGGTAGACATAAATTTTTCAGTATAGCCACCCGCCCTGCCAATCTTTGGATAATTTTTTTACCCGAGGCAAATTGCATATTTACCAGTGCTTGGATCTTATTTGGGTTCTCTTTTATACCCCTCTAGTTGACTATGAAACCTAAGAACTTTCCCTCTTTGACCTAAAAAAACACACTTCACTAGATTGAGCTTTATTTGGTGTTTATCCAGTTAGTCGAAAGTTAGCCCAAGATCACTAATGTGATCAACAACTTTCTTACTCTTGGTAAACATATAATCCACATATACCTCTATGGTTTTTCCGATCTGAACTTCAAAGAACTTATCCACTAGCCTTTGGTTGGTTTCTTCAACATTCTTGTGCATAAAAGTCATGATATTGTAATAATATGTACCTCAACTGGTGATGAACGAGGCTTTCTCCCAATTTTTCGGCTTCTTCTTTATCTGGTTGTATCCAGAATAGGCATCAAATCAAGGAGTTCGTGTCCCGCTGTAGCATCAACCAGACGGTCAATCCTAGGCAAGGGATATTATCATTTGGATAATATTTATTAAGGCCAGTGAAGTCTACGCACATATGTTTGTTATCGTTCTTCTTTCTGACCATGATAATGTTTGCGAGCCATACTAGATACTTTACATCCTCGATGAACTTTGCCTTCTACAATTTATTCACTTCTTCCTAGATTGCAACTTATTTTCATCTCGAGGATCCAACATCTCGATATGAAAAGTGGTGGTAAATTTTTTCCAATCTTCTTATTTCACTGACGTGTAATAACACTCACGAGCTTCCACTTGATTCCCCATCACCACACCAACTCCATAATATTAGGGAACTTCAGGTACTATTGAACAGTGGATAGAATAACTTCAAGATTCTTCAATCCGAACCTTTTAAAAATAACGTTTAAGGTTGAATATACATTTTTGTCTAGGATGAAAAAGCAGATTGTTTATGCTTGATATATTGGCCAGCCACTGACCCCAACTTTCAATATTATAGTTCCTAAGGGTAACACCTTCTCTCCCAAATTTTTTATGAGGGGCTTGTGATATACGTTTAAATTTCTGTCTTTTAGAAAAATAGTTGTAAAATAGGGCATCGGTCATGCTTCCATTGTTAACTATATTCTTGCAACTCTTTTATCATGCATCATCATGGTGGCGACCAGAGGATCATCATGTGGGTAGAGGACACTATACAAATAATCTTTAGAGAAAATAACTATAATACAATCCCTGTTTAACTTTCTACGATGAGATGTCATGGCTCCGGTTAAGGTAAGTTATCTGATATGGGCACAAGCCTCCGCCTCATTTAGGTAGTCTTCTCTCTCTTTCAATCCATATCCACCTCCAGCATCTCCTCCCTCTATGAAGTTACAACCGAATGAGATCATCTTGACCTCATGTATCATCTCCTTGGGCTTATTGGGTAAGTCGGGATCATTCGCGAAATCATCATTGCGATACTTTTTCTCCATGTCCGCCTTCCTACAAGGGAACTTCTATCATCTTTAGGGATTTTTCTCGTCCCGCCTATCTGATTATCTACCATTTTCAATGAACTTTGTCAGTTTGCGCCGCCTAAAAAGAATCTCTATCTCATTCTTCAAAGCTAGGCAATTGTTTGTGTTGTGGATGTGATCTTTGTGGAACTCACGGTACTTAATTTTGTCTCTCCTATTAAGAGGATACTTTAACTTTCCTGGCTATTTTAGGTCATTACTTCCCCGAATATCCTCGAGGATATGGTGCATGCCCACATTAACAGTGTATATTCATCAAACTTCCTTTATTTGTCAACCTTTCTACTATCCTTTAACTCCTTTTTCTCTGAGCTTTTTTAGGTATCATCTTTGGAATGGCTAGACTCCTTCACTGCCATAGCTTCCTCACTGTTTATAATTTTTCCAACATTGGCCAACAACTCAGTTATCATGTTCGGGGTCTCCTTAGCGAATGTCTAGAATAGCTTTCCAAGTTGTAGGCCACTCATAAGTGTCATGATTACCATCTTCTCTTCATAGTCTACAACCTCCAGATTATCGATATCGAATCGAGCAATATAATCCCTTGTCTTTTTGTTCATTCTCTAATGAACACTTACAAATAGCCCACCCTTTTACCTGGATTTGAACCGAAACAAAAGTTTTTAATGAAGAGGTCATCCAGTTATCGAAAGTTTGAGATCTGACCCCTTGCCAATTAGTTATACCAGATTTGGGTCGACCTAATAGTCATATAAGAGATTGATTGACAATGCATCTCATCCGGGATAGAATAAATATTTGATGCTTCTTAGTACCACTCTATGTGTAGCATAGGATCTGATGTGTCATCATATTTCGGAGTGTTGACAGGTGGTTTAAACTTCACGGGCATTATATAATCCACGATTGATGACATGAAGGGGGATCCCTATATGAAACCTCTTTACAAATGGTTTTTAGCTATCATGATCTCTCCTAGATGATCCTTCAGGCATCTGATTGACCCCTTCTAAGGGTTTTCCTCCTTATCGACCTTAAACGACACTGTCTTTCCTGGTCGTCCTCGACTTTTAATTGAGCTCTTTTATTGATAAGTGTGCCCAGTCTTGGTTGTCCTTCGAACGCTCGGCCTGGATCTGTTCGAAAGTTCAACTTTGTAAGGAAATTTTTGTCTGTTATCAATTATGTCGTATACCACTACACCGTCAAAGAAGATCAAGATCACATTCACATCAAGACGGATCCAAATAATCAAGGTTCTTCAACAAACAGTCTCCGCAAGGTTAACTTTGGTAAGGTTACATTTTAGAGTACCTTAATAATGCACTTAGAATATTAGAATTGTTTTTCATAACATATTTTCTAAGTGTTGGAACGGAGCTTTAAAAGTTTTTATTAATTTTTTTTTGAATTCATACTATCTAAAGATTTTGTTCTCGGACACCTTTCCGTAGAAAAATCATAACTAATTCATAAAAAATTAGAAAAACCCGAAACTGGCGGCCACGTGTTCGTATCGAAATTATCTACAATCATGACCTCATTTGATAGGTCATTCAAATGAGATATGATCTCGTTCGAACGAGATAAGGATCTCATTCAAACGACATCGTATGCCATTCAAACGAGAAGAGTTATTTTCTGACACATCACCGCCTTGATTTTTAGTATTTAAAGGGTGTCAGACTACTGGATTTCGTGCGAAGAAACACTGGTTTTAAACAGAATACGATTTTGAGTGTTTTACTTTATTCTCCAACCTTTTGAGAGTTCAATCTTTTGTTCTACAATTCACAAAATCCCAATATCTTTTAGTGGGAATTGTTTTTGGAACCCAAGAATAGAACTTTGCTATTGTTTATCCTTTGTGGGGAGATCTCTACAAACAAAGGGTTGCGTGCTATTGTGGAGGGAGTCTCTATAAATATTTTTGATGGCGTGTCATAAGGAGTGCTTGCGGGTATTTTTGGGTTGATTAGACTGCGTGTCCTTGTGGTATAGCTGTGCGTGAACCACTATAGATTTCTAGCCGACGCTTTGAAGGTTTGATGAAGGCACCGTGCGTTATACTTGAGGGAAGTTGTATGTAAGTCAATGTTCTTATAAATTTTTCAAAGTTTTAGAAATAAAATGTTTTTCCCCTTTGGGGGATTTTTCCAGTTATTTGGTTTTCTTTGCATGCTTATTGCTTTATGATTTCATATCACTTAGATGCATGTGTTAGGACTGAATTAAAACTTGGGTTTCATTAAAACTGGTTTGGTTGAAACACAATTAAAATTGATTTATTTGAGAAGTTGCATTTATTCTGCTGTAGCACACTCTCAAATTGGTATCAGAGCAGGTTACCCTAAATTATCGAGTGATCCTGATTTTTAAAGTTTTTCCTTGATACAATTTGACTACCCACGTTGTCAAATTGATATCAGAGCCTGTTGCAGTAAGTTATTGTGTTTGATCCTGTTTTTCTTAAAAATGGATTTTGGAGCTTTTGATGATTTTCGATATCAACTTTTTGAAAAATCTAATTAGAAAATTCATACGAACTCTTGGTTTAAATCTTCCATTGAAAACAATTCTGAGAGGTGTTCGGATTGTGAGGGTGTAGGTCACATGATAGATGAGTGTCCCAAAAATTTGAGGATGAAATTGAATAAATCGACATCTCGTGTTTCTACAGTTAGTGACAGTGATTCAGAAGAAGAAGGTTTTTTTGCTTCTAGGCGAGAGTTTCCCACCCGTGTGACTAGTGATAAGAGTGAGAACGACTTAAGTGAGGATGAGCGTGACTTGCAAAATGCTTTCAATAAAATTTATGCTAAATCTTTGAAAATAAAGAAAGAAAATTTGAAATTGAAAGCCCATTTACAAGAGCGTGCCTTAAAAAATGATAATGATATTTCAGTTGAATAACTTAGGGCACGAGAGCAAATTTTGAGATAGAAGCTTGGATATGTCGTGGGTGAGAGAGATGATCTTCGAGGCGTGATGTGAGCTATGAAAAAAGAGCTTCTTGAGTTTAAGGATTCTAGGCGCCTACTTGAATCTAGGATAAGTGAACTTGAGAAAAGTTTGAGAGATTTGAGTAAGGTGAAATTTGATTTAGAGTATCGATCTGAAAAGTTAGATAAGATTTTAGGTACTGTCCAAATTAAAAAGGATAGGGGTGGGATTGGTTTTGAAAAACATTTTGCACCCATTCCCACTCGTGTAAGAGAGCCTCCTAGGATTGTTAAGAAAGAGGCACCTAAGTTTGTTAGGAAAGATACCCATAGGAACATCGTGAGAGAACCTCCTAGGATCATTAGGAGAGAGCCACCTAGAAAAATTCAGAGAGCTCCACCTAGGAATTTGAGGAGAAGGCCGCCTTTAGGTAACACTCACCGCCCGATTTACACTTGCATACATTGCGGTAAGCAAGGACATCTTAGGCATTTTTGTTACAAGATTTTAAAAGGACCTAAGAAGGTTAATAAAATAAATTCGTTTCCTATAACCCCCACACATCGTTACACATCGATTTGGGTTAGGAAATCGGATTTAGAAGCTTATGGTAATTTTGTTCACGACTCTCGTCTTCTTTCATGCGATTCACCCCATGTGAGATCTTTTGGTTGATTGTGTTGATATTTGTCCTACGCTAGTTGTGCCTCATGATATATTCGTACTAGTGTTATGACTCACATTGTTGTAGTTTAAATTGTTTCTTCTTAAGATAGCTACTATTTTGAATCTCTTAGCATATTTCAGGCATCCTTTTCTGGAATTTTTTTTCACTGGGCAACACTGCATGTCATTTTGGGCAATCTAGGAAAAAATTTGATATCTCGTTGAACGAGATTTTATATCACGCGAAACACTTTTTGCGAGATGCCTTGTCGTTCGAACGACAGGCTTTCTCTTTTAAGCGACCTTTGGAGAATTTTGTTTTTCTCTGTTTGCAGTACCCTGTGTTCATTGGTTACATTATTGGTACTGCTGGTTGTTTCTGGAACTGTTTATATGCAGTTATTCTTGATATTCATGCTTAATTGATAACACTGCCTATTTTCGTTTAATCACACCGGCTTTGACTGATGATTCATTTGTGTGATTTATGTTTGCTATCATAGGATGTTTTATATGCTGACATTATGGCTATTGCTAGTATGTACCATGTTTACATTTATGCTTTTCATTTTTGCCATATATTCTTTTCGTAAAACCAAAACGATTTTCGATTTTAAATTTTTTGAAAAAGACAAAAAGATTTTTGTATTTTGTTTTACATCGTATATGAATGGACAGTTAGGATGAGCGAGTCACAATTTCATTCCATTTATCCTTGTGACAATTTTATAGTGTTTTGAGACAATATATCATGTCATCCATGTGCTTTACAATGTTTGGAGTCATTGAGATGTTATTAGATGATTCTTCCTACATGTTTGACTCAATATGTCCTTTACTGCACACTTGCATGAATTTGTCTGATTATTATACTTGTTTATCACATGTTGGTCGAGTATTTTCATCTCAATCCTGTCCTTAAAATGAACCAAGTGCAATAATACAAGAGTAATAAAAGTAGTGCATGTAAAAACCATTACCCGTGAGGAATTTATTTATATTTAAAAAAATGATGAGTGACACGGAAAAGGGCTGCAAGTGAATAACTATCACGTCATGAAAGCCATTGTTTGAAAAAGAGCCCGCATAAAAAATTATCGTTTGAAAAAGAGCCCGCACAAAAAATTAAGGCAATACAAAGATGAAATATGCCAAAATTGGGCCAATAGGTTTTCTCTAAGTTGAGAATTTAGTACCTCGTTAGATATAAAAAATTGCATTATTTTATATGAGGGAGTTTGGTTGGAAAGTTATCAATGGGTTTCACGTCCTTTGAAATCTTTTCGAAACGACGCTAATTGGTTTTGGACATTATTGGTGTGAAAATCACTTAGGCTTTGATTTGTTGATTTGATTTAGTCGATATCATCTAAATTCAACAACTTTACACCTAAGGATGCTTTTGATATTCATTCGATAGGAGTACACGTATGCATCGTGCACATATGCTTGATTGAGTTTTATTACCTATTGAATTTGTTCACACACATTCATTCCATATCCCCGATTTGGCTATCTTAGTAAAAATTCATGGTGTGTGATTTTCGTAAAATTATTTTTACATTTTTGTATGAAAATAATGAAAAATTCAAAAATAGTTTGTTTGCTTTGTTTCCCGTGAGACCCCAATATGCTCTATTGTGTTTATTCTTTCCTTGTCTATTTCGGACAAATAAAAAGGGGATGAACGAATTATGACTTTATGGGGAGAGTTTTTGAATTATGGGGGAGATTTGAGATTTTATATATGTTTTGATTTGACTTTATGTTTATCTCATTTCAAACTCGATATGTCACGAAGGTATTTTCTTTGTCTCATGTGTATAGGAACAAAATTGGAAATTAGTGGATTGCACACCCTGATGAGAAAAGCTTTGAGGTTTGAAGTTTGTTGAAAATTGAAAAAGTTTGAAGACTTATCATTTGCCTTTTCAGTTTTGGGTTCATGGGAGGGTAGATTTGTATAGGTCATAATTTGATTGATAATTCGGATATTTTTATTTTGTACCGGCATAGACATAGGGGGAGATTTGTAAGGATATTTTTGTCCGTTATCAATTTATATATCGTATACCGCTACACCGTCGAAGAAGATCAAGATTACATTCACATTAAGACGGATCCGAATAATCAAGGTTCTTCAACAAATAGTCTTCGCAAGGTTAACTTTGGTAAGGTTACGTTTTAGAGTACCTTAATAACGCACTTAGAGTATTGATATTATTTTTCATAAAATATTTTCTAAGTGTTGGAGCGGAGCTTTAAAAGTTTTTATTAATATTTTTTGAATTCATACTATCTGAAGATTTTTTTTCTCAGACACCTTTCCTTAGAAAAATCATAACTAATTCAGAAAAAATCAAAAAAATCCAAAACTGGCGGCCCCGCATTCGTATCGAAATTATCTACAATCATGGACTTGTTTGCTTTATTGTTCAAATGAGATATGATCTCGTTCAAACGACATCGTATGTCATTCGAACGAGAAGAGTTATTTTCAAACACATCACCGCCTTGATTTTTAGTATTTAAAGGGTGTTAGACCATTGGATTTCGTGTGGAGAAACACAGGTTTTAAACAGAATACGATTTTGAGTGTTTTACTTTATTCTTCAACCATTTGAGAGTTCAATATCTTGTTTTACAATTCACAAAATTCCAATATCTTTTTGTGTGAATTATTTTGGAACCCAAGAATCGAACTTTGCTACTACTCATCCTTTGTGGGGAGATCTCTACAACCGGAGGGCTACATGCGATTGTGGAGGGAGTCTCTATAGAGCTTTTTGACCGCGTGTCATAGGGAGTGCTTGCGGGTATTCCTGGGTTGATCAGACTGCGTGTCCTTGTGGTATAGCTGTGCATGAACCACTGCAGATTTTTAGCCGACGCTTTGAAGGTTTGACGAAGGTACCATGCGTTAGACTTGAGGGAAGTTATATGTAAGTCAATGGTCTTGTAAAATTTTCAAAGTTCCAGAAAAATAAGGTTTTGCCCTTGTGGGGAATTTTTCCTGTTATTTGGTTTCCTTTGCATGCTTATTGCTTTATGATTTTGTATCACTTAGATGCATGTGTTAGGACTGAATTAATACTTGTGTTTCATTAAAACTGGTTTGGTTGACACACAATTAAAATTGATTTATTTGAGAAGTTACATTTATTCCGCTGTAGCACACTCTTAAATTTTTTTGTTTCACCTTTGCTTTGATCCTTTCTATACTCTCTAAGCCCTAGCCCTTTCAATTCTTGGGCCCAACCATTTAAATGGGCACCCTCTGCTCATCCTTTCCAAAACACATCGACGCTCAAAAGAGTAAGTCTGGTCATCATCGTATCCACCTGCTTTGATGGTATTCATTACCCTTGGTTTGTAAGATCTATCATCTCGTTCAGATCTAATGTACTTGGACCTGCTAGCCTCTCTGTGCGACCCCCAATTTAACTGTTTATAATTCTCCATGACCCTCTCGCAGTACATTTATATTTTGTCTCTGTGTGGGGGCGATGAAGGCATATCTTGCCATTGATATGGGTTTTCACCCCCACTTAGACGGCATGGTTCTCTTCAAGCCTCCTCTACCTATTTAGGATGTTTTGTGTCAACTGCGTGATGTTTTCTTTCATAGCCTCTAGTCAAGTAGTGTAATATTCTATCTAGGACCTTCATGCCTATAGGCATGGAAGATGAAGCCTCCTCATCAACCCCACTATTTTCTAGGTTTTCACCCATTTTCACGATATTTTTGGAAAAATAGAGTATTGCATCCCAAAAATAGAGCGATGTTGAGGGTTATAGCGATGGGTAGATTTAGAGTTGGAAAACTTACTTTAAATGATGGATTTGAAGGATAAATGGGATAAAAGGGAGTCTCGTCACAAATGGGAAGGTGCTCAACAAAATCGTAGTAAATTAGGACTGGGAATCTATAACAACCCGCTTAAAATAATAACGGGTGGCCAGCCCTATACTACATTAAATCAAGAATCTCAGATGGCTCAGTCTCAACATCAACTGGCAATACTAAAATAAATAAGGCTAACTACCCGAAATCATATAAGCGAGATGACACAATTAAATAAAACATGCCACGGACAACAAACCAATAATATAGATATCTAGAAAAGGTAATATGAACTCAAGTACCATGATAAAATATGTGCTAGAGTAAAGTGAACTGAGTGCATACAAGGAAATATACCCGAATAAGCTGTCGGGTCACAGACAGTACAACAACCATAAGGAAGAAATATAAATAACTATAAATAACTCTTGGGTGAAAACCCGATGTACAAAATGAATCCTATCTAGATTCACAAAGATATAAGAAGCGACTACAATCTAAATCCCGCAACAGTCTGCACCTGTTACGGCTCCCAAGACTCTGGATAGAAGGGCATTCGGCATCCATGCGGGAGGACACCTGTAATTATATATACATATAGCAGGAGAGAAATATAAACGGGTCATAGCCCGAGGTGTAAAATGTTTAGCAAGTGTGTTAACCGTGCATAATAAATGTCAATGCACTTATTTCATAAATAAAGTGGAGTCGCCCTCTCGTGAAACCCCAAACTCACCTCTCATCTAACAGCGCGCACCTTTTCGCGTCCCAGAATCTTAATTAAGTTACCCCACCCATAAGGACAACCTACCATACAATAGGCACGACCTATACCCGCAAGACCTGCCATTCTAACATAACCCAAGAATCCTTCCCATTCTAATCACACTTAAATATATTTACACATATATGCCTTACTAGGCTATAGTGGTTCCAAATTATTAACTTACACCAGTTATAAGTCTTAATACGTTACCCATTAACATTAGGCTTCAATAATATAATTTAATCTCTAAATAACATGCATACAATTTAATAAGGACAAACTTCTCTCCACTCTCAACATTGCACTACGTTTCGTGCGTGGGGCGTCTCGCAAAGCGAAATCCAAACAAGGAACCCCCCCGATACACTACTCCTTGACAATGTCGATCGTAGGGATCCATTATGTCATCCACACCAATCATACTACTGCTACATACAAGTACAAAGGACAAAACTTCTCTCTACTCTCAACATTGCACTGCGTTTCGTGCGTGGGACGTCTCGCAAACCAAAATCCAAACAATGAACCCCCTCGATACACTACTCCTTGACAATGTTGATCATAGGGATCCATTATGTCATCCATACAAATTCTATTACTGCAATTACTAAAATTTGGATTACTATCTAAGAGTAACCCCAAAATCTCCACTAAATCCTTGGGTTGATATAACCAAAATTTTCCTTAAGTGCGATACATCAACCCCCAACAATCTGGTACACCATAATCACCCAAGATGTACACCATAGAAATTTCATATCCTTTTCTCCTATATCATATAATGAATATATATATATATTTACTCTAAACATATATATATATATATATATATATATATATATATATATATATATATATACACAACCATTCATTCCCATATCCACGTGTACATAACATATATAATGTACAATGGCCATACACATAATACAACCGGCTATAGAATGCCAATATACTGCACCATTCTATCATCTTCCAGGGCATTACTCATATACCATCTTGGGGACCACGATCGGACTCAATATCACCGACATCGCGACCAACACACACACACGACGTCCGAGAAGCGATCATAGTTCCTAACCGGCAATGAGACGAAACATACTCACCACGTCTCATCCCTAAAAAAATGTATATCACATAATAACACAATGGACGCTATGACCTGGGGAATATCCACACTCTGCTCCTCGAGACAGGGTGCTCACCCTCATCGCACAACTTCCCAATGATAGCATGTGTGGGGTATGATTCACAATACAAGTATATATATCATTCACATACACAATATATATACATCTATATGATTACATCATATAATTAAACCATCACATACGGTTTAGATATTCACGCCATGAGTATACACATATATGCATATCTACATAGATATATATACATACATATATACATACCCTCTCTCGTTCGTATGTATGAAATTTATAAACTCGACTATACGTGTATATAATCCCCTTTATACTAGCCGTCATCCCGAACGTATTTAATTTAATTCCTTATATAAATACGATCCCTCACTTGAAGTATATTCAACCATTGCTCCTATGATATGAATAGTCTTCCAATATATTCAACATTAAGGTTATCACCCCAAAGTTTAATGTGTATAACAATCACTACACTTCCCATCAATATCCAAAGCACATCGATATATCTAGTACTAATTTCGACTATTGGTAAGCACATAACTAATAGTCTACAAGTCTCAAGCTTAAACTTAAATTCATCCTAATGATCCCATCATTTTCTAGTTGATAGTACTATCTAATAGTCCTCAATTCTGCCTATGGTTCAATTTCTCTTATGAACCTTTAACATTACCACATCTACGATTTAATCTACAAACTCATCGTCACTAACTATAATTGACCTATCTCTCGTAGTCAACCCGTACTATCTAAATAAAATCCTACCGCTTAAAGGATTGAATATAAGGGTCGGCCTAACAATCTCTCGCCATATCTTCACAACTTCCTCGAAAAGTCCCTCACCATGCACCCTATGTTAACTCACTTTATAAACTCTAAACGGGACTCCCGTCCCTAGTAATTTCCCACTACATTGACGTGATAATCTCCAATGCATACGAATGTATGTTTTCCCAACTAGCTCGATATTTCCTCCACCAACCTAAAACATGTGAGAAACTCCCAATGAATCTCCAAAACGTACTTTTTGTACCATAATAGGATGTTCCAAATTGAGAAACCCGGTCGAAATGGATTAAAACCCATTATAGAAAAATCTAGGAAAACAACCCTGTTTTCGAATCGATTTGGCCTGGTCCGAATCGATTCGATCTCAAGGGCGAATCGATTCTCTCCAACTGCGAATCGATTCGGTCCAAAGGACCTGGGACTCTATCTCAAGCCGAATCGATTCGCCTTGGGTACGAATCGATTCGATCATGCAGACCTGACACTTTTGCCTAAACCGAATCGATTCGCTTAGGGGCGAATCGATTCGGGTCTGCAAAACCTAGAAGGTCTCTTCTTTTCATAAAACCCACGAATTTAAAGCCCTAAAATTATCACTTCTAACCCCTAAACCTTCATCAAATCATGATTCTAAGCCAACAAATCATCCCAAATCTGATCCCAACCTTCTCTATACCAACCAACCTATATATAAACATCAATTTGAAGATTTAAACCACAAAATCTAGGCTTTGATATTAATACCCCAAATCTAATTATTTTATCCACAAATTATGAAATGAAATACACAAATGAAATATTTATCAATATTAAACACTTGTCTCGAAATTGTAGAGGTTGAATCATCCTCGAGATCGCGTTTGGGCCGGAATCTACAAGATTTTTCTTCTCTCTCTCTTCTTTTCTTCTTCTTTTCCTCTTTCTTTCTCTTTCTTTATTTTTCTCAAATGAGAAGGGCTGAAATCGTAAGCCCTTAAATCCCTTAAAACATAAGTCCCAATTTTAAATGTTAATACACACTTTAAATGGTTCGTTTGCTCCAATTCAAGCCAACTAACTTAAAAATATTTCGGAACCGAAATAAAACCCAAGGACAGTCATTTCAAATATCTCGATCCATCCGGAACCAATGGCTCACTCAGAATTATCATTCGGAATACTTTGTAACGTCCTCTAATTCTGGACTTCAATTTCCAAATTTGAAAATTCTCCAATTTAAATAAATTTTATTTCTCCCAAAATTTTAAATTTCTCGATCCCAAAATCGTGGGGTGTTATAGAATCCTGGAGTTTAGGAGAAAATAATGGTAGAAAACAACAACAGGCTTGTCAATATCTTCCCCATAGAAGGCTCTAATATGTTAACGCATAAAATAGGTGTATGGATTTATATCTTTGCTAAATACACTAATCTTAGATTAGTAGAATATAAAGAGAGAATAATCAATGAAATGCTTATCTAGGGTAAGTAAAATAGAGATAAGATGAGAGAAAAAGATATGGGAACCATGTTTACGTGGTTCGAATCAATGCGGTACCTATGTCCATAAGTGAAATAGTGATTTAGATTAATTGCAATTGGAAAATACCATGGAAAAATATAGGATTATAAGCTCTCTATCTCACTCTAGAAATGGGCATTATGACGATAGGAATTAATATCTCGATCCCCTCCCCCGCATAAGAGGGATTGCATGTCCTATTTATATGTTTCGTGAGTGGTATGAGAGAGAGTGAGTGTCGTGGAGACAAAAAGAATGTAGGGTTATAGGTTTCATGCCTTTATATATTAGGCATGTGCACCTTTACATTTTTTAGTGGGAGAATGGGACGGGCACACCTTGCCTATCAACAGTGGAGGAATAATAAACCTTAAATCCCTCATGCTTATTTGCTTAATGCTTCTGACATCACCCTCATCATAGAATTCTGACCCCTATACGACATTAATTAACACCGTTAATAGCCATGATCTGGGTGAGCTAAGATTACTACCTGTGATGCTGGGGGCGAGCAGAATGCATTAGACAGTCATGTCGCCATTTGAGCCGACCTTCTTCAGGTCATGAAAAAGCCAATGGTAACTTATAATTAGCTCGCTGATCACACCATATTTATGGTACAACAACCATCTTTGTGCATATACACGTTTAAATGATTTATCTCATGGTATTGTTGTGTATAGAATGTGAATCGAATTTGTATCGAGTTCCCTAACATATGTAGACAATTTTTATTTGACAATTTTTAAGTGAGTCTACATTTTATTTCATGTGAAAACTCATGATTTTCTTGATTTTATAGATTTTGAGATTTGCTCTTATGTTTCATATATATTATAATATTTTTGGTTATGCTAATGATCATTCTTTGATCATTAGTTTTGAGCATGTTGCTTTGCATGTTTATCATAGTTTGGTTTGTGAGTTTTGTGAAAAATAATTTCTAGAGTTGTTTTGGAACTTTTAAAGTTGGAATATTTTGGATATTTTTTGAGATTGATTGTGTATTGTTGCTAGAAAGCATGCACACTAGTCTTCCTTAACACCGTTCATAAAGCTATCCTTTTCAGATTTAGTTGGTTCTCAACCTATATCAGTTCATACAGATCTAAATTGTCACTAAGCGCATGGATCCCATATTTTGGTATTATTCGGTTTGCTCTTTCGTACTTCTAATTTTATTTATATATGTTTATTGTACTTGTACCAGCTGATATTACCATGATTCTATCATGTATTGATGATAAATTTTTCTTGAAGTTCTTTGTCTTTCCCATGAGAAAAATGTGGAGAAAATTCTGAGTAAGTGGGAGTTATTTGTTTTTTGTGTTTGATGATAAGAAGAAAATAAAATTCGGGGTAGAAATTTTATAATTTTTTTATTGTATAATGAATTGATATATATATTTAATTTACGAAGAGATTTATATTTCTTTAGGATGCATACATCATTCTTGAATACCTTATCATTCATATTGTTATTTTCGAAGGATTCCCGTTAGTGAGGGTTTTCTCTTCCCCATGCTTACTACATAATTTTTTTATGTTGTTGAGATTTTTGCAGGAATCATCATATTTTTACAAGACCAAGACTCTATATTGAATATTTGAGTTGGTCTAATGTATTTTTAACATTTTGATAAGATTATCTAATTATATGGCTAATGCAGGGTGAGTCTTACTTATTATAATCATGATCTTTAGGGTTTCGGGGATTTTCCACAGAATAAATAAAGGGGAAAATGTAAAATGTAAAATTTTATACACAGTTTGGTCGTATTACTTCCATATCAAATCATTTGACTCGCGCGCTATATCAAGACTAAAAGCATGATGCATATTTTTTGTTATGGAGAGTCTTGTTCATTAGAATCTATGGATGATTAAACTTTAAGGTCATGCAGTTCTTCGACATTCAAGTCTTTTGTTGTTTCTTAACCGAAGTGTATTATTTTATGGAACAATCCATTTGTCTATCATTTGGCTATGCACCCACTCACGAGTTTCTAAAATTGTTAAACTTTTTCAAAAGTGGAACAATTGTGGTTCTTTAGAGTATGTGTATATTTTTGTAAAGAGATAACGTCTAAATTTTTAGTTTATAAGGACTATTTCTAAAGATTATTCCTTTAGCCATTCACAAGATGGTTAAATATACCCGTGCGCACGGTTCATGTTTTTTAGGCTTGGAAAATTCTATTCCTCAAATCGGTGCATGATTGTGGTTTGTCCCAGTGTGCATGGAACTAGTATTTTTTGGCCTATTTTTTCCTTACCTGAATCCGTGTGCACGGGTTATCTCGGGGACCGTGCACATGGCTACACATTTTTGTCATCCCTTCCAAATGAAATAACATTTTTCCTCATTTCAAATTAAACATACTCAGAGGAATTTTTCATGTTTGAGAGAATCTATTCTCCTTTTACATATCACAAGTGTTCAAATTTAAATTTAGAGGTTTTTAGATCTACATACATGTCTAGTTTTATGAGATTATTTAAGTGATTGAAGAGGTCAACTATGGTGTGATCTAAAGATAAAGAATTCTTTCATATCCAATCAATTGAGCTTTAAACGAATTTTGTATAAAGGAACTTTTTAAAACTAATGAGAGACTAAGATGCACCAAGGTTTTTTTACCCTTAAGTAGGATTTTTTCTCGTAAATTATCCTTGTGCAATTTTTTGTGGTTTATTTGATTGTTGAATTCCATGTTAACATAAATCTAAATGATATAATAAAAATAACATAAATCTAGGTTGATAGTTGAAATTTGATTTTAGAATTTGGATAAAATACATTGAAACCTATTCACCCCTCTAGGTTTAGATGTAGTTTACACATATTTACATCCTCATTTAGTGATAAAATTACGAAAGGGTATTGGTATATGTTGTAAATTCCCGTGTCACATTTAATGCATGAACCAAACACTAAATTTTAATTTCTGATAGGAATTCATTGGTTAACCATATAGGGAAAAATGTTTCAAAATCCCGGTAATTGATTCCAATATATTCACTTTTTAGGTAATTATAATCCATCAAAAATATTACTACTTACAAAATGGTGCCCTATATTTAGGACTCTGTTTTCCAGTCTATGGAGATAACACTCAAAGGTTTATTCTCAACCAACTGAATTCAGCAGATAATATTGGTTGTGTAAATATGCATGTTAGAAAAATCTTAGGAATAAGTAGCCCTAGAATTGCTTTCTCATAAAAAAAAACTATAGTCTATCACGCTAGCATGAAGAATGGGATCCATTGTCATGTACATTATGAGAATAAAAAAATATGTCAATATCACATGTGATTTATAGTATCTTATTATAGACCTTCTAGCATATGGGTAACTTGCATTGTTGCATCTAATGATGCCTAGAGATTCAAGGATGATTAAGTTATTGTTTTAAGTCCATAAATGAGAGTACATTTGAGATATCGAAATGTTATCTTAGGTTTCATTAAGCTAATAGTATTGAAAAGACCGAATCAAACAAGACCCACATTTTTGGATGTTTTAAAGTTTAATTTAAAATCGATCCTAAAAATGAAAGACCAAAAGTATTCAGAGTCAGTTGCAATTTTATAGGGTTGGTCTCAACTTTGGAATCAACCAAGCCGCATGCGGATATATAAATATATATATAGGGAAAATAATATTGGGATAATTTTCTAAGCGTTTGATAAAATAGGTCCTACAATCTTTTTCTGTTAGATAAGTCCTACTAATATACCCCTCCCTTTATATTTCCTCTAAATTTGAAGTTGTAGTTACTTTTATTTGTTTCAAACTTTCAAAAGTTGTAACATTCGATATGAAAATCCATTTTTTTAACAAAATTGATATTTTTGAAAGCTACTAATCAAGCCCTATAAAACAAGATCCGTATTTAATATAAAATATTGAAAAATAAGAAAGATGTGTTTACTCCATTTTTATGAAGACGTTAAATATTTAACAATGCGGCAAATTTTGTACAATAAACGTTCGCGTATCGTGTTGGGTTAAAAATTAGTTAATACTAAATTTTCCAAATCATGATGTTTGCCATCTCCAAAATTAATGCAATCATAAGTATTTATATTTACTTTTTAATCTCCCTTTCCCTCTTTGTCTCACATCTACCCTTTATTGCCTTCAAGCATAAAAATCACATTCTATAAATTTATGTTCTTTTCCTTTCCCACCAATAGAAATAGTATACCTAGGATGCAAGAATTTTTACCCATGCGTTCCATATCAAATTCAACATCTCAAAGGGGATAACTGTGGGAAACATCAAAGTCCCAGTTGTCCTCAGCTTTTAAGGTTTGACTTCGTTCTTATTTTATTCTCTCTCAATTTAACTTACAAATTGATTTCAAATTTTATATCCGTTGTCTATTTGAATCATGTATAACACAATATGACTTTTTTGTCACATAGTCAACCTGATTAAAATCCTTATATCCCAATATTATGGATTGAACTAATGAATATATTGAAACTGTATGTGTTGTATATATGTAACGTATTAATGGTGCATACAACGCCAACCCAATCATAGGATTGCTAAGGCAGCAACCTAGGGCCCCCATTGTTGGTGAGGCCCCCCCAAATATATATATATATATATATATATATATATATATATATATATATATATATATATATATATATATAGAGAGAGAGAGAGAGAGAGAGAGAGAGAGAGAGAGGATAGGACAAAAGGGTATAGGTTGATAGCAGTGGGATAACAGTGTGATTTGTATGCTTTGAATGACATAGTGGGTGGGTTAGCATGGGATAATGGGTATATAATGTGAAGGGGTTGGCATGAACATTGTACTTTTCTTTTTTTTACATATCGTTGATAGTTATTATATATAAGTTTATTGAAAAAAATATTCTTGTTGTAATCTAATCCGGATGAAGAGAATCGGAAGAAAAGCAAAAGTGAAAGAGGGGCCACCCATTATGTTCCTATTTTTTAGGGTATAATGTTTCAACATCCTAGGCTTTATAGTCTTATAGGGAATGATGAATTTGACTCACACATACATTTCCTCTTTCTCTTCTCCTCAATGTCTCTTTCTTCCTTCCAATCTCCCTATAATAGTGATTAATTTTTTCTCTAAAATTGCATCTCTTTCCCCACCCACAACAAATTGCTGAAGGAAAAAAAGGCAAAAGATCTCCATTTTTATCATCCTATCTTCAACTCTCTCAAGACGAAAATATTTTCCATTTTACATTCTTCTAATAATTTATATTTTATATTCTCCTTTACATTTTATATTTCTAATTTTCTAATTTTTCTTTCTTATTTTTTTTCCAGATATGCACGTTGATTTGGGTTAACAACTTATGATTGGGCTATCACCATACCGGGTTTCATCGTTCCTTAATATTTTTTTAATAATATTTGTGTTTTAGTTTAGATTATAATTGTAATGTCCTGACCCGAATTTATGGCTTACCCATGTGAAGTGCAGTGAGACAGCCTATATACTGTTGCTAATCCAGTTTTATTTTAATTAACGTTTCACTTGTTTAACATGCGATTCCAATTTAAAATTAAACTGCGCGAGGGACCCATGGAGAGCACTCCAAGTCCAAGCATACATAGCTACTAACATAATAATAAAGAATGTACTTACCTATATAATGCTCTCAAAATATGAAACCGCTCCAACCTGCCGTAACAAAGCGAGGGTATCAACCAAATGCTCAGTGGGAAATATACCAATGTAGTATGGAATCGAATGACAGATTGAAGACTCTAAAATGTTATACCTACATGCATATGAAACTATCTTGTATATATATATATAAACATACATATACATATACTTAATGCATGAAACAACTTTACTTCAGAAAATCTTATTTTTCCAGATCAATTTAACTTAATCTTATAAAAGACTTCCTTTTCCTCACTTTATCATTTCTCACTTTATTTAACACACACGGCTCAGTACTTGAAGCCACTACACTCGATTTTTCCAAAATCCACTACATTTGATTTTACTAAAAGCCATTTCTTTACCGAAGTCACCATTTTTAACTTAATCGATGCACAGTAGTATTTTCGTTGAAAACCACTCTTTCAACACACGCGTTCACCGTGTTAGTGTGACACCTCGCTTATTAAAATAAGAGGTGGCCAACCCATTACTCCAATAAAACAAGAATATTAAATGGTCCATTCTTAGCATCACTATCGCATAGAAGATAATATGATATGACCACCCAACATTTTAAAAATGGATGTCAAAATATTTTTCAATTTAAGCTAAAACTATTTCAGTCATCTACTTTCGTAATAAAATGGTTAATATGCAACTAGCAGTTTGATAGCATTTACAAAACATAACCAAATAAGTTGTCGGTTAACAGACTGATACAAAAAGGTCACACTAAATATAATAGTAGCTATGGTATATAAACTTGGGCAACACGCCCGAATATAGCTGACGAATCATAACTAGAATATCAAAAGGAGTTTGAAGCATCTAATACAAAAATCCTACAACATCCGCAATGTGCCCTAGCTCCTTAACACTGTAAGGGAAGGTCAGAACGGGCACCCTTGTGGCGGGACACCTAAACATAAATAATAACCACACCAAGAGATAAAATATAAACAGGTCAGGGCCCGGTTTGATATTATTTACAAGTGAATAAAATGCATAACAGTTATGAATGCCAAATTTCATAAACAGGTTAGGTTCGCTCTTCACTTGAAGAATTATACTCATCTCTCTTCTAAAGTTCACATCCTAACGCGTACAATTCATTTTTAAGTTAAGCTACCCGACTACTTAATAGGAATAACCTAACTCTATCCAATATTCCTTGTTTACCAATTTATCATTTATCCTGACAAGTCAATTAATCATCAATGATCACATATAATCAGAGGTGATTCATAATTCCATTTAATCATTTGCGTTAAAACACAATTTGAATGAGAACAATTATATTCATACAATAACATTTCTAAGGCCCTCCTTCTGGGAACTACCCCACTGGATGCGTTCCCAAATTGCTATCATCTTCTAGAGCCTAATTTCACGATCACCTGGATACCTTAAATCACAACGCATGGGAAACGGCCATATACCTTCGACAGTGAGGTGTAACCATACCCAAAATTACTTCACTTCAAATAAATAATCACACAATATAACAACTGGTGCTATGGCCTGAGGACTGTACTCTCCCTGCATTCATTAGACAGGGGATTGATCTCTTTCGCGTAACTTCCCTTATGATAGCATTTAGAGAGGTATGTGCATAATGCCAAAATCAAAAAATGTATGTATAATGAATTAAAATGACAATTATTATACCCAAAAGCATAGATGTATAATAAATTAAGGCTATAATGTATAAACACTTTCATACTAGCCCTCGAAAGCCAGAACAAAAAGTCCTACTATACACTAGTCCTACTATCATTTTCTTAACCAATTGAGGTATTATACTATCATTTGTAATCCCCAAAATAGGCCCGAATGCCCCTTTATCATCCTATGGTATTAATCTCCTCCTATAAGGTCACATTTATCTATAATACATCCTATAATAAGGCTCCAAATCTTTAGACCCAAGAGAAAAGGAGTTAAAACAAAATTAGAATTTTTTTGTAAAATAACACTATTTCCGAATTGATTCGCCCTGGCGGAATTGATTCACCCTTGGAAGCGAATCGATTCGCCCCAACCGAATCGATTCGATCAAGAGAAAAAACTTTCTGCTAAGTTGACGAATCAATTCAGCCTACCTGAATCGATTCGCTAACTCAGACCTGCAGCCTATCATTTTACCAGGGGCGAATTTCCAGGGGAGAATTGATTCGCCTGGGTCATAAATATGCAATACTCATAAATATTAACTCTTAAATCATACAAATTAATATTTAATTCAATTTTCATTTATTTTAAATGACTAACCCACATGGCAACTTATATGAAAATAATTACTCAAAAGTAAGGGGTATTAAAGTTAGAAAATACACATTTAGCCTTTGAAAATATTTTACAATACATTCTTGTGTTAATTATGGGTTTAACCACTTAGGTTGATTAACCACCCATTTACCCACTTACTTTACCCTTTTTTCTTACCGTATAGACATTAATCAGTTATGCATTTACTTGCCCATTTTAACCTTTACTGGAACATTTATTAATTCATTTAAGTTAGGTGGTAATAACACGTGTCACCACATAACCCATTTCTTAACATGTTCTTTATTCCTTTATCTTTTCTAGGAATCTTCCAAATACCACATACTTCAACGGGCTCCACACCGCTTACTATGCGCACCATATGCTTTGGCTAGTTATTTTCAACCTTTCACCCTAGGGCTCCGGGCCCTCCTTAATTTTTTCCGGTGTCATCCAATCTCCTTCAAATGTGTTTTAATATTTTGCAAATGTCCACTGATGATACCAGTTGTAGTATCACCAAGTAATCTGATACAAACTTAACCTAGAACAACTTAGAAGTTACAATAATGGTGTTTAAACATGTATATAAATGAAGAAGGAGGTGAGGCCATGAGGAGAAAGACTATATAATAAGTGGTTCGACCATCTGGTTAACTCTACTGTGCGAGGGTGTGTGAGCTTCATTATGAAAATGGGCTCTAATGGCCTTAGCGTTACATTTCACACAACTTTCTCTCTCTACTGTGATAGCAACAGAGTTTTGGATAGGTTTTTAATATTCTATCCTTTACATTGATGAAGAAGATAAGTTTATATAGTATCTAGATGGTGTAGTGTGCCCCCCCAAGCATGTAATAATTGTGTGTAGTATGTATTAGCCAATACGGTTAAACAATCTATCACTGTCACATATAGATCATGATGATGAAATATTCAATCACGTGTGAGGGAGATCTGGTTATAATGATTTTGTGCACATGGGATCTATAATCCATGTGAACCCTTCCATGCGTTCCCCACTCCACGCACTCTTCCAGCTGTCCACTATCGATTGTCCAGACTAGGCCAAGGTCGAGTTATCAGGTTGGATACTCTAATGGAATGGTAGTTGTCATGCTGAGCTAAGTCCCCATTTGGACCCCATCCTCCAAGTGGTAAACGAGGTCGAGGGGACTTAAGTCATAGACCACTGATGCTGATGCTGATACTGATGCTATTGATTGTGTTCTGAAATGAAGACAAGACCCTCCGCGTTGGGTCCATAGCCGAGCCATAATTTTCCCAAACTGTCGGTCTGGCACTAGTCAGACTTGGCCAAGGGGGCCAAGTCTATGGATGAGGATATACTTAGTATATCAATCACCCCTATCCTTAGTCTTCAATGTGAATGGAAGGTTGAGGGATAAAACAACTTTGGGCAGGCGTAGATGAGACATCCTTGAATGACGTTTTATATGTCCTTTCATATGTTAGGTCTGGAGGGTTAAATGAAAACCTTGGATTGATACTTGGCAGCCATCTTATAGATTAGTGTGTGGCTCAAGAATGATGGTTATAAGTGTGCCTTAGGGTATTGTGACCTAATGATGACCGCCTTGGAAGTTGTGCACAATGATTACCATTATTTAAATGGTTCTGAACATCCATTTTCTCTTTCTTACTTATTCTTCTTCTTCATGCTAAAACCTTTCTGTCTCTAGTAGAAGTCAGTTTTCTTCTCCCATTACCACTGTTCAAGCATTTCTAGCAAGGTTTTAGGGTTTTTCTTCTTCTCCAGGTGTCTCAGCACTTTCAGGTAACCTCCTTTCTCCTTTCCTCATTCATTTTAAGCTTTTTCTGCCATTTTAACTTCTGTTTGTGTTTTTCGACGAGCTTTAAGCTTTTTCGTGAACCTTAGTTGGGGGTTCTAGGGATAGCATTAGGAAATTTGCTGGTGGTTTTGAGAGTTGGTTAGTAGCCCTTAAGTTTTTCAACCTTTCTTAGCCTTATTTTCCTTCTAATCTTCCCTTGGAATTGCGTATGGAGTGTTCTTCCTTTGTTATTTATAGAAAATGATTCAATATCCCATTTTGATATTTAGGTCAACTTAGGTCAAACTTTAAAGTGTTTGTGTCATTTCATTCTTTATTTTATCCAAGTTGAACCTCGGTCACTTGGATGTTAAAAAAACTTTACGAGCTAGCAGAATAATATCCCACACTTAGGGAGAGATACTTTCAGGAGATACGTAAGATTAAGACATAATTGGACTTAAATGGCAGGGTGGCTTACTTATGTGGGTAGTTAGTTTTGTGTTACCGTACTCGCGTTTCTTATATCGCGTAATTTAAAAGATTCTATTGTGATATTTATCATGTATAATGCTTATGACTGGGTTTATGGACGGTAGGAGTATCTAGTGTTCATGCGGTAGGCCCTGACCCGTTGCGTTCACGAACATTTCAAGCATAGGTGTTGGAGTAGATGTATGATGGATTGGAAATTTGTGGAGTGCAATTGGAGATTTATCTTTATTGTTTTAGTAGTTTAGATTTCATTTTGTCGTTTTGTTTATGAGACAGTTATTTATGGGTCTTAGTGGGCCATTCGGTTCCACAATTGTTTATGGTTTTCAATTAGAGATTTTTGTTGGATTATTAATTTGAGTATTTATTTATCGTTTGGAGTTGAATTTTCTTTTGGATTTGGCATGGTGATGGATTTTATGGGTTGGATAATTATATTCATTATATTAAATTTCATTATATCTTGTGGTAACGATGTTTTTATTATCTCATATTTTTGTCACATGCTAAAAATGGTATTTATTTGGTGACGCCCGACGTAGGTTGGCGGCAGTGAATGGCCATCTCACTTGCCAAAATGTGCGGGGTGTTACATATGGTATTAGAGTATGGTCTTATATCTCGTAGGTTATGATTCTGTTTAGCTTCTGCATTACCTATCTTTGATTCCATTTGATGATTTTTACTCTTTAGTTTTCCTTAATTTGACGCTGTTATTCTTGTCTTTTCAGATGGCAAACACTAGGAGATCTGAACATAGGAGAGAGAGTCCGGTTTCTAGTTCTGCGACTCAAGGGAGGCATGATCAGTCTATTTTGGGTACCGAGGAGTAATTAACTATCATTCGTAAGGCCAGAGTTGCTGGTATTTGTGACACCCCGCCTAATAAAATACCGGGTGATCAGTTCTATACCAAATTAAAATAGGAATCCCAGTTGGATCATCCTTAGCATCACTGTCGAAAACCTTTTTAAAACTTACTAACCACCTAGTATTCTAAAAGCTGGTGCCAAATTTTACCTTTGATTAAACAAAACAGTACATGCGGAATTAAATATAAGCCATTCACACAACTGAATGAAAATAAACTGAATCATTAATTAAACAATTTGCCGAATAAACCATCGACCACCAAAGTGAAATAATCCAATACAAATATTCAACACCTGAATAAAATACATCTGAAAACTGTACTGAGAAGTCTGGGCGACAACCCCTAATTAAAACTGAAGCTGATACGTGATTCCTACTCTAGGAATAAATGAACGATGCGTCTAATCCAAACTCCTGCTAACATCCACATATGCCGCAGCTCCGTGTCCCTGGAATAGAATATCAATCCTGGCGTCCCTGTGGCTGGACACCTAAAAGGTTTTGAAAATAGTTTTATAGCAAGGGTTAGAACCCAAAACATTTTGAAAATATTTAGCAAGTGAATTAACTGCCGTAATTTAAAATGCATGAATGCGATTTATATTTAAGTTAGTGTAGCACTCCCTTGTGGATATTCTCACCCCTCCACTATTGTACACACCTAACGGTTACCTTTACCCCCACCTAGTTGTACTACCCCGTCCAACTAGTCCTGGTATAACCTTCCCTTGCCATACTACTCTAACCCGAGTATAATGATTCTTGAATATTATAAGTTATTTCACAACTAACTTAATTAATTCCTTCTTAAATAGCAACATATAATTGTGTCACAAGTTATATAAAGTAGATACATCACACACTGTATTATTACCTGCATATAATATTTACTACCATTATATACGTACCTTGACCACAACATCCACACATATAACATACGTATATCCATCCCTTCGAGTATACCCTCGCCGGATGATTTCCTCTAAAGTGCTATCTCACTAGGTGTGCTCACATAACCTAGTTACCTAAGTTGGAATCGCTCACCAACCTGGCCCAAAACATAAACGAAGTGGAGGCAGTCATATTCCTTCCCTGAAAGTGAGATAAATCCCTCACCCATATACCGGACGCTATGACCTGGGCATATACTCGCCCTACTCCTCAAGCTAGGGGATTCACCCACATCGCGCAACCTCCCTTGATAGCACTAGAGTATATAAATTGAATAATTATCTAGTCACTGATATTTAATATCACACACAATATATACACGTATATATACTATCACTACACCGTATATATATAATATAAACCCCGGCTTTACCGTGTACTCAAAATCTCGTACACTAGCCTGAAATTTCCTGAGTATGTGGCCCGACTCAACATAATTAATGTTCTCACTTAATAATTTCCATCTTCCCGAGTCTATGGTCCGACTCTAATATATTTAATTCACACCTCAATTAATATAATACTTTCCCCGAGTCTATCGTCCGACTCTAATTAAATTAATTAACACCCCTATTAATTTAATACCTACCCGAGTCTACAATCCGACTCTAATTAAATTAATTATCACACCTATTAATTTAATACCTACCCGAGTCTACAATCCGACTCTAATTAAATTAATCATCACACCTATTAATTTAATACCTTCCCAAGTCTATCGTCCGACTCTAATTAAATTAATTGACACACCTATTAATTTAATACCTTCCCGAGTCTGTGGTCCGACCCTCCTTTAATTAATTTACACATTAATTAACTAACTCAAATTCGAGTCTGTGATCCGACTCTAATATAATCAATCTACACATTAATTAACACAAATATGAGTCTGTGGTCCGACTCTAATATAATTAATTTACACATTAATTTAATCCTACCCGAGTGTACAATTTGGCTCTAATCAAATTAATTATCACACTTATTAATTTAATACTACCCGAGTATACAATCCGACTCTAATTAAATTAATTATCACATTTATTAATTTAATCTTACCCGAGTCTACAATCCGGCTCTAATTAAATTAATCATCACACTTATTAATTTAATATTACCCGAGTCTATAATCCGACTCTAATTAAATTAATTGTCACATTTATTAATTTAATCCTACCCGAGTCTACAATCCGACTCTAATTAAATTAATTATCACATTTATTAATTTAATCCTACCCGAGTCTACAATCCGGCTCTAATTAAATTAATTATCACACTTATTAATTTAATACTACCCGAGTCTACAATCCGACTCTAATTAAATTAATTGTCACATTTATTATTTTAATCCTACCCGAGTCTACAATCCGACTCTAATTAAATTAATTATCACACTTATTAATTTAATAACTTGGTGTCACCCAACCATTATCCCAGAACTCACTTACTTGGCCCGTAACTTAATATTTTTTCGAGTCTATGTTCCGACTCCAAATTAATTACTCTCTCTCAATAATTAATTTAATACTTTGGTA
The DNA here is from genome assembly GCA_949130495.1 of Sambucus nigra. Lineage (NCBI taxonomy): Eukaryota > Viridiplantae > Streptophyta > Magnoliopsida > Dipsacales > Adoxaceae > Sambucus > Sambucus nigra. Next base: position 526,186,048 of record OX422208.1, on the reverse strand, counting down.
TCACTTAACCAACATACCCGGACTCGATCACTTGGTCCATTTTACATCTCAAAATTTCATACCCACATATTCGCCCACAATGTGTCACACATTTATCTCCATAAATTCCCCCAATTATATTTACATATAATTATCAACATACACGGACTCCCTCGCTTAGTCCATTTTCAACATGTAAAATCAGCCAAAAAGTCTTTTTCTCAATAATTATTCTCATGTATTAAAAACTGGTGGCACTGCCAGAATTCCTGTAGCTTCGATCGATCGAACCCCCTGGGTCGATTGATCGACCGTTCCAGTGTTCGTCTCCTCCAGCCCTCTGTCAGCTATGAACGGAACCTAAATCTTTGATTCTCAATCTAAATCCTTACCCAAATACAATTAACATATACTCATTATGAGAGAAGGGTTTAAACATCCCACACACCTTAATTAATCAGCAAAATCCATTAATTTCAAGGTTTTTTCGATATGGGTATTATCCGGGTTTCAAATCCCCAATACGAATTTTATTCATATTATCATCAATTAACCCTTTATTCTCACTGGTTTTTAACATGCGATTCATTCTTCTACATTCTAGAATCATAAACACAATTTATCTCACCCTTAATCCCATTAAGGTATATTAATTTCCAAAAACTCAATTTAAATTTTGGTCACACACCCAAAACGAAATTTTGATTTACACATCACTATGATATGAATTGATTATCATAAATTTAGAAATCACAACAGTTAACCACTTGCCTGTAATTGTTTGTAGTGTCTGGTTCGTTGGTGTAGTCCCTTAATTTGGCTTCAACATCCCCAAATTGACTCTTGATTTGCTTTCCCCCAATTTCCCTCTCAAGCCCTAGGCTTAGAGTTGAGTTGACTGTCGTTCCCTAATCTCTCAATTAGGTTAAAAGCATACAATCCTGTTTTTGGCCATGTGGGTCTAATTAAAAAGGCCCAACTCACCCCGTTTGGGCCCGACTACGCCTAAAAATACCCCGAGACCCAATTACTACCCCCGGGTACTCTTTTCTGACTATCTCGACCCATCCGTACGCAACCGTGGACTCATAATTGCCATCCGAAAAAGTTTTCGAAATTTCCAAATTTCGACCTCAAAATGTGACACACGAGATTTTGAACCATTAAACTTAAAGTCGCTAATTATAATCAATTCGGCTCACTCAATTAAATTCTCCAACTCATGAATTTAAGTTTCTCCAATTTAAATATTTTTATAACTCCCAAAAATAATTAAGTATTTAATCCTCAAAATGACGGGGTGTTACAGTATTGAGATAGGGAGAATGAGGTGGGAAAACCAAGAGGCGCAGCAGCAGGGTGTACTAAGGGAAATCCTCCCACTTTTGTAGGGGGTCTGACTCGTTGGTTGCTCACTAATGGAGGCATGATATGGAGAGGCCATTGAGGATGGTGGGTTGTATGGATGTGCAGAAGCAAATGTTGGATACTTTTAAATTGGCTGGGGATGCGTTACAGTGGTGAGAAAGTGTCACCAAATCTAAGGATAGTGATCGTCTGAATTATGGAGACTTTTTGGTAAAATTTAATGACAAATATTTTCCTTATTCGATTAGGAGTGCTACAAAGAAAGATGTTTTGGATTTAGAATAGGGTTTGAGGTCGGTTGCTGAGTATGAACAAAAGTTCATAAATCTGTCGATGTTTGTATCAGAAGAGTTGAACTCTGAGGAAAAGAAGATGAAGTTTTTCATAAAAGGTTTGACCTGGACGATTAAAAAATGGTTCTGGGGTATGTCACATTGTTGTTATGGCGAGAGAAGGTGATATATAAAAAGAAGTTAGGTAAGAGGCAGGAGTCGAGTGTTAGGAATGGGAGCAAGGCAAGTGGGGAGAACAAGGGTCGTGATGACAAACCATGTAAGAGGCAGCGAGTAGCGGAGAAGCAGCAAGTCTTTCAGAAAGGCAATGGACTCCCACAAGTCCCCCAGGGGTAGGGACATGGACAACAAGGGGAGCGAGCGCTAGCTAGGCAGTTTGGACCTTTTAGAGGCCCGCGTTACAAGTGTGGTTAGATGGGACATTGACCTACAAAGTGCCCGAAGATGCAGGACCATCATGGCTAAGGGCCTCTATCACCGGTAGCACTAGTTGCACAGAGAGTGCTAGAAGCACCAGCAGTGGGTATGAAGGGATCGGTTATGCTTAGGAGTTATTTACTTCCTACTCGGGAACCTCGAGCAGGGGAAGCACAACAGGAGCCAAAGCGTGGCTAGTAGGATATCATGGTACGTGTTATTTTTTAGATATGTTTATATATATATACAGGCTGACTCTAATGCGAGTTTAACTTGTGGACAGATTTTTTCGTATTTTTTAAAAATAGCAAAAACATTTTTTCGACCTGATTTTTTTCTGTGGTATTTGAACATTTCAGGGGACTTCCATAAAAAAATCAACTCAAAATGAATTGTTTTGATATTTTTAAAAAATTGGTCAAACATATCTCAGTTTTAAAAGCTCTTAAAAACTGACATATGTTTGACCGATTTTTTAAAAATTGTAAAATAATTCATTTTGAGTTGATTTTTTATAGGGGTCCCATGAAATGTTTAAATACCACAAAAAAATAAACTTGAAATTTGATATTTTGTTATTATTAAAAAATCACACAAAAATTTATCCGCAAGTTAAGTCTGCATTAGAGTATGACTGTGTGCATATATATATATATATATATATATATATATATATAGGGAGAGGTTCACAAGTGAACCTAAAAGATGAACTTTTTAATGAACCTTAACAAAATAACACCAACACCTCATTACTTTTAATTTCTATGTTGTAATTGGTCCGCGTCAGCGGAAACGAACAGGCGTGTCGATCGATCCCCAACTCCCTCACCCCTCTCCCCCGACACCCCCCACCCTCCACCCCCACCCCAACCACCATCATCACCATGGTAGCCCTTATGGCAGCAGGGCTGCCATGGGGTTGGGGGCCGCGGGGGTGGGGTGGGGGGCGCCGGTGTATGTGTGTGTGTGTGTGGGAGGGGGGGGGGGTGTGTGGTGTTGGGGATCAATCGACACACGTGTCCGTTGCCGCTGACGCGGACCAATTACAACATAGGAATTAAAGTTAATTAATTGTTAAGTATTTTTTGTTAAGGTTCATTAAAAAGTTCATCTTTTAGGTTCACTTGTGAACCTCTCCCTATATATATATATATATTGTATTTTTGTTCATTGGGTAGGTGAGTGTAAGATTGGGTGTATGGACGCCCAATCATAACATTCTACGGGTAGGCATATGCAAGACTTATTTTATTTGCTCGATTTTACTTTTGACGTTTACACTTTGTTGAAATTCGAGGATGAAATTCCTGTACTAATAGGGGTTAATGTAACACCCCGTTATTTTTTAGCAATAAAAATCTATGTTAAATTAAATATTTTAAAAATATAAAATTTTGTATTAATTAATTTTAGTATTAAAAAATGTTAGTTTTTATATATTTAAACTAAGGTTTTAAGTGGATTGTAAATCGGGATTTAAATTTTGGAATTTCTAGTTTGTATATATAAATCGTGGGAGATCATGGAATAATAGGTCAACCGAATCGGTTCGGCCCTAGGGTCGAACTCGTTTGCACCGGCAGCAGTTCAGAATATAGGTCTCTTTTTGTAGAGTTTGGTTAGGACTCAAACACTTATTTTTTCCTAAAAAATAAAGGCACGAGTTTAGGCTTTTTAAAATACTTTTAACCTTTCTCAAAAAATGGTAGCCTCCTAAAATATTATTTTCTCTCTTCTACAAAACCTAAACCCTATTAAACACAAGTTTCAACCCAAGTTTTGAAGATCTAAATCAAGTTTTCTCAAGAATGACTAAGAACGTGTCTTTGCTATTTTCGTGAGAGTATCGCAATCGTATAATCATATTTTCAAGATGACTTCTATATAGGCATGAATACTTCTATTGTTCCTCTTAAGTGTTATGGATTTTAGATATAGCCTAAACTTTAATGAATGGTGTTTTTCTTAAAATAAATTAGGAAGAATAATTAGGGAAAGTGAGAGTAATTACGAGGCTATTTTTATTCAAATATATAAATATATTTAAGACTTGAAACAATCGTATGCTTAGGTTAGATATTTGGGTTTTGATGGAATTGTGGGACGTTTCGCGTATTAAAATTAGAAATATGAATTTGTAATAATGTTTCGACTCAAAAAAATCACGATTTTTATGTATAGATTGTAGAATGGATTTATTGTTGTGTAATATGGGAATATGCATGTTAAAAAAATGAAATCTCCTGTAAATCGGAAAAAACGACACTTGTGTCAAAATTATGGAATATTACAATATGGGTGACTTGAGGTAGAACTTGTTTAATTATATAATGAAATGAACGTAATTTGGATGATATTGGAATCGCAAAATGAATTAGAAGAATTGTAGTTATAAATTGAAAATATGCTTTATATGAATATCGCTTGTGTTAATATTTGGACACCCAGGGACGTTGGGATTTTTGGGACAATTATACTTTTACCCCTATTTCTTAGGTTACTTGTCATGTCCGGAAGTAATAGATACCCTTATTTCTTAGGTTGATTGTTATGTATGGGTTTTTATCCTAAGTGATAGGTTAGGAAATACTTGTAGTTTTGGTGATCTCTATATATGGGACTAGGGATGGTTTTAGGCTGGGTTATCCAATTAAAGGGCGGGGCTAATAAAGAACTATGAGAACTTAGTAATAAATTAATAATTAATGTCTACTATAAAGAGCGGGTATTAAAAATGATTTTGTGTCACGAATATGTACATGGCTAATGATAATTGGGCAAACTGGATATAGTGACGTGTCGTGTGTGGAACCTTGCAGTATGTGCAATGCTAACGAAATTGGGCAAAGTGACAATAGTGAGGCGAATGTATGTGGTGTAAAAAATTTGAGTGCACCGGGAGTATGTGCAGGATTCGTAATAGGGTGAACTGACTATATTAGTGTCGCATTAATAAAATTGGTTACATTAATTCAATTAATAATTGTGAATTTATAATGAAATATTGTAATAATATAATTGGACTTAAATTGCGGGATGGCTTTTTTATGTGGGTAGTTAGTGTTGTGTTACTTTACTCGTATGTCTTATATCATGTAATTTAAAAGATTTTATTGTGATATTTATCATGTACAATGCTTATGTCTGGATTTACAGACCCTAATTGGGAGGAGTAGCTAGTGTTAATGCGGTGGGCTCTGATCCATTGTGTTGACTAACATTTCAGCTGTAGTTTCTGGAGTAGCTGTATAAGATGGATTAGAAATTTTTGGTGTGAAGCTGGAGATTTATATTTATTGCTTTAGTAGTTTAGATTTCATTCCGTCGTTTTATTTATGAGACAGTTATTTATGGATTTTGATGGGCCATTCGGTTCCACAGTTGTTTATGATTTTCAGTTAGAGATTTTCGTTAGATTACTTATTTGAGTATCTATTTATCATTTGTAGTCGAATTTTATTTTAGAGTTAGCATGGTGATGGATTTTATGGTTTGGATAATTATATTCATTGGATTAAATTGCATTATTTCATGTGGTAGCAATGTTTTTATTGTACCATATTTCTGTCACATGCTGAGAATGATATTTTATTTGGTGACGCCTGGCGTAAATTGGCAGCGGCGACTGGTCACCTCGTTTGCCAAAATGCACGGAGTTTCATAGATGGCATCAGAGCATGGTATTAGGTCTTGTAGTTTGTGAGTCCATTTTTCTTCTGCATTACCTATATTTTATTCCTTTTAATGATTTGTACTCTTTAGTTTTCTTTAGTCTTATGTTGTTGTTCCTGTCATTTCAGATGGTGAACACTAGGAGGTCTGGAGGCAGGAGAGAGGGTTTGGTTTCTGGTTTCGTGGTTTATGGGAGGCAGGGTCAGTTTGTCTTATGTGCCGTGGAGTTAGCGGTTATCGCCCATGGGGCCATAGCGACTGGTATTAAAATGGGGAAAATGAGGTGGGGAAACTAAGAGGTGCAACAACAGGTTGTATCCACTTCAGTTTGGAACAAGGTGAGGGTCGGTTTAGACAAGGGCAATCCTCCCACTTTTGTAGGGGGATCTTACGCAACGGCTGCTCACCAATGGAGACATGATATGGAGAGGCATTTGAGGACGATGGATTTTACGAATGTGTAGAAGAAAATGTTGGCTACTTTTAATTGTACTAGGGATAGGTTGCAGTGGTGGGAGAGTGTCACCACATATGAGAATAGAGATCGTATAAATTATGGAGACTTTTTGGTAAAATTTAAGGAAAAACATTTTCCTTATTCGATTAGGAGTGGGAAGAAGAAAGAGATTCTAAATTTTGAATAGGGTTTAAGGTCGGTTATTGAGTACGAACAAAAGTTCACAAATCTATCGATGTTTGTATCGGAGGAGGTGAGTACTGAGAAAAAGAAGAAGGATTATTTCATAAAGGGCCTAACATGATCGATTAAACAAATGGTTTTAGGAAATTCGGTGTACACTACTTACACTCAGGTGGTGGACGTCGCATTGTTATTATGGAAAGAGAAGGTGAATTATCAAAAGAAGTTGGGTAAGAGGCAGGAGTCGCGTGATCAACATGGAATCAAGGCAAGTGATGAGAACACAGGTCGTAATGACCAACCATTGAAAAGGCAACGAGTAGAGCAGGAGATGCAAGCCTTCACAAGGCAATGGTGTCCCACATGGCCCCGTGGGACGGGAACAACAGGGGGAGTGAGCGCTAGCTAGGCAGTTTGGATCTTTTAGAGGCGCATGTTACAATTCTGGGGAGATGGGACATAGAACTGCCAAGTGCCTTAAGACGTAGGACCAGCAGGGCCAAGGTTCTCTAGCACCGATAGCACTAGGTGCATCGGGAGTGCTAGTAGCACCAGTAATGGGCACACAGGGAGAGGTTATGAGGTTATGCCTAGGTGTTATTTACGTCCTACTCGGGAACCTCAGGCAGGGAAATTGCAGCAGGAGCCAAAGTGTGGGTAGTGGGTTACCATGGTACGTGTTATTTTCTTACATATATATATAATATTTTTATTCATGGGTTATTGGAGGATTGGGTATATCGGCACCCAATCGTAGCATTCTATAGGTAGGCGTATACAAGCCTTATTTTATTTACGCACTTTTACGTTTGATGTTTATGCTTCACCGAAATTTGCAGATGTGACAACCCGCTCACCAACATAAGGGGTGGCCAGCGGGATACTTCAATAATAATGGGAATCATAGATGGATTATTCTCAGCATCAACAATAATACAATAAGTATACGGGATAACCACCCTAATTCAGAAAAACGGGTTGCCGAAAATTTTATATTATAAGTTAAGGAAAAAATTTAAACAACCCAATTTGAAAAGAAAGTGGAAACCCAAAAGAACTTATGTTACATCTACATCAAATATACAATAAGGGGACCGAATATGCGGTCAGACAACAGGAACATACAACGTATAACAACCGTTTAAATAAGTTACCTAATACATTACAATGAGCAAATACAATAGCTTGGGCCACACGCCCGAGTAAATGTCCAGATCTTAACTAGAGTACAAAATGAAGGCGTCTACATCAAAATATCCCATAATATCCACAAAATATAACGGCTCCCCGAAAACACCTGAATAGGAAAGTCAGTACGAGCGTCCTTGCGGCGGAGCACCTGAGAGGATACAAGATTCATGCACAACAAGAAATATGAACGGGTCAGGGCCCGGTTTTATATGATCACCAGATGACTAAAGAGTATGACAGTTATGAACAGATAATCATGCTTGATAAGGATAAGAATCTACCTACAGAACTTAATGCATAAGCTAAAACAAATTAAATGATCACAAGTTTAATTTAATTATGCAAGACGATACGAATAATTAACATTAATTAAAAACTTCCATCATTTACACTGATTCATTTCATCATTTCGTTCCTTATCAGGAAACATAGTCACCATTATATGCTCTTTGTGGCATTTTTCATCAATCAAGTCCCACTTGAATAAGAATAGTTGTATTCAAATACATATAACGATTCTAAGACCGCCCGTCCAGTTTTCCCCACTGTGCGCCCCCCTAAATGACCATCATCTTCCAGGGCCTATCAACCAAGACAACCTGGGCACCTACAACGCAAGAAGTTGAGAATCAGCCATATTCCTGCGAGTGAGTCATAACCACACCCGGAATGACGTCACTAGAGCAGAAGAAACATATAATAAACGCTCATATGGCCGAGGACTATATTCACCCTGCATTCATTAGCCAGGGGACTTCACCTCACGCGCGAACTTCCATTATGATGGCATTTTGAGAGGTGTGTTTAAGTAAATTATTATTTACCATATTCATTTTCATTTCCATTTCCATTTCCATTTTAATAAATACATCACATTTTATCCGGAGCCACACGTATTTCATATCCTCATTACGACCTCCATAAAGAAATCAACTCTCAATTTATTCTCCAAACATTTTAGGGTGTTGTTATAAACCACCAAGACTATCATACCTCAATTTAGCCTCTAAAGTCTCCCAATATGACCTTACAACTCCTAAACTCCTAATAATTAACTAAAGGAAAAGAATTCCCTAACATCCATTTGTACACCCCCGGAATAACCCCCATATAAACCATTTCTAATGTAGGGTAGTTAACTAATTCATCTAGGACTCTAGGACTCTAAGTTTACTTCATACAAGAAGGTTCCTAAGTCCTAAGCCTAAAGAAAAAGGGTTGGAATTGAGTTAGAAAGATAACTCAACACAGCAGGATTTCCAAATCAATTCGCCCTGGCCGAATCGTTTCGGATAGGAAGACCTAACTTTCTGTATAATTGCCGAATTGATTCGGACAGGCCGAATCAATTCGGTCCACTCATACCTGTAAGCTGCACCTATAGCGAATCGATTCGCCCAACCCAGAATTGCCTAATTCGGCTATGGAGTCTTGGACTCCAAATTTCTCCCAACTCATTTCTACCCAAACCAAGATCATTTATTGCATCCAATTAATAATAAATGCATCTAACAATTATGATTTACACCAATAAACATTTAATTCAACTTCCAAGGATTTAAAACCCACCAATCCATTTAAAACCCTAAAATTGTTAAACCGTAACCAATCCACAACAATCAATACAAATTATTCATCTTAAATCACATATTAGCAAGTAAAAAACTTTCCTTGAAGTAGAAATCTCAGATTTCTTTGTGGTAGCAACAATCCCAAGCCTCAATCTTTAGTCTCTCTCTTTTCTCCACAAGTTCTCTTCTTCTCTCTATCTCTCTAGGTTTAGTAATACACAAATAAGAAATGAAATGAGGTGCAAGACTTAAATCGTGGCTTTCTCCTTAATTCCCAACTTAAATGGTTAATATCACATTAAAATGACTCACAACTACACATTTATGTTAAAACCAATCAAAAGTGCCCGAAACATAAAAATACAATATGTCACTTATTTTGGCTATCTCGCACATTTCAGGACTAACTACGCCCTCTAAATTGGCATCCAACAATATTATAAATCGTTTCAAGTTCCGGTTTCATTTAAACCATAAATCTCATTTAAAGCATATGACACTATAAAACGCAACATGATGATATTTACTTACACATACAGTAAATACGCAACAATCTAGTAAATATTAACTTTTAACTTATTCAATTAATATCTACTCTAGTTTCCAACATTTTATATAATTACTTCACACAGTAAATTAATATATAAATAAGTTCTCAAAAGCGAGGGTTGTTACATACTCCCCTCCTTATGAGGGAATTTTGCCCTCAAAATTCAGGCGTACCTTGTATAAAGAGATGCAGATACTTTTCCCGCATATCGTCCTCACGTTCCCATGTCGATTCCTTGGCGTCGTGATGACCCCATTAAACTCGCAACAAGGGCACCACTCACGATCTCAATTTACGCTCTCCGTGCTCTAAGATTGCAACCGATTGTTCTTCATACGAAATATCGGGTTGCAAATCGATATCCTCCAAAGGAATATGCCAAAGGGCTCCTTCACACCTCTTATACTTCTTCAAAGAGGAAACATGAAACACATCATGAAGTTGTTGTAAGTGCTCCGATAAGGGAAGTTGATATGCCACTGGATCTACCTTGGCAATAACGGGAAAAGGTCCAACGTAGCGCGGCGCAAGCTTTCCTTTCTTCCCAAAGCGTTTTATACCTTTCATTGGCGATACTTGCACCAAGACTTGATCTCCTTTTTCCAACTCTACATGCTTTCTATTCGCATCGATATAACTCTTTTGACGATCTTGAGCTATTCGAATGCGATTCCGGATGAGTTCAATCTTGGAAGAAGTATCCTGGATCATTTCAGGTCCAAGAAACTTATTATCCCCCACCTCTAACCAACAAGTGGGCGATCTACAAGGCCGGACATAAAGTGCTTCATAGGGTGCCATCCCAATAGTAAATTGGTACGAATTATTATAAGCAAATTCGACCAAAGGGAGATATTGTTCCCAACTACCTTTGAAATCAAGTACACACATTCGGAGCATATCCTCCAACATTTGGTTGACTCTTTCTGTCTGCACATCTGTTTGAGGGTGATAAGAAGTACTCAATTTCAGTTCGGTTCCCATAGCTTCTTGGAAACTTCGCCAAAAGTGAGAAACAAAAATATTATCTCTATCGGAGACTATATTTACCGGTACACCATGGAGTCGAACAACCTCCGCAATAAATAGCCGGGCATAACGAGCAGTATTATAATCTGTGCGTACGGGTAGGAAGTGTATCGACTTAGTCAAGCGATCAATAATAACCCAAATAGAATCGTGACCACTCTGCGACGTTGGCAAGCCCGTGACAAAATCCATTGATATGCTCTCCCACTTCCGCACCAGAATCTCCAACGGTTGCAACAAACTCGTCGGTCGTTGATGGTCTATCTTGACCAATTGACAAGTAGTGCATTGGGATACGAACTCAGAAATATCTCGTTTCATGCCCGCCCACCAATACTGATGGCGCATGTCTTGGTACATCTTGTCCCCACCAGGATGCACTGAAAATTTAGACCCATGAGATTCTATCATTACGGACCGTCTTAAATCCCCTTCGTTCGGGACAATGAGTCTCCCGTGAAAACGTAATCCACCCTCCAAACTTATAGAGTAGGATTCTGCTCCCCCGGTCAACAATTGGCGTATACGGTCCTGGAAACCTTTATCCCTTCCTTGGGATTCTATAACCCTTGCCACAATAGTAGTCATAACGGTTAACACCGACATAAACGCCCTAGTAACCGCGTCCTCCTGACTAAGCTCCTTCCATTTTGCTTTCCATACCTTCACTAACTCCCCCTCGGGCTTTCTACTCAAAGCATCCGCCACCATATTCACCTTGCCAGGGTGATAGTGGTTGTCGAATTGATAGTCTTTCGCAAACTCTAGCCATCGACTTTGTCGCATATTTAAATCCTTCCGGGGAAATAAATATTGCAACGACTTGTGGTTCGTGAAAAGACTAAATTTCTCCCCTAGGAGATAATGCCTCCAAATCTTCAAGGCAAAAACAACTGCGTCAAGTTCTAAATCATGCACCGGATAATTCCTCTCATGGAGCTTTAGCTTGCAAGAAGCATAAGCAATAGCCCGTCGCTCTTGTTGAAGTACACCTCCCAATCCTTGTAGAGATGCGTTGGTAAAGACTAAATATTCCAATCCTGTCTTTGGCAACGCAAGGATTGGAGCAGAAGTCAACCTATCCTTGAGCTCGTCAAAAGCTGACTGACAATAATAATCCCACACAAACCTCACCCCTTTCCGAGTCAAATTTATCAAAGGACTAGCAATTTTGGAGAAACCATTGATAAACCGACGGTAATAACCCGCCAAACCCAGAAAACTACGGATCTCGATAGGCGTCGTGGGCTGACCCCACTCCATCATAGTAACAACTTTACTTGGGTCTACCGAAATGCCCTAGGCTGTCACAATGTGACCCAAAAACTGTACTTCCTGCAACCAAAAATTGCACTTCTCAAATTTGGCATATAATTGGTGATCCCTCAACCTTTGCAGGACCAACCGCAAATGAGTAGCATGATCGACTTCTGATTGATAATACACTAGAATATCATCAATGAACACGATGACAAACTGGTCCAGGAAGTCTCGAAACACCCTATTCATGAGGTCCATAAACACGACGGGGGCATTGGTTAGTCCAAAAGTCATAATAAAAAATTCATAGGACCCATACCTCGTTAGGAACGCAGTCTTGGACACATCTTGCTCCCGTATCCGCAACTGGTGATACCCCATCCTCAAATATATCTTAGAGAAGTACGACGCTCCCCTAAGTTGATCAAATAAATCATTAATCCAAGGCAACGGGTATTTGTTCCGGATGGTGACTTTATTCAACTCTCTATAGTCAACACATAACCGGAGAGAACCGTCCTTTTTCTTCACAAACAACACCGGAGCTCCCCACAGCGACGTGCTTCGCCTAATAAACCCTTATTCTAGCGAGTTCTGAATTTGATCCCTTAACTCCCTCATTTCAACAGGTTCCATATGATACGGAGCTCTCGCAATCAGTCTCGTTCCCGGTTCTAAATCAATTACAAACTCAATTTCCCTACTGGGAGACAAACCTGGTATTTCCCGAAAAACATCTTCAAATTCCCCAACAACTGGAATAGAATCTAAGGAAACAACTACATCCCGAGAAGTCTCCTCCGCGATACAATACAAGTAAGTGCTAGTACCTTCTTCTGAACGAGGCATAACCACTAAAAACATTGCTTGCCCCGGAATGGCAAAAACTATACTCTTCCCATAGTAATTAACCATCGCATGATACTTCACTAGCCAATCCACACCCAGGATTACATCATACCCGACCATGTCCAGGACGAGCAAATCGGCCTCAAAACACAAGTTACCAATATTTATTCCTATTTGTTTACAAACAAAGAAAATGAGTGAACCATTACCCATAGAAGACTCAACACTAGTGAAGGTACTCTTCGCAGATTTAATCAATTCTGTAAACTGAGCAAAACTTCTGGAAATGGACGAGTGTGTCGCACCCGTATCAAATAATACACGACCCATGTGTCCCTGAATGAGAAACTTACCCTCAATAGCTAGCGGCGCGGGCAGAGCCGGAGGAAGCATATCATCCTGAATGTGATAGACACGACCATACTGTAGTTGTCCCTGTTGTGGAGGGACAACGGGATCAGGTACTTGTGGCAGTAACGGAGCCTGTGGATGCTGTGGGATCCTAGGAAGCTATCCCCCAATTAAGTGAGGACACGATCTCTTGAAATGGCCCGACTCTCCACACTGAAAACATCGATTCATCACATTCTTCTGATTTTGGCCCCGGTTATTTCTAAACTGTCCGAAGCCTTGGCCCAAATGGCCTCTACCCCCATTCCCACTTCTGCCTGCTTGTTGCGATTGCGGTTCACCTTGACCGTGCCTAACATTACTACCACCAACATTGAATCCACCAAAACGCTGCCGTTTAGACAAGTCCCCTTGCTGGGGGTCTCTTTCTTTTTGTTTATTTCTCGAAGATTGGGACGAGGGAAATGCTCCTCCTCCTATCCCATGGCCTCCGGGTTTCCCAGATTGCCCCACAGCTGGAGCCTTCTTACCACTTTGAACATACAACCGATGTTCTTAACAATGGAGTAACGCTGCATTCATCACTTATCCAAAAGTCTGCAAGGCCGGATTACCCAAAAAATGTTGTCGTATCCTCCAATGCAAACCTCCAATAAATTTGGATATCCTCCTCTCCTCCAGAGTCACCTCGTCAGGCACAAAACTTGCTAACCGAGTGAACTCCTTTTCATACTCCGCAACTGATCTCTCACCTTGTACCTCATCCTAAAGTTTTCTTCTCATATCCCATTGAACTGCGGGAGGGAAGTACTTCCGATCAAACAGAACCCATAAATCATTGATGGTCATAACGTCTCTCTGCTCTGGCATAGTCATAGACTCCCACCAATGTAGTGCGACTCCAACGAGTTTAAAAGTAGCAAGGATTTGTTTTCTTTCCTCACTACACTCCACCATTCGAAGGTGGCGCTGCATATCCTTCTTCCATTGATTAGCTACTATGACGTCCGAACCTCCTTGAAATTCCGGGGGATGGACCTTTAAAAGGATTCCCTAACTCTCTCCCACGGAGAAGGTCCATTAGGAGCTTGTACATCCTGAGCCCTTTGTTGTCGAGCTTGTGCAAATTGCTGAACCACGGCGGTCATAGCAGCATTGACCGCTTGGGCAACGATATTTGCTACATCAACAACATTTATTGTTCCTTGCGGTGGCGAGGGAGGACCTACTTCCTCTTCTACAACTCTATTCTTTCTAGCGGGGCGACCTCTCTTAGGCGGCATCTGAGATAAAGAGATAATAGAATTAAAATACTATTTAAAATAATCTATTTTGCAGAAGATCGCAAACATAGGCAACAAAACAATCCTAACATTAAGCTTTACATCAAAGAACGCTACGGTAGAACGTGACAAGTCTGTATAGATCCTAAAGACTCTAGAACCAGATGCTCTAATACCATTTGTGACAACTCGCTCACCAAAATAAGGGGTGGCCAGCGGGATACTTCAATAATAATAGGAATCATAGATGGATCATTCTCAGCATCAACAATAATACAATAAGTATACGGGATAACCACCCTAATTCAGAAAAACGGGTTGCCGAAAAGTTTATATTATAAGTTAAGGAAAAAATTTAAACAACCCAATTTGAAAAGAAAGTGGAAACCCAAAAGAACTTATGTTACATCTACATCAAATATACAATAAGGGGACCGAATATGCTGTCAGACAACAGGCACATACAACGTATAACAACCGTTTAAATAAGTTACATAATACATTACAAGGAGCAAATACAATAGCTTGGGCCACACGCCCGAGTAAATGTCCAGATGTTAACTAGAGTACAAAATGAAGGTGCCTACATCAAAATATCCTGTAATATCCGTAAAATATAATGGCTCCCCGAAAACACCTGAATAGGAAAGTCAGTACGGGCGTCCTTGCGACGGAGCACCTGAGCAGATACAAGATTCATGCACAACAAGAAATATGAACGGGTCAGGGCCCGATTTTATATGATCACCAGATGACTAAAGAGTATGACAGTTATGAACAGATAATCATGCTTGATAAGGATAAGAATCTACTTACACAATTTAATGCATAAGCTAAAACAAATTAAATGATCATAAGTTTAATTTAGTTATGCAAGACGATATGAATAATTAACATTAATTAAAAACTTCCATCATTTACACTGATTCATTTCATCATTCCGTTCCTTATCAGGAAACATAGTCACCATTATATGCTCTTTGTGGCATTTTTCATCAATCAAGTACCACTTGAATAAGAATAGTTGTATTCATATACATATAACGATTCTAAGACCGCCCGTCCGGGTTTCCTCACTGTGCGCGCCCCTAAATGACCATAATCTTACAGGGCCTATCAACCAAGACAACCTGGGCACCTACAACGCAAGACGTCAGGAAGAGGCCATATGCCTGCGAGTGAGTCATAACCACACCCGGAATGACCTCACTAGCGCAGAAGAAACATATAATAAACGCTCATATGGCCGAGGACTATATTCACCCTGCATTCATTAGCCAGGGGACTTCACCTCACGCACGAACTTCCCTTATGATGGCATTTTGAGAGGTGTGTTTAAGTAAATAATTATTTACCATATTCATTTTCATTTCCATTTCCATTTTAATAAATATATCACATTTTATCCGGAGCCACACGTATTTCATATCCTCATTACGACCTCCATAAAGAAATCAACTCTCAATATATTCTCCAAACATTTTATGGTGTTGTTATAAACCACCAAGACTATCATACCTCAATTGAGCCTCTAAAGTCTCCCAATATGACCTTACAACTCCTAGACTCCTAATAATTAACTAAAGGAAAAGAATGCCCTAACATCCATTTGTACACCCCCGGAATAACCCCCATATAAACCATTTCTAATGTAGGGTAGTTAACTAATTCATCTAGGACTCTAGGAGTCTACGTTTACTTCATACAAGAAGGTTCCTAAGTCCTAAGCCTAAAGAAAAAGGGTTGGAATTGAGTTAGAAAGATAACTCAACACAGCAGGATTTCCAAATCAATTCGCCCTGGCCGAATCGATTCGGATAGGAAGACCTAACTTTTTGTATAATTGCCGAATTGTTCGGACAGGCCGAATCAATTCGGTCCACTCATACCTGTAAGATTCCCTATAGCGAATCGATTCTCTAGGGGCGAATCGATTCGCCCAGCCTAGAATTGCCTAATTCGACTATGGATTCTTGGACTCCAAATTTCCCCCAACTCATTTCTACCCAAACCAAGATCATTTATTGCATCCAACCAATAATAAATGCATCTAACAACTATGATTTACACCAATAAACATTTAATTCAACTTCCAAGGATTTAAAACCCACCAATCCATTTAAAACCCTAAAATTGTTAAACCGTAACCAATCCACAACGATCAATACAAATTATTCATCTTAAATCACATATTAGCAAGTAGAAAACTTTCCTTGAAGTAGAAATCTCATATTTCTTTGTGGTAGCAACAATCCCGATCCCAAGCCTCAATCTTCAATCTCTCTCTTTTCTCCACAAGTTCTCTTCTTCTCTCTATCTCTCTAGGTTTAGTAATACACAAATAAGAAATGAAATGAGGTGCAAGACTTAAATCGTGCCTTTCTCCTTAATTCCCAACTTAAATGGTTAATATCACATTAAAATGACTCACAACTACACATTTATGTTAAAACCAATCAAAAGTACCCGAAACATAAAAATACAATATGTCACTTATTTTGACTATCTCGCACATTTCAGGACTAACTACGCCCTCTGAATTGGCATCCAACAATTTTATAAATCGTTTCAAGTTCTGGTTTCATTTAAACCATAAATGTCATTTAAAACATATGACACTATAAAACGCAACATGATGATATTTACTTACACATACAGTAAATATGCAACAATCTAAATATTAACTTTCAACTTATTCAATTAATATCTACTCTAGTTTCCAACATTTTATATAAAAACTGCACACAATAAATTAATATAAAATAAGTTCTCAAAAGCGAGGGTTGTTACAGCAGACAAAATTCTAGTACTAGTGGGAGATAATGTAACCCCCCGTAATTTTTTAGCCGTAAAAATCCATGTTAAATTGAATATTTCAAAAAAATAAAATTTTGGAATTAATTAATTTTAGTCTTAAAAAATGTTAGTTTTTATATATTTAAAATAAGGTTTTAAGTGGAATGTAAATCGGGATTTAAATTTTGGAATTTATACTTTTTATGTATAAGTCATGGGAGATCTTGGAATAACAGGTCGATCAAATCGGTTCGCACCGATAGCAGTACGAAATTTGGGTTTCTTTTTATTGAGTTTGGTTAACCTTCAAACAACTCTCTTTTCACAAAATATAAAGGCACGAATTTAGGCTTTTTAAAACACTTTTAACCCTTCTCAAGAAAATAGTAGCCTCGCAAAATATTATCTCATCTCTTTTACAAAACCTACACCCCATTAAACACAAGTTTCAACCCAAGTTTTTAAGACCTAAATCAAGTTTTCTCACGAACGACCAAGAGCGTGCCTTTGTTATTTTCGTGAGAGGATTGCAACCGTGTAAGCAGACTTTCCAGACGACTTCTTTACAGGCATGAATAC
Organism: Sambucus nigra; assembly: GCA_949130495.1. NCBI lineage: Eukaryota > Viridiplantae > Streptophyta > Magnoliopsida > Dipsacales > Adoxaceae > Sambucus > Sambucus nigra. The sequence continues at coordinate 526,168,220 of OX422208.1, read as the reverse complement.
TTCTATTGTTCCCCTTCAGTGTTATGCATTTTAGATATTGCCTAAACTTTAATGAATGGTGTTTTTCCTAAAATAAATTTGGAAGACTAATTAGGGAGAGTGAAAGTAATTACGTGACTATTTTTATTCTAATCTAAAAATATATTTAAGACTTGATACTATTGCATGCTTAGATTAAAGATTTAGATTTCGATGGAATTGTGGGATGTTTCGTACATTAAAATTAAAAATATGAATTTGTAATAATTTTTCGACTCGAAAAAAAATCATGATTTTTATGTGTAGATTGTAGAATGGATTTATTATTGTGTAATAATGGAAATATGTATGTTAAAAAATAGAATCTTATGTAAATAAAAAAAATGGCACTTATGTGGAAATTATGGAATATTATAACTTGTGGGAGTTTTGGTAGAACTTGTTTAATTATATAATCAAATGGACGTAATTTTGGTGGTATTGCAATCGTAAAATAAATTACAAGAATTATAGCTTTAATTTGAAAATATGCTTTATGTGAATTTCGTTTGTGTTAATATTTCGGCACCGTGGAGATGTTGGGATTTTCGGGGTAGTTACGCTTTTTCCTTTATTTCTTAGGTTACCCACTAAGTATGGGACTAATAGGTAGGCCTCTTTCTTTTTAACATTTCTAGGCACGGGACTAGTGAGTGTAGATTCATACGGTTGGGTATTTCTTGGGTGGGGGATAAGTAGTACATCGTTTCGTTGTTCCGTTAGCCTAGGTGCGAGACTAGGTAGTAATTGTTGGTAGCTTTTCCTCCTAATTTATAGGTTAGGAAATACTTGTGCTTCTGGTGATCTCTAATTATGGGACTAGGTATGGTTTTAGGCTGAGTTACCAGAATAAAGGGTGGGGCTAATAGAAAACTATGAGAACTTGATAATAAATTGATAATTAATGCCTAAGAGAAAGAATGAGTAGTAAAAATGATTTTGCGTCGCGAGTATGTGTAGGGCTAACAATAATTGGGCAAATGACTATAGTGACGTGTCGTGCGTGGAACCTCATAGTATGTGCAGTGTTAACAAAATTACGTGAATTGGCTATAGTGAGTGGAATATGTGTTGTGTAAAAAAGTTGGTCACGCCAGGAGTATGTGCAGGGCTCGTACTAGGGTAAACTGGTTATACTGGTATCGCATTAATAAAAGTAGTTACATTAATTTAATTAATAATTTTGAATTTATAATGAAATGTTGTAATGACATAATTGGACTTAAATAGCAGGGTGGCTTAGTTATGTGGATAGTTAGTGTTGTGTTACTTTACTCGCATGTATTATATCGCGTAATTTAAAAGATTCTACGAGGATATTTATCGTGTATAATGCTTATTGTTGGGTCTTCAGACCCTAATTGGGAGGAGTAACTAGTGTTTATGCGATTGGATCTGACCCATTGCGTTAACTAACATTTCAGGTATAGTTACTGGAGTAGCTGCAAGGGATGGATTGGAAATTTATGGAGTGTAGATGGAGATTTATCTTTATTGCTTTAGTAGTTTAGATTTTATTCTGTTGTTTTATTTATGAGATAGTTATTTATGGATTTGGTGGGTCATTCGGTTCCACCATTTTTTATGGTTTTTAGCCAGAGATATTTGTTGGATTTTCAATTTGAGTATTTATTTATCGTTTGCAGTTGGATTTTATTTTGGAGTTGGCATGGTGATGGATTTTATGGTTTGGATAATTCGTTGGATTAAAGTGCATTATATCTTGTCGTAACAGTATTTCTATTGTCTGATATTTCTGTCACATGCTGAGAGTGGTATTTTATTTGGTGACGCCTAGCATAAGTTGGTGGCAGCGACTGGCCACCTTGCTTGCCAAAATGCGCGGGGTGTCACATGCCTCTTATGTGATTTTGCCTCGTTTTAAAGCTACCAAGCCTTATTTTTAACTTGTCTTTTCCACCAAGAGACCCTAAAACTCTCTAAACCTTTTCTCAAGTAACCTCTACCCCCTAATCAAATAAAAATAAAAAATCAAGGCTTTCAAGTGAGGATTCAAAGGAGTTTTTCTAAGCAATCAAATCAAGTTTGTTTAAGAGACTTTCAAGAGGATTTCAGCCTAGCATTCCAAGACTTCATCTCTTCATTTCAAATCAAGTTTTTGGTTCATCATTGAGGCAATTTATTAAAATGGTCTTCTCCTTTTATACATACACTTGTTAAATTCTCCAAAACAATAATGTTAGGCTTATTTAGGTGAAATTGGTTAGCCTCTCATGTTATATGTTAGGATTTGGCCTTAGTTAATAAACCAAATTCCTAATTGAACTCGTGGTTAGTAGACTTGAATATTAATAATTAAGATTTAATCTTGAATTCATGTTAACATGAGGATACATTGAATAAATAAGACTTAATTCGTCTTGAAAATAAATGTGCTAAATAAGGTTGTAGTTTTTGCTCTATGAGTAGTACCTTTGCGATTATATGCCTAATAAAATGTCATTCAAGCATCTTTAGTAATATTTAGAGTCTAATTCTTTATATGGATGCATTAACATTGAATAACCCCATAACCCTTTAATTATGTCGTGTTCTTGAAATTAAAAATTGAACTTAAATGTATATGAAATTAATAAATAATTAACTAATGGATTTTAGACTCATATTGGATAAGATAATGGTTGGTTTTGGCTCACAATTTGGGTTAACATTTGGGACATCATATTATATATAACTACGTAGTTGTTTCACTCACATCCCTCCAATATAAGGATTCTATTTTCTTAGAATTTTGAATTTTTTATATGAATAAATACATGTGTAGTTCGCATAAGTCCCTGCGAAAATAACTGCCTAACTTACAATCACCTCAAATCCCTCCCAACAATTCCACGTCTCTTTTAAATTTTGAACTTCTCGTATCAAATAGCACTGCCTCACCTTTGTCCGCCCTCTCTCACCCTTTCGATAACCACATGGAGCTCCACCTCGATTCCCCAAAACTTATTTTCTCTTTCCATAACTAGCGTGACAACCCCTCTCCATCTTTGCTGGTATGATTTTATCTCTGTGTTTTCCAAGATAATACATACCCCATCCCTAATTTTCTAGAGTTTTAATTTTCCTAAATTAAAAAAATGCAAGTGTCACATTCCCACGTCAACAAGCTCGGAACCTAACCCACAATATCTCTCGATCTCCCTCACTCGGCACATTAGGGAAGAGTTCAAAGCATAGATTTATGGGTCACAATACCATGATCGTGAAGGTTTGTTTGGTGATGATCTGGGTCGGTGCCTTTCTTCTTTGGTCGATTAATTTGGTTTCTCCATTATTTTAATCATGAAATTTGGGTTTTTAGATTCGCTTTTTACAATGGTCGGTTTGGTTCATAATATTTTAATGTTAAAAGGACCGGATCTGAAGATTCACTAAACTTCATTTTTCGAAAATAAGAAAAACACTGTTATTCCCTACGGGCTTTTCTCATATAAATTTATCACTTGGATAAATATATTAATTATTTTTGTACTTTAGTTATAGTTTGAGTTTTTCCATCCCTAACTTCAGTGGGTTTTGCACAAATTGTACTTTTGAGTATCTTGCTAAAACTTCTATAGATTTCAATGTTGATCTTAATTTTTTACTTTTAACAATATCACTTCAGATTTTTTTAAAGTTACCACCTAAGATGTAAAATTTTTAGTATGTTATATAATTGTTTCCTGTTGGCATATATGATTGTCATTGTTATGAATTATACTTAGCAGTTAATAATGGTAATTGTTAATAAAAAATAAGATTTATGTCTTTTTACCCATCCTAATTTTTAAGTATTTGAAATTAATAATTTAATTAACTCAACTACTTTCACTTAAAGAAAAAGAAAAAATTGCAACCATGGATTGGTTGAGGAGAAACTTTGATGAATATAATTATTTATATTCTAATATGCTATTACGCTTTTATGTCTGAAAGATATCTCGATAAGTCATGATGAGGGTTTAAATTAGATAATTTTTTGAATTTTTTGTCAATGAGAAGTGTGAAGATAGAGAGAAAGTGATTGATAAAGGTAACTATTGGAATATTATATCTTATTAAGTTATTTCTCATTTTAGAGTTCATTTAGATATTTAGTACATGGGTCAGTTTTTGAGAATTTAGAATACGAATAAATCAATAAAATACACTTAAATATTGTTATAGATGATGAGGTGTAGAAAAAATAGATGGTATTGGGGGGAAAGGCAGTGATGTGAGGTGGTGGATAATATGAGGCAGTGAAAGAAGGAACTCGACCATTTGGGAGAAAAATATCCGTTCAATTGTATTGTTACGTTCTTAAATTTCGTTTAATTGTAATGTTTATATTTTTGTATATATGTTGGAAATGTAGGACCCCCTATTTTTTTTTTTAGATTTTACAAAAAGAAATTTTCTTTTAGATGCGGAATAAGGATGGCTCAACACAACACACACAAACAACTAATTTTAATTTCTTTCAAATTAAAATAATCTAAACATAAAGTTAATTTTTAAATAAGACAACACAAAAAAAATTCACTTAAACAATCCAAGTCCTAGAAAATTTGCCTATCATAATTAATTAATCCATTCTTGCAAATTTAGGTCAAACCAAATTTTATCCAATAAAATTAATGACTTGAATTAAATTAAAATATACCCAAATTAAATTATCCAATTTTATCTTTTTACCTAAGCATGCATCTAATGATTTGCAAAAGATAAAATAAACAAATAACCACTACGCCGCGATGTACGAGGAAAAATCCACAATGGGAAACAACCTCGAACGGCCCGAGCCTCAAATCCACTAAGTATGGTTTTACAAGTACAAGACAAAGAAAGACTTACAACACTTGAGTTGACTCCGTTCAAGCCCCGACACTTCTTCTCATACACACATCTGCCTAGCGAATAACCACGAAGATCCATCGCGGTCTCGGAATCCACCAATCGGACTTTAGGAACAACCGTCAACCAGACATGATGCCTTTCACCATGTGAGAATGCCGCAGCAAAACAATGAACTTCTTCTTTATGGGATGTATAAGTAAACCCAAACGAACTCTTCAACTCGGTAGAGTAAAACCCGGTGCCAAACACTCCAAGCAAGATATATATATGATAACTTGGAATAAACAAACTGTGGGTGTAAACTAAAGTGTTTAAGAGTAATGTTCTTAAAAATGCAAACACTTAAAACATGAACTTTTGAACTTTTGAACTTAGAAATTTCTCTTTAAAAATTTTCTCTCAAAAAGGTGTTTAGAAAATGCCAAAAGTTGGTTTTTCAAACTTGGTTCCCGCACCTATAACATCTGTCAAGAGTTAGTGGGCAAAAGTAAGTGGGAACATGGGGAAAAACTGATTAAAACTGCCAAAAAAATTTCGATCAGAAATCTCGTTCGAACGAAGTCTCGTTCGAACGACACTTCTAACGAAGTTCCAGAGGAAAATGGGGAAAACTCATTAGCAAACTCGTTCGAACGACATTCTCTTTTGAACGAAAAACTCGTTCGAACGACAATATCGAACGAAGTTCCAGAATGCTTAAACTTTGATTTTTAGCCCATAAACTTTATTTTAAAGTTTTAAAGAAACCTTCTGAAAATAAACCTTAGTTTAAACTAAAGTTACACCCAATAAAAATTGTTCCAAGCTCGTATATATATGTAATGCATTCATACCTTAGGAGGAATTGGAACTAATGTTGGTGACGTAGAAACAAGGCACAATAAATTCGGCATATGATGAAGCTTTTTAATCTTGGCCATTACGACTTCAACTAAAACGTCACAGGCTTGAATGGATACACTTGGACACTATGCTATGACTTAAATGTTTTTATCTGGAATTGAGCCAACGCTACATTAAGACTCAATCGAAGACTTGTGTCATTAAAAATCTCTCCCTTTGGCTATTCCGGGACAAAAACCAAAACAAAATCAAAACCCTAAAGGGCCATCAAGCTCTACTAGACTCAAACATCCCACCCAAACTTGAATCAAGACTTAAGGATCAATATCTTTACTGATGAAGGTTGCCACTTAGAAGAATTCCTGCACACCTAATCAAGCTATCAAACGCATAGGGAATATCATCGTATTAAATGCAATGACATAATTACTCCCCCTAAATTAATTCTCCCTTTATCAAATGTGATTTACCTAAGAAGGTCGCGACTCCCCCTAAGTTAAATCCCCTAAACTAAGATACGATTACAATAGGATTAGATACCATTTCTCCCCTTATCATTCTCCCCCTTTTTGTTCAGGAATAATCAAAGGTGATAGAATTAATAAAACTAAGTTCATACAAAGCAAAGAACATGAAAGCATATAGGCAACAAAAGCATAACTAATCCATGCAAAAATTAAAGGGGACCAACTAAGATGCAAGAAACTAATACCAATATGATTCATAAAGTATTAAGCATGTGATATCAACAAAGAATGCAACAAGATAGATACCAATTATGAAGTAGAAGCATAGATAGACTATAATAACCCGCCCTTTTGGAGATGATTAAATTCCATAATTAAGTATAATTTGGAATTTGGAGAATTTCTCGAAATAGTGATTTTTGGGATTTTCAAGGATTTAATGATTTTCGAAGGGTGTTATAAATTATTTTGGGACTATATAGGTCGAAGTAATTTAATTATATGTCGCCGTGGAGTATCGCGACAAAAGAGGTAAGATTTTGAGTAGAAAACCCGCATTTAATTATTTTGGATTAGAATAGTGATTTGCGGTCAAGTACCTCGGATGGAAATTTCGACTGCGCCATGAGTCTCGGAATGTCCGAGATAGTCGGAAAAGAGTGTCTGATTGTCGAAATTGAGTTCCGGGTAATTTTGGAGTTAAATAGGCTCGTAATTGAGTAAACGAGTCGTTTTGGGGGTATTAAGGGATTTAACCCTTTTTCTCCTTATAAAAGGAGGGAGAGGGGTAGAAGAAAGAAGAAAAAGAGAAAGAAGAGAGGGAAGAGAGAGAGAGGGAAGAAAAGAGGAAAAATGGGGAGTTTCCGGCCAGCCTCCGCGGGATTCGGCTCAAGGACGTCGGATTTTATTCACGAGGCAAGTGTTTACTTGCTTTATTCATTTTTATGCATAAATATCTCATATAATTGTTGGTATAACAAACCCTAATGATTTTGGGTTGGGTATTCGTGGATAAAACGGGTTTTTGGGAGTTAAAACGAATAAACCCCTAAAATTGGTAAATTGGAGAAATTTAGAAATTAACCAAAAATATTGGGTGATTCCGGGTTCTAGGATGTTTAGGACCCGTATTATAGGTGTATTTATTGTTGGTAGAAGTTGTAGGCCGTTGGGTGAAGAGATGGAAGCTTGGCCGAAACAGCTTCTCGGAGAAGAAGCTGCCCGACTTGATCGATCGATCGATCATGGGGTTTCGATCGATCGAAGCCTTCGATCGATCGACGGCCATGGGCCGATCGATCAACCCCTGCTGAAAATGGACAATTCTCTTAGGGTGATTTGGATGGGATAGATTCCATTTCATCTTGCTTTGAGGTTAATTAGGTGATAACCTAGGGGACCTTTTAGGACTTTATGGTCCATATATTAAGGCAATTTAGGAGGGTAAAGTAAGGGTTTTAAGTATATAACCCTTAATCTATATTTTCGAGGAAAATAGAATATTTGCTGAAATTTGATGGATTAGGGTTCCTAAATTAAATTGGGGACTTCTAAATGATTAATTGGACTAGGTGTAGTCTTGGGGTTCAAGGAAATGAAATCCTTAACTCGTTGAATTTAAGGTTGTTCGGGTGAGATAAATCCCGAGGATAATTCTCGTAGGCATATAGGCCTATATAATTATGCTTATAGAAAGCGTAATTATATCGATTATCATTAAGTTTATCCTAGGAGATAATTTAGGATAACTTGGGAATATAGATGTTTGTTGATTTCACTTAGAGTGAAGGGTATCATTGGAGATATCCCATAAATCCATAGATAGGATTGAGTTATATAGTGATTATTAAAGTAAGAAATACTTTGGATTTAGAATCATGCTAATATGAACGCATGATTATGATTCCTGGAGGGAATCTTTGGGATTATGGTCATCGTTAGATGATATAGGCCACTATGGCCGTTTATATATATTCTAGGAAGAATATATAGGATATGTATATACTGTGTGTTTTAGGTATATATATACATGTTACGATGGAAATGATTTTGAAAATATAAAAATGAATATTTTCAAAACGGAAAGAGAAATGTTTTTCATAATTGATAAAAAAATGGATTACACACCTCCCTAAATCGCTATCATAAGGGAAGTTGCGTGCGTTGTGGTGGAGCCCCCTGGCTATTGAGCAGGGTGGATATAGTCCCTAGGCGATATGGGCATTTGTATTACTGCGCTGGTTAGGGGATTCCGGGTGTGATCCTGACTTTCCCGCAGGCAATATGGCCGCTTCCCGACGTTGGTAGGTTCCCAGGTTGTCTTGTATAGATAGGCCCTGGAAGATGATAGCCATTTAGGGGCGCGTCCAGTGGGGAAACCCGGAGGGATGGTCTTAGATTTATTAAAACAATTCATGATAATGAATTGGCTTTATATTTACATTTCCTGAGTATAAAAAGGGAAATGGGATAAAGGTTTGGCTTCGGTAACACTCCCGGATGGAAGAAGGGATGTGGAAGCATATGATTTGATCAAAGCATTTTCATGCTAATGAAAATGGCTTTGGGTACATTTCCTGAGTATAAAAAGGGAAATGGGATGATATATAAAGGAAAAGCATTTTTATAATAATAAAATTGGCTTTTAAAAAGTATATGATATGGTAAAGGAATTCATGCTAATGAATTGGCTTTTAAATACATTTCCTGGATATGAGAAGGGAAATGGAAGGTTTTGATATGAGTATAGAATACACCTCAGTCCGGGAGGTAGATCCGGATGTGTATTATATAGTTTATTACGTAAACCTCAGTCCGGGAGATATTATCCGAATGTATATTGTAGATGTATGTGTATATATATATATTTATACATTGTGTGTGCTACGGGCCTAATGGATCTCTACCATTAACCCTGCCAAGTAGTAGTGTATCGGGGGGGTTCCTTGTTTGGATTTCGCTTTGCGAGACACCCTATGCACAAACTTAGTGCAGTGTTGAGAATGGAGGGAAGTTTAGCCCTTAGCACTGGGACTATCTGGGGTAGATAGTAGTTGGGTGATAGACTAGTTAGGCAGGGATAGCTTGACTAGGGTATGTTGTTAGGGTGCGTTAGGTGTGCACTACTAGAGGAGAGGTGAGGGGTATCTCATGGGAGTGCGATACCAATTTAAATATGAGATAAAACTATTTTTCTAAAAATAAAGCATTTATGCACTTGCAAAATATTTTCAAAATTCGGGCTCTGACCCGTCTATCTACTCTCCTTTCTTTCTATATATTATATATATATAGGTGTCCAGACACAGGGACGCCTGGATGGAAATTCTTTCAAGTCAAACGTCTGCTGCAGCAGCTGTGGATGCTTGCGGGTTCTCAGTAGACGCTTCTTTCCTTGTACTCTAGATAGAAGGTATTGTACAAACACTCGGGCCAATGGTCCAACTGATTTTAATTATTCTTCGCACGTTATTCGATATGGTTGTATTATTTGAACCGAGTGTTCGGTTATTTTAGTTCATTTCATTTTCCTTTTTATTTCATTTACGCATTAAATTGTGGATGTTTTATTTTAATTGATAAAAAGAGTAGTTAAGTCAAAGTTTTTAACGCTCGCCTAATAGGATATTAGTAATTAAATGGATTTTCGACAGTGATGCTAAGAATGATCCATATATAACTCCTGTTATAATTTGATATAGGAGTGATCGCCCGGTATCCCATTAGGCGGGTTGTTACATGGACTAGAAAGCAAGGCAAAGACACAAAAAAATATCATATATATACATACTCTAAATATACCAATAATGCACACGCGCACACACATCACGGAGTTCTCATTTGATTACAAACTTTATCACATTTGAATATAGCCTCATGTGAAAATACAGATTGAGCTCAATGAATAAACATACACAATGCATACAAGCCTAGAATTTTGATGATTCTACAAACCAATAGAGTCATGACATTGAAAGTACAACTAGGATAAACGGACACTGTGCAAAACGTTGATATACCATCCAATCTCCCTCAATAAGCATATATATTTTTGAATGAATATATCAATTAAATAGAATAGGCCTTCGCAAATATTTTCTTTTCATGCCATTATTCTTTTAGGCATTTGGACCACGTATTTCTTTTAGGTCCAAGTAAATGGTGGCTTACTTGCAAAGGATGATTTTTACTTTCGGAGCCCTTCTCCGTGCACATTTATATACATCATTTTTATCTCTCACACAAATCTCACGTGCAATGGAGTTTAACATGCACTAGTCCTCCTAGGTCACATAACATTTAGATGACAAGATTGGTAGGAGAACACCTCACAAAGCTCAAATATAACATGTGAAGTTAAAATTTTAAGAGAGCTCGTGTATGTGTGAATTGAGGCATATAAAATTAGAATCCATTATATTAACACAAAATCCAACTACTCCATGTAAGCATGGTAAAGAATATTTTAAGGATTGTCAATCTAAACCAAACATTCTAGCCACATGGAAGCGAAAGAAAAAATGGGATTCAAACACAAATATATGCCACATAGAGTGGGTCACACTAAAATACACACACAAAAAAAATCTTTTTGAGATTTTTAAACCAAACAAACAAAACTATTTACTCCAAAATTCAAACAAAAGTCATTTGTATTTTTCATTAGGCCTAAATTACAAAAAAAAAATGAAACACAAATAATAAATAAAATCTTTTTGCATTTTTCATTTAATGCAAACTAAAATGAAAGAACTATAATACAAAAGATAAACAACAATAATAATTCTAGCATGTGATAAAGCATGAAGTATAGACTAGAATAATGATTTAAGAAGCATACAATTAACATGATAATTTAGCATGAAGTACAAAAGCTAAAGTATGTAAACAACTAACACATTCAACCTTTAGATTTTGCAAGGGAGGAAACATGTGAAAGTAAAAGAGAATAAAAAATCCTATTTTGTAAAGCTACTAAGTCGGATCTCCTAACCTAAACAAATGTCCAATGACTATCTCGGGGTGTAGGAATCTTGGCTACCTTGGTTGCCTTACGTTGGAATTTTCTAGGACCTCGTTTAAGATCAAAACAAAATTTCCTAAGATGACCTTTTCGACCACAATATGGGCACCTAAAAACTCGATGAAAAGACTTACCTAAGGAATGATCTATAACATTGTTCCTAGAGGATTCTCCTAAAACGTTGGTTTTGGCTTTAATAGAGGAATCGTTACAAGAATTGAAGCCTAAACCACAAGTGTCATTTTTAATTTGGACCGTTCCTAATATTTTATCTAATTTCTCCGAACGACACTCCAATTCAAATTTGACTTTACTAGAGTCTTTTAGTTTATTTTCTAAATCTAAAATGTTAGACTCTAATAAAACATTTCGCTCTTGAAATGCAAGAAGCTCCTTTTTCAAGCATTCCATTAAACCTTTAAGACTATCTCTCTCGCCTTATACATATTCAAGCTTCTCACGTGTCCTAAGGTCTTCCACTAAAACACTCTCATTAATTACCTCGACATGCACTTTCAAACTAGCTTCTAACTTCAAATTTGTTCTTTTTAATTTAATAGATTCTTCAAATAATTTTTGAAAAGCAAATTGAAGTTCACTCACATTAACCTCCTCATCACTCTCACTCTCTCTCTTCTCCACTCTCACTACCATCATCTTTTTGGGATTCGCATACAATGACCTTGGAAGTGTCATGACTTAGAATATCATCACTAAAGGAGTGCTCACTTTCACTCACATGACTTTCCATAAAAGCCATAAAGTTGGACTTAGTGGGGGAATCGGGTCCCTCTTCCTTATCACTATCACTAAGGGTTGCATTATAAGAAATTGCTTGCTTACCCTCTCTCCTTAGTTTAGTGAGGCACTCTTTTGCCCTATGGCCATACCCTTCACAACCATAACACATATTCGACTCGTTCCTATTTAAATTTTTATTAAAATTTTTAGGGATCTTCTCGGCTTTGTCATGCTTAGAATTTTCAAATTTCTTAAAATCATATTTAAATTTATTTTTGTCAAATTTAAGAAATTTTTGAAACTTCCTAGCAAACATAGCCATATCTTCCGAGTCACTCTCACTTTCACTCTCTACTACATATTTTTCTTCCTTTCGGGCTTTCAAAGCAACACCCTTATCTATTTTCTTTTCAGTTTTAGTGGGAAACATGTCTAGTTCATAGGTTTGTAAATCACCTACGAGCTCGTCTAATTTCGTAGAGGCTAAAGTGGGTAAAGAATTTAACACGGTCACCTTAGGAATAAATCTATCGGGTAGGGACCTTAAAATTTTCTTTACTACTCGGTTGTCGGGTATTTTCTCTCCCAAATTAAAAGATGAATTAACTATATCAGAAAGTCTAGTATAAAATCATCAAAAGTTTCTTTTTTATTTATTTTGATGGTTTCAAATTTAGTGGTGAGGTTTTGGAGTTTAGAAGATTTTACGACACTAGTTCCTTCATGAGTGAGTTGTAAAATATCCCAAGCTTCTTTAGCGGTTTCACACGTCATAATGCGTTGTAATTAATCCGGTGTGACCACGCTAAACAAGACATTTAAACCTCAGAAATTAAAGTTTGTAAGTTTAAATTCATTCTCACTCCATCTATCGGAGGGTTTGGGAACACGTTCATTTTTTACTAAATATGTAGGTGGGGACCACCCGTTAACGACTGACAACCAAATCCTCTCATCGATAGACCTAAGTGCCGATTTCATCCGCGCTTTCCAATACGCGTAGTTGGAACCATCGAAAATAGGAAATTTTGAAAATGAGGAAAATTCCATTTTAGTAAAAAATATTTAAAAAGATCTTAAATGCAATAATTTAGCGATCCCTCTCTGACACCACTTGTTGGAAATGTAGGACCCCCTTTTTTTTTTGATTTTACAAAAAGTAATTTCCTTTTAGATGCGGAATAAGGATGGCTCAACACAACACACACAAACAACTAATTTTAATTTCTTTCAAATTAAAATAAGCTAAACAAAAGGGAATTTTGAAATAAGACAACACAAAAAAAATTCACTTAAACCAATTTAATCCAAGTCCTAGAAAATTTGCCTATCATAATTAATTAATCCATTCTTGTAAATTAGGTCAAACCAAATTTTATCCAATAAAATTAATGACTTGAATTAAATTAAAATATACCCAAATTAAATTATCCAATTTTATCTTTTTACCTAAGCATGCATCTAATGATTTGCAAAAGATAAAATAAATAAATAACCACTACGCCGCGATGTACGAGAAAAAAACCACAACGGGAAACAACCTCGGACGGCCCTAGCCTCAAATCCACTAAGTATGGTTTCACAAGTACAAGACAAAGAAAGACTTACAACACTTGACTTGACTTCGTTCAAGCCCCGACGCTTCTTCTCGTACACATCTCTGCCTAGAGAATAACCACGGATATCCACTGTGGTCTCGAAATCCACCGATCGAACTTTAGTAGCAACCGTCAACCACACATGATGTCTTTCACCATGTGATAATGCCGCAGTAAAATAACAAACTTCTTCTTTATGGGATTTAGAAGTAAACCCAAACGAACTCTTCAACTCGGTAGAGTAAAACCCGGTGCCAAACTATAAGCAAGATATATATATGGTAACTTGGAATAAACAAACTATGGGTGTAAACTAAAGTGTTTAAGAATAATGTTCTTGAAAATGCAAACACTTAAAACATGAACTTTTGAACTTAGAAATTTCTCTATAATAATTTTCTCTCAAAAAGGTGTTTAAAAAATGTCAAAAGTTGGTTTTTCAGACTTGGTTCCTGCACATATAACATATGTCAAGAGTTAGTGGGTAAAAGTAAGTGGGAACATGGGGAAAAACTGATTAAAACTGCCAAATAATTTCCCGCCAAAAATCTCGTTTGAACGAGATTTTCATTCGAACGACACTTCTAACGAAGTTCCAAAGGAAAATGGGGAGAACTCGTTGGCAAACTCGTTCGAATGACATTCTCGTTCAAACGAAAAACTCGTTCGAACGAAGTTCCAAAATGCTTAAACTTCGATTTTTAGCCCATAAATTTTATTTTAAAGTTTTAAAGAAACCTTATGAAAATAAACCTTAGTTTAAACTAAAGTTACACCCAATAAAAATTGTTCCAAGCTCCTATATATATGTAATGTATTCATACCTTAGGAGGAATTGGAACTAATGTTAGTGACGTAGAAACAAGGTACAATAACCTTTGCATATGGTGAAGCCTTTTAATCTTGGCTGCTTCGACTTCGACTAAAACATCATAGACTTGAATGGATACACTTAAACACTATGCTATGACTTAAATGTTTTTGTCCGGAATTGAGCCAACACTACATTAAGACTCAATCGAAGACTTGTGTCCTTACAATATATTTATAGTTTGCATTGGTGTTGAGACCTATGGTTAATATATCAGAAGAACAATTAGTGTGGGCATGAAAAAACCTGTTGAGAAGGACTGTGATGTTGAGACCCAAAATGGGTACGTAAAAAGAAGGAGAAACACTATATTCTTCTAACTCTAAACACCATATTCAATTTTCCCCCCATCTTTACCTGCGTATAGTTATGGAGACCCAAGCTTATTGTCATCTCTCCCCTCTCTCTGTAGCACACTGTGTTGATTTATTTATGTGTCTTTAACAATATCCTATTATATATACACGTATAGTTCTTTTTCTCTCAACACTCTAAACATCAAATCCTAATTTCTAAGAATTTTGATAATTTTTTACTCAAATAAATACATGTGTAAGACTTTTATCCAAAACTATCCAAAATGGATTCTTTCACATTTGAAATTAAAAAAACAACAACTTCCACGTTTCTCGTGATACCAAAATTCTTATGAATGTTGAACTTTCTTGATATCCAAAATCCATTTGGAACCCCCTCTCTATATCTCTCCCACATTACCCACCACCAAACACCAACATAAAATAAAGAGACCAAACGTCATCCCCTCCCTCTCAAACCCTCAACAACCACACCATTTTCATCACAAAATTCCATTAGAAGACCACATTCAAAACACGATTCCACAACAGTAAAATTTAACTTGATTTTTCTTTTAGATTTGCTTCGGAATTCACCGCATCCATCATTATTGAACTTCTTCTTTTTATCAAAATGCTCTCTCACATCCTTTTCTCCATAGAACAACAGTGGCGGTGGAGTAAGTTGATGGTTCATTAGACTTTACATTATTCATCCTGGAGGCTAGTGAGAGGAATCCTAACGCTAGAAAGAGAAACCACCTAAGAGGAGAAGAGAATTTGGATGATATTTGACATGAATTAATCCTAAAATTCTAAGACAATTGTATCTAGATTTAATTTAGAGTTTGTATTATAATAGTAATTGCTCATTTGAATCTGTTAATTTCATATTTAAGAATCTGAATTTTTTATTAATAAATCCTAATTTTGAAATTAAACTAATTCGGGAGTTTAAACCTTAATTCTTTGTTAATATGCTAAGAACACTAGTATTAAATTTCTTAAATTGGAATATATTATCAATGGATATTATTAGATATAGATTCTTATTCAAAAGTCATTAAAAGTCCCTCCGTTTAATCTAATAATTGGAGTAAACATGAGCTAAATTGGACTAATTATAGAACTAGGGTTCATAAATTTAAATCTGGGAATTAATCCTCAATTTCATGTTTTTTTAAAGAAAAGGGGACTGTACCCCTTGAATTTTATAAATTGATGAGAAAAGCCTCTCCAAGATGGAAATTACAAACTCAAGAGCAAACTTAACAGAGAGAGAAAAGGAGAAGAAGCTTTGGGGAGCTAATTACCGAAAACTTCAAAAATAAAAAGCAAATGTGGGAATTTATAATCGTCCCTGTACAGATAAAATTCACATTTCCTCAATTTCATGTCAAATTGATGTAAAACTCATTGATATAGGTTAATAATGTTAATAGGTAACTTTTATATAAAATGAGGTTGGGATTGGTGCTTTTAAAGGCTTCGAATTAGGCGTATTTTATCTCTAATGGTGGATTTTGGAGACTTGGGGAAGATAATTGTGCCCATTTCATTCGAACGATTTTTAAGGGGTTGTTCGAATGAGTTTTTAACTCTTTATAATGAGGGGTTGATTTTGTTAAAAGGACTTCAGTGTGTCGTTCGAACAACAAGGTGGATCTCATTTGAACAAGAAGAGGCGGGTCATTTGAAAGAGTTAATCAGTTTGGAAATGTAATTCTTTATTAAAGGAGGTTAATTAATTTATGGATTCAGATTTATGACTTAGTAATATGTGAGAGATTATGATTGATATTTTGTCCTCTTATGTGTAAGTATACCATGTGTGAGTGTTCATGGGGGACGTATTTTGAGGCATTTTTATGGGGCACAAATGTTGACTGTATCGGTACCCCGGTGATAGAGATCCTTTATCGAGATCCTTCGATTGACATACTCGTATTCCGTGAGAAATATATAGGGGAGATCTAATGCATAGACTTGGGTATGGAGGATATTCATTATGAATGGAATCACATTGATTATCCCTTGTCGATGGCTTTTGAGGTTATAGGTTCGGGACGACCTATAACTATTGATAAATCAAATATTTTGTAGATCTAAACCCTTTACTTACACTTTTTAAGCTCATATCATAGGATAAAATATGTTTATTAAGTTTAGTTTAGTATTTTTAAAGCTTTCCCAAAGTTTGAATTAAAATGGATTTAAAATAACAAATTTATGGTAAAAAGGTGGAAATGGTAATTTCATATTTACAACACCTTTTCAACTCATAGTTTTGAGAAATATTTTTATTATATCACTTTATAGGTTTTTCTAAAATTTCATTGAAATCGGAATTGAAATGGACCCTAAAATGACACAATCTAACTTATAGAGCTAAAATAGTAAAATGGGTACTTATACGGGCAAAATTATAAGTTGATGAAATTTATATTTTGTTATGCCTAAAATATTATCATGTGATATATTTATTTTATTTTATAGGTGTCCCGCGATTTGGGCCAACAAACGAGTTGAAATGACAAAGTTAATTGGATATTTCGCGGTATGACACAGTAGACACTGCGATACAAATGATTTTTATAAAATCACTCGAGCATCTATTGGGGTCTTGCCATAGCTTTTTGGAAAGGTCTTTCAAGGAATCACAGCTTTGTAGTTTGGGAAAAAATAAATTTTTTATGTTTTTGATTCAAAAGTGCGATTAAATTTGGTGCTGAAACAAATAGTGACAAAAATGCAAAATGGGATGAAAAAAAACAAGGTTCTAAAAAACGTGGGGCGTGATTGAGGCGTGAAGGCCAAGCCTTAAGCCTTAGAAGCCTAGGCGGGCCTAGGCGTAAAAAGGCGTGAAAAGGCGTTTAGGCCTTCTTAATATATTTTAACATTTTTTAACCATAACAAGACTATTAAAATACAAAAATTGCACATATCATAAAAATATGTCTGAATATATGCGAATTAAAATACTATTTGATTATTTTGGATAAGATAATGGTCCGGTTTGTAAACAAATTCTTTAAAAGGCGACATCGTTTCACTAAGGTATTGTTGTTTTTGGAAAAAAGTGCCCCTTAAGGGTTTTACCAAGAATAAGGCGTGAAAAACGTAAGGCGAGGCGTTTCTCCCAAGCCTTAAGCCTAGGCGTGCCTAGGCGGAGCCTAGGCGGGTTTTTTAGAACAGTGAAAAAAAATAACAAAAGAAGAAGTCTATGACTTCTTAACCACCCATGCGTTCTTGACATCAAGTAAAAAAAAAAGTCTTTGTTTTTGCCAAAGATCTTTATAGTACAACTGGTTGATTTAATAATCAACCGATCAAAAGGAGTCTCTAATGAAAAAAATTGGCATCAATTTAATGTGTGATTTATTTAATTAAATGAATGCATGTTATGTTTTGACGAATTCAATTAATGATTGAATTTTAGACATTATTTTAACGAAAGAGGTGCTACTTTATTGATGTTAGTGATATAAAAATTATACTTTCACGACACATCACCCATTATAGTAATGCCTAGCGGTGGAATTATCGTGTATAAAAATTTAAGGGCATTTAAAAATATGAATGTGGCCACATGTAATGAAAATTGAATCCCTAGTCCCGTTATTAATTTATTTTAGGCCGTTCCCATCTCATTAAATTAGTCACATCAATATTTTATTGAAGTAATTTCTTGCATGTTCTTTAGTGTAGTGTTATTTTTTTAAGCATTACTATAATTCATGTTACTTTAGTTGCAAATTTAATTTATAAAATTTTCAACTTTTTTTACGTAGATTAGAAATTGAAATTTAAGATAAAATCGAGTTATTCACTTAAAAAAGCATATGCTTTGCATAGTTCCTTTGGGTTTGACCTCGGATTTGCATGCTATACTATAAAATGGCATGTGAGCTTGCAAGTAATTTAATTTGACACAAGTTTTTGGCACCGTTGTTGGGGACTTAATTTGGTAAATAACTCGTTAATCTTAGGTTATATTCCTTCTACTAGTTATAATTAACTGTTTTAAAAAAATTATATAAAAAAGTAAAAAGTAAAATAAAATAAAATTAAAATAAAAAATTATTTTAAAAAAAAAAAGGAAAAACAAAACATTTAAATAAATATTTTCTTAGTAATTCGTGCATTAGGATTAATTTAGAATATTAGGTAGTGTATGTGTTCTTGGGTTCGTGATCAAACATATCGTTTATCTTGCATATATATGATCGAGCAATAAAATGAATAAGAACCCGCACCCAAGACACTTCAAGAGCTTTTCCCCTACTTCTACCAACCCACCTTCGTGCATAGTATTGCCCACCACGATTGTGGCACATTATCAATTACAATTGCAAATAATCAACTTTTTCTCACCTTTCACGGATTTGACAAAGAAGATCCATATTTACATATAACATATTTTCTTAAAATTTGTTCAAAATTTAAATTTCAAATTTTCTCACATGAGTCGGTTCATCTATATTTATTCCCCTTCACACTAAAAGATAAGGTAAAATTACGGCTTAATTTCCATGCTCTTAATTCCATTACTACGTGGGAAACTCTAGTCTCTAAATTTTTATGCAAGTGTTTTTTAATGAAAAAAACTATTGCCCTTAGGAGACAGATATCAGATTTCTCTAAAAAAGAAAATGAAAAATTTCAGGAGTGTTGGGAAAGATTAATTGACTTACTTTTAAAATGCCCTCGCCATGGTTTTGAAACTTAGCATCTTGTTAAACTCTTTTATAATGGATTAACACATGTCTATAGGAATATGATAGAGTTTAGGAATAAAGATATTTTTTTAAGCCTTAGGGATGATTAAGCATATAATTTCCTTGAAAATTTGACTAAAACCTCTCGAGATTAGGATTTTCCTGACCAAAATGATCCTAGTAATATCCTGAAAAAGGCAGGCATGTATGAGGTAAGAGAGGATGTTGAAATATAGAGACAACTAGACTGTCTCTCAAAGAAGGTGGAGGTATTAACGTTGTGATTGACTAATAACACACTCAATCAAGTGCAAAATGAGGTTTGTGGAATGTGTGGGAGTCTGATACATCTAACACATGTATGTCCTTCTGTAGTGGGTTATAATGAAACATTAAATGAATAATGTAAGGACAAATGTCCAATTGAGTCAATTTGTAAGTATTGGCTTAATTCCGGACAAAACACTTTGAGTCATAGGGTAGAAGTTTTATTTGTGACCTTTCAAGCCCATGACATATTTGTTGAAGACGTATCGGCCAAGCCAAAGAGAATACATCACCATGCCATGTTTCGTCATCAACGTTCCAAGGATCTCTAAGGTATGAATTTATATTTTATGTTAAGCATTGGATATATAATTATTGGGTGTTAAGATTTTAAACTGGTTTTAAAATCACATTACTTTTAGGAAAAATGTTTTTATTTTTGGTTGTAGTTAGACCGACTTTATAAGATCCTTCGAACGAGATTTGGATCCTCATTCAAACAACTTCTAACGATGCCCATTTTTATCTGTACTGACATCTCGTTAGAAGGCTCGTTACTACGTCGTTCAAATGAAATTGAGTAAGTCGTTCAAATGAGCTTGTACCTCCTTCGAACGATCAGGCGCATTTTTTAAAAAATCAATTTTTTTTCTTGGCAGTTTTTTCCTCAACTCCCGACTACACCTTTCCTCCCATTTAAGGAGTACGTGATTGCAATTTTTTAATAGACTTTTTCCAACCTTTTGAGAAGAAACATATTTTTCAAAAAGTGTAAGAAGTTTTTGTTAAATGATTCTTGATTAATCTTTCAAAACAATAACCATGCTTACACCTAATTAATTTAGATACAAGATTTAATATTATATATGTTCTGAGATCGAGTTTTGGCACCGAGTTCATTCTCTAAATTATTGAGAATTATTTCTTGTGGAGGATTCCGTGCTCGTTGGTTTACATACGGTGGACTCTGTATGCGTGACGGTTGCTATGACCTATCAGTAAACTTTGAGGTGTAGGTGGACTCCTGCATTGTTACTAAGAATATGTTGAAGGAATGAAGAGCGTCAAGTATTGCGAGAGCGTTAAGTCATTGTGTAAGTCTTTTGTCATGTCCTTTTTTTAATTTCGTACTTAATGAACTTTGTGGCTGGGCCATTTGAGATTTTTTCCGTTTGGATTTTCCTCGTACATCGGACGTAGTGGTTGTTTATTTTATTTTCTATTCACACCTGGGTGCATGCTTAGGTTAAAAAGATAAAATTGTTTAATCAATAAATTGCTTTATGTGATGCTTAATTAAGCTAGGTAATTTTGTTTATGTTAATTTAAATTTGAGTTAATTTTATTTAAGAAGATAAATTAATTTAAAGAATTATTTTTTTTAATATGGTTTGTGTAAAATTCAGAACCATCACAACCCATCCTATTTCCATATTGGTATCAGAGCAGGTTCACTAAATTATCGTGTTAGATCGTTTTAGGCTTGAATACGAAAAATTGATCATTTCTAGGTTTCCTATATTTGATGGTTCTAATAATGCATATTGGAAAGCGTGTAATACCCCACCCTAGAAAATAGATGTCGAATAATAAATTGAGAATTTTATTAAGAAATATAATTGGAGTAACAAATACATAAGTATCGAACCAAAATTATACATAAAGTGACGCATCACGTGTAGGGGTTAAAAAGGAAATTTCACATTGCATGGTCCGAATGGATGGAAATTTGAGTTCAAATGGTCATAATTAGTATATTGGTCAAGTACGACACGAATTAGTCAAAGAACGTATGTGACATGGACATGGTTAGAATAATGCGATTTTTCTCAATACGCAATAAAAAAATGGAAACTTGTGTAATTTTTGTGGAACTATTGGTTGGAAATAAAAATAATTTGAACATTTATTTGGGGTCCTAAAAATATATATTAAAATACCAAGGGTCACAAATTTCAAAAAAAGAGGTTTTTAAAACCAGGGCCGATCGACCGCGGCTCCCAAGCCAGTCGACTGCACCTTCCAGGGCTGCTTATGATGAAAAGAATTGCAATGTTGTCACACTTGTGTTCTTTGGATTTTGTGAGGAGTCAACCATATAAAGGGTCCCGACCAAGGTTATTTCGGGGTTAAGCTTCATTTATGGTATAAAAACCTAAGAGGGGTGTACTAGGGTGTGAAAAACCCTCTCCTCATTTTTAGCCTCCCTTTCTCTCTCTAAGTTGGAGCTTCCATGGAGGTGTGTTCTGTCCCATTATTGTTAGAGCTGAAACCACCAACATACACTACTATCTCCACCATGAAACCACCATCAGTAAGCCTCAAACTATCTTAAATCATTATATTAAACCATAGACACATTTATTGAGTTAAAGAAGAAGGTGTCTTAGAGTTGGGTGGAGGTTTAAAAGGAGTGTTCTTGGAGGAAGAAAATGAATTTTGTGGAGCATTATTGGAGCATTATTAGAACTTCCATTAGAGATAGTATGGTGGAGCTATTGTGACTCCCTTTAAGGCCACCTTTGGAGGTGGGGGAGTCACTCATCTTCTCTACTTCCTTTCATCATGTTGGAGTCTTTGAGGTGGGAAAATCTTACATTTCTAGAGGTTTAAATTTTAATGAATTTTCAACAAGTTTAATGACATATTTGGTTTAATATATGTAGGATGTATGTTAAATGGTAACCATGGGTTAACTAGTTTAATTCTCATGATATGAAAATGGTCTTCAATGAATGACTTAAAATGGGTCTTTAAAATGTGAAAAAAAATTCAGAATATATATCTTGAACATTTTATGAACTAAAATGTGTTCAAGTGATATTTCAAAGGTAGATAATGTGACTTCATGTTTAGAAAATACATTAGCTTGTGAATGTCATTTTTATAAAATAAAAGTGGGGATTTCTTACTTAAAATGATGAATTAGAAGAAGAAGATAAACTTTTACTCAAATGGGCTTTAAAAGTGTTAGAAATTTTAGAACACTATTCATGGGAATTTTATGAAATAAAATGTGTTAAGTGTGGGTTTTAATGAGGGAAATATAATTTCTATGAAAAGTAATATTTTAAGCTTGTTCATACCATTTTGTAAAATGAATATATATTTTTATATTAAATAGAGGGCTTTATGTATAAAGAAATATGATAAGCACCAAAAAATGTACATTTTATACCCCGAATAGACGCATTTTAGTTGCTAATTCTCGACAATTTGGGTCTTATGTGCGTAAATGTTCAAAGTGAAGGCTTGAATGCGTTTGCGGTTCAAAAAGCATTACTTCGAGGCAAATGTGAATCAAATGAAGTTAATTCCCTTGTCCCGTAACCTCACCCGAGCCTAAACATGTCCCTAAACCTACCCCGAAGCCCATGTGTGTTTAGTTTGTGCTTTTTAGATTTTTCTTAGATTTTAGTTTGAGTCATTTCATTTTTAGGATTTATTTTAGATTTATTAAGAATTTCTAAGTTTTATTTTCTATTTTTCTATTTTATTTTTATTAATGTAATTTTATTTTATTTTATTAGGATTAGTTTTTTTAAGGAATTCATTTATTTTTAGTTTTATTTTACTTTTTAGGATTTTTAGTTTTAGTTTAATAGATTTTTATTTTTATTTCTTTTTAGTCTTAATTTTTATTTGAGTCTTTATTTTATTTTTAGATTAGGATTTTATTTTTAGATTTTGAATTTTATCAATTTTATTTTTTTAGTTAGCTAATGTTATTTTTAAGTGTCCAAATTAAACACACACACACACACAGAGACTCACTCATACCTTTAAATTACACACATCATACATACAAATCAAACCCTCACCTTCACCCAAATTCTCCCTTAAACCTCACCTACACACTAACCCCACCCAACCCATCTTCAACCTCTCACCACCACTTTCTCTCTCTACCTCCATTATCAACAGACCTAAATACCCAACAAACACCCACAATACACCTCAACTACCTTCACTACACACACCCTCCATCTCACCAGAAAACTCACCACTATACCACCCCCGGCATCCGGCCACTACGTCGATGAACTCAACCCCCGAAACCGGACACATCCCGAAACATGTTAAACCCATACCCACTGAAATCGCAACGCCGGAGCCTTGACAGCCTACCCTACCTGCTCAGGCCGCTATATCCAACCCGATCGCCAGCTCCTACCCGCTGCTCACTAACTCCGGTGAACTGCCCAGCAACCCGTGACCCCTGCTACCCTTAACCCGTGCCCGCCGACCCCATCCATATCCCTTACCTACCCAACTCGCCCATACTCTTAAAACCACGGACCTACTCTAAACCCGAATCCCACATCTCCTAACCCAAGACCCATTTCTACGGAAGCCAATCGTGTTTCTCACCTGCCAATATAAACCAAAGCCAAATATAAAATGATGCCCACATGTGTTAAAAACCACCTGTATTTTTAACCCCCTTTTAAACACTTTACCCATTATACCCCCAACTAACTCATTTTACCCAATGCCCAAAATACCCCATCACCCAAATCTGATTTTATTCCCCTCATTCACATGACCTCTCAGAGTGCGCTTTTGTTCAAACAAAGAAATTATTTAATTAAACTCGGTTTTTCAATTAAATCATAAAACTTGCATCTAGGTGTGATCGAAGATAATATAATCATGTAAGAACATTCAATCACAAACAAACACACAAATGAGGAAAAATCCCCCAAAGGGGCAAAACCTTTTATTTTCACTATAATTTGTAGAGAACGGTTTACACGGATTATACTGAAAACAAGAGTGACATACAAAATACCCTCATGTGTCGATTCCGATGTCGTCGGCTGGAATCTCCTGCAAGAAATCCAGATGGGTAGCAATGGAAAAGAGTCGTCTTCTCCATAAGTTACTCCAGATGAGTAAAAACGATCCTTTGAAGGTTTAAAGATTCACAAACATATTTAGGAATGGTTTTGTGAATAAAATATGTATGAAACCTTAAAAACTTGCAGTCTATTTTTTGGGCTGTAAATCGCAGAAATGTGTACGAAAAAGACTTAGAAAAACGTGCAGAATGGGCATAAATATTTATACGAAAATTGAGGCGGCACCGTCGTTCGAACGACATAGACATGTCACTCGAACTAGATCGCACGACATGCTCATGTCGCTTGAACGGAGAGCGATGTCGTTCGAACGAGCTCGACGACCAAAAAAGTCCGCTTGTACACTTGGAAAAAATTATGCTTTCGTGTTAAAAATAAATCATACTCCGAAAAATATTTTCTAAAAAATTTCCAAATATTTATGAAAATATTAAAAACTCCAATAAACCATTTTACCAATAACGCGAAGTGGAGTAGTGGGAACGGTTGCGCAGAACGTCACATGAAGCATGATGCATGTGTGAAGATGGTGGATGCATGGATTCAGATCAAGGCAGGCATGGATGATTGTGTTGGCGTGCCGAATATAGCGGTATTAGACACACATACTGTGATCTAGGACAAATAGAAAATTCCTAGATTCTACCCCGGACATTTATAAAATTATGTCCTTACAAATCTCCCCCTATGTCGATGCCAGTACATATATAAAAAATACGAATTATGCTATCTCCATAAAGAAAATGACGTATAAGATGATTTCCCATTAAACCCTCAAACTGAGAACACTAACTGACATGTCGTCAATCAAACTTCAACATCTTCAAATCCTAGCTTTTCAGAATCTCTCAAAGCTTTTCTCCTCAGGGTGTGCAATCCAATAATCATCAATTTTGTACCTACACACATGAGATAAAGTAGATACCCGTGACACGCAATAGTTTGAAATATAATAACATGCAAAAATCGAATCAATTAAGATTAAGCAAATCATTGATAAATCAACCAAACAATACCAAACAATTCTCCCCCATAATTCATTCTCCCCCTTTTTATGATGTCCCCAAATAGACTGATATGAGAAGCACAAATAAATGCAAATGGAGAATATCACGTGGTAATAAACTTTCTATTTTTGATTTTTTCAAAAATTTTCACACAAGATATACAACAAAGAATCACACCATGAAAGAACACAAAAACAACCAAGTCGATGATAGCGGAAATGTAGGGGTGTGAGCAAATTCGATAGGAAAATCAATGCATACAATCATAACATATGTGCACGATGAATATCGGATACTCCTAACGAATGAACTCAACATATTCCTTAGATGTAAAAGGATGGAATTATAAGAAAATGACTCAATAAAGTCAGCAAATCAAAGCTCAAAGCGATTTCCACACCAATAGCGTCCAAAACTAGTTAATGCTTTTCAGGACTTTCAAGGAAGTGCAAACCCGTTTAAATTCTCCAACCAAACTCCCTCAGATTTATATTTTGTTTAGAGGTGATCTAAATTCTCAAACATTGGAGAATTGATGGTGAAACCTAATGACCCATATTCGTCATGAATTGCTTTTTATTGCCTTTAAATTTTTTCTGGATCTTTTAACCTCTTTTGACCCCGGATAATTAAAATACCTCAATTTTTTAGGTCCGATTTAACGGTGGCTTAGATTTTGCAAAGGCCAAATGAGAATCTTTCACAACCCTTCCCCATTTTAAAATACCACACAATCTCACCAAACGGTTTTTACACGCATTCCAATCTTGTCTAGTTTTATCGCATATGGTTCGTTGTATAGATAGAATTGAGATGGAATCACTCAAGCCAATAAGTGATAAACAAGTACAATAATCAAATAAATCCGTGCATGTGTGAAATAAAGGAGATAAGGAGCTAAACATGTAGAAAGATATCACTAATCACATCTCAAAGACTCAAAATAATGTAGAGCATATGGATGAAATGATGTAGCATCTCAAATCACTATCAAACAGTCACGTGAAAAATGGAAATGGAAGTTGTGACTCGGCTATCTTAAATGCTCATCCATAAGAGGTGTAAACAAAATAAAAAAATCTTTTTGTACTTTTCTAAATTTTTTATAAAAAGAAAATCTTTTTGGATTTTTCGAAAAAAATATACAAAGCACAAAAATAATAATACAAATCATACAAACTAGAAATAGGAATCATATGATATGAACATGACAATGAATCATATCCTAGACACGGACCATCCCCTCAGTCAACTGTGCAAATTCCAAAAGACTTCCTAAGACTATCGAATCTAAGGCATCTAAAGGTTTCGTGAAAATATCAGCTAACTGAAGGTCAGTGGGTACGAAACTCAAGGATATGACTTTCTCCTCAACTAACTGACGTATAAAGTGCTCGCGTATCCTGATGTGCTTTGTGCATGAATGTTGGACCGGATTACGAGATATGCGTAATGCGCTCGTGTTATCACAGGAGATGGTCATGGTGTCCTATGAAATCCCATAATCCTCCAACAATTGCTTTATCCACAAGAGTTGCATACAGCTGCTCCCTGCGACGATGTACTCAGCCTTCGCAGTAGACAAAGAAATTGAGTTTTGCTTCTTGCTCAGCCAGGAGACAAGAGCATAACCAAAGTAGATACACCCACCAGAAGTGATCCTATAACCATCTACATCCCCGGCCCAATCGACATCTGAATAGGCGGACAGATGGTCATCGGTATCAAAGGAATACCAAATACCCTAGGAGAGAGTCCCACTCACGTATTTGATAATACATTTTAGAGCGAGTAAGTGTGAATCTTTCGGGGACGCCTGATATCGCCCACATACTCCAACACTAAAGGCTATGTCGGGGTGACTGGAAGTCAACTAGAGAAGACTACCTATCATACTCTGATACAAGTTTTTCTCTACGTCCTTACCTAAAGTGTCCTTACTAATCTTGGTAGAAGTACTCATAGGTGTTCGTGCATGGTTAGTGGAGTATAAACCAAATTTCTTCACTAAGTCTCTAGCATACTTGGATTGGGAGATGAACATCCCATCCTTTAGCTGATGAACCTGGAGACCAAGGAAGAAAGTAAGCTCACCTTCCATGCTCATCTCAAACTCACTTTTCATCTCCTCCTCAAAGTGGTGAGCATACTGGGAGCACGTGGATCCAAAGACTTTGCCATCCACATAGACCTGGGCAACTAAAATAGCACCACCATCTCGCCTGACGAACAACGTCATATCAACTCCCCCTCTCTTGATGCTAAGAGCTAAGAGATAGGAAGTAAGCCTCTCATACCAAGCAGGGGGTGCTTGCTTCAAACCATACAAGGCTTTCCTCAGATAGTAGATGTGCTCCGGGTGCTTAGGGTTTTCAAACCCTTTTCGTTGTTCCACATAAACCTCCTCCTGTAGAATTCCATTTAGAAAGGCACATCCATCTGATATAGCTTGAAGCGCATATGACATGCGATGGTGAGTAGTAAGCGAACGGACTCAAGCCTCGCAATAGGTGTGAATGTCTCGTCAAAGTCTACACCCTCTATCTGTGTGTAGCCTTGAGCAACTAACCTAGCCTTATTTTCGATAATAGTACCAGTCTCATCCATTTTATTTTTAAAAATCCACTTGGTACCTATCACATTAGTCTCACTAGGTCGGGGGACTAATTCTCAGACGTCATTCTTTCTAAATTGAAGCAACTCATCCTGCATCATAGAGATCCAGTGTTCATCCTAGAGTGCTTCTTTATAGTTCTTGGGCTCGACTTTATATGTGTAGAAGACATGGATAACAACATTATCTAGCTGAGAATGATTCTTGACCCCTAGGGTGGTATCTCCTAGGATGGAAGTAGGATCATGACTCTTGCGAACCCAAGCAAGTGTGTCCCCTAAAACAGGAGTAGGGTCCACCCTAGATGTGGGAGACACGGTGGGATCATAAAAAAGGAGTGTGTCATCCTCACTCAAATGGGTGAAGTCAACAGACGTCGATTGTTCGTCATCTTGAACAGTAACGTTTATCGACTCCATCACTTTAGAGATCTTCAGGTTAAAAACTCGGTATGCTCTACTATTTGATGAATATCCTAGAAATATTCGCTCGTCGTTTCGGGAGTCGAACTTTCTTAATTGATCTATATACCGTAGGATGGAGCATTTACTCCAAAAGACACGAAAATATGCAAGGTTGGGCTTCTTTCCAGTCCACAATTCATAGGGCATTTTAAGTGTGTGTGGAGGAAGGTAAATCCTATTCACCGTACGGTATGCAGTAGACACTACCTCTGCTTAAAATCTCCTAGCAACTTTATGACCTAAAAGCATAGATCTACCCATTTCTTGAATCGTCCGGTTCTTTCTCTTAATAATCCCATTTTGTTGAGGAGTCTTCACAGCAGAAAACTCATGTTTAATTCCTAGGCTATCACAGTAAAGATCTACTTTTTGCTTCGTAAATTTAGTGCCATTGCCACTACGCATTCTGTTGATAGTGACACTGTGTTAGTTTTGTAGGACATGGCACTTGTTCATCAGAAACTCAACAATATCTAAATTTCTCTCGGAAATCCCGTGATAGAATATCTGGAGAAATCATCTACCATCACTAGGATGTACCTCTTACCACCTAGACTCTCTGTACGAGTAGGACCCATGAGATTCATGTGTATCAACTCAAGTACTTTAGAAGTGGTAATGGAATTCAACTTCCTGTGGGGGATACGGATTTTCTTTCCCAACTAACAGGGTCCACAAACTGTGGAAGTTGGCTTTCCAAGTGTTGGTAAACCACGTACCAGGTACGTTTTAGCTAATTGCGTTAAATATCTAAAGTTCACGTGACCTAGACATTAGTGCCACATATCCATAAGAGTGATTGTGGCGTTGTTACAGACAAGTGAAGACTTGGGAACAGTCCCATAGCAATTATCCTCTGTCCTCACCCCTTGCACTAAAAGTTTACCGGCTTGATTATAGACATTACACGCGTCCCGGTCAAACTTTATGACAAAGTCAGCGTCGCACAACTGGCTAATGCTAAGAAGGTTTGCTTTCAAGCCTTTGATGTACAAAATATTCTCTAGCTTAGGAAATCCTGGTAACTCTACTATACCTCGTCCTACGATGCTAGACTTTCTCCCTTCTTCAAAGGTGATTTACCTTCCTTATGATCCTCTAGGTAGGTAAAAAATGAGACATCACCAGTTATGTGTCTGGAGCACACACTATCGAAATACCACTGTGAGGTATTATGTGCCTTGAGAGCGACATGAACAACGAGGGCCTTTTCATCTTTTTTAGGTACCCAATAAGTGGTAACCTTTTGTTTACCCTTGTTGTTGTTGGTTTTAGCCGAGATGCGGGAAGCATTCACTGACGAAAAAGACATCCGTCGAAATTCCTCCATCAAACTCTGTGATGTGGCTGCTAAAAACTCAACACGCTCTCTCAGATTGGTAAAATCATCAGTACAATATGGTGGAGCATATGTACGTGAAGTTTGACCCAAATTATAGCAATACTCTCTCAGGTGGCCTTTTCTTTTGCAGTACGTACAAAAGAACACAGTTTTAGGCAGACCTTGGTTTGCCTTTCTCGATCGAACTCTTCTATTGGGCTTTGGTGGGTGGCCATATGGAGTAGTTATAAACTTAAGGACTGGTCCAGGTGCAATCTGAGATGTGAAGGCACCATCAAAACCTATTCCCTGCCTTTCACCAAAACCTAAAGCAGTATCGAGGAGCATTTTTCCCTATCTGTCCTCAATTTGAACCTTGACTTCCCGTGCTCTCTCAAGATCATGAGTAAGCTGGGCGACAAGGGCTTCAAATTTCTTTAGAGTCTCCAGGGAGGAATGAAGCTCACTCATAAGACTAGCCACTTGATTAGTCAAGTCCCCTTTCTCTTTCTCAAAACAACTCTATCTCTCTCCAAATAGTCTTTCTCTTTCTCTAAACTGACTTTCTCTCTCAACACAGACAAACTCTCTCTCTCTCTCTCTCTCTCAAGGTAGTGCAGGTGAGGACTCTCTCTCGCTCGCTTCTCCTAAATCTTCCTCTAAAGTGGTGATCCTAAGAACTAATGCTTTGTTACACGTTTTGGTTTTAAATGACTCAGTATATAACTCAACGTAGGCGAGTTGAAGATTACTCTCTCTCTCACTTACAACATCCTCCCCCTCACTCACTTCGTTCTCACCGTCGAGGTGTCCCTGTGAAGTATCATCCTCATCGTCGTAAGGAGCACTAGAGGTACTCACATGACTAGCCATGAATTCGGTGAAGTTACACTTATGCGATGACTCATCTCCAGAGTCCACCGACTCCTCACTATCGTCACTAAGGGTAGCGTTATGGACAGCTTTGCCCTTTTCTTTGGCAAGTCTGTTCATCCTAGTAGCACACTCAAAAGCTCTATGACCCTTACCGTCACGCTCATAACATCTCTCATCGTCTTTCTTAGGAGGGTTTTTAAAATCTTTTTCATTTTTCTTTTCAAACTTATTTTTCTCAAAATTCTTTTTATCTTTGAAATTTCCATTTTTCTTGAATTCGAGAATTTTCTTGAAATTTTTTACACACAAGTCCAAATCATCCAAATCAAGGTCACATTCGAAATTTGACGTTTCTTCCTTCCTTTTTCTAGACGACTCTACTCTCTTTCTTGTCGGCCCCTCACTCTTCTTATCCTGAGCATTAAGTGCAATTCCCTTATCTTTTGGTTTAACAGACTTTGGAAACATGTAAATTTCAAAGGTTTGTAAGTCTCTAACCAATTCCTCTAATTTAAGTGTGTTTAAATTACCCATAGAATTTAGCACAGTGACTTTAGGGATAAAACGCTTAGGTAGTGATCTTAGAATATTTTTAACAACTCTAACATTAGGAATGTGTTCACCAAGATTAAAGCTAGTGTTTACAATATCAGATAATCTAGCATAGAATTCATCAAAACATTCAAACTCAAGCATGGTGATAGTTTCAAATTGAGTTGTTAAGTTTTACATTTTTTATTCTTTCACGGCATTAGTTCCTTCATGGGTAAGCTGTAAAACATCCCATGCCTCTTTTGACGTGGTACATGTCATTATCCGTCGAAACTCGTCAGGTGTGACGGATCCAGAAATAGCACCAAGACCCTTAGAGTTAAAGGATGACGATTTAAATTCATCTTCAGTCCATGCAGTCACAGATTTTAAATTTGTCACATTGTCAATTGTGATGGAGGGAGGTGTCCACCCTCTTTCAACCAAAATCCAAACTCTTTCGTATATGGCTTTTAGAGCAGATTTCATACGGGCTTTCCAGTAAGCATAATTTGTCCCATAAAAAATTAGCATTTTAATATATAATTTCTCCATTTTGAACACCCCCTTTTCCAAAAATCAATTTTTCAGAAAATTGATATCTTTAGAAAAAATTTGCAGAAAATTACACGGTATAATTGTGTAATTGGCTCTTATACCAATTTGAGAGAGTGCTTTTGTTCAAACAAAGAAATTATTTAATTAAACTCAGTTTTTCAATTAAATCCTAAAACATGCATCTAGGTGTGATCGAAGACAATATAATCATGAAAGAACATTCAATCACAAACAAACACACAAATGAGGAAAAATCCCCCAAAGGGGAAAACCCTTTTATTTTCACTATAATTTTTAAAGAATGGTTTACACGGATTATACTGAAAATAAGAGTGACATACGAAATACCCTCAGGTGTCGGTTCTGATGACGTTGGCTGTAATCTCCCGCAAGAACTCCAGATGGGCAGGAATGGAAAAGAGTCGGCTTCTCCATAAGTTACTCTAGATGAGTAAAAACTATCCTTTGAAGGTTTAAAGATTCACACAAATATTTAGGAATGGTTTTGTGAATAAAATGGGTATGAAACCTTAAAAACTTGAAGTATGTTTTATGGGCTGTAAATTGTAGAAATGTGTACGAAAAAGACTTAGAAAAATGTACAGAATGGGCATAGATATATATACAAAAATCGAGACGGCGCCGTCGTTCGAACGACATAGGCATGTCACTCAAATGAGACATGTGTCGCTCGAACGAGATCGCCCGACATGCTCATGTCGCTTGAATGACAGAGCAATGTTTTTCGAACGAGCTTGACGACCAAAAAAGTCCGCTTCTACACTTGGAAAATTTTCTTCTTTTGTGATAAAAACAAATCAGACTTTGAAAAATATTTTCTAAAAAATTCCCAAATATTTATGCAAATATTCAAAACTCCAATAAACCATTTTACTAATAACGCGAAGTGGAGTAGTGGGAACGGTTGAGCAACACGTCACATGAAGCATGATGCATGTGTGAAGATGGTGGATGCATGGATTCGAATCAAGGCCGTCGTGGATGATCGTGTTGACGTGCCAAATGTAGCGGTAGTAGACATACATATTGTGATCTAGGACAAACAGAAAATTTCCAAATTCTACCCCGGACATTTATAAAATTATGTCCTTACAACCTCACACCTCTCAAACCTCATGCACACCCCTGTCTTATTTACCCAATTTACCCCCATGCTCCATGCCCACTATAAAATGAAGAAGAATACCATTTTGAAGAGGGCTTTTTATCTAGTCTTTTGTAGAGAAAATTCTAGAGAGAGTTTAGTGTAGAAAATAAATTAGGGAGATAAATATTTTTGTTTTTATTTTTATTAGATATTTGTGAGGATAAATTTTGTAAGAGATTTAATTGAGTGGATATTTAATTGCAAATCACTTGGATGCTCAATTAGAGGGATTGTATGCTTCAAATTGGAAGATTGGAGTTCAACTTTCTCAAAGAAATTTGGTTTGATTGTTCTATTCTTCTCTACTTTTATTTTAATTGCCTATTAATTGTTTGATATTATGTTAGGCTAAATCCCCTTTAAAGGGGTGGGGTGAACCCTTATTTGATGTTATGTTAATTTAATTAGTTTGATTACTTGAAAATTTTCTTTGAATATTAATTTTGATCCCTCACCCTTAAATTTACGCCTTTAGAGAGGGTAAATGATTTTCGAGAGAAAATCGAAATTCTAAGTTGTAATACCCATTTTAGATTCCAACTAGAGATAGGGGTTTCTTAAGTGTGGTATTATTCCTTGAATTACAACTCTAAATTTATTTTCTAAGATTTATATAAGTTTTAATCGATAGATCCTAGCGGGTGATTAATTAAAAGGAGTGTAGGTCTATTTTCTAGAGTTGTGGGGGGTTAAACTTAATTTTCTAAAAGGTTACTATTAAAATTACATTTGTAACGAGAGTTGATTTGTAATTTTGATATTAATTTGAGGGAATTCAAATAATTAAATTAATTAGTTAGAATAGCTTAAATTTGTGGTGTAGTCCCACTCCTTGATTGCTCTAACATTTATTTACCCCACTTTATCTCTTATTTTTGTGTTAGACTTTATTTTTCATTTTAGTCTCTTTTTAGTTAGTTGTTTTCATCTCTCATTTAGTTTAGTGTTATTTCACATCCTTACAAAAAAATATTTTAATATTGAAAAAGCTAAAAAAAATTAAAAAGAAAAGTCCCAAAAAGAAAGTAAAAATTGAATTACAATTGAGTTTGTCTCTAGCTTACCCTCTTGATGTGTATTGACATCCTTACTTACCTCTCTACACTTGAGTTTGATATTATTTTGTAGGTATTTTAAGGTTTTGACTAACTTGGCTTCAACAATGACGACACACACAAAAGTCAAGTTATCAAATGGCGTCGTTGCCATTCTTGGGAGCGTGAAGCACTTGGAGCGGATTTCATTTTGTATTTTATCTATTTCCCATACTTTGTTACTTTTTAGTACCATTTTTATATTTTATTATAAGGCTTGTATTAGGAGTTAAATAATTTCCTTGTATTGCGGTGCATAGAGATACCATATTTTTCATTTTTTTAAATTGTAATAATCGAAGAAAGCGTGATAGGAAAACCGAACACGGTAGAGAGAGGGCGTCCTAAGGCGAGGATTTAGAAGCCTCTCTTCCTTGGGTCTGTAGGACTCCCGGGGCCAACTGAGATTGGCGTGATCTCCCCCTGGTCGACTCAAATTTTTCAACACCCCACGGCCTAAAAATCGTGGGAGGTACATTTCTCAACACTCGCGCCTCTCCTGTTAGTGTCAATTCTTGTGTGTGATTACGTGCTCTTTTGTGATTTTATTCTCATATTTATTTTTTGAATGGTGTGGTGAATTAAATTACAAAGGCTTACACCCCTAGTCACTCACGAGAAGGGATTTCATCACCCGACTCACTCACTTACCATTGTGTGCTACCCTAGCCATCACTAAATTTAAAATCAATCAACTAGGTAGCCCAAGAGGCAGGGACGGAGCCAGCCTTTGGCTGGGTGGGGCAACTGCCCCACCCAGAAATATTGAATTTTTTTTTAAAGTAAATTTGTAAAACTCAAAAAAATCAAGGTAGAAAGTAAAAAAAATCAAAAGTGTGCGTAGTTAAAACCTACTAAAAACAAAAACTGAGATTTACTCTTTTGTCAAACCAGCCCTCTTTTATCCCATTTCTCCCACAGAGTCCGTGTGACCCCTTTTATGTTCTTCTGAATACCGAAGCTCCAAAGATCGGCGGTGGTGCCGTGTCGTCCCTCTTTTCCATTCAAGGTAATCACCAAAACACCCAAATGGGTTTTGCCCAAATGGATTTTGCGAAACGTGTCTGCCCAAATGGGTTTTGCCCATCCATATGCGATTTTGTCCAAATGAATTTCGTCCATATGTTGTTTTGTATCTTAATCTTTAGTTATATGCCCGAAGACTTTGTTATATTCTGTTTTGTATTTTTATGCCCAAATGGGTTATATGCTGTTTTTTCTTTTAGGGTTGATGGATAATTTGCTTTTGTATTATTGTGGATAATATTGTGTTTCTTTATATTATTGAGGAGGTGTTAAAATTAATTGTTGTTTAGAGTTTGCAATATGTCTAATTTTTACAATATGCCTAATTTTAATTAATATCAAATATGAAAAGATATTTTAAAAGAACTTATGAAAAAAATTCCGATGATGTGATACGAGAGCTCATTACATGTGACCTATACAAATTATATATGAAATTTTAGTAAAAACGAAAAAATAACCCTAAATTTTTTTTTTCGGGGGCTACCGTCCCCGAACCCCTCCCCCCCCCCCCCCCCGTCAATGATTTCTGCCCCACCCAGGATCAATTCCCGGATCCACCACTGCTAGAGAGGTGAACATTTTTGAAAAGGCAATCACTAA
Organism: Sambucus nigra; assembly: GCA_949130495.1. Classification (NCBI taxonomy): domain Eukaryota; kingdom Viridiplantae; phylum Streptophyta; class Magnoliopsida; order Dipsacales; family Adoxaceae; genus Sambucus; species Sambucus nigra. The sequence continues at coordinate 526,132,412 of OX422208.1, read as the reverse complement.
GATATTTCCGTGATTTTTTATCGCCCGTGGACTTAATTAAAATTTGACTACCCTTTCACTAAATTCAAAGATAAATTTTGGCTATGTGTTAGTTAAGATTTCTCCTTGGCTTGCGTGTGTCTAATTTATTTTTCGGCAGGCGATTTTAGTTAATTCCTCCATTCAAAGAGTCCATATTTTTCCCGCTATTTTTTTACAAAAAAAAAATTCCAAAAGTATTTTCTTTCTTTCATTTTTAGGAAAAATCCAAAAATATTTTTCTTTCCTTTTGAAAAAAATTAAAAATTCCAAAAAAATATTTTTCTCCTCATGGCCGAAGAACGTCCTTTACAGGACTACTTTGGTCATTTTTCATTGACACGCGACACATGTGAGAGTGTTCCCGAGCCGTCTCTTTATGATATTTTTAGTTGTTTCACCTCTCTCACGACTACCGTAGATACTCTTGACCCATCTATGCACTCACCTCCTATTCCATCACCCTCGGTGTCAAGTGTCGACGTGTCACATACTTTGCCATGCACCCATTGTTCTTGTATCGATCACCTGTCCCATGAGTGTCCATACTTGTCATATCCCTACGAACCCACCATGGAACATGTGTATCCATATGACACTGTTTCGGAACCCACCTCAGCCTATTACTCTGATGTATCTAATCCGGAGTTGTGTGAGTACTCGAGTTATTCGTGGAGGCCTGATCAACCTTTCACGCAATACGAATCCCAACCCGATGTTGTGGATCCTCACACGTTCCAACAGTCGTTATGACAACCTTGTGCACCCATTCACGATCAGTATCCTCACTACGCTCCCCATGAGTATCAACCATTTGACCATCACAAAAGCGATCCTTTCGTGTATGATGAACTTGGCCCCACTCCACACACTTTATACGAGTATTTTTCGTATAGTCATGATAGTAGCAAGTTGTGTCCACCTCAACCACCTCCACCACCCGTCACTCCACCACCACCATCATCCACATCCGGTCTCGAGTCACTCTTGCAACAGTTCATCATCGATCAAGAGCAAGCCACTCAAATTCAAGCTCAAGCTCTCCAAAGTCTTGAACAACGCCTGAATGAATTTGAGTGTGCGAGAGAGTCAGATATTCCCATGGATCCACCCATTGTTGCACCCGAGTGTGATGATGATGTGTCCTCTTGTGACACAAATTTTTAGTCTGACCAACCCTACCAACACAAGAATCTCGAAGTTGAGACCATTTCATGGTCCAGGTTCCAAGTCAACAATTGTGTTGACTTACCTTTCATTATTGAGCCTGATCTAATCCTGTCATATCCAAATGAACCCCACTTTGAGGTTCCTATTCCCTTTCCCGTCGAATCCAAAAAAATGCCCGAGTCTACACCTCAACCATATTTACCATATTCTTCCATATTCCCACATATTTCCCCACATCAACCATATATCATCCCCATTTTCCATATCAACTCCATTTTTCCACCCACCATTTTTTTTTAAAAAGAAAAGAGTGTGATTTCAAATGTAAATGTCATCATTGTTGATTTGAAAAGAGAGAAAAAAGAGAAAAAAAGAGAAAAATAGCAAAAATGAAGAAAAAAAGAAAAAGAAAAAAAAAAGAAAAGAAAAGAAAGAGTTTGTAGTTTATTTTGTTATAATAAAGACATTTGTTCTTCATGTATTTAACACTCTCTCAATCGCATATACATCACTCATCAATCACCATTCTATCATATCCTACCTCATACCATCCTACCTTATTTCATTTCTCCCTCACCCATGCACATCCACATTTTCCCCTAGGTGTTCGGGTAAATGAAAGTCAACATGGTGAATAACTCGACGTTCTCACTATAGTGGTTAACATTCTTTCATGAGATCACTTTTCTTTCTTAATGTTCTTTCTTTCTTATATGTGTATGAGACGTTTGAACTTGCTTATATTTACTCACCTCCTCACACACAAGAGCAATACACTAACCCTAATCTCGAGAGTTCGTTTGAGAGAGATATATCCGTGAGATTTGAAGTTGAAGCGTTGATTCCGAAGAGACAATCTAGGAATTACTCTTATGATACTCGACCCATTTTGACTGATTCACACTACACACGTTGAGTTCTAGGATGCGCCTTGTGTATTTACTTAGCTAACATTTTCTACATTCTAGCTTGTATTTCTCAAAACATGATTGTGTGATTATTCTATGTCTAATAAGAGATCGACTGCCATTGAAAATAAAGAATTTTGCAGGTAAATTCCCTGCAAACCCTCACGAGACACAACTCGTCTTGTAGGGCAACCTATAGGTTTAAAGGCTTGTTGCACATGCTAAGTGCAATCGAAAGTGCCCGCGAAAGTGGTACACTTTTGGTTTTTTATCTTTCTCTTTCTCTCTATCTTATTACTCGAGGACTAGCAACGCTTTGTTTGGGGGTGGTGTGATAAGCACCCAAAAGTGTACATTTTATATCCCGAATAGATGCATTTTAGTTGCTAATTCCCGGCAATTTGGGTCTTATGTGCGTAAATGTTCAAAGTACAGGATTGATTGCATTTGCGGTTCAAAGAGCATTATTTTGAGGCAAATGTGAATAAAATGGAGCTAATTCCCTTGTCCCATAACCGTACCCGAGCCTAAACATGTCCCTAAACCTACCCCGAAGCTCGTGTGTGTTTAGTTTGTGGTTTTTAGATTTATCTTAGAATTTTAGTTTGAGTTGTTTTATTTTCATGATTTATTTTAGATTTATTTAGAATTTCTAGGTTTTATTTTCTATTTTTATATTTATTTTTATTAGTGTAATTTTATTTTATTTTGATTAATTTTATTTTAATTTATTAGGATTAGTTTTTTTAAGGAATTCATTTATTTTTAGTTTTATTTTACTTTTTAGGATTTTTAGTTTTAGTTTAATAGATTTTTATTTTTATTTCTTTTTAGTCTTAATTTTTATTTGAGTCTTTATTTTATTTTTAGATTAGGATTTTATTTTTTGATTTTGAATTTTATCAATTTTATTTTTTTAGTTAGCTAATGTTATTTTTAGGTGTCCAAATTAAACACACACACACACACACACATAGACTCACTCATACCTTTAAATTACACACATCATACATACAAACCAAACCCTCACCTTCATCCAAATTCTCCCCTACACCTCACCTACACACTAACCCCACCCAACCCATCTTCAACATCTCACCACCACTTTCTCTCTCTACCTCCATTATCAACACACCTAAACACCCACAATCCACCTTAACTATACCTTCACCACACACACCCTCCATCTCACCAGAAAACTCACCACTATACCACCCCCGACGTCCGGCCACTGCACCGATGAACTCAACCCCCAAAACCGGCCACAACCCAAAACACGTTAAACTTATACCTGGCGAAATTGCAATCCCGGAGCCCCGACAGCCTACTCGTCCTGCTCAGGCCACCACATCCAACCCGATCCCTAGCTCCTACCCGCTGCTCACCAACTCCGGCGAACCGCCCAGCAACCCGCGACCCCTGCTTCCCTTCACCCGTACCCACCGACCCCTACCATATCCCTTACCTACTCAACTCGCCCATGCCCAGAAAACCACGGACCTACTCCAAATCCGAATCCCACATCTCCTAACCCAAGACCCATTTCTACCGAAGCCAATCGTGTTTCTCACCTGCCAATATAAACCAAAGCCAAATATAAAATGATGCCCACATGTGTTTAAAGCCACGTGTCTTTTTAACCCCTTTTAAACACTTTACCCATTATACCCCCAACTAACTCATTTTACCCCAATGCCCAAAATACCCCATCACCCAAATCTGATTTTTATTCCTCTCATTCACATGACCTCACACCTCTCAAACCTCATATTTACCCAATTTACCCCATGCTCCATGCCAACTATAAAATGAAGAAGAAGACCATTTTGAAGGGTTTTTTTTATCTAGGCTTTTGTAGAGAGAATTTCAGAGAGAGTTTAGTGTAGAAAATAAATTAGGGCAATAAATAGTTTTGTTTTTATTTTTATTAGATATTTGTGAGGATAAATTTTGTTAGAGATTTAATTGAGTAGATATTTAATTTCAAATCATTTGGATTCTCAATTAGAGGGTTTGTATGCTTCAAATTGGAAGATTGGAGTTCAACTTTCTCAAAGAAATTTGGTTTGATTATTTTATTCTTCTCTACTTTTATTTTAATTGCCTATTAATTGTTTGTTTATCATGCTTGATATTATTTTAGCTAAATCCCATTTAAAGGGGTGGGGTGAACCCTCATTTGATGTTATTTTAATTTAATTAGTTTGATTACTTGAAAATTCCCTTTGAATATTAATTTTGATCCCTCACCCTTAAATTTACGCCTCGAGAGAGGGTAAATGATTTTCGAGAGAAAATCGAAATTCTAAGTTATAATACCCATTTTATATTCGAACTAGAAATAGGGGTTTCTTAAGTGTGGTATTATTCCTTGAATTTCAACTATAAATTTATTTTCTAAGATTTACATAAATTTTAATCTATCGATCCTAGCGACTGATTAATTAAAAGGAGTGTAGGTCTATTTTCTAGAGTTGGCGGGGGTTAAACTTAATTTTCTAATAGGTTACTATTAAAATTACATTTGCAACGAGAGTTGATTTATAATTTTGATATTAATTTGGGAGAATTCAAATAATTAAATTAATTAGTTAAAATAGCTTATATTTGTGGTGTAGTCCCACTCCTTGATTGCTCTCACATTTATTTACCCCACTTTATCTCTTAGTTTTGTGTTAGACTTTATTTTTCATTTTAAGCACTTTTTAGTTAGTTGTTTTCATCTCTCATTTAGTTTACTGTTATTTCACATCCTCACAAAAAATTGTTTTAATATTTAAAACGCTAAAAAAAATAGAAAAGAAAAATCTCAAAAAGAAAATAAAAATTGAATTACAATTGAGTTCGTCTGTAGCTTACCCCCTTGACGTGGATTGACATCCTTACTTATCGCTCTACACTTGAGTTTGATATTATTTTGTCGGTATTTTAAGGTTTTGACTAACTTGGCTTCAACAACGACTACACACACAAAAGTCAAGTTATCAAAATATTTTAACTTTAAATGGGTATTTTAAAGTGTAAACTCATAATCAGAAGATAGTATGGGTCAATGTGTAAATATTGGTAAAATGGGTGTTAAGATATAAAAATCCAAAAATATAGCGTGTTTATCAAATGTATGGAAAATGAGGCTTTAATGTATAAAATGTATGAACTTATATATTAAAGGTGTGTAAAGTGTAAAAATATGAAAGTTGAGTAAAGTATGCTAGTGAACAAGTATTTTAATGGTTAAATGCGTTTAAGTGTTGAATTGGAAACTTAAATTACTTTTTGGAAATATGGCACTTGTTAAAGGACTAAATTGCGAGTTTGGCAATAAAAATGGTAAATGGATAATTTACTTATAGTGAACATTTTTATGAATTAAAAATGTTGGTGAATGTTTTTACACTAATATGGGTGAAATTGAGTTAAGTCCTACAACGTGAATGATTTTTGGCATAAAATCAATATGTGTGTGAATAAAGGACTTAAAGGAGAAAGTAATAATTTTTCAAGTGTAAATGAAAAAATGGGCAGTTAAGTCCAGGATTTTGGCTTCAGCCAGTAAATGTTGAATAATATGAACACTGGAATAATGTTGAGCACATTGAGAAGATAGTGGAATGTTCAGATGATGCCAGAGAAATAATTAAGTAGGGCATGACGTTCCTAGTGGTGAAAGACCCTAAAGTAAATGCAGTAGAATATGGTGGCGGAGACCGATGGTGAGAGGCCACGAAGTCCATGGTTATTGGCTAAATCCCAGAGATAATGGTATTGATTGGAACATAATAAGAAACGGGTTATAAAATAAAAATAACCTAGCTTGAGTAAATGTTTAAGTTTCAGATTAATATAATGTGGATAAATAAATTGATAATAATGATTAACATCCATAAGAAAGGAAAAATGGTTAGACAAAGTGACTTAATGGGTAAATAAGCTACCTAATGAGGTTTAAACCCATAATAACACAAGTGTACGTGTTATATAAGGCTTTCAATGATAACAAATATTGTGAAGTTGTGTTGAAAGAAAGTCGTAAGTAAGGATTAATCAATTCTGCTGTGAGTTAATGAACATTGAGAAATAAACATTTGAAAGTGATTGAAAGGTTTTTCCAACAATTGTAAATTGTTTAACTGGGTGAGTTAATGGGAAGAATATGTTGATTTAAAGCATAAGGATAAAAAAATTATTATTTTGTAAAGACAAACAAAAAAACGGTATCAAATAAGGTTTTTGAATTAAAACAGTTTAATACATTGGGAGATGTATTTTCAAAGGTGTATATGTAGATATATACATATTTTCACATACATGTAGTTGTAGCGTGTGAGTGTTCTTTCTTTCATTCATTTCTATACTACATTTATATAAATTCCCACTGAGCATTTGGCTCATTCTCTCCATTTATTACGGTAGGTTGTATGTTGTCCCGTATTTTGAGAGCATTGTATAGGTAAGTAACTATTTGCATTTATGATTAGTAGTTATGCTTACTTGGACCTGGGGGCACTTCCCTCGGGTCTTATCACGTAGTTGTTAAAAAGTTGTAATCACATGCTAACAAGAGTAACATTAAATAAATAACAAAGTTGGCCTAGGAACATTATATAGGTTGTTCTATTGCACTTCACAATTAACGTACGAGGCGGATCAAGTTGATCCTTTATTAATCCTTAAATTCGGATCGGGGAATTACAACTTGGTATTAGATCTTTAAGTTCAATGTTCCTTTCAGGTGTGACGTGGTGAGGTCGGTAGTTGATCTTCTCAACGTCATTCTTAGTTTGGGTGAGTCACATTGGACTAGTGAAGGTTTTGGTCCGTATCTTGGATGGTGAGTCAAGGACATTGGCATGATGTGCAACTCTTTATGAGATGGTAAACGGTTAAGTTAGTAGTCTATCACGTTTTACGACGTCTCTGATATAGAAGTGTTTGTAATTCATAGGTGTCAGTGTAGGCTAATGGTCGTAACATCGTTGTCTTTTGTGTCAGATGTATTGTGTGGAAACTTTAACGATGAGATTAGCCTTAAAAGTAGTAGCAACATTGAATGGTGTTCATTGCGACCTAGATGTAAAGGTTGTATATTTCATCTATGGAGGATAGGTGAGTGGCATTCATAAGTATTAATTCTGTTGTAAGAACATATTGGGTCCCTTAGTTGAGGATTTGGATTTAGTGTATTTGGATTCTAATATGGGTCTAGATAATCATGATGATTTGAAGTAACCTAAGAGTGTACCTAGAAAATCTTGGTGATTTAGTTCTAAGTACTAGTGTTATGAGGTTCTAGAACAGGACCTTTGTGACGTCACTGGGATGAGCCTCCCCTTAGGCAATATCTAGCATCCGGTGTCCTATCAAAACTTTGGAAGTATTAATTTATAGTCCTAGAGGTAATAATGTTGTATCAAGGAATAATATTCCTTATGGCATTCATGGAGTGGGCCTTGGTGTTTATAGGCAATACACAACCCTACCAAAATATATAGTTATGTTAAGTTGTAGATCATAGTATGGTGTTTACATAGCGAGGCAATTTATCTATCATAGTTGAAGTCTCATTGGGAATCAAATGATGTAGTCTAGTGAATTAACTACATGTTGGCATTTTGGGTAGGCACATGAGTTGCATTAAATGTTATTTCGAGATAAGTACTAAGGTGGTTTGATTAAAGTGACTTTGGGTTAGTAATATGGATAGACATGTAAATCAGTATTGATAATTCCTTGGAGGTGTATACTAAGGTTTAGCTAGCGAGATGTTTACACGTATGGTAGAAATTCAATAGTACTAGTAAACTTAAGGTTGCTTAGCGTGTATTACGATGAAAATGATATCTCTCCATGAACCTTTGGTATTCCTTATGATGTCAAGGATATTGCCTTTTGGTTGGTATAACACATAATGACTAGGATTGATTAATTGAGGTTACGAGTTAGTGACCGCGATCTATTATTATATAAGATTCTACTATAATGATTCTTACACTGGGGTGTGTGTGTCCACTTTGGGGAATGATTAATTTGGTGTCTTTTCTAGGAAACGTATAGGAGAATCATTGTTGCATCGAGGTTAATATGGTAATATATATTTCATAGTAGTAAATTCGAGGTTGTGTATCATAAGTCACGATAAGACTTTTGATTTCTCATAATAGATGTGTAAGTTGCTAGAGAGATGACTGAGTTCAATGATCGTCACCCTAGAAGCATTTGGAAATGATTGTTGCTTTGAGGTTTATGTGATGATGGTAAATCATCAATGATGGTAATGTGTTTAGGTCATATTGATTTATGGGAGTACTTGGAGTTAGTTCCATGACCTTTATTTATAAGCATGTGTCATGATGTAACCTTTGAGGATAATGTCAAAAGTAGGTTGATACGTGCTAAATAATGCACCTGAGATACTTAGGACATGATGACATTCATCATGGTTTTAAAGGTAACACTTGGAATGGGTCATTAGGCCTGATTAGAGGGTCATGTAGTACAGTGCTAATAATCATAGCAGTGGTCCGTGAGTTGAATGTTCAGAACCATGTGAGCATTGTGTATCATTTTATGAGAGTGATTTCAAATATTAAGGTTAGCTATCAAGTGTTGAAATTATGGAGGCCTAGGTACGATGGTTCAGTGATTTGTGATAAGTCCCGAGAGTTGTAACTTTGACTTGATTTGAGATAGTTATGCTTACCAATGATGGAACATGTAATATTGGTCTCAAGGAGGGATGCCTAGCATCTCAACTAGCCAAAGTAATTGGCTTTGTATCCCGTTCATCTAGAAAGGATGGATAATTCATAGTTAGGACTCGTTAGGGTTCTTGGGTTAAGTTGGGGTATGTGGCAAGGCAAAGACTTTGACAGATGTCGATTATAGACTTCGAGGGTACGTTGTAGGTTCGTACTTCGTGTGGCACAATTCGTTGTCAGAAATCGATTATTTTCTTTTGGCTTGACATTTGCCTGATTCATTGCATTTCATGTGTCTTCTTTGATTCTGGCAATAGGAAGTTATTGATCAATTATAATTCAGGTGTAGTGCTACATAAGCTCAGTAGTGATGCGGGTAAATCCGTTTATGGCTGATGTGTTACGATAAATGTGTATGCCCTTCTTCGGAAGAACCTTTGTTCTACACTAGTTTGTGTGTACGCGTGGTCACACGTTTGTTGCATATAGTTTCCATTTGTTACTTGATTGTTTCAAGTTAACGTGTTTCATTAGTAAATCGGTATAGCTAGTTATAACTTCGTCGTGGGTTTTGAGGGTGCGACTTGAGAATATTATGGGCATTAAATCCTGATAAAACAACAGATGTTAGTGTTTTTCTTTTCTTTGAATTATGTGGATTGAGGATGTAATCTCTTGTATATATGTGTGTTATGACACCTAGGATAACTCTAGGTTACCTTAAGGATCTCGTAGGAGATATCTATTAGGTAGACTAATAGGACTAGATGACCATATCATGATTAATGATGTGATGGCTACTGATGTCGTGGATGTGTCAGCCTCGGCTAGGCGTGATCCAAGGTTTCTTGAGAAAATGTAGGTTGTAAATCCAAACGTAGGTTGGTGAGAATCGATCACAATGAGGTTTTGTTTAAATGGACATGTTAGGTACGCTTGATAATTAGCAATAAGATCTTAAGTTTCATCGTAATTGGGTTAACCATAGTGATTGCTGAAACAGAAATCTTTGGGTTTTAGACCATTGTGTCGAGGATCCCCTAGGATTGGAAACTGTTTGAAGATAATTGGATTCTAATGTTGGTGACCAAGAATTTCGAGGATGAAATTTTCTAAGGAGGGAAGAATGTAATACCTCACCCTAGAAATTAGATGATGAATAATAAATTAAGTATTTTATTGACAAATATAATTGGAGAAACAAATACATAAATATTGAACCGAAATTATACATAAAGTGACGCATTGTACATAGGGATTGAAAAGGAAATTTCATATTGCATGGTCCATATGGGTGGACATTTGAGTTCAAATGGTCATAATTAGTATATTGGTTAAGTACTACACGAATTAGTTAAGGAACGGATGTGACACATACATGGTTAGAATAATGCAATTTTTGTCAGTATGCGAGACAGAAAAATGGAAACTTGCTCAATTTTCGTAGAACTATTGGTTGGGGATAAAAATAATTTGAAAATTTATTTGGGGTCCTAAAAATATATATTAAAATACCATGGGGATCAAAATTAGAAAAAAAAAAGAGTTTTTTTACACCAGGGTCGGTCGACCGCACCTCCCAGGGCTACTCATGCCCGAAAAATTTGGAATGCTGTCACACTTGTATCCATTGGATTTCGTGAGGTGTCAACCATCTAAAGGTCCCAGACTTGGTTATTTCAGGGTTAAGATTCATTTGTGGTATAAAAAACTAAGAGGGGTGTGCTATGGTATCAAAAACCATCTCCTCATTTGTTGCCTCCCTCTCTATCTCTCTATAAGTTAGAGCTTCCATGGAGGTGCGTTCTGTCCCAAAATTGTTAGAGATGAAACCACCAACATACAATATTATCTCACCATGAAACCACCATTAGTAGGCCTCAAACTATCTTACATCATTATACAAAACCCTAGACGAATTTATTAGGTCAAAAAAGATGATGTTCTTGGAGTTGGGCAGAGGTTTGAAGGGGGTGTTCTTGGAGGAAGAAAATGGATTTTGTGGAGCATTCTTGGAGAATTTTTGAACTTCCATTGGAGCTAGTATGGTGGAGCTTTTGTGAATCCCATCAAGGATACCTTTGGAGGTGTGGAGTCACCCATCTTTTCTACTCCCTTCCACCATTTTGGAGTCTTTGAGGTGGAAAAATCTTACCTTGTTAGAGGTTTAAATTTTGATGAATTTTCAGCTAGTTTAATTACATATACTTGGTTTAATTTGAGTTGGGACAATATTACCTTGTTAGCTTGTGTAAGCCATTTTTATAAAATAAAAGTGGGGTTTTCTTACTTAAAATGATGAAGTAGAAGAAGAAGATAAACTTTTACTCAAATGGGTTTTAAAAGTGTTATAAATTTCATAACACTATTCATGGGCATTTTATGAAATAAAATGTGTTAAATGTGGGGTTTAATGAAGAAAATGCAATTTCTATGAAAAGTAATGTTTTAAGCTTGTTCATATCATTTTGGAAAATGAATCTCTGTTTTCTTATATTAAATAGAGGGATTTATGTGTAAAGAAATGTTTTCACTTTAAATGGGTATTTTAAACTGTGTAAACTCATAATAAGAAGATAGTCAAGTCTGTTAGGAGAAAGTAATCAAGGTTGCATTAACCGTTTGTCCTACGACGGCAACAACCTCGGCAACATTCATAGATCCTGGGGCCTGAGTTAGCTGTGGCTCAGGCTGTGCCTCTGGGGTGGCTCATGGTGCACGTCGAGGAGGAATCTGAAATGAGAAAGAATTTTCCATCAGTCCACAATTCAATATGTCTTAAAATAGCTGAAGACATAAATGCGTAAGAAAGAATACAACAGTCCTAATTATAGGGATTTATATTAAAGAACGCTACGCTGAAAATCGTAGTAAACCGCACAGATCCTAAGGACACTAGAACCTGATGCTCTGATACCATCAGTGACATCCTGCCTAGTCTAATCCTGGGTGATCAGTCCATTGTCAAATTAAATAGGAATCATTAATGGTGTCATTCTTAGCATCACTATCGAAATTCAATTTAATTACAAATACCCTAATAAACCATATCAATTATTTTATATTCTTATTATTAACACGCAGTAAATATATACGGCACAAAATTTCATTCACCATTTCCATGCACATAACAATGAACAGTGAGATAACGACATAAATAAATAAATGAGCCTGGAATAACACTCCAGATAAAATCCCAATACAGTCATTCATAAGTAAGGTCTAATCAATACTGGAAATACAAAGTCTCTGTAGATAATATCCAACTAATAATGGGTGGCATGTCCGATTGAGATAAATAAGGACAACTAAGAATTGAACAAATATGGAGGCGTCTAATAGGAAGGTCCTGCAACTTTCACAGCAGCTGCAACACGTCAAATGTAGGAACTCTTATGCCTGGCATCCCTTTGGATGGGCACCTAAAATTATTTTTACAAAAAATATTTGAAACGAATCAGAGCCCAAGTAAAACAGTTTGAAAAAGTTAAGCAAGTGTTTAAAATACATCAATATAAGATATTAAATACATGTTAGTACCGCGTGCTCTCACTTGATATCCTCGCCCCTCAGCTATTGTGCACACCTAACATACTAATCTAACCCACCTAGTTATGCTACCCGCCTAACTAGTCTGACTTACATCTCTTCGGGTCTATTAATTTATAGTGCCCACCTGTATTGCCCATACAATATTAAACCACATTTCCCATTCTTTTCATTTATTTATAATCACCAGTTTATAAATAAGCCATTGTGGGGAATTATGACTTGTACCTCAAGGACGTAGAACCTAGGTACGTGTTATCTGAGTGTATAATAGTTTCGATGGTCAATTGGGCACGTTTGGTGTGTGCGTGACCCATATACTTGGAACTATGTTCACCTCCAATATGTGTGATTTGATTTATGAAGACCTGTGATGCGGGCATACTCTGCTATCAAGTCCTGGTACATCACATACTAGATTAGGACATCAGTCCGGATATAACCCTCGAACCATAAATCAAATCACACATATTGGAGGTGAACATAGTTCCAAGTATATGGGTCACGCACACACCAAACGTGCCCAATTGACCATCGAAACTATTATACACTCAGATAGCACGTACCTAGGTTCTACGTCCTTGAGGTACAAGTCATAATTCCCCACAATGGCTCATCAGGTTAAGACTGTCCACAATACGAAAACCTCCCATGATAACAAGTAGCCTAGGTATATTTAGACATAAAAGTATACACAATAGGCATTCACACATTATATATATATATATATATATATATATATATATATATATATATATATATATATATATATATATATATATATATATATATATAGATATATATAAACATTATATAGGTATACACCCAACCTATATCATATTCCTCATACGTAGTATATATAACACTCGAATATCCTACTTATTTTCAATTCACCATTTAACTATTCATCTTATTCTTCCCAAGCATTTTTCTCGCTACTCGAAGAGTCCTAACCACTCCATTAGATTATTTTAATAGTTAAAATATTTTCCTACTATTGGTCCGATCTTATATTCACTCACACTTGCCATGATCGATTCTAACTTATGAGAGATTATTTAATGTTAAATTAAGCCTCACGGTTCACTTGTATTCTTTAATCCCCATCATAAATTATTTGAGATTAAATATTAAATATGTCATACACTTTGTTAGCCATAGTTCTCTTTAATCATGAAGAAATTCCAACTTAAACCTACCAAAAATTAATTAAACCGAGACCCAAAAATGTTAGGCCCCCCGGTTTGGGGGGACATGTGAATCGGTTCGAGGATACAGCCAAACCGATTTAGGGGGACAGGCGAACCGATTCGCTTTACGTGGGACTACATCTTCTTCCTGCTACGAGTTTTCACCATTTTTAAACCTCCAAACCAACATTACACTATCCAAAACTCCCAACCAAAGGTCTCTAACATTATACTAATATGTATCAATGATTTTTAACATAAAAGAATCATTAAATCTTTACAAAACAGCCTCAAATTGGATTTAATCAAGATTAATCTCTAAAAATCCTAGATTATTATTCTTGTTCAAGAACCTCAACATAATTCCAGATTTCTTCCCAAATTTTGTGATATTTCTCATCAAATTCATCCTACATGTATCAGGGATCAAGTTTATTACCATTCTTACCCAAGAATATGATTTATATCTTGAATTTTAAGGCCAAAGTTCATGAATTTCATAAAGTAATCTTCCTATTCTAACATGGATGGTATATCAAATCATAAATTAGTACGATAAACGCTTGCCTTAATTCGGAGGTCTGATTTTTGCAGAAGTGATGGTGGGATTTGTGTTATCCTCTTCCTGATCTACAATCCGATGGTGGTGGCGGTGCAAGACGGTGGTTTTTGGTCTTGGAACCCTAAGAACACCTCTCCTTCTCTCTCTCTTGTGACTCTCCCTTTGGTTTGGTAACTGATAACCCTAATTCCCTTTACGTGATAGCAGATATAACTCTGTAATTTTCGTGGGTTTATTTTCTCTAAAATTTTAAAGTACTAAAATACCCCTCAAGGGAGCCGGTTTGGCCTAAAAGTGTCCCGGGACTTAAACTAAACCCCCGAGTAGACTTTTCTGACTATTTTGACCCTTTCGGACACACTAGTGCACTCAAAATGACTGTATGAAATATAAAAAGTGAAATTATATTTTATTTCTCAAATTAAGTCCCGACATGACTGACACGTGCATCCCTACTAAATTTATCGTAATTGTCGTATTTCTCACTCACAACAATTATAATATTCTGTTATCATTATCATTACTCATTAAATAAGTAATATTCAATATAAATAAATATTGACCCTTATATCGCTAATTAATATTTATTTTACTGGATTATTTTCGCAAATATAATTTAATTAATCCCAATTAATTCTCAATATAAAAATCAATAAAATTACGGGGTGTTACAAAGAGCTGAATAAACTAAAACATCTTTGATACCATCCAACTAATAATAAAATAAAACTCCAACTTTCAATGTAAAAAAATCTCAATGGTACAATATACAACTCTGAACAATAATAATCTCAATTGAATACATTTCATACAAATCTCTGACCTGGGATATCTGAATAAATACAACTAGATGAAAACTAAAAATATAAAGTAGTATAGAAAATTAAGTGAGCTATAATACTCAATACTTAAATCCTAGAAAACGATACATAGAACCGATACTGGAGAAAATCCATCAACGACTAGCTCAAGTCTGCAGCAGTGATTGCGGTCTAAGACCTGTAAAAATAGTCCCACAAATAGGATTAAACATAGGAAAGTAAAATATACAATAAATATGAATGTATACAACTGTCTGAAAATTAAAATAAAAAGGAGTATAAGAAGTAAGTGAGATACAATGCTCAATGCCTAAATCCTAGAAAATGACAAATAGAACTGATACTGACAAAACTCCACCAATGAGTAGCTCAAGTCTGCGATAGTGACTGCGGCCCAAGACCTGTAAAAATAGTCCCACAAATAGTATTAAACCTAGAAAGTCTAAAGTGCATAAAAATAAAACTATATTTAGGACATAATAATAATAATAATAATAATAATAATAATAATAATAATAATAATAATAATAATAATAATAATAATAATAATAATAATAATAATAATAATAATAATAATAATAACAACAACGACAATAATAATAATAATAACAACACATCTTTCTCTGGTATTAAAGTTGATTTTAAGTTATCACAACCTAAATAAGCATGTGCTTCGAATCCCAATTCCGAATGAGTCCCATATGATATGATTTCATCTTTTAATTAAGTATTCCTTACTATAACAATTTAATTTCATCTTTTGAATAAATATATCTTACTCTATATTATTCTCTTACATTAACGAAATATCATTTACTAAATAGTAATCTCTTACTTTAATAATTTCAAGTTATGATTCCAAATATACATCTCTAGTGTATCCGACTTTAATATCATCGCGTCATAGTTCAGTAGTATATATGCTCTAGTATAGTCTATAATATTATTCCAAACTCATAATCTCATGGTTATACATCACTGGTATAAATTATAATCCAGTACAATCATCTAAATAAATAACGAACACAAATATCACATAGTCAATAATATTCGTGATTATACTTAACTCACCACCGATCATATGGATTATACTCAAGCCCAAAAACAAAAGTATGAATGCATATCCTTAATGCCTTTGGGGATCACTCATGCACTACTAGGTATATTTATAGGATGACCCGACTATATAACCTCAAAACAACATCAAGGTAAATCACTATGCCATCTCACCAAATGTACGGCACCATATCCAAGCTATACGAGATGATCCTCCCCGTAGTCCCACTCGGGAGATGGGTACTTTAACACGTAGGATAAGGATAAATAGGACCAAGGTAGAACTCATCTTTATCACCGTGAATACCACTCGCGGTCAATGTCATATGCACTTGATTAAATTCCTCCTAGCATGTAACACCCTTACCTGTTAAATAAATAAAAATTTATATTTTTCAGACATACACGTTTCATAAAGTTTATATGGTTCTAAACTTGGGATTAGATAAATTTAATTTCCAAAAAAAAAAAATTTAAACTCGAATTTCGAATAAATTTGAAATTACAAGGCAGAACACATTTTATCTCTCTTTTGTGCTATTAACTTTTGGGTCATTTTAGGTTGATTTTTGAACAACTTTACTTAAGTGTTTGACCACTTTCAAGACGACTTTGGACCCTTTAGGTAATAAGGTAGGAACCCTAATGGGTAGTGGTCATATGAGATGAGTAGGGGTCATGTAGGGTGACTTGAAGGGGGTATCCTACCTCATTTCTTTCCATTTATGCAGAATAAAAATTTGCATCGTGTCAAGTCCAAATATACTCATTATCTCCACCATTTTCACTCAGCACAAGATTGTTTATTCTTTCTATACTATAGGATTACTATCCCACACAATTATGCTTTCATTATCAAGAGTTTCCAAGTATTATAGAGGTTTTATTTTAGGTATGGAAGAGGATTGCTAGAAGAACTAAATTTCATAAAGTTTGGAGTTTATTGGGTTTGTTCCCAACATCTTCTTCAAAGTTATTATCTTCAAGAGGTAGGAGTTTTATACTCTACTTTCAAGTTTAAAGACAAAGTGTGCTAGATAAATGTATATATGTATGATTCACATGATTACGTATGCTTATTATCACTATATATGAACTTATGAGAAAGAATATGTTATGAAAACCAATAAAAGCTAAACATTAAAAATCATGAAATAGTGTAATGTTGATACATACAAATATAAGAATACAAGGCTGAAAGTGTAAGTTAAATAAGTTGAATTACAAATCTTGAAATAAAAAAGTAATGTTTTAGTACAAAAGCGTCATATTATGTACAAGTTGGACTTAAGAGAAAATTCATTAAACTAAGAGGACTCTAGTTAAAAAGTTAGACATTAAATTATATGATGATTTACGAAAGTAAAAGTGAGAAGAAGAATTTTTCAAAATGAATAAAACACAAGTTTAGTAGTATGCGTGAATAGTGAAAAGTACATAAAAATGTAAGAAATGGGTATTTGAACTCAAAATATTAAGTTTCACAAGAGATTATAAAAAAGGGTTGTTTTCAAAAGGTGAAATATTGCTTTTTATAGTGAAATGAAAATGGACTTTTTATAAAGTGTGAAACTTGGAAATAAATTTGTCGGGACTAATTTCACCCTGGGTTTGGCCTCATCGGCCGGTAAAAGAAATAAATGAAAAAGATTAAAAATCGGATAAAAAAAAGAAAGAAAGAAAAAGGGGTTACAATGATGAAACAAAGAAAATATACTCACAGGAAATTGAAAACTTTTAGGAGAGTCCGGAGCCCTAGGGTGTGGCTTAATGCCTAGTCCCAAGACCACTGATCGGGAGTATATTAGACCATGGCGACCTTCGATGAAAGGCCCTAAAACACACAGAAATTAGTACCCCAATTAATCAAATGAAAATATGACTTTGAGCACGGTGCTCATTGATGTAAAGGAAAGTTAATGTGATAACCTGGAAAAATGTGAAAGTACATTAATGGTTCAATTAACGGGATACGGATAGTATTAAAGTGAAGATTAAGTGGAGCGGGCACATCCTCCAGGTTACATGGTTATAATTTCAATTGCATGGTTATGATACAACTTTCCTGGGAACATTAAATCAAATAAAGGATAATTTTACAATTGCTATAATACATACATATATAAATATCTCTTTGTATATAATACTCTAGTAGTATTTCACTTACTGAGTGCACACTCATACCCCGAATTTTTCTACCACTGCCCTCCCCACTCTCCAGGTACTTTAGCTAGAGGAAACGACAAGGATAACAGGAAAGTAAAGGAGATTTATCCACGCAATTAGAATTTTGTCACTATTCATTTTAATTATGTAGTTTAATTTTAACATTGGTTTTGTCATTTGATTTTGGCGCAAATTCTTTAAAATTGGAGTGTAATAATTCAAAACTATATGAATTCTACTTAAATCATTATTTATTTCATTGAAAATGCAAAAATCTTTTATTTCAAGTGCTCTAATAAATTTTATAAGTTGGACATCATTTTATTAATTAAATTAAATATATTTTGTGACACAAATGAATAAAGAGAATGCTTATTTCAAAAGAGGATTTTCTAAGATGAAAGTAAAGTATAAAAAGGTTTTTGACATTGACACCCGATATCGAGGTGTCATGACATGGTATCAGAGCATAGACTACATGAGTGTTAGAGTGTACACGCTTGCGTTTCTCTTTTATATAAAGGTAAATCATTATATTCTATCTACGCTAAGGTATTAGTTCATTTTGGCTACTTTGAAGGCAAGTGTAACCATTGATTATTAGAACGGGATTTAATCCTTTAATGTTTGGGTTTGAGTTTGAAAGATAATTCGTAAAATTTACAATTGTTTATAATAATTTAAGGTTATATAAGGCCATGCCATTGTTGGTCATGCATGAGATAAATAATGGTATTGAAAGTTGTTAGTGTCAAGGACATGTGACACAATAGAATGATTCAGGTGGACCCTTAGAGATAAAGTATTTATATATGGATGTAGCGCAGAAAGTGTGCTAGTCTAAACATAAAGTTTAATAGTTAAGCAAGTATACGGTAGTGTACAAATATTTAATACTTAGAATGAGCATAGGTATATGACTTAAGAACAAGAATATAAGTTATCTATAATCATTATAATCCGCGGGGTGTGTCGGTACGTGAAGACACTCCCTTTTAATCATAACACATATCAAGAAAATATAGGTCTTGTTTCTTAAATGGAATGACTAAGTTTCATAAGAGACATATGATAAGCCACTCAATGGTGTTTGAAAAAATAAATTGCGAATATTTTTAGATGAAATAAATGATTTTTAGTAATGACTAGGTAAACATTATGTCAAGACTTAAGGAAAGGCTTTTAAAAAATTGCAATCATAGGGGTATTTTCGTTGATTTGTGGATAGCGGTGTTCTAAATTTTCAATGAAGTTATGGGTCGAATGACCTCGGCGGTTTTGATATCAAACTTAGAGTAAGGGCTTGCATTTGTGTTATGGTGATTGATTTCCCAAGTTGTAAAAGGTTGGCAAGTACAGGTTAGCACGTAGGCCTAGCAAGGGAAAAATCATTAAAAGCTTATAGAAATATTGTCTTAAGTAGTTTAAGTGTATACTAATATAGAAAGGGTCAACAATGGTGCTCAATGGAAAAGTAATAGTGGTATCTTAGGATAATGATTACAAGTTCAAGAATGAACTCTTGAGATTAGAGATTTAAGACATGAAAAACTCATGGGGGCAAGTCCATAATTATCATTAAAGATAAATTAGTAGTATGACCTCTAAGGAGGGAAGCATTGTAGTGTTTGGCAATAACTTCCCCATTCTTCTAAAGCATGTCATGTCATCGTACAACTTGGGATGATGGTTTGGGTTAAGGATCTCGGTCCGATTTGGAAGTACCTCGGTTATACCTAAGGGATTTCAATATCAAAATTATGTAATGATATATGTACATGGTCCCGCAGGGGATTAAGACTAGGGTGCATAGTCTTCATGTCACATGTTTAAATAATACTCGGGATTGTATTGCGGTTGTGCACAATGATTACTGTATTATTGTCTATGGCAATAAGAAGAGTGTTGGTCCAGTGTTAATTATGAGATAGTTTGTGTGTAGTTATACATTTAAGTCTTGTTTATAGTCCGGGATGATAAGTTGTAAAACTATTAAAGTGATTTAAGATTTAAGAGGGATAGTAAGTATTCATTACACATGGTTATTGGTTGACTTAGGCTTAATGATCTGTAACATCTAGGTTGGTGAGAATATAATTCGTTGCTCTTAAGGTCTAGAGTGATTGATTGATGACGAATTAGTATTCGCACTAAATTGTAAGTTGTCGTATTAGGGGGTCAAACGAATGATCATGAGTTCTAAATTGGGATATATAGTGAACATGCAGGTTCATATTTTGAGTTTAGAAGGCAATTAATAGGCATTGATGATTAATTGATTTCATAACACGAGAAGTTATCATGGGTGCTATTGGCGCATAGTAATTACTATTGTGACGAGATTATTTGTAACAATTTAATTGTCATTTAATTATGTAGGGACCTATGTGTAAATATTAAAACTCTATGTTATAAATAGAATGTGATGGGAGATGAATGAACTAGTTCATTTATTCATTCCTCTTTACTGATTTCTTTATTCTCTTTCTTCATCTTCTTCTCATCTTCCCTTTATTATGTAAATTGATTATCTCATAAATCTTACAATTACGTGGTCGTATGCCATCATAATGTAGGAAATTATTAGCCTCAGTTTAAATTCAGGGAAAGTCAAGGACTTAATAAATTTAACTATATAACACTTTGGTGATAAGAGCCTATCAAGGGTCTATATGAGATTTGTTGTTGTAAATACATTGAGTAAAGGAATTTTGGGAAATTAGAAACAACTGGAATGTTGTGGATCAATGTGTAGGTTTATGGTTACTAGAGAAGAATTTAGATTATACTTGTTTAACAAGAACTAAATTAAATGTTGAGCATTGAACTAAGAAAGTATCTTATGGTCATACGAATTTATTATATTTTTGGGCATGGGATTAGAAAGGATTTGTCATTATGGCCCTATAGAATAAGCATTATAACAGGTAGGAGTTCACAAAAACACTTATGAAGCAACTGTTTGATTATGAGAACTAAGAATAATAAACTTTCTTATTTTAGAGGAACTAGATGTATAGTTGTACATGAGATAAACCGCATGGATGTTTAAGATTGAGTGAAATAAATTAAATTGCAAAAAATACCTATTGAGGTTTAAAGGAGAATTCGAGGATTCTAATGATTGTCTGCTCATTAAAAGTCTAGACCTAGAATAGCCATTTTGGCAAGAAGGATAAGCTTGGGGTATATAAGTTCTTATTTTCTAACTAGTTAGTTAGGGTTTATGAAGGAAGTCATGGAAGCCAGTTTGTGATTTGAAAGTTTCCTTGATGAATAAATGATCAAAAGGGATACCATACACTATCATACATAACATGACTCTATTAGAACATAAAAGTTCAATCGTGAGTCTAGTTTGAAAAGTGAACCAACGAGTCTTAAAATCAATGGAGGTTGTTTGAATAAATTATTGAGCCCAAGAAAAATTGCAAAAATTATTTAACGCATCGAGGTGCGTATGTCAAGATTAACATGTCAATGAGGCTCGAGGAATTAAAAATAATTTAAGGATAGGCCTTTGAAAAAAATAATAATAATCCATGATCTTAAGTATGAACTTCAAGGTAAGATGATGATGACTAAATATTCTTGTGTAAAAGAAATAGTAAAGTTCAGGGACGAAATTTCCTAAGGAGGGATGATTGTAACACTCGTATCTATCAAATTAATAAAAAGTCACAATTTTCAGACATCCGCATTTTGTAAAGTTTATAGGGTTCAAAAATTGGGTTTATATAAATTCAATTTATAAAAAAATAAATCTATAAAATATATATTTTTTAATTATAATTTCAGATCGATCCGAAATTTCCTGGCATAACACATTTTTTCTCTCTTTTGTGCTATCAACTTTTGGGTCATTTTGGGATATTTTTGGACGGATTTTCTTGAGTGTTTGATCACTTTCTAGCAGAGTTTGGGACCTTTTGGTAGTAGGGTAGTAACTCTTAATGGGTAGGGGCCATGTGAGATGGGTAGAGGTCATGTAGGGTGGCTTATAGGGGTTACTTGCTCCATTTCCTTCCATTTATGAAGAATGAAAATCTGCATTGAGTCGAGTCTAAAAATACTCATCCTATTCACTATTTTCACTCAGCACAAACTTATTATTCTCTCCGTACTACAACCTTACTATCCCATAAAGTTATCCCTCCATTATCGAGAGTGTCCAAGTGTTATAGAGGTGTTATTTTGGGTATGGAAGATGACTATTATAAGAACTAAATTTCATAAAATTTGGAGTTTATTGGGTTTTCTTTCCAACATCTTCTTCAAAGTTATTATCTTCAATGGATAGGGGTTCTATACTCTATTTTCAAGTTTAAAGACAAAGCATGTTAGATATATGTATATATGTATAATTTATATGATTACATATGCTTATTATCATTATATATGAATTATGAGAAAGAATATGCGATAAAAATGGATGAAAACTAAAGATTTAAAGAAGGTAAAATTTTAGAATGTTTAAGTTAATTATTTCTTGTACAAATCATGTAAAACTTGTGTATTTCATGATAAATGTTATATTGAACTTGTGGAAGAAATAGTAGGATGCATATATGGGTTTTATGGGTATAAAACCTTACATTCATGAACATAAACTTATGTAATTAGGAAGATGGTTTATATATTTTGAAAGTATGTCAAATTTAACCTTGAAACGTGAAATTATACATGATGAAAATTCCAGAATAATAATCACATGAAATGATACAAACATATGTGAAGAAAGTCCATAAAGATTATGACATAAGGGACTAAATGTGAAAGTAGTAATATATTTGGGATAAATATGAAATAGTGTAATATTAACACATAAAAAGATAAGAAAACAAGGTAGAAAGTGTAAGTTATATAAGTATAATTACAAGCTTGAAATGATAAAAGTAATATTTTAGTACACAAAAATGTCATTTTATATAAAATTTGGACTTATAAGAGCAAATTCACTAAACTAAGAGGACTTTATTTAAAAATTTAGAATTTAAAGTATATAATGAAAACTCATATTTAGGAAAGTAAACCTGAAAATAAGAATTTTTCAAAATGAATAAAAAGCATGTTTACTTCTGTTAGTGAATAGTGAAAAGTACATAAAAATGTAAGAAATGGGTACTTGGAATCAAAAGATTAAGTTTCACAAGAAATTATTAATAAAGTTATTTTCAAAAGGTGAAATATCAAGTTTAAAAGTGAAATTAGAACGAACTTTCGATAAAGTGTGAAATTCGAAAATAAAATATGCTGGGACTAATTTCGTCCTGAATATTTGGCTTCATCGGTCAGTAAACGGAAAAAAAAGGAAAAAGGCCTAAAAGTGGATAAGAAAGAAAGAAAGGAAAACAGGTTATAATGATGAAACAAGTAAAAGACACTCGGAGATAACCGAAAAATTTAAGGAGGGTCTGGAGCCCGGTGTGCGGCTTAATGCTTAGACTCAATACCACTGATTATGAGCATATTGAAGCATAGTGGAAGTCAGTGAAAAGCCATAAAATACATATATTGGCAACTTGATTAATGAAGTGAAAATATGACTTTAAGCACGGTGCTCATTAATGTAAAGGTAAGCTAATGTGATAACTTGAAAACTGTGAAAGTATGTTAATGGTTCAATTAACGAGATACAAGTAGTATTAAAAGGAAGATTAAGTATGAGTCTACTCATCGCAAGGGTTACATGGTTATAATGCCAATTGCGTGTTATGATACAACATTTTTTAGAACATTAAATCAAATAAAGGGTTAATTGCTAAAATAGATTATATATATAAATTTTTTTTGTATATAACATTTTGCTAGTATTTCTCCGAATTGGCGTACACTCATACCCACCTTTTACCACTACCCCTAGGTACTTCAGTTAGAGGAAAGGATAAAGATAATGGGAATGGAAATGATAGTTATCCACGCAATTAGAGCTCGGTCACTATTCATTTTAATTATGTAATTTAATTTCGAACAATGGTTTTTGTCATTTGATTTTGACGTAAATACTTTAAATTTTGAGTGTAATAATTCAGGACTATATGAATTCCACTTTAGTCGTTATCCATTTCATTAAAACTGCAAAACTCTTTCATTTCTAGTGTTCTTATAAATTTCATAAGTTGGACAACATTTCATTAATTAAATGAAATTAATTTTACGACACAAATGAATAAAGCGGATGTTTATTTCAAAAATGGATTTTTTTTAAATGAAATTAAAGTATAAAAAGGTTTTTCGCATTAACGCCCAAAATTGAAGCGTTACATAGTAGGTCACCCACAAGCACACACACACACACACCTGGTATGATTGCATGTAAATCAAGCAAATCAGCACAAATCCTACTTATTGGGTTACATAAATCTTTTATTACAAGTTATTACGCATATTTAACATTAACCGTTCAATAAACTTTATCCCAATCCTAAAGATTCCAAAGTATATATATCATCCCCCAAACCTACGGTGCATATACATATTTTAAATCAGCAACAAGCCTACTTGATGGGTTATAAATACATTATTGTTAATTTTAGGATTTACACAATCGTTATTCCTTAACCGGAGTTATAAAGCTAACACAAATACCATGGCTCTAAAAAGAGGCATCTACCTTCAAACCCATTGTTTATATACTTATAATAATCTATCTTTAAATCCCCAAGAGGAAACTAGTTCATTACTCAAGCTAAAAATCAACCCAAGATAAAGGTCTCTAAAATAACCAAATTAGGCCAAATTTGTGAAGGTAATCGATTGTCCAAAGGGAAAATCAATTATCCCCTTAGAAAAATTTCCAAAATCATTAAGAGAATCGATTCTCCCCCTTGATAATCGGTTCTCCCCTTATAGCTTGATAGCTACGTCCCAACTTCATCCATAACAACTTTAACCCAACTCAAAGTAACCTAAAGCCTTTAAAACACGACAAAAACCCTACATCCAACCAAGTATTCAAAATATTGATGTTTAAAAAATATTTCTACAAGATTTAAACTAACAAGTATTGAGGTTCTCATCATGACTAAGCTAATTTAATCTAACTCCATCTTCTTCAAATGAAAGGGTTCAATTAGCCTATGAATTCTAATCAATTAACACAATAAACTCAGTTATCTTACATATTTCAACATGTAGGAATAATATTTAGTGATTTAAAATACAAATTACAAGGATTCACAAGTTATTTGATCATTCATTAACTATTTATATGTATTTATCAATAACATAAACTATGGTTCTAATTTGATTAATTCTAATTATGAAGTTGTGTTTAGTTATTAACACAAAACAGATTATAAAATCTTATAACTAGATTCAAACATATTATAACTATCACAACACAAACCTAATTATATTTCTATACAAATTAAAATTGTCTTGGATTGATTGTAGGGCTTTCTCCTCCTCTTACTTAGCAGCTAGGGATCTCCCAATATGTTGTAAGTGTTTTAGGTTATATTAATTAGGTTATTAAAATAAGTTAACCCAAAATTAAGTTTAGGCCCAGTTAACGTCCAAAAGTGGAAGAAAAAAATTATAATATAGGAGACAATGAGAGGGAAATAATAATTATGGATAATGGGGATGAGAGACAGAGAGAACACAACGATTTTTACGTGATTCGGCCCTTTGAGGAAACCTGCGTCCACGGTATTGCTGAATTTCTATTGCACTTATTGACACGGTTATAATTAGGGTTCCGGATACAACTTATAGCTTGAGAGGATATCAGTGGGGTACCTTTATTTCATGGGCTAATGCCCTATTTATATGTGATTTGCGAATATTTACAAGAGGACATGTGGATTGCCCGTATAAGTCAGGCAGTTACACCGGGAGATACAAGTTTATCATAATAAATGTGAGCGCTTTGACTTACGGATTGGCCTCGATGATAAGCGCCCAAATAACGGTGGTGTAACAGATATGTTATTATAGTCCCATGTGGTGAATAAGGGATGTCTTGTGGGTATGCGCTCATAGAAATATAGACATATCCAATCTTATCTAAACAGGTCGACTGAGCAGATTGACATTGAGATGACCTCCCTTTGGAGTAAAGCCGAGCACACTTGTTATTTACTTTGTCCATTCAGAACTCATTCTCCTTTGGAATTATATGGTTATAATAGAAAGCCCCCAAGACCTCTTGCACGAACTCTTTAACTTGAGGTTGGGTGAGTGAAGGAGGTGTTATGTGATGCTCGTACTGAATCGTTCATGGTCGGCTTTCCTTTAGGATTTTCCTATGATATTTCTAGGACATGTGTCAGGTAACCGAAGAGTCTGCCTCATAATATGGAGACTGGACATGCTCAATAATACTCTATATCGTCATTTTAATTACCCAGATTTGCTTACGTTTGGCCTACTGTGTCTTTTTAATCTTTCATCAAAGAGTATAAATACACGTCACATCTCTTATTTTCTTCACTTTGGAGATTCACACAAACCTAAAGAGAGAGAGAAATTTGTAAACGTTGTTTCAATCATTCGTGAAAGCTTAATCATTTTTCCACCAAAAATATTTCAGTGCCTCCTTCTTCATTCTTCGTAGCTTAACTCGCCTTTAACTTACATTATCAGGTACGCCTTCCTTGTTTTAGTTAGGGTTTCTCCATTCTGGTAAATTGTTTGCTAATATCTGGTGATTGTGACGTTAGACGGACGTTGAGTTGGTTGGCCTAGGTTTAGAAGAAGGAAAATAGGAGGATGAATGAGTTTTCCCCCTCGATTTCAAAGAATTTACAATTTCATCTATAGTCTTGAATTAGAGTGCCCTGGGATTACAAAGAGGAGGTTTCCCCGTCCTCTTTAAGTGATTAGACCAAAGGAAGACCCTGGTCACTCTCTTTATACTCCCAACACTCCCTCTAGTTATGGTTCTTTCATTGACTCTGTTGTTCCTTATATTTCTTCCCCCATCTTAGAAACTTTTGATACCCTCCCTATCATACCTCCTTCTGGTGAGGGAAACTTCGCGAATACTGTTTGTATGGATCCTATAAATCTTGATTCATTTTTTAAGGATCTCGCTACTGATAAGGTGGAGGAAATTAGACTGGATAGCACGTGTCCCAAGCTTTCTACTAAGGGGTCTCATATTGATGCTTCTGAAGAAGAAGAAGAAGAAGAAGAAGAAGAAGAAGAAGAAGAAGAAGAAGAAGAAGAAAAGGACCTTACTGGGTCTTCTTATACTTATAATCCAACTGAAACTGATGCACGTTGGTAGCAATGTACCGTAATTGAGGAGTAACTTGATGCAATGAGAGAGATATGTGCCCTTCCCATAGTTATCCAAACCAGAATGCCAAGTGTTTCTGAGAGATGTTACTCCGTACAAGATTCTAATGAGATTTGCCTCCCTTTGTGGGCTCTCCAACTAGGGTTGAGGTTGCATCTTCATCCCACCATCATCTTTATTTTGAGGGGTTAAGGGGTGACTCTAACCCAACTGCCTCCAAAAGCATACAGGACCATACTGGGGGTAATGATATTTTGGAAACTTAGGACGGGTTTTGATATGACGGGGGATATCTTCAGGTATGTGTACAGTTTAAAAGATAATCCCAAAGCCCCGGGATATTTCTATTTTTCTTCATGGAAGCCCCAATATAGGATGGTTACTGTCATCCAATCTAGTAATCATAGTTGGAAGGGTCTATACGTGTTTATAAAAGGAGACTGGGAGTTTAGAGCCCATGAGAGGGACAGGTCGTGTAAAGTCCCTAGGGTATGGAGTGGGCCTAATGATATAGGTAAAGTCCTTTCTATCGTTTGATATCTCATTTATTCATTCTGGGTGTCTTATTTCATTGACGTTATTGTTCTGTTTTGTGTATTTCAGTGAAGCGAGCCCCCGGACTGCCTAAGGTTATGGTTAACCTGGTTGTTTCCTATTATGAAAAGAAGCCTCCCAAATTCAAGGACTTATTTACTGTGGAAAAGTTCATTGTTGTAGGGTACCATACTCCACCTGGTGGAAGGGTATAATTGGATATTTAGGTTCCCCAAGAAGGTTAGGTGGCGAAGGAAACCCATTTTTCTATAGTTGATCAGTTTGTAAGTAGGGAAGGTAATTTTGAAGCAGGTAATTTATGCTGGTGCTTCACTTACAATCCTCTTATGCTTTTAAAATGCCACGCTGATGTATAAGTCTGTTGTTTTTTGGGGATAAAAGAGCATATGTCCGAACAAGCCTTGGGTATGGCTCCTCATTTTATCAATCGTAAGGCGTTAGCTGAGGGTCGTTAAAAGAGAGCTGGTGTTAGCCAAAAATATATAGGAGCTTAGCAGGGTATTATTTCTAGGGAGGCCGAACAGGTTGCTCATCATCTGTTTCCGCTGCTAAGGATAAGGGGAAAGCTCCCATGGATCCTTCAATAGGGGACAAGAGGCCCATGAAGGATGAGGAAGATAGGCAACCTTTGCATAAATTTCTGAGGGGACTTAGTCGCACTTCCGAGCCCATTCGTGCTTTAGGCCCAAGCCATACTTCTCGTTCTGGGAAAGTTCCTGAGTTTGACTTTGACCCTGAGCATAAGGTTACATATGAAGACTTGAAGTTTGACCAGGACTCTATTTTTTATCATGTTAAGAATGCCCTGGATCTTCTTGGCTATTGGGGCCATGTAAAGGACTTTAAGTTTTTTCTTTGTTCTGATCCAGACTTATTATGGACTTTGGCTCAGCATCGATTGTCTATGGTATGTATCTCTTATCTATTTTTTACTGTAATTTTGAGGTACCTAATTATCATATCTTGATCATGTTTTCTCGTTCATCTTCCAGGCATCCATGGCTTGCACTATCTTGCGAGAGAAATCCTTGGTGAACCACATAGCCTATAATGAGCTTGCTGAGGAAAATAAGACATTGAAGGCTGGGGATGACAAGGTTTTTGATAATTTAAAGGAGAGGGATGAGCAACTGATGGCCAAGACAGAAGAGCTAAGCAAGGTGGAGGGCAATAATGTTACTCTTAAAGAGAAGTTTGACACCGACGATGCCAAAATTCAGAGCTTGAATGATGCTCTTGTAGTTGAAAGAGAGAAGTTTGAAAAAGAGAAGTCTGCTCTTGCATCAGAGCTGCAAGCTGCTCAGGACACCGTAGCCTCTGTTGGTATTGTTGTTGTTTAAGCTTTCAAGTCTTCAACCAAATTTAACACCAAATTCCTAGGCTACTTTCTAGATGGATATGAAGAGCTGAAGAAGAGAGTGGCCACTCATTTCCTCTATATTGTTGAGACTGTGAACGGGTGGTAAGGAGATGATGAGGAAGTTGCAAACTTGGTCAGGGAAGAGGGTGACGACCCGCCAGCTGATGCCCAAACTTAATAAACTTCTGTGGATTTTTTATGTTTTTTGTTTAAAAACAATTTTGTAATTTTGGACACCCCATCTATGAGATCTATATGACTGGGTATCTGCTTCTTTAAATATGGCTTTGTTAATTTGCTTGTTGACATATTCTTGCTTTGTTGGACATAATATTTGGTGCCTCTGTTCACAACCTGTGAGGTCGTACAGAGTGTTTAGGTTGCACACTTATAATAAATTTGAACAAGTATGACTGCTCTCGACCTATGCGATCGTACAGATTTTTTAGCATAGCTCATTGTTTACGACTCGTGAGGTCGTATAATGTATGTAGTCGACTACCTCATTCGCGACCTATGAGGTCGTATAAGGGTTTGGACAACTTTTAAAAACAAGTTTATACAAGTATAACTGTTCACGACCTCTGAGGTCGTACAAGTTTTTTTAGCCTACCACATTGTTAGCGACTCGTGCGGTCGTACAATGTATATAGTCGATTACCTCGTTCGCGATCTGTGAGGTTATACATGGGTTTAGTAAACTTGTGAAAATATGTTTATACAAGTTTGACTATTCATGGCTTGTGGGGTCATACAGTCTGATTCGGTATATTTATTTTGATGATGTCATTTTTGGAAGCACAATTTAGATACATTCACTATATCTCGTGTTAAAAAGAAATCAGTGAAATGAAAACATCGTTTTATTAATTTCAATAGTGCGAGATACATAAATGAAATGACCAGTAAATTACTGATAATATTTCCAAAGATGCTCTGAATTCTAGGGTATCTTGAATTATTCACCCTCCAATGTTTCGATGCAATAAGTCCCTGGCCTTACTATGTTACTTACCCTGTATGGCCCATGCCTATTGGGCTCGAGCTTATTATTCTTCTGTATCACTTTCTTGAGGACATAGTCCCTCTCTTTCAAGTTGCTCATCTTCAACTGGCGGTTATAGTGGCGTGCAACCTTTGCTGGTAGGCAGCCACCCGTAATGTCGCATTCTCTCTGATCTCTTCCACCAGATCAAGGTCCAGTATTCTCACCAAATCACTTCTTGGAGAATTGAAATTGAGGACTCTATGTTTGGGGAGACCTATTTCTATAGGGATGACCTCTTATGTGCCAAAGGAGAGCATATAAGATGTTTCTCCCGGGGTTGTCCGCAAAGTGGTCCGATATGCCCAGAATAGACTATGGGGTTCATTGATCCAGTTCTCGAAGATTGTCCTAATGGTGACCTCAGTTTCGCCATTGAATTGTGGTTGCCCTGGAGTGGATTGTAGTTTTCGGATCTTAGACTTGGTGCAGTAGTCCTCGAAGTCTTGATTGTCAAACTGTGTGTCGTGATCGGTGATGAATGTGAAAGGCATACCGTAGCGTCGTATGATAATTTTCCAGATGAATTGGAATACCCTTTTATAAGGTATCTCCACTAAGGGTTCGACTTCCACCCACTTAGTAAAGTAATCCACTGTCACTACGAGGTACTTGTACCATCCTTTCATCCTCGGCAATGGGCCGACCAGATCTATTCCCCATATAGCGAATGGCCAGGGTAATACAATTAGAGTTAATGTGGATCCAGGGGAATGGTGGATCTTTGTGAACCTGTGGCACTTATCACATTTCCTCGCATAGTCTTGGCAATCATCCTTCATGGTAGGCCAGTCATATCATTAGGTTACCATTTATTTTACTAGCGATCTTCCGTCAAAATGGGATCTACAACTCCCTTATTGCACCTCCTTGATGAGCTCGTTAACTTCTGTCGGGTGAACACACTTTAATAGCGAGACGGTGTACCCTTATCGGTATAGTTCTCATGCTTCCATGACATACTGGTTTTCCTTATAGTGCAGCTTTCTGGCCTCATTCAAATCTGCAGGGAGCTTACCATCCTAGATATATGCACGTGTGATGTCCATCTAAGAGGGTGCTAGATTTACTGCCATTACTTTATGTGGATATTCCTCAATGCTCCTCTACACAAGTACTTCAATTGGTATTGTTCTTCTCAAAGATGTTCTTGTCGTCGAGGCCAGTCTGGACAGGGCATTTGCACGGATGTTCTCCTGTCTGGGGATTCTTAGTATTTTTTCTTCTGCGAATCCTTCCAACTTATTCTGAATAATGGCCAAGTATTTTGCCATAGATTCCTCCCTAGCTTCGTAAACTCCCAATATCTGATTAACAACTAATTGGGAATCACTATGTGCTGAAATGTGTTAGGCGCCGATGGATGACGTTAGGCCAAGCCCTGCAATGAGGGCCTCGTACTCTACCTCATTATTGGATGCTTCAAACTAGAAACGTAGGGCATATTCCACATCTACGTCATCAGGCTTGGTGATTATAATGCCAGCACCGCTTCCTATCGAACAGGATAATCCATCAACATATAATTTCAATATTGCACAATCTTGGTCAAAAACTGATTCTTCCATTTTGTCAAACCTGAAAAGTTGGTGATGGGACTCGTCTCGCTATCCCTTGTCTTCTTTTATGGAGATATCTCCCTGAGGAGTCTGCTCGGCGCTGCCTGGGCTCATATTCTCCTCTGGGTGTGGCAGTTCACTGCTGGGGACTGCACTCTCTCCCGGGGGAGTCTGCGCGAATGGTTTCTCATCGTAAGTGAACTTTGTAATGAAGTCTGCTAGTACATGCCCTTTTATAGCCATCCTTGGTTCGTACTGTATATCGTACTCTCCCAATTCCACAACCTAAGCCATAAAATGACCATACTTTTCTGGTTTATGTAGGACTTGCCGGAGAGGCAATACCATATAGATCACGATAGTGTGGGATTGGAAGTATGGTTTTATCCTTTGCAAAGCTTCTCTCAATGTTAATGCTAATTTTTCCATTCGCGAATATCAAAAATTAGCACCCTGGTAGGCTCTGCTGGTGTAGTAAACTAGTTTCTGGACCCCTTCCTCCTGCCTTACCAAGGTCATACGAACAACTGATTCAGACACAGCGAGATACAAGTAGAGTTTTTCGTTAACAACTGGTCGTGATAAGAGAGGTAGGGAGCCCATGTAATGCTTAAGTTCTATGAATGCGTTTCTGCATTCACCATTCCATTCAAATGACTTTAGTAACACCTTGAAGAAAGGTAAGCACTTATCAGTGGCTCTAGAAACGAACCTATTTAGCGCAGCTATTCGCACGGTTAGTCTCTCCACTTCCTTCTTCTTCATCGGAGACTTAATATTAAGCAGAGCCTGGATCTTGTCGGGATTAGCTTCTATGCCCCGCAGATTTACGACGAAACCCAGGAACATTCCTTCCATTACCCTGAATACACACCTGCCGGGATTCATCTTCATCTGATACTTCTCTAATTTATGGAAGGTCTGGCCGAGGTCATTAATGTGATCAGTTTTCACCTTGATTTTTGTGAGTATATCATCCACGTACACCTCTATGTTAACCTCGATCTAGTCCTCGAAAAATTTGTTCACCCGCTTTGGTATTTGATAGAGTAGCTTTTGGTATTTTACGTCGTTGTTGAATGTCCTCTAATCAAAAATCTCAAATACCAACAAAATATAACAATCTAAAGTGTAGTGGTAAGTGAGGTATCAATCCACATCAAAGGAGTGAAAAGAGAGGCAAACACATGTAATTCATTTTTTATTACATTTTTGGACTTTTGCTTTTTCTATTTTTTTTAGTTTTTCAATATTAAAACAATTTTTGTGGTGAGAGTGAAATAAGACTAAACTAAATCAAGGATGTAAATAACTAACTAAAAAGTAAGTGAAGAACTTAAGTAAATCTAACTAAATAAAAATCTAAAATATGAGATGGGTGAGGTAATAAGAGTGAGCAATAACAAGGGATAGGATGACACCATATATTCTAGTTAATTAAAATTAATTCATTCATTAAAATTAATTATCTCAAGTTAGTATCAAAATCACAAATCAACTCTCGTTGCAAATGTAATTTTAATAATAAAATTTTAGAAAATTATATTTAACACTCATACAACTCTTGAAATGTAGATCAAAACATTACCTAACAAATCACCCGCTAGGATCGATCGATTAAACTAGTTTAAATCATAAAAGTAAGCCAAGAGTTGAAATTAAAGGAACAATACCACACTTGAGAAATCCCTATCTCTAGTTCGAATCTAAAATGGGCATTATAACTAGAATTTTGATTTTCTCTCGAAAATCATTTATCCTCTCTCGAACAGTAAATTAAAATGTAAGAGTGCAAAATTAATCATCAAAGGGACAGTTAATTTAAATTAATTAACTAAATTAGGATTAACATCAAATAATGGGTCACCCCACCCCTAGAAAGGGGTTTTAGCCTAACATGATATTAAACATGATGAACAAATAATCAAAAGCATATAAAATAAAAGAGTAGAGAAATAGAACAAATCTTTAACTAGTCTCCATGAAATTGGCAATTTGAACTATATCTTCTTCAATACATATCAAATCACTCACAATTAAATCTCGCCAATTCTCTAAAAAAATAAAAATAAAACTATTTACAAAATATTTTTCTCCCCAATTTATTTTCTACTCTAAACTGTCTCTCTTCTTCTCCAAGTCTCTCTAGATTGTCTCCAAATGAGCTTTTGGGTCTTCATTTATAATGTGGCACATGGCGCTAGGGGCATAAATGGGAAGACAAGGGTGTGCATGTGGTTTGAGTGGTGTAAGGGCTTTGAAGAATGAATTGGATCTTTGGTTTGAAAGTGGGTATGGGTTGGAAAAAATGGGGATCGGATTAGAGCATGTGGGAGCGCAGGTTTGAGGCACGGGTTGGACACTTATTGGGTTGATCCAGGTTGGGGTTCTGTGTGCCCGGGTTCAGCTTGGGTCGGAGTCATAAGGCAGGTCACGGGTTACGGATTATGGAGGTCGGGTCGCGACTTGGTTTCGGTGGGCTTGTGGTGTAAAAGGTTACGGTGTGGCAAGGATGGGTTTCGGGTTAGGATTCCGACAGGTTGGGTTGGGGCTGCTGTGGTTGGCTGTGTGGATGTCGGGTTTTGAACTCGGGTTTTGGAGTTCGGGTTCAATCGGATTTGGATGGTAGATGGGTTGATTTTGGTTTGGTGTTGGGTATGGAAGAAATTAGTTCATGGTTTAATGGAATTGGGAGGTGGTGGTGGTGTTGGTATGGTGAGAGATTAGGTTAGGATGGGTTTTGTGTTAGTGGTTATAGAGGGTTTGGGAGAGAGAAAGTGGTGTGAGGTTGAAGATGAAGTGGGGTTGTTTGTGTGTAGTGAGTGTGTTGTGTGAGGTAGGGTGTAGGATAATTAGTGTGTGTGTGTGTTTAATTTGGACCCTTAAAAAAATAAAAATAAACCTAATAAAAAAATCCAGTAAAATAAAATAAAAATTAAAGTAAACTAAACTAAAGATAAAAATCAACTAAAGAAAAAATCAACTAAAGAAAAATAAGACGACACACAATATAAACTCTAAAAACTAAACACGACTCAAATAAAAACTAATAAAATAAAATAAAACAAAATAAAAATAATAATAAACTAACTAAAACCAAAAAACAAACAAAAATAAAGGAAAATAAATACTCGACGCACTAAAATAAACATAAATCCTCTAAAAATAAATAAAATCTGTTAAAACAAAAACTCAAATAATAAAAATAAAAACTACAAAAAAAGTAAAAATAAAACCTAAAGTCCTAAAAATATAAAACTAAAAATAAAGACTAAAATTAAAAACTAATAAAAATAAAAAAAATAAAAAGAAATAGAAAATAAATTCTAGAAAATATAAATAAATCCTAAAAATAAAAACGACTCAAACTAAAAATCTAAAAAAATCTAAAAAGCACAAACTAAGCAGACTTGGGGTTCGGGGTAGGTTTAGGCTCGGGTAAGATTTGAGATTGGGGAATTATCTCCATAAATCACGCATTTGCCTTGAAATAAGCGTCGAACTTCCGCAAACGGCGATCAAGCCTGTACATTAACATTTACGCATATAAGACTCATTTTGTCGAGAATTAGCAATTAAAATACGTTTATTCAGGGTATAAAATATACACTTTTGGGTGCTTATCACACCACCCCAAAACAGAACATTGCTAGTCCTCGAGCAAAAAGATAGAGAGAAATAAAGATAAGAATCCAAACATGTACCACTTTTGCGGGGACTTGCGATTGCACTTAGCATGTGCAACAAGCCTTTAAATCTATAGGTTTCCCTACAGGACGAGTTTTGTCTCGTGAAGGTTTGCAGGGAATATACCCACAAAATTCTTTATTTTCAAACGGCAGTCTATCTCTTATTAGACGTAGAATAATCACACAATCCATCACATGAGAAATATTTTGAGGAATACAAGCTAGAAGTGTATAAAAATTTACCTATATGAATACACAAGGCACATCCTTCCTAGAACTCAACATGTGTAGTGTGAATCAGTCAAAACGGATCGAGTATCATAAGAGTAATTCTTAGATTGCCTTTTTGGAATCAACGCTTCAACTTCAAAATCTCACTCGATATATATCTCTCAAATGAACTCACAAGATTAGGGTTAGTGTATCGCTCTTGTGTGTGAGGAGGTGAGTAAATATAAGCAAGTTCAAACGTCTCACACACAAAAAACAAGAATGAATATTAAGAAAGAAAATGATATCATGAAATAATGCTAATCACTATAGTGAGAACGTCAAGTTATTCACCACGTTGACTTTCATTTTCCTGAACACATAGGAGAACATGGATGATAATGGGTGAGGGGGAAATGAAATGAGATGAAAAGGATATGATGAGGTAAGGAGTGTGATATGATGGTGATGGATGAGAAAAGTGTTCTACACTTTAGGCACAAATGTGTTTATTACTAACTACAAACTTTCTTTTTCTTTTCTTTTCTCTCTTTTCTTTTTTTTTTTTTTCTTTTTGGTTTTTCTCGATTTTTTCTTTTCTCTTTTTTTTTTAATTTTTTTCTTTTGCTATTTTTCTATTAATTTTTTTTATTTTTTCTCTTTTTTTTATACTCTCAACACTGAAGACTTTTTACATTAGGGAAATCACTTTTTTTTCTCAAAATGATGATGGATGATATATGAATGGAGTGGGGAATGTATATGGATGGTGAGGGAAATATATGTGAATATGGAATAATATGGGAAAGTAATGAGTGAAATGAATGGTAAATGGTAGGTGTATGGATGAAAATGTAATGATCGGGACAAATTTCAAGACACGCGTTTCTTACAACTCGAAAAAGATGTCGTTCTCAGTGATCAAGCCAAAATTTTAATGAAAAATAATGAAATCATACAACGAATTAAGTGAGGACCCAAAGGAAGTTGAATCAACTTGTGACTCAAAGATTGCGTAAAACTCTCTGAAAGGTTGAAAGTCGTGAATCTCACAAGCGAAAGTCTCCACTAGTGATCCTTAAGGTTCTCTTAGGAATTGTAATACTCTTCAACTGTAAACCGAAGTGACATGATAAGTGCACAAATTTTGTTGAGTCTAGAAATTCATGGTGCAACATGCCTTGTGACGTATTACACAAGCTATTTAGAAGAAGAAAAAAATCATCCAGCTTGATTCCTAGACTTAAAGGATGGATGATAGAAAATTCACGTCAATAAGTGAGATGAAAGAAACTGCACGAAATTTTAAAAATCAGGTTTAAAAATAAAAAAATAAATCAAAAGAGGCACGATTTTGATAAAATTCCCCACCCCCAAATAAAAAGGAACATCGTCCTCGATGTCAAGTAAATGATTTTTAAAATTGAGAGCAGAAGGGAGGAAAGAGATTACCAGAATCAACCGCTAAATAAATGGACAGATGAAGCCAAAATAAAACCTGAAGAAATGATAAAAAAAATGTGTACAAGTCTATAAACATTGAAAGTATGGGGTGATGTGAAACACCACCCCCAAACAGGATGAGACTCATACAGAACTGCGGGCTGCCTCTCGGTAGCGCTAAGTTTAATGTCTTCATCCAGATCGAAGGGATCTCGCCCTAAAGATAAGATCTATGAAAGTACGGGGTGGCAAAAAAATTGGTGATGATAATCACCCAAACAAGACTGGAGCGTCAGTCTTGTTGGATAGAGGCTAAAATAGGTCTATGCACTTGTATGGAAATGTGCATCACATGACGCAAAGCATCGGTGGATCGTGGGCGAGTGGGTATTAGGGTACGGGTGAAGAGGTATCGATCTCAGGCCTTATTGAGCCGAAAGGTAAGGGCAACAAAGGCCCTATAAGAATGGTGCTCTAATTGGATGAGGAGGTGGAAGGGTGTAGAAAGTGGAATTGGATGGGGCTCATAAAAATCACACGGTCGTTCTATGAATGGGCGATGATAATTGTCGCGTCGTGACATGCCAGGGAGTTGTCGAGGGGGAAAATTAAGACCACAAAAGAGTGGCGGTCATAGGATAACAAGCTCGGTGTCATGGGAGTGGAGAGTAGCATCAAAAATACTCTCGTGAATAGTGGAGGATGGTTTTAGGTTCAGATATAAAAATGTAGATGGAAACATAAAATGCCTAAAATCAAGATCCAAACCAGGGGGTGGAGTGGAAGGGACAATGGGTGGGGATAAAGGGTTTATCGGGTGGGATAAAGGGTGGATTAAAGGGTGGGATAAAGGATGTATGGGGTGGGATAAATGGTGGATCAGGTGGGATAAATGGTGGAGGAAGATGATCCAACTCAAAAGTGGGAGACACATACTCCTCATGAGGCACGGAATGATACTCAAGGCCACCCGCAGGAGGAAGTGTGGTATCTAAACAGGGAGTGGTCATCTTCTCCACAAGAACATCACTAATGAATGGGGTAGTTGGTTCAAAAGAGGCACCAAGATCGGAGATATAGGAATCACTAGAAATATTGGGCTCAAAGGGAGCCATGCATAGTGCGGCAGGATCCTTATCCGGAGAGTTAGAAACCATCTCGAATTCAATCTCAAGAAAATGGTGATCACTCGTAGTCGTGGTTAACCTAGGATGAAGTGGTTCCTCGGGAACTCACATGGTGGGCTCAATAGGTATACACTCGGGCATTTTTTTGGATTTGTCGGGTAAGGGAATGTGAACCTCAAAGTGGAGTTTATGTGGACATGGTAGAAGCCAATCAATCTCACTAATGAAAGGTAAGGCAACACAATTGACAACTTGAGGCCTGGACCATGGAATGGTCTCAACATTGAGATTCTCGAGGGATAGAGTTGGTCACACACAAAATCCGTGGCACAAGACGACGCATCATCACTCCACATGGGGGGAAAGAATGGGTTGACTTGGGGTGAAATCCGACTCTCTCGCACACTCAATTTCATTAAAGCGTTGTTCAAGCCTTTGGAGAGCTTCATTTTGAATATGAATGGCTTGCTCTTACTCGACGATGTACTTTTGCAAGAGGCTTTCGAGAGCGGAGGTGGATGATGGTGGTGGAGTGATGGGTGGTAGTGTTGGTTAAAGTGAACACAACTCACTATTAACATGAGTATACGGAGAAGACTCAAAGGAAGTGTGGGGAACGGGGTCAAGTGTATACACGAGAGAAGCTTCTCCGTGAGAGACAAGGATGATAATCAGTGGGTGCGTAGTGAGGAAACTGATCGGTATAAGGTTGCCACGACAACTGTGGGAACATGTGTGGATCCACAACATCGGGTTAAGATTCGTATGCGTGGAAGGTTGATCAGGCCTCCACGAATATCTAGGGTACTCACACAACTCGGGATTGGATTCGTCGTGATAATAGGCAGAGGTGGGTTCCGAAACAGTGTCATATGGATACACATGTTCCATGGTGGGTTAATAGGGATATGAAAAGTATGGGCACTCATGGGACAAGTGATTGACATATGAACAATGGGTGCACGAGAAAGTGTGTGACACGTCGACACTTGACACCGAGGGTAATGAAATAGGAGTTGCGTGCATAGATGGTGCAAGAATATCAACGGTACTCATGAGAGAGCTGAGACCACTAAGTATATCATAAATAAACGGCTCGGGATCACTCTCACACGTGTCGCGTGACAAAGGAAAATGACATAAGTAGTCCCGTAAGGGACGTTCTTCAGCCATGTGGAGAGACATATTTTTTTGGATTTTTTTAAATTTTTTTAAAAGGAAAGAAAATATTTTTCGATTTTTCTGAAAATGAAAGAAAGAAAATATTTTTGGATTTTCTAAAAATCAAAGGAAGAAAATGTTATTGGATTTTTTTTGAAAAATAAAAGAAGAAAATATTTTTGGATTTTTTTGGAAGAAAATATGGGGAAAAAATGGACTCTTAAATTTGGGACGAACTCACTAAAATCGACTACCGAGAAATGTATTGGACACACACAAGCCAAGGATAAATCATAACTAGCACATATCCAATTTTTATCTTCAAAATTTAGTGAAAGGGTAGTCAAATTTAATTAAGTCCGCGGACGGTAAAAATCATGAGGACATTTTTTTCATGTCCAACATGTTACATTTGTGTATGTCGTACGTCGCTACATTTGGCACGTCACCTCAAGATCTCACTCGACGGCCTCAATCCGAATTTCGGGAATCAAGCTTTTATTATCACCATCATGTGTCCCTCATCTGCCTCAACGACTTCACGTTCCATGATTTTAGGGACTTTATTCAAGTGGTACGCAAGAGAAGTCAAAACAGTGTAACAAGGCTTGATAGGGAAGTTCAAGGGCAATTTGGTAATTTTACAGCCACCGTCCGGAGGACTGGTCAACTGGAAAGTTGAAGAGCTTGCCGCAACAAAATAACTGGAAGAAACGGTACCTCAATCCGAGCTACGGTGAACAAGTTATGGCCCGTTAAAAATGGAGATATTTACATTGAAATTACTGGGAATTTTTCTAAGTGTTTAGCCCCTGTTCCCAGTGAGTTTCCCCGAACCCAGCCCGAACCGGTTCGGGGGGAGGGCGAACCGGTTCGCAGGGTACCCGAACCGATTCAGGGTCCCTGTACGCTGGATAGAATTTCAGTGTTTTAAATTGGTGGAACTCTTCATTTGTTTTCCTATTTAAACCACCTTCGGGGGAGCGGGAGCAGTTTTGTAAGACTTTGGAAGACGTTTTTGAGAGTCCAAATACCTCTAGTCTTCATATTGTTTGAGTCCCAAGACTCATGTTTTGATTCACACAATTGCCAATCCTTTATGAATCTTTTTGGTAACCCAAGAACACAACCTTGTGTTTGTTCAAACCTTTGTGGAGAGATCTTTGCAACCGAGGGATGCGTGTCATTGCTGAGGGAGTCTCTACAAAGTTTTATGGTTGCGTGTCATTGAGGAGTGTTGTGGTTCTTCCTTTGTTGATTGGACTGAGGTTCATGTGGGTTCGCTGTGTGTGGATTCATTTTTGCCGACACCGACCGACACCTGCGGGTATTCGTGTGTCGCTGTATTTCATTGTAATCTGTGTAAGTTGCGATTTACTTATTATAGTGAAATAAAAGGTTTTGCCCTGCGGGAATTTTTCCTTAACTTTGTGTCGCATGCTTTATTTATGGTTTGACACACACACACGTAGTTGTTTGTTTATGGGCTGTTTCTAAATAGACTCGAATTAAATAAGGGTTACTGGGAATCTTGCGAATTTAATTTAATTTAAATCAATTATCACACACCGAACCTATTCGGTTTCTCAAATTGGTATCAGAGCGGGTTACGCTAATTTATCGCGTGATCTTGATTTTTCAAGAATTTTTTTTTTTATACAATTTGACTTCTCACGTCGTCAAATTGATATCAGAGCGGGTTGCCCTAATTTATCGCGTACTCCTTTTTCCGCAAAATCGTGTGATATGGATTTCTTTTAAAAAATTCAATT
This sequence comes from Sambucus nigra, assembly GCA_949130495.1. NCBI lineage: Eukaryota > Viridiplantae > Streptophyta > Magnoliopsida > Dipsacales > Adoxaceae > Sambucus > Sambucus nigra. Next base: position 526,091,106 of record OX422208.1, on the reverse strand, counting down.
TTGTGAAAAATCACAATTTTTTCAATGGAACGCCCGTTTAATGAGGAGCCTATTTTTGATAAAGTTCACGACCATGCTAAAAATTTAAAAAGTTTGAATTTGAAACTTTATAAAAGAATTAAAGTTTTGGAAAAAGAAAATTCTCGTTTTAAATCTGCGATGGATCTTTTGCAAACGGTTCAAAATCAAAGAGATTTTTATCGTGAAAAAGTTGTTTCCTTGGACCATGACTTTGTTTCTTTAAAATTGTCCAAGAAGGAGAGTGATGAAAGGGTCCTATTTTTAGAAAAAGAATTAGAGGACCTTAAAAATTCGATGGTTTGTGTTTGTGCCAAAGAGGAGAAAAATATTTTAGTCAATGAGTTTGTGGCACGTGAAAAGACTCTTAGGAAAAAGTTTACTTTAATTGAGGGAGAGAGAGATACGCTTTTAGGAATTATTGAAAACTTGAAAAAGGATTCCCTTAATTTGGAAGAGTCCAATTCTTTGCTTGAGTCAAAAATTTTGAAATTAAAAAATGATTTGACAGACTCAAGTAGGTTTGATAGTGATGGTAATGGCTCATCTTGTTTTCATGCTTCCAATGCTAAAGCCAAAGCCATTATTTGTTTTAGAGGGTCAACCAATTTTCAGGATGTTTGAAAAGGTCAACCCATAGGTTCCGTTCCACCCGTTTACACATGTTCATATTGTGGTCGAAAAGGTCATCTTAGGTGTTTTTATTTTGATCTTGGAAAATGTCCTAGGAAATTTATGTCTAGTGTTCTCGTGGTTCCCAAATCCCCCACACGTTGTTTCACATCTATTTGGGTTAGGAAATCACTTTTGGATACACTAGATTTTAGACAAGTTGATTCTCGTTTGCTTGCACATGATTCTTCTCTTGCCATATCATATAGATGAGTGTGTTTGCATATTTGTTATACGCTAGTTATGCTTTTTGATATATGTTTGCTAGCGTTGTGACATGTACTTTTTGTATACATTTTTGTTTTTGGAAATATTTTGAAAAATACAAAAAGATTTTTGTTTTTGTTTGCACCATTTATGGATGAACAACTTTGGATGACCGAGTCACAACATCATTTCATTATGTTCATGTGACTATTTGATAGTGTTTTGAGACAATAGGCCAATTCATCCGTGTGCTTTATAACGTTTGGAGTCATTAAGATGTAATTAAGTGTTACTTCCTACATGTTTGACTCATATTTCCTTTATTGCACACTTGCACGGATTTATTTGATTATTGTGCTTGTCTTATCACATGTTGGTTGGGTGTTTTCACTTCAATCCTATCCTTAAAACGAACCAAGCGCGATAAAATTTTGATAAGGAAATTGTACATATAAGAACCGTTTTGTGAGTTTGTGTGTTTTGTTTGAACGGGGAAGGGCTGCGAAAGGTTCATTTTGCCTTTGCGAATACTAAGCCACCGTTAAATTGGACCTAAAAATGGAGGAATTTTATTATCCGGGGTCCAAAGAGGTTTAAAGAGCCTGAAAAAATTGAAGGCAATAAAAAGAAATTCATGCCAAATTATGGGCCATTTAGGTTTTTGCACCAATTTTCCAAAGTTTGAGAATTTAGATTTCCTCTAAAAGAAAATATATATGAGGGAGTTTGGTTGGAGAATTTAAAACGGGTTTGCACGTCCTTGAAATGCTTGAAAATGCGGTACACAGTTTTGGACGTTATTGGTGTGGAAATCACTTTGACTTTGATTTGTTGGTTTGCATAAGACGATGTCATTTAAATTCAACAATTTTTTTTACAACTAAGGATAATTTTGATGATCATTCGTTAGGGGTACACATATGCATCGTGCACATATGATTGATTGAGTTGATTTGCCTATCGAATGTGTTCACACCCATTCATTCCGTTTCCATAACTTGGTTATTTGAGTCTAAATCCATGGTGTGATTTTTTTTTGTATCATGTTTTACATATTTTTTTCAAATGGTATTAGATTTTTTTTTGTTCGAAAAATTTGAAAAATAAAAAATAGTTTGTGAAGTTTTTTTTTGGCAACTCTTTGCTAGAGCACGTTTGCCATATTGTTTGATGCCTTGTTTTGAATACCATGACACCCCGATTTTTCTTGTTTGATTCATTCTTCTTATTTGTCTATTTGGGGACATCATAAAAAGGGGGAGAAAGAATTATCTTATTTTGGGGGAGTTTGAATTTTGGGGGAGTTTTGAGATTTGACTTATGCTTATCATATATTGGTATCTATGTTTATCTCTTTTCAAACTCGATACGTCACTTGGTATTTTTTCTTGATCTCATGTGTGTAGGTACTTCATTGATGATCTCTGAATTGCACACCCTGATGAGAAAAGATTTGAGATTCCTGAAGATTTGAAGAAAAAATGATGAAGACTATTCATTTGTACCTTTTCCAGTTTTGGGTTCATGGGAGGGTAGATTTGTATAGGCAATTTAGTATTTGATAATTTGGATTTTTTATGTATGTACCGGCATAGACATAGGGGGAGATTTGTAAGGACATTTTTTTCATGTCCAACATGTTACATTTGTGTATGCCGTATGCCGCTACATTTGGCACGTCACCTCAAGATCTTACTTGTAAGGGCATTTTTGTCCAACATACTTGTATATGTCATTAGCGTAACACCGTTGCAAAGATTCAAAGTCCATTCATCATCAACGGAATCCGAAGATCAAAAGAAAGGAAGAATTCAGAAATCCAGTCAGCCGGACCGGTCCGCCTGAAATTAAAACGAACCGATCCGCTTCTGACTAGCCCGGACCGGTCCGCCTTGATATAAAAAGAACCGATCCGCTGAGACCCGGACCGGACCGATCCGCCGTACACTTTGAAGCCAGTGAGCCCCGAACCAAATGCGAACCGAATCAGCTTCAAATTAAAAGAACCGGTCCGCTATCGGACCGATCCGCCTAAGGCCCGGACCGGTCCGCCCTGGATAGAATCAAACAGATCGTGTATCAGATTTTCTCGGCCAAAGAGTTTCTATTTAATCCCACTACGGGGAAGTGGTTTGATAAGACTTTCCCACGATTTTCAGAGCATATCAACCCTAAAGTCTTCACCTATTGAGTCCCATGATTCTTGGTTTTTAGATTCACACATCTTCCATATTTATGTGAATCAAGTTTGGTAACCCAAGAACACCATTGCTGTTGTTCAACCCTTTGTGAAGTGGACCGCTCCTTCCTCTTCATTGCAGCCCTACTGGACAGGGATAGTTCCAGCCGCCAGCCCTACTGGAAAGGGAGTCTTCCAGCCGCGACTACAGAATCCGATGCCTGCGGGTAATTCTTAGTCAAAAACTTGTATTTCAGTGTAATCCGATTGTAAGCCGTTTCTCTTACAAATTATAGTGATATACAAATGGTTTTGCCCCTGTGGGGGATTTTTCCTTAACTTTGTGTGTTGAATAATTCTTGCATGATTTCATATTGTTTCAATCACACCTAGTTGCATGCTTAGGGTTAATTTGGGTTAAAAATGGTATTTATTATATTATTTCTTAATTGAACGCAAGCGCCAACTCTTTCAAATTGGTATCAGAGCCGGTTACGCTAATCTATCGCGTATCAATTTTCTGAAAAAAATTGATTTTTGTAAAAGTGCGTGTTCAAATGGAGAAGTCATATTATAAAATGCCTATTTTTGACGGGACAAATTATGCTTATTGGAAAGCCCGTATGAGGTCGGCTTTAAAAGCCATTGATGAACGTGTCTGGAATTTGGTTGAACGAGGGTGGACTCCTCCCACCGTGACTGTTGATAATGTGACCAACTTGAAACCTGACATTTCTTGGACTGATGAAGAATTTAAATGGTCATCTTTTAATTCTAAGGGTCTAAGTGCTATTTTTGGGTCTGTCACACCTGATGAGTTTAAACGCATAATGACATGTACCACGTCAAAAGAGGCATGGGATGTATTGCAACTTACCCATGAAGGAACAAATGCTGTTAAAGAGTCAAAATTGCAAAATTTAACAACTCAATTTGAAACCATCACCATGCATGAAAATGAATGTTTTAATGAATTTTATGCTAGGCTTTCTGACATTGTTAATACTAGCTATAATCTTGGTGAACATATTCCAAATGCTAGAGTTTTTAAAAAGATTCTTCGTTCCCTTCCTAAGCGTTTTATACCTAAAGTCACTGTGCTAAATTCCTTGGGTAATTTAAATACACTAAAATTGGAAGAACTGGTAGGAGATTTACAAACTTATGAAATAGACATGTTTCCTAAATCTGCCAAGCCAAAAGATAAGGGAATTGCCCTTAAATCCCAAGAGAGAAAAAGTGAGGGGTCGGCAAGAAAGAAAGTCGAGTCATCTAGAAAGATAGAAAATTCTGATTCTGAATGTGAGTTTGACTTAGATGATTTGGCATTATTTGCTAAAAACTTCAAGAAAATTCTGAAATTTAAAAAAAGTGGAAACTTCAAAGATAAAAAGAATTTTCAGAAAAATAAGTTTGAAAAGAAAGACTTCAAAGAACCCCCTAAAGACAGTGAGAGGTGTTTTGAGTGCGACGGTAAGGGACACAGAGCGTTTAAGTGTGCCACTCGTCTGAATAGGGAAAAGGGTAAAGTTGTCCTAAATGCTACCCTTAGTGACGACAGTGAGGTCGAGTCGGTGGACTCGGGAGATGAGTCACCGCATGAGCGTAACTTCACCGCATTCATGGCTAGTCATGTGAGTACTCCTAGTGCATCTCACGACGATGTGGATGCTACTTCACAAGGACACCTCGACAGCGAGAGCGAAGAGAGTGAGGGAGAGGAGGAAGGTAGTGAGGACGAGAGTAACCTTCAACGCGCCTACGCCGAGTTATATAATGAGTCTTTCAAAACTAAAAAACATAACAAGGCGTTAGTTCTTAGAATCACCGCGTTAGAAGAAGAGTTAGAAGAGAATTTGCTTAGAGAGAGAGAGAGAAGTTTTGAGAAAGAGAAAGCGGACTTGACTAAACAAGTGGCTAGTCTTACGAGTGAGCTCCATTCCTCCCTAGAGACTCAGAAGAAACTTGAAGCCCTTGTTGCCCAGCTTACTCATGACCTTGAGAGAGCTAGGAAAGTCAAGGTACAAATCGAGGACAGATCTGGGAAGATGGGAAAGATGCTCCTCGGTCCCGCTTTAGGTTTTGGTGACAGGCAAGGAATAGGTTTTGATGGTGCCTCCACATCCCAAATTGCACCCGGACCAATTCCTGAGTTTACTACGACTCCTTATGGCCGTCATCAAAAACCAAGAAGGAGAGTTCGACCAAGAAAAGCAATCCAAGACCCTCCTAATACTGTGCCCTTTTGCTCCCATTGCAAAAGAAACGGACACCTTAGGGATGATTGCTATAAGTTGGGTCGGACACGACGTACGTTTGCTCCACCACATCAGACTGATGAGTTTGCCAGTCTGAGAGAGTGTGTTGAGTTTCTAGCCGCCACATCACAGAGTTTGATGGAGGAATTCTGACGAATAACCTTACCATCAATGAATGCGCCCCGCATTCCTGCTAAAACCAACAACAACAAGGGAATACAAAAAGGTACCTACTCTTGGGTTCCTAAGAAAGAGAAAAAGGCCCTTGTTGTCCATGTCGCTCTCAAAGCTCATAATACCTCTCAGTAGTATTTTGACAGTGGATGCTCCAGACACATGACAGGTGATATCTCCCTTTTTACTCAGATTGAGGATTATGATGATGGGAGAGTTACCTTTGGAGATGGGAGTAAGTCTAGCATTGTGGGACGAGGTACAGTTGAGTTACCAGGACTTCCTAAGCTAGAAAATGTCTTGTACGTCAAAGGTTTGAAAGTAAACCTTCTCAGCATCAGCCAGCTGTGCGACGATGACTTTGCAGTAAAGTTTGACCGGGAAGCTTGTAAGGTCTATAATCAAGCCGGTAAACTTTTAGTGCAAGGGGTGAGGACAGAGGATAATTGTTATGGTACTGAGCCCAAATCCTCACTTGTCTGCAACAGCGCCATGATCACTCCTATGGATATGTGGCACCAACGTCTAGGTCATGTGAACGTTAGAGACTTATCTCGTTTAGTCAAAAAGGACCTAATACGTGGCTTATCATCACTTGGAAATCCAACTTCCATGATTTGTGGACCCTGTCAATTGGGAAAACAAATCCGTAGCCCTCATAGGAAGTTGAACTCCATTACCACCTCCCGTGTTCTTGAGTTGATTCACATGGATCTTATGGGTCCTACTCGCACGGAGAGTCTAGCTGGTAAGAGATACATTCTCGTGATGGTGGACGATTTCTCTAGATACTCTATTGTCGGTTTTCTAAGAGAGAAATCAGATGTTGTTGAATTCCTAACGACCAAGTGCCGTGTATTGCAAAACCAACACGGTGTCACTATTAACAGGATGCGTAGTGACAACGGCACTGAATTCACAGAAGCAAAAATTTGACCTTTACTGTGATAGCCTTGGGATCAAACATGAGTTTTCTGCTGTGAGAACTCCTCAGCAAAATGGGATTGTTGAGAGAAATAATAGAACGATCCAAGAAATGGCTAGATCTATGCTTCTAGGTTGTAAGATCTCTAGGAGATTTTGGGCAGAGGCAGTGTCTACTGCATGCCACACGGTGAATAGGGTCTATCTGCGTCCCCACGCACTTAAGACGCCTTATGAATTGTGGACAGGCAAGAAACCCAACCTGGCATATTTCCGTGTCTTTGGGAGTAAATGCTACATCCTACGGGATAGAGAGCAATTAGGAAAGTTTGACTCCCGGAGCGATGAGGGAATATTTCAAGGCTATTCATCGAACAGTAGAGCGTACCGGGTTTTTAACCTAAAGAGCTCTAAGGTTATGGAATCAATAAACGTCACCGTGCAAGATGATGAACCCCCGACGGTTATTGATCCCAACCTTCAGTGTGAGGATGAGGACTATTCTGACAGTGATTTTCCTGTTCCTCTCCCACACTCTGTGGACCCTATTCCTGTGTTAGGGGACACACCTGCTTGGGTTCGCAAGAGTCATGATCCTTCAGCCATTGTTGGCGATCCCACTCTAGGGGTCAAGACTCGTGCTCAACTAGAGAACGTTGTTAGTCATCATTGCTACACGTCCAAAGTCGAGCCCAAGAATCACAAAGAAGCACTCAAAGATGAACACTGGATTTCTGCTATGCAAGATGAGTTTCTTCAGTTTAAGAAGAACAATGTCTGGGAACTTGTCCCCCGACCTAGTGATACTAATGTTATTGGTACCCGGTGGATTTTCAAGAATAAAATGGATGAAAATGGTACCATAACCAGAAACAAGGCTAGGTTGGTCACTCAAGGCTACACACAGATAGAGGGTGTAGACTTTGGGGAGACATTTGCTCCTGTTGCGAGGCTTGAGTCCGTCCGTTTACTACTCGCCATCGCATATCATCTGCACTTCAAGTTATATCAGATGGATGTCAAGAGTGCCTTTCTGAATGGCATTCTACAGGAGGAGGTTTATGTGGAACAACCAAAAGGGTTTGAAGACCCTAAGCACCCTGATCACGTCTACTATCTGAGGAAAGCCTTGTATGGTTTGAAGCAAGCACTCCGTGCTTGGTACGAGAGGCTTACTTCCTATCTCTTAGCCCGTGGCTTCAAGAGAGGGGGAGTTGATATGACGTTGTTCGTCAGGAGAGATGACGGTGCTATCTTGGTTGCCCAAGTCTATGTGGACGACATAGTCTTTGGATCCACATGCTCCCAGCATGCTCACCACTTTGAGGAGGAGATGAAAAGTGAGTTTGAGATGAGCATGGTAGGTGAGCTTACTTTCTTCCTTGGTCTCCAGGTTCGTCAGCTAGAGGATGGGATGCTCATCTCCCAATCCAAGTATGCTAGAGACCTAGTGAAGAAATTTGGTTTAGACTCCGCTAAGCATGCTCGTACACCTATGAGTACCACTACCAAGCTTAGTAAGGACACTCCAGGCAAGGACGTAGAGCAAACCTTGTATCGGAGTATGATAGGTAGTCTTCTTTACTTGACTGATAGTCGTCCCGACATTGCCTTTAGTGTTGGAGTCTGTGCGCGTTATCAGGCTTCTCCTAAAGAGTCACACTTACTCGCTCTAAAACGTATTATCAAATACGTGAGTGGGACTCTCTCATACGATATTTGGTATTCCTTTGATACCGATGACCGTTTGTCCGCCTATTCGGATGCCGATTGGGCCGGGGACGTAGATGGATGTAAGAGCACTTCGGGTGGGTGTTTCTACTTTGGTTCTGCTCTTGTCTCTTGGTTGAGCAAGAAGAAAAACTCCATCTCTTTGTCCACTGCGGAGGCTGAGTACATCGCCGCCGGGAGTTGTTGCACGTAACTCATGTGGATGAAGCAAATGTTGGAGGATTATGGGATTTCACAGGACACCATGTTCATTTCCTGTGATAACACGAGCGCGATACACATATCCCGCAATCCTGTCCAACATTCGCGCACAAAGCACATCAGGTTACACGAGCACTTCATACGTGAGTTAGTTGAGGAGAAGGTCGTATCCCTGAGTTTCGTACCCACCGACCGTCAGTTAGCCGATATTTTTACGAAACCTTTAGATGCCCTTAGATTTGAGAGTCTTAGGAAGTCTTTGGGGATTTGCACAGTTGACTGAGGGGTTGGTCCTTGTCTAGCGTAGGTTGCATTGTCATTATCATATTCTCTTATGCCTATTGCTAGATTGTACTATTAGTGTGTTTTACTTATTTTTGCTTTTTATTATTCTTTGAAAAATACAAAAAGATTTTCTTTTTAGAAAAAATTTTAGAAAAACACAAAAAGATTTTATTTTGATAAAATTTTTGAAAAATTCAAAAAGAGATTTGCCTTTTATGGATGAGCATTTAAGATAGCCAAGTCACAACTTCATTCCATTTATCCATGTGACTGTTTTATAGAGATTTGAGAGGCTACATCATTTCATCCATGTGCTTAACATTGATTGGAGTCCTTGAGATGTAATTAGTGATATTTACTACATGCTTGACTCCTATATCCTTTATTGCACACATGCACGGCTGTATTTGTCTATTGCACTTGTCTATCACATATTGGCTTGAGTGTTTCTATCTCAATTCTGTCTATACAATGTACAATATGCGATAAAACTTGACAAGATTGGATTGCATGTAAAAACCGTTTTGGTGAGACTGTGTGTATATTTTCATAACGGGGAGGGGCTGCGAAAGTTGATTCTTATCCTTTGCGCAAAAGCCACCGTTAAAAAGGACCTAAAGAATGGAGGAATTTTAATATCCGAGGTCCTAAGAGGTTAAAAGAGCCCGAAAAAATTTAAAGGCAATAAAAAACAATTCATGCCAAATATGGGCCATTTAGGTTTCACCCAATTCTCCAAAGTTTGAGAATTTAGTATTCCTCTATTCAAAATATAAATCTGAGGGAGTTTGGTTGGAGATTGAAAAAACGGGTTTGCAATTCCTTGAAAGTCCTGAAAAAGCATGAAAATCATTTTGTACGTTATTGGTGTAGAAATCACTTTGAGCTTTGATTTGTAGATTTGATATAGTCAATGTCTTATATTTTCAATCTTTTACACCAAAGGAAGCATTTGAGTTCATTCGTTAGGAATATCCAATATTCATCGTGCACATATGTCATGTTTGTATGCTTTGATTTTCCTATCGAATTTTGATCACACCCATTCTTTTACACTATCACCGACTTGGTTGTTTTATGTTCATTCATGGTGTGATTTTATGCCTTGTGTCACCCCGGTACTTGATTGCTTGATTTATCTCTCTCATTTGTCTATTTGGGGACATAATAAAAAGGGGGAGAATGAATTATCTGATTATGGGGGAGTTTTGAAATTCTGAGAATATCATCTTAAATTGATATATGTGCTTATGTTTATCTCATTTCAAACTCGATACGTCACTTGGTATTTGCTTTGTCTCATGTGTGTAGGTACATCTGTTGATAATCCCATGTTGCACACCCTGATGAGAAAAGCGGTGATATTTCTGAAGATTCGAAGAACAAACGATGCAGCCTTAGTCATTTGTACCACTTTCAGTTTTTGGGTTCATGGAAGGGTAGATTTGTATAGGCATTGTGATTATAGATAATTCGGATTTTTTATGTTTGTTCCGGCATAGACATAGGGGGAGATTTGTAAGGACATTTTTGTCCAACATACTTGTATATGTCATTAGCGTAACACCGTTGCAAAGATTCAAAGTCCATTCATCATCAACGGAATCCGAAGATCAAAAGAAAGGAAGAATTCAGAAATCCAGTCAGCCGGACCGGTCCGCCTGAAATTAAAACGAACTGATCCGCTTCTGACTACCCCGGATCGGTCCGCCTTTATATAAAAAGAACCGATCCGCTGAGACCCGGACCGGATCGCCCCGGACCGATCCGCCGTACACTTTGAAGCCAGTGAGCCCCGAACCAATTGCGAACCGAATTAGAGTCAAATTAAAAGAACCGGTCCGCTATCGGACCGATCCACCTAAGGCCCATACCGGTCCGCCCTGGATAGAATCAAACAGATCGTGTATCAGATTTTCTCGGCCAAAGAGTTTCTATTTAATCCCACTACGGGGAAGTGGTTTGATAATACTTTCCCACGATTATCAGAGCATATCAACCCTAAAGTCTTCACCTATTGAGTCCCATGATTCTAGGTTTTTAGATTCACACATCTTCCATATTTATGTGAATCAAGTTTGGTAACCCAAGAACACCATTGTTGTTGTTCAACCCTTTGTGAAGTGGATCGCTCCTTCCTCTTCATTGCAGCCCTACTGGACAGGGATAGTTCCAGCCGCCAGCCCTACTGGAAAGGGAGTCTTCCAGCCGCGACTATAGAATCTGATGCCTGCGGGTAATTCTTAGTCAAAAACTTGTATTTCAGTGTAATCCGATTGTAAGCCGTTTCTCTTACAAATTATAGTGATATACAAATGGTTTTGCCCCTGTGGGGGATTTTTCCTTAACTTTGTGTGTTGAATAATTCTTGCATGATTTCATATTGTTTCAATCACACCTAGTTGCATGCTTAGGGCTAATTTGGGTTAAAAATGGTATTTATTATATTATTTCTTAATTGAACGCAAGCGCCAACTCTTTCAACTCGACGGCCTCAATCCGAATCAAGATTTTATTATCTCCATCATGTGTCCCTCATCTCCCTTAACGACTTCACGTTCCATGATTTTAGGGACTTTATGCAAGTGGTACGCAAGAGAAGTCAAAACAGTGCAACAAGGCTTGATAGGGAAGTTCAAGGGCAATTTGGTAATTTTACAGCCACCGTCCGGAGGACTGTTCAACTGGAAAGTTGAAGAGCTTGCCACAACAAAGATACTGGAAGAAACGGCACCTCAATCCGAGCTACAGTGAACAAGTTGTGTCCCGTTGAAAATGGAGATATTTACATTAAAAATACTGGGAATTTTTCTAAATGTTTAGCCCCTGTACCCAGCGAGTTTCCCCGAACCCAGCCCGAACCGGTTCGGGGGGGCGAACCGATTCGTAGGGTACCCGAACCGGTTCGGGGTCCCTGTACGCTGGATAGAATTTCAGTGTTTTAAATTGGTGGAACTCTTCATTTGTTTTCCTATTTAAACCACCTTCGGGGGAGCAGTTTTGCAAGACTTTGGAAGACGTTTTTGAGAGTCCAAATACCTCTAGTCTTCATATTGTTTGAGTCCTAAGACTCATGTTTTGATTCACACAATTGCCAATCCTTTGTGAATCTTTTTGGTAACCCAAGAACACAACCTTGTGTTTGTTCAAACCTTTGTGGAGAGATCTTTGCAACCGAGGACTGCGTGTCATTGAGGAGTGCTGCGGTTCTTCCTTTGTTGATTGGACTGAGGTTCATGTGGGTTCGCTGCGTGTGGATTCATTGTTGCCGACACCGACCGACACCTGCGGGTATTCGTGTGTCACTGTATTTCATTGTAATCTGTGTAAGTTGCGATTTACTTATTATAGTGAAATAAAAGGTTTTGCCCTGCGGGTGTAGGTCTTAGCATTTATTTTCAAACTTTGTGTCGCATGCTTTATTTATGGTTTGACACACACACACGTAGTTGTTTGTTTATGGGCTGTTTCCAAATAGACTCGAATTAAATAAGGGTTACTTGGAATCTTGCGAATTTAATTTAATTTAAATCAATTATCACACACCGAACCTATTCGGTTTTTCAAAAATTATCTTAGTGATCGCCTCATCAAAAATATTCTCTTATTAGGCTACCTAGTTGATTGATTTTAAATTTAATGATGGCTGGGGTAGCACACAATTGGTAAGTGAGTGAGTCGGATGATGAAATCCCTTCTTGTGAATGACCGGGTGTAGGTCTTAGCAATTGAATTCATCACATCATTTGAAAATAAATGCGAGAATAAAATCACACAAGAGCACGTAATCACACAAAAGAATTGACACGCTAACAGGAGAGTCGCGAGGGTTTAGAAATATACCTCCCACAATTTTTACGCCGTGGGGTGCTGAAAATTTTGAGTCGACCGGGGGGAGATCACTCCTATCTCAGTCGACCCCAGGAGTCCTACCACCCAAGGTAGAGAGGCTTCTTTTCCTCGCCCTTGGACGCCCTCTCTCTACCTTGTCCGGTTTTCCTATCACGCTTTTCTTCTTTTTATTTATTATAAATTTAAATAAAAAATAAATGGTGCCTCTATGCACCGCAATACAAGCCAAGAATAAAAATCATAATACTAGCCTTCTAAAATAAAGAAAAATGGTACTAAAAAACAAAAAAGTGCGAAAAATAAATTAACTACAATATGAAATCCGCTCCAAGTGCTTCAAGCTCCCAAGAATGGAAACGGCGCCATTTGATAAATAAAAAAATTGCGTCTCTAATGTATTTTTTCGTTGTTGGAACTTCTTTTCCATCAAAATTCCCTTGAACCTACAAATAAACTCAAAATATGTATAGGGGTAAGTAAGGGAGTATCAATCCAACTCTAAGGATGAAACACAAAATATGAGAAGACAAAAGTGTAAATTCATTTGCATTTTATTATATTTTTCTATTTTTTCTTTTTCTATTTTTTTATGGATTTTTTAAGGGATTATTAATTAACTAACTATATACTAATTTTAAGGTACAAACTAAGATGTAAAAGCTAAAAAAAATGAGGTAAACAAAATTGTGCTAAAAAGCAAACTAACTAAATTGGACTCATGAGTGCTTCAAAATACATCCCATGAATGGGAGATTAGCCCTCAATAATCATCGTCCAAAAATATAAGATAAACAATTGAAAGCATGTGATGATTAAAATAAAATAATAAGAGAGGAATAGATCAAACACATTTAAGCCTTGAATTGGAATGGAATCTTCAATTACATCAACACTCTCTCAATTACAATCATTCACTAATATATTTATTGAATCTAAAATAAAAATAAAAAAAAGGATAATGGATGAATTCATAGTGGATAATTAAATAATAAAAGAGATTTGCAAAAAATGCAAATCCTAACATTATAAAATTGTACATTATAACTCATCCAAAGCAATAAATTTTTTATCATTACTTTATATTGAGATAATTGCTAAAAATGCAAAATCTCAACATAAAGGAATGGATTAGAATTTACCTCCCATAAGGGATGAATTCAACTACATCAATCTATTTTGAAATAATTGCTAAAAATGCAAAAATTCACTATAAAGGGGTGGGGTGGAATTCATCCTATAGATAAATTTCTAACAATCTAAAGTGTAGTGGTAAGTGAGGCATCAATCCACATCAAAGGAGTGAAACGAGACGAAAACACATGTAATTTATTTTTTATTATATTTTTGGACTTTTGCTTTTGCTTTTTTTTTAGCTTTTTCAATATTAAAATATTTTTTGTGGTGAGAGTGAAATAAGACTAAACTAAATCAAGGATGTAAATAACTAACTAAAAAGTAAGTGAAGAACTTAGGTAAATATAACTAAATAAAAATCTAAAATATGAGATGGGTGAGGTGATAAAAGTGAGGACTAACAAGGGATAGGATGTCACCATATATTCTAGTTAATTAAAATTAATTAATTCATTAAAATTAATTATCCCAAGTTAGTATCAAAATCACAAATCAACTCTCGTTGCAAATGTAATTTTAATAATAACATTTTAGAAAATTATATTTAACACTCCTACAACTCTGGAAATGTAGATCCAAACATCATCTAACAAATCACCCGCTAGGATTGATGGATTAAACCAGTTTAAATCATAAAAGTAAGCCTAGAGTTGAAATTAAAGGAAAAATACCACACTTGAGAAACCCCTATCTCTAGTTCGAATCTAAAATGGGTATTATAACTAGAATTTTAATTTTCTCTCGAAATCATTTATCCTCTCTCGAGGCGTAAATTAAAATGTAAGAGTGCAAAATTAATCATTAAAGGGACATGTAATTTAAATTAATTAACTAAATTAGGATTAACATCAAATAATGGGTCACCCAGCCCCTTGAAAGGGGTTTTAGCCTAACATGATATTAAAAATGATGAATAAATAATCAAAGGTATATAAAATAAAAGAGTAGAGAAAGAGAAGAAATCTTTAACAAGTCTCCATGAAATCGGCAATTTGAACTATATCTTCTTCAATACAAATCAAATCACTCACAATTGAATCTCACAAATTCTCTAAAAAAATAAAAATAGAACTATTTACAAAAAAAAATTCTCCCTAATTTATCTTCTACTCTAAACAATCTCTCTTCTTCTCCAAGTCTCTATAGATTATCTTCAAATGAGCTTTGGGGTCTTTATTTATAATGTGGCACATGGAGCTAGGGGCATAAATGGGAGGACAAGGGTGTGCATGTGGTTTGGGTGGGGTAAGGAGTGAGAGAATAAAAATTTGTTTTCGGTGAGGGTATAATAGGAAATGGGTTTAATAACGTGTGAGGGGCATTTGGGTAAAAAGGAGGACATGAGGATTTCAAACACATGGGGGTCTTGTTAGTTTTTTAGCTTTTGGAATTTGACAGAAGGTAAAAATCGTGTAAGGGCTTTGAAGAATGAATTGGGTCTTTGGTTTGAAAGTGGGTATAGGGTGGAAAAAATGGGGATCGAATTAGAGCATGTGGGAGCGCGGGTTCGAGGCACGGGTTGGACGCCTATTGGGTTGATCCGGGTTGGGGTTCTGTGTGCCCGGGTTTAGCTTGGGTCGGAGTCATAAAGCAGGTCGCGGGTTACGGAATTTGGAGGTCGGGTCGCGACTTGGTTCCGGAGGGTTTGTGATGTTGAAGGTTACGGTGTGGCAAGGATGGGTTTGAGGTTGGGACTCCGACTGGTTGGGTCGGGACTGCTGTGGTTGGCTGCGTGGATGTCGAGTTTTGAACTCGAGTTTTGGAGTTCGGTTTCAATCGGATTTGGATGGGAGATGGGTAGGTTTTGGTTTGGTGTTGGGTATGGCAGAAATTGGTTCATGGTTTAATGGAATTGGGAGGTGGTGGTGGTGTTGGTATGGTGAGAGATTGGGTCAGGATGGATTTTTTGTTAGTGGTTATGGAGGGTTTGAGGAGAGAGAAAGTGGTGGGAGGTTGAAGATGAAGTGGGGTTGTTTGTGTGTAGTGAGGTGTAGGTTTGTTAGGGTGTGAGTGTGTTGTGTGAGGTGGGGTATAGGATAATTAGTGTGTGTGTGTGTGTTTAATTTGGACCCTTAAAAAAATAAAAATAAACCTAATAAAATAAAAACAAGTAAAATAAAAATAGAAAATAAACTAAAAATAAAAATAAAAATCAACTAAAGATAAAAATCAACTAAATAAAAATAACACGACACACAATACAAACTTCAAAAACTAAACACGACTCAAATAAAAACTAATAAAATAAAATAAAACAAAACAAAACAAAAATAATAATAAACAAACTAAAAACTAAAAACAAACAAAAATAAAGGAAAACAAATACTCGACGCACTAAAATAAATATAAATCCTCTGAAAATAAATAAAATCTATTAAAACTAAAACTCAAATAATAAAAATAAAAACTACAAAATAAGTAAAAATAAAACCTAAATTCCTAAAAACATAAAATCTAGCAAAACAAAAAATAAAGAATTAAATTAAAAACTAATAAAAATAAAAAATAAGAAGAAATAGAAAATAAATTCTAGAAAATATAAATAAATCTAAAATAAATCCTAAAAATAAAAACGACTCAAACTAAAAATCTAAAAAGCACAAAATAAACACACTTGGGGTTTGGGGTAGGTTTAGGCTCTATTTAGGCTCGGGTAAGGTACGAGATTGGGGAATTAGCTCCATAAATCGCGCATTTGCCTTGAAATAAGCGTCGAACTTCCGCAAATGGCGATCAAGCCTGTACATTAACATTTACGCATATAAGACTCATTTTGTCGAGAATTGGCAATTAAAATAAGTCTATTCGGGGTATAAAATATACACTTTTGGTTGCTTATCAGTAGGTGGCTCCTGCATTTTTAAGACCAAATGGCATAACATTACGATAGTAGGTACCTCGATGAGTTAAAAAGGACATTTTTTCTCTGTTAAAGGGCTTCATCTTGATTTAGTTGTAATCGGAGTATGTGTCGATGAAAATGAAGAGTTAGTGTCCCGTCGTGGCGTCGACCAGCCCGAAAAACCATCTTTTGACCAAGATTTATTCAGGTCGGTAAACTCGAAGCATATCCTCCACTTGTCATTTTCCTTATGCACCATGACCACGTTAGCCAGCCATTCTGGGTACACGACTTCATCGATGAAGTTAGATTTTTTTAGTTTGAGAACTTCTTCCTGAACAACGAGGTTCTTGTCAACATCGAAAACCATTTATTTCTGCTTGACTGGCTTCACCCCTTGCATTACGTTCAACTCGTGGCACATTAAGTCGGGATCCATTCCTAGCATGTCCTCGTGGCTCCACGCGAACACATTCTTGCGTTATCGTATAAAGCTCAGAAGTTCTTCCCTAAAAAATGGATTTAAAGACGAACCGATTTGAATAGTTCGTTCTGGATGATTATCGTCAAGTGGGACCATCTCGATTTCTTCAGCAGGCTACCCATTGGCTAGTTTTGCTTCATCTTGAGGATCGATTATTTTAGTATGATAGGTGGTTGTCAACCTCTTTTTATCTTCCTGGTCTGTGGAAATGAAATAGCATTAACGTGCGACCCTTTGATTACCTTTTACCACACTTACTCCTAAGTGAGTCGAAAACTTCAAGCACTGGTGTAAGGTAGATGGAACGGCTTTAAACTTTTTTAGGGCGATCCTCCTAAACATCAAAGTGTAGACTGAAAGCATATTCTTATCAGGGACGAAGAACCATATTTTCTCTATTCGGCTGATCAGCCAGGTGTCGACCACAACTTCCAACTCCACCGTTCCCATGGGATACTCCCGAATGATAAGGTGTGAGTTTTATGTCCTCGAGTTTCAACTTTTTGTAACAACTGTAGAACATTACGTCTGCAGATCTTTCATTGTCCACCAGGATCTCGGCCACCGACCTTTTTGGATAACCATTATGATGACCAGCGGATCCTCATGGGGGTATAATACCCCGAACAGGTGGTCTTTTAAGAAGCCAATGATTAACTTGTCCTTATTCACCTCGGGTTTATCTGTTCTTGCTCACAAGATTGGGCCTTGTTCAAATAGGGCTTCCTTTCTGAGGGGTCTTCTCCCCCACTGGCTCCACCTCTGGCAATGAAATACAGTCAAAGAATATCATGCTTACGTTGCGTATAGGTTCTTTGGATTTTTTAAGAAGATCTGGATCTTCATCCGAGTCATTATCCCTCACCCTTTTCTTGTCAACTGTCCTCCGACAGGGCAATTTTAATCGTCTCTTGACTTAGCTTTCTTCGGTATTTGATTGGTTGTCTCCATCCACATACTTGAACAGCTTACCCCTCCTGATTAAGCCTTCGATATCGTTCTTTAGAGCTATATAATGGTTTGTATTATGACCATGGTCATTGTCGAATTCTTAATACTTGCTTCTGGCCCTCTTATTCATTGGCATTTTCAGTTTTCCCGGCCATTGGAGGTCTTTGCTTTCCCGAATTTCCTCCAGGATATGGTGGACGTTAACTATGAGGGACGTGTACTCGTCATACTTCCTCATCTTGTCGCTCTTTTTGTCCTTTTTCTCCTTCTTTCTGTTGTTCTTACTAGCCGATGGATTTGAGTCGTCAAATTCTTTGGTCGATATTACCTCTTTCGCGTTCATGATTTTCCCTACTTTGCCAGCAATTTAGTCATAGTTTTTAGTGGCTCCATGGCTAATGCCCAGAATAGCTTTCCTGGTCTCAATCAACTCATTAGAGCTGTGATGGCAGTGGCTCATTGTAATCTACCACCTCTAGTTTTTCGGTATTGAACCGGATAATATAATCGTGTGTGCTCTCATCTACCCTTGGCGAACGCCGAGCAAATGGGCAACTTGCTTCCTTGGCTTAGCGCCAAAGCAGAAATTTTTGACAAAAAGGTCGGCCAATTACTGGAAATTCTTTATCTGCCCCCTAGGCAGACTATTGTACCAGAGTTTGGTAGAGCCACTTATGGTGCCGGAGAATTCTCGGCATCTCATTTCATCCGGGATGGAATAAATATCTGCAATGGCTTGGTATTTCTCAATATGCAAAATGGGATTTTTCTTCCCATCGTATTTTGGGGTGATAATAGGCGTCTTAAATTTCACCGGAGTGGGGTATGTTGCGACAGAGAAGACAAAGGGGTATCCTTTTTTGAAATCCTACTGAAAGGGGTTCTTTGACTTGGCCATCTCTCCCAAGCGATCTTCTACGCATTGAATGGAGCCTTTCCATGGCTAGTTAACGCCTTGGGTAACGCCTTCAACTGGATTTTCTGCTCGTCCTCGACTTTTGACCGATCTTTCTTACTGGAAAGTTAGCTCAGCTTCGACCGATGCCCGGGCAGAGCGACAGGAGCCCCTAGTGGCGGACCTTCCCAATGCGCTCCCCAGGGGGTAATCATATGGGGATGCTAGTACTTACCAGCAATTATAATGTTGGCCTAGTCGATCAAACTTTACAGCATGCTGGGGTGCTCATCTAAGTATGACTAATCATCGAAGTGGTTGGGCAACTGAATGGAGGAGGTTGCCTCGGGACGGTACATCCAATCCCGTTGTGACCCGGTTCACCGGAAGGAACTAGCGTTTCCAAAGGATCCTTGGTTCAGCCTCTTAGTATTCTCCATCGCTCGCATTCGGTATTCTTGGTGTCATTCCTTGTGAGGCGGTGCAGTAATTCGCCTTTCACTGCTCGTTGATATCTTGGGTACGGGAGTCACTGTGAAATGTCGTGCGTGATATCAATTTAAATAAATTCGCAAATTCCCCATTTAAACTTATTTAACTAGAGTCAATTTTAAACCAAATTAATGTGACACCCCGACTAATTAAATACTGGGTAGCTACTCCTTCATTAAATTAAATCAAAATGCCAAGTTGGCTCAGTTAATAGCATCACTGTCGAAAACATGTTTATAATCACTAACCACCTAGTATTTAAAAGTAAGATGCCAAATTTTAAATTAAGTCTGATTAACATACAGTAAAAGGATAATGAAAGAATAACAACCATTCACCATAACGAAGCAATAGAATAACCAACAAAGTGATAATAAGTCCGGAGGAAAACTCCTCACAACAATCCCACAACTGAAATAAGTAAAACAATGTACCCTGAATTAATTACATGCCAAAAGTCTGAAATCTGAAATAGGAAATGTTTTAATAGAAATGGGCGACATGCCCTACAACTGACGAAAGCTGAATATAGAGTCAAGATAGATGAAGCGTCTACTAGCAAAGTCCTGTAACTTCCACAAACAGCTACAGCTCGTCACCTGAATGAGGATCCTAAGCATGGTGTCCTTGTGGCTGGGCACCTAAAATGGTTTTTTACAAAATAGATTTGAAAGAAAACGGGTCAGAGCCCGAAAGTGGAGAGTATTTTTAAAATAGCAAGTGCTTTAATGACATTAAAACAATGAATGCAAAATACATGTTAGGACGTGCACTCGCATGAAATACTCACCTCTCAACTAGTTGTGCACTCTTAACGAATAGCACCCATCTAAGTGATAGTTATATCTAACTAAACTGACATGAGTTCTATCCTTTCTACTCGGTTCTCATTATACATTCTAACGTCAACAATTAAGTAGAGGGCTTTACTTAAACTCAGATTCTCAATTATTAGCAATACAATTCATTACAGGTTATCCCTTTATAGTTACTCAAAGCGTTTCCGTATTTATACTCACAATACCAACATGAAAGTTCTCATTAATTTAAGTGTATATTATTCACGTCATAAATATACAATACAAGCACACCGAGACTAAGCTGCGGTGCACACATACTCTGCTATCCATCCCGGTACATCACGTACATAAGGATCACGCATTCCGAATCTCTCAGGAATCGTTCTCAAATAATAACAATCACAAACAATGGAGGCGAACACAGTCACATCACATGGGTCACGCACATACCTACGCTCCCACGATCAGCAGACTTATTAACATCCCAATAAGTCCTTCTCTGACCTATGTTCTCGAGGTACCAATCTAAATCCCCCCGTAGGCACACAAAGATTAGATGGTCCTAAGCGAACGCAAACCTCCCGTGATAGCAAGTATGGTAGGTATGTCATACACATAAGATCATATACATATACTAAGTATGCACACATCTTAGTAATCACCATAATTTATTTGTGGTACACTTCTCATTCTCTTACCGACTTATAATGTTACACAATTCACATGTTCCCGGTTAATTCAATTATTTAAGCCGATAATAATTCTCGCATCGTAATAGTCACTCACATCCTATTCCACAATTTCCATTCAATTCAAATCACACTTCTATATTTTACTCTTCAATATATCCCAAATATCCCAACTATAACAATTTATCATCAAGGGAATGTTATCTCTACAATTAAACAAGGTTACGGGATACGCGAAATCAAAACAGGCCAAAAAGCCTAAACTGTCAACTCGTTAGAAGTCTCGTTCGAACTAGGCTGTTCGAACGAGCTTTCATTCGAACGAACTGGGCATCTAACGAGATCTCGTTCGAATGAAAGGCATCGAACGAACATCCCTCTCGTTAGAAGGCAAACTGTCAACTCGTTAGAAGCTCGTTCAAACGAGCTCGTTCGAACGACCTGGGCAAGTCTTCTAACGAGAGGCCAGTTTCGAGCCCAGAATTTCCTAAATTCGATTTTCCAACTTTTCTTCACCTCTAATCTCATCTAAATGTCATTCCAACAAGGTTTCAAGGTTTCTAATCATCCCTAAACATATTAAATTCGTATTACAAGATTTATATGGGGTCTAATCATCCCAAACCACATCTAATCATCAAATCTCCCCAATTTTTCCCAATTTTCAAGAAATGAACCCTAGAAATTTAAAGTCCTCCATAGTTATGATTAAATCCATTTTTGTAATATAAAAAGTAGTAATTATCTTAGTTCAATCATCAAATAACAATTCTATATGCAATCCTACATTAAAATCTGAATTCATATCTCCAATTTCATGGGTTTTTATAGATCTCCCAAAAACAATACAATTATATAAATTTCCTACACATGGAAGAAGCATTCTTTGCAAAAACGAAATTAGACCACTTGCCTCTAATCTTTCTCTGAATTTGAGGTTGAATCTTGAAGGTTGAATTGTCCTCTCTCTCTCTCTCTGCAGAATTCTCTTCTCTTTCTCTCTCTACAACTTTCTTCTCTAAGGATGACAATGGAGGTGGAGGTTGGTTTTTGGCAAGTTTAAGGTTTCTAAACTTCTCCCGTAGCCCACTACCTAGATTGGGGTTGGAAATGGCTTAGTGGGTTAAGACTAAGTCAGATTTTTAACTCTAATTTTCGTGGGTTTTAATTCCCAAAATTCCAAAATTACCAAACTACCCTTTTACGTTGCCGGTATGGCCTAAAAATGCCCCGGGACCCAAACTAAACTCCCGGCTAGTGTTTTCTGACTATTTCGACCTTTCCGGACGCGTTGGTGCACTCAAAACGACCATACGGTTAATAGAAATAAAATTCACTGTTTAATTAAAAAATTATATTCCTGACGCGACTGTCACACGCGTCCCAACAAAATTTCCAAATTTCCGTATTTCAATCTCACGACAAATTTCATAATTCAATATTCATATATAGCCATATATACTCATTAAAATCAAATACCAACTCGCATCTCGCTAGTATTTTTATCCGGATTAATTACCAATTAATACACATTTAATTCAATTAATCCCATAAATAAATATCATAAAAATACGGGGTATTACAATTAAATCATCCCCTAAACGTGTAACTATGTTTGTGTGTCAAACCATCACAAGTAAAATTGCTAACTCATAGATTTCAAAAAAAATTCATTTCAAGCAAAACCTTTATTTCGCTATAATAATTACAATGATTATAATGAAATTCGCAATGAGTTATCCGTAGAAAACCCACATAGACCGCAACCTAGAGTCAGCAATGAATCAACCGTAGAAGATCCACATGAACACGCAGCCCGAATCAGTCCAGGAACCCTCGAGTACTCCCTATCGATACGCAGTCATCTTTAGCCCAGCACCTCAATTAATCGACAACTAGATCAGCAGTAGAGATCTTCTCTACTAGAGAAACTTCACAAAATTTTGTTCTTGGGTTCCAAAACAATTCACATAAACTATTGGGATGATTTTTTAATTGAAAACAAGATTAAAACACTCAAAATTAAGAAGACAAACGTTCCTGTGAAAGCAGTTTGCGTAACAATATATTTCCAAGTCTTCTGAACAAAAACAAAACTGGAAAAATGAATTTATATAAAATTTTAAGTCGGCACGCTCGAACGAAATCAGAGTCTCGTTCGAACTGAGACACGTGTCGTTCAAATGACACTTCGCGCGATAGCTTCCAGTCGCTCGAACGAGAGCGCTTGTCGCTCAACCCAAAAAATTAAAAATATTTTTTTCATTTCGTCAGAAAAAATTCCGCCTCAACACTTTAGAAAAATATTTTTGACGAAAAACTTAAAAATCACGCTCCAACACTTAGAAATATTTTCATTAAAGATATCCCAATACTTTTTAAGTGAACCATTAAGGACTTAAAACACAACCTTACCAAAGTTAAACTTGTGGAGGCTTGAATGTTGAAGAAAACTTGATATTCGGATCCGTCTTGACGCTTGAATGATCTTGAATAATTCTTCGATGGCTGTAGCGGTATATAACATACTCAATTGTGAATGGACAATAAAATAATGTCCTTACAGTCACATTATTTGGATTGGGTTGCACTGACCTTATCTGGAGGGTGTGTATCAACTATCTGACACTTTCCTATATCGCTTCTTTCCCTTTAGCGAGGCTCATTAGTATACTGTGTAGGTCGCCTGCCCCAATAGGGGTAGGTGGCGTCTGAACTTATGCCATACGACTTCTCTCGGAATTATTCGCCATTCCATATTGTCTATGCCAAGTATCTAAATAAGTAAGTTTGTACAGGAACTGCAATGGCTTATTACGAGGTTCCCACAGACGGCGCCAATTTGTTAACATCCAAAAGTGGAAGCAACAAATTATAATACATGAGACAATCATAGGGAAATAATAATTATAGAGAATGGCGATGAGAGACAGAGAAAACACAATTATTTTTACGTGGTTTGGCCCTTTGAGGAAACCTACATCCGCGGTATTGATGATTTGTTATTGCACTTATTAACACAGTTACAATTAGGGTTCCTGATACAACTCTTAGCTTGAGAAGATATCAGTGGGGTCCCTTTCTTTCATGGGTTAATGCCCTATTTATATGTGATTTGCCAATATTTACAAGAGGACGGGTAGATTTCCCTTATAAGTCGGGTAGTTACACTTGGAGATACAAGTTTATCATAATAAATGTGGGTGCCTTGAATTACGGATTGGCCTCGATGATAAGCGCTCGGATAACTGTGGTGTAACAAATATGTTATTATGGTCCTACGTGGTGAATAAGGTATGTCTTGAGGGTATGTGCTCACATGAATATAAATATGTCCAATCTTATTTAAATAGGTCGACCAAGAAGATTGACACTGAGACGACCTCCCTTTGGAGTAAAGCCAAGCACATTTGTTAATTATTTTGGCCATTCAGAACTCATTCTCCTTTAGGGTTATATGGGTATAACAGGGCCAAAATAGCCTCAACCCAAAAGTTCCAAAACAAGCTCCAAATGGCCTAAAACTTGGCCACCCATATATCGTCCCAATACACTAAAATTCTGTTATAATAAGCTCAAATCAGACTTTATAAACATATATCGAACCAATCCAAAACTTAAAATGTTTTACAAGTCAATCATGTTATTATGTTAATTAATTATCAGAGTTAAATTAATTAATTAATCAATATGCGTAGCTTAAGTTTAAATCTTAATTATTAATTGATTAGATTATGACTCGGTATTACAATAACCTACTTCATGATAGGTGGAGCCCAGTGCCGAGGAAATAATTCAGACAAGAAAACTACCGACACCTAGATCCTGACCATTCTATAGCCGCCCATAATACTATGTCACTTAATTATTTATTTTATTAAATTATTATGATTTCGCCAACATCAATGGCAATAAAGTTCGACCAACATGTAACTCATTTACATAATACAACATATGTAACATCTCAAAGTCACATCTCAATCTACTAAATAATATATCGAAAGTCTAACATCTCAAATCATAAAATGACAATCTGCATGTCATATGAAAATAACAACTCAATGATATCTGATAACCAATTTAACAATTTAAATAAATATTACGGGGTACAACTACACCTAACAATACTCAGAAGAACTTAAATCTGAATTTTACCTTCTGATGAACATATGTAGGCATCTTGGCCATGTCACCTTGACGATCTACCATACAATGAGGATGATCAGGCATGGAATACAACAAAGAAAATGCAACATAGTGCAATTTCACCCGCCAGTTTACTACAAGCTCAATAAGGTATTCGTAATAGACAATTTGCACTGATATCAAACGCAATTCAAACCTACAAAAGCATGAAATTCTCTAATAAAAAGACTAGAGGAAGTGATAATCGAATTTCAAACAAAATAAACTTAAAACGTAAGTGCAAACATTGTGATATCTTTATTACCATTATAAAACGGAATCTCCACTTTAATTCTCAAATACATAGAGATAGTCCACATGGCACACTTTACGTGTAGTTATCTTAGCCACCTAATTACGTCTCCTTTTATTACTTACCCAGCCCATTATTTTTCTTCCCCAAAACTCTTCATTCTCCTGCTTAATTAATAACTTGTCACGTGTCTCTCCCTCGATTGACATTCTCATTCATCATTTCTACCTGTAAAATGATTCATTATATGTTTTAGTAACCTTTTAGGTCCCTATCCCTCCCTCAGTTAATAACTTTTTGCCATCATTAATTTCTTCATACACGACAATATTTACATTTTGACCTTTCATACTTCTTTGATACAATTGAATAGAGCGTCACGTGAAAACCAAACATAACCCAAATTCTTATTTGTGAGTCTCCTCGTCCTCTCACTTTTCTCTCCCTATTCCACCTTATATCCTTATATCACTTCTTATTCATTAATTAACAAATCTCTAAAATCCAATTGGTTTATTTCTTCTCTCCAAATTGCATAGACGCATTATTATAATTTCAACGTTCTGAACGTGTTCAACCTGAGAACGTATGTGCTTGCGTTCAACTGAGCAAATTATATATTAAACACCTTTTAACCCAAACAGACCCTAAACATGCAACAATATGTGATTGAATAAGATGATAATCTAAGCAAGAACATTCAAACACATGCTTGTGAGAAAAAATCCCCCAAAGGGGCAAAAACCATTTATTTTCATTATAATATTATAGCTGTATAATTTCGGATTACAATGAAAATACAAGTGACTAAGAATTACCCTCAGGTGTCGGATTCTGTAGTCGGCGGCTAGAACTATCCATTTCCAGTAGGGCTGCAATGACGAAGAAGAAGAACGGTCTTCTCCACAAGGGTGTGAACAGCAAAAGTGCATTCCTGGGTTGCAAAGTGATTCACAAATGTTTGGCAATTTGTGTGAATCAAATACCTAGAGTCTTGATGCTCAATAGGTGAAGACTTAGAGTTTTCTGTACTCTGAAAATCGTGTGTATGAGTCTTAGAAAACCACTTCCCGTAGTGGGATTAAATAAGAAGTCTTGAGCCATAAAAATCTGAGCACGATCTGAACACGATCTGTTAAAGTTTATCCCAGGCGGATCGGTCCGGGTCTGAGGCGGATCGGTCCGGTTGACCGGATCGATTCTTTTATTCCAGGCTTCATCGGTTCGCTTGCGGTCCGGGGTATACTTGCCTTCAGCATACGGATCGGTCCGGGTCTGAGGCAGACAGGTCCGGTTAGCCGGATCGGTTCTTTTATTGCAGGCGGACCGGTCCGGTCTGTCAGACTTTGATTCCTCTTCTTCTTATGACGTTCGGATCCGTTGATGAATGTAAGAATCTTGAATTTCTTCAACGGTGTAACGGCGTGCGACATAATAAATTGTTAATGGACAAAAATGTCCTTACAAATCTCCCCCTATGTCTATGCCGGTACATACATAAAAACGAACATCCGAATTATCAAAACAACTAACAAAACACCTATACAAATTTACCCTTCCATGAACCCAAAACTAGAAAGATACAATTGAATAAGACTACAAGGTTTGCTCTTCAACTCTTTCAGGAATCTCAACACTTTTCTCATCAGGGTGTGCAATACAATGATAATCCATGTAGTACCTACACACATGAGACAAAGCAAAATACCAAGTGACACATATCGAGTTTGAAATGAGATAAACATATATACCAATTTATGAGCAAACTCAAACTTTCAAATCTCCCCCATAAATAGATAATTCATTCTCCCCCTTTTTATGATGTCCCCAAATAGACAAATGAGGGAAATAAATCAAATAAGCAAGTGCGGGGTGTCACTAGGTTAAAATCACACCAGGAATGAACACAAAGCAACCAAGACGATGATAGTGTAAATGAAGTGGTGTGATCAAATTCGATAGGAAAATCAATGCATGCAAACATGACATATGCGCACGATGAATATAGGATACTCCTAGCGAATGAACTCAAATGCGCCCTTTGGTGTAAAAGAATGACAATATAAGATATTGACTCAATCAAATCAACAAATCAAAGCTCAAAGTGATTTTCACACCAATAACGTCCAAAACGATTTTATGCTTTTTCAGGACTTTCAAGGAAGTGCAAACCCGTTTAAAGATTCTCCAACCAAACTCCCTCAGATATAATTTTGAATAGAGGCATTCTAAATTCTCAAACTTTGGAGAATTGATGGTGAAACCTAAATGGCCCCTTTTTGGCATGAATATCTTTTTTATTGCCTTTCAATTTTTTCGGGCTCTTTTAACCTCTTTGGACCCCGGTTATTAAAATTCCTCCATTTTTTAGGTCCAATTTAACGGTGGCTTTTGCGCAAAGGATAGATAATTACCTTTCCCAGCCCCTCCCCGTTATACAAAAACACACAGTCTCACCAAAATGGTTTTTACATGCATTCCAATCTTGTCAAGTTTTATCGCATATTGTACATTGTATAGACATAATTGAGATGGAAACACTCAAGCCAATATGAGATAGACAAGTGCAATAATCAAATATAGCCGTGCATGTGTGCAATAAAGGATATAGGAGTCAAACATGTAGGAATATATCACTAATTACATCGCAAAGACTCCAACCGATGTAAAGCACATAGATTAAATGATGTAGCCTCTCAAATCTCTATCAAACAGTCACATGGATAAATGGAATGAAGTTTTGACTTGGATATCTTAAATGCTCATCCATAAAAGGTGCTTAAAAATACAAAAATCTTTTTGGTCTTTTTCAAAAAATTTATCAAAATAAAATCTTTTTGTGCTTTTCTTAAAAAAAGAAAATCTTTTTGTATTTTTCAAAAGAAATATAAAAAGCAAAAAGAATTAATAAAAGCTTTACAACTAAGCAATGGTACATATAAAAACAGACTAGCAATAGGAAGCATATGATATGAACATGAAGAAGCATCATATTCTAGACATAGACCAACCCCTCAGTCAACTGTGAAAATCCCCAAAGACTTCCTAAGACTCTCAAATCTAAGGCCATCTAAAGGTTTTGTGAAAATGTCGGCTAACTGACGGTCGGTGGGAACAAAACTCAGGGATACAGTGTTCACCTCAACTAACTATCGAATAAAGTTCTCACGTATCCTGATGTGTTTTGTGCGCGAATGCTGGATGGGATTACGGGATATGTGTATCGCGCTCGTGTTATCACAAGAAATGATTATGGTGTCTTGTGAAATCCAATAATCCTCCAACATTTGCTTCATCCACAAGAGTTGTGTTCAACCCGGCGGCTATGTACTCAGCCTCCGCAGTGGACAAAGAGATGGAATTTTGCTTCTTGCTCAGCCAGTAGACAAGAGCAGAACCAAAATAGAAACACCCACCAGAAGTGCTCCTACAACCATCTACATCCCCAGCCCAATCGGCATCCGAATAGGCGGACAAACGGTCATCGGTATCAAAGGAATACCAAATACCGTATGAGAGAGTCCCACTTATGTATTTAATAATACGTTTTAGAGCAAGTAAGTGTGACTCTTTAGGAGACGCCTGATATCGCGCACAGACTCCAACACTAAAGGCGATGTCGGGATGACTGGCAGTCAAGTAGAGAAGACTACCTATCATACTCCGATATAAGGTTTGCTCTACGTCCTTGCCTGAAGTGTCCTTGCTAAGCTTGGTAGTGGTACTCATAGGTGTACGTGCATGCTTAGCGGAGTCTAAACCAAATTTCTTCACTAGGTCTCTAGCATACTTGGATTGGGAGATGAACATCCCATCCTCTAGCTGACGAACCTGGAGACCAAGGAAGAATGTAAGCTCACCAACCATGCTCATCTCAAACTCACTTTTCATCTCCTCCTCAAAGTGGTGAGCATGCTGGGAGCATGTGGATCCAAAGACTATGTCATCCACATAGACATGGGCAACCAAAATAGCACCGTCATCTCTCCTGACGAACAACGTCATATCTACTCCCCCTCTCTTAAAGCCACGAGCTAAGAGATAGGAAGTAAGCCTCTCGTACCAAGCACGGGGTGCTTGCTTCAAACCATACAAGGCTTTCCTCAGATAGTAGACGTGCTCCGGGTGCTGAGGGTCTTCAAACCCTTTTGATTGTTCCACATAAACCTCCTCCTGTAGAATGCCATTCAGAAAGGCACTCTTGACATCCATCTGATATACCTTGAAGCGCAGATGACATGCGATGGCGAGCAGAAGACTTACGGACTCAAGCCTCGCAATAGGAGCAAATGTCTCCCCAAAGTCTACACCCTTTATCTGTGTGTAACCTTGAGCGACCAACCTAGCCTTATTTCTGATTATGGTACCATTTTCATCCATTTTGTTCTTGAAAATCCACCGGGTACCTATCACATTAGTCTCACTAGGCCGAGGGACAAGTTCCCAAACATTATTCTTTTTAAACTGAAGCAACTCATCCTGCATAGCAGATATCCAGTGTTCATCCTTGAGTGCTTCTTTATGATTCTTGGGCTCGACTTTGGACGTGTAGCAAAGATGGCTAACAACATTCTCTAGCTGAGCACGAGTCTTGACCCCTAGAGTGGGATCACCAACAATGGCAGAAGGGTCATGACTCTTGCGAACCCAAGCAGGTGTGTCCCCTAGCGCAGGAGTAGGGTCCACAGAGTGTGAGAGAGGAACAGGTAAATCACTGTCAGAACAATTCTCATCCTCACACTGAAGGTTAGGATCAATAACCGTCGGAGGTTCGTCATCTTGCACGATGACGTTTATTGATTCCATAACCTTAGAGCTCTTCAGGTTAAACACCCGGTACGCTCTGCTATTCGATGAATATCCTAGAAATATTCCCTCGTCGCTCCTGGAGTCGAACTTTCCTAATCGCTCTCTATCCCGTAGGATGTAGCATTCACTCCCAAAAACACGAAAATATGCCTGGTTGGGCTTCTTGCCAGTCCACAACTCGTAAGGAGTCTGTAGTGTGTGTGGACGCAAATAAACCCTATTCACCGTGTGGCATGCAGTAGACACTGCCTCTGCCCAAAATTTCCTAGAAACTTTACGACCTAGAAGCATAGATCTAGCCATCTCTTGGATCGTTCTATTCTTTCTCTCAACAATCCCATTTTGCTGAGGAGTCCTCACAGCAGAAAACTCATGTTTGATCCCGAGGCTATCACAGTAAAGGTTTACCTTTGCTTTTGTGAATTCAGTGCCATTGTCACGACGCATCCTGTTAATAGTGACACCGTGTTGATTTTGCAGGACACGGCACTTGGTCATTAAAAATTCTACAGCATCGGATTTCTCTCTCAGAAAACCTACAATGGAGTACCTGGAGAAATCATCTACCATCATGAGGATGTACCTCTTACCACCTAGACTCTCAGTACGAGTGGGACCCATAAGATCCATGTGAATCAACTCAAAAATACGAGAAGTGGTAATGGAATGCAACTTCCTATGAGGACTACGAATTTATTTTCCCAACTGACAAGGTCCACAAACGGTCGAAGTTGACTTTCCAAGAGATGGTAAGCCACGTACTAGGTCCTTTTTAGCTAAGCGATTTAGATCTCTAACGTTCACGTGACCTAGACGTTGGTGCCACAGATCCATAGGAGTGATCGTGGCGCTGTTGCAGACAAGTGAGGACATGGGCTCAGTCCCATAGCAATTATCCTCAGTCCTCACCCCTTGCATCAAAAGTTTACCGGCTTGGTTGTAGACTTTACACGTGTCCCGGTCAAACTTTACTGCAAAGTCAGTGTCGCACAGCTGGCTAATGCTGAGAAGGTTTGCTTTCAAATCTTTGACGTACAAAATATTTTCTAGCTTAGGAAATCTAGGTAACTCGATAGTACCACGTCCTATAATGCTAGACTTGCTCCCATCTCCAAAGGTGACTCTGCCATCCTGATAATCCTCAAGAGTCATAAAAAATGAGGCATCACCTGTCATATGTCTGGAGCATCCACTATCAAAATACCACTGTGAGGTATTGTGTGCTTTGAGAGCAACATGAACAACGAAGCCCTTTTTATCTTTCTTAGGTACCCAAGCAGAGATGACCTTTTGTTTACCTTTGTTGTTGTTGATTTTAGCTGGAATGTGAGAAGCATTCACTAACGGCAAAGACATCCGTCGGAATTCTTCCATTAAACTCTGGGTCGTGGCAGCTAAGAACTCAACTCGCTCTCTCAGACTAGAAAACTCATCAGTATGACGTGGTGGAGCAATAGTACGTCGTGTCCTACCCATGCTATAGCAAGACTCCCTAAGGTGGCCTTTTCTTTCGCAATAAGTACAAAAGAACACAGTCAAAGGCGTACCTTGGTTTTCTTTTCTTGGTCGAACTTTCCTTCGAGGTTTTTGACGGTGACCATAAGGAGTTATAGTAAACTCAGGAACTGGTCCAGGTGAAATTTGGGACGTGGAGGCACCATCATATCCAATTTCTTGCCGATCACCAAAACCTAAAGCGGGGCTGAGGAGCATCTTTCCCATCTTCCCAGATTTGTCCTCGATTTGTACCTTGACTTCCCATGCTTTCTCAAGATCATGAGTCAGCTGGGCAACAAAGGCTTCAAGTTTCTTCTGAGTCTCCACGGAGGAATGGAGCTGACTCGTAAGACTAGCCACTTGTTTAGTCAAGTCCCCCTTCTCTTTCTCAAAAACACACTCTCTCTCTCTAAACAAACTCTCTTTCTCGACACAGGCAGATTCTCTCTCTCTCAGGGCGGTGAAGGTGGAGGACTCTCTTTCTCTCGCCTTTCTTAAATCTTCCTCTAAGCCGGTGATCTTAAGAACTAGCGCTTTGTTACGTTTTTTAGTTTTAAATGACTCAGAATATAACTCAGCGTAGGCGCGTTGAATATCACTCTCGTTCTCACTTGAGTCATCCTCCCCCTCACTTACATCGATCTCACTGTC
Organism: Sambucus nigra; assembly: GCA_949130495.1. Lineage (NCBI taxonomy): Eukaryota > Viridiplantae > Streptophyta > Magnoliopsida > Dipsacales > Adoxaceae > Sambucus > Sambucus nigra. The sequence goes on along the minus strand of OX422208.1, from coordinate 526,058,923 downwards.
GAGGTGTCCCTGTGAAGCATCATCCTCATCGTCGTGAAGAGAACTAGGAGCGCTCACTTGACTGGCCATGAATGCGGTGAATTTACACTCATGCGGTGACTCATCTCCTGAATCCACCGTCTCGACCTCACTGTCGTCACTAAGGGTAGCATTAAGGACAGCTTTCCCTTTCTCTCTATTCAGACGAGTGGCACACTCAAAGGCTCTATGACCCCTACCATCGCACTTAAAACATATCTCAGTTTCTTTCTTAGGAGGATTTTTGGAGTCTTTTTCATTTTTCTTTTCAAACTTATTTTTCTCAAATTTCTTTTTATCTTTAAAATTTCCATTTTTCTTAAATTTGAGAATCCTCTTGAAATTTTTTGCAAAAAGAGCCAAATCATCTAGGTCAAAATCACACTCAGAATCTGACGTGCCAGTCTCTTTCTTTCTAGACGACTCTACCATTTTTCTAGCCGACCCCTCACTCCTTCTCTCTTGGGCTTTAAGTGCAATTCCCTTATCTTTAGATTTAGCAGTTTTAGGGAACATATCAATTTCATAAGTTTGTAAATCTCCTACAAGTTCTTCCAATTTTAGCGTATTTCAATTACCCATAGAATTTAGCACAGTGACTTTAGGGATAAAACGCTTAGGTAAAGAAAGAAGAATATTTTTAACAACTCTAGCATTAGGAATATATTCACCAAGATTAAAGCTAGTATTCACAATGTCAGAAAGTCTAGCATAAAATTCATCAAAGCATTCAGATTCATGCATGGTGATGGTTTCAAATTGAGTTGTCAAATTTTGCAACTTAGATTCTTTCACAGCATTAGTTCCTTCATGGGTGAGTTGTAAAACATCCCATGCCTCTTTTGACGTGGTGCACGTCATTATACGTTTGAACTCATCAAGTGTGACAGACCCAGAAATAGCACTTAGACCCTTAGAATTAAAAGATGACCATTTAAACTCTTCATCAGTCCAAGAAGTGACAGGTTTCAAGTTGATCACATTATCAACAGTCACGGAGGGAGGAGTCCACCCTCTTTCAACTAAAATCCAAACCCTTTCATCTATGGCTTTTAAAGCCGACCTCATTCTGGCTTTCCAATAAGCATAATTTGTCCCGTCAAAAACAGGAATTTTATTATATAACTTCTCCATCTGAACACGCACTTTTTCAAAAATCAATTTTTTTAGAAAATTGATATCTTAGAAAAATTTTGCGGAAAATAGGAATACGCGATAGATTAGCTTAACCTGGTCTGATACCAATTTGAGAACGTATGTGCTTGCGTTCAACTGAGTGAATTATATATTAAACACCTTTTAACCCAAGCAGACCCTAAACATGCAACAATATGTGATTGAATAAGATGATAATCTAAGAAAGAACATTCAAACACATGCTTGTGAGGAAAAATCCCCCAAAGGGGCAAAACCATTTATTTTCATTATACTATTGTAGCTGTACAATTTCGAATTACAATGAAAATACAAGTGACTAAGAATTACCCTCAGGTGTCGGATTCTGTAGTCGGCGGCTGGAACTATACCTTTCCAGTAGGGCTGCAATGAAGAAGAAGAACGGTCTTCTCCACAAGGGTGTGAACAGCAAAAGTGCGTTCCTGGGTTACAAAGTGATTCACAAATGTTTGGAAATTTGTGTGAATCAAATACCTAGAGTCTTGATGCTCAATAGGTGAAGACTTAGAGTTTTCTGTACTCTGAAAATCGTGTGTATGAGTCTTAGAAAACCACTTCCCGTAGTGGGATTAAATAAGAAGTCTTGAGCCATAAAAATCTGAGCACGATCTGAACACGATCTGTTTAAGTTTATCCCAGGCGAATCGGTCTGGGTCTGAGGCGGATCGGTCCAGTTGACCGGATCGGTTCTTTTATTCCAGGCTTCATCGGTTCGCTTGCGGTCCGGGGTATACTGGCCTTCAGCATACGGATCAGTCCGGGTCTGAGGCGGACCGGTTCGATTAGCCGGATCGGTTCTTTTATTGCAGGCGGACCGGTCCGGTCCGTCAGACTTTGATTCCTCTTCTTCTTTTGATGTTCGGATCCGTTGATGAATGTAAGAATCTTGAATTTCTTCAACGGTGTAACGGCGTGCGACATAATAAATTGTTAATGGACAAAAATGTCCTTACACAACCATGGAGCTTTGTTATTTTTTTGGCATGTTTTTATTTATTGGTTTGTAAGTGTTTGATTTGTTCATTTAAATCCTCATATTTATTTGTTGGAGTTTCATACACTCTTAATTTCCCAATGTTAAGGTCTTTTCTCTCTACGTTTCTATAGATGTTTAACAGGAGGTATATGATTTTGATACGACGCAAATATTACGTATTTCACTCGTTAACCTACGCGTTATTAGCCCTCTCGAGTATCTTAATCCCTATACTTATGCTCGTTAACCAGACAACATCGGATTTCTATATATACATGCTTTGCAGGGTTTAATTGAGCTATTATAGGTATTTGGATGCTTAGTATGAAGTTCGAACGCTTTTAAAAAAAGTTTCGTTAAAGATTGCAGCTTCGGGGGCAATTTAGTAATTTTAGCATTCGGATTTTGATCCTGAACTCTTCACGGAAGTTGAATCCCTTTGATTTCTCTTCCCGTGGCTGCCAACGGTGCATGATTCCGATGTATAAGGAGGGAGTTGCGGCATTTTTAGAATTGTTTTTACTTCAAATTCACATTCAATGGCATTTTATTCATTTCATATTTTAGTTTTTTAGCCTAATGTCTTTTGGATTTGTAGATCTTTGATTTATATTCGTGTATCCTCTGTCCATGCCTAATTTCGAGTTATAACGAAAAAGTTACGGCATTTTCCGTAAAGTTGGACAAAGCTGCAGCAACCACACACTGTAGGTGCGAATCGATTCAGCTGAAGTACGAATCGATTCGGCTGAAAGTCCGTAAATTTCATTTTTTAAGTTGGGTTTTGGTTGGGTATATATATGTAAACATTGTATTAAGTTGGGACTTCATTTTTTTTACACTTTTAGGGTTAGAAATCAGATTTTTTTGGGAATTTTTATTAGAGCTTCCCTCTCCGCTTTTCTCTTGGGCATTTTGCCCATTAATGTAAGTTGTTTACTATTCATCATCTTCTCTACTTGTTTAGCTTAATTTCCTATATGTTCTTCCATCTCCATGCCTAGTCAACTAGTTTTAGTTGTTTGTTTGTTGTTTTAATTAGTTAATTATTGTTTAAAGTAGTTTTAATCCATGTGTAGTCCGTAGATAACAGGTTGGGATTGCATTTTCGCCATTAATGGGCGTCGAGCTCCGAAAGTTAGTTTTGGGAGAAAATTGCATTTAATTGAAACCTCGTGTATTAAAGTCGGATTATTGTGCATTTAACTTTCTTTTTCATGCAACGCTAGTGTTTATAGCGATAATCCGAATTTAAGACGCGTGTGACCATTTTTTATTAAATATTTTATCTCGCATTTTTGGGTTAAAATCCATTCATGTGTGATGTTTATAATTAACTAAAAATGCTCGGTTAAATGTTTTCGAACCAAAATTCTAATTATTAGTTGTTTAGCCCATCGCGGGTACGCAATCCCAACTCTCGTTTTATTAAATAGTGTTTAGTGTTAGCTTCTTAATTTTTCCTTTTTCACCATAACACCCTATAACCTTTTATACTTTTATTTTTGAAGTAGCAAAATAATTAAATTCTAAAAGTCAATCACTCCCTATGGATTCTCGATACCCGACTTACCGTTGTGCTTGCTTGTCAAGTGTAGTTGTAGTTTAGGTTTTTTGCATTGAGTCGCCGAACCGATAACAACAATTTGCATATTACACGACGCACGGTTCGTGCTTCATCAGATTGTTTTGGTGATGTACAGGACCTATGTGATTAAGTTATCTCTGGAAGCATTAAATGATTAAAAGATTTAAGAAGAAATGATTCTCCTTCTGATGATACTATAAAACGAAGTGGGAGCTTTAGTTACAATTTGGGCTTATTTTAATTTTACCCCTATTTTGGCAATTCTTTTTTACTTGCCTCCAATTTTTTTAAGACACGAGTTACACCCCTAATTACTATTTGATTTTTTAAATCTTTAAATGTACTTTTAGAGGGTGTAATTTGTATATTATATAGTTTTGGGGTTACCCAAAAGTGACCCTAAAATAAGGGTCAAATTGAGAATAATTTAAAATAGAATAATGATATGAGTCCCAAACATATCCCCCCAAAACCTTTCCCAATGTACATCAAGGGTTTATACTTTAGGGTGGCTCCCACATATGGTATAAGCACTTAATGAATTTTGGCGAGGTGTTGGGAATATTTTGGGACACGTAGGCATTACAAGAATGGACTCATAAAATACAAACTCGAATCAAATTCGTATTTTTTTCACTTGATACAAATATGAACTAATTAAAACACCGAGACAGGGTAAACAATATTCATGATTTTCAAACCCAATTGAAACTTAAGATGACACGAATTAACACACAATAACACGAACATGACACAACATGAACATTATCTATCATATTACAATAAACCACACAAAAATCACTACGATATATTCTAGCTTTAATCCTTTTAATAAATTTTCATGCTGGTGTTATCTACATTCTGAAACTTTTAGAGATTTAACGTGTTCTTAACATTTTTTAAGACTACATGGATTCATGAACGTCACTTATGGTGGAACTATATGAAGTGAGTTTTAAAACAAATAGGTTATTTAGTATGCTAAGAGATACTTGTTTTTTATCCTGAAGTTCCAATAGTGTTTTACTTTTCATTTTTCAGAATAAATTTACTTATTAATTTGTATTTTTGCGATCTAAAGTTACTTGTTGCCTGGACTTTAACATGTTAATATAGTCCTTTATACGTATACTCAAAAGAGAATGAAACTTGATAAATATACTTGAAACTTTAATGTTAGTTTGGAATTCTCTATATAATTTTTCCTTTTATTTTTACATAATATACAAGTCGCAGTATACCTTATTCGTGCAGGAAAGTGTGAACTTTAAGGGCTTTAGCTTGGTGAAATTGCGATGTTTTATTCCATGTTTTTTTGTATTTTTGCTGAAAAATATTAATCACACATGTAACTTTGGAATGCAACTGGACAGCACAATAATGAGGTAAGAACAAGTATATAAATACAGAAATAGATGAGGCAAAGGAAAAGGTAACATCAGAGATAAGTGGTTCGATCGGGGCCTACGTCCACTGTGTAGTGTAAATGGTGGTTTTCATAAGAATAAGGGCACTAATGGACTGTAAATACAACACTTAAGCTTTTCTCTCTCTACTTTGTATTTTGACAGAGTTTTTCTATGGTTGAGGATCATCGATCCTTTATACTAAGGTAGAAGATAACTATTTATATAGTTAGAGTGGTGTCATAAGCACACTAGGCATGCAGTAGTCATGCACAATATCCAACGCCCAATATTGTGATGCAATCTGTCCTTTGTGCATGCAAGTAATGATTAAAAGATATACTCCACATATGTGGATGATGTTGTTACAACGATTTGTCTTACGTGGGTATTGCATCCCATATGCACTCTCCCACGTATTCCCCATTCCACACGCTCTAGTAGATGTCAAGAGTTCCCTGCTGAGGTTGAAGTGTCGGCTTGGCTGAGTACGAGTGGCATTACTAAATCACGTATTGATAGTTGCCAGGTGTAGTATCGACTAACCAACATCAGTCTGAGAAGAGAGCGGGCCGACCTAGAAGGTCCCGCCCTTTATGATCCAGATGAGGTGGGTTGCTAGGAAAAATAAGATACCTGTTGTGTCGGCTTGAGGCCGAGATGAGATGCACTGGCCGAGACTGATTGTGCCCATTATTCGAGATAACTCAGATAAGGATGCTCTGTGAGGTCAGCTTCGGTCGACTCTGGCTCAGGCTGAGATGAGGCCAGTTAATGGCATATCATACATGATAAGGTTCATTTAAGGGAACATCATAACTCGCTTTTGGTTACCAAGGACCATCATAACTGATAATGGCACATCAAGGTTTTTGCGATGAGCTCAGAGTTAAGCGCCACTTCAGTTCAGTGGCGTATCCCCAAAGCAATGCCTAGGTAGAGGTCTCCAATAAAACGATGCTCAATGGCCTAAAGAAGAGGCTGAAAATCAAAAAAGGCACTGGGGTGGAGGAGCTTCCTAATGTCCTCTTAGTTTATCGCACTACACCGAGAAGGCCAACCGAGGAAACGCCCTTTGCCCTCACATACGAAATGGAAGTTGTGATTCCACTCGAAGCTATTCTTGTGACCATGAGAACACAATTTGACGATTAAGGGCTAAATTATGATGCCATTTATGTTGAACTTGACCTGGCCGACGAACGAAGAGAGATATCCATGATCAAGCTAGCCTCGTACCAGCAGCAATTGGCAAAGAAATACAACAAAGGGGTTAATCCGAGGAAGTTCCAAGTGGAATATTACGCCCTCAAAAAGGTTCTCGGCAGCACTATGGCCATAAGACGGCAAGCTAGGACTTAGCTGGGAGGGAACATTCAACGTAATCAGAGATGATCTATAGGGAGTCTATCACTTATAAACAATGGAGGATAGAGAGATACCAAGAGCATGGAATGTGGCCAACCTCAAGAAGTTCTATTTTTAATTTCGCTTTTAGCAGTTAGTTTTTGGAAATTTTCATTTTAAAACTTATGTTGCTCGCAGTTTATTATTTCAGTTATGAATAAAGTCATTTCTTCCATTCGCTCAATCTCTTAGTTATTCAATTGATGTACATTATTTCCAAAGTAACAGACTCAAGATTGGCATTAATCTTTAAAAGTGTCGATCAAGCTTTAACTTAACTAAAATGTTAATTTGGCTTATTATAATTAAAATTAAAGTCCTCAGGTCCTTATTACAGTCAACACAGGCGACCTCACAACCTGCCCAGGCAAGCTAAAGCCCTACGGGAAATCCTTAGGCAGTAAACCAACTCTGTTTGGACGGATAAAATCTTGAATGAGTGGATTGCCCATAGACCGTGTGCATTTTTTCCATTATCTCTAGGCCTAAGGGAATGTGATGACACGACCTAAAAGGTAAGATGGACAAATATAATAGATATTTCGCATAAAGGAATGGAAAAATGCATAAAAATTGGTATTAACTTGATTCTTTGGAAAATGCCCGATCACAAAAGATGACAATTACAAAATAATTACCAATAGCACAAAAATGATTACAACAGTTTATGGTCGGCTGGCCAAAAACTTTTCAATATGCTTCCTCCAACTATCGTTAGGATCAGGCCAATATTCGTCGTCTCTGTCATGACCTTCCAATTATCTCTCAGCATATGTAAGGGGAATGGAATCTAAGGGGACCAACGTCTCATCTCACCCAAAGGGAGGTCGTCGGTATGCTAGACAATCAACATGGTATATATACCAAAGCTAAGAATCCTTGGGTTCTTTAACAACCTTGAGGGAATTTAGCTAGTTGTTCTTGTAGGCCATATCTTGAAATTCTTGTAGCCTCGTAGGAGCATCTTGCCATCCTTCATCATATCCTGCCGACCAGGCAGCTCAGGGGCACATTCTGAAAAGATATATAAGCTTCTTCACATCATAGTTAAGTCCCATAACCATGATGTTGCCCCTTTGAACTTTATCTTCAGATTCCATGAGATTTTTCTTCATATCATCATTTTCGAACTCGAATAGGGCGCCGACTTCCCCCACGTCCTTTGACTCGACAAGCTGGCATTACAACTCATTTATCTCTTCCTGCATAAATGAACCAACATCCTCCAAGTCTTTAAGATCATCTTTGAGCTTGGCGACCAAGTTAGATTGGTCTTTATAAGCCTTGGTCCTCTTCTTTAAGGCATTATAGACAGTCATGAACGCTTGGCGAATATATTGCTAACATCCTGACCAAGAAATTTATTTTAATTGATAAAAAAAATGGAATCTCCTCGGTAATAGGTTACAGCAGCAAAACAAATGCTAAGATCAAGAAAATATTCAAAAAAACAACATAATATACAAGTGCAAACAGATTATGAAAAGAAAAGACTTTTTTCATTAATACATAAGCAGAATGGGTTGAACCCTTACAGTTCAACAACAAAAAAAGGGGGAGTGAAAAGTAAAAGCAAAAATTTGAAAACTAAAGGTCTTATTTCTTCACCTGCTCCTCGGCCTCAGCTTACTTCCCCTTCATCGCCACCTCCTTAGCCTGATCAGCAGGGTTACTAGTGGAGGCATCCTCATAGGCTTGTGGGGAGGTCCAAATGATGCTCATTGAAGAGTTGTGACTCATCAAGAACCTCAGCCTTCACCAGGTCTTGATCCCAACCTTTTTTAAAGTTAGCCTTTCAGATATAGGCCAGCTAGAGCTGGCGTAAGCGTAAGCCTCCTCCCTGCCCTTCGTAAAGTTGGACGAGTCCCATGGGCCGAGTTTGGGAAGTGTGAATAGTAAGTTGAACGAGTCCCATAGTCTTCAGTTGCTCATAATCTGCACCGAGCATGGCCCCTCTCAGCAGACCATGGGCCAGAGATGGATTTTAGGCCACAGACACGGCCTGAGAGGCTCTGGAAAGGGGGGAGAGGAACATCCCTTGTCTTAGAGGAAGGAGGGTCCATAGGGGTCTTTTTCCTTTTCCTTATACTTTTTCTTTTCTTTAATGACCAAACTTCGGTCATCAGCTTTAGGGGATTCAGGTCCAGTCCTGTTCTGGGACTTATCTTTGGGGAGAGGGGGGCATCATCATCATCATCTTCTATCAGAAGAAACATATTCCTTGGAGGATCCATGGAATCCTCTTTGTTTGGGAGTATGGAACTGATGTCGAGGGACTCAAATGAGGATGAAGCTTCCTCTTCAGGAATGGGAAGCTCAGGGATGTTGTCTACTAGACGAGTAGTGAAGTTGTCGATAATGTTGGTGTATTTCAAGAGGAATTAGGTTAATTGTGGATGTTCACCTTTAGGATGGTACTCTATCACCCTTCAAGCCTTCAATAAATCAGCACCATTAATGTCGTTGATGGAAGGCTCCTTGGTCTTACTTAGAGTTGCCCAAAGACACAACAAAAGGCATTATCAGCAACAGTAGAGCAAAATGATAAATAAAAAATAAGTAAGTAAGGGGAAAGAATTAACCTATTTCACCCCCTGTCTAGGTACAAAAACCCAGTGTATTCTTCACCCTCGGTAAGCGGTGGATGTTGACAATTTATAGTAATAAATCACTGATCCCAATATCCCTTATTGGAATCAGCGAGGTTCATGACCAACACTATGTTGGCCTTCATCGCCTTCAAGTAAAGAAGGTCATATGTGGTATGAGACCATATGTAGAAATACCTAATATCTAAGATACCAAGGTTGTTCCTATATAGCTCATTTATCCTCTTCACCCCCATTGATGATACGCTATGTGTTAGGGGCACACTGAGTTGGGCCTGCCCCAAAGAACTCATAAAATTCCAAGAAAGTGGAAAATTTAACCCCCTGGACCATAGAAAGAGTGTTAATACAGTCTCCCCCTTCAACGGCCATTGCATTACTGGGCATGGGGCCAAAGTCGATTATGACCCAAGAAGGAATAGAATAAGTTTTCCTAAAAGCATCTACATTTTTGCCACGAAGTTTTTTTGCCATTCTTAGAAAAAAAAATTATGACAACTGAAGAAAAAAGAGATGGGAAAGAAGAACGCTATGAAGACAAGGAAATAAAAAGAAAATGAAGAAAAAATTTAAAATTTAAATGAATCTAAATGGAATGAGCTTTGAAGTCTTTTTTGTCAACAAGAGAGAGAGAGAGAGAGAGAGAGAGAGAGAACAAATGACGGTTTGAAATGAGTGTGGAAACAAACAAATGTTTCATAAATGTGTTCAATCATAAGGAACTCTAATCGAAGAAATTTTTGGCTCTCCAATTCTCCTCGGGATGATCATACCCCTATTGTCCAAACCTATCTACAACTTTAGTCCGCCAATTCAAATTCATTAGAAATGGATCACAGGAGTGGGCCTTTGACAGGAATAAAATCTTCTGGTTCAACATTTTTTTCCAAGAATTTTAGGGGCAATTGTAGGGACCAAACCATAATTAGGCCCAACTCAAGCATGTCCGACCAATCCCAGAAGCACCTGGGGCACGCCTGTCCCAACCTACTAATGATAAGGATTTGTACAAACATTTATCACGCGGATAATTTGAAAGCAGTTAGTATTTTAATTAAGCTCACATCGATTACCTAAAATCTCGAACGAGATATTCAGGGGATCACCACACGAGCCAATAGAAACCATAGGGAGTTCCTTTAATAATTGAAACACTATAGTTTTGCAAAACTATAAATACAACCCACACCCCAGGGCCAAGGGGGAGGTAATTTTTGTACTTTAAGAAAAGGTAATAAAAATCTGGTGACCTCTCCGTGGACATAGGCAATTTGCCGAACCATGTATATTTGTGCGTTGTGTATGACAGTTGCATACTTTTCCTTTAATTTCTTTCTAGATATCATTAATTGTGGTTATTTTAACTCACATAAAGGCAATGTAAATAGAGAGGAAGAAAGATAATACATACCCGTCAAAATAAGAGGATGGGTCTCTAATGGAGTAGAAATAAATTTTGATTGATATAAAAATTGAAACTCTGGAAAACGAAACCATAAAAATAGATATAATGAGATGAATAATATTTATACAAAGAAAAATAAATAATTTCTTTACCTGAGTAGAACAAGAAAGGAGGTTTTAAACTTGTGTTGTGTTGTAATTTCTGGGATGGAGAGGGTGTGTGTGTGTGGTGTGAAGAAGAAGAGAAGAGAAGAATAGCTTAAAAAATGGGGCATTGAGTTATCTTTAATGAAAAGAAGGTTTTAAATTTAAGCTTTAGGTATTTATATATTTTTAATCTAGATTTTAAAAGTTTTGGTTTTTACCACTAAAATTTCTTAACATGTAAAAAAATTACAAAAAACATGGGGGATTGAGCCCCAACCTCCCTCCAGCCCTGGTCATGTTGTTTTAAACAACATGATATTATGCATGTTGGAAAAGTAAACACCTAAAGTTTACAAGTATTAGTCTATTACAGCTCTATACAAATCATCTCCCACTCCAAAACACTTTTAGTGGGGTGTTTTGTGATATCATAATATAGAAACTGCCATTAAAAATGTATGAAGAGCAAGAGAGGATTTGTATGTATTGGGATTAGTTACTTAGCTACTGTACCAAATTGTAGTAACTAGAAAGTATGTCCGATAAACTTTGAATAATGTTACGAGTCTTAAAAAATGTCCCAAATCATCTCCAAATGAGTTGGGATAGCATTAAATGTTATATTTGTTTTACTATAATAATGATAGGGTATAGTATTTTAATGATATGCGAACTCATTTTGGGTTACAGTTAGGATTCATAGCATTACTCATAGACTCTGGTTACAGAAACATGTGGGGAAATAAGGTCGTCCCCTAAAAAGGTTCAAGGAAAGTGAAAGCCTAAAGTCACACCTTTTGGACTGGGAGTAGTGGGGTTCACTCACTTAATATGCCTGAGTATTAACTTTATACAGGCGGCCACCGAACAAATTTACGGCATCTTACAAATTCATCAATAAATAGTTTTCATAAGGAAGGGCATCATTGACTCATAAATGTATAGGGAGAAAGATGCACGAAACAATTCTTTTTATGAAATCAAATTGCATTTTAGATGTCATTCCATTTAATAGCTTTGTTATGTAATCAAATTGATGAATAAAACTTCAGTCCCATAACCCACAAAAACCTTTAAAGCCAACCAACCTTATCAAAACCCCACCACTACCATTCTTTTAACTCAACCCTAGGGTCTGTTTGGTTTGAGTGAAATATTTTTAACCACGATGATATTTTTTCACATATTTTAAATTAATTTTTTATTAGTTTGAAATTATGAATAAGTGCACACTCTATAATCATGTAACTTTATTTCAAAATATAAACAAAATTTAAATCTTAATAGTGAAAACATAGTTTATCATTTTACTTTTTACCGCTATGAAAAATATTTTATAGTAAACCAAGGAAACTCTTAGAGTTAACACAATAGAATGAAGAAAAGCCAAAAAGTAGGTTTGATGAACAATCCTAGGGTTTTCGAATACAATACCTTTGTAGATCCGGTTGCAATCCGATGGGGAGAAAGGCATTTGGTGGTGATGTGGAGTTGCCTTCTTTTGGATTTCCATAAGATTGATAAAACATTCGAAAACTCTTGGATCTTCTAGTATATGATCCTCCCAAATCTAGATAGGTGTGTGGGCACTTTTGAAGAATTAAACTCTTGTTTTTTTATGTGATGTGGTCATCTCTCTCTAGGCACCTTCACAAAAACATGAAAAGTATTTTTTGTCACCTATCCAAACCCTAATAATGAATTATGTTGCTTATAACTCCAATTCAAATCAATATTTACTTGTTTAAGTAGTGGGTTTAGGTCAAAGTGGATTCTTGGGAGTTTGGGTTGAACTACTTGGGTATGTGGACTATACTAGGGACCCGAGACAAATAATTAAATTGGCTTCCAAATAAATATTCAAAAATCTCAAATTAAAGTTCTCGTAATTTATTTTCTTTCTTTATTTAATAAAAATTAATTCCAATAAATAATTATGACTGCACTTCAATTTAATTATCTCAGAATCACTCGGATATAAAGAGGTCTTCTTTTCAAAGTTGATTATGGTGCATAATGTGATTTTCCTTATTAAGCTTCTAATACCCACTTGATCAAATGAATTTGTCATTAATTGACTGTAACCAGCATCTAATAAATTTTTTGATTCTCATACTTAACTTATATTACTATACCACCGGATTATGAAATAATTCACTGATCAAGTTTAACTGGTGAAAATAAATCTTATAAATGTATCAAGTGGGTATCAAAATCCTAGGTATCCCCGAACGCAGATTCCTCCAAAATATGATTCCAGACCTACTCACGCAACGGTCACCCAATATAGGGAGATCAGTCGATTCAATCTAAAATTGAATCGCACTCGTAGCAATCAAAGTAACAATTAAGCAAGCATTACAATCCTCATATTTCTTAGGATTAAGAATATATGCACCCTTTGCAAATGGTGTGAGATTGACCGAGTCTAATCAAGGCAACCCTTAGACTTAAAGATCACAAGTGTCCATGTTCAATACACTCTGAAATGTACCGATCACTATCATCTTTTGAATCGTATAAGTTCTCAAACCATCATACATGTTCCCATAGTTTGAGATTAACTACTAGGATTGTATTGCAACTGTCTCGATAGGATGTCAATTCCCTAACTAGGTTGTAAACCTTTCAATAGTGCCAGAAAAGAATTCAGAATCCTATTATCAAGTCAAACCCAACTCACTAAAATTCCTAATGAGCTCCATTGACTGGCATTAATATGAAGCAATATATTTAAAACAAATATGAATAATTCTCAGAAACATGATTCTCATTTCAAAATGAATAAGGCAATCCTTTATAAATCAAAATAAAATGTCTTTACATGATTTTAAGAATAAAATCCTAATAATCTCCCAATTAGTCTTAAAGTCATATGGCCATGCACTTGACACTCAGTCCCTCTACATGACTGTCAAAAGCTCTAGTTAGTAAGCTCTTTGTAAAAGTATTCGGCAAGTTGTCTTGAGATGAAATCTTGGTCACGACGACATCGCCCTTATGCACTCTCTCCCGAATCAGGTGATAATTGCGCTCAATGTACTTTCCCTCTTATGATTTCTTAGTTCTTTCGAATTTGCAATCGCATCCTATTATCACAATAAAGTATAATATTCAACTGCACTGAAGGAACTACACCCAAGTCACTTAGGAAGTTCCAAAGCCAAATAACCTTTTTTGTTTCCTGTAAAGGGGAAACTTATTCGGCTTCCATGGTCGAATTAGCAATATGTGATTGTTTAATACCCCTCCAACTTATGTCTCCACCTCCTAGGGTAGAAACATAACCCGATGTCGATATACTAGAAACCCTATCCGAATGAATGTCTGAGTCTGTGTATCCAATGGGTAAAAGACTGTCTGTTGAATAAACCAACACATAATTTTTAGTTATTTCCAGGTACTTGAGAGTGTTCTTAATAGCAATCCATTGTTCTTCACCTGGGTTAGACTTGAATCTGCTGACCATGACAATCACATAAAAGATATATGATCTAGTACATACATGATGGTTATCCACCACCGAAGCATACTGTATCTTTTGTGTACTCTCTATTTGTGTAGGTGCCTTGGGACGCTGATCCCTAGAAAAAGAAAATCCATACCTGAAAGGGAGAAAACCCTTCTTGGAATCTTGAATACTAAACCTTATGAGCACAGTGTCTATATAAGTTGCTTGAGATAAGCCAAACATCCTATTTTTTCGATCATGCAACAGCTTGATCCTAAGGATGTGACTGGATTCCCCTAAGTCCTTTATATCAAACTGACTAGACAACCACACTCTTATACTAGATAAAACACCCACATCGTTCTCGATTAGAAGAATATCATTCACGTAAATTACTAGACTTACCACCACATTTTTGTTATGCTTTTAATAAAAACACAAGTTTCATGTACACATTGATTAAAATCAAAATATTTGATTGTTTGACCAAATCAAATGTTTTAAGACCTTGAGCCTTGATTAAGTCCATAAATAGATCTCTTAATATTGAACACCTTGATTTCTTGGCCCTTTGTTATGAATCTAATGGATTGCATCATATAGAAGCACTCGTCGAGACTATCATTCAAGAACGCAGTCTTAAAGTCCATTTTCCAAATCTCAAAATCGAGGTGAGTCGCAATGGATAAGAGAATCCGAAAAGGCTTTATCATGGATACGAGCAAAAATGTGTGACAACCCGCTCATCAAAATAAGGGGTGTCCAGCCCGATACTCCAATAATAATGGGAATCATAGATGGGCCATTCTCAGCATCACAATAATACAATAAGTATACGGGATAACCACCCTATATTTCAGAAAAACGGGTTGCCAAAAATTTAATTTTATATGTTAAGGAAAGCATTTAAACAACCCAATTTGAAAATAAAGTGGAAACCCAAAAGGACTTATATTACATCAGCATCTAATATACAATAAGGGGACCGAATATGCTGTCGGTCAATTAGTCTCTTACAACAATATTCAACAAGTTCATTAAGTTAAATAATACATTACAATAAGCAAATACAAAATCTTGGGCCATACGCCTGAGTAAATGACCCGATTATAACTAGAGTACAAAAATAAAGGCGTCTATAACAACATATCCAGTACTATCTGCAAAGTATCACGGCTCCCCAAAAACACCGGAATAGGAAAGTCAGAACGGGTGTCCTTGCGGCGGAGCACCTGAGTGAATATAAGATTCATGCACAACAAGAAATATGAACAGGTCAGGGCCCGATTTTATATGATCACCAGATGAATAAAGAGTATGACAGTTATGAATAGTTTATCATGATTGATAGTAATAAGAATCTACCTACACAATCTCAAAGCATAAACTAAGGCAATTAATTGATCATAGGTTCAATTCAGTTATGCAAGAGGATATGAATGAATATCATTAATTAAAAGCCTCCATAGTTTACACTATTTCAATTCATCGTTCCATTTCTCATTATGAAACATAATCACAGTTATATGCTCTTTATGGCATTTATCATAAATCAAGTCCAACTTGAATAAGAATAGTTATATTCATCAATATATAACGATTCTAAGACCGTCCGTTCGGGTTTTCCCACTGTGCACGCCTCTAAATGACTATCATCTTCCAGGGCCTATCAACCAAGACAACCTGGGCATCCTAACGCAACATTGGGAAGTGGCCATATGCCTGCGAGTGAGTCATAACCACACCCAAAATTACCTCACAGTCGCACAATAAATACAACATACATAATAACCAGTCATATGGTCGAGGACTATATTCACCCTGCATTCACTAGCCAGGGGACTTCACCTCATGCGCGAACTTCCCTTATGATAGCATTTAGAGAGGTGTGCTAAGTAAATTATTATTTACCATTTTCATTTCCATTTTAATAAATACATCACATTTTATCCGGAGCCATACATATTTCATGCCATCATTATAATTTCAATGATTAATGAACCTCTTATTTATACTCCAAGAAGTTATGGTGTCACTATAAACCACCAAGTCTAGCATACCTCAATTAAGCTTCTAACGTCTCCCAATATGACATTACAACTCCTAGTCTCATAATATTTAACTAAAGGAAAAGAATGCCCTAGCATCAATTTGTACACCCCCGGAATAAGCCCCATTTAAACCATTTCTAATGTAGGGTAGTTAACTAAATCATCTAGAACTCTAGGACTCTAAGTTTTCTTCGTACTAGAAGGTTCCTAAGTCCTAAACCTAAAGAAAAAGGATAAAAATTGAGTTATAAAAATAACTCAAAACAGTGAGATTCCGAATCGATTTGCCCTAGGGCCGAAACGATTCATCCCATGCAGCGAATCGATTCGCCCAAAAGCGAATCGATTCGGATGGAGAATCCAAGTTTCTGCCTTAGCCGAATCGATTCGGCCTTAACCCGAATCGATTCGGGTTTGCAAACCTGTAGGCTGACCCCTTAGCAAATCGATTCGCCCTAGGGCCGAATCGATTCGCCCCTGCAAATTGGCCAAGAATGGGCTACGGGTTATGAACCCTAGATTTCCCCCAAAACCTATTTCTCCTCCATTTTTACACACATCAACCACCATTAATCTACCCAAAACCATCCTACATGTTTATCAACCACTATAATCCACATAATCATCAATTGAAACTAGGATTAGGGCTAAAACACCACAAAATCCATAAAATCCACATTTGTTCATTTGATCCCAAAACACAACTATCAACACAATTTATTCATCTTAAATCACATATTAGCGAGTAGAAAACTTGCCTTGAGGTTGAAATCTCAGATTCTTGGAAGATGGAAGCAAGATCAAATCCCAAATCTTCAATCTCTCTCTCTTTTCTCCACAATTCTCTTCTTCTCTCTTTATCTCTAGGTTAGTAAACACGCACTTAAGAGAAATAAATGAGGTGCAAGACTTAAATCGTGCCTCTCTCCTTAATTCCCAACTTAATTGGTTAATACCACATTAAAATGACTCACAACTACACAATTAAGCTATAACCAGACAAAAGTACCCGAAACATAAAAATACAATATGGCACTTATTTTGACTATCTCGCACATTTTGGGACTAACTACGCCCTCTAAATTGGCATCCGACATTTTTATAAATCATTTCAAGTTCCGGTTTCATTTATACCATAAATGTCATTTAAATCATATGACACTATAAAACGTAGCATGATGATATTTACATACACATATAGTAAATATGCAACAATCTAGTAAATATTATCTTTCAACTCATTCAATTAATATTTACTCCATTTTCCAACATTTTATATATAATTACTTCACGCAGTAAATTAATATAAAATAAGTTCTCAAAAGCGAGGGTTGTTACAAAATGTTTTCTCATAATCTATCCCCTCTTTTTGAGTGAACCCTTTCCCAACAAATCGTTGCCTTGAAGGTTTTCACCTTCTCGTCGACTCCTCTCTTCTTCTTGTAGATCCACTTGCAGCCGATAGGTTTTATCCCATCCGTAAAGTCTACAAGTTCTCATACTTGATTCGAATACATCGAATCCATCCAGTTATTCTTAGCCTTTAGCCAAAGCTTGGCATCCTTATCTTGGAGTGCCTCGTCGTAGTTGTCGAGATTCGCTTCATATTCCCTTGGGACTTCACCAAAGTGCTCACCCAAATACACTAAAATATCAGGTAGATGCCTGATTCTCCCAGTATAAGTGACAGTGTATCCTGATCATCGGTAATACTCCCACTACCACTAGGCAGTGTACAATCGATATCAGGTAGTATTTCATCCTGTATGGGTGCTCCCGAAATAGTTAGTTGGTCTTGTCCTCTTAGCTCTTGCAAGATAATCGTGCTTTTGGTCTTGTGGTCAATCATATAATCTTCCTCTAAGTACCGATCATTCGTGCTAATAAATATTCTCCCGTCCTTAGGATCATATAATTGACCACCCTTCGTTCCTTTAGGATAACCAACAAAGAGACATACTTTCATCCTTGATTCCAACTTCCCCGGCACCTTCCGCAAAAAGAATTTTTTTATTGACATTAGAATAAAAAATAGAACTTTTCTTTTTATTCTTGTATGACAGTGTATCCTGATCATCGGTAATACTCCCACTACCACTAGGCAGTGTACAATCGATATCAGGTAGTATTTCATCCTGTATGGGTACTCCCGAAATAGTTAGTTGGTCTTGTCCTCTTAGCTCTTGCAAGATAATCGTGCTTTTGGTCTTGTGGTCAATCATATAATCTTCCTCTAAGTACCGATCATTCGTGCTAATAAATATTATCCCATCCTTAGGATCATATAATTGACCACCCTTGGTTCCTTTAGGATAACCAACAAAGAGACATACTTTCATCCTTGATTCCAACTTCCCCAGCAACTTCCGCAAAAAGAATTTTTTTATTGACATTAGAATAAAAAATAGAACTTTGCTTTTTATTCTTGTAGGAAATTATAGTGAACCCCCTAAACTATAGTTGTCTTAACATCCATCCAAAATGTAAAAACTTTAACACTTTTATATACAATAACAAGGTTTAATGAACTTTTTTTTACATTTTGAGTGGAAGACATCTATAGTTTAGGGGGTTTAGTGTAATTTTTCCTTCTTTTTTTTTACTTTCTTTTGATTACATTGCCAAACTCTCTCTCTCTCTCTCTCTCTCTCTCTCTCTCTCTCTCTCTATATATATATATATATATATATATATATATATATATATATATATATATATGTGTGTGTGTGTGTGTGTGTGTGTGTGTGTGTGTGTGTGTGTGTGTGTGTGTGTGTGTGTGAGAGAGAGAGAGAGAGAGAGAGAAAGAGGCTCTCATACATAGCAAGTATACATACTTGCTGGCGCACACCTATTTTTTTTTAATATTAAAAAAATTATTTTTGGGTTGAATTTTTTATGTGATATTTAAACATTTCAAGAGACGCATATAAAAAATCAACTCAAAATAAATTCTTTTGCTATTTTAGAAAAACCAATCAAACTTTCACAGCTTTTAAAGTGCTTTAAAAGTGTGAAAGTTTGACTGATTTTTTTAAAACAGCAAAAAAAATATTTTGAGCTGATTTTTTTTATTATTTTGGTTCCTTGAAATGTTTAAATGCTACACAAAAAATCTCAACTCAAAAATAATTTGTTTACTATGTTAAAAAAATAGTTATGTAAACTTGATATGTATAGGAGTCTGGCTCTCTCTCTCTCTCTCTCTCTCTCTCTCTCTCTCTCTCTCTCTCTCTATATATATATATATATATATATATATATATATATATATATATATATATATATATATATAATGTAGACAAATAATTAATGACATTATCTCAAGTCACATTTATGTACTAACTCTTCACTATTGAAGTACCAACTTAAAAACACATTCATGCCCCTCACTATTGACTTTCTGAATTAGAAATTAATTATTTTCAACACCCTACTTAATTTATAATTTAAATAAATGATTAAACTTCTCCATTGTGGGTGCTTTGTTAAAAATTGCCACTTGATCTTGAATTCCACCCTTTTCTAATGCGACTATTTTCATGGCCATTTATTTTATAGTGTAACGCATGCATGACATCTTCAAATCAATATAGATAAATTTTCTTATTCAGTTTTGTATATCACCTACCTTCTTTCATATTTAATTTTTGTTATCAACAATGATTCCATATTCACCCAACGTGGGTCATTAAAAATCCTTTATGAACGAAGTAAGAAAAAATGATTTTTTCTAATTTATTGCCTTGAATATGAATGCCCAAAAATTATTTCAAATCTCCATGTCGCTACTTCATAGATTTTATTTTCTTAGAAGTTTATCAAAACTTCCATCAATTGGATCAACCATTTTGGATTGTGCAAATAATCCATGTGTGGCAATTTTATTGTTCACCATTCAAGCTATTTTGGATGGGCATATGGGTTAAAATTCATTTTGATTCAAGAAAATGTAACTTGTAAGGATGGGAATGACTTTAATTTATGAACACGGTAGATTTGGATATTTTCACCGGGAAAAAATAGATTGGGCTTTTTAGGATCTACTCCTTAAACTAACAATTTTGGACTAAAAAATCGGGGCCAACAAATTCTAAACGATTAGGTCCAACATATAAATACCCCGTAATTAAAACAAAAATGTACTTTTCAGAAATCGAATCGCACTTTTCAGAAAACGAAGCGCCAAAAACCCTCTTCGATAAAAACCCTAATCGTACTGTCTGTTCGATCAAAACACCAAAACGATTCTCATCCTCAATCAAAATTTTCTCAACAACCACATATAAATACCCCTGAATTCCAATACGAACACACTTCACAGAAGTTAAAGGGATCAAACCTTAATCATTGAAATTCTACCAAGCATTTCAAATTCTCAATCAAATTCTTCCAAACACCACTAACAAGTATGGATACCTTCTCATATATATATATGTGTGTGTGTGTGTGTGTTCTTAAGTTTTGTAATATATAAATTTATAGACATTCCACATGGATTGATCAAATCACATTCTTCTTCCTCATGATACGAAAAAATACATTTGTTGCCCTGATTTTAAATGTAAAACACACTATTTGCATGATTTGAATAATGTACATGTACATCCGTGTTTTATTGCGTGTACTCTGTGGATTTTGCGTGTACTTTCAAAAAGTACACGCAAAATCCACAGAGTATACGAACATTGAAATTGAAATTGTTCAGTCCAATATGCGTGTACTTTTTTATTTTAATGATGACGAAATTTATTTTCTCCTTTGCATCAATGATAGAGTGAATAGATTATTTGGTTTTTTCTACTACTTTGAGGACATTAATTGCTCTTTTGAGGTACAAAAGCTTCAAGTAACTGAATCGAAGGCGAAGGATTTAGCAAAATGAATTGCATGTGGGGAAAAGAAACTATCTATAAATGTAATTGGGGCGTGCAGTGCAGTGACAGATCCAACAACGGGATTTCCTAATAAAACTTCTCAATGTCTTACATGTGGAGCCAAAGATATTAGAGAATATGAAGGTTACTTTGAGTTACTCTGATTTTCGTACATGAGAGAATGTGAGGGATAAATATCTTTCATACTTTCATCGCAATACTTGCAGTTCCTTGCCTGATGACATTTGGATGTTGAATCAACGTTCTTTATAAAGAGCGTTGATTCAACATCCAAACGTCGTCAGGCAAGGGACTGCAAGTATTGCGATGCAAGTATGAAAGACATTTATCCCTCTATCTGTAAAAGTAATTGGAGCGCGCAGTGAATGACAGATCTGACTTTAGGATTGCCAAATAGAGCTTCTCAGTGTCTCATATGTGGGGCCAAAGATATTAGAGAATGTGATGGTTACTTTGAGTTTTTTAGATTTTTGTACACAACAATGTCTATGTATTTTATATCAAAAGTTGTACATATTTTGAAAAAAATATGCCATGATGTATTTGTTTATCTCCTATATTAATTGTGGTCCATGCCAGCGACATTTATTTATCGTTGTATGTATTTTAAAGTGTTGTATGAAGCCAAAGATATTAGAGAATGTGATGGTTACTTTGAGTTTTTTAGATTTTTGTACACGACAAGGTATATGTATTTTATATCAAAAGTTGTATATAATTTGAATAAAATATGCCATGATGTATTTGTCTATCTCCTATATTAATTGTGGTCCGCGCCAGCGGCATTTATTTATCGTGCATGTATTTTAAAGTGTTGTATTGTTGCATGTACTTTGGCTTGCTGTATTTTTGCGTGTACTTTGGGATTTTTGCTTTGAGTTTTTTAAAGTACACATAAAATTCACAAAGTACACACATATTGAAATTGAATTTGTTCAATCCAATATGCATATATTATTATGTATTATGAGTTTACTTTTTTATATTGTTGTGTTATTGTTTAGGAATCATACCATTAAGCATGTTCAACTACAAAAATGTTGCTTGGACCTTTGAAGATCTTAACAATACAAAACCTTTCACATTGACAGTCAGTAGTACTAGTGATGATGAAATTCACTTTCTCCTTCGCATGAATGATAGAGCTAAAAGGTTAAGGATTTAGCTAAACGAATTTAGCAGTATTGCTTAAGGGGGTTTGATAATGTTGGCGCTTTTAGCATGGAGCTACTGTATCACTTCTTTTTTGAATATGTTAAGAAGAGGGAATCTTGGTTTTTGACTTGTCGAACAACCTCTGTTAGGTATTATTATGAAACAGATGATATATATTACCCCCTTTAGCATGTATTTTGTTGAGACTTGTATGAACTGTTTGTGAGAATATTGCATGTACTTTTGTTAAATATGCTTGTATTTTATTATTTTAGTCTATGTTTTATTCTAATTTGCATGTATTCTATTTTTTGTACATATCATTATAGTTTAGTAATTTAAATTTTGCTTATAGATCAATAGAATGGGGATGAAGATGAAGGCAAGAAAAGGAAAGAACCAAAAAAAGAGCATTCTGAAGATAGTTCTTCATCCAGTTCTAGTTCTAGTGATAGTATGGCATTGAAACCTACACGTGCTGCAAAGAAGAATGACCAGTATCGATCAAATATTGTTAGCTTTGTTCATGATTTTGGTCAGATTAAAGAGAAAATAAACAATAGGCATATTGAACTTCTTAAGAAGACTCCATTCTGGGAGCTTTTCAATGCCTACTAGAGAGGGGAAGTAGTAGAAGTGAACCACAAGAAGACCAATAAAAATATTTTATCAATTATCAAGCTGTACAATAAGGAAACCAAAAGTTTCGATATGAAGAGTAGGATTGAAATAATGCCAATAGATATAAGTGAAATATTTGGCATACTATTGGTTGAGGGGAGAAAATAAATAGAATTGAAAAAGAGACTGGCTATGTCTCAAAGACCTGCATTTCTTGCACGATACTTCAAAAAAAATAAGAAAGTCAGATATATTGGTGGGTTTGAAGAAATTGATCGAATTGGACACAGACGAAGGCATTGCCGATTTTGTAAAACTTGTTTGCCTCCATTTCTTGACCATGTTGTTTTTCTCCAACTCAAAATTCACACTGGCAGATTTTTTTGTAAAATACATCAACATTATTGATGAAATGAATGGCTATGATTGGGCATCTGTTGTGCATGAGTTTCTCATCAATTCACTTGACAAAACAGCAAGTTCAAAACCTAGCACAGCAAGTTGATGTGTCATTTCCCTACTAGTGAGCAAAAAAAAGTCTTAATATTTATAAATATACAAACCAATAATCATGTGTACTTTGTAAAAATCACGTGTATTATTAAAGTACACGTGATTTTTTTAAACTACACGTGATATTTAAGCCAATTCATGTGTTTACTTTATTAATATCATGTGTATTTTAAAAATACACGTGATATAACAAGTGTATTTTGAAAGTACACGTGTATTTTACAAAGTACACAGGTACTATGTTTTGTAAATATAACAAGTGTACTTTATAAAGTACACGTGTACTTTGTGAAAATCACATGTACTTTCAAAATATACTTGTTATATGTTTTGTAAATATAACAAGTGTACTTGATAAAGTACACGTGAACTTATATTGACAAAGTACACGTTTACTTTGTAAAAATCATGCGTACTTTCAAAAAACACTTATTATATTTACAAAGTACACGTTTAACTTTGCGTGTATTTTGTAAAAATCACGTGTACTTTCAATTATGAATAACTAGGTAATACAATTATTAATATCACTTTGTTTTTGGCATGATCACAGTATTGGGCATGTGAGAAATTGGATATTATTCCTCCTGTTGAAAAATTTAAAGATAAGACTCCAAAATTCCTGGGGTAAAAATTATCTTCTTTTAGAGATTGGTTTGAGGCGAACGACATCGCAACAGCAAATTTGAAGGAGGCTACAAATAAATCAGCTTGTAAGGACAGTTCTGTACAAAGGGAATCTCAGTTTGAAGTACCCAGTTACTCTTTGAATATTTCTACAGGTAGTCCTATACATGTTGATTCATCATCAAAAAAAGTTGTTGAAGATTTTAATGGCAATGAGTTTTCACCAATTTGGAATATGCCCCTTAAAAACATGGTCAGTCCAAATAAAAAGAAGGAAAATGCTCAACCAAAGAGAATTGTTAAACCAACAGATGCTGAAATGCCTGAGAAGATTAATTTGAAGGAAAAAATTGCTAGTTTGAAAAGGAAATTGTTGGAAAAAAAATAACAAACTATCTAAAGTAGCTGAAGACCTTGATTGTGCACAAAAGAAGGTAGCCTCTTTGGAGGTGGAGAGTGTCAACCTTACCATTGTGAATGTACGGTTTCAGTTAGATAGTAATGTTAAACCCCGCTTAAAATAATAACGGGTGGTCAGCCCTATACTAAAATAATCAGGAATCTCAAGTGGATCATTCTCAGCATCTACTGACGATCCTAACAATAAACATGGCTAACGACCCATTACTACAAAAAGAGGGTATCAAAAATTTTTAAAACATTTTATTAACACTTACTAAAACCCACCATGCAACAACTAACCAACAACATAACATCTAAGTATGAGATATACGCACAACACAAATGATATATAAGCGACTAATAAAGGAGTACAACACAATGTACAAAGTAAAATACCCGAATATGCTGTCGGGTCACAGACAATACAATAATCTGAGAACGAAAATATAAAAGTGCTACTCTACAACCCTTGGGTATAAACCCGATATACAAACTGAATCCTAATCTAGATACATAAAAGATAGGAATCGACTATAACAAAATGCCGCAACAGTCTGCTACTGCCACAGCTCCACGAATACTCTGGATGGAGAACATCAATGGCGTCCTTGCGGAGGAACACCTAGAATAATACAATATTTATGCACAGCAAGAGAAAATATAAACGGGTCAGAGCCCGAGGTGTGAAAACATTTTATAGCAAGTGCATTAAAATGCATAATAATTATAAATGCATTATGAAATGATTAAGGTGGAGTCGCACTCTCCATAAAATCCAACTCACCTCTCAACTAAAGCGCGCAAGTAAACATATGCACATGATCTCCAAATAAATGCCCGAATCTATCTAGGCAAGGTAATCTAACTTAAACCCAATTGATACTCTTCTATTTTCCATTTAACACATAATCCTCCAATATCTAATATTATTGATCTCAATTATTTGTTCACTTACTTAACATATAAAATTTACATAAACATTTCTTACTAGAATTTCTCATATTCTAGTTATTCCACCAATATATATATATATATATATATATGGGTTATTAGCATCCAAGTGCTAAGGACTAAATTTCTCCTAATTCTCAATACTGCACTGAGTTTCGTGCGTGGGACGTCTCGCAAGCGAAATCCAAACAAGGAACCCCCCCGATACACTACTCCTGGAAGTATTGATTATCAAGATTCATTATGCCCTCAATGCATGATGCGTATAAACCAAATTCTCTTTTTATTTTATAAAAAATTAATCAATTAAATAATTATTCTCAATTCTCAAAAGTGCACGGAGTTTCGTGCGTGGGACGTCTCGCAAGCGAAATCCAAATAAGGAACCCCCCAATACACTACTCCTTGGCACTGTCGATCGTCGAGATACATACTATTTATATAAATATGAGCACTAAGGACTAACTTCTCCTCACTCCCAACATTGCACTGCGTTTTGTGCGTGGGACATCTCGCAAGCGAAATCCAAACAAGGAACCCCCCCGATACACTACTCCTTGGCAATGTTGGTCGTTGAGGTCCATTATGCCCTCTATACCCAAAGTACTAAGCACACCAGTATAATCATAACCATCCCAACGAGCTATAACTCAAGGACGCAAGTTCTCAATGCTATCATCTTCCAGGAATTACTCATTTTATCCCAGGTTACCATATATCGGACTATTATCACACCGCCATGGTAAAACAACCAATCAAAACGTACGAGAAACGGCTATAATTCCTCCCCGGTAATGAGACGAAACATACCCACCACGTCTCACCCCTAATAAAAATCATACAATAATAAATGGACGCTATGGCCTGGGGAATATCCACACTCTGCTCCTCGAGCCAGGGTGCTCACCCTCATCGCGCAACTTCCCAATGATAGCAAGAAGGGGTTATGCTTCACTTACATATATATCATTCACATAATATATACATACATCATCACATCATATAAATATATACCATCACATAAGGTATATATATCACACTATTTACATACTCTTATTACGCTCTTAGGCGTAAATGAAATAATATCATTATTTAGTATATTTTACTCTCGATATACTACTCGTCAATAACTCACATAACTTCCCCACTTAGCATACACTATACTATTTCTCACTTGAAGTTCACACCTCACTTCTATTTATTTGTATCGTCTCTCAATTCAATTTACTTTGAGGATATTCTCTATATCCTAATGCACCTCGATTAGCATTTCTCATTTATGTGAAACATCTCCCAAGTTAATTATCGTTAAGGATATTTTCTATATCCGTATGCACATCAATCATCATTTATTATTCTCAATCCATAATATGGTTCAATTGATCATATAAACCTTTAAAGTTATCCCCTTTTGGGATTTGATTCTAAAATTCAATATCACTAAGCCCATTCTCACTCTTTCATATAATTCCATAATTATCTCCAAATATAACTCTCAATGGTAGTGGGCTTCCCCACTAGTCGGTATAATACTCTCCAATCTGTATTCTCTCGAACTACATCAATATGACTCCAATAGTTTCTTATAAAGAAAGCTCCCTAATAGTCTCCAAAACACACTCCTCATAATCCATATAGAGATTCCCAATCGATAACCTCAAATGAAATGGGATGAAACTCATCCTAGAAAAACATCCCCAAAACTGCCTTGTTTTCGAATCGATTCGGGCCCAATCCGAATCGATTCGGCCTCCAAGGCGAATCGATTCGGGTCCAAAGACCTGGGCTTCTGTCTCAGGCCGAATCGATTCGGGTTGGGGCCGAATCAATTCGTTCACTTAGACCTGTCAATATGGAACATTCTGAATCGATTTGGGTTGGGGTCGAATCGATTCGGGTTGGGGCCGAATCGATTCGGGTTAGGGCCGAATCGATTCGGCTTGTTCAAGGGTGACGGAAATGGCTATTTTCATCAAAGCCAAAAATCCCCAAAAATCATTTTTATCATCTTCTCTTCACTTCTCTTCAACCCAAACATTTATATATCATTAAAACTCATTAATTAACACACCTCAACTAATTTTTAACCTCAAATCCATTATATACACAACAAATCTAAGAGTTTACCCAAAATCTAAGTTTTTGCATTTTCTCCCAAAATTCAGAATTTAAATCCACAAATCATGAAATAAATGATACAGAATAATTATTTAGCAAGTTTAATCACTTGCCTCAAGTTCGTAGAGTCTGAATCCTCCTCAAAGTCACGGATTGGCCGGAATCTCCCAACTTTTCTCTTCTTTTCTCTTCTTTTCTTCTTCTCTCTATTTCTTTCTTTCTTTATTTTTCACTCTAAGGAGAATTGTTTCTCCCGTAGGTTTAATAAGCCTTGTCTCCCAAGTTACACAACTTTAAATGATAATACACACTTTAAATGACTCGGTAACTTTAATTCGAGCCAAACGAACTTAAAATATTTTGGAACCCAAATAGACCCCAAGTACAGTCATTTTGACTTTCTCGACACTTCCGGAAACAACTACACCCTCAGAATCGTCATATGAAACACGTTCTAACATCTTTAAATTTTGACCTCAAATGCCAATTTAATTATTCTCCAATAAAAATAATATTTATTTCTCCCAAAAATGAATAAATTATTGTCCCAAAAATCTTGGGTTGTTACAAGTAATTCACTTTTGAAAGCTCATAAAGAAATAAAGAAGTTGAAGGTGGAGAATTCCAACCTTTTGAAAGAAAAAGAGTTAATAAATAAGTTGGAGGTGGAAAATGCCCAACTTGTCTTGTTAAACAATTCTTTGAAAGAAAAGCTTGATCAAGCCATGATGAATGACTCAGATAGAATTAAACAACTGGATGAGTTATTGAGAAAACGGACTGAAGCATTCAGAATTTTGGAACAAAAAAATATATTTTTGTCTGACACTAATGAAAATCTCAAAAAAAATATGAAGATGTGGTACAAAAATTGAGAGAGGGAGATGTAGAAAAGGGGACATTATTTATGGATCTTAATCAGTCAGAATTTAAAAGAGCTGAACAAGTACTTTTTATTAAAATACAGTTGTACCATTTTTCTATAAAGTACAAGCAGTAATTTTATAAACAAAGTACACGCATATCACATGTACTTTATGAACAAAGCACACGTGTACTTTTGGGTGATATGCGTGTAATTTGTTTATAAAATACGCAAAAGTGCACGTGGAATTATTTTTACATTTACTTGTATATTGAGAATTTTCACATGTACTTTGGTCTTCTTTTCAAATAATGAATGTACACGTTTAGTTTTGTTTATTATCATTAAGGTTTATTGCATGTTTAATATTTAAACATGATGTTTTCTTTGCACCAGGAAGCAGAAAATAATAATCTCAAGAAAAAGATAGAAGATTTTCCATCCTCATTATCTAAAAAAGATGAAGAAATAAATTCAATTCAGAACTCAATGGTTTTAAGAATCCAGGAAAGAGTTGACAAGAAGCCCAAGATTGATGAATAATTTGTATATTCACATCCTATTCATGCTATGCCAAAAGGAGATGAACACAATAAGGCTTATATTGTCACATTTAAAAGAAAAAAGGGCAGAACAATAAAGGCCAGAATAAAAAGGGCAGAACAAATGCAACACATGAAATGGACCTGAAAATCTACAAGTGTTCAAAATACCTTAAAGAAGATGCCCAGAATAAATTGAAACAATATTTAATGGAGGAGAAGGAAACAGGGTAAATCTCCTAATTGTTTATTTTTGTATTGAACTTTATGTATGTACTTTATAAAGTACACGTGTACTTTATAAAGTACATGCATCTCTTTTTAAAGTACACACATTTTTGCATCTAACTTTATGCGTGTACTTTATAAAGTACACGCATATTCATAAAGTACACGCATTTTTGTATCTAACTTTATGCGTATACTTTATTAAGTACAACCATTTCAAAAAGTACACGCTTATTCTTATGAAGTACACACATTTTTGTATTGAACTTTATGCGTGTACTTAATAGAGTACACGTATAAAGATAAAATACACGCATATTATTATATGATCATAGATTATATACATGTTTCAATTATTCTTCTAACGTTATTTTCTGTATTGAAATTCAGCAATTGTCTCTTTATGATGGAGCATGCATTCATTTGCGGGGACAATATTAAGGAATTGCTGAAAGGTGAAGAAATATCGAACCAGATAATTCAATGCTTCTCCCGTTTATTGGAGACAAAAATGAAGAAAAATGGGCTTCGACCTATGCACTCTTTTAACTTATATGCTTGGGTAAGGAAAATAAAACCTAAAGTATTGCCCATCATTTTAAAATATATATTATCATAATTATCTTACTAACAAATGTATTACTTTTAACAGGAGTCTGTTCGAAAAAATGATCATGAAATGCAAAAAGAACACAGAGAAAAATATATTATATAATTTTTTGGAATTTCTGATATTCTTTTCATTCCCATAAGACATTCAATTGGGCAGATGATGCAGGCCACTTTACATTATTAGTTATCTACAAAAAAATAAATAAAGTTGTCCATATGGACTCTCTCCTCCCATTGAAAATAAATCCATCCTCATTATGCTACAATAAGGTCAATAAAATTGTTACACCCTAAACTTATTTACATTACATTCCCTTTTATATTTTATATACTCATGGTCTTTCCTCTTAACAATTTTTTGTTTTCAAAGAAACGTTGTATATATTGAAGACCGAAGCAGCACTAATAAGTCAAAAAGGTACAATAACAAGATCCTTTGAAGGGACGAAATTCGAAGATGCACTATCCAATGAAGAAAAAACAATAACAGACCTTGAGTCATGACGTAAATTTTGAACTACTCCAAGATAATGAATGCGCGAGAAAAAATAATGGGTGAGATCAAATAATCTTGAATAAGTTACATTTCAACAAATTTCATTTGAATTATGCTAACTCATTTATTTGTTTTATTTTAATTGCAGTGTTGTCTGTGGGGTGTATTATATATACTACATGGAACAAATTGTCAGAGGAAATACTCACAAAATATCATTTGAAGATGATGAAATTCTCCAACAAAGAGCATATATAGCTAATGAATTTTTATTCCATGGTTGTTAATAGGAGGAAATTGTAAACTTTATTTTTGTATTTATATTTTTTTATTCAATGTAGTTCCATATAATTTCTAGTATATTAAGTGTAAACAGGATGTCACTTGTACATAGTAATGCATGCGTGTACTTTACAACAAATCCAAAAGTACACGCATGACATCATAGAGTACACGTGAATATATGTATGTACTTTGGGAATTACGCGTGTACTTTGAGGTCTGCTTCTTTATTTACATTAGAATCCCAAAGTATACGTAATATATAAAATAAGACACGTGAATTTATAATGACATATATCAGTACACAGGTTCTATGATGAACTCTGAAAATGGTGCCGTTGGCACAGACCAATAAACACAGGCTATACAAGAGAATAAATATATTTGTAGTGATAGGTTACACAAATCTAAATTATAAGAATATTATGATTATTTCATTTGACAATAACAAAGAAAAAATCACAAAGTACACGCAATGAGGCCAAATATTATGCGTGTACTTTACAACATAACACTTTGTATTAAGTTTTTTTTTGAAATTTTTTCATAACAAATGATTTTAATTTTTTTCTGTATATATATATTTTTTTATTCAATGTAGTTCCACATAATTTCTAGTAAAAGAATTGAGTCCCTGGAGAGAACCATTCAACACGTAGGAATAAAACTACAGTATATACTTATTCAACGGGACACAATAACCAAAAATAATTTATTAAGCTCAACTACTTACTATCCCAACTACTTCAGGTCAAAGAAATAAGTAACTTCATTTTTTCCTATAAAAGAGTAATATTTGTTCCTTTCTTAACCATTACATCTAGGGTAAAGATTACATAATGAGTATTCCAGCAGAAAAGTTATGAGCTACTCTTGAGAAAGATGAAAGAAATAAAAAAATAAGGGAAATTGAGGAAAACCTTTTCTCATATGAAACTGCCATTGAGCAGTTTTAAACATATGTGAGGGAGGGCTACTCTGGACTTCCACCCAATCTCATAGATTTATTTAATGTGGATGAGGACCCTCCTCAATCACATGAAGACCTCATATCTTTCTATAGACAAGAATTTCCCTTGAAAATTGCCAAGCTGAAGGAGAAGAAGGCGCACCATAAAGACCTTGTAGTTGTCATAGAAGAAGAAATTCGAGTATGGTCAAATTTAATTGACTCTCTTCCTGACACCATAGATGCCTTTATTAACTTTTCCTAATAGAAGCCTTCTTTAGTTTTTTCAGCTTTTGTTATGTGAAAAAATTGTACTTCATTTTTTTGTTTTAATAAAAAATTTATTTCTTTCATGCATGTATTGTCCCCTATATCATACACCAAATAAAGTAAAGTACACATGAACATTAGAAAAAATGATCACGTGTATTTTACTAAAAAAAGAACAACCTACATTGTATTGTCAAAATGTAAACATTAATATCATTTATTGTAAAAAAAAATGGTATGTCAAAATATGATTGTATTGTCAAAATATGCCAAAATACGATTCTATCTATTCTAAATTATAATACGCGCAAGTTTTTATAAAGTACACGCACAATGTATTGTCCCAAGCCATTATATAAATGCGTGTACTTTATATATTACATGTGTACTTTATAAAGTACACGCATAATATATAAAGTACACGCATATTGAAATACTCGTATAATAATGCCACTGGCGCGAACCATAATACACATAGGAATTTAAGAATATGAGTGACCTAAGTGTATTTTATAAAGTACAAGCACATTGTAATGTCCAAAACCATTTTCCAAGTAGTAAATACATTTATATACGTCTACTTTATAAAATTACATGTAGAATACATAAAGTACATGTATATTGAATTAGATTTTGGTCATATCAATATGCGTGTACTTTATAAAAACATGTGTGTACTCTATGTAGATTCCATTCCAAAATAAATAATACAGAAATGAACACTCAACAATAAAATTACAATAATTTATTCAAATGTGAATGTTCATTGGTTTTATTTAAAACTAATGTTACAATGAATGAATTGAACAATATTAAGAGGAACCAAATTGGTTCTTTACACGTGGAGATGTAATGACCTGTTTTATTACACCTAGAGCAAGTTACTTCTCTTATTATGACGACTCAACAGATTTTATTCTCTTATTTCTTGGCCTCCCTGTCGGTCTCTTTGTTAAGGGAGGAAGGGTTGTTGGATTTTCAGGTAATTGAATCTTTAGGGACATCAAATCAGGAAGAAGAATTATAGGTGATGAGTATGATTTATTGTAGAAAAAAACCTTATAATAATCCTCAATATGATCATAAATACTTCCACCTATCTTCCTTACGACAGAAACAGCATGAGAACATGGAAAACATCGTAGTTGCCAACTCTTACAAGAGCAAATTCCTTTTTCTAAGTTGACTGTGGCCCGCACATTTTCATGAACCTCGAATACATGTGTACTCAAGCGACTAATATTCCAATGTCTCCCTTTATTCCAATTTTCATTCAGTAATTTATCAAAGTGAGGATGCAACTCCTTTGACCATATTTCAGATTCAACAAGTTTGATTGCATTGAAATTCATAATTTTGATCCTCATTTTATCCATCATATTAATTATCAGTAAATATCTTTCCTCTAGGATCCAAGAGTTGAATGATTCTTCAACACTTGATGCCATGACACCATAATGCTTACCGATGAAATATGCACAAGACCAAGTCTCCTGAGGTAAATTGTCAAGAAAATCAGCGACACCAACTCCACCTTCCTTCTTCAGGGCATCAATGTTCTTTTGAAATTCATCAACGGTTTCAGCATATGCACAACGCATGAAATCTTGAACGAGCTTCTTTTGAAAGTTCGCAGTACCCCATATTTTCTTCTTTATATTTTCCTGTAAATGATGTATACAGTAGCAATGTGCAGACATTGGAAAAACCTTAAACACACCTTCAATAAGACCATTGTTTCGATTAGATATGAATCTGATGTTCCGATCTTGATGTGCTATTGCATCACACAAATTAATAAGAAGACACATCCAATTATCCTCTGTCTATGAATAAAAAACTATATATGCAAGAGGATAAAGGCATGAAATTATAACGACATATATCAGTACACACAGATTCTATGATGAACTCTGAAAATGGTGCCGCTGGCAAGGACCAATAAACACGTAGGCTATATAAAAGAATAAATATATTTGTAGTGATAGGTTACACAAATCTAAATTATAAACATATTATGATTGTTTCACTTTACAATAACAAAGAAAGAATCACAAAGTAAACGCAAAACATGACAATGTAAACATTAAGTGTAAACAGGATGTCACGTGTACATAGTAATGAATGCGTGTACTTTACAATAAATCCAAAAGTACGCGTATGAAGTCACAGAGTACACGTGAATATATGCGTGTACTTTGGGAATTACGCGTGTACTTTGAGGTATGTTTCTTTATTTGCATTAGAATCCCAAAGTACACACAATAGATAAAATAGTACACGTGAATTTATAATGACATATATCAGTACACAGATTCTATGATGAACTCTGAAAATGGTGTCGTTGGCGCGGATCAATAAACACGTAGCCTATACAAGAGAATAAATATATTTGTAGTGATAGGTTACACAAATCTAAATTATAAACATATTATGATTGTTTCACTTGACAATAACAAAGAAAAAATCACAAAGTACACGCAAAACATTACAATGTAAACATTAAGTGTAAATAGAATGTCACGTGTACATAGTAATGAAATGCATGTACTTTACAAGAAATCCAAAAGTACACGCATGACATCACAGAGTACATGTGACATAGAATATAAATTCACGTGTATTGTTTTATCTATTGTGTGTACTTTGGGATTCTAATGCAAATAAAGAAACAGACCTCAAAGTACACGAGTAATTCCCAAAGTACACGCATATATTCACGTGTACTCTGTGATGTCATGCGTGTACTATATTTTATGTTAAAAGAACATACAAAGGATTACAAAATAAAGGCATAATATTGTCAAGTAAATTTCAATGCTTAACATTTACCACTGTTCCCATTCCTTGCAGTTGCCGAGAACTCTTCAAAAAGGCACCATCACCAAATAAAACAGGCCTGCAGTACTAAAATCCATTAATGGAACCTGCAAACATTACAAAAATTCTTTTGAATAATTTGCTCTCTGATTCGATGTCAAGAATTCAATGTGATCCTGGATTATAATGAAATAGAAGTAACCTATAATCATTGATTATTGCATACGAAACTTTCTCATCACCATGCAACTCAGCAGCAGCCATCTCTTTGCCACACCATGCATGATGATAACCTATATCAAGACCGTGGTTCTTCTTCATATCTCTAACTACATCAATTGATCTCGGCAATGGTTTATCCCTTAACTCATCAGCAAGCAATGTAGAAACCAATTTGGAGTCCATCATTTTGCTTAATGAACTATGATATACACCCCTACAAGTATGCTCATTGTTCAGACTTCTTATATAAAAGTACCCATTTAATGTTGATAATGAATCATGAACTCTCCATATGAAATTCTCAGTATTCCTTTTAGAACACTCTGTTTTCACTCGAGTTTTATCATTCTTCAAATATATATACTTGAAACCAACCTCAACAGCATACTTTCTCAACTTATCATGAAACTCAACCACACCTCCTTTGAAACACTGCTCTTCATGACTAATATATGTATTCCAATCATTGGAGAGATAAATTTTTGATGTACTCGGCTCCACACCTCCAATATAAACATCATTTTCAACACCACTACTAATATCAATTGCATTGGATGATGATATATAGTCTACCCTTTCTTTACTTGTACCACTGCATTCAACCCTCTCACAACTTGTATAACTATGGTCAACCCAATCACATATTCTATACGTGCATTCGACCTGTTCATGAATTGTACTAGTGCCAAAAGCTGCTGAGTCAAAGACATATATCCAAATAAAATCAGCATTGAGAATCACTTGAGACCGCAACATACAGCGAACATCTTTATCACAAAGCAACATGAATCGACTTTCATCACCAAAGCCGTATTTCAATTAAAAAGATCCAGCTTTCAAATCCATAAACCTACTACTTAACTCATTGCATATGAAATCTAATGAGTTGTCTTCAAAAATTTCAATGCAAGCCATATTATCCAAATAACAACACCTAGCAATCCGACAACTTTCCATTATATCCTGCATTATATTAAAATAGAAAAATAGTTTTGTTAAAGTTCAATTTTAATTAATGTCGGTGGCATGAACCAACAAATACATGGCCAACAAAGACATGACTCAACACTAACAAATTAAATGCACATCAACATTATGAAGAATTAATATCAAAAAACCAAATGAAAATTATTCAATAGAAAATCATGTGTACATTAGATCAAATTGAGTGTACTTAACTTCTATTTTCTGCTCAAGTATATACAAAGTATTTTACTATTATAAAACATCAAAATTGGTTAATGTCGCTAGCGCGGACCAACAAACACATGACAACTCTATTATGTAATGAGTCAAAAGTAACAAAGTAAATACACATTAACATTATTCCAAATTAATGTCAAAAGAAAAAATCAAAAATAATCAAGTCCCAAATTCACGTGTACTTTACATTAAATTGCGTGTACTTTACTGCAATGATCATTTGAGGTATATACATAAACAACTTGTATATATATAAAGTACACATACACATGAACATACATAAAAATATATAAATACACAATCTGTTACGAAATCAAAACACAAGTCAATATATATTCATATAAAATTAAAATACAACTATAAAAACACAACCAAATCATTCATTCAATGTTCGAGTTAATTCATCACATGATTTACACAATTACAGTGATTTGATTAAACGAAATAAATACATCAAGCTATTATAATTGATCAAAATGCAAACATTTCTTCATAACAAGTATAAACTTACAAATAATCGAATAAATGCAAAGGAAAATCTAGGTTAAGCAAAGCGCAAAGGATTGATTTCTTCAGATAAATAGATAACTTTTTCTTTGACAGAACAAAGCTTGTTGAATAGAAATGAAAAGAAATCATAAGATCCTAAGTTAATGGAGAGAATGAACCTGTTTGACAGAAGCGAAAAGAAGAAAGAGAAGGACGTGCTTATTGAAAATGTTGCCAATCGTTGATTAGGTCAATGATAACAAAATGAATGACATGTCGGAAAAGGTATTTATATGGACCTAATCGTTTAAAAAAATGGCCCAATTAAAACGTCCAAAATATCCGGTCAAGGGACTAGACCGTAAAAACCTAAAACAGATTTGGCTAGGGGTGTGCATTTTGGTTCGAAACCAACCTATTTGAAGACAACCAAATCCAATCTAAGTCAATTTTTTAATTTTAAAATCTAATCCAATCCAAACTAAAGTGAGAACTCAATCCGATGATTAGATTGGATCAGTTTTTATAATAGATTTCAATTCCTCTAACTTTATCCCATATTTAATTATAATTGGATTGGCTTTGGATTTAATCCTATACAATATATTAAATCTAATCCATCAAATTTAAAGTATAGTATTAATTACACTTTTTTCTCCTGAACTTAACCTCGTTTTTCACTTTACCACCGAACTTTTATTTTTGATATTTAATTCCTGAACTTTCTAAATGACTACAAGTAACCTCTACTCTTAACACCTTTAATTTTTAAGGGAAAAGTGAGTCATATAAATGGCATGTGAATTTTGAAGGGGTATTTTGGTATTTTAACCTTATGTGTTTAAAAAGACAAAAACCCATATAAATCATTCTCCTCTCTTTCACTCACTCTCTCTCTTATGAAACTCATAGAAGCCATGACTACCTTCACCCCACCTCATACATCACCCCTCATTCTCCTTTCTCTTGTCTCTCGTCTCTCGCTTCCTCTATCGTCTCTCTTCACGTACGCACACGAAAAACACACAGATCTACATGTACACAAATGGGTATTGAAGATAGATATGTTTGTTTTGGATTTTTATATTTATTGGGTTTGATGAGAAGGAAAATGGGTATATTGAAGATAGGACTTTTTATCACTGTTCTAAAAAATCCGCATAGGCTTTAGGCTCGAGGCTTGGGAGAAACGTCCCGCCTTAAGTTTTTTACGCCTTATTCTTGGTAAAACCCTTAATGCGCACTTTTTTTCTAAAAACAACGATGCTTTAGTGAAACGATATCGCCTTTTAAATAATTTTTTTACAAACCGGACCATTATCTCATCCAAAATAATCAAATAGTATTTTAATTTGCAAATATCCAGACATATTTTTATGATATGTACAATTTTAGTATTTTAATAGCCTAGTTATGGTTAAAAAATATTAAAATATATTAAGAAGGCCTAAACGCCTTTTCACGCATTTTTACGCCTAAGGTCTCCCTATGCTTCTAAGGGGCTCCACACCCCACGTTTTTTAGAACCTTGCTTTTTATAAATGAATGGAATGGATATTGTGGAAAGGAAAGGAGTGGTGTTGAAAGGGAATGGGTATTGAAGCTGCGACTTTTTTGTGTGAATTTTTTGTTGAATGTTATTTTTGGCTAAAAATATGTTTTTATTTGCTCGAATTATTTTTTTTTGACAGGAAAATTATTTTTTCTTGATTTTTTTCTGTGGAAAACTTGTTTGAAATAAGTTTTTTTGTTTGAAATCAATTTTTCTTAATTTTTACTGGATTTTTTTTTCCTGAAAATAATTTTTTTAACTGAAATTAGTTTTTTATGCTGAAAATCGGTTTTTTTATGTTGG
Organism: Sambucus nigra; assembly: GCA_949130495.1. NCBI lineage: Eukaryota > Viridiplantae > Streptophyta > Magnoliopsida > Dipsacales > Adoxaceae > Sambucus > Sambucus nigra. The sequence goes on along the minus strand of OX422208.1, from coordinate 526,020,575 downwards.
AAATCATTTTTTTCCAATAAAACAGTTTTATTTGCTAGAAATCAATTTGCTTTTGTTTGAAATCATTTTTTTTTTGTAGAAAACAGTTTTTTTTCTCATTGAAATAATTTTTTTATGCTGGAAGTCAATTTTTTTTTGTTGAAATTCATTTTTTTGCTAGAAAATAATTTTTCTTTTCTTTTTTTTCTGGAAATATTCTTTTTTATGCGCTGGAAATCAATCTATTATTTGTTTTAAAGGTTTTTTTTATTAATAGCTGAATTTAAAAAAAAATCAAATATTTTCAAATTGTTAGAAGCTTTTTTTATTATTATTTTTTCAAGCTTTACTATAATTTTAAATGTTTTTCTATTATGTTCGGATTTATTTGAGTTTTTTCAATATTTTCATACTTTGTAAATGTTTTCCCTATTATTTTCAGAGTTTTAAAAGTTCTTCTATTACTTCAGATTTTTTAGAGTTTATTTCTATATTGTTTGTATGCTTTAAAGTTTTTGTATAAATTTTGAAATGTTTTTTCTGTTATTTCCATATTTCATTGAAAAATAATAATATTTCTTAGATTTTTAAATATTTTATGTAATTTATATTTATTTTCATGATTTTCAGATTTATAAATTATTTTCTATAGTTTCCCAAACTTTTAACTATTTTTCTATAATTTTTAGATTTTTAAATGAATTATTCTATAATTTTTATTTTTTAAACTTTTATATTATTTTGGACACACATACTCGCATGCGCAAGGCACACTACCCACTTTTCTGTTCAAAAATTAACGGTGTTAATGGTAGGGGTTACTTGTAGTCATTTAGGAAGTTTAAGGGGTTTCTAGTAGTAGTTTAGGAAGTTCAGAGGGTTAAATGCCGAAAATGAAAGTGTGGTGGTAAAGTGAAAAATGGGGTAAAATTCAGGGGAGAAGTGTAATTAGCCCTAAATTATAAGGTGTATAAGACTACACAAATACTCTACTGTGAGGACCTCTTAGTGTATAAACTATTTTTTTACTATTTTTTTAAATAGTAAAAAAATTGAATTTTTGATGAAACTTTTTATAATTGATATATTCTCTATGGAGATCCTCTACAAAAAGTGTCATTAAAAAAATCAATTTTTTATTAGTTTAAAATAATGATATGCAAAAATGACGAATATGAGTTTTTTTTCCATTGAAATTTTTGATAATCATCTAACCCACTTTTGAATTGAATTTTTTGATGAAATTATCTATCTCCAAAAAATTTCATCAAAAAAATTATTTTCTTACTATTTTAAAAATATGGTCAGCACGAAAGACGGCTTGCAAGACTGCAAATATTAAAATGTTCTAATCAGTAAAACTACGACACGTTTCATTTTTAACATATTTTATAGGGTTAATTACACTTGGGCCCCTTATACTTTGCCCCGACTTACACTCCCCCACTCCTCTTTCAATTCTTTCAATTTACACCCCATTCTTTGAAAACGGCTGCAAGTAGTCCTCCTGCCGTCTAACTCCGTTAATTTTTTACAAAACCCGTTAATCATGCGCGTGGCACACGACCTTTAGTAAGGCTATTTTTGTCCAAACCTAATTGTTTTTGAAAAAAATCTATAAATAACAACAAAAACATTTAAAAATTAAGAAAATACCAAAAAAAATTAAAATATAAAAAATGTGGAAAATTTTTTTAAGTTTTTTAAAACATTTGAAAAGTATGAATATATATTCAAAAATACTAAAAACTACCAAAAAAATATTTAAAATCTGTAAAATTTTAAAAAATAATTACTGATTTCCACTAAAAAATCTTTAAAATACTAATATTTATTGAAAAATACACTAAAATACCCAAAAAAAAAACTGGTTTCCATACAATAAGAAAATGATTTTCAGCAATAAAAAAAATGATTTTCATTAATTAAAAAATTAAATCCAACAAACAAAAAATGGTTTCCCAAGATAAAAAAAAATTCAAGCAAATAAAAAATTAATTTCAAGAAATAAAAAGAAAAATAAACACCCTAATCTATTTCAGCAGAAAAAAAAAATAAGCAAAAAAAAATATTCAACAACAGAACCCCTCCACACGCCCCAGCCCCCATCAGCGGAGTTTTTTTTTCTTATATATATATAAGAAAATTTTCGCCCACCCTGCCCCAATCAGCCTCATCTAGCCACTCCACCCCACCCCACTCCAGATTTGTTCATGGATGTATGGGGGTGTGTTCGTGGGTGTGGGGGGTGTTTGTGTGGGGGGTGGGGGGGTGTTTGAGAGAGAGAGAGAGAGAGAGAGAGAGAAGAGCGGAAGAAGAGAAACGGAATGTGTGTGTGTGTGTGTGTGTGTGTGTGTGTGTGTGAGAGAGAGAGAGAGAGAGAGAGAGAGTTTAGGGTTTTTAAAAAAATACCCTCTTAAATGACCAAATTACTCCCACTTAAAACACATGTGCCACGCACGTGACCTTTCTTCCGCCAAAAAATAAACGACCATCACGTTTTTGTGCAATTTCAACTGTGAGTGAAACTATAGGGTGTAAATTGAAAAAATTGAAAGAATGGGGGAGAAAGTGTAAGTAGGGGCAAAGTATGTCGATTTTGATCGATTTCATCAGTTCTTACATATGGGAAATCGAAATCAATCCAATTAAGGTCGATTTTTGAAAACCCAAATCCAATTCAGGTCGGTTCTTTAATTGGTTTGGATCGATTTCATCAGTTTGGTTTGGATCTTACGCACCCCTACAGTTAGCTACACTAGATAGTTGCAATTACATCAATATAAGTCATTGCTCGAGGGGTGTACTTTCTATAAGATTCCAAGATCAGATATTAGCAAACGGTAAAACATAGAAGCTACTCAATTCCTAAGATATGTCATATTATAACCATGGGATAATATAGGTATCACAGTCACGTAGTGTTCGGAGTAAAATAATCAAGGTAAAGCTCGTTTCACAACTGGGGTACCAATCAAAATCGCACGCGCTCCATAAGAATATCCTTTTTAGTACATAATGCCATGAGGACAAACACGGGTATGTTGCTAAGAAATACAAGAATGGTAAACCCTCGCGCACAAGATTACCAAGTCTTAACCATAATCTTTTATTTTACAATATTCCATATTGTCAAGTCTTTTGGTTTCAACATCAATTTCAAAGTTTCTAATCAATAAGATGCATATATTCTTACATGGATAAAGAATCCTCAGAGTCATTCTAAACTATCCCCCATTTCCGAAACTATCGATGGTACCAGTGTTCATCTTCCTCCTAGTTACGGGATTGAAACCCTAAAACCTCTATTAACATATCTCAAGCTCCCCAAACCAGATTGTAATTCAATCTCCTTCATACATATATAATATAAGATCAATCCAAACCTATATCTAATCATTGCATATAATTCTAAAAGGATTTAAAGGTTAATTTCAAATTTTAATTAAGAACTCTATTTTATAGATAATCTCACCAAATTGATTCAACTGTTCATCAATTGGAATTATTAACATGGAGCCTTTGAAGCTTAAACAAAATATAATCAATCCCAACTCTTCATAGAAAAATTTTCATTACAAATTATGTAGCCATCCTCAATTATCTTGACGTGAGGGAACATGAAAAGGCTCATCAAAATTTTTAAATAGAAATATCAGTTTTACTGGTAAAGAGATCTGCTCGCACAAATGCTTCAGTAAATCTAGTCTTTTGACAATCCACCAAATCAAAAGCACCCAAACTAGTGCTATCAATGAAATTCAAAAAGAATCTTCCATCACTTGTACTCAATTTAGTAATGAAATGCTCAATTGAAAGCGTTTTTGGCAAAAAGCGAACTCACAAAGAATGTATATATATAATGAAGCAAAACTGGATTAAATCCATTAGCGGAAAAAATTACATGACATAGAGGACACATAACTACTGGGAAAAAGGGGGAGAAACAATTAAGATGATTTTCCACAACACCAAAATGCTTTCAGAAGTATAAGCTGTATAAAAAAAACAATCGATAACTTAAGGGATCGATGACGTATACTAAACAACAACACGCGTCTTATGGTTTCTTCAAAACCCCTTTCTTCGTGCTTTCAAGTCACTGGGGATAATAGATACAGTATCTACACAAAGCCCGCCCTTAGAATGTGTGCAATCAATCTGTTTCATTGAAAATCTCACTTCAGTTGCTGGGTTTGACTCGCTAACAGTGAATTCGCCAACCTTGTACTCTATCCAGCACCCACGCTTGTAGTTCCCCCCGTATGCATCCTCTTGGTCAGTCTCATCTAAAAAGCACTCGCTCGATGCTCGCTGCCCATCTGAGGTGGACAGCTCAAATTGAACTGGTTTTATATACCAACCATGGGTGTGCTCAAAATTGCAAACGCGGCGACCGAGCCTTTTGGCAAATCTTCCAAGGTGAATCCTGAAAGAGAGAGTATAGATATCTGCAGGGAAAGGGAACTTCACCCCACCATCAACTTCAAACCACCATATTTGCTGCAAATAGGCCACAAAATTGAACCTGCAACAAGATTGCAACACAATAGGTACATTTGTCGAATTTCTGAGAGCATCATTCTGTCAAAATAAAATAGAACAAACGGGGCACAGCAAGCCACCTCAACTGTCAGACAGGCATTATTGTAGTACAAATGCATAGTTCAATCATGTGGGAAGAAGGAAAAAAAGATATGATCCCACAAATACAAGTAAAAAAGTGTTCAGCATTGGAGGCCACTCTCAAGTGCATTAAAGAAAAGAGGAAGATGAGTGGTGTGGAATCAAAAGAAGGAAACTTAAGCTACCTACATTCCATAATGTCAATAATAATGTCATCAAATAACAAGAAATACAAGATTATTTACAGACTAAAAGAACCTAAACAAGATAAATACTAAGGTAATCAATAACCACTACACAATTTAGAACATACTAAAATATCCTGATATTGACTAATTAATTAAAATTTCATTAATTCTCCAAAATAAAATTGTATAAAAATTGCGTTTTGCATCAATGAGATTTGTGTTTAAAACCATGTGTGTGAAGTTCATGCACTGAACCTGAGAAGAAGTAGGTTCATATGCTAGGTTAACTTCGTGAAGACAAAACAAAAGTCGAAGTTAATTTTAAATCCACTTGTTTCTTTATTGAAAGAACAGATGTCCCTCGAACCAAGGGGTAAAGAGAAGTGAATATTAACCATAATTGTAAAAGACTACAAGCAGTAAAAAGAAATAAATAAAATACCTAAAGTTAATGCTAAATAGTTTATAGACAATACTGAGAACTAAACCCCAAGGGATAGCCTAGTGGCATGGACTCTTATGTCTTGCCTCAGAACTTGAGATCAAGAGTTAAAATCCTTCTGGGGCCACCTTTCATAGTGTGTAGTGTGTGCAGGGACTAAACATATCCTTGGGGAGTCTCGAGGCCTGCATACCCCAATATATCAGCCTATCAGGTAAAAAAAATTAATAAGAATTAAGAATTAAAAATGAAAACAAATGTTTCATCTCCCCCTTCTCCTAACCACCATCCGCCCTCTCTTTTATCCCCCTTCACGTCACTCTCCCTCTTCGAAAAAGCTAGTCCCGAGATTTAAAGGTGTATGGAGGTACGATAACGTGAATAAGCAAGACTTGTTCGTCAATGGCAGCAACTCTTTCCTTCCCTGTGGTTAGATGCACCAGCAGAGTCACCATTTGTAAAGAAATAGCTATATGTTGATTATAAAGTGGGTACAAGTACTAATAAGAGGGGGGGGGGGGGGGGGGGGGGGGGCGAGAGAGAGAACTAGAGAGTGCCATCGACAAGGAGTAGGGAGATGTAACCCACTTGATAGAATAAGACAATAATGATAATGATATCTAGAGGGACCACTCGAGAGCAATGCCCGAAACAATGAGAGTGAGAGATACGGATAGGCAGGCAGGCCCAAAAAACTTATATGCTAGGAACAAATGTGGCTAAGATCTAACACCAACTCCCATAGGATGTTCTCCTCTTGAAATGAATGCTAGGTGAGAAAGGAAATGTTTCTTGGAACTAAGAAATGTTCTTAAAGGTAGACGGGGGAATAAATGAAGGAAAATGTTTTATAGAGATGTTTTGGCGAGAAATGACTTGGGCAGTTCATTTTAGAGAGTTGTCTAGGATTGGATTGGCATTTGATGAGCACTATATGCATGGCATTGCATGTTGGTGGATCATTAAATGGAAGATATAGCCATCTTAGTAAGAGAACGTCTTACGTTGGTTGAAACAAACAGCTCAATGCAAATGTGATTGTACAGCTAGCTCTCGAGTGGATGATTCTTGAGAGGCGCAAAATAGGTTCTTGTCTCACTGTTGCGTCGCTGGTATGAGAGTCCAACAAGATCCTGTTCTCTATCCTCCAACAAAAACTTTAGAGAAGCCCCAAAAAGTGGCTTTCGAACTCTGCCTAGCTCAAAAACTATTGTTCATACCCACAAAGAGAGTAATGCATATAAAAGTAGCCTACACATAGTAAACATTTCGTGGGGAATGTGCATGGTTCAAAGTTGCAGTATTGGTCTACAATGTGGACCCCCAATTTTTAACTCGGTCTCAATATCAAGTATTGGTATCAAGCGATGAGCACTATTCAGAGAGCCCAAAAATGTAGAAAAAATACATAAAAGAAATTAGAAGAATAAGATTAGCATATATGAACAATTAAATAAGTTCTAAACCATCATTTAATATGCGTAGCAGTGTCTAAATGTATTATATGATGTGTGTACAAGTGCAATATTCCATTATAATTGAATAATACGAAAGTAAAACAATCTAATGAGACAAAAAACTTCATAAAGAAGTTATATAAAAGTTAAATAGACGTGAATACATTGTTATCATCATTTTCAACTCCCAATCAATAACCGATCATGGTAAGGAGATGCGCAAGGGTAATTCTCACCAGCAAGGTAAAGATGGAAACATGACCCATTGTTTTTTTAAGAAACTACAAACATTTTTACAACAAATGTAAAAACTATTACCAACTTTTGAAGAAAGTAAATACAACTTTTTATAACTAAAAACAATATTAATAATTGTTTCAATGATAATAATTATTAAAAAAAGATACTAATAATGTTTATAAAACATTAATAATAATAATAATAATAATAATAATAATAATAATAATAATAATAATAATAATAATAATAATAATAATAATAATAATCCTTTTTTCAATTTTCAAGTAAATGTCAGCTTTTTTGAGAATGGAAATAAATGTCACACTTCACGCCAACAAGAGAATTCTAGGGACGCTTCGACCTTGATTTCCAATGAGCAAGTGGTCACATTTGGCTTCTTCGTTTTTCCCAGTCTCGGCCGAGATTTGGTCCAACTCTACAATATCGTCCCATATTTTGCTGGTAGAATCCGAGCCTATTCAAGCCAAAAATGGCCAACATTCAACTCATAATCAACTCGGTCGATACCAAGATGATTCAGTCAATATTACGAACCCTGGGAATGTAGGCGATCTGCCACTCGAGTGATGTTTTAGCTCTCAACTGGCAATTTGACCGCAAGGGTTAGGATCTTGCATGGTCTCAATCTTTTTGGAGAAAGATGACCTCTCGGTTACTATTACTGCCCTTCGAGTAGCAATAGTGATTTAGAGAAACGGCCTCTTGCAAGGAATGACTCTCATTTTCTTTGTTGAACTAACATCCACTTTTGTTGTATGCTTGGTTTTTACCCCAAACCAAGTTACCCACAACGCCTTTACCAAGTCACACAAAATCCACCAATCCACCTGACCCACAATACTCAATAGCCCATAAGTCGTGACTTTAAACCCCTTGCTTAGGTAAATAAACAAGCCCGTTTACAAAATTACAGACGCAACCCTTTGTACTTTCAGACTTTTGCAAACCCATCACCAAGCCTTTCGAAGTTGTAACCAACTTTCAAAAATTACAAAAACCACCCCTAACAACTTATGCCCAGTTCCAAAAGTTACACTTCAAATGACCAAAACTATCAGTCAAGTACTGAAATTGCAAATCAGCCTCTGAAGTTGTTTTAATTGAAGTTTAACCTCCCAAAAAGGTCCACAAACAGCCCCAAATGATTCAATCGGCAAACGCATCCTCCACGACCCCTTTGTGACACAAATCAAGAACGGTGAATACGAGTTCAAGAGTGGACTCAACAACCCATACCCTTTCACGTGGTGGTAAATCACTCGAGTGGTTTTGATGAAGCGCATGTGAATCCATTTGCGTCCAAGCCTACTAGAGCGCCCCACACAAGGCGGTCAATACAAAAAAAAAATCAACAACCTGCACGGGAAGAGTGGCGTGATGAGACTTCCTCACAACGAGAATGATATAGTTGGATATGTCGTCTATCCATTGTTGGTCAGAGATGCGGCGGTTGCGTGTCGCCTTCATTCCCAAATCCAATAAACAGGACATTTTTGCTAGAGTACAGAGGCTGCATGAGAGTACAATGTCAGTGAAAGAGTACTATAGTGAATTAGTGCTTTAAGTAGTTATAGGTTTTGAGTGTGAGGGTTAAGTTGAGGGCGAGCACCAAATAGGAAATCGCACGGTATTTGCATGGGCTTCAATTCTGATGCCAGACTGAATTAGGGCTATGGACAAACACCTGATTCACTTCCTTAGGGCAGGCGATTTTAGCATACCAGGTGATGGCCACAGGCCAGGAAGGATTAACCACTACAAGCATCAGCACGACTAAGGCCGATGAACTACCTCAGTTATGTTCAAATGATTCAACTGTGGTGTATTTGGTACCATGGGGGCAGAGTGTCCGAAGAAGACTTGGTGCACTGTTCTTGTGACCGACCATCATAGCCCCACCAGAGGCTGAACAAATTCCCCTCTGAGCTCGAGGGCAAGCCCTTCTCAAAGGGAAGATTGATACATATATTAGGTAAATAAAGAACACTCAATTGTATTTCAGTTTATTGCACATTCTAATAAGTCCCCATCCCCACCCCCACCCCCACCCCGCCCCCACCCACACACACCTCTTTCTTCCCCAAATCCCACTAGCTTTAGAATATTAGAGTAGTGGTCAGGTAGATGAATATTCTCCTTACGTCTCCTTTTATATCCTTTTGCTCTTTTTAATAGACTTAATCCCAATGCCATACATAATGATGTAATAAACACTCACAAATATCAAAATGGATAAAAGTCACTTCAATGTATATTATTATGTCCTAAATGGAGTTTATTACATCAATTATAGCATTTGGATTATCTTTTTATTAGAAACATATAATTTTATTAATGACCACAGTAAGATATACGATAAAAGTGGCCAGTAGTCAACCATGGAAGTAGAAGAGGAAGGAGAAAAAATATTAGAAAGTGTTCAAAATAAAAGGGGAAAAAAGGTCGAAACTGAAACATCTTCTCATCTTCACTTATAGTAATGTAACAAGAAATTTCTGCTAAAACAGCAACATAATCAGCTCCATTCAAAGCTGAGAATTAGCCCAATTATTCATGGTGATAGAAAGTTCAAGGCCCTTAAACGAATGTGAGGTTGAAGCCCATAATGATAGAATTTTCGAGGGCAAACAAGGTTCAAAGGAAGATAGATGGGAGAGGGTCATATACCCTAAGCCACTGCCAAGTAAATGCTCCTCCACGAAATCACCAATTTTTCCTGATTGACTTTCAAATACAAATCCATGGCCATAAAATCATGCCAGGGTTTTGGAAGAGTGCGACTCACAGTTAACTCCCCAAAAATTTACTCGCATAAATATCAAGAAAAATTACAATGAAGTAATAGGTGGTCAACGTGTTAATAACAACTTTTGCAAAGAATAAACCAAAAAGTGGAAAGGGAATGTTCCGGCCTTATAAGTTGAATCAAATTGCATGTGTTTACCCTGTTATGAGCAGACAGCCCTGCAAAAGTACATACTTTTGAAAGTATTTCACCTTTCCAAGTTCTTTTGTATGAATCAAAAAGGGGAAAGGAGGGAGAATCCACCTATATCTCGCAATAGATTTACACGTAAAAAATCCACAAGAATTACCCACCAAAATTCTCATATCGAGAATTATTTTTGAAAGAGAAGACCCATTAACTATGCCAAGAAGGGAAACAAAATCAACGAAATCACGCTCGTTGAGATTTCTTTTAAAAATTAAACTCCAAGAATAATTGAAAGGAGAGTTCCCTGTAACTAATGATGCAATGACCTCGCGAGGATGACTAGCCAAACAATGAAGTCTAGGAGACAAGGAGGCAAGTTTGGAATCCCAATCCATAAATCCTCCCAGAATTTAATCCTTTCACCATCTGCCAGATAAGATTGATAAAGAATTCCAAGTCTTGAACTACGGAGAGATACTCTATCAATGATCATAGCATTTCATCTCTTTTTATAAAAAAGGGCAAATTCAGTGCACGAGGCTCCCCCCACTGTGAGGTACTGGGGGAGTTAGATGTACGCAGCCTTAACCCTGCATATGGGTGACCCTGGAGCAACTATAAGGTTACCCCATTGTGACCCGGAGGTCACAGGTTCGAGTCGCGGGATTCATCCGTTCTTATGAATCTCATATATCGCTTTCTGAGGGAAATCTCCATAGCCATTTTCTAAGAGAGCTATATTTATTTTTCTTAAATTACTAATGCACAAACCCTCTTTCTTTTAGGTTCGCAAATCACTTCCCATGAAACAAGGTGCTCTTTTTTCACCCTCATCACTCCCCTCTCAAAGAAATTCCTCACTAGTTTTTTCAATTTCTATGCAATGTATACGAGAAACTTGAAGATGGATAAAAAGTAGATGGGAAGACTCTGATACAGTGCACTAGAGGTAGTCTACCTCCTCTGGAGATACTGTTCCTCTAACATCCATCCAATCTTTTGGAATGTTTTTCAAAAATGGGTTCCAAAAATAAAGAGCTCTCGGTGTTGATACCAAAATTAATATGCTGATGTGGACGAATAATACGAAGACACGTGTCAATCTACGTGGCACAATAGCAGCGAGGAAGTTCATTTCCCGACCAACCATGATTCTTTCCGAGCAACGAGGATACACCGAGGAACTCTAGCGCTCCGAGGTACTCTAGTGCTCCGAGGAACTCCTGATCAACGAGCAACTATGGCGGTCCGAGCTGCACCTCGGTCGTATCATTAATTGCCAGATAATCAACAGTTCAAACATTCATTGAATACTTATATTCTTGACGCGCACGCTGCATTAAATGTATTACCCTTTCACATGTATATCATTTAATGTATCGAACCTTTCATGTACAGCCTCAAGGCTATAAATACCTTGTATCAACCCCATTCAAAAGGACCGGAATTTCTTGAGAGAATTTGTAATCAAGAATTCCACAAACACTCAGCAATAACATAACAGTGGACGTAGGCTTTATTCCTAGCCGAACCACTTTAAAAATCTATGTCTCATTTATTTATCTGTGATTGAATAATTAGAGCAATCTAGTTTTTTTACATCAACAGATTGGCGCCGTCTGTGGGAAACGACTGTTACTATCGTTTTTCGCAAAAATCATTTATCAATGGCAGATAATCCAGAATCCAGTAATCGAAATGCTGGAAATACTGGAAATCTTCCAAATCCATCTGCACCTCCAGATCTAGCTGGAATTATGACAAATCTGGCTCAAGGACAAACCGCCATGCAAGAATCTGTGAGGCAACTCATTCAAACTCTTCAAGGCGGTGCACCTACCTATTCAGGACAAAGGAGTGATCGTGGACAATCACGATCCAGACGTACTGGGTCATATCGTAATGGGGAGTCTACCGATTCTACGTATCAACCTGGGCGAACCTCATCGATACGGGCTACGGATACAGATCAACGTATCACTCTCTCTCCGGAGAGAACTAGCGCTTTAGAAAGATTAAGCCGGGTGTCTCCTTTCAGCCGATTAGGACCAAGGAGGAATATGAGTCCACCTAGAGCTCCATCGAGAAGTTTGCGGCCACCATCAGGTTTGAGAGAAGGATCAGCGCAATCACGACCAGCTACTCGTCGAGATAAATCTCAGGAAGCTACGTCAGAGCAATCAATTGCTCGGACTAAGCGGCCTGAGGAAGGAAATGAAGCATGGAAAGGTTCCATTCAGCGGTTGGAGGATAGACTGGGAGAAATGGCTAAGGCAAGAAACCCCTTACAGAGAACTTTTGTTCAAGGGACACCTTTTGTACAAGCCATTGTGAATTTTCCTACACCATCGAAATTCAAAGCACTAGTAGTGACCCCCAAGTATGATGGAAAGACAGATCCTGTTCTTCATATAGAAAAATACCAAGCTGCTGCCGACATCTATTCCGTCCCCGACGAGATGAAGTGTAGAGCATTCTCGGGAACTCTTACCGGATCTGCACAGATATGGTATAATAATCTTCCTCGGGGTAAGATTTCAACTTTTATTCAATTAGCCGAGTTGTTCATTGGCAATTTTTGTTTTGGGGCGAAGCCAGTAAAGCGAGTAGCACACTTGCTAAGTGTTAGACAAAAATCAGGTGAAAGTACTAGAGATTACATAACTCGTTTTAATAACGAGAAGTTAGAAGTCATAGATTACGAAGAAAAGACAGCAATCACTGCTTTGATGAGTGGTTTGTTGCCTAATAAGTTATACTACACTTTGGCCAAAAACCCACCTAAAACTATGTCGGAGTTGATGGCAAAAGCGGCCAAAATCATGAATGCCGAGGAGGCTATGGCTGCAAAGAAGAATATGGATAAAGAATCCAAGGTGGAGGTCGACAAGTCTAAGAAGAAAGACCAGAAAGGTAATGGTGGTGACAAGCATTCCAGAAATAATAGGACGACGTGGGAAGTCCTAAAGAAGTACGATAATTATACTCCATTGAAAATGGGTATTAATCATGTTTTGGAAGAAATCAAGAATAGCGAGGAAATCAAGTGGCCAGAGAAATTGAGGACAAATCCCGATCTGAGGAATAAGGCCAAATATTGCGAGTTTCACAAAGATCATGGCCATATGACCAAAAATTGCATAGCCCTTCAGAACGAGATTGAAACGCTCATCCGAAGAGGAAAATTGTCAAAATATGTAGATCGCAGGGGTGAGAAGAAGAATGATAATAGAACTAGAGAAAGATCTAGATCTCCTCGTCGTACAGAGGAGAAAAAGAAGAGGGACCATGAAGATGATCCAGATGATGACCCCGATCTTCCCAAGAAGCCAAGGCAGCCTGAACGAGAGGTATTTTCCATACGTTTTGGGTCATTTGATTGTAATGTTATTACAGGAGGAGATGCAGGAGGAGGAGACCTTACTGCAGAAAGAAAAGCTTACCTTGGAGAGGCTCAAGCTTGTTCATATATTCAGCGAATAAATCTGGCCGAGGATGATCGTCCGAGGAAGGTAAACAAAGAGAAGCTAGTGATTGGTTTTTCAAAAAACGACCTGGCAGGTGTTCTTTACCCTCATGATGATCCTTTGGTGATCAAAATGAGGATGAAGGACGTGGTCATTTCAAGGGTGTTAGTACACAACGGTAGTTCGGCAGACATCATGTATTACTCATGCTTTGATAGCTTGAATTTGAAATTATCTCAATTGGAACCTTATCACAGACCCCTTCTGGGTTTTGCTGGCGAGAAAGTTTTTCCACTTGGGACGATCAAGTTGGATATACTCATTGGAACTTGGCCTGCTTGTCGAACAGAAAGAATACGTTCTTTTGTGATGGATATGTGCAGTCAGCCTACAACATCATCATGGGAAGAGTTGGATTGAAGAAGTTTGAAGCAGTTCCATCTACAGTACATCAGTGTTTGAAGTTCCCAACAAATTTTGGAGTTGGAATTGTGAAAGGTGATCAAAAAGTAGCTCGGGAATGCTATTATCCGTCTGCCGAGCAAGAGGAACTTGAAGAGTCAAGGAAAAAGACTACTACTTACCAAGTGGAGGAAGGTACAGATATTGAAACTCTTGACCCTAGGGATGAATCTCAACTCGTAAAAGGGCAGGTGGTGGAATCTACAGAAATGTTATTCTGGACGACGAATATCCTGAACGAGTAACCCAGATAGGATCGTTGTTGGATGTTTCAATAAAACAGGAGTTGATAACTTTCTTGAGAAACAGGAAGAATACTTTTGCTTGGAGTCATGAAGACATGCCAGGAATAGATCCAAACTTCTTATGTCATGAACTCAATGTGAATAAGGAGATCAAGCCCGTGAAGCAGAGAAGAAGAGTGTTTAGTCCCGAGAAGAACCAGGCCATACAAGAGGAGGTCGAGAAACTCCAGAAAGCCCAATTCATCGAAGATGTGAAATATCCAGATTGGTTGGCAAATGTGGTGATGGTAAAAAAGAAGAACAACAAATGGAGAATGTGTGTTGATTTCACTGATCTTAACAAGGCATGCCCAAAAGATCATTTTCCATTGCCCAGAATTGATCAACTAGTGGATGCTACCTCGGGACATGAGCTACTCAGCTTTATGGATGCATATTCTGGCTACAATCAGATCAAAATGAAGCCTGAAGACAGGGAAAGTACTTCTTTTATTACCCCAAGGGGAACTTATTGTTATAATGTTATGCCTTTTGGTTTAAAAAATGCAGGTGCAACATATCAGCGGCTGATGAACAAGGTTTTTGCCGAACAAATCAGTTGCAATATGGAAGTCTATGTCGACGACATGCTCACCAAAAGCAAGAGAGCTACTGATCATCTAGTTGACTTAGGCCAGACCTTTGATCAACTGGATAAATACCAAATGAAGCTCAACCCGACGAAGTGTACCTTTGGAGTACGAGAAGGAATGTTCCTCGGATACATCGTCAATCAACGAGGTATTGAGGCAAATCCAGAAAAGATCAAAGCTCTTTTAGGGCTGCGATCCCCAACGACGAGGAAAGAAGTACAGAGTCTTACCGGACGAGTTGCAGCGCTCAACAGATTTGTATCCCGAGCAACTGATAAATGCCTCCCATTCTTCAAAACACTGCGAAAAAGTTTTGAGTGGACTGATGAATGTGAGAAGGCCTTTCAAGATTTGAAGAAGTATTTGGGAGCCCCACCATTGTTGTCCAGACCAATAACCAGAGAGATTGTACTTGTATCTGGCCGTATCAGAAAATGCAGTCAGCTCCGCATTGATCAGGTTGGAGAATGGAGTTCAGAAACCTATCTACTACACAAGTAAAGCTTTCCGAGGTGCAGAAATCAGGTACCCAAAGCTAGAAAAATTGGCACTGGCACTAATCGAAGCAAGTAGAAGAATGAGGCCATATTTCCAGGCCCATACCATCATTGTGTATACCGACATGCCGCTAAGACAAGCCCTCCATAAGCCGGAAAAATCAGGAAGACTGATGTATTGGGCGATAGAACTCGGTGAATATGATATTGTGTACGAACCCAGATCATCATTAAAGGGGCAAGCTGTAGCAGATTTTATAGCAGAATTCACATACCCTGATACCCCCGAGGAACAAAAGGTACTTACTGACCTACCTGTGGACGATACAGGATCAACAGACACAGATCCAGACCAACCAAGGTTGGTAAAAGGACTTGTCGATGTAGAAAAATCATCATATTCAAACCCAGACCAACTCCGGTTGGTAAAAGGGCGCGAACAGATGACCGACGAGGAGCGAAGGATACCCGGGGATGATGAAAGAAAACAGATGATATTTTACCGAGGAGCTCTGACAGATAAGAAATTTGAAGACGAGTTACCTACATGGAGATTATATGTAGATGGATCATCTTGCACAGCTGGTTGTGGAGCAGGGATTGTTTTAAACACCCCTGATGATGTTGACATGGAGTATGCCTTGCGATTCCAATTCAAAGCTTCCAATAATGAAGCTGAGTATGAGGCCATGATAGCAGGTTTTCATTTGGCGAAAGTTATGGAAGCACGGCAAGTAATTGCTTTCAGTGATTCTCAATTAATTGTGAATCAAATGATGGGAGTATATGCAGTTAAGGGAGAATTAATGGTGAAGTACCATGCGAAGGTGATGGAGTTATTGGCAGAATTTGATGCTATTCAATTGGTGAGAATACCGAGGATGGAGAATGCTAGAGCAGACGCATTGGCCCGATTAGCGTCAGCTACGCGCACCGAGCTGCGAAGGACAATACCAATTGAAATATTAGAAAATCGGAGTATAGAGGAAGATCTGATGGTATATATAATTACCCTTGATTTGGGACCATCTTGGATGGATCCTATCAGGGCATACATTGAAGAAGGAGAATTACCGGAGGACAAGCTAGCTGCCAAGAAATTGAAGTATAAAGTTGCTCGGTATGTGTTAGCTAATGGTGTTTTGTATAGACGAGGAATGATGGCAGGTTTGCAGAGATGTGTGCATCCATCAGAAGTCAAGGAATTGGTTGAAGAAATCCATGAAGGATCTTGTGGAGCTCATGTAGCAGGTCGGACACTTTTGCAAAGGGTAATGACACAAGGATATTACTGGCCGACGATGAGGGCTGATTGTATAGCCTA
The DNA here is from genome assembly GCA_949130495.1 of Sambucus nigra. Taxonomy (NCBI): domain Eukaryota; kingdom Viridiplantae; phylum Streptophyta; class Magnoliopsida; order Dipsacales; family Adoxaceae; genus Sambucus; species Sambucus nigra. The sequence goes on along the minus strand of OX422208.1, from coordinate 526,004,060 downwards.
TGCCAAGAAGTGCGACAAGTGCCAACGTTTTTCCTCCATCCGAAGAACTCCACAAGCATTGTTGACACCCATAACTTCACCTTGGCCATTTGCCATGTGGGGGATCGATTTGGTTGGACCATTGCCGACGACCCGAGGAAGATTCAAGTACCTCGTCGTTGCAGTGGATTATTTTACTAAGTGGATGGAAGCTGAACCACTGATTGATATGACGTACGAGAAGGTATATCAGTTCATTTGGAAGAACATCATTTGTCGATATGGTCTCCCCCATGCTTTCATCACAGATCATGGAACACAATTCGATAATGAAGAATTTGCTGCCTATTGTCATCAGTCGAACATTTTGAAGTATCATTCAGCACCAGGCCATCCCCAAAGCAATGGACAGACTGAGGTGACGAATAGAACATTACTAAATGGTTTGAAGAAGAGGTTAAGTGAGGCTAAAGCAAATTGGATTAATGAGCTACAGTCAGTTTTGTGGGCTTACCGAACAACTCCCCGAGCATCAACTGGAGAATCACCATACATGTTAGCATTTGGAAGTGAGGCTGTAATACCTGTCGAGTTGGGTCTCCCAACTCATAGAGTGCTGAATTTCAATTCCCCAGTCAGCGATTTGATGAGAAGACTGGATTTGGATATGCTCGAGGAAGTTAGAGAAGAGGCAGCCATCAGAAATGCTGCTTATCAATAACGAACAGCTCTGTTCTACAACAAAAGGGTGAAGAAATGCGATCTAAAGGAAGGAGATTATGTGCTGAAGCGGGTTATTCAGAAGCACAATAAACTCGAAGCAAACTGGCATGGACCTTACCGAGTTACAGAGGTTGTTCGTCCAGGAACTTACAGAATAGCAACTCTAGAGGGAGAAGAATTTAAGAATGCATGGAATGCTGAACACCTGCGCAAGTATTATCAGTAATGTAAAATGTAAAGCATTTCCTTCATTATGAATAAAACGAGGATGTTTCACCATTTTCTTTCTGTTGAAAGTTTTTCGGGGAATACTAGTGTTGTACACTACGCTGCTTGATAATAAGAAGAAGACTATAGTTCAGACCCACGATCAATTCCGGTTGATAAAAGGGCGAGAACAATTTAAATACTCCTTTAGTTAGGAGGCGACACTAGTGTGACCAACTACGGTTGGTAAGATATCTAGTGGACAGCTCGTATGAGCCAAAAAATACTCCTTTGGTTAGGAGGCGACACTAGTGTGACCAACTACGGTTGGTAAGATATCTAGTGGACAGCTCGTATGAGCCAAAAAATACTCCTTTGGTTAGGAGGCGACACTAGTGTGACCAACTACGGTTGGTAAGATATCTAGTGGACAGCTCGAAAGAGCCAAAAAGCTCGTATGAGCCAAAAAACTACTCCTTTGGTTAGGAGGCGACACTAGTGTGACCAACTACGGTTGGTAAGATATCTAGTGGACAGCTCAACGAGCCAAAAAGTTCGAAAGAACCACTACTACTACCACTACTACTCCTTTGGTTAGGAAGTGTACACCAGAATGATCAATTACGGTGTTGGTAAGATACAAATATACTCTCAAATTACAACTTATGTTGGTCGGGAGGTAAGATTATTACAAAAAGTTCTTTGAAGAACGAAATATTCCAAAAAATACCAAGTATAGCTGGTCGGGAATAAAAACCCACTAACTGTAGTTGGTCGACGAGGATAAATTATTGGCCTTGGTTGGTCGGACACATTTTATGAAAAAATTTGAAATTGAACCAAGTATGGCTGGTCGGGGATAAAGACCCATCAACTGTAGTTGGTCGACAAACATTATCCATCCATCATGGTTGGTTGGAAACAGTTGGAACAATTTATACTCATTACTTTATTATTAAGTGATTGAACAACCTTGATACTTGTAACTTTTTATTAAGTTGCTCAATGAACAATATTATTGTTATCTTTTTAACAGATACATATGCATAAGTGTAAAGTGTTTGATAAACACGAGATAATACCAATACAGATTTACAAACAAAAATGAAATCTTTCATTAAATTCAAAATAAGTTACATATTACATGTATGTGCTGACTATTACATTAAGATTCCTATTCTATTGGTTTCTTGCCCTTTGCTTTTGAGACAGGCTCTTCGCCAGCAGGAGGATCTTCCAAGCAAAGAGGAGAATTAATAAAGTTCAAGTCCTTCAGCATTCTGACATTCATTATTGAAGGTGTATCCATTAGATGCTCTGGACGAGATACTTCGATTTGGGAGTGAAGGCTATAATCACCAAGGTATTTTGAAATGAGGCTACGAGGAATGGAACGAGCGGGGATCCAGGCCATGTCCAATTTGAAAGGTGGCACAGGCAAATCTAGTAACCCCGGAGCATGATAATCCCATAAAAAATGCCCTCGCTCCAATTTTAATACACCCAGGGCGTTCAACCATCCCTGCTTATAACCTTCATTGTTGGCATGTCCAATACGAGCATCCAAATGAACAAGAGCTTCATCATATCCTGCCATCCAGAATTCCCTGGGCTGCTTATGAAACTGAAAGGTTAATCTATCCAATTGTTCGAGAAGGTTTTTGGCAAAAAGATCCTTAGTATGTAGAGCAGACTTCGTTGCAGTAAGTTGATCTTCCAGGGATAGATTTTTCTTGGACATTTCTGATAGAGCCTGATCTTTGACGTTTAATTGGAATGCTTGAGTTTCCAAAGTAGATTGGGTACGTGCCTCTTCAACATTGCGACTAAGAACTCTTGATCGGCTCCGAGAAGCAACTGGAGAACTTTGCTCCTCGGCAATATTTTGAGCAGCTCTTCCTCGCCCCCGAGAACCTCTTCCTCGTCCTCGAGCAGTCCCAGAAACAGCAGATCTTCTTAAATCATCCAGTTCTTGCCTTAATTTGGCATTTTCGACCTCTAAGAAAGAGAAACCTTCATCAGTAACGGGCACTAGAGCAGTGGAAGATGACGCTGCAGATTCATATTGAGCCAACTTTTTCTGTAAATTATTATTTTCTTGTTCCAGGATCTCGGCAATCTGCCTACAAGCTTCAACTTCACCTTTTAGGGTCCTTTCCCTAATATCATATCCAGCAATGATCTTCTTATGGCCTGTTTCAGAAGAGAGCTGCTGGTATCTATTTTCATAATCCTTGTGCAACGAAGCCATTGATGCATTGTGTTGATTTTGAAGATCCTCCATGGAACCATGAAGTTCCTCGATCAATTCGTAGTATGCCACATTATTGGCCACAGATCTATTAAGTAAATCCTTCAGGTACCGGTAAGCCTCAACTGCTTGTTCTGAGGCATCGTGACCAAGGATGTCGACAATCTCTGATACACTTAGGTCTGTATGACCAGCTTTATAATATCCATTGCATTGTTGCATCAACTCGGTATCAGGGGCAGATATCAATTCCATTCTGGCCAAAAACTAATAAAGAAGAGGAAGCAGGAGTTAATAAATAAAAGCAGACAGAGTATCAATAAAGAAGAGGAACGAAGATGTATTTTATTAGATCATCAAAAGGTTACATTGTTCGATTACAAGTAATGAAATATAGAAATGATACCGAACAACTTCACACCTTTTCCTTGTCCCCCAAGACTTTCTCGGGAGGCTGGGACGAGGAGCTCGGTTGCTCGGTGGTAACAACGGTTTGATCAGCAGGAATCTTCTCGGCAGGTGGAGGCATAGAAGAAATGTCCTCGATGACAGAAGGTTGAGAAGCGGAGACTGGGTCACCCATAACCATAGAAGATTCATCTGAGACAGGCTCATCTTCTTCTTCTTCCACAATTACTGGAGGAGGACCAGGGAGGTGTTGTTGGAATAGCTCAGAATCATCTTTGACCTTCAACTCTTGCAGAGCAGCTACCCAGCCATCGTGGAAGTATTTCAACTTCCCATATTGGACTTGGGATGTCATTGCAGCAATCCCCTTATCCCATCCTTTCTCCCAACCAGCACTGAAATTTTTCTTGACTGCAACCTTTCTTCTCAACTTCTCCGAGGAGAGCTTCACATCCAATTCTTCTTTTTTGACCTTGATATCTCGCAGGGTAGATAACTCTTCCTCTGCCTTTTTCAGCTGGCCATCATATTCCTGATGTTTAACCTCTAAACCTTTTACTTTATCCTCCAAATTCTTGGAGGTTTCAGCCATTTTCACCCTCTCAGCTTCAGCCACAGCCAACTTTTTCTCCCAAACAGCTTTTTCCTCAACATACTGTTGGCAAGATTCCTTTAAAGATTGGGTCAAACCCAACAGAGCATCCTCTACACCTGACGAGGAGCTTGAAGCTTTAATAGCCTCATCCTTCTTCACAATATTATTGAAACAGTTCACCAGCTGAAAGATGAGAGAAATAGTAAAATCAATACAAAATGCAAGCATTCAGAGAAAGAAAGAAAAACCAGAAGTATGAGAAATTTACTGAAGCAAGGTGACGAGCAGCTAAGGATGTCAGCATATCCCTAGGAATTTTTTCATCAATACCATGGACCTCGGGTACGACCGAGCTCATTGTAGAACTTGGATGAATGATGTTTGGAACATCAGTACCACCAGCAGGTAGAGAGGAGGCAGTTTCAGCCGGAGTAACTGAGGATGATTTCCTCAATCTCCTCAACGGGAGTTCAGAACCTTCAACCAAAGAAGTCTTGGTCGGAGAGATTGTAATTACATCTACAGGAGCATTTTTCTTGCTCGGAACCACTGGGGGCTTCTTGGTAGCTTTAGAAGACCCAGCATCCACCTTTTTAGTCCCCTCCGGGACATCAGCTTTGCTTTTCTTGGCTCCAGCAACAGAAGTAACATCATCAAAGAGAGCAGGAGGAGCTCTTTTCTTGCCCATCCTTTGACTTAAAGGAAGATGAGAATCTGAAGATGAACCTTCTGGAGTTGAAGCTGGTCCAACAGGGCGAGCAGTATAAGAGGTTGTGTAACTCTTATACTGTAGCAGATATGAGGCAGACCTGATGTGTTCGTCTGCAATGTTCTTGTGCAAACCCCAGATAAGTTTCAGATGCTTGATATTAACCTCTGATTCTTTTGGAGTTCTTCTTTTGCTATCAACTGCAAATAAATACATAACGAGATATCAATCATACATTTTGTCAAACATGATGAAAGCATAATTTCATATATAAAATAAAATGAAAAATAAAATGAAAAATAAACCTATCCCGTTGCCATATGGGGGGCATCTGGGACCATTGTATACTCCATCACCAACTAAAGGGGCATATTGCCAATTTTTTATAACCAACCCATGTTCAAAATAATCTCTATTTGAGTCAGGGAGGTTAACTACAAGAGCCCTATTCAGAAACCTAGTTTTTAAGTAATAAATATTATCTAGAGTGGCCCACTTATAGCAGTACATAATCTCAGGGATCCCAATACGAGTCCCATGAGTTAGATTTAATTTGTGCACCCCATTAATTATTCTCCATGAATTGGGGGCTATTTTTGCAGGGACAAGATCAAAATATTGACAAAACTCAAGACACAATGGATTTGGTGGAAAGGAAAAACCACATTCAGCAATAAAAAGACTGGGGAACCAATGTCCCTCAGGCAATCGGAAGTAATCTAAAGGCTCAGAAAGAACCTCTAGAGTTACCCACGAAGGAATGGAAAAATCAGAACGAAATTTCTCAACAGACTCCACAATATAAACCATACTGAATAAAAGAGAAGAAAGGAAAAAGATCTTACAGGAAGAAAGGAGGTCTGCTGACAATTAACGAAGGAAAAGATGAACGCACAAGAGAGAAGGAGAGAATAGAAAGCTTGAAGGCAGAAAATTGGAAAACGTAGAAGACGGTATGGTTACCTAAGAAGTTTAAATACTTTGCATTGGGAAGCGGCGAAAGAAATGATTACCAAAAAAAAACTACTGAACTTCCGGCGGCTAAAAGGACAAAAACTGCACGGAGACCGAAGCGCTTATAAAAAATTCGAAAAAAGGGCGGAAGCTGCGAAATGAGAAGGAAATTTGAACACAATGTTCCTGAAACCCAGGAAAGTCATTTAATATTGCCGTATACCGAGAAAGAATGTTCCATACTCCTCAAAGTTCGAAATATGAAACATTGGGGGCTTCTGTTGATACCAAAATTAATATGCTGATGTGGACGAATAATACGAAGACACGTGTCAATCTACGTGGCACAATAGCAGCGAGGAAGTTCATTTCCCGACCAACCATGATTCTTTCCGAGCAACGAGGATACACCGAGGAACTCTAGCGCTCCGAGGTACTCTAGTGCTCCGAGGAACTCCTGATCAACGAGCAACTATGGCGGTCCGAGCTGCACCTCGGTCGTATCATTAATTGCCAGATAATCAACAGTTCAAACATTCATTGAATACTTATATTCTTGACGCGCACGCTGCATTAAATGTATTACCCTTTCACATGTATATCATTTAATGTATCGAACCTTTCATGTACAGCCTCAAGGCTATAAATACCTTGTATCAACCCCATTCAAAAGGACCGGAATTTCTTGAGAGAATTTGTAATCAAGAATTCCACAACCACTCAGCAATAACATAACAGTGGACGTAGGCTTTATTCTTAGCCGAACCACTTTAAAAATCTTTGTCTTATTTATTTATCTGTGATTGAATAATTAGAGCAATCTAGTTTTTTTACATCAACACTCGGGTTAACCCCCAAAAGGCAAACCCAAATAATCCATACGCCAAGACCCAAATTATAGCATTGGGATTATGGCTGCTACTAAAAAAGAGCAAAAGGACTTGAAAGGATAAATAAAATGATATGCCAAAGCTAAAGGGAGATACAATTGAATGTTCTTTATTTAACTAATAACACACCCGCAGGGGAATTAAGAACACTCGCATAACACTCTGATAAAAGTGATGTATACACGGTGTTTAAAAAAGAACTCGAGGCGTACGCCTTGAGGTGCACCTCGAGCCGAATCAGGCAAAAACCGCACGGAGGCTTAAGCCTCGGGTGCTCTAAAAGAGGCTTACGCCTCGATGGGTAGAGGCGGTGCGCCTCAAGGTGGGCGGTGCGGAGAGGCATACACTTCTCAGTATTTGTTGAAACTGTGAAGAAATTGAGGGGTTTTCCTGAATAGAAATACATTTTCTTGCTGTGATTCGAATCCAGAAGCTTCTGTGACTTCATCCGTCCTCTGTCTCTTGATTCGTCTCTTGATTTCAACTCCCAGTGACTTTATTTTTATCCAGTTTCATCTCTTCCTTTGCTATTTCATTCCAAATCCCAGGTGCGTGTGGATTTGTCTAATATATAAATAGAGTTTGCTTCTCTCTTCGTTTTCGTTTTCGTTTTCGTTTTTATTTTTATTTTTATTTTTTATTTTACAATTTGGGTTTCTTTGAAGCATGCAATTTCATCGGAGATTTCTTTGGGTTTCTTTTTTTTTTCCGATGGTTTCATGTTCTTTTTTCCTTGCCGATACAATTGCTCTCTGATGTGTTATTTTTAGTTTACATGCTTTTATACATACCAAATTTATAAATACATACTGATTTTTTGCCTTACTTTTTTCTTTTTCTTTTTCTTTTTCTTTTTCTTTTTCTTTTTCTTTTTAATTTTAATTTTAACATGCTAATATGTTTAGAGGCATATTATAAAATAGTAACTTTGTAAATGAAACTAAAAAAATGACTTTGTCAATTTGACTTTGTATTAATTAATTTATTGTCATTTTATAAAATAACCAATAAATTTAAACAAAAAAATTGATTTTGTCAATTTGACTTTTATTGATTAACTTATTGTCCTATGATTCATTTCAATATAAAATAATCAATATGCACTTTATATTGTGCTGGTTACTAGGTTTTGATCTTTTTGCATTATTTAACTTGTTACATTATTTTTTGTGGTTTTTTAGTATTTTTTATTTTATTTTGCTTCTTTTTTTTTCAAGATGAGGCTTATGCCTCAATACGCCACGCCTCGCCTCGCACCTTTTTAAACATTGTGTATGCATTCTTTATTATTGTTAGAACAAATGAACATTCCAAAACGGATGTTCTAGAATAGGCTAGTTAAGATTAGTGATGTCACTAAGAGTAGTATGTATATTTCGTTACGCTAAGTGTTTGATATTGGGGACTTCTTTCCAAATTTTAGGGAGAGTGGTCGTCCATGGTTGAGTGACTTGCACTCACTACCAAGAAGCGGAGGTATGTACATTGTGTAGGTAACGTCTTCCCGCTCTTTGGGGGACACAAATGATTCCCTAGAAGGTGCTTTTGAGAGTGACTCATACCGAGTCCGTGATCATGGGTATACGTACACGATTTGGAGCGCCTTTACAGCCCAAACTGAGTTGTCTCATCAACGCATCGCATTGAAGAATTGTATTGTGATAGTTGCATTCTAGGGATGGTATGTGCTTCCTCCTTCAACGATTCAGAGTTTTCCTCCTCACGGTGTTACATTAAAAGGAAGAATTTTTGCCAGCCCATAATCGAAGTTATCCTAGCACCGTAGCACGTATACGAAACGATTTCAAGGACGGCTTCCTCCTCAAGTGGTGGAGTCCGATGGATTGTGCAACCAAGGTGGTCTTTTATCCCGCCCATACTCGGGTCGAGCCTTTTCAAGTGGGGGAAATTGATTTATATGCGGGACACCGATGAATTAATTGTTTATTTTGTTTTATTGATTTACTAGATTTAAGATAAATGAACATTCTTTTGAAATGTTTTACATCATACTTAGCTTACATCATGTAAGAGACTTGTACCTATTACATCATATTTGGCTTAAACCATGTATTGTGGGCTTAAAAATTCCTCCGTATCCTCTCATTTTGTACTACATAATCACTACGAAGACAAGTGTGCCAACCACGCGACGCGTGGGCCTTTTACAATAAAATGGTGAGAAAGAGATATAAAGTAAAAACGATATACGATAAATTTTATTTTAAAGTATTCGAACAAGAGATGAGTATTATTTCTAAAAAAATATCATATAATAAAAGTCCAAACCTCCTTGTAAACACTGAAGGGTGTAGGGAAATAACTAAAAACATTTCAATTATTGCATGTGTAAATTGAAATTTGTTCCTTTTATGTTATTTCATATCTATTTTCAAAAACCGAATTATATATTAAAATTTTCATAAATATTAGTAGTGTTACAATAAAATTACCAGTAACATAATATTACATTATAACCAATTTACACTTGTCATTTATACAAACTATACGCTCATGTATATTTGTTCCGCTTTTATAATACATAATTGTTTATAAAATTCTATATTACATATGAGATATTTTTATTTTACTTAATATCTTAATGCTATAATTTTTTTTACAACTATAATAGAATTGTTGCAAAGTTGTTCAATTAGGAAAAAAGGTATACATATAAAAAAGTAATGAATAAACAAAGTGGTTTCGTTTCGTTTGGGTTTAAATATCTTAATGTGACCAAATTTTAAGAAACGAATAATGACATAAAAAAGGTGTAATAAGGAGGTGTAAAGAAAGTGGAGAGTTAAAAAGGTGAGTAAATGACATCAATGTGTCCAATGCTCATGAAAAGAGAGCATTTATAGTTTTTATATATGATATGAGAATGAGGTGAGAGAAAATCCTTAATATTTCTAAAATAAATGTCAAAATTCCATTGCACTTGCATAAAAAATTCTCTTCAATGTATTTAATCTCCTAAATAGAGGCTATAACATAAATAATTGTTAAGAATATTGGAATTAGGGCTACTACTAAGAAGAGCAAAAGGACATGGAATGACAAATAAAGAGAATAGTCATCTGCATAACCACTAATAAAATATTCTAAAGCTAAAGGGATAGGGGAGAGAAGGGCCACCTACTAGAATGTGCAAGACTATGAAATACAGTTAAATGCTTAACTAATGTATGCATAACTTTTAGTTTATGATTCCAACTATTCTTTAGGTGCTTCCATTTGTTTCCAAGAAATGTCATTTTTCTAACTAATGAAAAAGACGAAAACTGGATATTGATACTTGCCTAATATTGCACTACCTTGGAATGTCATATGCTATCGACTGCACAGCCTACGTGACTCCGTGACTAAGTTTTCTAATTTGATTGTTGGTTTTACAATTTGTTTTTTCTTGACGGAAGGGTGAATGGGAGGAAATTCATCACCTATATCGCGCAGAGAAAAGCCCCCACATCCACCCCACCCCACACCCCGGGTGGGGGTGGAATAAGAGATCGTTGGTTCAAGCTTAAGACATTTTTCTTGTCTTGGTACCATCCAGAGAGGGGAGAAGATGAAATGTTGATTGATGTTAGGGCTCAATTCTATTTTACTTTAACTGTCATCCATTCTTTATCAAGTTCGTTTTTTGAAGAGTTTTGTGCCCCGATACCAATGTGCTGTAATAACAAACAAGCACAATAAAGATGTAAACAAGAGCAAACATACACGAAGACACCAAGATATACGTGGTGGAGAAAACATACACGAGGACACCAAGATATACGTGGTTCATCAAGCTCAACTCCACTATATATAAACAAGTTAAAAGTTGACGTAAACAACAATCAAAGGCTCCTAAAATATCTAACACACTTTTAGGGAGAGAAACAACTATTTTCTATATTCCAAATCACAGTCTACCTCAAATGAGGTTACAAGGGGTCTATTTATAAGTGGGGAAGGGGAGCACTAAATGGGTCTCTAACCAATGTGGGACTCCCACTTTACAAATAAGCCTAATACCCATTTGTGCTCACCTATGTCCCAACTTACAAATAAACAACAAAATAAAATTAATAAAAATAAAGAAAAATAACAAAAAGGAACTAAACTACTACTATGCCAAAAAATGACAAAAATGCCCTTTGATTATTTTTGTCACCCCTTTATAGCCCCTCCGCCACTCACCCTGTAGCCCCACTACCCCCCCTGCTGCCCTGCCTTGGGCAGCAGCCTGCCACCCACTCACCAAGCCCCTACCACCTTACCCCACTGCCACAACCTTATCCCCACCCTCCTCCCTGCCTCTCTCCATCCCCACGACCAACCCCTCCCTCCCCCCCCCCCCCCAAAACTCCAGCCGACATTGGTCAGTCCCCATCCCACCCCTTTTCCGACCCGGGTCAACCCGAAACCCAACCCCATCCTCTGATTCAGTTCCTCCGACCCCGATCTGCCCCAGCGCCCTTCAAAACCCAATTTTATTACCCCAGGGCAGCCCACTCCTAGGGTTTTACTCTATTTGTGTCCAGAATCTGTTTAAGCCTTGTTTGGGCCAACGAATCCAAGCCCAAATCCTTCTAGATGCTCCGAAACCATGGTTTTTGACCCGGGTGGGATTTTTCTAGGGTTTATTTGGGTAAAGAAGAAAAGAAAAGAGAAGATGAAGAAATAAAGAAGAAAATTGCGGGATGGCACCCACAAGATTCAGAAATTTTATTTTTCGTTCCCCGCAAGTTTTGGTTCCAATTTTTTTGGAATTTCCTCATGAACCCCCAATTTTTAACGCTCGAGGACAAGCTTGGTCTTAAGTGGGGGATTGATGTGAATCGAGGGCATTTTTGTTATTTTTTGGCATATTAGTAGTTTAGTTCCTTTTTGTTATTTTTCTTTATTTTTATTAATTTTATTTTGTTGTTTATTTGTAAGTTGGGACATAAGTGAGCACAAATGGGTATTAAGCTTATTTGTAAAGTAGGAGTCCCACGTTGGTTAGAGACCCATTTAGTGCTCCCTTTCCCCACTTATAAATAGATCCCTTGTAACCTCATTTGAGGTAGACCGTAATTTGGAATATAGAAAAGAGTTGTTTCTCTCTCTAAAAGTGTGTGTTAGATATTTTAAGAGCCTTTAACGTGTGGTTTACGTCAAAAGTACAATAGAGAATAATATCAAAGATAAATCATATAATACTTACTCTCATACCCAAATCCTAGATAGCTATTGTTCACCAACTCTCCACCCAAGTAATAAAGTTCTAAACCTGGAACCCTCTCAATCTCAGTTTTCCAAGTGTTTTCGACATAAATTACACGTCAATGGCCAAGAAAACAAACCAAACCCTAACTTTTAGAGAGAGAATAAAAAGATTTCTTATATTCATAATGGAGGGTCTATCTCAAATGAGGAGTACAAGGGGTATTTAAATGGGGGAAGTAGCTTAGGCTCTAAGCTAATATTCTAATTACTAATATACCCTTAAAAGCCTTTGCTACTTCTTTCCTTAAATACCAAGCAAACAAATACTAAAAAAAAAGAAATACAACCAAATAAAGAAACTAAAAGAAAATAACAAAATTGCCATGGAATCCTAAATATAATAAAAACGGCCCATAAACTTCTAATTCTCATCAGTTTTTAATGTACCCAACCCGTGTGTACCACTCCCCATGTAACCCGATGATAAACACCTCACACAAATACTAAAAAAAAGAAATACAACCAAATAAAGAAACTAAAAGAAAATAACAAAAATGCCATGGAATCCTAAATATAATAAAAAAAACCCATAAACTTCTAATTCTCATCAGTTTTTTATGTACCCAACCCGTGTGTACCACTCCCCATGTAACCCGATGATAAACACCTCACACAACGCATATAGAGCATACCCTCAATACATGAAAAATTCACTCACACCATCTACCACCTTTGGGCTGTACCCATGGGTTAGAGGGGAAATACCCAAACCCTCACATCAGGAAGAGACTTTCATATGCCTGGAAGACTCTCTCTCTCTCTCTCTAGCCTCCAAACGAGCTACAAAACTCATGTTAAACAGCTGAAAAATGATCCTTTAAGAGGTGGAAGAAGTTTGTGGCAAAAAACCCAATTTATCCATCATTTAACCCAGTTACGCACCCATTCGTTGCAGCAAATATGACCTTCGTTGGTTGCGGACTTCTAATTCCGGAAATTCCTAAGTTCTGCCTGAACTTCACGGTCATCTAGTGTTGGGACTTCATTCCGAGCAAAAACCACATCGAGACCTCCATTTTCTATCAAATTCATCGCACCAACGTTGTTTTAAGAAGTTGAAATTGTCCCATCCAATCCTAGAAGCATCCAAATTGTATCTGTTGTGCATTCCTTCGCATTCTACTCATATCCAAAAAATAAAAATTATTGCAAAAATATAAGGAAACGTACATGTTTCTAATATGCATACATGTATATCCAATGTGTGACCTTATCGGATATGTATCGAATACTGCCACAGCACCACAATTGAAATATTTATGCTCCAAAGATCACAATCAATTGTAAGTTTTTCTTTTGACATGTTTGTGTATTGTGCATGTGTACATATAGACGTGTGCATATATATCTATTCAATATATATGCAATTGATATATTTTGGGGAAAACTGTGATGTACAAAAATTAATTCAAATTTTCTTCCCAACAACAGAGATCTAATCTGCAGCAGATATGGATCCGGAATGGAGTAACATTGATCATTTGGATTACTGGTACGATTCAATATTGATGCAGGAGCATAGGGATATAGTTGTCTTTTTAGCATTTATTCTTTATTTTCTTTTTTTTTAGCCTCTTAGTATAAATATCTATTGAGACCCTCATTGTATCACTTTTGACCATTTGAGATTATGAGATTAAAGAGAGAAATAATAGAACCTCCTACATTTTCCATATTGTTGTTGTTATTGTGTAGTTAACTTCTTTATTTTACGCTTCCGCATCCTAATTTGCATCAAATTGGTATCAGAGCGAGGTTTGTTCTTGGATCAACCATGCTCATTGAAGATTGGGAATCAAATTTGATTCACCCGAATGAATTTCGACCAAACCCTAATACCCAAACAAAAACCCTAGATTCCCCCATGGTTGTCCATACAAACCCACCGAAACCCTCCCTTTTTCGCCGAACACCCCAACCGAGCCTACCCAACCCTACGCTGGCCTTCCCAACTGCCGAAAATCTGCCGGAAACCCCACAGAAAGTTCCGCCTGTCTTGGCCGACCCTTGCTAGCCCAAGATTCCAGCCCAGCGACTCAAGCCGAGACCCAAGAAAATTCACTACGGTGCGCCAAAGTCCTATGGGTTGTTAATGAAGATTCCGGCCCAAAAAAAAAAAGAAGAACCATGTTCGTTGGCATCCATTCACACTATTCATCCTCGGTTTGGATCCAAATCAACTGAAACCCCAATTGAAGACTCCAATTCAAAAATTAAACTAAAGATTGACCCCAATTCAAACCCTAATCAAGTTCCCCAACACAATATCAAATCCAAATCATCTTTGCTTCCTTCCCAAGAAACCCCAACCCTTATGCCTCCTTAAAACCCTAATTCTTTATACAAAGGATGCGCATCTTTAGGCTTCCTACCCACCCCACTCAATGTGCCTTTAGCCACCGCACAATCCGTTTGTCGTCAAAGCGACTCTTTTTGCCATTCTCAAGCAAGGCTCGCCGATGTCTCTACTGCCTATACTCATACTGTTATGATTACGACCTATGTGGATGTCCAGTCACCTCCTCCTAGTGATGATGCATGGATTCGAACGAGCATTTTTTTTAATCGTTGCACCGCGAAGGGTAGGTTATGCACTATGATCATAGACGGGGGCACCAGTGATAACTTGATTGCACAAGAGATGGTAAATAAACTAAAGCTTCCCACGAAGTTATTGGCTACACCGTGCCGTATCGGGTGGTTGGGTAGCGGAGCCACACTTGCCCTTAGCAGAAAGTGTCGAGTAGCTTTCTCCAATGGGGACTATCATGATGAGGTTCTATGTACCGTTGTTAACATGCGGGTATGCCACTTGCTTTTGGGGAGGCCATGGCAGTTTGACCATAGTAGTATGCATGATGGTCAAGCCAACACTTGCTCTTTTACACATGGAGGGCGAAACTTTCTTCTTCGCCCCATGCGGCCGTTTCCGATGACTCGACTCTCGGCCCTACTTGTTTCCCATGAGGAGTTAGCCACCGACCCCGCGGAGACGGGGTGTGTTATGCTTTTATTAGTCCCATCACCACTCCTGAGGCATCCGTTCCGCCGTCTGTTCAGCGTTTATTGGATTCTTATAGTGATGTGTGCACTCCCCAAACGAGCTTCCTCCCCTTCAGGACATACACCATGCGATTGACTTCATCCCTGGGGCGCAGCTCCCCAACCTTCCCCACTATCGCATGTCCCCTACAGAGCATGCGGAGCTACAAAGCTGGTCACCGAGTTGTGTGACAAGGGGTATATACGGAAGAGCATGTCTTTTGTGCGGTCCTGGCAATTCTAGCACCCAAGGACGGAAGTCGGCGTAAGTGCGTGGATAGCCGTGCCATTAATAAAATCACGGTGAAGTATCAGTTTCCAATTCCCCGTCTCGAGGATATGTTGAACCAACTCCATGGAGCGACGATATTCTCCAAGTAGGAATTGAAGGTACCACCAGATACGTATGAGGCCGAGTGATGAATGGAAGTCAGCCTTTAAGACCAAGGATGGACTTTATGAGTGAACTGTAATACCTTTTGGTCTATCCAACGCCCCATCTATGTTCATGCGGGTGATAACTCAGATTTTGCGCCCATTCTTGGACAAGTTCGTTGTGGTGTATTTTGATGATATCTAGATTTATAGCCGGTCTGAGGAGGAGCACTTGCGACATGTGACTCGGGTTATGGAGGTTTTACGAGCCGAACGCTTTTTCCTCACGTTGAAAAAGTGTGCTTTTATGGTTCCATCTGTGACCTTTTTGGGATATTTAGTATCGGGAGATGGCGATCGGGTGGACGATACTAAGATTCAGGCGATCGTGGATTGGCCCACCCCCACTTGGGTGACGCAGGTTCGTAGTTTTTATGGACTTGCGGGGTTCTATCGACGTTTCATAGCGGGGTTCAGCACTATCATGGCTCCACTCACAGATTTGATGGGCACTTCTTCGACAGCTGAGTTCAGATGGACTGAGGAGGCTGATCGAGCCTTCACACATCAAGGAGTTGATGACAACTGCTCCTATCCTTTACTCGCCAGACTTTGATCAGTTGTTTAAGCTATCTTGCGATGCTTGCAAGACAAGGGTGGGCGCTGTCTTGAGCCAGAATAGGAAACCCATTGCATTTTTTAGCCAGAAATTGACGTAAGTGGCCCTACACTATTCTACCTCTGACTTTTCTATGCGGTTATGAAAGTCGTGAAGTTTTGGTCACATAAGGAGTTTGTGATCAAATCGGACCATGAGGCCCTGCGATTCCTCCATAGCCAGCTGCATGTTAGTGATCGACACGTCAAGTGGGCAGCCTATCTTTAGCGTTATACCTTCCACCTTCAGTACAAGCCTGGGAAGGAGAACATGGTAGCGGATGCACTTAGTCGGCGTGCACACGCATTATGCGGAGTAAGGTTTTTGAGTTCGATGAGATTCACGACCTCTACCCGACCGACGTGGGTTAGGGCCCATTTATGCCGATTGCTAGCAAGGCAATGGCGCATCAGGCGAATTCTTATTAAAGGATGGGTTTTTGCACCGGGGGGCAGCTTTGTGTATTCCTTCTTCCTCCTTGGGAGAGAAGATTATTTCTAAGATTCATAGAGGAGGTTTGGCAAGTAACTTTGGGCAGGCTCGCACCCATGTTTTGTTACAAGACCGATTTTATTGGCCCACCAAGAGACGGGATACTAATGCCTTCATCCGCCGTTGTTATACTTGTCAGACGGCCAAGGGCCAGCACTCCAATACGGGATTGTACACTCCCCTGCCGATACCCGAGCCCCCGTAGCAGCACGTTTCGATGGATTTCATTATGAGCCTCCCCGGTACTTCCAGTGCGCATGATTGTATTATGGTGGTCGTTGACAGATTCTCCAAGATGTCACATTTCAATCTGTGTTCTCTCACGACTGACGCTTCTCATGTAGTGACCTTATACTTCGGCGAGATTGTCCGCTTGCACGGCGTCTCCCGAAGCATTACTTCCGATCGCGATGTCCGCTTTACAAGACATTTCTAGCGGACATTATGGCACCTACTTCGGACGGAGCTCCAGTTTTTCACTGTCTTTCATCCCCAGACTGAGGTGGTCAACAGGAGTGTGGGAGATCTTTTGCGTTGTTTGACGTCTAAGTACCCCGTAGGTGGGATCTGGTGATTGCTCAAGCCGAAATTGCTTTCAACAACGCCGTCAACCGTTCTACCAGTTTCTCCCCTTTCCAGATTGTGTTGGGCCAATCCCCCACTATGCCTATTGACCTCATCGAGCTCCCGCAGACAGTTCCTACGTGCCCTTCTGCTGAGGAGTTTGCAGCCCATTTGACTTCCATACAGGACGATGTTCGTTCTCGTCTCCAGTCCATTTACGCTTCTTACAAAGAGGCGGCTGATGCGCATCGCCGTTTCGTTTCATACCAGCCCGGTGATTTGGTCATGGTATACCTCCAGAAATCACGGCGTGTCGGCAAAGGCGACAAGTTTCTTATGCACCATTTTGGGTCGTTTCCTATTGTTCGCGCCCGTGGGCCGAATGCATATGAGGTTGATCTTCCTCCGAAGTTTCGCATGCATCATACATTAAATGTGGCGGACCTTTCTCCTTTTCGAGGTACCCATCCTCCTCCCATCCCTCTTCCATCCTCACCGACTCAGTCAGTTCGTTCTCATGTTGATCGTATTGAGGGCATATTTGACTCCGCCTTTGTCTCCTCCGCCTCGAGTGATTACACACGCTATTTGGTCCGTTGGGTTGGACGTCCTGCAACCGAGGAATCGTGGATTACTGAGGTGACATTACAGCATGTTGAGCATGTTGATCCCGACTTCTTTCGCCAGTACTCCGCATATATGGATGCGTCTCAAGGGGGGAGAATGATGCAGGAGCATAGGGATATAGTTGTCTTTTTAGCATTTATTCTTTATTTTCCTTTTTTTAGCCTCTTAGTATAAATAGCTATTGACCCCCTCATTGTATCACTTTTGACCATTTGAGATTAAGAGATTAGAGAGAGAAATAATAGAACCTCCTACATTTTCCATGTTGTTGTTTTTTTTTTATTTTACGCTTCCGCATCCTAATTCGCATCAAATATATTCTCATTAAGGTAGCCCAACCCATTACGCTAACAAATCAAAATGGCTCGATCAATAAATGGTCTGGGTTGTAATAGCTGACCTATTTTCCCTATATTGTCATCGCCCCGCCGTCGCCGCCCCACCAACACCTTCGCACTTTGCAATCTAACTTCAGGGATACTTACATTTCTAAACTAACTTAATAATTAATTAGGGAGAAATGGTAACATAATCATATCATACGTTTGTATGAAAAAAAATGATATGCAATCATATATTTTCTTTTTCCAATTATAAACTGAATGGGAGAAGTTGAAATTTTAGATTTGAAAAGTTAATACTCGTAATAATCTATGTATATATATATAAAATAGTAGCCCGAAATCGTTCTAAACTTCCACGTGGCCCTTGCCTTAATTCCACTGCTTTGGCGCGGAATAGATCAATTAAAACCCATATAGTTAATCAGGTACTCCAACAGGCCATTGTGTAGGAGCCCAAAAGGCAACCCATTGTAGGTTGTTCACCGTCTGCCAAAGACAAAACACACACAAAATCGTTCCCCTTCTTTTATCTCCATAAATCCCAAATAACAACGATTTGGCCTCACCATTTTCCATCTATTCTGTACCTCTCAAACTTCCCCAAATTCTTCTATATAAACCAGCAAAGATATCAAGAAGAAGCCATCAGGTGTCAAGAAGCCAAAGGTTATCAAAACAACAAAAAACAAGAAAAGGCCAACCAAGCCAAAATCCAAGGTTGTTGTAAAGCCGAAGGCGAAGGCCAAGCCGGTTGATAAGCCCAAGGCAGTTGTAGCCAAAAGCAGCTGCGAAATCTAAAGTGGTTGCCAAGCCTAAGACAAAGGCAAAGCTAGCCGGAGGCTAAGGTTGCTAAGACTTCTACCAGAACACCGAGGAAGAAAGTTGCGGCTCCTAAGTCAGCGTTGAAGAAAACTTCGGTGAAGAAGGCTCCAGTAAAGAAGGTTGTCAAGGCCAAGATTTTAGCGAAGAAAGTAGCAGCCAAGAAGGGAGAAGAAATGAGAGAGTGAGTAGTGTGTAGTCAGTGTTCGATCTCTTTTCCAAACGAAGCAACACTAGATGGATCTTATTTCCTACCCTCTCTCATACCTTCATTCAAAGACAAGCCAAACAAGGGCCCACTTTCAAATGAGTAACCGAACAAAAAGTCTTGCAATAAGTCTTTGCCTCATACTTAGAAAAGAAAAAAAAAAGACTTTAACGAGTGTGTAAAAAACAAACAAGATTTTGAAAAATGATGTGAAAAAATATTGTATTCAACTCCATATCAGTATTATTAATACTATTATTATTATTTTATTTTTTTTGCCTCTACTTTTTAGTGTCAAACCCAAATTAAATATTTGTATATAAACCCTGTACTTTAAAACAACATAAAATACTCCCATTGGATCAATTTTGAGTTGTCCGTGTCGTGTTTAAAATGTCACCCATAACTATGAGGGATTAAAAGTTATAAAAGTTTTTAAATACACAAAAACAACTATAAAAGTTAGGGGTAAACACGAATTAACCTTAAAAGAATCGTGTTACACAGTCACTTATTAACTACTGTTACTCGGATCGTTACATTTAAGTTTTAACCATGTAATTTGTCAAGTTTGTTTATGGCTAGAGAAATACCAATATAAAAATACTTTCTTACTTCTCGTGTTAAATTCAAAAATATTTTTTTGTGCATTAGAAAATATTTATAACTTTTGGTCTTTGTAGAATATATTTTTTTCGATTTTAGCCTTATAGTGACTTTAGGCTAGCAATAGTGACGTGCCTATGAATTTTATAATATGTCGTAAAGTTTTCTTTTAAAAAAAAACTTGCAAAGATATCTCACATGCATTTTCCCAATTCAATCGGCTCAAAGGAATGATATATTTCAGATTCTATTATTTTCCAATTATAATCTACTTTTTTACATTTAACATTTCATTGTTTTTAAATTCCTTTCCACTTTGTTTCTCCAGAAATATATATTCCAAATTTTGGGTTTACTCGACTATTCGAGTTCTCACTTTCAAGGTAGCTTCGTATAATTTCTAGTATTTACATTTTGCATATTCCATTGTAATCGGTGTGTTCAATTCATGTACATTTCTATACATGGCTAATGTTAATATATGTTAGAAATGTAGTTTTGCTTTAAAAAACTATTAATATGTATATAATTTTTGCCCTTTTTCTTTTAATTACATCTTATATTGACATCTAAAAAAGATACTCAATTATGTTGACAAATTTAGTTAGTCTAAAGATTTAAATCCCTAATATTGATTTGTAACAATTCATCAATATTCTTATCGCATTTCATAGTATATCCTCCTAATGCAAGATAATTTATTTTTGCGGATACATCATTTTTTCCCTACACCCTGTTATATTTTAAAAATCGTAATTTTCATTTTTAGCTTTATGTGCAGTTGAATCGCGAAAATAAATTAATTTCTATACTTCATATATGCCCTTGAAATATTTATGTGATTTGTAACAATTCATCAACGCTCTTAACAAATTTCATAGTATATCCTCCTAGTGCAAAATAATTTATATATGACTATTTTTTTCTGTTCGGTATACATGTGTTACATTTAACAATATTTGGATATATTATTTTTCCCCCGGTATACATGTGTTACATTTAACAATATTCTGATATATACTTTACATGTGTTACATTTAACCATATTCGAATATATTATTTCCCCCCCGGTATACATGTGTTACATTTAACAATATTCGGATATATACTTTTTTTGCCCAACACCCTATTAAATTTTAAAATTCATAATTTTAATTTTTAGCGTTATGTGCAGTTGAATTGCGAAACTAAATTAACTTCCATACTTTATATATGTCCTTGAAATATTTATAACTTTTGTGTTTTAAAATACAAATGTCTATTCATTTAGAGTTGTTTACTCTAATTAGGTTCATAGACAAAGGAAAAGAAAATATATTGACACAATTGAAAACGATGACTGAATCGCGTAAATATTTTCTATTCTATATTTTTTCAACTCTAAAATATATTAAATCAATTTATCATACTCCGTATCTTGCGGGAAGGAATATCATATATGTATTCTAGATAGTAATACTAGAGAGGCTCAATGGAACAAACACATGTACCAACAGCATTCAAAGATTCTACAAACATTTTTAAATTCCTGCATATTGTAGTTTTAAAGAAATTTATTGTCATACAGTACACTTTAATATAAGAAATATTGATGTTATTTTTTTATTTCTACATGCAATGTCATTCCATTCTATTGTATGGCTTTAGTCTAAGGTTCTAAAAAGCGCGAGGCGTGGTCGAGGCGTAGAGGTCAA
The DNA here is from genome assembly GCA_949130495.1 of Sambucus nigra. Lineage (NCBI taxonomy): Eukaryota > Viridiplantae > Streptophyta > Magnoliopsida > Dipsacales > Adoxaceae > Sambucus > Sambucus nigra. Next base: position 525,982,656 of record OX422208.1, on the reverse strand, counting down.
GCCTCAAGCCTTAGGAGCCTAGGCGTAAAAATGCGTTTTTTCTTTTTTTATTATTTTAATTATTCCAAGGCTAGTAATATAATAAAATAGTACATACCTTGAATTTTGAAAATATATCCATATGTTTGGTAGCCATCTTTCTCATATTCATGCTCCATAATCAATATTTGTCAACAAATCCTTTGTTTTAAAAAAAAAATGTGCCTTAAGCCTTTTACCAAGAATAAGGCGTAATAAGGCGTAGGCGATGCGTTTCTCTCAAGCCTCAAGCCTAGGCGGGCATAGGCGGAGCCTAGGCGGGCATAGGCGGAGCCTAGGCGGGCCTTTTAGAACAGAGACTTTAGATAAAATTTATAACTTATTGCATACAAAAAGCAAGCCACGCATCGCGTGGCCTACATGCTAGTTAATACTATATAATCTTTGGTTAAAAGAAAAATAAATTTTGAAAATGGTTTTGGTTATGAAGGGTTTATTGTTCTAAGTAGGATTGTCTTCATTTCTAACCATTAATTTGTACCTACCTCCTATCTCCTAAAACCTAAACTCTCTCTCTCTCTCTCTCTCTCTCTCTCTCTCTCTCTCTCTATATATATATATATATATATATATATATATATATATATATATATATATATATATTCCAGTTTTACTATTCAATTCCAAATGCAAGACATCTCAACCCATATCGAACAATATAATGATAATTTTAAACAATCTCAACCCAAATGCCACAAGCACTCCAAATTCCCCTAGATCATTTTTTCTTCTCTCTCTTCTTCAAGCTCTATGACCCCTCCTGCCCCAATCCCCCTCTGGTCTCCCTATTTGATTACATAGAGTAAGTAACTGGTGCATTTTAAATCACTATGTAAATGCACATTTGAATTTGATATATTCCATGTGGTATTGCTTATACATACACAAGCAGCTCCAATTTGTCACAATATATATATACACAAATTTATACATATATGCGTGTGTGTCTACCATGTTGCAGTTTCATATATGATTGATTGTTGGGCTCGAATAAATATAGCCCATCAGATTGATCGTGGCCTGCCATCAAAACTCATGAGTACACAGAAGGGAAACCACAATGTGGCTGCTCATAAGGCTCCGTTTTCATCAATTCATAGTAGCAGAAGCAGAGCAGTAGCTTCACCAAAACCGTCCACCGGAGGAAGGCACGGGAGTTTGCATCCAAATAGAACTAAAACAATAGCCATTTGGCCTCATTTTTATGTTGGCGGCAAACTAGTGAGTTTCAGGACTGATCTCTCCATTTGCAAGCATCACAATGAGGATACTCTCTTAAAAGATAGTTTTAAAGGCTTACTTGATGGATTTTACACCCATTTGGTCCCAATTCAGTGGGTTTCTACTGGCATTGTTTACTGATCCTGTTATAAAGAGAGAGATATCTCATGATTGCAGTAGATCTAAAGAAGAAATCCTGATCTGTTTGTTGGAATCCACAAGTTTTTCTCAGCAAGCAGGATTTGAGATTCAGTTGAACAATGATGTTCATAATATTTCTCTTTTTTGGTTCAGTAATGGTGATCAGTGGTGATGAAGGGATCCCAATTGTAGTAGACGATAGTTGCGATGAGTGTCAAGGTTCTGGTACAACCCATTTATTGAGATTTAAATTTATTTAGTTAATTATGATTTCAGTGGTCAGGAATAATTTGGTATTTTAAGAAATTGAGTTTGGTCGACAGTTTGCATGGGCTATTTGGGGGCAAATATTCCCTTCCATTAATTTGCTAAGAGCGTCTCATTTTCTCGAAACCATAGCAGTGTGACCCATTTTTCTCGGAACTAATAGGTGATATAACGTTGGGTTTTTAGTTTAGGGGGCCCACCCATAAACCCGAAATATTTGGGCCCTCTTTCCTTTGATTATTCCACCTAAAAGTTTAGTTTTGTAACTTAATTCATCCCCTACCCAAAAATATTTGTCTTTCCCCACAATTTAAGGCTGATGTCCACTAGTTCTTAAAACAACTTTAAATAATCAGCAACGCAAGAATTCTTAAAGCAAGCCCAAAACAAAACAGACTGACTTTTACTTATTGCAATAAGTAAATTCACACACAATATAACTCAAAACATTGCATTGTTAACCCCTCAAAACCAATAATTCCAATTGTGCAAGTGTATGTATCCTGATTCCTGATAAACCCATATCTACACTAACCTATAGCCTCACGGAAAATATTATTCAGAACCAGCTGCATTGTTTATGAGTTATCCAACAACAGTTTTAGTAGTAGAAGGGTGCTCTGCACTTGTCCTCCATTATTTCTTTCTCCCAGTCACATCTGAGAGGCGTCAAACGAGTGCCCCAGAGAGTATGTGATGCGAAACAAAAGAAAGAAATCTAGAAAATAGGATTTTATACTTGGGAGTTTATTCATTTGTATTTGGAGATAATTGTTTAGTAAGTGATGTAAGTAGGGATGATTAGGGTTGTTTAAAAATACTTTAGTATTTATCTTAAATGAAGTATTTTATCTAAGTAGTCTAGAACTAGTTGAATTAGGTTTGTTTTGTCTTCAAATAAGTGTAATCCTCGTTATAGAAGACAACTATTTGATATATTAAATTATGAATATTACGAATTATTTCAGGATGGAATTGTGTTTTTATTATCCTTTTCTTTCATTCTTGGTCCTACACTTTGCTGACCCGTCTACTCTAGCATGCATGCAACTTTCTTAGAAGTGCCAATCATAAAGATTTGAACAGTGGTAGGCTGAAAGTAAAAGTGCAAGGTACATACGGACCTCGTAGAGCATCAAAATTCACACCAAATAGAGACCAAAGGAAGTTGTAAATGTGTAATAATGCCCTTGTAAAAGCATTCCCAATAGACAAAAAGCATTGAGACACCCACAATGATCAATCATCACAATGTTCGTCAAGAAACTTGATTATTACTTGCAATCATGCAATATGGTAGCACAATACAGACTATCCCATCAACACCAAGTAACAATTATAAACATCAATAATTATCTAGAAACAAGTCCCATAAGTCTCGATAAACCACTAAAGGCTCAATTAACAAAGGGACACTTCCATCTTCCAGCCGTTTTCAAGATAGCAGTATAAAAATTGTCCTATTGAACAAAATTTAAGACCACTGACCATAAACCAATGCAATAAAAATGCTATGCTGTTTAAACCTTCAATACCAACCCCTTACCGATCATTTTAAAGTGAATCATGATTGGTACTATCATCTCCACAACTCTAACCTACCAAAGCATATTCAAAACTCCCTGCAGATTTGCCACTGAGCTACCTTCTACCAAGAATCAATCAGATAAAAAAAAATGGAGTTATTTGGAATTTGGCACCCGTTAGTTATGCTTGTTTGATGATTGTCAAAAAAAATGCACCAGTGACACCCAATTTATAACAGATTCCGTCCGTTGACTATTTTTAATGTTAGTTATGACCTAAGTTACTAAAATACTGCTAGAAACACTAAGGGGGAAAAAAAAAACAGCAGTATACGCCCTCAGCCACCCCACGATCTGTCTCCCTCCCTCTCTTCTCTCTCTCTCACACACGCACTAACAGCCCACATGAAAAACACTTGGCCTCTTCGCCATCCACTGCCCACTCAACCCCTCCACCTCTCTCTCTCTTACACACACAAGCACTAATGACGCCCCAAATCCCACTCGATCCCATCTATCTCTCTCTCTACATATATATATATGCGTGTGTGTGTGATTTACACACACGCTATGCGATGAGAGCTGTTCTATTGTTTGCAAGTGAAAAATCTTGCCACCACCTTTTTAGGTTATGAAAGTCGGGTTACCATTACTTTCAGGAGATGGAGATAGAGGCCACATGTTTTCCTAATTCTTTTTTCATTTGCTTCCTTATTTCCAATCTCTCTGAATAACTCTATTCTCTTGCTTTCCATTACCAATGTTTTAAAAATCGCTCGAGACCTCGAGGCGAATTCTCTAAAAAAAATTGCCTTGCGGCTTAAGCATCAAGGTTGAATTTGAGGCTTACGTCTCGATGCGCCTCGCCTCACGCCTTTTTGTCGAGGCGCGAAAAAAAAAATTGTTCTTCCATCACGAACTCTCTTTTTTTGTTATTTTAATATATGTCAACAATTGGTATATATATACATACTTTGAAGATAGTGCACCAATTAATTATATTTATTTTATTATACACACACGCACACATATATATTCTTACTATATAAACATACTAGTGATGTGTGTTTGTTTTTTTCCAAATTCAATATTTTTTAAAAGGTGCAAGAGCTCTTCATTTTTCTAAAATTACACTTAACTTAAGAAAATTGTTGTTTTAATCTGCTAACTCTTATTCTTTTTTCCTTTGTTTTAAAATTGCGCTTAACTTATACTATTTACTATTTTATCTTGAAAGAAAATTTTATAAAATAACCAATATGTCATATTATAAAATAACCAATATGTGAATGAAACTTAAAAAAATGATTTTTTCAATTTGATTTTGCATTGATTAATTTATTGTCATATTATAAAATTAGCAATATGTAAATGAAAAAAAAATGATTTCGCATTGATTGATTTATTGTCATATTGTAAAATAACCAATATGTTAAAATTTATTTTATCAAATTATTTTTAAAAAAAAGTCACCTCAGGGGAAAAAAAAGTTTAATTATGTGAGAAATTCCTCAAAGATGTTTTTTAAGCATTTTAATTTTATATTTCTTTATTATTTTATTTTTTATGGTTTTATTAGTATCTTATTATTATAATTTTACTTTTTTTTTGTGAGGCTTACGACTAGCCGGAGCCAAAATACCTCGCCTCGACTCGCGCCTTTTTAAACATTGTCCATTATTCATAATTTTTTTAATATCTAGATCATATTTAGATTTTTTGATTCAGATTTTCATTTTTTTTCTTGTCAGAAGATTAAAAGCTTCAACAATGGCAAATTAGGTAGGAGAGGGGGGTAGAGGTAAGGGTAGTTTGGCTGTTTGGGAATTTCATAAAGAAACAATATAGTGACAAAACCGGTAAAAATGTTGACCGATAGATTCGGTTAAAAATTAGGGTGCATTAGTTTTTTTCGAAATAACCCAAAATTTATCATGTCCATTCCTTAGCAAAAGGCCTAATAATATGAGGTAAGAGTGTACGACATAAAGTTCAAGATACAAATACTCAAATAGCACCAAACAGAATACATTCTTCAAACTTTCTTAGCATAGGCAAAATCATTGAAAGGCTCAGTAAGAGAGTTCCGAATATTTTCAATGAGCTAATACACAAATTTTTAGGGGTGTGCAGAAAAACCGATCAAACCGAGCCGAACCGAAAATTTTCGAGGCGGGTTTTTTAAGGGTCGGGTCGGTTTGGTCAGGTACAGAACCGAAATTATCGGTTCGGTTTTCAGTTTTGGCATTAAAATAGTCGGTTGGAACCGAACCGAACCGAATTAATTTATATATTTTTTAATTTTATATTTATATATATGTTACTGCTACACGCACGCCTAAAGAAAACACACGCACTAAACTAAAACACACGCACACGCCTAAACTAAAACACACGCATGCCTAAACTAAAAAACCCTAAAGGCACACACTCCTCTCTCATCTCACCTCACTCTTCATTCTTCCAAACCCAAAGCCTAAAGAAATCTCTCATTTTTGGCCCTAAACGCCTCTATCATCTCACCTCACCCCTAAACTAAAAGCCTCTCTCATTCATCTCACTTCTCTGCTAAAAAGAAATCCTCATTTTGGCACAGGTAAGTTCCAATCTATTTTTTGTTACAAAATAATTTGTTTTTTTTATTTTTTTTAGTTTTAATCTAAATATATGCGATATTTTTTATTTTTTTTAGTTGAAATCTAACAAAATTTGTTTAGTTGAGATCTAAACATATTTTGTTTTAGTTGAGATCTAAACATATTTTTTTAGATCTAAAAAAATCTGTTCAGTTATATGATGTTAAACATATTTTTTTAGATCTAAACTAAACGAAATTTTTTGGTTGAGATCTAAACATAATTTTTGTTAGTTCGTTTTACTCTAAACTAAACGAAATTTTTTAGTTGAGATCTAAATATATTTTTTGTTAGTTCGTTTTACTCTAAACTAAACGAAATTTTTTTAGTTGAGATCTAAACTAAACATATTATTTTTAGTTCCGTTTACTCTCATTTTCCTGTCATTATTTTTTTTAGTTCCTTTTACTCTCATTTTTTAGTTGAGATCTCATTTTTCTATCATTATTCATTTTTCCAGTCCCTTTTTTAGCTCACTGATTTTTTAGTTTATTGACTTGCACTAAAAAAATTATTGATTTACCGCATTACAGTTTTTTTTCCGGTCCCTTATTACAGTTTTAGTTTACTGATTTACAGTAAAAAAGTTTTTCAGTTGAGATTTAAAACATTAAACATGTCTTTTAATTTACTGATTTTTTCTACAGAAATATGGATTCAGTTGTGGATGTTAATGACCCAAGGTCTAGAGAAGCAGAAGTAAAGGGTAAAAATGATTCTCCAAAAAAGGTAAATGCTACTAAACGAAAAGCTTGGTGTTGGGATCATTTTACCATCGTAAAATACTCAAAAAAGACTAGGGTTGCGTGCAATTATTGTGGGGCAACCTATGCTTGTGATTCCAAAAATAATGGAACTCGCAATTTGCTTAATCACATAAATAATCAATGCAAAGTTTACCAATATAAGAATGAGGATAAAAAGCAAAAAATATTGACCTTTGAACAAAAAAAAGAGGAGGGGAGTGGTAATCTTGTGGCTGTTAACTTCACCGTTGAAGGTTTTAGAAAACGAATTGCCGAAATGATTATAATCGATGAGTTGTCTTTTAAATTTGTGGAGGGTGAGGGTTTTAGAAGGTTAATGAAGTACATTCAACCCAAAATGACTAAACTTTCGTCTCGAACAACGATTGCTCGAGATTGTCTTAATATTTATATGGAAGGGAAAAAAGCCCTCAAAAGTGCATTAAGGGGTAAAAAAATTTGTATTACTACGGATACATGGACCTCAATCCAAAATATCAATTACATGAGTTTAACCGCACACTTTATTGATAAAGATTGGAATTTGAACAAAAGGATTCTTAATTTTTGTCAAGTTGAGAGTCATAAGGGTGATGCAATACGGAAGGTGGTTGAGGATTGCTTACGTGATTGGGGTATAGAGAGCATTTGCACCGTCACCGTTGATAATGCAAGTTCCAACAATGGTACTATTCAATACTTGAAAAAAAAGACGAAAAGTAAGAAAAGTACCATTTTGGAACATGAATATATGCACGTAAGATGTTGTGCGCATATCCTAAATCTTATTGTGTGTGGTGGTTTAAAGGAATTAGATGATTCAATTGTCAAGGTGCGTAATGCGGTTAGGTATGTGAAATCGTCTCCGTCCCGATTGTCAAAATTCAAATTATGTGTTGAAAAGGAGAAAATTGAAAGTAAAAGTTTAGTATGCTTAGATGTCCCAACTAGGTGGAACACCACTTATATGATGTTAGAAGCGGCGGAGAAATTTGAAAAAGCATTTGAGAGAATGGAGGATGATGATGATCATTACAAAGATTATTTTAGAAATGTGGAGGAAGATGAAGAGAGAGGGAGAGCACGAGTTGGAAGGGTGATATTGGGTCCACCCGAAAGTATTGATTGGGTGAAAGTTAGGATACTAGTAAAGTTTCTTAGGATGTTTTACAATGCCACTATGCGATTTTCCGGCTCTTTGCATGTCACGTCAAATGCCTTTTTTCATGAACTTGTTTTGATACAAAGTAAGCTGGTTCAAATGAGTAAAAATGATGATTATTTTCTATCGACGATGGCGACAAATATGAGGGCTAAATTTGAAAAGTATTGGAATATTGAGAAAGTGAATTTTTGTTGTTTGCAGCAATTGTCCTCGATCCTCGCTATAAGTTGTTATATGTCAAGTTTTATTTTGAACAATTATTTGACATTAATGTGGGAAAGGATATGTCATGAAAGGTGGAAGATGTGTTGCATTCTTTGTACGGGTGGTATGATAAGTCCAACGGGCCCAAATCATGTGGTTCGTCTTCACAAAAATTAGACAAGTCAACGGGGGGTGTAGATGGTGTTAATGATGAGGATGAGGATGGACGTGCTTTTTTGGCGTCCCAATTCAAGAGACATTTAGAGGAGGAAGATACCTTTGCAAATAAATCCGAAGTTGATAGACTTTTGGCCGAAAGATGTGAGGAGGACGTAGCAAATTTTGATGTTTTGGGTTGGTGGAGGATTAATTCCTCCAAGTATCGAGTTCTCTCTTATGTTGCGCGTGATATATAAGCCATTCCGGTTTCAACCGTTGCATCGGAATCCGCTTTTAGTACCGGTGGTTGTATACTTGATTCTTTTCGTAGCTCAATGTTGCCTAAAACGGCGGAGGCCCTCATTTGCACGCAAAATTGGATTCGAACTTCAACCACCCCGATTAGTCTTCGTGATGCAATGGATGAGATTGAGGAATATGAGAAACTTGATTCAGGTCATTTTTATGCTTCAAAAGTATTTTTTTTCTTGTTTAAATATAGTTGTTACTTCAAAGTTAAGATGCTAATATTTTATTGTTTTGTTTTTTAGAGTTGTTGGAATGCCAAGACAAAGAAAAAGACATTGAAGGTTGATGTTTGGATTAGATGCTTGTTTTAGCAGATGCTTGGGACTTTATTAGACATTTACATTTTGCATTTGGAATGTAATTTTGGAACTGTTTGGACTTATTTTTATTATGGGATTGTTTTGGACTGTTTTTATTTATGGCAGTTATCATGGGAATCTGAAATTATTGTAATTTTTATTTTGGGAATGTAATTCTGTTTTGGAATGTTTTGGAATGTTTTGGAATGTAATTTTTAAAGATTTCTGAAAGTTTCATATACATATACTGAATGTTGAAAAAAATAAGTTCAAAAAAATAAACAACATGTAATATTTGAAAGAGTTGCATATGTGAAAGTTGAAAAACAGCTTACTGAAAGAAAGTTGAAAAAGAGATACACATATAAAAGTTGAAAAACAGCATAATATATAGGTCTTGTTTTTACAATGTGGTATGTGGGTATTTTGAAACTTAAATTGAAGTTGAAAAAAAATGGTAATATTTTATTATTTTACTTTTCAGAATAAAAAAAATGACAATACCGAACCGGCCCTGTATAAAATCGACCCTGTTAAAAACCGATGGGAAAATTGAACCGGCCCTGTCAAAAACTGACCCGGTTCAGTTCGGTTCTTCAACCGGTTTCGGTTCGGTTCGGTCCTCTAACTCCAAAAACCGACAAGGTCGGTTCGGCTCAAAAAACCCGGTCAAAACCGAACCGACCGAACCGCGCACACCCCTACAAATTTTGGTCCAACTAAGACAGGTCAAAACATCAAAGCACAATAGCTTAAGGGATAGATGAAAATAAAAAGTCATGAAATTATACAAAAGCTTTCATAGGCTTGTGCACTATGAAGTATGAACATCAAATTCCAATTTCATAGCAATTGCTTAAATTTTCGGTAAAATCACAAAAAAGGATCCCTTCACTAAAATGTAAAGGTTCCTTACATAGCTTTTCAGTGTCCCATATTTTTTTATATAAATATATGGAGATCAAATTTAAATAGTTAGAATCTAACCTAGATTCTTCAGTAGGAATCCAATTCCAGTATCTCCGATCCTCAATTCCAGTTATTGACAAGGCCTTTGTTGAGATAGACATGCAAACCCTTCCAGTAACCCTATCCAGCCACACTTCCTGCAATATCCCCCAAGCCAATTAGATGTTAATTATTAACAACAACAGTAATGTTCAAACTAATCCAAAACTCTAATTTATTATCAGGCTTTGACCCCACTTTTTAACGTGATATTTTTGTTAAGTCAAAATGAGGCAATAAAATAGTAAGAGATGTTGAACACTCCAGACCCAAAAGTCCAAACGAAAGTGTCCGAAAGCCCTAACGTTCACGCAAACAAAACAACAATCGGCGCCTGCCGTGAAGAAAATAAGTATTAAAATATAATTACAAGGAGAAGAAAAGAAGTGAAGAGAAAGATGCCTTGTTGCCGTCATGGAAGGGAACTGGGCGAGAAAGGAGGGCAAAGATGTCTTTTTTAGAGAGATTATGGTATCTCTCGGGGGGCATTAGGTCGAGGAGATCTTGGTAATTTGGGGGCAGCTTGGATTCCCAGACAGAATCCGAGGAGGCAGCTCCTCGGAAAGCACGGTTGAGGCGAGCTAGGTTGCAAATCTCTGGCGGAGTTAGATAGAGAAAAACGCACGCAACACAGCTCTCTGGTATGTCCCCGAGCCCAGGTCTGCCCGTGGCCGAACCGTTTTCGGTTAGGTTCGACAACGACGCCCCCATCACTCTCTCTTTTCTTCAAATCATTCTTCTTTAAAGGTGCTTAGCCTTGCCGACGACCACAGCGATGGTGCTGGTGCTGGTGGGAACAGTGACAAAGTGGGGGTACTTGGGGAGGGAGAAAAGAGAAGGTAATGACTCAAATGGAGGAGAGACCATTTATATTTATTACATCTTTTCTATTTTTGTATTATATTAACATTATCTTTTTCCCAATACTCATAAGACTGTTTAAAACGTGCCTAAACGAGGGGGAGGTCATAAATAATTGTTGCGTCACGTCATGTGTATCACTTTTTGATTAAATACACGGAAACTATTTAATTTTAATTTTTTATGGGAAATTATTTTATTCATTTAAATTGTAAAATAATGACAAAATTACAATTCTATTTACTAGTATGCATATCATATAATCACATTTCTATATGTATCATATGAAATATTTATTATCTTTTTAGGAAATGCGACAGCGTCTTTAGATTTTAGTGACTGTACGTTGATGTCATAATCGCTCGTTTATAATTAATGGTGTACCACTTTCTAGGTGTGTTAAGAATCTAAAGTGAGAGTGTATTTGATAATATTGGTTTAACTCATAAAAAATATATTTGAGAAAAGTAAAATTCAAAAATAATTAAAGAACAAATTATAAAGAGATTTATTCAAGGTTTAAAAATATTTTAAAGCAAACAAATTCACTTCGAAATATTTTTAGATTTTACAAGTATTCAAATTAAAATATCTCAAGAATATAAAGAAGAGAAAAACAAGATTAAAACTTACAAGAATACAATATTCAACATAAAGAAGTTTTGTACTCACAAAGACTTTTCTATCTTAAAAATGATTCTTGTGACAAGAAAGTTTTATCAAAATTTTTTGCCCCACATTTTAGTCACAAATTCACGAATCGATTTCTCAATCAAATTTTAGTCAACAACAGCATATAAATACTCCTAATCGAAGCACTAAAAACTCTGTTCGATCAAAACTCTAACTCTCTTCGATCAAAACCCTAGTTCTCTTCGATTAAACCCTAATCGTTGAAGTTCTACATTTTACATTCTAAATTAAATTCTTCTAAACACCACTGACAAGTATGTATACACTCTCTTATCACCTTTTTGTCCTTGTGTATTTTGTGTTCTCGTATGTATAAATTTGTAAACACATGGACTGATGAAATCACATTCTTCTTCTTCATGATATGAAATAATATATTTGTTTCCCTCATTTTAATTGCAAAACACACTTTTTGCATGTTAGATATATTTATTTCATCATTGTACTTTTCCTCCTGCATACATCATTTATCGAGGATTTATCAAGGACTAGGAATATACACACGATTGAAATATGTACATGTACAAGCCCTGTTTTACGTGTACTATGTGTATTTTGTGTGTACTATCAAAAAGTACACGCAAAATACACAGAGTACATGCATATTAAAATTGAATTTCTCAATTCATTATGCGTGTACTTTTATATTTTATACGTGTACTCTATAAACTATTTATTTCAAATCCATATTTGATCAATCCTATGTTATTTTGGTCCGCATCAGCGGCATTTGAATGATATTCCATGAGTTTGTAAGAAGTATTATTATTTTGTTAATATTTAGGAGTGTTTTTGGTCCGCGCGAGCTGCATTCGAATGATATGTTATTAGCTAATAATCTGTATTATTGCGTGTACTTTTTCATTTTTTACGTGTAGTTTGTTGAAAGTACATACAAAAAATTCATAAAGTACACGCACATTGAAATTCAATTTATTCAATCCAATATCCATGTACTAATGTGTATTATGAGTGTACTATTTTGTATTGTTGTGTTATTGTTTAGGAATCATACGATCAAGCATGTTCAACTACAAAACTACTGCTTGCACGTTCGAAGATCTTAACAATACAAAACCTTTCACATTGACAGTCAATAGTGCTAATGATGACGAAATTTATTTTCTCCTTCGCATCAATGATAGAGCTAAAAGGTTACTTGGCTTCTACTACTACTATGAAGATATTTACTGCACTTTTGATGTGCAACAGCTTCAAGTAACTGAATCGAAAGCTAAAAAGCAAAGGATTTAGCTAAACGAATTGAGCAGTATTGCTTAAGGGGTTTTAATAATGTTGGAGCTTTTAGCATTCAGCTATTGTATCACTTCTTTACTGAATATGTTAGGAGTAGAGAATCTTGATTTTTGACTTGTCGAACAACCTCTGTTAGGTATTACCATGAAACTGACGATATATATTATCGCCTTTAACATGTATTTTGCTGAGACTTGTATAAATTGTTTATGAGAATATTGCATGTACTTGTGTTAAATACGCTTGCTTTTTATTGTTTTAGTCTATGTTTTATTCTAATTCGCATGTATTTTATTTTTTGTACATATCATTATAGGTTAGTAATTTAAAATTTGTTTATAGATCAATATAATGAGGATGAAGATGAAGGCAATAAGAGGAAAGAAACAAAAAAAGAACAGTTCTGATGACAGTTCTTCATCTAGTTCCAATTATAGTTCTAGTGTGGCATTGAAATCTAAACGTCCTGCAAAGAAGAATGACCAATATCGGTCAAATATTGTTAGCTTTCTCCATGATTTGCATCAGAATAAAGATAAAATAAACAATAGCCATATTGAACTTCTTAAGAAGGCTCCATTTTGGAAGCTTTTCAATGCCTACTACAGTGAGAAAGTAGTAGAAATGGACCGCAAGAAGACGGATAAAAATACTTTATCAATTATCGAGTTGTGCAATACTGAAACCAAAAGTTTCCGTATGAAGAGTAGGATTCCAATAATGCCAATTGATATAAGTGAAATATTTGGTATACCCCTGGTTGAGGGTTTAAAATCAATAGAACTGAAAAAGCGACCGAATACTGCTCAAAAATCTGGATTACAAGCACGATACTTTGCAAAAAGAACAGGAAAGACATAAATATTGAATGGTTTGAAGAAATCAGTTGAATTGGAGATAGATGGAGGAATTGCTGATTTTGTTAAAATTGTGTGTCTCCATTTCTTGAACACGTTGTTTTTCTCCAACTCAAACTTCACCCTTGGAGAATTTTGGTTGAAATACATCGACAATATTGAGGAAATGAATAAGTATAATTGGGCATCTGCTGTGCATGAGTTTCCCATACATTCACTTGACAAATCAGCAAGTTCAAAACCTAACACAGTTACTGGATGTGTCATTTTCCTAATGGTGAGCAAAAAAACATCTTGATATTTCAAAATTTACATAACATTACTCACGTGTATTTTGAAAATACACGTGATATTTTCACTTGTATTTTGAAAATACACGTGATATTTTTACTTGCATTTTGAAAATACACGTTTATTGTAACGTGTATTTTGAAAATACACGTGATATTTTCACTTGTATTTTGAAAATACAAGTATATTTTCATGTGTATTTTCAAAATACACGTGATATTTTCACTTGTATTTTGAAAATACACGTATATTTTCACGTGTATTTTTAAAATACACTTGATATTCCTGATATTTCAAAATTTACATACTAATACTTACCTGTACTTTGAAAATATTACTTGTATTTTCAAAATACACGTGATATTTTCTTTTGTTCTTTGAAAATACACTTGATATTTAACGTGTATTTTCAAAATGCGCGTCTTATATCATGTGTATTTTGAAAATACACATTTTATATCACGTGTATTTTGAAAATACACGTCTTATATCACGTGAAAGTACACTTGTATTTTACAAAGTACACGTGTACTTTGTTTTGTAAATTTAACCAGTGTACTTTCAAAATACTCTTGTTATATTTTGTGTCAATATTATAAATGTCCTTTAGAAAGTACACTTGAACTTATATTGACAAAGTACAGGTTAAATTTATAAAAATCACGTGTACTTTCAATATACAATTGTAAAATATGTAATATACACTTTAATTTTTGCGTGTATTTTGAACAAATCACTTGTACTTTCCATTATGAATCCCTAGGTAATACAAGTATTATATTTATTTTGCTTTTTGTATGATCACAGTATTGGGCATGTGAGAAATTTGAAATTATTTCTCCTGTTGAAGAATTTAAAGAAAATACTTTAAAATTCCTGAAGTGGAAATTGTCGTCTTTTAAACAATGGTTTGTGAAGAATGACATTGCAACAGCAACTTTGAAGCAGGCTACAAATAAACCAGCTTGTAAGGACAGTTATGTACAAAAGGAATCTCAGTTTGAAGGGTCAAGTTACTCTTTGAACATTTCTATAGAAAGTCATATACATACTGATTCATCATCAGAAAAAGTTACTGAAGATATTAATGACAATGAGTTTTCACATGGTTGGAATATTCCTCTTAAAAACATCGTGACACTAAAGAAAAATAAGGGAAAATATCAACCAAAGGTTAATTTGGAGGAACAAATTGTTGTTTTGAAAAGGAAATTGTTGAAAAAAAAAATAACCAACTATCTAAAGCAGTTAAAGACATTAATGGTGCAATTGAGAAGGTGACCTCTTTGGAGGTGGAGAGTGTCATTTTGAATGTACAGTTGTAGGTAGATCGTGATTCACTTTTTGAAGCCCATGAGGAAATAAAGAAGTTAAAGGTGGAGAATTCCAACCTTTCGAAGGAAAAAGAGTTACTAAATAAGTTGGAGGTAGAAAATGCCTAACTAGTTGAGTTAAACAATTATTTAAAAGAAAAGCTTGATCAAGTCACAATGAGTGACTCGGATAGAATTAAAGAATTGGATGAATCATTGAAAAAACAGGCAGAATCAACACGAATTTTGGAACAAAAAAATGGATGTTTGTCTCTGACTAATGAAGATCTAAAAAAAAGTATGATAATACATTGCAAAAATGGAAAGATGCTGACATAGAAAAGATGACATTGAGGCAGAATCTTGAGGAGTCGGAATTGAAAAGAACTCAACAGGTACTTTTGAATGCAGAGTACACGCAGTTTTACTAAAGTACGCGCAGTTTTTCTAAAGTACACGTTAAAAGTACACGCAGTTTTCCTGAAGTACATCTTAAAAGTACACGCAGTTTTCCTAAAGTACACGCAGTTTTCCTAGTGTACACTTAGTTTCCATAAAGTACACGCAGTTTTCCTAAAGTACACGCAGTTTTATTTCATAGTATTTTTAATGCAGTTTTATTTGATATTAAAAATAATGCAGAGTACATGCATTATTTGATTAAAAATAATACAGTTTTATTCAAGTATTGCATATAATGTAACATTCTTTTTGTATAACAGGAAAACAATAATAAAATCCTTAATGACGAAATTTCGGAGTTGAAGAAAATGCTTGAAAAATCGTAATTGAAAAAACTGATCAGGTATCTATAAAGTACAACAGATATATAGTACATGCTTTACTTTCTAAAGTAAACGCAAATTATGTTGAAAGTACACGTGTATATTATAAATTTTATAAAGTACACATTTTATAATACATACGTGTATATTATAAAATACACGCATGTATTAAAATACAGGCGTGTACTTTATAAAATACACAAAAGAGAAAATGAATTATTGTTTCAAAAAATGCTTACAATCCAACATTCCTTGTTAAATATATCAGGAAAACATTAATAAACAACTCATGGACGAAATTTCGAGTTTGAAGATTGAACTAGCCTCAAAGACAGTTCAGGGCACCCCCAAAATATCCAAAATAAAAGGATTTCTTACTAGAGGGCAGAAGAAAAGAAAAGCTGACAGCGAAACCGAAAAGCATGAACCAATTAAGAAACAAAAAGAGTCAAAGTTGAGAAAAGGTCGTCTAACAATAGCTCAACAAATGAAAGAAACTCACTTCAAGCTTGAAGCAATCGAACTATACAAATATCTCGATGAAGCTTCGAAGAAAAAGATTAAAGAATTTATTCAAAAGGCTGAGCCAGGGTAAAGTTTATTGTTTTATGATTTATCACTTCGCTAATTTATATTTTTTTTTTGCAAAAAATAAGGTTATTAATATTATACAATTCTTATTGATTATATAAAATGCAGGGAATTTATTTTCCAAGCGCTGGTTTCGTATGTCCCATGGGAAGATTTTGTTGAAGTCCTCAACAATCAAGAAATTTCAAGCCAAGTATGTAGTCCAAATATTAGACATCCATTAAATTTCAATATTATTATTTTCTCGCCATTTTATATTGTGTGAAACAGATAATACTTGCCTTTAGTGAAGTATTGAGGTTAAAATTGTCAGAGGAAGGGCTCTCCTACTTACACACTTTTTCTGATTATTGTTGGGTAAGTACAATTAAACAGAAAGTTTTGAGAAACAAAATTTCAGTTTTTTTTATTACACACAATGTCTATAATTTTTATTCAGATAGAAGCTTGTAGCACAAATGAAGTCAATAAAAATGGGGAGTTATACAGAGATTTATTTGAATACTTAGGCACTTGTAATAATTTGTTCATTGTACTAGGACATAGTGTAGGACATTTCACATTACTTGCGATATACAAAAAAGAAAATAAAGTGGTCCACATGGATTCCCTTCGACCGAACGACAAGGAAAAAAACACAATATTCTTCGATAATGCAAAAAAATTGGTTAGTGCCTAAACTTAATTAGTAATGTTACTTGTACTTATATTATACACGTGTACAATATAATGCGTGTACTTTGTATTAGTTGCACATAATTACCCAAATTATCAAAGTACACGCATCATATTTTAAAATACATGTGAAATGAACCAATACAAGTTACGTGTACTTTAATATTATGCGTGTACTTTTAACTCTTTAGAAAAAATACACGCATCATATTTTAAAATACACGTGATATGAAAAAATAAAATATGCGTGTACTTTAATATTATGCGTGTACTTTTAACTCATTAGGCAAAGTACACGCATCATATTTTAAAATACACGTGATATGAAAAAATAAAATATACGTGTACGTTAGTATAATACGTTTACTTTTCACTCTTTAATCTTCATATACTCTTTTATTTATATACACTAAATATTTGTCTTCTTAACAGTTTTCTGTCTTCTAAAAAACACTGTGCCTATTGAAGACTGAAGCAGAAACAATGAAAAACAATGGTTTCAAAATTCAGAGGAAGTTTGATGAAGGTACACCAAATGAGTTTACATTGGATGATGATCCATTGACAGAGCAGAAAAAAGGACAGTAGATTTCTTTCTAGAAAGTGATCTCAAATTTGACCTAATAAGAGATCATGAATGCCCTAAATAATATAATGGGTAAGAAAAACTTCATTTTTAAAAATTACTAATTTGTATCTTTTCAAAAAATGTCATTCACATCATACTAATTTGTATATTTATTTTATTTTAATTTCAGGGTTGACCGTGGGGTGTTCTGCATGCACTACATTGAACAAATAAGCAAAAATAAGGAAATGCAAAAACTGTTTCAAGACCCTGACATGCTAAAACAAAGAGCATATGTACTCGGCGAAATTCTTCTATCAAAATATTTCTTCCCCCAAAAGGAGAAAAAACTTCTATAAATTGTGATTCAAATACAAAAACATATTTGTAATTTGTTTTGTGTTATATTGGTTATTGTTTACAATATTTATTACACCAAAATGATTTTTTTCCGCTGGCGCGAACCACAATCCACGTAAGGTTTAGACAAACAATGCACCCGAGTGTTATGAAACAATGTACAAACATTTTTCACGAAAAATACAAGTGATAATTACTAAGTACACCAATGAATTCGTAAAAGTACACGCATTTTTACTAAAGTACACGCACTAGTCTATAATATTTTGTTCCTTTCCTAACCATTTTTATTAAAGTACACGCATTTTTACTAAAGTACACGCACTGGTTAATATAAAAAAAAATATTATTTTAATTGAAAACTGCTCTGAAGAATTCATTCAGGACACAATAACCAAAATCAATTTATTAAGCTCAACTACTCACTTCCCAACTACTTGTGGTCAAGAAATAAATAGCTTTAACTTTTTCTATAAAAGAGTAATATTTGTTCCTTTCTTAACCATTACATCTAGGGTGAAAATAACATAATGACTATTACAGCAGAAAACTTGCGAGAAACTATTGAGAGAGATGAAATAAATAAAACAAAAATAAGGCAAATTGAGGAAAATATTTCCTCATATGAAACTGCCTTTGAGCAGTTTCAAACATATGTGAGGGAAGGTTATTCTGGACTTCCACCAAATCCCATAGGTTTATTTGATGTGGATGAGGACCCTCCTCGAACACATGAAGACCTCATGTCTTTCTATACACAAGAAGTTCCCATGAAAATCGCCAAGCTGAAGGAGAAGAAGGCTCTCGCTCTCCATGAAGGCCTTGTAGCTGTCATAGAAGAAGAAATTCGACACTGGTCGAATTTAATTGACTCTCTTCCTGACACCCTAGATGCCTTTGACAAACTTCCCTAATAGAAGTCATCTTTAGTTTTTTCAGCTTTCGTTATTTAAAAAATTGTACTTTATTTTTTTGTTTTTAATAAAAAAATTATTTCTTTCATGCATGTATTCTCACTTATGTCATACACCAAATATAGTAAAGTACACGGGAACCCTTATAAAAATGATCACGTGTATTGTAAAAAATGTAAACATTAATATCATTTCATGTAAAAAAAATGGTATGTCAAAATATGATTGCGTGTATTATAAATTATAATACGCGCAAATTTTTATAAAGCACAAATAATATACTGTCCCATAACATTATATATATGCGTGTACTCTATATATTACACGTGTACTTTATAAAATACACGCATAGTCTATAAAGTACACGCCTATTGAAATACTTGTACAATAATGCCACTGGCGTGGCCCATAATACATATAGGAGTTTAAGAATATGAGTGACACAAGTGTCTTTTATAAAGTACAAGCGCATTGTAATGTCCAAAACCATTTTCCAAATAGTACATGCATTTATATACGTCTACTTGATAAAATTACATGTAGAATACATAAAGTACACATATATTGAATTAGATTTTTGTCATATCAATATGCGTGTACTTTGCTAAAACATGCATGTACATTTATATTTAAATGCGTGTACTTTAATTATCAATGCGTGTACTTCATAAAGTACACGCATATTTCATCAAGTACACGCATATTATATTTATATTATGCGTGTACTTCATGCATGTACATCATAGAGTACACGCATATTTCATCGAGTTAATCTAAATTAAATGTCATTAATAAAGTACACGCATGATTTTATAAAGTACACGCATATTGAACTGACCAAATCTATTTTTAAATGTGTGTACTTTATGTATTCTATGTGTACTTCATAAAGTACACGCATATTTCATCAAGTACACGCATTGATAAAATTTCTTTGGACATCAAAATGCACGTGTACTGTACATAACATGCATATACAAATGTAAAGTACACGTGAACATCAGGAAAAATGATCACGTATGTTTTATGAAAAATATGTGTACAGCTACACAAAAAATAAACTAAAAAATGAGACTTAAAATAAATTACATTCATTTATGTCAAACAAATGGTTTATTAATTAATTTATTCAATTCAATGGTTAAAATGAATGAATTCAACAATTTTAAAAATACTCAAATGGGTTCCTTACAAGTAGACCTGTAATGACCCGTTTTACTACACCTCGAGAAAGTAACTTCCCTTACTGTGATCTCACGAGAAGACTTTATTCTCTTATTTTTTTGGCCTGCCTGTCGGCCTCTTAGTCATTGGTGGAAGGACAGATGGATTTTCAGGAATAGGAATATTTAAGGAAATCAAATCAGGAAGAGGAACTATAGGTATCGAGTATAATTTTCTGTAGAAAGATATCTTATAGTACTCCTCAATATAATCATAAATACTGGTCCCTTTCTTCCGCACAACACAAAAAGCATGAGAACATGAAAAACATCTAATCTGCCAACTCTTACAAGAACAAGTCATTTCTCCTAAGTCAACTGTTGCTCGCACTTCTGAATGAACTTCAAATACATTTTGACTTGAGCAACTAATAGTCCAATGTCGGTTTTTATTCCAATTTTCATTCAGTAACTTTTGAAAAAAAGGACATAGCTCATTTGTCCAAGTGTCAGACTCAACAAGTTTGTTTGCATTGAAATTCACAATCTCCACTCTCAATTTATCAAGCATATTCATTACTGGTAAATGCCTTTCCTGCAATATCCATGAATTGAATGACTCCGCAACACTAGATACCATGTCACCGTACCGTTTACCAGGGAAATATGCACAGGACCAATTATCGGGAGGCAAAATATCAATGAAATTGGCAATAGCAGCTCCTCCTGCCTTCTTCAATGCTTCAATATTCCCGTGAAATACATCTACTGAGACAGTATATGCACAAGACAAAAAATCTTTAACAAATTTCTTTCGAAATCCAGCACAATTCCCATGAATTTTCTTTTTTATATTCCTTTGTAAATGATGTATACAGTAGGAATGTGCAGACAACAGGAAGACCCTCGAAACAGCTTCAAGTAATCCATTGTTTCGATCTGATATAAATGTTATGTTTCGATATTGCTCAACTACTGCACTATGCAAATTGACAAGAAACCACATCCAGTTATCTTCGATTTCAGAATCAACACAGCATATGCAACAGGAAAAAGGCCTGAAATATAAAAATATATCAAAATTAAAATAAATAACATATCCATGTACAACACTTTGTAAATTGATGTTGCTGGCGCAGACCCTATAACACATGGGAAATATATTATGTGTTTAATTTAAATTGTTTGTAAATAACAAGACAAAACATAAAAATGTACCGTACACATGATAAAGAAAGACATGCACGTTTACTTTCCAATCTTTTGCTTGGCTTTATTATTAACAACACTAACATCAACATACACGCATAAAAATGTAAAGTAAAGGTGAACTAAACAAAAACATTCAAAGGTACTTTACATTTTTAACATGTACTTGGCTTTATTATTTCTAAATAATAACACCTATCATCAAAGTACACGCATAAAAATGAAAAGTACACGTAAAATTAAGAAAAACATTCACGTGTACTTGACATGTACTATGCGTGTACTTTAGTTTGTATTCAACATAATAACATCATCATCAAAATACACGCATAAAAATGACAAGTACACGTGAAATTAACAAAAATATTCACGTGTACTTGACATGTACAATGCGTGTACTTTACTTAGTATTACACATAACATCATCGTCATCAAAGTACACGCATAAAGATGAAAAGTACACGTGAAATTAAGAAAAACATTCACGTGTACTTGACATGTACTATGCGTGTACTTTAGTTTGTATTCAACATAACAACATCTTCATCAAAATACACGCATAAAAATGAAAATTACTCGTGAAATTAATAAAAATATTCACGTGTACTTGACATGTACAATGTGTGTACTTTACTAAGTATTACACATAATAAAACATATCATGAAAATACACGCAGAAAAATAAAAAGTACACGTGAACTAAAATAAAGACCTTCAAAGGTATTTTATATTTTTATGCTTGTATTTTGATGATATGGAATGGAACAAACAAAATGTCAATGCAATACACAAAATAAAATATTTACAATTAATTTACCATTGTTCACATTCCTTGCAGTAGCTGATAGTATTGTTTCACGGTAACGGCTCTTCAAAAAGGCACCATCAAGAAATAAAACAGGTCTGCAGTATTGAAATTCATAAATGCATCCTCTAAACATTACAAATAGTCTCTTGATTTTTTTACTCTCATGTTCCACGTCAAAGATGCAATGCGACCCAGGATTATACTGCAATAGAAGGTCACGATAATTATTCATTAATGCATAAGAAACCTTTTCTTCACCATGTATATCAACAACAGCCATCTCTTTCGCACGCCATGCATGTTGATAAGCTATATCAAGACCATAATTCTTCTTCATATCTCTAACTACATCAATTGGCCTCAATAGCGGGTTATCTCTAAGATCATCAACTACCAATGTTGAAACCAACTTGGAGGCTATCATTTTAGCTGACGGACTACGAAAGACACCTCTACATGTATGCTCATTATTCATTGCACGTATGTAAAAGTAATCATTTATTGTAGATAATGAAGCATGAATTCTCCACATGCAATTCTCAGTAGTCTTTTTAGAGCATTTAGCCGTCACTCGAGTTTTATCATTCTTTAAATACACATACTTGAACCCAACCTCAACGACATACTTTCACAATTTATCCCGAAATTCCACTACACCTCCTTCAAAACACTGCTGCTCATGACTTATATTAGTCTTCCAATCATTCGAAAGATAGACTTTCGACTTACTTGGCTCCACACCTCCAAGATAAAAGTCATTTTTAATGCAACTATTAAAATCATTTGCAGTGCCTGATGATAAAGACTCTAACCTCTGTGTATTTGTATCACCACTGTCAAACCTCTCAGAACTTGTATTACTGCAGTCAACCCCTTTAAAAATTCGATTAGAGCATTCAACCCGTTCACGACATGTATTACATGGAATTGGTAATGAATCAATGACATATATCCAAATGAAATTAACTTTCACGATCAATTGGTACCACAACATACAACAAACATCGTTGTCACAAACCAACATGAACCGACATTCATCACCAAATGAATACCTCAATGAAAAACTCCCACTTCTCAAATTAATAAACCTAATACACAACTCATTGCATATGAAATCTAATGAGCTATCTTCAAATATTTCAATACAAGCCATATTATCCAAATAACAACGCCTTGCTATTTCACTACTTACCATAATGTCCTGCAGTAAAACAAAGACGAAAAACATTTACTTAAAGGTCAACAATTCTAAAAATGTGTGCAATAATTTAATGCATGAAATATCAAAATATTTATTTATAATTAATATAAAATTAGAGGCACTATTTAAAAACATATACATGAAGCAATAAGGCAGACACGTATTTTCAAAAAAATAATCATGTGTACTTTATAAACCCTGCGTGTACTTTGAAAACTGATATCAAACTGGTTATTTCCGTTGGAGCGAACCTATATCAATAAGTGATTCAATACCAAATCAAAATCAAGGACTCTTAAAATTAGAATGAAACATCAATAATACAACACATTCAACTAACAATTACAAATATTGATAAATATAACTTATATATGAAGAATCCAAACATAAATGCATAAAAAACACAAAATCAAAACATATACATATATAACATATAAAAAGCTATTCAATCACATGAATGAATATTACAATGAGTCTCTTGAATCAAAACAAAGGGCATACACTTATTGTAATCGATCGAAATAGAAAAACCAACTGCTGATAAAGATAAACTTACAAATGATAGAGCCAAGTGATACAGGTAGAATCGATTAAGAACACTGTAATCGATTATAGGACAGACGAAAAAAGCATAAGATTGATGTTCTCTTCGATTTCGAAGAATAGTCGTTAGTTGTAGAGAAAACTCCAATAGCCCATTAGGTTTATGATTTTTTTTAAATTGGCAGTATTTATATGTTGGACCTAATCGTTTAAAATTTGGTTCATCGACTTTTTTGTCCAAAATTGTTAGTCCAAGGACTAGAACGTAAAAACCTATTTTTAAAATAAGTTTTATTGTATTCCATATATTACTACTATAAGGAAGCCATATCAAGGCATGACACCCATAAACAACAAAGTTTGTTATAAAAAGTATAAATAGTATGATAAGGCATGCATAAAGAGTCTCTAGGCCTTTTTACCTTCCTAAGGGTGGTATAAAAGGATATGCATTATTATACCATAAATATGGAATATGACATGGACCAATGGTATTGTGACACCTGTCATTAGAAGGTGCTCAACTTACTCACAAAACGTGGTCGATTCATCTCTTTGGTTGAGTCCTGGTCGGTCGGGTATCCGACCACAATAAATTAATGTTATTAGTTAAAATCACCAAAGCAAGTGAGGATCACATGAAGGAATATGTACAACGCCAACTATACAAATATGGGTTAATCCCTCCAGCTGATTGTGGTTGAATCATCATTTGTCATTCCTGGAATGTAAAAAGGTGTAGTTGTCTGACTTATAAAGGCACTCCACCTATCCACCTACTTTCTCTCTCCTATAAGTAGTACACAACCTCGCCAGGTGGGACAGACGAGATCAATACACTGATCACTCATATAGAGGGAGCCTTGAGGACTTGTATCAACTTTTCTGATGATTAGGTATGTGTTTCGGTCGGGTCGGATCGAAAAATGTCTCTTAAAAAAAATCTAGATTTTTTTCGAAAATAAAATAATAATTTTAATTTTTTAGAAAATAAAAAAAAAAATACCTGAATTCGAAAAAATCGAAAGAAATAAAAAATTCACCAAATATATTAAAAATCCAGAAATTTTGGAAATTCCAAAATAAAAATAAAAAAAAAAATCAATTTTCAATTTTCGATTACTCGAAATTCTCATTTTAAATAAATAAAGAAAAGGGTTTAGCCCAACATATAAATACATGAGGATTTGACCCATTTTTTCATTTGTGTAGAAGTTAGGAGGATACTCTCCTTTTATATATCACACTTTGGAACCCTCTCCCTCTCCCTCTCCCCACCGATGTGGGATATGGAAAGCTTTCAAAAAATCGGAAAAAAATTGAAAAAATCGAACTGGCATAGTTTCGAAAAAATCAAAAAATCGAGATTCGACAAACTAAAATTGCAAATCGAAAGTTCAAAAAAAAAACACAGCCCTACTGATGATTGAATAATATACACCGACACAACACCTGTGGATGCAGTCACCACATTGGCCGAACCACATTAATCCCCTATCTCTATCTCAATTTTTCACCTCTCTCTTTAATTTAGTTTGTTAATCTATTTATCCGTTATTGATCATCATTGGTATTTATCCAGCTAAGACTCACAAATCCATATACCAATTTTAGACGATAACATGCATATTCAAGGATGTTCGTTTGAATGATTTGAATGAAGTTTTGTCGGAACGACCTCAAGGATAAGACTGAAAGTATATTTGGTCAACAAAATCAGATAATAAAGTCCTATGGGCACATGAGTATAATTCATAATCTTACAATCTCTCCATTTGTCTATCATGTGACAAAATATACAAAAAATATATTGTAAGCATTATAAGCAAATCTAACGACCTATGAGACGAAGACACAAGAACGATTAAAGATCAACCTATACGATAAATCTTCAAAACAAGAACCCAAAGAGATCTTGCACACGTTAAGCTATTGTACATTCTAAACAAAAAAGATAATGACACCAATATATAGAACATTTTAAACCGTAAAAGAGTGACGAATAAGATATGAAAGTTAATTCATCATCCAAATATGTGTATTCAAATTCTAACATGAAAATATCTTATTGCTATAAGCAATATTGAGAAATGTACTTCATTTCTTGAATATATATTCCACCTTGTTCTAGTTTCTTATGATATATATCAATGTATGTTCATTTGTAGAACTCCCCCTTAATCTAATCTCTCTCCATTTTTGTCATGGAATTGACAAAGGTAAATAACTATCAAATTAAGCAAGTGTGCTATTAAGAACCATATAATGAGTTATTTTATTTGAAATTAAATAAATATAGTATATCCACTATGAGGAATGTAGTCCAAACCACATAAAAGAAATATCAATACAATAAGAACAAGCTAAAACATGAATATATAAGTGTGCAAGTCTAAAGAATCACAACATGCCATAATAAGTAACCGATGCTAATCAACTTAGTATAAAATTATGGAGTAAATAGGCAACATAAATGTGATAAAAAGTAATATAGCCTAAATAATCCATAACGTGTCAATAAAAAATACGCAAAAAAGAGCCAAATATCACATAATCAATAAATAATATAAATGATCTAAAGCAACCCATAGCATAAAATGACATATACAAAATGTCTAAAAGATATCCAAAAAAGCATAGAATGTTTCGCAAAATTTTACCAAAACATGTCTCAGTAGCAAAAAATTGTGCAGTAGTGTAGAACTCTCGGGCTTAATTCGAGTACACTTCCGCTTTGTCTATTCCTTGGTTTCCAATCCCAAGCCAATATCATTTTTCAAATACCTCTATGGCGGCAACATGGTTGTCTCTCTGAGATTGTCAATCAATAGAGCACTTAAAGAGGACAAGATGCGTAATGCCTCGACCCAGGTTTAAAGGTTATTAAAGGACTACCAGATCCGGTTCGCGCGTTAATTGTGAAGTACAATGAAACACCCTAAATAATATTTTTAATCCAGTTTTATTATTATTTAACGTTACACTCATCAGCATGCGAGTTCAATTTACAATCACTACGTTATACGACCCAAGGGAAGTGCCCCAAGGCCAAGTAAACAGAGCTACTAACGTAAATGCAAGTAAATACTTAACTTTATAACGCGCTCAAAATATGAAACTGCATGCAACATGTCATAACAAAAGGAGGGAGTGAGCTAAATGCTCAGTGGGAACTATACAATGCAATATAGAAACGAACGGCAAAAAAGAATACTCACACGCTACACTACATGCAATTGAAAGTACATATGTATCTACATATATACCTTTGAAAACACATATCCCAATGTATTAAACCATTTTTTTCAAAAATGTCCTTTGAAAATACATGTCCCAATGTATTAAACCGTTTTATTCAAAAACGTTATTCACTCCAATATACTTCCTTATTTTTACAAAATAGTCACTTTGTATCATTATGCATAAAACGAGCATATTCCTCCCCGTGAACTCACACCGTGAAAAATGACACTTGTTAGGGAAAAAACTTACATTTACTTTCAAACACTCATTAACTCAACGTTTATTAACTCATGCCAGAGTTACTTAACCATATTATAAGACTTCCATTCAACGCACGCACATACCGTGTTTAGAAAAATACTCATTTCCTTTGAAAGCCTCATATAACACACGCTTGTGTTTATTATGATTCAAACCTCATTAGGTAGCTTAAACATCATTAAGTCATCTTATTTAAGCATTCCATGTTACCACATGAACATTAAACATTTAATGCGTTATTCTTGCATTAATAAATCAATTAATCGATACCATTCATTTTATGCCTCTTTCGTGAATTTTCAATTCATTACTTACCATTTTCTTTAGGGATTCCGCCGACACACACACCCGTCACAATACACGCACGCCCACGATTTCACATAATTTCATCGCCCAGCACCGAGCGCCAAGCAAACTGCAGTTGCTCTTGGGTTTTTCACCCTAGGGACAGCATAACCCTGCTTAATTATTTAACCGGCATCATCCAATATCATTATATTGTCAATATGTTAAAAAAAATTATATTGTCCACATGATTAAACGAAAATGTAATTAACCCTTTTTAGTTAATATTTAATTAGTTTAATTGTAACTAATGTATATTTTAGTTTAGTGTAATATATTGATTTTGATGATTCCAAACATACTTTTATCAAATACTATGCAAATATTTTTTTATTTGACGTTACTATCAGTTATGATTTTTTATAGTTATTATTCTATTTATGTGTACATTTTTTACTCATAATATTTATTATGTTACATAGGTATATATATATATATATATATATATATATATATATATATATATTAATTATATCTCAAGAACTTTTTTACTTCATATATATGTATACATGAACATCATTTATACATATTTCGATATATATAACATATTATATTTTTTTTGTTAACATATAATAAATCTGTCACACATTTTTTTAACGTCTAAATTTTTTTTTATGAATTATACATGTTTGGACTGGTACTTTATTTCTTTACAACCTCTTGGCCCCATGATTGTTAAATTCACATCTATATTTTTTTATATATCATGCGTTCCATATACCTATATACATATAAGTGCATATATGAGGAAAAAAATTAATGGTATAGCAATTAAGGTGTAGCAGTTGTTATATAAAAAAAATTACACCTTTTGCTTTAACATGTTAGCAGGTGACTAACTTTAAATATATTATGACTAATAATTATATATATCGAAAGTGTTTAGTCCAGTCTTTTGTAAACAACGGTTGGATACAAATGTTGTACTCTCCTTTTTATGTCCATTTATTATGCTCCTTTTTGTTCTGTCTAATCTATTTTAATACACATATTTTATTTGCTATGTTTTAGTGTTTAACAAATTAGTACATTTTTTTGGTTTGTAACTATTCATTAGCTTAGGAATAGCTTGTCAGTTATAAGTATGGCTCCTAAGTCTAGCTACAATTCAACGTGATGTATGTTGGCCTTGGGCTCCGCAATCTATTCCTACATGTCCTTAGACGATCTTGGCTTGGATACTCAATTGACTTGGTCAGTTGGTGTGTTATGTTTAGTGTATTGCCCTTGAAAGAAGAAATGGTTGATAAAAGTTTTTGTGAGCTCCCTATTCTTCCTTTCATTTTTTACACGCATAGGTCATGGAGATTTGATGTGATTTTTTGTACTTCTATACATATATAATTATTATATATCAAATTGTTCTTTTTAAAATTGTCGTAAATTCAGATGAATATTTGTTTTCTTGACACCATGCGCCTACTACAATAGGCTTAACAAAGACTCTTTTAGAGTTTATTATTTATTGTTTCATGCATATACATTTTGATCGAATTGATACTTGATTCAGACCTTATGTTTTGCAATGAATATTTTTTACCGACCTCCTAACGTTATTTTGAAAACATACAAAGTTGTATTTTTCTGTTGGACTTTCATATTTTGAGAAGCTGAATATTATATCCGATACACTTCTTTTTACAGAGTTATCATCCTTTTTACAATATATTCTCTCTCTCTCTTGGACTAACAATTCCAGATGAACGTAATGTGGGATATTTCAATGTCTCGTTCAGTCCTACATTTTCAGAGTGCTATTTCCATGCCTCAATAGCTATTTTTATTGAGAAGCAAAATGAAGATTTGCAAGATCATATTTTTCAGGTCATTTCATCTCAGCAAAATCAGGAGCATTTAATGTTCACGATGGCTGTATCTAACAGTTATTTTTTGAAGACATACTTAAATATTAAAGTGCTGCTTTAAAGACACACGTGAATGAGACTATGAGCAAGAACTATAGAATTTATTGGGAGCATTTGAATTTATTACTCAGCTACTACATCATTTAAGAGAGCAATTAATTTACATTTTGCTCAATCATCATAGAAGAAGACTTGCGCCTACACTACCATCATTTACTGAAGTCTCATTAAAGAAAAAGAAACTCAGATTGCAAATTGTATTTTAAGGAGTTTTATTATTCTACATTGTACGAAAATTCATATTTGTTTAAAGCTTCGGTTTGTAATGATGATTGGTTCCTACTCGCAAGTGGGCCACGAAATTTGAAGCTCGGAGTTAGATTGAAAATAGTTGTACGCGGTGGTTTGATCCTACCCTTTAAGTTGATCACGGTAGTGAAGCGCAAGGGAGTCGGAAGCTTTAGGCGCGTGGACGTAGGCCGGATTTTGGCCGAACCACTTTAAAATACGGTGTCATTTATTTTTCGCATTTTATTTGCATATTTCTTTTGTGCTTACTTGAGTTAATTTTTTTTCGACACACTAGATTTGCAAATATATTAATTCCAAAAATTGGTAAATTTATTTTAAGGTTAAAATAATTATTTTCGAATTAATTAATTAATTTCAGAATATTAAGTTATATTAAATACGAAATTAATTTAATATTTGTGGTGTGTTAAAATATGCATTTTAACTTGTTTAAATTGACTGGTAGTATTTTTTTAATATTATTGATTTGAATCATTAGACATTTATTAATCTGAAATTTGATGAAATGATTTAAATTTAATATTTTTCTGAAATATATATTTAACCTGAAAAGTTTGCAAAATTCCAATTCACCCCCTCTTGAGTATAATCTGGGCAACAATTGGTATGAGAGCAAGTGCTCTTCTTATTTTTTTTTATCTAACAATCTTAGAGTTAGAGATCATGGTAAACTTTTCTGTATTTATTTTAAATGTTGCACTCTACATATTTATTATTTGTATGCTAAAATATTTTATGTCTTGCGGTTATTCATTGTTTCATTCTGTGAGAAGAAAGTGATCAAATAGTCAACCCTGCATTTCAAGCGTTATTTTAAAGGAAGAATTCAATCATTGCCTATATGCTAATTATTGATATGAAAATGATAATGATATTGTTGAATGGGGTAGTGAGGAGACTAATGCTACTTATCTCGTGGCAAATGATAATAAGGAGGTACTCTTTAATCCTAACTCTAGTGATATTGTTGATGATTATGAGGAATTGCAAAATGTATTTGATGAATTATGTGATAGTTTTGATGAACTTAAAAATAAACATATTGATCTTAAAAAATCTCATTCATTACTTTCAACTAAATACGATTCCATGTCAAGTGATTTTGATGATTTGAAATTAGAAAATGAATATTTGAAAAATAAAATTAAAACTTTGAAAAATGAAAAATCTGTAAATGTTACTCACCCTCTTGAAATTTAAAATAGTGAATTAAAAAGGGGGATTGATTATTTAAAGAAATATTTAGATACTTTTACTAAAGGAAATGAAAGTCAAAGAATTCGGTTTAATAATAATGGTATAGGACATGATAAAGAAAATGAGAAAAAGAATTATTCCAATTCATTTAAAAATGATGCCTTATGTAGTCATTCTAACTCTGTGTGCACATATTGTGGTAGACATACACATTATTCCAAATTTTGTCATTTTAGAAAAAGAAAGTATAAAAATACTAAATTAGCTTGGATTCCTAAAGAAACAACTATGTATGCTAACCCTTATAAACCACACTCATATTGGGTTCTAGAAGATAAAGTTTTTAGGTGCAAAACTGGTATTGGCACTTGAACAAAAATCAAGAAAATAAAATTAAAATTAGATTTTTTTGTTTGTTTATTAGTTGATGAATATTGTGATATATTGTTTTCATATCTTATATGCCTATTAATGATTAATAATCTGATTAAAATCATATTTTTTTTCAAATGTATTTATTGTTTGAATATGTGAATAAATTTATTCTTGTCTAGTTAATGCATACTATGGATGATAAATTATTTCTTTGAATATGGATTAATCAAAATTTATTTTTGTATATTACAAAATTGACTTTTATGATTACATGATAGTATGTTATAAGTTGCTTATTATTATTGATCTTGATAATTATCATTTATTATGTCTATGCTTGAATTTTAAAATATTTGTCTTTAATATTTTTTTATGGACCAAACACATTCTTGGATCAAAGAGTAAATATTGAAAGTTGTTTAGGTTGCATGTTGAGATTGCTTGTGGATTTTCAAAGCCTATGTTTTGATATGAAAACAAAGTTGTCATTACAAATATCTTTGCCAAAGGATGAAAACGCCACACTTGAAAAGAATTTCACGAAAATATCATTGGTATTGGTAAGATGGTAAGAAGCACCCTTCGTGAATATTAAATTTCATATCATATGATTCTTGATGATTTATTTTATGATCTTAATTGATAATTATTTCACGCTTAGATTATTTGATAAAGCATATGAGCTTGTTGTTCATAATTTAACCTTCGCATGTTAATTTAAACATTTATTTCTCTTGATGATTTTATGTTGTGAGACATGCATTTTATTTTAATGATAAAATTTTGAGATTTTAATTCATTAGTTGTATCTAGACACTTGATTTTGATGATAAATTTTTTCAGATGAAAATTCATATTTTTGTGTTACATCTTGACATATTTTGTGAATAACAATATTAGATTAATTAATGACTTTATTAATTTGAAACAAAAATGTCATTTAAAACTTTGCTAGTTATATGAGCTACATGTTGATTTTGTGATATGAATCTATTGATTTTGATGATATGGACATATTAATCTTTTTGAGCTAAATTTATGATATGCCACATGATTAGTGCCATTGTTGAATATTTGTGGCATTCTTGATTTTTTTTAAATGACACTTATGATATTTTGTGCTTAAATCAAAAAATCGTATGATTATTGAATTTTTAGATGATTTGTGAATATATTAAGATTTGTTGAACATGATTTTAATGATTTCATATTGAAAATATTTTATCTTATGAAAAAAATGCACATTATTTATTATATGCATATATGCCTTCATTGGTGTCCCTTAGGGGGAGATAAATGCTTATCGAAATTTATTTATTAAAAAAAATGCTTGATCATGGACTTTGATGCATTATTATGGATATTGCAATATGATTGAATATTCCAAAAATTTCAGCCCGTATATTGAAAACGGTAAAGCTTGACCAAAATAGAAAATTTGTATCGCTATATTTATGCTGCTATGTTTTAACTCATGTTATGTGCTTAATTCAAATCACTTGAAAAACATTGAGTTGTGATATATTCATCATTATGTGCTTGATATTATTGATTTTATCATTTTGGTGACATGCATTATTTGACAATATTCTTGTCCATATATTGAATCAAATACATGCTATGAAAATGTATGATGACACATATGCATATTGAAAATTTTATGCCCCTTACGATTTATGGTTGAATCCCATGCATGAATTATTGTTTGATAGGGGGAGATTTTTTTTTGACCCGATGACAATCGATTTAAATTGAAAAATCTTCTTGATAATGTCAAAAGGGAGAGAAATATGTATGATTCACTAATCGTGCTTAATTTATTCATTTTATGGATTAGTGTGAATCATTGGTTGTCATCATAAAAAAGGGGAGATTGTTAAACGAAACTGTAATTAACTATTTTTAATTAATATTTAATTAGTTTAATTGTAACTAATGTACATTTTAGTTTAATGTAATATATTGATTATGATGAATCCAAACATACTTTTATCAAATACTATGCAAATATTTTTTTTATTTGACATTACTATCAGTTATGATTTTTTATAGTTATTATTCTATTTATGTGTACATTTTTTAATCATGATATTTATTATGTTACATAGTTATATATATATATTTATTTTTTATTTTTTATTTTTATATTTCAAGAACTTGTTTACTTCATATATATATACACATGAACATTATTTATACATATTTCGATATATATAACATATTATATTTTTTTTGTTAACATATAATAAATTTGTTACACATTTTTTTTAACATTTTTTTTATGAATTATACATGTTTGAACAGGTACTTTATTTCTTTAAAACCTCTTGGCCCCATGATTGTTAAATTCACATCTATATTTTTTTATATATCACGCATTCCGTATACATATAGACATACAGGTGCATATATGAGGAAAAGAATTAATGGTATAGCAATTAAGGTGTAGCAGTGGTTATATAAAAAAAAAATTACACCTGACTAACTTTAAATATATTATAACTAATATTCATATATATGAAAAGTGTTTAGTCCATTCTTTTGTAAACAACATTGGGATACAAATATTGTACTCTCCATTTTATGTCCATTTCTTACGCTCCTTTTTGTTTTGTCTAATCTATTTTAATACATATATTTTAGTTGCTATGTTTTAGTGTTTAACAAATTAGTACATTTTTTTTGTCCGCAACTATTCATTAGATTAGGAATAACTTGTCAGCTATAAGTATGGCTCCTAAGTCTAGCTACAATTTGACGTGATGTCTGTTAGCCTTGGGAGCCGCAATCTGTTCCTACATGTCCTTGGACGATCTTGGCTTGGATACTCAACTGACTTGGTGAGTTGGTGTGTTATGTTTAGTGTACTTCCCTTGAAAGAAGAAATGGTTGATCAAAGTTTTTGTCAGCTCCTTATTCTTCCTTTTATTTTTTACACGCATATGTTATGGAGGTTTGATGTACTTTTCTGTACTTATATACATATGTAATTATTATATATCAAATAGTTCTTTTTAAAATTGTCGTAAATTCAGATGAATATTTGTTTTCTTGACACCATTCGCCTAGAGTTTATTCTTTGTTGTTTCATCCATATACATTTTGACCAAATTGATACTTGATTCAGACCTTGTGTTTTTCAATGAATATTTTTTATAGACCTCCTAACATTATTTTGATAACATACAAAGTTGTATTTTTCTGTTGGACTTTTGTATTTTGAGAAGATGAATATTATATCTGATACACTCTCTCTTTACATACCTATCATCATTTTTACACTATATTGTCTCTTTCTCTTGGACTAACAATTCTACAGGAGCCTAATGTGGGATATTTCAAAGTCTCTTTCAGTCCTACATTTTCAGAGTGCTATTTTCATGCCTCAACAGCTATGTTTTTATTGAGGAGCAAAATAAAGATTTGCAAGATCATTTTTTAGGTCATTTCATCTCAGCAAAATCAGGAGCATTTAATGCTCACCGTGGCTGTGTCTAACAGCTATTTTTTGAAGGCATACTTAAATATTGAAATGCTGAATTGAAGATACACATGAATGAGGTTATGAACAAGAACTAGAGAATTTATTGAGAGCATTTGAATTTATTACTCAGCTACTACATCATTCAAGAGAGCAATTAATTTACATTCTACTCAATCATTGAAGAAGAAGACTTGAGCCTACATTACCATCATTTATTGAAGTCTCATTAAAGAAGAAGAAACTTAGATTGCAAATTATATTTTAAGGAGCTTCATTATTCTAGAAAATTTAGATTTATTTGAAGGTTTGTTAAAGCTTCGGTAACGGTGATTGGTTTCTACCCGCAAGTGGGTCACGGGGTTTGAAGCTCGGAATTAGCTTGCAAATAGTTGTACACAGTGGTTTGATCCTACCCTTCAAGTGGATCACGGTAGTGAAGCGCAAGGGAGTCATAAGCTCTTAGCGCGTGGACGCAGGCGGGTTTTGGTCGAACCACGTTAAAATAAAGTGTCATTTATTTTCCACATTTTATTTGCATGTTTATTTTGTGCTTGCTCGAGTTAGTATTTTTTTCAGCACACTAAATTTGCAAATATATTAATTTCAAAAATAGGTAAATTTATTATAAGGTTAAAATAATTATTTTTGAATTAATTAATCAATTTCAAAATATTAAGTTATATTAAATACGAAAATTAATTTAATATTTGTGGTGTGTTAAAATCTGCATTTTAACTTGTTTAAATTGATTGGTAGTATTTATTTAATATTCTTGGTTTGAATCATTAGACATTTATTAATCTGAAATTTGATTAAATGATTTAAATTTAATATTTATCTGAAATATAAATTTAACATGAAAAGTTTGAAAAATCCCAAATCACCCCCCTCTTGAGTATAATTTGGGCAACACACATTAATTTACCTTTTTTCGGCCCGAAGCCAAAGCCTTGGGCTTAACCGTCCATTTTTTCATCATTCATTTAGGGAAAATCATTATATTCCATTAAAGTCCTTTTTTTCACACATGTTGACTTTACACCGAAAATCATTTTTGTTTCAGGACTTGTTTCATTCTTTCTACATACGTGTCAAAATACTCTTTAATATTTTTGTTTAATGAAAATGTTACATTTTAAGTAAATTGTCAATTTACCCAATTTATATCAGAATACATAACTTCACTCCTTATTAAAGTGTTATTTACAAAAAAAAAAAAAAAAACTTTTAAGCTTCAAACTTAACACATAGGCATTTTAGTCACTGTTGAGCCCAAAAATTATTCATCTAAGTGGACCACTGAGAAATGGACACATGTTCTCCTACGTGGCAATATTCACATTAATTACTCACTTGGTCGGCTAACCGGATGACCAACCTTAAGAATATAAATGACCAACCAACCTGAAGAATAATATCAAAGGTCATTGGTGTAGAGTCATTGCGCCCGTGAATATCAAAAGTCTCATTTATTGTATACAGATGTAAATGTTTGGAGATATAAAGACATTACATCTCTTGGGTTCCTAACAACCCTATAAATACATATTCTCCTATAGCTCAAAGGGAAAATTCAATCATTCTCAAGCACACCCAACTGTGCTCTTGTAACCCTACTAAATAAAACAAAAAGTGGATGTAGGATTTCTTCATAGCCAAACTATTTTAAAAATCTCTCTCTCGTGTGTTTGCTGGGATTATTTATCTTCATTTTATCTTTATCTTCGTTGTATTTGTTGTTAACGTCTACCAAATGATAAGCCATTTTTAGACATCAATAGATTGACGCCGTCTATGGGAATCGACATGAAAAGTCTTTATTTCTCGTAAGAAGAGATGAAGATTTGAGTCTACAAATCAATGATTAACAAAAGAGCTAAGTTTTTTCTTTTCTTCGCATATAGCTAATTATATGCATCTTTTTGTTCAATCATAATTCTCATATGTCTATATTCACAAACTTTATAATCAATTTTTATTTGAGAATCTGCAAAATGGTAGATTTCATAATCATAAACTTTGGCTTGATTCCCATATCTCAAATTTTATAGGAGGGGATAAACATCTAAAAACAATTATCTCCCTTCAAAGGTCATCAATGACTCCTTCAATACGTGGTCTCCCATGGTAACGTTTATATATGATGCTTTTTCTCTCTGCAACCAAAAAATAGGAAAATAACTTTCTATCTCCCATCAGAAGAAACCGCCTCAATTTGAGGCTCCGGTTACAAATTGGAGATGGGAATTTCTCCAAAATTCGTAGATTTGGCAACATTAGTGTTGGGCTTATATATTCAAGAAATTGTATATCACGAATTCCTTCGATCCGATTGATCGACCATGATTTCTTTCCGCCAAGAATTTTGATGAAAAATGACTTGGTACTCCTTTACCCAGAATTTGGGTTTGAATAAAAGCCCGATCACCGTAGGATTCGTAGCTGAAAACGCAATGAGTGCACCTGATCTTATAGTTCACGCATGAGGGTGACAGAACCACACTACAACTCTAAATTTCTTAAAATTCTATTAGAAGATGAACTAACCAGGAGAAGGCAGTCAATCTTATAACGACTCGCGTCTATTTTCCCCTTACCTGCTTTTTGAGTCTGCTTTGGTGACCAGAAATTAATGGATAGAACAGAAATGTGTGAGGACCCTAGGCATTGCCAAAGGTCGAAAACCGTCATACACTAAATCCCACATATCAGAAACATCGTCGGAGAATCTGGTCATTGAAGTGGTCAGCAACCACTAAATTACAGCTACAACTCCGGAAGGACCCTCATAATTGGTCTGCCAATATTCTTAACATTTGCACAGGTTGGAGGCTTCCCGACCACCTATTACTTGTTGGCGACAGGTGGGGCCAAAGCTGAAATTTGTGAAGACCATATATTACTGGTCGACGGCAGGTGTTGCTACCATCTAATACCGTGAAGAAACAATGTTACAAAATTTATGTTGAAAACCATTTATGTATATGATAATTCATCCTCAGATCACCTCGAATCTCCTCTCCGACCAGTAGATCGTCACCTCAGAAAACCTGTACTCGGATTGAAAGCCAAAAATAATGGTCGTCGATTGATGCCTAGATTGTCATAGCCACCATCACTGGTCGGCATCAAAAGATAAAACACGTATTAAACTTCTTTAAGACACCTGGGTCTCAGACCTGAAGTTTGGGACTCAAATCTATTTAACTTTATTAAAATAAAACATTTGCTATTTAAAAGGTCTTTTGGTTCTACTTCATATACTCATGTGTAAATAATTTTTTTTAAACCAACTTATAATTGAGTATTTACGGGAGATTAAATAATTTTGCAAAAATTCTAGACTGAACAATTATGTCTTACATCTCATACATATTTGGTAAAAATCTGCTTATCCGACACGTATTCGACATGACACAATACTTATTATTTTCACTGTTCTAAAAAATCCGCCTAGGTACGCCTAGACTCGAGGCTTGGGATAAACGCACCGCCTTATGCTTTTCACGCCTTATTCTTAGTAAAATTCTCAAGGCGCATTTTTTTCTAAAAACAACAATGCTTTAGTGAAACGATATCGCATTTTAAAGAATTGTTTTACAAACCGGACCATTATCTCATCCAGAATAATCAAATAGTATTTTAATTTGCATATATTTAGACATATTATTATGATATGTACAATTTTAGTATTTTAATTATTTTGTTATGATTAAAAAATATTAAAATACATTAAGAAGGCCAAAACGCTTTTTCACGCCTTTTTACGCCTAAGGTCCGCTTAGGCTTGTAAGGCTTAAGGCTTGACCTCCACGCCTCGATCACGCGCCCGCATTTTTTAGAACCTTGATTATTTCACATTTTGAAAATTTTGTTGCCCGACTATTGATGTAAAAAACTAGATTATCTCTAATTAATCAATCACAGATAAATATGAATAAACAAGACAGGATTTTTAAAGTGGTTCAGCCTTGCGAGAATGGCTTACGTCCACTATTTTGTATTGCTGACTGTTTGCCTTGAATCTCGATAATCGATTTACCCAGAGATCCAAAGTTCCCTTCTTATGAGGAGGTTACAATGTATTTATAGCCTTGAGGCTGTCCATATGAAAGAATAATGCGATGTTATCTAGTAGACATATACATCTGTATGATAATAATGTGCATTTAATGCATAACTGTCTTTTGATTCTCTTGATTTGGATGTTCTGCACGCTAAGTAGCTCGAACCGCTTAAGTTGCTCGTCTAAAGTACTTATATTTGCCATGTAGGTTGACACGTGTCTTCAAGTGATTGGTCCATATCAATAGACTAAATTTGGTATCAACAGAAGTCCACAATGTTTCACAGTTGAGGTTGAAGGAGAGTGTGGAACATTTTGCTTGCCAACTGCTTGGATTACTAGTCTTCATGAATTTTAGGAAAGTTTTCATTATACATAATTCCTTTTTGAGCGCATAATATTAAGCTTCATAAATATTTTGAATTTTCACAATCGCTTCGATATTTGTGCCTTTTTCTTTTTTTAGCCGTCGGAAACACAAACGTCTTCCCTTGTAATCATTGATTTTCTCTATTCCCGAGGTAAAGTATTTAAACGCGACAGAAATCCAGTCGTCTTCTACTTTTCAAATCTGTATTTTCTGAATTCTTCATTTTCTCTCTATCTTGTGCCTCGTTCTTTCCATCGTTCATTGTCAACCGATCTCTCTTTCTTCTGTAAGATCTTCTTCCTTCTTCTTTATTTACTTTATTCACCATGGTTTATCTTGTTGAATCGTTAGACAAATTTCGATCTGAGTTTTTAATCCCTTCGTGGGTTATTTTGGAAGAAATTCTCGTCCTTCTGATTTATTTTCTTTGGCTGAGGGACACTGGTTCCCAAGTCTTTTTGTAGCCGAATGTGGCTTTTCTTTCCTGCCAAATCCCCTGTGTTTGGAGTTTTGCCAATATTTCGATATTGTACCTGCAAAAGTAGCTCCAAATGCATGGAGGGTGGTTAATGGCGTACATAGGTTAAATCAACTTCATGGAACTCGCTTGGGGATTCCAGAGATCATGTATTACTACGGATGGGTTATCAGTGACAATACTTTTTATTTAAAAACTAGGTTTTCAAATAGAGCGGTAGTTGTCACTCTTTTCGATGCCAATAGGGATTATTTTGATCATGGGGTTGTGATGAAAAATTGGCAACACCCTCCATTAAGTGGAGATGGCGTGTATCAAGGTCCCCCGTGTCCGCTTTATGGCAATGGGATAGGTTGTTTTATTTTTGAAATTTTATTTTCTTTGTATTTGATAAAATGCATCACTGATATTTGATTTTATTTATTACAGTTGACAGTAAAAAGAAACCTCCAAATGAAACCGAGGTTAATATAAAGCATTCAAAACTTATTTGGGGCTTGCATCAATCTGTTGCCGGGGAGCATATTAGATCTGCTTCTTACTTGTTGCAATACAAAAGCTACACCTCGTCTTTTATTGCTCGTCCTCATCCTGTGGTGGTTGATCTTGACCAAGTACCAACCTCTGAAACCAGTGTGGAAGGTTCTTCTTCTGACTTAAGCATTCCCATCACTGATTTGATGAAGAAGAGAAGAGCTCCTGCCTTTTTTGACAAGTCTGCCTCTGCCACTATGGAGTCAAAGAAGAGTAAACAAGATATCCCAGAAGAAGGGATAAAGACTATAGATGTACCCCCTCCCACTGCTGCCAAGGAAGCTGGCGAGAAGCCCCCTGTGCCTCCGAGTAAGACTGTTGTCATCTCCCTAATAGAGACAATATCTTTAATTAAAAATGCTCCTGCTCCTCTGAGGAGATTAAAAAGAAGTTCTTCTGGGAGACCTGCTGAACCTATACCTCAACCTTCAAATGTTGAAGGTAATGTTCCAGCTTTTGTTTCTCCGAGCTCTGCTGTGAGCTTGGTAAGATCCTGGAATGTTCCAGAATCCCAAGGTGTTGAAGACACCTTTTCTCGCGAGAAAATTACTACACTGGCTGCTCAACACATTACTTCAGTAAGTATCTTTAGCTTGAACCCTTTTTTTAATACTATGTTCATGTATTGACTTAAAGTTCTTTCTTTTTTCAGCTTGTGACGTGTTTCAACGGCATTTTAAAGAA
Organism: Sambucus nigra; assembly: GCA_949130495.1. Taxonomy (NCBI): domain Eukaryota; kingdom Viridiplantae; phylum Streptophyta; class Magnoliopsida; order Dipsacales; family Adoxaceae; genus Sambucus; species Sambucus nigra. The sequence continues at coordinate 525,941,633 of OX422208.1, read as the reverse complement.
GGATGAAGCTATTAGGGCTTCAAGCTCCTCGGGTGGAGTAGAGGAAACTTTTGCTGGACTAACCCAATCTTTGAAGGAATCTCGTCAGAAGTACGAGGAGGACAAATATGCTTGGGAGAAGAAATTGAAGTCTGTTGAAGCGGATCGAGATCAGGCTGAAACTGCCTCCAAAGAGTTGAAGAAGAAATTGAAGGAGGTCGAGCAACATAATAGCGAGCTTGAGGTCAAACTTAAATCTGTCGAGCAATATAAGATAGAGGCAGAAGAAAAATAGAAGTCTACCGAGGAGCTTTTGAGAGAAAGGACCTCCTCCGAGAAAGTAAAAAGGAAAGTTGCTGTTAAAAAATCATTCAGTGTTGGTTGGGACAAAGGTTGGACCAAAGGACTGGATGTTATGTCTTCTCAAACGGAGTATGCCAGTGTCAAATATTTTAGGGATGGATGGGTTGCAGCCTTGAAGGAGTTAAAGGTTGCTGAGAATTCTGAGTTGTTCCAGCAACATACTTATGGCCCTTATCCTTCTCTTGGAGAAGAAGAAGAGGATGAAGCAGCTTCAGACGAGTCTTCCTTGATGATGGGAGAGCAGATCCCATTTGGTGCTGTTGCCCAACCCTTGGAGCAAGTCCAACCATCCAGCACATCTATCGAGCAGCTGCCTTTGCCCTCCGAGCAACCTACCCCTTCATCCAAACCATCTGAAGAAGTCGTAGGGAATAAGGAGAAGGTGTAGAGTTATTCGGGTCTTTTGTTTTACTATTTTCTTGAATGTAACCTTGAACCATGTTTTCCTTTATCATGATGAATAAAATTTAAACTTCTGTTGTTCGTTTCTTACTTACTTTGTTGTTCATCTTGAATTTCTATCTTACTTGCTCTGTTCGCATTATTGTTGATTTTGTTTTATTCTTCTCTTTGCTAGTTTATGGCCAGGATGGAACTCTTATCAGCTCACGATACAGAGTTGATGAAGAAATGCAATGACTACTTCAAAGATGGTCATGCAGACCTTAATGAGGCCCATATAACTAATATCCTTGAACCAGGTGTTTCTGACCGAGCAATTGAAGCTTACCAATACTTGAAGTGCTTACTTGATCGTGCTGTAGCTAATAATATGGCTTACTACAAGATGATTGAAGATCTTCAAGGAACGATCGAGGAGCTTCGACAGCAGTACAAAGAATCTACAACACTTTTACATCAAGGTTATGAGAAAAATACCATCAATTGAGTGTTGACAAGGGATATAACAAGTTCATTTCTGCTCATGAGAAGAAGGAGAGCATGTTAAAGCTTGAAGTTGAAGAGCACAGACATATTGCCAAACTTCTGGAGCAGGAGAACATCGTTTTACAAGAGGAAATAAACAACTCAAATCTGCTGCCTCTTCTTTGGGAGCCTTGGTCCCTGTCAATGCTGAAGGTTTTTCCTTCTTGGAGGTAGAAAATGCCAACTTATGAGATGAGTTAGAAACTTTGAAATGAGTTGGACCCTCTACATCTACTCGTGGTAGAGCAAGATCTTCTTCTCGTGGATGAGCACGAGCTGGTCAGGTCACCATTGAAGAAGTGAGAACTCAGTCGGCTTTAGAGAATCAAGCCGTTCAGTTGATGGCGAAGAACCAAGCCTTGGAAGAAATGTCTAAGAAGATTCTGGACTTCACTGAGTAACTCTCTAATCAAAGTTCTGCTCTGGAGGGTAAAGAAATTCTGGTGAAGAAACACCACGAGCAACTTGAGAGGTTAACTTATCAATTTTACAAACAACCTTGGGAGTTTTGGATGGCTGGATATAATGGAGCTCTATATCATCTTTATACTCATTTGCAGCAGTCAAATAACGAAGGATACAAGCTAGGGTGGTTGAATGTATTATGTGTCTTGAAGTTGGAACAAGGTTATTTCCTATGGGATTACTACGAACCTGGGGCCCTTGATTTACCTGTGCCTCCCTTCAATATTGACCTTAATTGGATTCTAGCCCGTGCTATTCCTCGAATTTTGATATCAAAGTATCTCGGTGATTACAGTCTTCATACACACTTTGAGATAGCTCATCTAGAACACTTGCTCGATTGTCCATCCATAATGAATGTCAGAATACTGCGAGATCTAAACTTTATAAATTACCCGTATGGCTTAGATGATCCTCCAGTTGGGGTAGAACCTGTGTCAAAAGCAGAAGGAAAGAAACCAATCGAATAGGATATTTGATGTAATGAATTAGACTTTATATCCCGTGTAATCTGTTTTGCTTTAATGAAGAAAAAGTTCATCTTTTGCCATTTTATTTTCTACAAAATAATTTGTAGAATGTCCTTGTTTGTGGGTTTGTTGGTTGGTGAATAAGTATATATATATACCATGCTTATCCCATTTGTTGTTTGATTATAGTGACTTGCCACTTTTTGGGCCTAGGCAATGGAATGATTTTTATCCCATGTTCCTGCTTAGTTGTAGTAATCTCGCATGGATTACCTGGTTGCCTAGACAATGGATGCCCCAGGAGGTCGTCCAGCCTCTTTCTTAGTTTAGTACCAACCAATCGGAGTTGGTGGTTATTGATTTATCGACCAACCGGAGTTAGTGGTAATGAGATGCCGACCAACCGGAGTTGGTGGTATTGAGTTACCGACTAATCGGAGTTGGTGGTAATGAGATCCCGACCAATCGAAGTTGGTGGTAATTGATTTGCCGACCAACCAGAGTTGGTGGTATTGCGTTCCTGACCAACCGGAGTTGGTGGTAATTGATTTGCCGACCAATCGAAGTTGGTGGTATTGAGTTCCCGACCAACCAGAGTTGGTGGTAATTGATTTGCCGACCAATCGGAGTTGGTGGTAATTGATATGCCGACCAACCGGAGTTGGTGGTATGCTGCTCTTAGGATTTGGGTTTGTGTCGTGTGTAGTACTAATATTCTGAAAAAACTCAACAAAATAAAGACACATCACTTTATTCATATTGAAAGAACTGTGTTACATAGGAATTTTATCTATTGATAATACTTGCGCAGATGCTCTGCATTCCATGCATTCTTGAACTCTTATCCTTCTAAAGTTTCAATTCTGTATGTCCATGCCAGTTGGCTTCCAGTTTGTTATGCTTTTGGATCACTTTCTTCAGCACATAATCCTCTTCTTTCAACTCACACTTCTTCACTATTTTGTTGTAGAACAAAGCTGTTCGTTGTTGATATGCTGTATTCCTGATTGTTGCTTCTTCCTTAACTTCTTCGAGTATGTCCAGGTCTAATCTTCTCATCAAGTCACTGACAGGAGAATTAAAATTAAGCACCCTATGTGTGGGTAGATCCAATTCAGTAGGTATGACAACCTCACTTCCAAATGTCAACATGTATGGAGACTCTCCCGTTGCTGTTCACGATGTAGTGCGATAAGCCCACAACATAGAGTGTAGCTCGTTAATCCAATTTCCCTTTACATCATCCAGTTATTTTTTCAAACCATTCAGTAGCGTTCTATTAGTCACCTCAGTTTTCCCATTGCTTTAGGGATGGCCTGGTGCAGAGTGGATCTTCAGTACATTGGATTGATGATAATATGCAGCAAACTCCTCATTGTCAAACTGGGTTCCATGGTCAGTAATAAATGCATGTGGGATACCATATCTGCAAATAATATTCTTCCAAATAAATTGATAGACTTTGTCATATGAGGCTCAGCTTCCACCCATTGAGTAAAATAATCCACAACAACCATGAGGTATTTGAATCTTCCCCTGGTCGTTGGAAGTGGCCCGACTAAGTCTATCCCCCACATGGCGAATGTCCAAGGGGACGTGATGGGTGTCAACAATGCTTGGGGAGTTCTTCAGATGGAAGAGAAATGTTGGCATTTATCGCATTTCTTGGCGTAAGTTGTGCAATCAGCTCTCATCGTTGGCCAGTAATACCCTTGTGTTGTTATCCTCTGCAAAATCGTTTGACCTGCTACATGTGATCCATAGGACCCTTAATGAACCTCTTCGATCAAGTCTTCAACTTCAGAGGGATGGACACATCTTTATAATCCTGCTATAACTCCTATTCTGTACAAAATACCATTGGTCAATAGATAACGAGCAGCTTTAAACTTTAGTTCTTAGTAGCGAGTTTATCAGGTGGCATAATCCCTTCTTCGATATAGGCTTGGATAGGATCCATCCAGGATGGTCCCAAATCAAGGGCAATGAAATTCACCATTAAATCTTCTTCTATGCTCCGACCAGCCAGGATTTCTATTGGGATTGTTCTTCGTAGCTCGGTGCGTGTGGCTGATGCTAATCGAGCTAGGGCGTCTGTTCTTCCATTCCCTAACCTCGGTATTCTAATCAACTGAACTGCAGTCAAACTCAATACAACCTCCATTACTTTTGCATGATACTTTACCATTAATTCTCCCTTTGCTGCATACACCCCCAGAATTTGATTTACGATTAACTGTGAATCACTGAACACCACGACCTGCTCTGCCTTCATGGTTTTGGCCAAATTTAGACCCACGATCATAGCCTCATATTCAAATTCATTATTGGAGGCTTTAAACTGAAATCGTAAAGCATATTGTATATCAATCTCATCAGGACTGTTTAAAATAATTTCTGCTCCACTGCCTGTAGTGAACGAAGAGCCATCCATATACAGATTCCACACAGGTATTTCATTATCAAACTCTTGATCAGATAGAGCTCCTCGATGGAATATTTGATGATTCCTTTTGTCTTCCCCTAACACTTCTCGCTGCTCATTAATTATCTTCTCTTGGTCATCCACGGATGGAAGTTGGTCGGGGGTTATATTCGATGATCCCGTAACATCCACGAGTTGGTCTGTATTAAACTCCTGCTCTTCGGGGATATCAGAATGAGTAAACTCTGCAATAAAATCCGCTACTGCCTGCCCCTTAAGCGACGACCTAGGCTCATAAACTATGTCATATTTGCCAAGTTATGCTGCCTAGTACATCAATCTTCCTGATTTCTACGGTTTATGCAGGGCTTGTCTTAGTGGCATATCTGTGTACACCACTATAGTGTGGGTTTAGAAGTATGACCTCATCCTTCTGCTTGATTTGATCAGTTCTAGTGCCAACTTCTCCAACCTTGGATACCTTATCTATGCTCCTCGGAAAGCCTTGCTGGTGTAATAGACCGATTTCTGTATTCCATCCTCCATTCTTATCAACGCCGAGCTAACTGCATTCCCCGAAACTGCCAGATAGAAGTATAATCTTTCTCCCATCACTAGTCTAGATAACAATGGAGGTGTCCCCATATATTTCTTCAATTCTTGAAAGGCCTCCTCGCACTCATCATTCCACTCAAAAGTTTTTCGGAGTGTTTTGAAGAATGGGAGGCATCTGTCTGTTGCTCGTGACACAAACCTGTTAAGTGCCGCAACTCACCCTGTGAGACTTTGCACTTCCTTCTTCGTAGTTGGAGATCGTAGTTCCAATAGGGCCTTGATCTTTTTAGGGTTCGCCTCAATACCTTATTGATTAACAAAATATCCGAGAAACATACCCTCTCGCACCCCGAATATGCATTTGGTGGGGTTTAACTTCATTTGATATTTCTCTAGTTGATCAAAGGTCTGGCCTAGGTCAACTAGATGATCACCAGCTTTCTTGCTCTTCGTTAGCATATCGTCAACATAAACCTCCATGTTACGACTGATTTGCTCTGCAAACACCTTATTCATCAGCCGTTGATATATTGCACCTGCATTTTTTAAGTCCGAAAGGTATAACATTATAGCAATAAGTTCCCATTGGGGTGATAAAAGAGGTACTCTCCCTGTCTTCAGGTTTCATCTTAATTTGGTTGTAACCAGAATAAGCATCCATGAAACTCAACAATTCATGGCCCGAGGTAGCATCCACTAGTTGATCGATTCGGGGCAAAGGAAAATGATCCTTTGGGGATGCCTTATTAAGATCAGTGAAGTCTACACACATCCTCCACTTGTTATTTTTATTCTTTACCATCACTACATTTGCTATCCAATCAGGATATTTGACATCCTCAATAAAAGAGGCTTTTTGTAGTTTCTCTACTTCTTCCTGTATAGCTTGGTTCTTTTCAGGTCTGAACACCCTTCTTCGCTGCTTCACTGGCTTGACCTCCTTGTTCACGTTGAGCTCATGGCACATGAAACTTGGTTCTATCCCTGGCATGTATTCATAACTCCATGAGAAAGTCTATTTTCTGCACCTTAGAAATGCTATCAGTTCCTTTTTTATGGATTCATCCAATGACGCCCCAATTTGGGTTGTTCGTTCTGGGTGTTCATCGTCCAGAATGATATTTTTAGTAGCTTCTATGACCTGTCCCTTCACGACCTGAGACTCGTCTCTAGGGTCTAATGTTTCAATCTCTGCATCTTCTATTTCATCCACTTGATAGGTAGTAGTCTTCTTGCTGGATTCTTCACGTTCCTCCTGTTCAGAAGATGAATAATAACATTCCCGAGCTATTTTTTGGTCGCCTTTTATCACTCCCACTCCAAAGTTGGTTGGGAATTTTAAACATTGATGTATAGTAGATGGTACTGCCTCGAACTTCTTCAAACCTACCCTTCCCATAATGATATTGTAAGCTGATTGGACATTTTTATCCATTACAAAAAAGCATACTCTTTCTGTTCGACAAGCAGGCCATGTACCAATAAGCATATCCAACTTGATCGTCCCAAGCGGAAAAACCTTTTCGCCAGTAAAATCGAGGAGGGGCTATGATAGGGATCCAACTGGGCTAACTTCAAATTCAAACTGTCGAAGCATGGGTAGAACATGACGTCTGCATAGCTACCATTATCTACCAATACCCGTGAAATTACCACTTCCTTCATTCTCATCTTGATCACCAATGGGTCATCATGAGGATATAGTACACCTGCTAGGTCGTTCTTAGAGAAACCAATGACCAGTTTGTCCTTATTCACTTTCCTTGGGCAATCATCTTCAACCAAGTTTATTCGCTGTATGTACGAGCAGGCTTGAGCCTCATTGAGGTAAGCTTTCCTCTCCGTAGTCAGATCTCCACCTCCTGCATCTCCACCTGTAATAATATTACATTCAAATGATCCAAGATGGATTGAAAATACCTCACGTTCTGGCTGTCTTGGCCTTTTGAGGAGATCGGGGTCATCTTCTGGGTCATCTTCGTGATTTCTCTTCTTGTCTTCTTTTGCTCAACGAGGAGACTTGGACCTTTGCCTTCCTCGGTCGCTGGTCTTTCCTCTATTTTGGTGATCAACATACTTAGCCAATTTTCCTCATCTGATGAGTGCTTCAATTTCATTCTGGAGAGTTATGCACCATTTGGTCGTGTAACCATGGTCTTTGTGGAATTCGTAGTATTTGGATTTACCCCTTTTGTCAGGGTCTGCTTTCATCTTCCCTGGCCAAGCTAACTCCTCGCTGTTCTTGATCTCCTTCAGAATGTGATTTATATCTACCTTCAAAGGAGTATAATTTCTAAATTTCCTCATCTGCTCCAGTGTTTGCTTTCCTTTTGATTGCCTGTTGCCACCATTGTTCTTTTGATCTTTTTTTTTCGGTTTTACCATCTTCAACTTTGGTCTCCTTAGTGTCTCTATTCTTCTTCGCAGTCATGGCTTCCTCGGCGTTCATGATTTTGGTTGCTTTTTCCATCAGTTCTGCCATGGTTCTAGGCGGATCTTTGGCCAAAGTGTAGTACAACTTATCTGGCAATAGTCCACTTATCAGAGCAGTAATTGCCGTTTTCTCCTCGTAATCAATTACTTTAAGTTTCTCGTTATTGAAATGAGTAATATAGTCCCTGGTGCTTTCACATGCCTTTTGTCTAACACTCAGCAAGTGTGCTACTCGTTTAACTGGTTTCCCTCCAAAATAGAAGTTCCCTATAAAGAGCTCTGCTAGTTGAAGGAAAGTCGCTATCTTCCCCCGAGGAAGGTTGTTGTACCATATCTGGGCTGACCCGGTGAGAGTTCCTGAAAACACCCTACATCTCATCTCATCTGGAACCGCATAGATATCGGCAGTAGCTTGGTATTGTTCAATATGAAGGACAGGGTCAGTTTTTCCATCATACTTAGGCGTTACCATAGGAGCTTTGAATTTTGATGGTGTGGGAAAATCCACAATTGCCTGTACGAATGGTGTCCCTTGGACAAAAGTTCTTTGTAGAGGATTCTTGGCCTTAACCATTTCCCCTAGTCTCTCCTCCAACCTTTGAATAAAGCCTTTCCATGCATCGTTTCCCACCTCGGGCTTATTTATTCGAGCAACTGATCTCGTTGAGTTTTCCTCTTGGGATCTTTCATTACGGGCTGCTGGGCGTAATTGGGCAGAGCCCTCCCTTAGGTCGGATGGTCGTTGAGAGTTCCTCGACGCAATACTAGGAAGACTTCTATTCCTCCTAGGGCCCCATCGATCAAAAGGAGATACTCTACTCAACCATTCTAGAGCACTAGTCCTTTCTGGAACGAGAGTGGTATTCCATTGGGAATCTGTAGCTCGTACTGATGAGGTCCGACCAGGTTGATACGAAGGATCACTAGATCTCTCAGTACGATATGAATCAGTACGTCTAGATTGAGAAACCTCCGAGAATAGGGTTCGTCTAGTTCTTGAAGATGGCAGATGAGTATTTCTCTAAATACTTCGCTGTGCTGAATAGGTCAGCACTCCGCCTTTAACAGATTGTATAAGTTGACGCATGGTTTCTTGCATGGCTATTTGGCTTTGGGCTAAATTAGCCATTATACTAGCCAGATCTGGAACATTTGGCGGAGTAGATGGGTTTAGAGGGATCCTAGCGTTTCGATTACTGGATTCCGGATTATCAGTCATAGATAATGAATTATTTTATTAAAAAAGCCAAGTACAGTCGTTTCCCACAGACGACGCCAATCTGTTGATGTAAAAAACTAGATTATCTTTAATTAATCAATCACAGATAATTATGAATAAACAAGACAAAGGATTTTTAAAGTGGTTCAACCTTATGAGAATGGCTTACGTCCGCTATTTTGTATTGCTGATTGTTTGCCTTGAATCTCGATAATCGGTTTACCCAGAGATCCAAAGTCCCCTTCTTATGAGGAGGTTACAATGTATTTATAGCCTTGAGACTGTCCATATGAAAGGATAATGCGCTGTTATCTAGTAGACATATACATCTGTATGATGATAATGTGCATTTAATGCATAGTTGTCTTTTGATTCTCTTGATTTGGATGCTCTGCACGCTAAGTAGCTCAGACCGCTTAAGTTGCTCGGTACGCTTAAGTTACTCGTCTAAAGTACTTATATTTGCCATGTAAGTTGACACGTGTCTTCAAGTGATTGGTCCATGTCAGTAGACTAAATTTGGTATCAACACCGATGTTCAAGCAGATACATATCATATATTATTTCGCCGAATAAATTATATTCATTATGATTTCTATTTGACTTAGTCTCAACAGATGGTCGGGTAATTTATTAATTTTCGTAGGTATAAGATTCAGTTCCGATAGATGCCCAACCACGATCTTAAAGCTCTTGGAAATATTATTAATGCTCTGACATATGTTCGAGCATGAATAGCCACTCTACCATCTTAAACTCCTGACGGATAGATGGTTATGCATATTCGAGATTCATCTCAGCAGAGGATCGACAAAATATTTATTGTCATATATTTAATCCCGAAAACATCTGCCACGTAACTTGTATTTTATACCCAACGAACAATTGGTCGGGATAAACCTTATCTATATTTAGTCCCGACAAATGGTTGGCATATTCAATCAATAATCGACAATACATTTATTATTGAATGGTTTGGAAATATATTTTTCACCAACAACGTCGGATCATTCGTAATATTTACTCGATCCCCTCAGGATCATTCGTAAAATCTACTTAGTCCCTTCAAGCATTATTTAAAGTCCCCGACAGATGGTTGGCACTTTCATTATCTAGATTTCTCACTAGCCATGGATATTCTTTGAAAATTATATATATTATGTGAATCATTTCAATTTTGCCCCAACGAACTATTTGGCATTACCAACTGCATGTTCATTCTATAGTTGACATTATATTTGCAATTCACGTTCAGATGCTCATGTCTTATTATTATTCAGTCTCCTTTTCATAACCCCGACTGGGGGCTCCATAGATATGTTAACCTGAATGAATTCACTACAACATTAGTCATGCAAGAAATCAAATAAAACATCTCAGCAAAAACATCTCAATTGCACAACCAAAATCAAACTTCATGTATGATCTCATCTTCGGACATATCACAAACCAGAAGTTTTACCCGACTAAGTTAAATACAGGAATACATATATACATTCCTAACACACTTGGTCGCTGATGATAACTACTTCATGTATGACTTCTTCTTTGACAAGTCAAGAACAAGATGCCTGTAAAACTTCATAAACATAAAAAGTTTTACCCGACTAGGTTAAATAGAGGAATACATATATAAATTCCTAAACACAGGAATATATACATACATTCCTAATACACTTGGTCGCCACTGATAACAAATGCTACAAATTAGATCAACAAAACTATTTACAGTTTTATTTAAAAACTCCATTAGTAGAATCTAAGGCATTACAATCATCACGGATCTGACTAACTAGTCTACACGGATTACCTAGTCGGCAAGATGATTAAAAACTAATCACAAGCTTAAATACATATCAATTCACTATTCCAACACCAATGGGTTCAGCAAGATGTTATATAAGCAGAAATAGTCATTACAAGGAAATAAAAAAGCTCTTAGGAGTCATTTCAGGGATCATTTTTCCTCGGCCTTATCCACCCCAGCAAGAGCGACATCAAGGGAAAAAAAACACAGTGCCTTTTGGCGATTTTCCGTTTTTCAAACTATCCATGAAACGCCACCCATTAAAATATTTTAGAAAGTCCAGTAAGTTGGCTATCGGCCACCAGCATACTTAAAGGTCGAGAAAGTGTTCAGAGCTCATAGTCCATCCTTTTAATAATTCTTTAAACATCGAAGGCTTTTGTTGTAGATTAAATTATTCATACCACATAGATTAACAATGTAAGAATATCTGTCATATGTTGCTAAGAAATTCCAAGTGACGTATTATGGAAAAAAGAATTGATGACATCAAACATTACTAGTCGGGCATCAGAACATTTGTCCTCCAAAAGTAGACACCTCAGCACTTCAATAGCAAATGGTCGGGTCCAGACCCTAACATAATCGGCACACAGGCCGACTAACTCTAGACCTACTTGAACCAAGAAGAAGAGCACATGGTAACTATTAAGAGACACTCCACACGTGTTTTAGAAGGCCAATAATCTCATTATGTACGGGCACTGAGAAACTTTTTCAGAATAAATACTCCTTTCTTTCGCTAAATCATCAAACATGGAGCATTGCGGGCTTTTGTTAAGTCTAAAAACTATCCAACTATGTGGACCACTGAGAAATGGACATTTATTATCCTATGTGGCAATATTCACATTAATTATTCGCTTGGTTAGCTCAAAAGACAGTTGGCCGGCTAGCCGACCGACCAACCTGAAGAATATAAATGACCAACCGACCTGACGAATATGAACCATCAAGAATATCAAAGGCCATTAGTGTAGAGTAATTATGTACCCATGAATATCAAAAGTCTCATTTATTATATATAGATGTAAATTCATGGAGATATAAAGGCATTACATCTCTTGGGTTCCTAACAACCCCTATAAGTACATACTCTCCTATAACTCAAAGGGAAAATTCAATCATTCACAAGCACACCCAATTGTGCTTTCCTAACCCTACTAAATAAAACAAATAGTAGACACATGCTTTCTTCATAGCCAAACCACTTTAAAAATCTTTGTCTCTCATGTGCTTGCTGGGATTGTTTATCTTTATTTTATCTTTATCTTCATTTTATCTGTTTAATGTCTAAAATGGTATATCATTTGGTAGACGTCAACAGTCACTATGACACCTTTTCAACTTCTCACTTTGTGAAAATCACATTTTTTCACATTGCTCCCTATATAAAATCATACTTTTCACATATTAAAGTCTACACACTTTATTTACGAGTTTTAACACTAAAAACCCATTTTAGTCAACATTTACACATTTGACACTTTGCATTTCAAACTTAGTGTGACACACTTTAATTGTGACTTTTTGCATAAAGATCCATACTTAGTCATTTTATTCACACTTAGTCTTCTATACTGTCATTATTTATATTTTCACCTAAATTTTGCAAGAAGACTACACTTTCACATATTTACGCTTTTAACCCCAAAACTTAGTTTAACAAACCAAATTGTACACTTTGTAAATGAAAATCCATTTGCTCATTTCATAATGATTAATTAACATTAAAATCACTATAGTAATCTCATAAAAGGGCATATACATACCAAATGTTCTTCACAACAAAGAAATCATTTATTCCCATAAAATATGAGTTTAAAATATTTTATTTCATAAAATGTTTGCGAATAGTGGGATGAAAATTATCCATTTTTAAAACCCATTCAATCCTTCATTTAAGTTCTCATTTTCATAGGAAAATAGTAAGAATGATACTAATAAGTCTATTAGTACATTTAAAACGTTAATCAACATATTTTAAGCTCTAAATATGTAGAAAAATCAAGTTAAAAATATGTTTACTACAAAACCTATTTTAAAGATAAAAAATCCCATTTTCTTATAAACTTTATATTTAAATCATGTAGTATTTAATCTTTGATCTTGAATGGCTATTTATAAACACTTAATATCAACAAGATGCAAAGTACTCATACTAAAATCATTATCAACTTAACTTAATAAGAGATAAGTATTTTCCACCTCAAAATGTCTCCTCATGGTGGTGAAAATGGTGGTGTAGGAGGAATAACCCCCAACTCCAAAGGCGGCCTCAAGGGGTTACAAGAAAATCTCCCCAAGCAAGCTCTAAGAGTCCTCCATTTAATCTCCAAGGTTGTTCTATCTTCGAGCTCAAAACCCCTTTCTACAACTCCCAAACCTCATTAAAAACTTTTCTAAAACTCTCCCTACAAGCTGTCCCAAAACTCTAAGGTGTTTTAATGGTGTTCGTTGAAGAGTGCCCAATATGTGTGTTTTAAACAAAACTAAAATTTTCACCAAAATTTATCCAACTTTTAATTATGCACCAAACCAAGTTGTGAAAACCAAATTCTTACTTTAAACCAATTTTATCTTGATTAATCCTAAACATGCATGTAGTGATTAAAGCAAGTAAAGTAAAGTAAAGAATACTCACAACGCCGGATATACGAGGAAAAATCCAAAACGGAAAAACAACCTCGAACGACCCAAGCCAGATAATCACTATGAATTATGGTTTTACAAAGACAGATTAACCTTACACTAAGACTCGAAACCCGCGGGTCTTGACGCTCCTTCTGATCTTCATCGTTCTTCAATAGTGCCCATGCAGAAATTTCGTCGTCCACGATACCTGTCCATAACACACGCGTCCACGTATGTCTCAGTGTCCACCGAATGGCTTTGATTCGTCTACGATGTCGAACAAGAAGTCCTTCTCTTTTCTTCACCGCAAAACCCTTTGATGTTCAATGATATAACAAACTTCTTTGGCACAACAAGATCACGTAAACATATAAGAATGATAACTCGAATCTTTGCAAACTTCTAAGGATGTGTTTAAGCTTTGAAACCTTAGAAAAACATGTGCAAACAAGTTTCTGGTTCGTATACTGCTTTCCAGAATGCACACTTACGAAATTCTGATAGAAACACGCTTTAAATAACATTTTAGTGCTGCCTCGAAAAACGTGTCGTTCGAACGACTTAAGGATCTCGTTCGAGCAACATAGGTATCTCGTTCATGCAAGATCTAATGTCGTTCGAGCGAGATGTTTGACTTTTTGACTTTTTAATTAATACGTTTCTTTAAAGAGACCCAGTAAAGTCAAACTCATTTTTCGAGCTTATCAGAATTAAAACGTAGTGTAAACCATTTAAAACACTATAAAACATTAAAAATATATTTCTTTATAAAAAAACATCCTTATCTTTTATAAAAACAATTCCGAGCACCATTAATTATACGCATTCATACATGAGTGATCTCGAAATGAAATTAACTTTGAAGACGATTAAACTTGCACCAATTAAACATCGACATAATAAATTCTTTGAAGCTTTGTAGCAATGTCTTCAATTTCTTCAATACGTCATAGACCAAGTGGGATCGTGACAAAATAAAATCTCCCTATGACATATTACAAACACAGTTTTGTTCACGGAATTAAGTCAAAATAATACAGGGACTCACTTCAAAATTTATGTCCTTATAAATCTCCCCCTTTGACTATTTCGGGACAAAACTAAACCAGTGAAATGCCTAACCGGACCATCAAGCCATATGACGCCTAAATCCCATCACATAAACCCAAAATAAAAAATTACAGGACATGGACTAGAATATGTAGCATCGGTAAGTATGAACTGTCTGAATGCGATGTAGACTTGAAATCTCGAATAGCTGAAGCATACCTACACACGTGAAACAAACAAACAAATACCTAGTGAAGTATGGAGGAACAAATGAAACCAATATATTTATCCAAGTGATATCAAACAATAATGGATACCAATATGAATAATATCTGAAACATCATTTGTTAAATAATTTTATATGTAGCATAGGCAAGCATGGACTGTATGAATGTGATGTAGACTTGAAATCTTGAATAGCTGAAGCATACCTACACACATGAAACAAACAAACAAATACCCAGTGAATTATGGAGGAACAAATGAAACCAATATATTTATCCAAATGATACAAAACAATAATAGATACCAATATGAATAATCTCTGAAACATCATTTGTTAAACAATTTGAGCAGCAAAATGATACCAATGTGCAATACCAAAACGAGATACCAATTTGCAAAAATATGTAAACCAAAACATGCTCAAATCTCCCCCTACATCACATACATCTCTCCCACCTTTTGCCTCGAATAGACAATCCGATGAAAATATAAACCAATTTGAAATATCTAGCATGAGAATATAAACCAATGTGAATCAATGTGAAATCGCTAGATAATCATGCAACAACCAGCTAAATATGATAAAGCAATGACAAATCATAAGCTAGTAAAAAAAGGAATCACACAAAAATTGTAGCAATCTTATCAGGTGTGATAAACAGACTATATGTAAAAATTCAATTTTGAACCAATAAAAACCTGCATATAAATCAGTCAGTCCAGAAACACTTCCAACAGTACCAAAAAAAATCAATTTAACCCAGAGGACTGCAAACTAATCAGAAGCTCTAAAACAGCCTGTCGTTCGAACGAGACAGGACTTCGCTCAAACGAGATGCGAAGTCGCTCGAACGAAGTACATAGGTCGTTCGCGCGACATCAGATGTCGTTTGAACGACTTGTCGCGACCTGCCAAATTCTCACATTTTCCCATAAATATGTTATATTTTTGTCCAGTGAAAAAATTTTCACAAAAAAATTCCAGGAAGGGCCTGACAGAAACAAAACAATGTTAAAATAGCAGGTTTTTAACACAAAATGCAAAAACTCATAAAAACTAGAAATGCGAGTTACATGCAAACATAGTATCGATGTGCTCAAACATGGATATGGAATGAATGGGTGTGAAACTACAACAAATGAGTCACAATTCCAACACATCGAAACGATCAAGAAGCTCTAATTGATAGCGATAAATCATCAAACTTTATCATATCCATATGACAATAAAAGTGTGAGCTTAATGAACTAAACATACTACCTGCACACAAATCCATAATTTTGACGATTCTACAAACAATAACGTCAAATTGCAATGTTTCAACATTAGGATTAGTTGTGCAAACCCGTTTAAAATTATAATCCATCCAAACTCCCTCAATAATATCATGTTTTCTTTGGAATGAACTAAACAAATTTGGCCATTTTCTTAGCATATTGCATTTTCTTTTGGGCTCTTTTAAACGGTAGCTTTCACGACGAGTATATTTTGAACTCTCGCAGCCCTTTCCCGTGAATCACTCATCATTTTTATCAATTTAAATCTTCACGGTAAACGATTTTTACATGCACACTTCTCCTTAAGTTTACTTACATATAAATGACAAGATTGAGATAAGAACGCCTCACCAAATTCAAATATGCAAGAGAAGTCAAACATCCATATAAACTCGTGCATGTGTGCGATGTTGGCATATATACAAAGTCGAATCAAAATGCATATAAACTTCGAAATCAACCCCATATAAACAATGGTTAGGATCATTCTAAGCATCGATAATAATGACCAAATGTCCTAGTCACATGGATAATGAAACGAGGGGGGGGGGGGGGGGGGTCAAGCACACCAATATGCCACATCAAACATGTAAACTCAAAAATAAAAACCGAAAATATTTTTGGCTTTTCAAAAGTTTTCTCAAAAATAAAATTTATTTGTATTTTTCAAATAAGACTCAAACAAGTGAAAAATAAAATACAAAGAGATAAACATGTCATAACATTAGAAAATTATAAATCATGATGCAAGGGCTAGCGTATGACAAAACATGCAAGCTACTAACCATAAGAAATAACAAGAGATGAATCATGTGCATGCATGTGAGAATCAACCAACGAAGCATTTAGCATATCTAAAACGGATTTCCTAACCCAAACAGGTGCATACCTAACAAAACGGGTTTTGGGAACCAATGGGACACTACGTTTAATCTTCCTAGGGTCTTTTCTAAGATCAAAACAAAAACTCCTAAGGTAACCTTTCCTACCACAATGCAAACATGTAAAAACACGACGAGGAACGGGACCTTTAGATTAACCTTTTCTAATACCCTCGAATGTGGTTGACGCTCTAAAACACACTATGGTTTTGGCTTTTACATTCAAACCACTGGAATAAGATAAGCCGCTACTAACACTACTCGAGTCATTTAAATTATTCTTTAACTTCAAAACTTTCGACTCAAGCAAATGATTAGACTCCTCAAACTTTCGGGACTCCTTCTTTAAATTTTCAATTACCCCTAGAAGGTTATCTTGCTCCCCCTCAATGTGAGAAAACTTATCCCTAAGAGCCTTTTCTCGTGCCACAAAATCATTAATCGAATTATTTTCCTAAACGGCACAAACACTAGAATTTCTCAAATCCTCTAACTCTTTTTCTAAAATGAGGACTCTATCATCACTCTCCTTTTTTCCCAATTTTAATATATTAAAATTTTTAAACAAGGAACTAAAGTGCTCACGACAAATATCTCTTTGAATTTGAAAATTTTGCAAATAGTCAATCCTATTTTTGAAACCATAATTTTCTTTCTCCAAAACTTCAATACGTTTTGCAAACTTTAAATTCAAACGATGTAAATCCTCAAAGCTTAGAGAATCCATCGAGATAAAACAAACACATGAGAGATAAACAAACACACGGTATCACAAAACAAATAAAATATATTTTCTAGCTCTGATACCAATTTGAAGAGTGCCCAATATGTGTGTTTTAAACAAAACCAAAATTTTTACCAAAATTTATCCAACTTTTAATTATGCACCAAACCAAGTTGTGAAAACCCAATTCTTACTTTAAACCAATTTTATCTTGATTAATCCTAAACATGCATATAGTGATTAAAGCAAGTAAAGTAAAGTAAAGAATACTCACAACGCCGGATGTACGAGGAAAAAAACTAAAACGAGAAAATAACTTCGGACGGCCCAAGCCAAACAATCACTATAACAATGGTTTTACAAAGACATATTAACCTTAAACTAAGACTCGATCCCCACGGGTCTTGACGCTCCTTCTGATCTTCAACCATTCTTTAATAGTGCCCATGTAGAAATTCCTTCTTTCACGATACCTGTCCACAACACACGCGTCCACGTATGTCTCAGAGTCCACCGAATGGCTTTGATTCGTCTACGATGACGAACAAGAAGTCCTTCTCTTTTCTTCACCGCAAAACCCTTTGATGTTCAACGATAAACAAACTTCTTTGGTGCAACAAGATCACGTAAACATATAATAATGATAACTCGGATCTTTACGAACTTCTAAGGATGTGTTTAAGCTTTGAAACCTTAGAAAAACATGTGCAAACAAGTTTCTGGTTCGTATACTGCTTTCCAGAATGCACACTTATGAAATTCTGATAGAAACACGCTTTAAATAGCATTTTAGTGCCGCCTCGAAAAACGTGTCATTCAAACGACTTAAGAATATCGTTCGAGAGACATAGGTATCTCGTTCGCGTGAGATCTAATGTCGTTCGAGCGAGATGTTTGACTTTTTGAATTTTTAATTAAAACGTTTCTTTAAAGAGACCCAGTAAAGTCAAACTCCTTTTTCGAGCTTATAAGAATTAAAACGTAGTGTAAACCATTTAAAACACTATAAAACATTTAAAATATATTTCTTTATAAAAAAACATCCTTATCTTTTATAAAAATAATTCCGAGCACCATTAATTATACGCATTCATACCTGAGTGATCTCGAAATGCAATTAACTTTGAAGACGATTAAACTTGCACCAATTAAACATCGACATAATAACTTCTTTGAAGCTTTGCCGCAACGTCTTCAATTTCTTCAATACGTCATAGACCAAGTGGGATCGTGACAAAATAAAATCTCTTGATGACATATTACAAACACAGTTTTGTTCACGGAATGAAGTCAAAACAATACAGGGACTCAATTGAAAATTTATGTCCTTACATTTGTGACCTCCACAATGGTGCTTTCATGGTGTAAAGATGGTGGGAAAGAAGATCTGCGAATTTGGAGAAGTGTAGTAATCTTTTGAATATGGAAAAGGAAGGGAAATCTAATGGAGAAGTTGCAACTTTTTTTTGGCTCCTAAGTTCTCTTTGTACTCTCTATCTTAAAGAACAATTGAGGAATCCTAACACTCTAAAACCCAAAGGACAAGACCCGAACCTTTCCATATAAGTGAAAGGGCTCTTATCAAGACAAAGCATTTGAATAAAGATGAGGTTCCATGTAAGAGTTTAAACATAAAAGTAAAAAAAAAAAACAAAATTTGGACTCGGAAGAATTGCCATTTGCGTCACTTTCTCTCTCCTCCCTATTTTTTTTGAAGATTTTAAATTGAGATTCATATTCCTTGCATTTTTGGCTAAAAAAAATCATATTTACAATAGTTGTTTGGCCTCCCAGATTGTCCTATACAAGGCACGCACGAATCGGGACCTCCGCGAATAACATATTTTTTTATTATTTTTCTTCGCATGGTAATATTCCTTATATTTTTATGAGTCTAAATATATGCTCATAATATTTTTTTTGACTTACCAATTTTCCTAAATAATTCACGCAAAACTAGACTTTTGCAGTGTCGCGCACCATCAGACAATTTGTACCCAGGCTCGCGTAGCGCTCGTTGGTTGTCCGAATCGCATGAAACTTAACAAAGTACTTAAAATAATTATATAACCTTAAAATAAAACTCATGTGAACCATGCAATGAAAAACTTTCTCGTTTAATCCATGTTGCGGTACTTTGTTTTTCATACCATTTCAATGTCGCGTTGCATTAACCTTGTCTGTGTCACGTCCGTTCCTTGATATTTTTCCCTCAAACTTAATGGACTTCCTAGTTAATACTATTAGAGATTAAATACGCATTTATGTGACACATGCATCGTGGAATTTTTCTCATTTAAACCATTTACGTAATAGGCCACCTGATGCATTACTTTACGTGTTACACTTGGATTATTTATTTCTCGAATTTTTCTTTGGACAAAACACCTCAAATAACGTTAAATACATAATTTCTACGGAGGGGTACTATATTATTCCTTCCTTAGGAAATTTCATCCTCGAAATTTATGATCATCAATCTTACAAATCATTCATCCAACAATTTAATTATAATCCTAGATGTCTTTAACACTATAGTCTAACCCAAAGATTTCATACCATTAATTTGATACAACAATGGTGGACCCTAAGGTATTATTGCTAACTCCTAAGCATGTAAATCATGTCCATCTAAACAATACCTCAAAATAATTGATAATCACCAAATATTATGCTAACACCCAAAGAACTCATTATCATGAATTATTTTGAAGATCGGGAGTTACAAGCCTATGTGTCGTCAAACAATTCGGACCTTGCGTAGCTAGGAAAACACATCCTCAACATCAATAACTATTCAAATTAATGATTTCGAGAAAGTCATTTAATCCCAATGGTCCATCCGATCGATACCTCCTACGAGACTACACATTAAGCTAGAGTCATTCTAGGCATGACAACCCAAATACATATGAGAGACTACATTCTCAATTTGTAAATTACATATGGAGTGCAACACTAGCATTTAATGTTCCATAAAGTTCTAATATTCATATCTTAGAGTCATGACCTCAAATACACGATATACATTATAACCAACGATATTGGTTAACTAGCGAGTGTGTTAACCTAAAGTTATCAAGTATACATGCAAACTACATGCAATAAATCGTGAGACCATACATACACACCAACCGATGTTAAATAAAGGTGCTTCCGAAGAGGATCAAACCCATGTGCTGTGATGCATCAGCCTCAACCCAGCCTATTCCGCATGACTACTAAGCTTATGCAACGCTACACCTGAATGAAGACCCATAACTAAAATAATAACTTCCCATTACCGGGATCAAAGAAGACACAAGAAGATGCAATGAATCAGGTGACTGCCACACTAGAATGAAACAATCGAATTTGGGCAGCTAACCATGCCACGCGAAGTGAAAACCATAACGTACACTTGAAGTCTAAGATTTTCACTGACCTATACGTACGCTAAGGTATTAATCTAGCTACGAGCTCTGGCTTGAATCACTAATCACGACTACCCATCTTTAATGACTTGAGAACCAATTCACTTGGGAAGTTAAAATGCTAGGCTTTCCTCCATAAGACTGAGGTTAATTTTTATCCTTCATATTAAAGCGAGGTTATATTTCTCATTTTTTAATGTTAGCCACTGACCTACCTACTCAAGTCTCCACAATCTCCACACGCGATTGCTAACTATTAAACCTCGAGATCTTTCTTATATAGTGAAACATAACACTCATATAATTTTACCCTATGGACCATCGCTACAATCCTTAGCAACATCATATGTGATCCCAAATCATAACTATCAAACTGGTTATAATGACACCTCGAGTTTTCAAGAATTATCCTTGCCTAATAACTAATGATTCTCCTCACTAGGGTCATACCAGCCACATGGGTAGACCATGTAGGTGCTATAATCAAGCCTAACACTCCACCTGGAGTGTTATCTTTAAAATCAGAATGAACGTCGTCGTGTTCTAATTTTTTTAAGTGTAAAACCTAGCACGTATCAACCCATTTTTGATATTATCCTCAAAGGTCATATTACCACACCTACTTATAAATAAAAGCCATGGCACAAACCCAAAAAACTACCATGGATCAATACAACCTAACCATACTACAATCATCAATGATTTACTATCATCGTGTAAACCTCAATAAAATATAAATTCTTCCAGATACTTCATGGAAAAGACACTAATTCAATCATTCCTCCAAATGAACATACACGTCCCAGTGTAACGATCGTCATGGTAGAATCCTATCATGTATCACAACTAATCACAACAACCAACATGTAACCCCAAGGCATCAATTCTAGTCACTACGTGTTATGCCAACCGTAAGGTTATTTCCTCAACATCATAGAGAATCTCAAAGTTTTAAGGAGATACACTATTGTCATTGTAACACACGGTACACAATATTAAGTTCAATATTACTAGGGAATATCTACCACTCGCATTAACATCTCACTAGATAAACCTAAGTATACATCTCCAAGGAATCTTCAATACGAATTCACATGCATACCCATGTTGCTAATACGAATTCTTAATGAGTGTTCAACCACGACAACTAAGTTGCATTAATATGTAAACATCATACTATGTGCTTAATCTACAAGTTAACAAAACTATATATCTTGATAGGATACATGACGTTGGGCATTTCCTATAAACACCAAGGCCCACACCACGGATGTCACAAGGTATCCTATTCCTTAACACCACATTATCATTCCTAAAACTACAATTTAATACCACCAAAGTTTTGGCAGGACGCCGGATATTACTTAAGAGGTGGCTCACCCTAATGACGCCGCAAGAGGTCCTATCCTAGAACATCACAACGGTAGTTCTTAACGCCAAATCACCAAGATTTTTTTAGGTTCACTCCTAGGTTACCTTAAATCATCATAATTATCTAAAACCACATTATAATCAATATACACTAACATCAAGTGCACAACCAAGGGACCAAACATGTTCTTACCACATAATTGACATTTATAAACATCACTCAGTCACCTAATCTCCATTGATGAAATACACAACCTTTACAGCTAGGTCGCAATGAACATTACTCGACGTTGCTATTACCACTAAGGCTAATATTGTCATTAAAGTTGTTACACAATACATCTCACGTGAAAGATCTCGGTGTTGCCACTATTCATCTACACTGACACCCGTGACTTACCAACACATCTACATCATAAACGTTGTAAAACATGAAAGGCTACTAACTTAGTCGTTTACCATCTCATAAGAGTTTTATATCATGCTAAGGTCCTTGACGTCACTATCCCGGATACGAATCAAATTCATAACTAATCCATCCTGGCCGGCCTAAACCAACATCGACGTCGAAAGACCCACTACCGACGTCACCACGTCACACCCGAAAGGAATATGAACCTAAATCTCTAATACCAACTTGTAACACCTCGACCCAAGTTTAAAGGTTATTACAGGACTAACCCAATCCGGTTTACGCGTTAATTATGAAGTGCAATGAAACACCCTAAATAATATTTATAATCTAGTTTTATTATTATTTAACGTTACACTTATTAGCATGCGAGTTCAATTTGCAATCATCACGTGATATAACCAGAGGGAATTGCCCCAAGGCCAAGTAAACATAATTACTAACGTAAATGCAAGTAAATACTTACTTGTATAACGCACTCAAAGTATGAAACTGCATGCAACCTGCCTAACAAAAGGAGGGGTGAGCTAAATGCTCAGTGGGAACTATACAATGTAGTATAGAAACGAAAGGCTGAAAAGAGTACTCACATGCTACACTACATGCATGTGAAAGTACCTATGTATCTACATATATAACTTTGAAAATATATATCCCAATGTATTAAACCTTTTTATTAAAAAACATTATTCACTCTAATATACTTCCTTATTTTTACAATATAGTCGCTTTGTATCATTATGCATAAAACAAGCATATTCCTTCCCGTTAAGTCACACCGTGTAACAAATGAGTGTTTTTCAAAACACGGTGTGTGTGTGTATGCGTTCAAAACATGGTGTGTGTAGACTTCCATTCAACGCGCGCGCACACACACACACCGTGTTTTGAAAAACACTCATATTCCTTTGAAAGCCTCGTATAACACACGCCTGTGTTTATTATGATCTTAAACATTATTAAGTCATCTTATTTAACCATATCATATTACCATATGAACATTAAATATTTAATGCGTTATTCTTGCATTAATAAATCAATGAATCAATACCATTCATTTATGCCTCTTTCGTGAATTTTCAATTCATTACTTAGAATTTTCTTTGGGGATTCCGCCTGCACACACACATACACCCGCCACAACACACGCACACCCACGGTTTCACGGAATTTCACTGCTCGGCACCGAGCATCAAACTGCAGTTGCTCTTGGGTTTTTCACCCCAGGGACCGCATAGCCCTGCTTAATTATTTAACTCGACATCATCTAATATCATTATATTGCCAATGTGTTCGATATTTTTCATATTATTCACATTAATTTGCCTTTTTCGGTACGAATCCAAAGCCTTGGACTTAACCGTCCATTTTTCCATTATTCATTTAGGAAAAGTCGTTATATTCCATTAAAGTCTTTTGTTTCACACATATTGAATTTACACAAAAAATTATTTATGTTTAAGGACTCGTTTCATTATTTCTACATACGTAACACAACACTCTTTAACAATTTTGTTTCATGAAAATGTTACAATTTAACTAAATTGCCAATTTTCTCAATTTACATCAGAATACATTACTTAACTCCTCATTCAAGTGTTATTTACAAAAAAAAAAAATACAATTTTTAAGCTTCAAACTTAATACGTAGGCATTTTAGTCATTATGACACATATTCAACTTCTCACTTTGTCGAAAATCACATTTTTGCATATTACTCCATATATAAAATCATACTTTTCACATATTAAAGTCTACACACTTCATTTATGAGTTTTAACACTAAAAACCCATTTTAGTCAACATTTACACATTTGATACTTTGTATTTTAAACTTAGTGTTACACACTTTAATTATGACTTTTTGCATAAAGACCCGTACTTAGTCATTTTATTCACACTTAGTCTTCTACACTTTCATTATTTATATTTTCACCAAAAGTTTGCAAGAAGACTACACTTTCACATATTACGCTTTTAACCCCAAAACTTAGTTTAACAAACTGAATTGTACACTTTATAAATGAAAATCCATTTGCTAATTTCATAATGATTCATTAAAATTAATATCACAATAGTAATCTCATGAAAAGGGCATATACATACCAAATGTTCTTCACATAAAAGAAACCATTTATTCACCTTAAAACCTGATTTTAAAATATTTTATTTCATAAAATGTTTGTGAATAGTGGGCTCAAAATTATCCATTTTTAAAACCCATTCAATCCTTCATTTAAGTGCCCATTTTCATAGAAAATAGTAAGAATGACACTAATAAGTCTATTAGTACATTTAAAACCTTAATCAATATATTTTAAGCTCTAAATATTTAGAAAAATCAAGCGAAACATAGGTTTACTACAAGACCTATTTCGAAGATAAAAAATCTCATTTTCTTCTAAACTACATCTTGAAATCATTTAGTATTCAATCTTTAATTTTGAATGGCTATTTCTATACACCTAATATCAACAAGATGCAACGTACTAATACTAATATCATCATTAACTTAACTTAATATGAGATAGGTATTTTCCACCTCAAAATGTCTCCAAATGGTGGTATAGGAGGAATAACCCCCACCTTCAAAGGTTGCCTCAAAGAGTTACAAGAAAAGATCTCCAAGTAAGCTCCAAGAGTTCTCCATTTAAGCTCGAAGGTTGTTCCATCACTGAGCTCAAAACCCCCTTCTATAAATCGCAAACCTCATCAAAAGCTTCTCCAAAACTCTCCCTACAAGCTGTCCCAAAACTCCAAGGTGTTTTAATGGTGTTCGTGACCTCCACAATGGTGCTTTCAGGGTTTAAAGATGGTAGGGAAAAAGAGCTACGAATTTGCAGAAGTGTAGTAAGCTTTTGGCTATGGAAAAGGAAGGTAAATCTGATGGAGAATATGCAAATTTTTTTTGGCTCCAAAGTTCTCTTAATCCTCTCTCTCTTAAAAAATAAATGAGGAAGCCTAACACTCTCATACCCTAAGGACAAGACCCAAACTTTTGCATATAAGTGATAGGGCTCTTATCAATACAAATCATTTGAATAAATATGAGATTCCACGCAAGAGTTTAAACACAAAAGCCAAGAAAATCAAAATTTGGACTTTGAAAAATTGCCATTTACGCCACTTTCTCTCTCCTGCCCTATTTTTTGAAAACTTTTAACTTGAGATTCATATTCTTTGCATTTTTTTGGCTAAAAAAAATCATGTTTACAATAGTTATTTGGCCTCCCAGATTGTCCTATAGAAGGCGCGCAAGAATCGGGACCTCCGCGCAAAACATAAGTTTTTATTTTTTTTAATTTTTCTTTGCATGGTAATATTCCTTGTATTTTATGAGTCTAAATATATGATCAGAATATTTTTTTTACTTACCAATTGTCTTAAATAATTCTCGCAAAACTGTATTTTTACAGTGTCGCGCACTGTTAGATAATTTGTATCCAGGCTCGCGTAGCGCTCGTTGCTTGTCCAAATCGTGTGAAACTTAACCGAAGTATAATTATATACACTCAAAATAAAACTCACGTGAACCATGCAACTTAAAACTTTATCGTTTAATCCATATTGTGATACTTTGCTTTTCGTACCATTTAAATGTCGCGTTGTATTAACTTGTTCGTATCACATCCGTTCCTTTCCATTTTTCTGTCAAACTTAACGAAAATCCTAGCTAATACTATTAGAGATTTAATACGCATTCATGCGACACATGCATCATGGATTTTTTTTCTCGTTTAAACCATTTATGTAATACGCCACCTTATGTATTACTTTACGTGTTACACTTGAATGATTTACTCAAATTTTCCTTTGGATGAAACACCTCAAATAACGTTAAATTCCTAATTTTTAGGGCGAGGTATTACAGGATGGCCCTTAAAATTATCACACCTCTGATAATGGTCCTGAACTGTGAAACAAGGCGGAGATATAGGGGTTCTGGGGGCAAACGGACCAACGCCAGAATGACATTTCTTGGCAAGACCAAGAATGTCATGCATCGTAACAAAACGTTTCTTTATGAGGAATATCCACAAAAAGATGCAAGGAAGCTTTTAAAATGTTCAAAAATGGAGGTGGGGCCTTGAGATCATAAAGTGGATAGAGAAAGAGAGTAGGGAAAATGACAAGAAAAAGTTGTCTAACATGCTCTAAAACCTAGCTTCGCCGCAGCAAATCACTTCACTAGTTGTGAGTGTCACCGTATCAATGATAAATTTCGTTGTAGTGAAAGAACTTCGTTGGTCGCAAAAATGACGAGGGAATTTATTTTCCCTAAAAATGAGTGTTCGATAAATATAAACAACTCAAAGATTCAAAAATGGTCATACTCACAAGACCCACTGTCTAAAACAACTTTAATTAATGAAAATAGGCATGTTTGCATTATGCATTATTATAATTAAGGTAAATGGTAATTCCAAGTACTCTAAATAAAGAATAGACTAGCTAATAAAAGGTTTGTAGCAAGTTCCAAGTTAATTTCAAATAGCACATGGGAGATAAATCACGTGGAAGATATAAAAGTATAAATATGAGCATTTGTCCGGTGAAATCAAAACAAATACCAAAAGAGAAGTTTTATTTGGAAATTTCAATCTTTAAACAATTTTATTTGAAAAGTCTCATTTCCATTGAAAAGTAAAATCTTCAACTAACACCTTTTTCCTTCTTCATTAAGCAGTATTGGTTAAACCCTTAATAAGTATAATATATTTGATGTTACTCAATTTTTGGATAAATAAAATCTTTGAGACAATGCTTTAAAAAATAAATCTTATATGTGGTGGATTTCACACATTCATTACTAGAGGTGGGAAACTTTTGCCAGAGAAAGGTAGTTCTCACAAACCTATAGTTGTAGTCACTACCATATCATTGATGAGTGCCTTATTTTTTATATTTTATACCCGAATTTATACCTTGTTAGTCCCATTTTAGTTTATTTAATAAGTTCTTAGGACTATTTTATCAAAAAGAGGAAAAAATGCGAGAATGATTGAATTCATATTGAAAAGGCAATTTTAAGTAAAAAATGGGCACTTCGATAATTTTATAATATTCTTGTGCTAATTTGTGTAAAAAGTTGCCTAGTGAAATTTTTAAAGGTAATGATGGAATTTGGTGCAAATTGATGATCAATTCAAAAAAGGCGCGAAAAAGATGATTTTTACGGTCGTTCAAAAAGAGTTGTTTTTACACTTGTGAAGTCGTAAAAAAACTTAGAATTTTTTATTCTCCGATGTGGATGAATCTCGACGTGCGTGTTCAGCAAGAAAAGATAAGACTTTTCGGGTGGAGGAAAATTACGTCCCTTATCACAATCCAAATATTAAAGAGGTGAAGAGATAGCTACCAACACTGTTCGGCCAATCATAGAGAGTCCCACCACAAATCAAATATGTCACCACTTGTCCTATAAAAAGGACCCTTGGGCTCATAATTTCGGAGACAATTAGAGAGGAATTTTGTGTAGGATTTCGGGGAGCAACTTTGAGTGATTGTAATCGATTTGAGGACCAAGTTTTTATCATTTTTTTTAGAGGATTGAAGATTTTTGTGATAGAACTATTTGTAAGTTTGGTTTATTAATGAATATCTCTACTCATTCATGCAATTTCTCTTTCATTATGTTAGCTTGATTCTTATATTAGCAGTAGGGTGAAGTTTATCATAGTTAGCAAATATTGTCACGTTAATTTTACCGTTGTTTATTCCCTACTTATTTTAATTGTTATTAAAGATTCGGTATTCATTTTAAAGCAACACAAGAGTGTGTTTTGAAACCTTCAAGATTGTTTTGTCAAATCAAGTTTTGAGATTTAAAAATAGTAATTTTTGATGGATTATGCTTACACTTTGATTGTTTTGATAGTCCATGCTTAAATACATTTGCAAATTTTAAAACTTGTATTTTCTAAGGGAATAGGGATTTTAGCCGTCTATTAGAGACGTTAAAAATATTTTGATCATAACCGTCATATTTTCCGAATTAAACACGGCGAGGGTCGGTTTAATTTGAGTTATAAAAAGGGAATGAAAACATTAAATTAGTGTGCAATATTAGTTACGTGATAAATGGACCCCGAATCCTAATTATTTCCTATTTGTTTACAAATATCTTGTGTTACCCGCATTTATCGTAGTTGCTTTTATTTAGTGTAGTTCATAATCATTCTCTATCCCATTTAGTCTAGTTGGACAGTCACAATTAATTTGAATGAAAAATTAACAAATCTCCGTGGGTTCGACCCATACTTACTCTCGCTATTCTATAATACCCGTGCACTTGCGGTATTTTATAAAATTGACAACAACCTTCTCTCATGATTTTGAAATACAACATTTTCAATTCCAACCATGAAGATACCAATCTCACAAACACTAAGAAAAAAAATTCACTTTTTTTGTTCACATACATTTTGAAAAGTCCATAAAGCATTACTTCAAAAGTGTCTTGTTCTCTAGTTCATAAGATACTGCTCAACATGTAGCACAATGCAAGTGCAACGAGTTATGACATATACTCAGATTAAAATAAGCTTGAAAAGTCATAAACTTTTAAAATTTTAAAATTCTAAGCATAGAGTTCATAGTCATAGACATCACTAGGATACGAATGTCATGTGCAAATAAGTCAATAAATTAATCTAGCATTTTATCAAGCCAACCTATAAGCACATAACCACAATTGTACTAAAAAATAAACTTATTCAAACAAAGCATCATAAGAATAGAATGAGCCAATAAACACGATATGCATTCTAAAGAGTCCTAGGCACAAGAAGAAAATTTTCTAATTAGTAAAAGTCGAAGGGATCAACGAATGATACGATTTACTTTGTATTTCCATCTTATGAGAAAGATCCCTCATAATCCATATTTTCTAACATGAGGCGAATCGGGAGTAGCCTATACCTTGGGAGTATTAAATTTCTTCTTGCCCTTTTTTTATGAACACGACGAATATGCTCACCATGTTTTCATATGTCACTATTCTTACCAAAGCTATAGTTCTTCATTGTATTATGAAAATGTGAGGTTTATTTAGAAAATAACAAAATTCTCTCAAATATCCTTTCCTATTACAATAATCACGTTTATAAATTATAGGATGAGACATATGAGAAAAGTTTCTGGAAAAACCCATCAAGTCGTTAAACCTTTTCAACCAAAAACAAAAATCTTTATAATGACCCTTTTTATGATTATAAGAGCATATAAAATCTCTATTAGGTCTTTTATCACGAAAATTAGGATTTTTTCACATGGGAGAGACAAATCAGACTTCTCTTTCAAATTGTTCATCCTATCATGTTTCCTTGGTTTATGAAAGCTTTGAAAACCATGATCAATTGTAAATGA
Source organism: Sambucus nigra (assembly GCA_949130495.1). Lineage (NCBI taxonomy): Eukaryota > Viridiplantae > Streptophyta > Magnoliopsida > Dipsacales > Adoxaceae > Sambucus > Sambucus nigra. The sequence goes on along the minus strand of OX422208.1, from coordinate 525,911,634 downwards.
GTGATTTGATGTTCAAGGCAAGTCATTCAAAGTCTCTCCACTAGGACATTCATGGTAGTTCGAATTTAGTTCTAAACATAGATGTTTAACTTTCTTTAAAAGTTTAACATTAAAATCAATACTATTTTGAAATTACACCTTTGAAGTATCCACAAGGATGGTCAAATAATATATTTCCTTCCTCAATGTGGACACACATTCATCCTCAACTAAAGGTAACTCCTTATCTTTTATTAATTCATCAAGAACTTTCAAAAATTCATTAAGGTCTAAATCTAGAGCTTTAACTCTAAGATAAAGGGAATGGGCATGATTGTTAATAGATTTAAAGAATTCATTTTATTCTTTAATGGAAGTAAGCTCATTAGCAAGTTCAGTTTTCTCATTTTCTAGGGATTTAATTCTATAAAGTAATATATTGATATAAAAAAGTAACGAAAGTATTCACAGTCTTCGTTTTCTTTGATGTTTTTTCCTTTTCCAAATGTTTCACCCTCATACAAAGTTTAACATTTTCTTTAAATAAACTCGTGTTTTGAGAAACAAGTGCATTAGGAGAAGTATGCAGGTCTTCACCTTCAAAATCACTAACCAAAGTGATTCAAAATGTTGAGCGGTGTGATAAGTCCGTGTAAATACAACCTTTCTTAATTCCCATTATTTCTCGCATTTGGTCATTCACATAAAAGTCCATATTCACACACTCTCGATCTACCTCTTGGTGATTGTTATACCATAAATATGGGGTTATTCATGGATAAGCCATAAGGTAACACCTGGTTCCATTAATATCGACCTATAAAACCTCTTTGTATTGAAGGAGATGAGGAATCAGGGTCGTCAGCTCGTTATATTGTCGGCTCAGCTAGAGTTGGAAGATTAGTGTGACTCCACTAGATGAAACTGTTAAAATGGGTGTGAACCTCATAACCGGATGACATCAACATCTTAAGACATGTGCAGTTGGACGAGATACGTAAATATTCTCCCCATATGAAAATAACTAACTCTGGACTATTCTTCACATAACTTGTAAAATGCACTCTCGCGTCACCTATAAAGGTGAGTCATGTGTCCCACTGTCTTCTTTCTACTTTAACAACCTATAAATAACACACACTAATCTCGTTTGAGGTATGAGACTTCACTCTATTGATATGCTGCCTAAATATAGAGATAACTTGAGAGCTTGTAAATTTTACTCTTTAATAGTGTTTGCCCTATATTCAATAATCGGAACAATACTTGTGGACTAGATACCAATTTGGGTCAAATCACGTAAACCAGGATCTTCTTCTTCTCTCTCTCTCTCTCTCTCTCTTTTAACTCAATGTCTATTTTGTGTATGTACCTCAGTAATTATGTCTCTTTCTATTTATTTGTTAGTAATTAGAGTATTTTATGTAAGATTAATCCCATATCAATTTATAGGGATAACATATTATTTTCCCCAATTTCTAATTTCTAGGGCTCAATGATACCCGTTTTCAGTGAGCTGATGAATTACGAGTCATTTCACCCTGGTCTCAAAGGGTTAGAGTTGCGTTAAAATCAATTTTCATTTGATTCTAAATATGGGGGAATTATCCGACCAAATCGAAAAAGATGACATCTGTTCGATAGTCTTGATAGACGATCATAGCTTAAAAATAAGAATGAAAGGAGGATCCGATCAAAGGACATATCGGGCATGGATCCACTTGACCCGATCGATACATCCCAAGGCTATAGAATCCCACACGACTCATTCTTTTTTTTTTCTATAAATTTAACCCTCACCTCTCGAAAAATGGGCATGCAATTCATGTTATTACGAGTTAATCAAGATAGAGAGATAAAAACCCCATAGACATAGGCACATTTCTAAATCACATATATCTTGCGTTGTGTGATTTTCCTTTATTTCTTGGCTTTATTCGATTGGAATCAATATAAGTAGGATTTTACCACCTACAGTTGGCACCGTCTGTGGGAACGAGTTTCTTTTTCTTATCCAGTTAGAGCCAACGAGCAGTTATGTCTCGCCCATGTAGAGCACCTCTACCATCTAATGTCGAGCGTCGGGATGAACAAAATTAACCCCCAGCACCTAAAGTTAGGTTTGAGGTCCATCCCAACAGGAGTTATAACACTGTTAACTCTCATTATCATCCTAAAGAGGTATGAACCGTGGAAAGCGACTAACAACTTAAGTCTACCCAGATTCCACGGCTTGAAGATGCTCATGAACGATGACTCCGTCAACAGGAGGAGACCACACTCCTCCGACAAGAGGAAAACGCATGTTTTAATATTGTCTGGAAAGTATGGATCAGTTTATCCATGGGGACAAACACAAATGTTATGCCTGGACACCTATCACTCAGGCGAGCAAGACTCGCAACCGAATAAGGAGTTCGCATCGCGATGAAGAGCGTTCTAGACAGAAGAGACCATCATAGAAGAGTAATTAGGTAGGAGGATGTCTTAATAAATATATTTACAACATCATACGTCAAGAGATGAACGAGCATTATGCTCATTGGGGAGCCAGGTTCACCAAAGAATTGGCCACAAGGGCCCTTATCAACCAAACGACGTCTCCTTTCTCAAAATCAATGGAGGAACCAGGGTCTCCCAAGAAGTTCGCCACTCCTAAATCCAAGATTTATGATGGGAAGAATGATCCCATGAATCATGTTCGGCAATACCGGCAGATAATGACCCTCTAGAACAACAATAAAACTCTTAAGGGTTATATATTCCCCTCTTGTCTGGAGGACATCGTTTAAAAGTTATTAGAAAAGCTATAACACCGATCAATCAACAACTTCAAGCATTTGGCGTAAGATTTTACCACCAAGTCCATCACGAGCAGTGCTCATCCAAAAAAGATGGATCCACTCCTCACCATGAGAAAGAAGTCCCAAAAAACCTTACGAGAATACTCTAGTCAGCAGTGGGAAATATATAACGAAGTGGAATACTACTCCAATAAGGTTGCAGTGGCCTTATTTAATATTAGCTTACTGAGCAACTCTAAATTTCCCCGATCCCTCACCAAAAAGGAGGTCAACACTATTGATGATCTGATGTCCAGGATAGAAAAGTATGCCAAGGTAGAATATGTAGTTGTTGGAACCCAGCACGACAACGGTCATTCAAAAACGACCAAAAATGGTGGCAAATATAATGTCCCCCAAAAGGGGAACATAATAGTGGATCCAAAAATAATGACAAGGCGTATCTAACCAAGGCGTACCAGGCGATCAAAATAGTTTTCAAATAACTGATCTAAAAGATCTCAAATAAGATGAAATATTTGCAGTCCGAGGAAGATGGTGGAAGATCCATCAAAGAGGAACATTGCCATGAGATATTCCTTTCACAATGAGCATGGAAACAAAATAGAAAACTGTAAGGCTCTTATGTCCCAATTGGAAAAATTGGCCCAGGACGGCCGCCTAGACGACTATGTAGAGAAGAAGAGTGCAAAGCCCGCCGTGGAAAACGACCAGAAGCCTGACAATGTCCTAGATGATGAGATGGGACACCCACCGTGGAAAGTAAGTAGAAACTTGACAACATCCTAGATGGCGATGAGATGGGACACAAGTTCGAACCATACCAAAACTCCAACAGGCAAGCACCGACGACCAGACGATATTGACTATAACAAGCATAGTTTTAATCGAGGAAGACTGGGTTAGAGTCAGGACTCCGCATCATGATTCGTTTGTAATCACTCTAAAAATTTCCAACTGGTACATGGATAAGCTACTAAAAGACCAGAGAACCTGTCATGACCCCGACCCAAAATAGTAGGGAACGAGTGTCTTGACATGCCACCAAGGCAAAAAATATTCCGACTTAAAATTTTTTCTTAAAAGATATATAGCGAAAATATAATTACATGGTTATGAATCGTAAAATACTGAACGTGAAGGAATTATATCATCAGATCTTCCTAAAGGAAACTTCATTTATATTAAAACTAACAACGATTTACAACTTAAGACAAAATTTAAAACCTACTACATGCTCTATATAATAAAACAAATATTTTACTTAAAGTAACAAAAAGAGCTCTAAAAGCTAAATCATCGACATAGTCCTTTTACATTCCATCCGCGAGCCTAATTATTTCCAAAAAAATATTTTTTATACAACGTCATCTAAAAGCCGAATGTCCTTTTACGTTTCATCCGTGAGCCTAATTATTTCCAAAAAAATGTTATGTATACAATGTCATCTAAAAGCTGAATGAGATTTAATCTCCTGACATTCTAGGATATTTTCGAAGACTAATACCTATTCCATTTACAACAGAAGGCATATACATAGAGAGATAAGAATTTTTAGTAATAGATATGTAAAGTGAATGACAATATATATTAAAAAGGAACAATTCAGAACATAACAAATAAAAAAATTGAACAAATGTTTCCACCCGGTAACGTCACACACAAAGAATCATACGTTATGGAACAATACCTTGTTTAGGGTACACCAACGACAAACCAACTGGGAAGGTACCACACAAATATTTCCACCCGGTAGTCAAGGCCAATATAGTAAGAGAGTTTTCATGAGACAAATCAATAATTTCAGAATTCAAATCAGATGTTTATACGGAGAGATATAAATATGTAACAAATGAAGGAATCATGGGTAATAGATGAATTTTGAGAATAAAAGTATTTCACAAAATATATAATTTGCATAATATAATATAATCAAAATGCGCAAGAAATGGTGTAGAGTACTCATCGAAAATAGAGGTTTGAAATTAAAAATATTGATTCTTAGATCACACGTTAATTTAGCAAATACGATAAAGGTGTAAGCATACGTTCTAAGCAAAGTTCAGTTTATATACTGTATTTTAATAATAACTTGTTTTAAAGGATTATTAAACATTGTTTTCTCAACTTTTTAAAAAGGATAATTTCTAAAACCCATATACAACTTTAAACAAGTTTCAGCTCGAAAATAAGTAAATTTAATCATAATTATGATTTATCTATTTCACATTAGAAATAAGCAAAATTAATTTTGATCACCAAAACTATTAATTCATTAGTGAAAATCCCTATTGAAACTCAATAATTCCTTATGAAAAGAGTTTTATGTTTCAATTTAATAAAATAATTCAATTTAGAAGACTTTACAATTTTATGTTCAGTAAAATGGATCTTTAGTGTTTTATCAACATTTCTACTTAGTATAGTTATAAAGCAATAAATTAAAACTATAAAGATTCATTATAAAATTAGAGAAGATTACCTTGAGATGAAAAGAACTTTAAGAACTTCTTCGTAAACTTTTCCACGCTTTCTCTCACTATTTCTCAAGGAATTGGTGTGAGTTTAAATTATCCCAAAGACCCCATTTATAGTTTTATAAGGATATCACAGTGTTAACACGTGTCTAGGTGACCAAGCTTTTATTTTGGTGAGTCAATGTCGAGGCGTCGCGTAACGGAGGTGTCTTGCAGTCTTATTTGACCGAACGACAACATGTGTTTTAGCTTTATTTATAAAGACGACATGTGTACGGTGGTGGTGGCAGAATAAAGCACGAGGTGTCAAGCACGAGGTGGAATGGTGTTAAGGGTCATTTTACACATGAAGGGTATTTTGGTAATTTCACACTATATATTTTCACTATTTCTTAAAGGTCCCTGGAAAAAAGTCCTTTTTATTTTTTATTTTGGTCCCTGAGACTTTATTTATTAAAACTATATCCCTTAAGTTTCATAAAATTATATTTTCTACCCCGAAACTTATCATTTAGCTTAGGATGTGCCATAAAACTTCAAATTGATCCAATTCACAGCTGATTCTTCATATTTAAAATGGGTTTTGTCATATTAAGAACCCAGAATGCCACATATCTAATAATATACCATTTATTAGATAATAAGTAAGACGCAATTGTAAAAACAACTATATATTGCCATAGAAGCTCCTCAAAGGTTATATACTTAAAGTTGTTCAATAAGCTCAACCTTAAGATAGAAATTTGAAGTAAGCGACCATCCCTTTGGTCGACTTCATTGAAAAGATGACTATGCTACGGAAGGTGGTTTTGCCCGTTCGAACAGGGAATATCTCGAAGATAATCGAATTCCTAATTGTGGACATTGAGTCCCCCTACCACATTATCCTTAGATGAGGATGGATTCACACCATGAAGTCTATCCCTCCCTTTCACTTATCACCAGAAGCTCAAATACATCACCGATCATGGGATAATGGAGATAAGGGGAAACCAAGTCATTGTTTGGAAATACTTTATCACTGCTAGTGGGACTAACCAAGAAAATAGAAGGAAAAAGTAGTCGCGAAAGAGGTGATCAAGGACAGGGATACTCCATCCAAGTAGAAAATAAAGTATGGAAGACCGAGGGTGAAAGAAATAATGGTGGACCCCACAGATAGAGAACCTTTGCAAGAAGTTATGTTCGACAACTCACGTCCGGAGAAGAAATTTCTTATCGGTAACTCACTTACTGATCACGAAAAGTGGCATTGATCACTCTGCTCAAAGATAATCAAGATGTATTTTCTTGGTAGCCTTATGATATACTCGACATTGATCTAAAAGTTATGTGCCATCGACTTTATGTGGACCTAATATTCTCATCGATATAAAAAAGGGCTCATCAAACAACCCCAGAGAAGGCGAAGGCTGTAAAAGAATAAATGGGGGAACTTTTTGAGGTATGGTCCATTAAGGGGTTTAATTCCCCAAGTAAATATATAACCTAGTCGTCGTCAATAAGAGTATATGAAGTGGAGAGTCTGTATTGACTTCATAGACCTAGACAAAGCGTATCCCGAGGATAACTTTCCTCTACCAAAGATTGACCAGTTGGTCGATACTACGACTAGCCATGAACGGATGAGCTTCCTGGATGCATACTCAGAGTATTATTAAATCCCCACATTTGGTCTTGATAAAGAAAAGACTTGATTCATTACCACCCTTATTTTTACTGCTACACTGTCATGCTATTCGGACACAAGAATGCGGGAGCAACATACCAACGGCTGTTCATAAAGTATTAAAACATAAACTCGATGATGCCATGGAATTCCACATAGACGATATGCTCACGAAGATAAAGAATAAATATGACCACCTATAAGACCTGAAGAAGATGGTTGAGGTACCGAGATACTACATGATGAAGTTTAACGTGGTCAATTGCTCTTTTGGAGTCCAGTATGGGAAGTCCCCAGGATACTTGGTTTGTCATAGGGGAATTGGGGTAAATCCAAACCAAATTGAGGCAATAAAAAACATTAGGCCACTAAAAAATCTTTCGAGATGTCCAAAAGTTGGCCAAAATGTTAGTTGCGCTTAACCGTTTCATCTTTAAATCTTTCTAGAAGTGTCGATCATTCTTTCAGCTCTTGAAGAAAGAGAATGGCATGACCTGGAGCTGAAAAAGTCAGAAGGCTCCTGAAGAAATGAAGAGCTATTTAAGCCGACCACCTCTTCTTGTGGTCCCAAATTTGAGAGATCCATTTATATATCTCGTGATATATGGTCATGCTGTTAGCTCAGCCTTAATGTGTGAAAAAGATGGCATAACAACCCAATCTACTATGTTAGAAAAATGCTGCTGGAAGCCAAGAATGTTACCTTCCTCTTGAGAAGCTAGCTTACTCTCTGTTCGTTTTCTTCACAAAAGTTAAAGCACTACTTTGAAACCAATTCAGTCATAGTCATTACCTCATTTCCCCTCAAGACAGTCTTTAACAAGGCCAATATCTTTGGGGAATGTCTAAATGGTAGGTGTAATTGGGAAGTTTTGATATCCATTACCAACTAATAACTGTAATAAAAGGGAAGGTGTTAGTGGATTTCATCACCATTTTCACTGAAGGGCAGGAGCTCGACAAAGGTAAAAACACTCAATAAGTGGACGCTTTATGTCTATGTAGCCTCCAACTCAGAAGGGGCAATGGTAGGAATTTTTTTTATAAATCTATAGAAAACCATGATCGAGTAGGGGATTAGACTTTACCTTTAAGCATCCAATAATGAGGCCGAATATAAGGATCTCATTGCCGGATTGAAGAATGCCTTATCTATTAGTCTAAGTCACCTTGATATTTTTTGCGACTCAAGGCTAGTATCTAATAAAGTATAAGGAGACTATAACACCAAAGGCGAACATATTCGATCATAATTATAGGTCGTTCAGGACTTAGTCGCCTATTCGAAGAAGGTTCATATTCAACAGTTTCCTTGAAAAAATAATAATCATGCAGATGCTTTGGTCACTCTGGGTTTAATCGTTGATTTTTATTGCAAAAGAACCATTGAGGTGGAACACCTTGCCTAAATAATCATCACAAGGCCAAAGGTCGTTGAAAAAGTCCCCGTCTTGCCAAAAGCATCCGACTGGATGGACCCAATCATAACATTTTTGAAAGAGGATGTCATACTAATTAATAAGAATTAGGCCCATCAGATCGGAATAAAAGCTACTCAGTTCTACCTATAACATAAGGGGAAGCTCTATAGGAGATTTTTAATAGGTCCATACCTCTAATGTGTGCTTCTAAATGATGTCGACCAAGTTCTATACGAACTGTACGATGAAATATATGGAAGTCATTCTGGGGGAGATCTTTAGCATACAAAGCCATTTAAGAAGGCTATTTGTCGCCTTGTATGTAGAAGGAGGTAGTCTCTTATATTAGAAAATGCAAGAAGTTTTAAGAGTTCTCGTTCGTGCTTCGCCAACCTTCTAGTGACCTGAAGACATTGATTAGTCAATGCCCCTTTGCTCAATGGGGAATCGATATTGTGGGTCCCCTATCTATAGCACCAGAGAATCGCAAGTATCTCTTAGTCGGCATAAACAATTTCACCAAATGAATAGAGGTCAAACCTTTGATGAACATGAGGGACATCGATATGATCAGATTTATCTGGAAGAACATCGTAACCTATTTTAGCAAGCACATTGTAACCGATTTTAGCATGCTGAGAGCAATTATCACTACAATAAAACACAATTTAAAAGCGAACCATTTAAAGACTTTTGTAATAGCTATAACATCTAACACCGTTATAGTTCAGTGGCCTAACCTCAAAGCAATGGGCATACCGAAGCCTCCAAAAAATGGTACTTGACTGGATGAAGAAGAAGCTATAAAAAATCCAAAGGTTCTTGGGTGGATGAGCTTCCCCATATCCTCTAGGAATATTAAACAACTCCCAGGAGGTCGATCGGGGAAATGCCATTTACTTTAGCTTATGGAATGTGAGCTATAATTCCATTAAAAATTGGCTTACCTACAATGAAGAGAACTATTATCAATCAAATCTTGAATGAATAAATCATAAGGAGTGAGCTTAATTTTGTGCCTTGATTAAACTGGCTTCTTACCAACAAAAGTTGGCCAAACAGTATAATAAAGGCATCAATTCAAACGGGGATTACATCTTTAGAAAGGTGATCGAAAGAGCTAGGAAGACATTAGATAGTAAGCTAGGTCCTAAGTGGCAAGGACCCTTCAAAGTTATCAAGGATGACCTTCAAGGAGCCTATTATTTAAAAACAATGGGGGCAATTAGATTCTTAGGGCCTGGAATGCGACCAATCTTAGGATATTTTATTTTTAAAACTTTTTGGATTTGTTAAATTTTAGGTTTATGTTTATTGGATAATTAAAGGTGCAATTAATACAATTAGCTTTATTATTATTCCAAATGGCAGACCAACTTTCTTTATTGCAAATTTGTTCAAATTTATCCGATCAAGCTCCGATTGCCAATTTGAATGCCTTAAAGGGATTACACTTAATCAAATCTTAAGGTAATAAATTTTTGTCACTGAAAAACACGTAAACATCAAGAATTTTCGAGGCACGAAGAAGACCTATGGGGGATCCCTAGGCACTGAGTGTCCCAACTTTGGTTGTCTAAAATCCTGAACAGGTGGACTGCTCCACAACAGGTGTATTTCAACCATAGTTATTATTAGGTCTAAGGTAGTGTGTCCTAAAAGGTAAGGCAACTAAAAAAATGTGCTCGATATAAAGAATGGGAAAATACAAGACATTAAATTAACTTATCATTTCCTTCACAAAACATTATTTTAACAAAAATGCCAGATCGACCAAATTACAAATGGGTACACGGGGACTTGATAAAAATAGTCATTTTCTTGAGCGAGTCACGAGATCAGTGATCTTATCTCAATGAATATCATCGGAATTAAGCTGTAGATCATCATCACTATCATAAGACAAAAAATAATTCTTCATTAGCTAAAAGGGAACAAACATCAGGAGGAATCCAACCCTCATCACTCAGAAAAGGAGGATGATGATAAGTAGGGCATTTTACTTGGTACTAGCACCAATACCAGAGTCTTTAGGAACCTTCATAATAACTAAGGCATTAAGCTAACCATGCTTATATGTAACCTTTTTGGCTTCATCCAGACACAAAGGGGCATCCATCCATCCTTCGTCGTAACTAACAGCAAAAACTATACGGGGACCCTTTCTAAAGAAGTACTTAAACTTTATTATTTAATAATCCATGCCTTCCTTGATCACCTCATTCTTTTGAAAGTCCTCCTCAGCCTAACCGAGCTTTTCCCTAAGGGAATTATTCTTATTTTATGTAACAACCCGTCCTTTTGGAGACGATTAAATTTCATAATTAAGTATAAATTGGAATTTGGAGAATTTCTCGAAATAGTGATTTTGGGGATTTTCGAGGATTTGATGATTTTCGATGGATGTTGTAATTATTTTTGGGATTAAATAGGTCGGAATATTTTAATTTTATGTCGTCGTTGAGTAAAGCGACACGAGGTGAGATTTTAGTTGGAAAAACCGCATTTAATTATTTTGGGTTGAAATAGTGATTTGCGGTCAAGTACCTCGGATGGAAATTTCGACTGCGCCGTGAGTCCCGGAATGGCCGAGATGGTCAGAAAAGAGTGTTCGATTGTCGAAATTGAGTTTCGGGCAATTTTAAAGTTAAACGGGCTCGTAATTGAGTAAACAAGTCGTTTTTGGGCTTTATGGGTTAAAACCCTTTTCTCCTTATAAAAGGAGGAAGAGAGGGAGAAAAAGAGAAAGAAAGAAGAGAGGAGAGAGAGAAGAAAAAGGAAGATTCGGGCCAAACTCCACGGGATTCGGCTCGAGGTCATCGGATTTTATCCACGAGGCAAGTGTTTACTTGGTTTATTTATTTTTTGCATAAATATCTCATACCGTAGTTTGGTATAATCAAATCCTAAAGATTTTGGGTTGGGTTTTCGGGAGATAAAATGAATAAACCTCTAAAATTGAATAATTGGAGAAACTTAGGTTTTAACTAAAATTAATTGGTGATTTCGGGTTCTAGGATGTTTAGAACCCGTATTATAAGTGTAATTATTGTTGGTTGGAGTTGTAGGCCGTTGGATGAAGAGATGGAAGCTTGGGGGAAGCTTCCATGGCTGAAACAACTTCTCGGAGAAGAAGCTGACCGCCATGATCGATTGATCGATCATGGGGGCTCGATCGATCGATCGACAGCCATGGGTCGATCGATCGATCCCTACTGAAAGCTTGGCTGTTTTCTTAGGGTGAGTTGGATGGGCTAGATTCCAATTCGTAGTGATTCGAGGTTAATTATGTGATAACATAAGGGACCTTTTAAGAGTACATAGTCCTCCAATTGAGTAATCTATGAGGGTAAGATGAGGGTTTTAATGTATAACCCTTAAGTTATATTTTCGAGGAAAAATAGAGAATTGGTAGAATTTAAAGGTTTATGGTTCCTAAGTTAGGGTGGGGACCTTTAAGTGATGTTATGGACAAGATGTAGTCGTTGGGGTTTATGGAAATGAAATCCATAACCCATTAAACTGAGGTTGTTCGGGAAAGATAAATCCCTAGGATATTTCGGTGGGCATTTAGGCCTATATAATTATGCGTATAGGAAGCATAATTATAATCGATTGTGGAGTTAGTATATCCTACGAGATAATTAGGATGATTTGGGGATATAGATATATATATTCACTTAGAGTGAATTGGTATAATTGGAGACATCCAATAAAATCCTTAGAGATGATTAAGGAATTTATTAGTTATAAAAGTAAGGAAATACTTTGGGTATAGTATCATGCTTATATGAATGCATGATTATGATTCTTGGAGAGAATCTTTGGGATTATTGGTCATCGCTAGATGAGATTGACAAATATGGCCATTTATATATTCGAGGAGGAATATATGGTATATGTATATACTATGTGATTAAAGTATATATGTATGGTATGAAGTAAATGATTTTGAAAATGTAAGAATGAATATTTTCAAAATGGAAAAGAAAAGATTTTCATAATTAATAAAATTATGGTTACACACCTCCCTAAATCGCTATCATAAGGGAAGTTGCGTGCGTATGGTGATGTCCCCTAGCAAATGAATGCAGGGTGGATATAGTCCTACGTCATATGGCGATTATATTTTACTGCACTGGTTAGGAGATTCTGGGTGTGGTTTTGACATTTTGCTGCAGGCATATGGACGCTTCCCGACGTTGTTAGGTTCCCAGGTTTTCTTGTTTGATAGGCCCTGGAAGATGATAGCCATTTAGGGGCGCGCCCAGTGGGGAAACTCGGAGGGACGGTCTTAGATTTGTTAAATCATTTTATGATAATAAAACGGCTTTAAATACATTTCCTGGATGTAAGAAGGGAAATGGGATAATTGATTGGCTTCGGATACATTTCCCGGATGGAAGAAGGGAAATGGAAGCATGTGATATGATCAAAGCATTTTTATGATAATAAAAATGGCTTTGAATACATTTCCTGGATATAAGAAGGGAAATGGGATGTTTTAAAATGGAAAAGCATTTTTATGATAATAAAATTGGCCTTTAAAAAGTTATGTGTTATGTTAAAGCAATTCATGATAATGAATTGGCTTTTATATACATTTCCTGGATATAAGAAAGGAAATGGAAAGTTTTAATAAATATGAAAAGTATTGATAAATACTTGGTATATAAATCCTCAGTCCGGGAGATAGATCTGTATGTATATGGAAATATGTATATATTCATATGGATAAATCGAGTACCGAGGGTCTAATGGATCCCGATGATCGACCTTGCCGCGTAGTAGTGTATAGGGGGGTTCCTTGTTTGGATTTCTCTTTGCAAGACACCCCACGCACGAATATGGCATTGTGTTGAGACTGGGGAGAAGTTTAATCCTTGGTGCTCTAATATAAATATTTCTTATGGTATATATATTTATATATATTCTATACTGAGGGACTGGCGGATCTCGACGAACGACCTTGCCGTGTAGTAGTGTATCGGGGGGGGGGGGGTTCCTTATTTGGATTTCGCTTTACGAGACATCCCACGCACGAACATGGCTTAGTGTTGAGACTGGGGGGAAGTTTAGCCCTTAGTACATTTCTTGGACTATCTAGGGTTGATAGTGGTTGGGTAATAGGCTAGTTTAGTAGGGTAGCTTGACTAGGATGTTTAGAGGGATGCGCTAGGAGTGCACTGTTAGTGGAGAGGTGAGGGGTATCTCATGGGAGTGCGATACCAAACTTAAATATGAGATAAAACCTTTTTCTAAAATAAGGCATTTATGCACTTGCAAAATATTTTCAAACTCGGGCTTTGAACCGTTTATCTACTTTTCCTCTCTTGCTATATATATATATATATATATTACATAGGTGTCTAGACACAGGGACGCCTGGATGGCTCTTCTTTCGAGTCAGACGTCAGCTGCAGCAGCTGTGGATGCGTGCAGGTTTTTGATAGACGCTTCCATTCTTGTACTCTAGATAGGAGGTACTGTATAAATATTCGGGCCAATGGTCCAATTTCATTTATTTATTCTTTTAGAACAACTTACGATACGGTTATTTTATTTTATTTCAGTTTCATTTTTCGCAAAATTTGTGTGGATGTTTTAATTGTAGTTGTTAAAAATAGTAGTTAAGTAAAAATTTTGACACCGGCCTAATAGGTTATTAGTAATTAAATGGACTTTCGACAGTGATGCTAAGAATGATCCATATGAGACTCCTGTCATAATTTGATATAGGAGTGATCGCCCAGTATTTTATTAGGCGGGGTGTCATAGATGGTATCAGAGCATCAGGTTCTAGTGTCCTTAGGAATCTGTGCGGACGAACTACGCTTTCAGCTTTGCTCTCGATTTGTTATAGAGCCTCAGGATTAGTATTGTTGATTTCTGTTGTGAGATTTCGTTCTCCTACCATGTTATAAGATTATAGTAATCTTTCGCGCGCTCGGTTGAGATTCGTGTGCGAGGCTTGGATGGAAGCAGGAGGTGGGGCTTAGCTGGAGCAGCTGGTAGAAGTTGGGGATGAGGACCGCCATAGAGGTCACTCCCCTTATGGCGATTGTTAAAGATGGTTGCAATGACTACTAAAGAATAGTAGTTAGGAGTACCGCAGTACCGCTGTAGTAGAGAGTGGTACTAAAGTTAAATTTTCAGTGAAGCTAAGGGTTCGAAAGGGATTTTACGGATAATTTTAATCACGAGTCCCCACGATTTTATCGAAATGAGAAAGGTGCTATTTTGGATTATTCACATAAGGATCGGCTAGAGGCCGATAGTGAATAAAGAGTATTATGGAGGAGTGAACCTTGTACCGAGGTGAGGTAGGTACAATGAATAATGAGTCCTTTCCAGGAAGGACATGCTCACTAGAGTAGGGTTGCTAACACTTATAAAGAATGTGTGTTTGAGGACCCCATTGGTGGACATCCACCCAGGAAATTTGTTGAAACGAAGTGGTGATTGGGAGTCTTACCTCAATGAAGGAGGTATATTTGGTGTGACTAGAGGAAGTCGCGGTGTTTGTTAACCCTAGACTCGTGTGTGTAATTTGAGTTATGGCGGTACCGATAACATTATATTATGTATGTCTGTGTGTTTTCCGCGATAGCGGAATTTTATTTTCCTTCATTCGCCATAAAGGCGGGTATTGATATATTGTATATACATATATATCTGGTTTGGGATACTCGTTTTATATGTCTATACGAGTATGGTAATATGGTGAGTATATAATGTTATTGGTTATTCGGAGCGATAGCAGGCTTATATTGGCAAGACTATTGTGTCCGCAGTTCCAGGGTGGAACGGGTTGTTGTTATGATGTCTCACCTGGATACAGGTTGAGTTCGCCTTTGTTGTTATGGGTGAATGGAACTTCGATGAGCAGAGGTTTCATTATCGTGATTTGAGTATATGGCGACCTTATAGATATGATGTAAGGCCGCAGGATTTTGGTTGAGCTGTAAGATTAAGCTCATTATTGGTTGCGAAAGGACTTGAAAGTTAGTGCGAGCGCTGGATGGTGTGACTCTTAGTTAGAGATAGGAGTTCAGACCACCTTTTGTTGAGAAGGGATAGGATTATCCCGGTTGCATGTTCGAAATAACGGACCTCCATGACCGAAAAAGTTAAGTAGGAGTGTGTGGAGGGGTTCCTTGTTTGGATTTCGCTTTGCGAGACGCTCCACACATGAATCTTAACGGCGTTGGGAGTGGAGAGATATTATAGGATGCGAGGATGTTGGTTTTGTGGAAAAGTCTTATAATGTGGATGAACCACTATAGACTATGAGCCATATGCTAATAATATACTTATGGAAGTATTGTGCTATGGAAAAGCACTAAAGTGGTCCTCTCACCACAAGTTGCTGGGTGAAGAAGGACTTAGAGAAATTGATTTGAAGATTTTGGCCAGGCCTTAATGAAAAGGCAAACTTTGATGGAATATGTTTCGGGTACGATGTACGTAGTGCTCTTTTAGAGAGTTGGGAACTTCGATTAGTTAGGTTTCCTTTCGTATGGGTGGAAGGATAGAATAGTAGGAACGCATTCGTAGGTTAGCGTGGTAGGATTTAGGACGTCCCGCTGGTGTGCGTTAGGTCGCTATATCTCGATGATCGACAACGCGAGGGAGTAGTGTAACGGGAGGGTTCCTTGTTTGGATTTCGCTTTGGCGAGACATCCCACGCATAAAACCAAGCAAATGTTGGAAGTTGAGAGAGGCATTGGGCACTAGGGACATATTTAGACTATCTTTTCGTGTTGGTAGGGTAACGCTTAGATCGGAGCATTTTAGGATGTAGGTTCGATAGAGTTAGTGGCGCCGAGGTTAGGAGATTTGCATTTCGCGGGTTGGGAGAACCCATATTTGAGTATTACTGATGAAAGGAAACTCTTGTTTAGAGAGAGTGTTACGTGTCGAACGTTCGCTATGGTTGTGCAGATGTGCACAGGTTAGAAAGGTGTATGGGCACCTTAGTAGTTGGTTTATATACCGCCTGAAATAGAATCGGCGTAGTATATAAAGTTGAAATTCACGTCGAGAGGCATTATAGATGATGGGTACAATGTGACGTATTAGAGTCACTTTACGATTGCGATAGCCGCATAGTGTATGGTTGGGAACCATTGGATTAGTATAGTTCCCCTTGAAGTATTAGGATTTGGAGCGATTCTAGGATTTTTGGTGTAGGTTGTATCCGAATTTTAAGGATGAAATTCCGTTGTGGGGGGGGGGGGGGGGTGGGAGTATGTAACAACCCGTCCTTTTGGAGACGATTAAATTTTATAATTGAGTATAAATTGGAATTTGGAGAATTTCTCGAAATAGTGATTTTTGGGTTTTTCGAGGATTTGATGATTTTCGATGGATGTTGTAATTATTTTTGGGATTAAATAGGTCAGAATATTTTACTTATATGTCGCCGTTGAGTAAAGCGACACGAGTTGAGATTTTAGTTGGAAAAATCGCATTTAATTGTTTTGGGTTGAAATAGTGATTTGCGGTCAAGTACCTCTGATGGAAATTTCGACTGCGCCGTGAGTCTCGGAATGGCAGAGATGGTCGAAAAAGAGTGTCCCATTATCGAAATTGAGTTTCGAGGAATTTTAAAGTTAAATGGGCTCGTAATTGGGTAAACGAGTCATTTTTGGGCTTTAAGGGTTAAAACCCTTTTCTCCTTATAAAAGGAGGAAGAGAGGGAGAAAAAGAGAAAGAAAGAAGAGAGGAGAGAGAGGGGAAAAAGGAAGATTCGGGCCAAACTCCGGGGGATTCGGCTCGAGGTCGTCGGATTTTATCCACGAGGCAAGTGTTTACTTGGTTTATTTAATTTTTGCATAAATATCTCATACCGTAGTTTGGTGTAATCAAACCCTAAAGATTTTGGGTTGGGTTTTCGTGGATAAAACGGGTTTTCGGGAGATAAAACGAATAAACCCCTAAAATTGAATAATTGGAGAAACTTAGGTTTTAACAGAAATTAATTGGTGATTTCGGGTTCTAGGATGTTTAGAACCCGTATTATAAGTGTAATTGTTGTTGGTTGGAGTTGTAGGCCGTTAGATGAAGAGATGGAAGCTTGGGGGAAGCTTCCATGGCTGAAACAGCTTCTCGGAGAAGAAGCTTCCCTCCATGATCGATCGATCAATCATGGGGGCTCTATCGATCGAAGCCATCGATCGATCGACAGCCATGGGTCGATCGATCGACCCCTGCTAAAAGCTTGGCCATTTTCTTAGGGTGAGTTGGATGGGTTAGATTCCAATTCATAGTGATTCGAGGTTAATTATGTGATAACATAATGGACCTTTTAAGAGTACATAGTCCTCCAATTGAGGAATCTAGGAGGGCAAGATGAGGGTTTTAATGTATAACCCTTAAGTTATATTTTCGAGGAAAAATAGAGAATTGGTAGAATTTAAAGGTTTATGGTTCCTAAGTTAGGGTGGGGACCTTTAAGTGATGTTATGGACAAGATGTAGTCCTTGGGGTTTATGGAAATGAAATCCATAACCTATTAAATTAAGGTTGTTCGGGAAAGATAAATCCCCAGGATATTTCGATCGGCATTTAAGCCTATATAATTATGCGTATAGGAGGCATAATTATAATCGATTGTGGAGTTAGTATATCCTACGAGATAATTAGGATGATTTGGGGATATAGATATATATATTCACTTAGAGTGAATTGGTATAATTGGAGACATCCAATAAAATCCTTAGAGATGATTAAGGTATTTATTAGTTATAAAAGTAAGGAAATACTTTGGGTATAGTATCATGCTTATATGAATGGATGATTATGATTCTTGGAGAGAATCTTTGGGATTATTGGTCATCGCTAGATGAGATTGGCAAATATGGCCATTTATATATCCGAGGAGGAATATATGGTATATGTATATACTATGTGATTAAAGTATATATGTATGGTATGATGTAAATGATTTTGAAAATGTAAGAATGAATATTTTCAAGATGGAAAAGAAAAGATTTTCATAATTAATAAAATTATGGTTACACACCTCCCTAAATCGCTATCATAAGGGAAGTTGCATGCGTATGGTGATGTCCCCTAATGAATGCAGGGTGGATATAGTCCTAGGCCATATGGCGATTATATTTTACTGCGCTGGTTAGGAGATTCTGGGTGTGGTTTTGACTTTCCCGCAGGCATATGGCCGCTTCCCGACGTTGTTAGGTTCCCAGGTTGTCTTGTTTGATAGGACCTGGAAGATGATAGCCATTTAGGGGCGTGTCCAGTGGGGAAACTCTGAGGGACGGTCTTAGATTTGTTAAAGCATTTTATGATAATAAACTGGCTTTAAATACATTTCCTGGATGTAAGAAGGGAAATGGGATAATTTATTGGCTTCGGATACGTTTCCCGGATGGAAGAAGGGAAATGGAAGTATGTGATATGATCAAAGCATTTTTACGATAATAAAAATGGCTTTGAATACTTTTCCTGGATATAAGAAGGGAAATGAGATGTTTTAAAATAGAAAGCATTTTTATGATAATAAAATTGGCCTTTAAAAAGTTATGTGTTATGTTAAAGAAATCCATGATAACGAATTGGCTTTTATATACATTTCCTGGATATAAGAAAGGAAATGGAAAGTTTTGATAAATATGAAAAGTATTGATAAGTACTTGGTATATAAATCCTCAGTTCGGGAGATAGATCCGGATGTATATGGAAATATGTATATATTCATATGGATAAATCGAGTACCGAGGGTCTAATGGATCCCGATGATCGACCTTGCCGCGTAATAGTGTATCGGGGGGGTTCCTTGTTTGGATTTCTCTTTGCGAGACACCCCACGCACGAATATGGCATTGTGTTGAGACTGGAGAGAAGTTTAATCCTTAGTGCTCTAATATAAATATTTGTTATGGTACATATATTTATATATATTCTGTACTGAGGGACTGGAAAATCTCGACGATCGACCTTGCCGTGTAGTAGTGTATCGAGGGGGTTCCTTGTTTGGATTTCGCTTTGCGAGACACCCCACCCACGAACATGACTTAGTGTTGAGACTGGGGAGAAGTTTAGTCCTTAGTACATTTCTTGGACTATCTAGGGTTGATAGTGGTTGGGTTATAGATTAGTTTAGCAGGGTAGCTTGACTAGGCTGTTTAAAGGGATACGCTAGGAGTGCACTGTTAGTGGAGAGGTGAGGGGTATCTCATGGGAGTGCGATACCAAAATTAAATATGAGATAAAACCTTTTTCTAAAAATAAAGCATTTATGCACTTGCAAAATATTTTCAAACTCGGGCTCTGACCCGTTTATCTACTTTTCCTCTCTTGCTATATATATATATTACATAGGTGTTCAGACACAGGGACGCCTGGATGGCCCTTCTTTCGAGTCAGACGTCAGCTGCAGCAGCTGTGGATGCGTGCAGGTTTTTGATAGACGCTTCCATTCTTGTACTCTAGATAGGAGGTACTATGTAAATATTCGGGCCAATGGTCCAATTGCATTTATTTATTCTTTTAGCACAACATTCGATATGGTTGTACATTTTTGACCGAGTGTTCGGTTACTTTATTTCATTTGAGTTTCATTTTCGCAAAATTTGTGTGGATGTTTTAATTGTAGTTGTTAAAAATAGTAGTTAAGTAAAAATTTTGACACCGGCCTAATAGGTTATTAGTAATTAAATGGACTTTCCACAGTGATGCTAAGAATGATCCATATGAAACTCCTGTCATAATTTGATATAGGATTGATCGCCCGGTATTTTATTAGGCGGGGTGTCACATTTTATAGTAACCTGATAATGTCTCCGACCTTCTAGAATCTGGTCTAAAGACCGACAACCAAACGGGCTTGTTCTATATAGTATTTTTCATTTTATAAAGTTCTTGACTAATTGAAAGAAACGTTTTATGATCTTGGATAGAATTTTTTGACCGAGAATCAGGTCTCGATCTTCACCTTCTTGGGCTATTGGCACCACTGCCAAGTTGTTGTCGGACTATAAAGATAAAAGAGGAGACAATCAAAGATGAAAATATAATTGAAACATTCACAAATAATCAAAAGAAAGTAGACAAGAAGTGATAAGGCCAAAATGAAATTTCTTTCATTAACAACATAAAGATAAATGAGACCTTACAACACAGATAATAAAAAAGAGAGGAAAATTTAGAGAACAAGAAAATCTAGGCTAAAATTTAACTAAGCTTGGCCTTCTTTCTCTTTCACACACTCTTGATTGTCTAAGTCCTTGCTCAAATTTGTGGCCTCTTTTATATGGTCGTCTCCATCCTTCTCATGGCCAGTAGCTTTATTTTTGTCCCCATCTAAGTTTAGAGGAGAACGTGGATGGTGTTCACTAAAGAGGTTGGACTCAGACGGGACTCTTGTCTTAGTCAAATCCCTATCCCAGCCTATCTTGAAGTTGTATTTACAGATGTAATCTATATGCTCCTTGTCTTGATTTAAGGCATGAGCCCAACCTTGCTCATAGGCCTTGTCCTTGGCTGTTAGGGCCTCAAATAAGGTTCGAGCTGACTCTTTAATGATTTTCTTTAGTAACTCATTCTTAGACACCGATTTGGCCATATTTATCTCAGTGGCCTTTTTATGGACCTCATTGGCCTTTTTGGAGGTTTGGAAGATTTTTGAGACTCCTTCAGAGAACGATCAAGTTCGAGGTTGGCCTTCGCCTGATCGTCCCTTTTGTCTAGAATATCGACGAAGTCCACTAAGAACTACGAGAAAAAGGTCGGTCATAAGTTAGCACTACAGAATAGTTATAAGTAAACTATCCGACCAAAGTACCAAGACTTACTAGAGAGAACACTTGAGTAACGTGGGAAACTAGTTGGTCGGTAGTAAGCCTATCGACCTGTTCCCTATCCATTTCCAAGATATCCCCCTTCAGCAGTGCGGGGGCCAAGTTCGAATTCTGGGACATGAACATCACTATGTGGACCTTCCCCTTGTTGGGGCATCCATATTATTAGTGGTAATAATGGAAGAAATAATAATACGACTGGTTCTAAACTTGCCCTTTTCAAGTTGGGTTTGCATTTTATCGGGAGAATCCGATAAGGTAAAGGGATCAAACGATCCCCCGACCTCATTTTTCTTGGAGGAGTAAGATTTTAGGGAATAGGGGAGGTCAGACTCATCCAACAAACTAATGATTTTCCTTCTTGGTGCCATATATTCTTCTGAGGTGGCACGAATCAAGACAGGAATCAAAATAATGTCCACAGGTTCAAATGAACCTGAAATGGATCCACTTGAAAACCCTCACTGCTAGAGAAAATTGGGATCTCATGTTCTTTTTGCACTAGCCTAGCAATGTAGGAGGTGGTAGTGTTGGTATATTCCAGAAATAAGGATGTTGGTCTAGGATGCTCGCCACCAATCGACAAAGGTCTTGTTAGATTCTAAACCTTGCTCAATGCGATAAAGTTGATGTGCATAGTTTCAGGCACTTTTTTCTTGGAAACTTATGCCCAAAACGGAGAAAGAAAGATGTTAGCAAGAATTCGTACAAGACTTGTTCGACCCAAATAAAAAAAAATGGAAAACAACAATTGACCTATTTTGTTCCCCTACTGGGACACCTGAAACCCCTATAGGGCTCACCACGCCGAGGAATTGGTGGCTACTCCCACTGCTTTACGATAAAATATTGGGACAAGTATCCCTTATTGGAATCAGGGAGGTTTACCGCCAGCACCCTGTCTTCCCTCCTCGCCTTGAGGTAGAAGATATTATCGTTCGTCTTTACCCATGTGTACTAATACCTTATCTTTGAAATTCCTATATGAGTTTGGTATAACTCATTAATCCTATGAACCCCATTCCCAATGATCCAATTAGTAGGGGTGCATTGGGCATACACTAATCTAAAAAAATCAGAAAATTCCCAAAATAATTGATTTGGGGTAAATGTAATGTCGCCCTTAGTAATAGATTATGTGTCCAACCAATGACATCCTCGACACATTCTATCACAACCTAATCGGGAATGAAAAACCTCTTCTTAAACTCTTTAATAGACCTCCCACTCACCGTATAAACCATTTCTCAATTTTAAGAAAGGGAACGAGGGAAAATATGAAAGAGTGGGGAAATAAAGTTAGCCACTTGAAGAAAGTACAGAAAAATTGAGAAATGAGAGAGAAATAGGAAACTTACAGTTGAAGAAGAAGGCAAACGTCTATAAATGCTCTTAAATAATGAAGGAGTGAGGATGCAAAATGGCAGTAGGGAAGTATTTAAATTATTTGGTTTAACTTCCTAGGCATTTCATCATTTGGAATAAGACACGATGTGATGGCTAACATGCATGACCTTGTCTTCTGATATACCCGTATATACCCTCGGCCATGCCGAGGGCGCCCTGCGCCTCATCAGGCTCCGGACGACCCCTAGGGGGGCCGACCCTTCATCAGGCTCCAGATGACCCCCCCGAGGGTATGACAGTACGAGGCCCAAATTAGGCCAGACTTATTGCCGGAAGGAACTTTACCCTCGGCCTCATATCAAAGGCCGAGGGTGACATCGTCACACGCGTGGTTTGGGAGACGCGTGGAACAGTGCGCTTGAGGCTCACATGGCACATGGGAGACCGTTATAACAAAATCACACCCTCATGTGAGGGAATATTATGTCATCATTTGGCATCTACAGGTGTCAACAGGGGATTGGCTAGATCATCATTCACATGCACCATGCATACTTGGGGGGTACACTACACCCCCCAAGACCTATATATACTTGTCACCTACAACCCTACAGGGGGATGGATCAATCGATAATTACAACCCTAGCTAAAACTCTTCTTGTACAGACAGTAGAGAGAGAAAGTGGGCTTATGTGCATTGTATCCAAGGCCATTAGTGCCCATACTTAGTGGATCACACACTCATAGTGGATGTAGGTCAAATTGGATGAACCACTATACATCATTGTCTTAATCCTCTTATACTCATCTCCTTCTACACACTTACACATATACATCTCTATGGCTGCCATGGTTATTACTGTTTGAGCTCATCATCACTTATCTGGTGGTGCTAAATCTAAGCATCATCAGTTTGGCACCATTTGTGGGAACGAGAAGACATCTCTTCCTTTGTACAGCTTGACCTCACTGGGCACTCTGGTGGTGAACCAGTTCTCCCCCTGAGAGGAGATGTTTCACCATTGAAAGAGACCCACTAAGGTTCTCAAGATCACCAATGTTTTTTCCAGTTCAGCTGTTCACAGCTAAAACACATGGCTCCGAAGATGCCACCCCCACCACTTCCCCCACCGGATGATGGAGGAGGACCTAGTTCTAGTCAGCCACCACCTCAGTCTGAGATGGCTGATGTGGTGGCAAACCTTGAAGTCCCTGGCAGCAAGCCAGCGGATCATGCAGGAGCAGTTCATAGCTCTGAGCCAGAACATACTAAGACCACCAGGGGTCTCACCTGAGATGATTACTCCGGCAGCAGCTCCAGGACAGCATGAGGCCAGGGGACCACCCCAAGCACCACGCAAAGACCTGCCACCCCCTCAGCGGCGTAGGGATGTTGCTGACCCCTGACGTCTACGCCTGGGGAGGCAAGGAAACCCTTGCCCTGAGGACAGGTATGACGATCTGGAGGGAGAGGAGGCCCCCATAGAATGCTGGGAACTATATGAGGTCTCCAATAATACTGTAAGACCTCTCCAGGAGAGCAGAGGGAAGTGCGGAAGGCAAAACCCCGATGATCGCCCGAGAGGCTCTTCTTTCAATCGCCTAAGCAGGGGGTCGACCTTTAAGAGGCTGGGCCCAGTGAATGACCTGCGGGAAAAATTGTCCAGGTCAAGGAGTGCCGCGAGGTCCAGAAGGGAGGCAGCCGATGATCGACCCCACGGGGCCCAGCCCCTAGGACGGGACGAAGGCCAGGGGGAAGTAAACAGCCAACATAGGCCAGTCGCGGCAGGACCCTCCGGCCATCTCAAAGAGGCGGTAGGGGATAACATCGGCCAGGCCCCTACGAGGCCCTGGAATGACTCGATCAGGCGATTGGAGGATAAGATTAGCGATATACTGAAAATCCGGGACCCTCTTCAGAGGGGATACACCATAGGCTCACCCTTTGTGGCGAAGATAGTCAACTTCCCTACGCCATCAAAGTTCAAGCCACCTATGGTCACCCCAAGATATGACGAGAGCACCAACCCTGTCCACCATATTGAGATGTATCAATCAGCAGCAGATATATACTCTATCTCAGATGAGATGAGGTGTCGTGACTTCTCTAGTACCCTGACTGGGGCTGCACATGTCTGGTACATGTCTCTTCCAAAAAATTCTATTGAAAACTTTAAGCAGTTGGCAGACCGGTTCATCCACAACTTTTACTTTGGGATGAGGCCACAGAAAAAGACCACCCACCAGCTCTATGTTAAGCAGGGGAAGAATGAGAGTCTGAGGGACTACATAGCCAGATTCAATAAAGAGAAGCTGGAGGTGGAAGACTATGAGGAGAGCATAGTTATGACAGCCCTGATTGGAGGACTCCAAAAGGGGAAGCTGTTATGGAAGCTTGCTGAAGACCCCCCTAGGACGATGGCTGAATTACTGTCAACAGCAGGAAAGGTGATGAACGCCGAAGAGGCGATGGCCGTAAAATACGAAGACGAAAAAGGGGGCGCTAGTGGGGGTAAATACCCTAAGAAGAACAAAGAGGGGAAGAAGAGGTCTACGGACGACAAGTTCACTGGTTACACCCCACTAACGGTTAGCTGTGAACATATTCACAATGAAATAAAGAGTGACCGATCCCTGAAGTGGCCTGAGAAGTTGAGGGCAACCCCCAACAAGAGGAACAAGAACCTGTGGTGCGAATATCACCAAGACCACGGCCACAAAATAGAGAAATGCTTTGCTCTGAAAGATGAGATTTAGAAGATGCTGAAAGAAGGGAATCTCAGAAAGTACGTCGATAAAGGTGCCTTCAAGAGGGGTCGAGGGGAAGACCCCAGAAAGAAGAGAGGCGATGCATGTAGAGAAGGTCCTCAAAAAAGAGGGGAAGACCCTTCTGATGATGAGGACGACCTTGACCTCCCGCCGAGAGACGACCAAGGCCCTGTCAAGAAGCTTAATATAATCTCGCTCGGAGTGGGAATGATCTCCGGGGGTCTAGCAGGAGGAGGGTTTGAGGTCGCTGACAGGAAGGCCCATGTGGCTGAGGCCAAGGCCATGACGAAGACGGTACACTCAACCTCTCTGGAGGTCAAGTCAGAAAAGAGGAAGAAGGTCGATATGGACACTCTGATAGTGAGGTTCTCAAGAATGGACTTTAAAGGCCTCCTAGTCCCACACGACGACCCACTCGTCATCATTACTAGGGTGCACGGGTGTGAGGTGCCGAGGATACTGGTCGATGGGGGTAGTTCTACAGATGTAATGTTTTGGCCATGCTTCAAAGCCTTAGGCCTTAGTCGTGCTAGGCTCGTCGCATACCATCATCCGTTGATTGGGTTCAGTGGGGAAAAGGTTCATCCCCTTGGAGTGTATGAGGCCGATGTCAGGATGGGAGACGAATGGCCGAGATAGCTTACCAAGAAGGTCAGCTTCTTTGTGATGGACGAGCATGTCTTCTCGGCCTACAACATCATACTGGGGCGTGTGGCCCTCACGGGGTTTGAAGCTTTGCCGTCTACGGTCCATCAGATGATTAAATTTCCTACCCCTTACGGGGTGGGGGAAGTTCAGGGAGACCAGACGACAACGCGAGAATGTTATTACAACTCTGCTGAAGAAAGAGAGGCACACAAGAGGGCTACAACCACTTACAATATTGACACCCTTGACCCCAGGGATGAGAAAAAACTGAAGAAAGGAGAAGCCGCGGAAGAGGTAGAATCCATCATCCTCAATGAGGATGAGCCGAAAAAAACCGTCCAAGTCGGCAAAGCTCTAAAGATAGACATAAAAGAAGACCTCATCAAGCTACTAAAGAGAAGACATAGTGTCTTTGCATGGAGTCATGCAGATATGCCGGGGATCGACCCTGAAATTATGAGCCACAAGCTCAACGTGGTAGAGTGTGCAAAGCGAGTGAAGCAGAAGAGGAGAATTTATTCTCGAGAAAAGTATGAGGTCATTAGGGATGAGGTCAAGAAGCTGGAAGATGCTGAGTTTATCAGAGAGGTCATCTACCCTGAATGGCTGTCCAATGCAGTAATTGTCCCAAAGGCTAATGGGAAGTGGAGAATGTGTGTGGACTTCACCGAACTCAACAAGCACTGTCCCAAAGACAGCTTCCCTCTCCCCCGCATTGACCAGATGGTAGACGCTACCGCAGGCCATGAGCTCATGAGCTTTATGGATGCCTATTCAGGGTACAACCAGATCTTCATGAGCCCTGAGGACTCGGATAAGACAGCCTTCATTACTGATAAGGGGACATACTGTTATAGGGTCATGCCCTTTGGTCTAAAAAATGCGGGGGTGACGTACCAACGCCTTGTAAATAAAATGTTTGAAGACCAAATTGGGAAGTCTATGGAGGTCTATGTAGATGACATGCTGACTAAGAGTTTGAAGGCAGAGGATCATGTGGCAGACCTGGAGAGGACCTTTAATACGATGGACAAATACCAGATGAAGCTCAACCCGGCCAAGTGTGTCTTCGGGGTCGGAGCAGGGAAGTTCTTGGGGTTCATTGTCAACCAAAGAGTCATCGAGGCCAATCCTAAAAAGATAAAGGTCCTTGTTGAGATGAAGACCCCCAAGTCCATTAAAGACGTTCAGAGACTCATAGGGAGAGTTGCTGCCTTGAACAGGTTCGTGTCTAGGGCCATAGAGAGGTGTCTACCATTCTTCAAAATTCTCAGAAAAGCCTTCAAATGGAGTGAAGAGTGTGATGAGGCTTTTAAGGAGTTAAAATCATACCTGGGGTCTCCCTTGCTGTTGTCACGACCCGTGCAGGGTGAACGACTTTATGTGTACCTCGCCGTCTCAGAGTCAGCCATCAGTGCATCCATTGTGAGAGACGAAGACGGAGTACAGAAGCCTGTGTATTTTAACACAAGGCACTCCAGGGGGCAGGGCAAAGATATCCAAGGATGGAGAAGTTGGCCTATGCCTTGATCCATGCATCAAGAAAGATGAAGCCATACTTCCAGTCCCATACAATAGTCATCCTCACTGACTCTCCCCTTAGGCAGGTTTTGCACAAGCCTAAAAAATCAGGGAGGTTAATGGCCTGGGCTATAGAGCTGGGGGAGTTTGACATAGTGTATCAGCCTAGGACGGCCATTAAGGGGCAAGCATTGGCAGACTTCGTGGCCGAGTTTACTTGGGAAGATGATGAAGCCGAGGGTGAGAGCCTCAGGAAGATAGATACCCGACAAGGTGAGCTCATCGACACACCTGCAGATAAGGCTGAGACAAGCACCGCTAGAAGTAAAGTGGCTGAAAATGAAGAGGAAAGATATCTCTTTAGACAGGGGACACTCACCGAGGGAAGTTTCTCAAAAGAACATACCACGTGGAGTCTCTTTATCGACGGGTCCTCTTGCGAAAGCAGAAGTGGAGCTGGATTAATAGTATCAACACCCGACAATACAGACATTGAGTATGCCCTGAGGTTCAACTTTAAGGCCTCCAATAACGAGGTTGAATATGAGGCCTTGATAGCAGGCCTCTCCTTGGCCAGATCTCTTAGTGTCGGCCAGATTTTGGTTCATAGTGATTCGAGGCTAGTAGTGAATCAGATACTAGGAGCCTACGAGGCCAAAGACGAGAGGATGACTAGGTACCTTGAGAAGGTGAGGTCGTTACTAAAATGCTTCAGAGAAGTGAAATTAAAGAGGATACCTAGGCTCGACAATGGCTGTGCTGATGCCCTTGCTAGGTTGGCCTCGACAACTAGGACAAACATCAGGATGACGGTCCCAGTGGAAATTTTGGTTCGGACAACTATTGAAGACGCTGAGGAAACACTTAGCAATTGACTAAATGTTTCTCAGGAAACTTCGTGGATGGACCCTCTGATCAGATACATTAAAGAGGAGGAGATGCCAGAAGCAAGGCAAGAAAGGAAGAAGTTGAGATACAGGGCTGCAAAGTTCACTGTCATTGGGGACACCTTGTACAAAAATGGATTTTTACTCCCCTTACTTAGGTGTGTGCACCCATCTGAGGTCCCATCCATTTTGGAAGATGTGAACGAAGGATCGTGCTCAAGCCACATTGGGGGCAGATCCTTAGCGAAGAGGGTGATCACCCTCTTCTGCTGGTGGCCGACCTTGGGGAAAGACGCCGCGGCATATGTAAAAAAATGCGATAAATGCCAGAGATTTGCCACCATCCCTCACTAACCCCATCAGCCTCTTACCTCCATTACATCCCCATGGCCATTTGCAGTGTGGGGGATCGACCTCGTAGGACCCTTACCAAGAGCAGTAAATAACTATCGGTTCCTCATCGTAGCGATTGACTATTTCTCAAAATGGGTAGAGGCCGAACCGATGGTCACGATTACAGAGCAGAAGACCTTCCAGTTCATCTGGAAAAATGTTATATGCAGATATGGTCTCCCCAACACCCTCATCTCGGATAACGAAACTCAGTTCAAGAATACCTCTCTATAGAAGTACTGTGAAAGGGTGAGTATCAAATAATTCTTCTCTATCCCGGGCCGACCTCAGGCCAATGGGCAAACAGAAGTTACAAACAGGACAATCCTAGATGGAATCAAGAAGAGGCTTGAGGAGGCAAAAGGAAGATGGGTCAAGGAGTTATATGCCGTGCTGTGGGCATGCAGGACGACAGTGAGGACCTCTACCGGGGAGACCCCATTCATGCTAGCTTATGGTTCAGAAGCCGTCATCCCCACCGAGATTGGGTTTCCTACTCATATGATCCAAATGTATGACCCCCAGAGAAATACAGAAGAGAGGAGACTCGACCTAGACCTGATTAAGGAAAGGAGGGAAGATGCCGAGATAAGGCAGGTCCCTTACCAGCAGAGGAACGCAAGGTTTTATAATCAGAGGGTGAAACAGAGACCAATTGCGGTAGGGGACCTGGTCCTCAAAAAGACTTGGCAGAAGCCCAACAATCTCCATCCTAATTGGCATGGACCATATAAGGTCATCGATGAAGTCGTCCCTAGGACCTATATACTAGAAAACCTAGAGGGGGAACCCTTTTCCAATCCTTGGAATGCAGATCATTTGAAGAAATACTATCAGTAGTTTTGTAAACTCCTATCGAACGATAGTTGTAAGAGGTGTTGCTCCGATAGAACACTTGATAAATTAATGAGAAATATCAGTGTTTCTTCTCATCTTGTGTTTATCAGTTCTAGTACGCGTGAAAATATCTTAGAAGAACGACCCTCGGCTATAATGAGGGTCAATGGTGGGGACGACCCCACCATTGTCCTCAAGAAAGATGAGGGAAAACTTTGTCTAAAACCATTAAATTGGTAATTATATCCCTCGGCTATAATAAGGTCGCATGGAGGGGACAACCCGACCATGGTCCTCAAGAAAGACGAGGGAGAACTTTGTTTAAAACTATTAAATTGGTCATTATAACCCTCGGCTATAATGAGGTCGCATGGAGGGGACGACCCCACCATGGTCCTCAAGAAAGACGAGGGAAAACTTTGTTTAAAACCATTAATTTGGTGATTATAACCCTCGGCTATAATGAGGTCGCATGGAGGGGATGACCCGACCATGGTCCTCAAGAAAGACGAGGGAGAACTTTGTCTAAAACCATTAAATTGGTAATTATATCCCTCGGCTATAATGAGATCGCATGGAGGGGACGACCCGACCATGGTCCTCAAGAAAGACGAGGGAGAACTTTGTTTAAAACCATTAAATTGGTCATTATAACCCTCGACTATAATGAGGGTCAATGGTGGGGACGGCCCCACCATTGTCCTCAAGAAAGACGAGGGAAAACTTTGTCTAAAACCATTAAATTGGTAATTATATCCCTCGGCTATAATGAGGTCGCATGGAGGGGATGACCCGACCATGGTCCTCAAGAAAGACGAGGGAGAACTTTGTTTAAAACCATTAAATTGGTCATTATAACCCTCGGCTATAATGAGGTCGCATGGAGGGGACGACCCCACCATGGTCCTCAAGAAAGACGAGGGAAAACTTTGTTTAAAACCATTAAATTGGTCATTATAACCCTCGGCTATAATGAGGTCGCATGGAGGGGACGACCCCACCATGGTCCTCAAGAAAGACGAGGGAGAACTTTGTTTAAAACCATTAATTTGGTGATTATAACCCTCGGCTATAATGAGGTCGCATGGAGGGGACGACCCCACCATGGTCCTCAAGAAAGACGAGGGAGGGGTTAGTGATATTGTCAATCCAAAAATATCACAGTGCAAATTATATAAGAGAGAAGTATGGAAGACAGAAAGAGGCATTATATTACAGAATGATGTTTGTTCTACAAAAGTAAAGTACAAAAATGGATTACACGAAGAGGGTATAGGCTACAGACAGCCACCCTATTCAGCAATATCAGAGGGAAAGGCCTCAACATCAATGGGAGATTCTTCTATGACCATGACAGGCCGAGCCTCAGACGTGCTCGTGCCTTCGACATGATGAGATTCCACTTGGGCTTCAGCAATAAGTGGATCGTCCAGCTGAACTGCCTCTAGAGCGGGGCGGACGGACGACACTGCATCAGCGAACTTTAAGACGACCCACCGACAGGTCATCCTAATTCCCCTCTCTAAGTATTCAAGGTCGAAGCCTTGAAACTCGTCCGAGAGTTTGTAGGCCTCCACAGCATCGGCCTCGGCTTTCTTGACACCCGCCTCAAAATCGGTCTTGTGCTGAACCTCCAAGTTGATCAAGGCTTCATCCTTCTCCTTTATAAGCAGGTCCTTGGCCTGCTGGTCGGCATCATGCTGTCTCGTCAGCTCATCCAAGACCCTGGCATGCTCAGTCCTTGCACTCTCCAGTTCAGCCCTTGCAGTCTCGAGCTCTGTCTGCAGGTCTGCCTCATGCTGAATGACCCTCTCGGCTTCATGAAACTTCTGCTGATTCTCAGCCATCCACTTAGTGGCCGAGGTAAAGGCACAGACAGACTGCACATAAAAAGACACTTGTTACGAGGCTGAGGAAACAGTTAGTGAAAAATTCAACTAAGGATATGAAGTAAAAATAAATACCTGAGCCAGTGTGTGCAGACCATAGTCATACACCTTAACCGGGGGCATTTTAGACAAGAAATCATAGTCGGCGGCCGAGGGGGCAGAGATCATAGAGGCTTTGGCCGCCCTCATATTGGCAATCAGGGAGGACGGATCGGCCTTTAGAAGAGCCAAGTTCTGGGACCAGAAGGCCTCCATATTGGAAGATGAACCAACCCCCTCAGACGACTCTACCCTCGGCCTCGTCCTTGAGTTTGGCCGAGGGTCAACAGGAGTTTCAGGCTCTTTCCTTTTGTGTCTATCAGCAGTCGGCTCAACAACCGTCGGCCCCACGACCTTCGTCTTCCTCGGAGCTTGCTAAGGCTCCTTGCCTTTCTTTTTGCCTAGACCTGATAGTAAGCTGGGAGCAGTCATTTCCCAAAGTTGATCCGATATGCCAGAGGGATGACCTGAAAGGAGGATGACACGTCAGAAAAATGCAGAGGCAATGATGAAACACTTAAAAAAAGTTAAGAATGGAAAAAATAATATAACTCACATAGTTCTATCAGGGGGCCGACCCTCAGACCAGCTTCCTTGAGGAACCGAGGGGTCATCAGATCTTTAAACTTTAAAAGTTCACTCCCTCTCCCTCGTCCTCTCAGATATTCAACTATGTCTTTCTCTTCCAGACTAAGTCCGGGGTCTGACCTGGCCTTCGTTGAAGGGTTAGACCATCTTCTGGGGACCCTCAGACCGTCAGCTACAGGTTGTGCCTCGGCAGAGAACTCCCACCTTCCGGAGACAAAGAAGAATCTCTTCTTCCAATCGTGGTTGGAGGTTTGTGCCACGTGGAGAAGTTTTTTGTCATACCTCCTCGCTCCCAGGTGATAATACTCAGGCTGTTTGGACGAGGATGTGATATTGTAACAGGCCAAGAATACATCGGCCGAGGGCTCATTAGTGAAAGCATTTTTCCATAAGGAGACATAACCAAGGATCGTCCTCCAAGAGTTGGGAGGAAGTTGAGAGGGGGCAACGCCGAGGGCTGATAAAATATCTACGAAAACAGGATGTAAAGGGAGTCTGACACCTACCTTGAATATTTGTTCGTACACCGCTATCTCTCCCTCTTCACCCTCAAAGACCCTCTTATCCTCAGAGGGAACCCTCATAGATATAGTGGGAGGAACACCATATGCATGCCTCCACAGAAGAAGGTTACGATCCCTGACAGAGGAAATATAAGACGAGGCGTGAGATGTGTCAACTGGGTCATCTGAGTCCTCATCATCCTCAGTCCCCTCACCCTCTACCTCGGCCTCATCACCTGTTAGAGGCCCTTGGGGAAAAGCCATTTGGAAGGCATGTGGAGATAGAGTTGTCACAGGGACAGCCTCAGAAGTAACCATACCCTCGGCCTGTCGACCTGGTCTTAGGTCAGACGCCTCTCCTCTCCCAGAAGGTCTAGCGCCAATTGGCGACGACGCTTTCTCATCCATCTCACTCGAATAACTCTCGGCTGGATGACAAGATGACCCGCAAGACTCAGAGGGTCTTATTGTGACAAGAGGAATGGGAAAAATGGGTGGTACCCAATTAGGGTCGGCCCCTTATTTTCTCTCCTCCTCTTCCTCTACCCGTCTGATCTCAATAAATAACTTCTCTCTCAAGGATGGGAACTCCCCGGCTAAACTGTAAAGCCTCCTAAGCATTAAGGGGGAGACCCTACACTTGGATGAATTTCTAAGCTAACTACAAACAAGTTTACAATTGACCAAATTGGACTTTTGGATTGAAACAAAAGAAACCAAGTGTTTTAATCAAGAACATTCAAGAACTAGTCGCCGGAGAAGACGCCAGAAAAGTTATGAAACACCCTAAGGAAAATCCTACCCTAAAAGCCTAAAATAAGAAAGCAAGCAAGAAATGAAGGAAAAGAGGACACTAGGGCAGAGGGATTATCTGAGAGGGAAGAGCGAGACTGCCAAACTCGAAATATTGAAATTTACAGAAATTGTGGTTTGTCTGTTGGAAATCTAGAGAGAGAGAGACCTTGGGCTCGAAGAAGAAGAGAAGGAAAGTTTTCAAAAATTAATTATATACCTTAGTGATGAATGGGCCCATTACCCAAGGCAAAGCACATCCCACGAGGAGGACATCATTAGGGCACAAAGCCCCAAGCAGCATGCAGCCGCCACACCTTGAAAACTGGAATGACATTGGATAAAAATTTGACAGGTGTCATATCAGCTTGACATGTGTCACTCATCAAACAGACCATACATTTAGTCTCAAAAGCAACATTATCCCTCAGCCATCTCATCATCATCTATGGCTAAGGGCTGGGGGGTGATTGATATACCCGTATATACCCTCGGCCATGACGACGGCGCCCTGCGCCTCATCAGGCCCAGACGACCCTTAGGGGGGCCGACCCTTCATCAGGCTCCGGACGACCCCTCAGGGGGCCGACCCTTCATGAGGCTCCAGACGACCCCTCAGGGGGCCAACCCTTCATCAGGCTTCAGACGACCCCCCGAGGGTACGACAGTACGAGGCCCAAATTAGGCCAGACTCATTGCCGGAAGGAACTTTGTCCTCGGCCTCATATCAAAGGCCGAGGGTGACATCGTCACAGCGCGTGGTTTGGGAGATGCGTGGAACAGTGCGCGTGAGGCTCACATGGCACATGGGAGACCGTTATAACAAAATCACACCCTCATATGAGGGAATATTATGTCATAATTTGGCATCTACAGGTGTCAATAGGGGATTGGCTAGATCATCATCACATGCACCATGCATACTTGGGGGGTACAATACACCCCCCAAGACCTATATATACTTGTCACCTACAACCCTACAGGGGGATGGATCAATCGATAATTGCAACCCTAGCTAAAACTCTGCTTGTACACACAGTAGAGAGAGAAAGTGAGCTTATATGCATTGTATCCAAGGCCATTAGTGACCATACTTAGTGGATCACACACTCACAGTGGATGTAGGCCAAATTGGCTGAACCACTATACATAATTGTCTTAATCCTCTTATACTCATCTCCTTCTACACACTTACACATATATATCTTTATGGCTGCCATGGTTATTACTGTTTAAGCTCATCATCACTTATCTGGTGGTGCTAAATCTAAGCATCATCACCTTCTAGCCTCTTTAGTGCTAAATTATCAGTGTACCCCTAAAAGATCGGGATAAATTACAAGTGTACCATCCAGACTCAACGAAAAGAATAAATTTGATTCTTATATAAAAATTTACTAGTGTTGATACTCTCTTAGATTATCTTCAACAAATGATCAAACATCACTACCGACTAGCGTCAAAATTGACCGACGATAAAACCTCTCAATCCTATTCAGGCTGCAAAGGTTTAGAGTCAATCGAGGGGAAACTATTCTGCCAAGTCAGAAAAGTTGACAGGGGTTTGGCAATCCTGATAGACAATCATAATTTGAAGATAAGAACGAAAGGAGGATCCGATCAGTCTAGATATCGGGAACGGATCCACTAGACCATTTTGCAAATACATTCCAAGGCTATAGAGTCACATACGGCTCATTCATTTTTCCTCTATAAATGTAACCCTCATCCCTGGGGAAAAGGGCATCCTGTTATTACAAGTTAATTAATAAAGAGAGAGAGATAGAGAGAGAGAGACCATGTGGACTTAGGCACATTATTGAATCACATATATCCTACGTTATGTGTTTTGTGATTTTCCTAAACTGCTTGGCTTTATTTGCTTGGAATCAATCTAAGTAGGATTTTACCACCTTAACTTAAAAAAATCTTAGATCTTTACTTATATATCTATTTCTGCTGTATTTATTTGCGCTTGAGGTGAATAGTTTATTTTGTATTTTGAAACCTATTTTTTGCCGTTATTATGTTTAAAATGTTAAAAAATCTTGAAAGTAGCTGCACGGACGATAGGATGCCTCTTTCAAACCATGTTAGTTTGGCCGATTCACAAGGCATCCTATAGAGCTTGACCAAAAGCTAAGAGGCAATGCAAAAGAACATGAAACAACTAACCCAAAGCCTTATGGTTATGAAATAACATCCAGGGCAAGCTAAGCCGGAGCTAAATCTAATCACTCTAATTGTCGTGAGAAACTATGACAGGGGACAGGAGATGTCGCCACCTTCCCCACATAGGGACATGGGGAAATTTCATTAGTAGTGAGATTTAGGGTCCGTTTGATTGTTAGTGGGCAAAAGCGTGGGCATGGAAAAATTTGCCTAGGCAAAATTTACCTAGGCAAATTCAGATGATGCTATCAAACAACATTAGGCGAAATTAAAGTCAATCCAATTAATTTATTTAAAAACAATTTTTATATTATATTAAAAAATGTTAAAAATAGTTTTTGCAATATTTTTATATTACAGTTTTTATATTATATTCAAAAATGTTAAAAAATTTGTAAAACATTCTCTTAACAATTTTTTATAATATCAAAAACAGTTTTTAAAATATTACAAAACATATTTTAAACATTCACAACAGTTTTTTTAAACTCTTTAAAACTGTTTTAAAAAATGTTTTTTAAAACTTTAAAGCAGTTTTTATAATATATCCAAAACAGTTTTTAAAAATGTTAAAAACTGTTTTACAATATTTTTATATTACGGTTTTTCAAAAAATTTGTAAAACATTCTCTTAACAATTTTTTATAATATTAAAAGCAGTTTTCAAAACATTACAAAACAGTTTTTAAACATTCACAACAGTTTTTTTAAACTCTTTAAAACAATTTTAAAAAATGTTTTTTAAAACTTTAAAACAGTTTTTATAATATATCCACAATAGTTTTTAAAAATGTTAAAAACTATTTTACAATATTTTTATATTACGGTTTTTCAAAAAATTTGTAAAACATTCTCTTAACAATTTTTTATAATATTAAAAGCAGTTTTCAAAACATTACAAAACAGTTTTTAAATATTTATAACAGTTTTTTTAAATATTTAAAACAGTCTTTAAAATTATTTTTTAAAACTTTAAAACTGTTTTTATAACATATTCACAACAGTTTTTAAAAATGTTAAAAACGGTTTTTACAATATTTTGTTAATACGGTTTTTTAAAAACAGTTTTTTTTACAATA
Organism: Sambucus nigra; assembly: GCA_949130495.1. Lineage (NCBI taxonomy): Eukaryota > Viridiplantae > Streptophyta > Magnoliopsida > Dipsacales > Adoxaceae > Sambucus > Sambucus nigra. Next base: position 525,874,996 of record OX422208.1, on the reverse strand, counting down.
TTTTGTTAATACGTTTTTTTAAAAAAATTGCAAACATTTTCTTAACATTTTTTTATAATATTAAAAACAGTTTTTGAAATATTACAAAACAATTTTTAAATATTCATAACAGTTTTTTAATTATTTAAAACAGTTTTTAAATTATTTTTTAAAACATTAAAATCGTTTAAGAAGTTGGCAAATTTGTGGGAAAATATTTCCCACTCAAATAGGTAAGCAAAATTTGCCCACAGATTGTGCATAGAAGGTGTTGTACATTGGCAAATAATGCCTAGGCAAATTATGCAACCAAACAGCCAAAATGTGGGCAAATTTTCATATTTGCCAACTTTTTGGCATTTGCCTAGGCAAATTATGCCAACCAAACGGACCCTTAGAGAAACCAACACGTTTGGATTTGGGTTCAACAGGTAAATGGAGTAGGTCAGGCAGGAGAAACAGATCCGATTGAGATGATGAGTCGTACAGGCCATGAAGAACCTCAACTATGAGAGAGGTAACCTACATAATTGAACATCCCATCATCCTGAAAAGGTTGAGTAGGGGAAGTTCCTTTGATCGTTTAAGTCCTAATCCAAGAGTGGCTAGGGGACACTCAGGCAGAGAACATAGAGAAAAATATTGGCAATCAGCTGCTAGGGGAATTACTTGTTCAATCTATGCTAGGTATAGTGCACGCACCTCGGATAGGTTCAAACACACTTTCAGGCATGATGAGTGTTTGACAAAGAGCCAAATACGAGTCGAGAGGGCCAAGAAGGATAAGAAAACTAAAAGGATCTGTCGTGGAAAGGTTCCATTTAGCGATTATAATATCGATTGTAGATTTGATCAAAACTAAAAACCCATTACATAGGGGTTATGTGTAAGGGTCTTCCTTTATCGCATCCATCTTACATTATCCGACCCCAACAAAGTTCAAGACACATGTGATTTTGCCAAGGTATGATGAGATACTGACCCTATGCACTATATCGAGCAGTTCCAGGATGCTTCTGATATCCACTCTATACCTGACGACATGAGGTGTAGATCAATTTCCAACACGTTGATCGGGTCAGACCATGTGTGATATATGGGTCTACCTCGGGAGAAGATAAATAATTTTATGCAGCTAGCCGATTAGTTTATTAGTAAATTTTGCTTCCAAATAAATCCAGGAAGGAAGGTAGCTCACCTGCTTAGTGTCAGGCAAAAGGAAGACAAGTGACCAGGGAATACATCACTAAATTCAATAACGACAAATTTGAAGTGTTAGATTATGATGAGAAGACTGTTATCATTTTTATAAAAAGTGGCCTCCTATCGGTAAATTTGTATTGGTCCCTTGCAAAAGAGCCTCCTAATTCGATGGCTGCGATATTAGCTAAAGCTACGGAAATCATGAAAGTGGAGGAGGCTATGGCAACCAGAGAATCTTATCAAACCAAGTAAAATGCCAGGGAAGTTAAAATAAGAGGGATAAATCCAATAAGTCGAAGCAAGAAAAGCCAAAGACGCATGACGAGTACAGACCCCTTACTGTTGGGGTATATCACATCCTCGAAGAGATTCGAGGAATTGAAATTCTGAAGTGGCTGAAAAATCTCAAAACCCCCTTCAGTAGGCGAGATAAGAGCAAATTGTGTAACTTTTATAAGGATCACGATCACGCGACAAATAAGTGCTTGTCACTGAAGAAAGAAAGTGACGCCATAATTAGAAGGGGAAAATTAAAGAAGTAAGTTGATAAATCAAGTCGAGCATCCAAACCTAAAGAGTGTCCAAGGCAAAAAAGATGATCCAAATATCCCTATAAGGAGAAGGATAATAAAAAGTTCACACGTGATGGCGAAGACTCTGATGAGGGCAACGCATATGATTTACCAAAAAAACCTGAGGAGATGAAGGACAGTGTTGCCATAATTTCGTTCGGGATGCATTTCATTATGATCAGAGAATCAGGGGGAGGAGATGACCCTACTAAGAGCAAATCATACCTAAAAAAGGCCACAACCTATGCAGTTAGAGATCGAGATGAAGTGAATCTGGCTGAAGTTTTGGACAACCGACCTCGTAAGGTTAATAGAGATCGACCGATTATGGAGTTTTACAAAAATGACCTTAGTGGCATGTTGTATTCACATGACTACCCTTTGGTAGTAAGCCTTACGGTGTATGAGTGTGCTGTATAGAGAATCCTAATTGATAATGGAAGTTCAGTTGACATCCCATTTTATGACTTCTTTAAAAGGTTAATGTAATCTAAAAGGAAGATGTAGGCCTCCACTTGGAACTATTGAACTTGAAGTCACTGCTGGAATATGGCCAACATGTAGCACGCAAATTTTGAAGTTCTTTGTTATGGAAAATAATGTGGCCTTAGTCTACAACTTCATTTTTGGCCAGGTCGGGTTAAAGAATTTTAAGTCAGATGCGTCAATAGTCCACCGGGTAATGAAATTCCCCACCAATTAGGGAGTCGAGCAAGTCAATGGTAGACAATTTGTAACACGAGAATGTCATTTCACATCAGTCGAGGAGCATGAAAAATTGACTACCACTTACCAAATCGAGACTTTAGATATTCAAGACGGAGAAAAGTTAGCTCTGGGTAAGGAAACTGAGCAGATTAAACCCGTAATCATTGATGATGAACATCTAGAATGGATCGTTTAGATTGTTTTGTCCTTGGACCCAAGGCTAAAGAAAAATCTTGTCAATTTCCTTAGGTATCGGCAAAGTGTATTTATATGGATCCATGAAGGCATGCCTAGAATCAACCTAGACGTACGTTGTTATAAACTCAGTATAGTAAAAGGTGCCAAGCCCATACAATAGAAATGAAGGGTATTCACCAAAGAAATTAATATAGCCATCTAGGAAAAGGTGGACAAGATAAAAAAAGGCTAAGTTCATCAAAGATTTGAACTACATGAGATGGTTATTGAATGTTATGATGGTGATGAAGAATAATGGGAAGTGGCGTATGTGCATCGACTTTATAAACCTTAACAAGGCATGTCTCAAGTAAAATTATCCTCTACTCTGGATTAACCAACTGGTTGATGCCACTACAGGGCATGAATTACTAAGCTTTATAGATTTTTACTCTGGGTATAATTAAATCTTAATTAAGACTAAAGACAAATAAAAGACCCCCTTCATAACCAGCTAAGGTACTTATCGCTACAAATCTATGCCCTTCAGGATAAAAAAATGCTGGAGTAACATACTAACGACTGGTTAATCAAATCTTCAAAAATCAAATTGATAAGAACATGAAGGTATACGAGACAATACGTTGACCAAGAGTAAGAAGATGGATGACGAGATTAGCAAACTCAGGTAGACATTCGACATTATAGAGAAGTACAAAATGAAATCTAATCTTACTAAATGCATGGTCGACATCCTAGCCAAGAAGTTTATGGGATTCATCATCAATTATAGTGGTATTAAATCCAACCCCAATAAAATAAAAGCTCTTATCAACATGTAGTCACCGAGCAACAAGAAGGAAATTCAGAGGTTGACACGCCGAGTTGCGATATCAAATAGATTCATGTTAAGGGACATCGACTGATGCCTCCCTTTCTTTAAAATGTTAAGAAAAACCTTTGAGTCGAATGGTGAGTGAGATAAGGCATTCCAAGAGTTGATGAAATATTTGGGGTCTCTTCCCTTTCTCTTTAGGCCGATCCTCAGGGAGAAATTATACTTATACTTGGCAGTGTCTGAATCAGTAATAAACTCGACCTTGGTTGGATTTTAAGAAGGATTTAAAAGGCCAATTTACTACATGATAAAGGAATTTAGGGTCACATAATTCAGATACCCAATATTGGAGAAGTTATCATTAACTTTAATCGAGGCATCTAAAAGAACGAAGCCCTATTTTTAAGCTAACAAGATTATTATGTATGTCGATCCACCCCTCAAGTAAGTCATCCATAAACTTGAAAAGTCTAGAAAGTTGATGGCCTATGAAATAGAGTTGGGAAAATTTAATATCTTATATAAGCCAAGGATTGCAATAAAAGGACAGGTTATAGTGAATTTCATAACTGAATTCAGTTATGAGGAGATAAAAAGGTAAGATAAGCAAAAGTTGAATCTACCCTAGTTACACCCACCGATATAGTATAATCTCTTGCAAGGCTGGTCAAGAGAGCTCGTGACTTAAAGAATACAAAGAAAATATTAAAGAATGTCTCATTGATTGATGGCAGTTTCAACTAAGATACACTTATTTAGAAGTTATATGTTGATGGCTCCTCATGCGCTAATGGAAGTGGAGCAGGCTTAATAGTTACCACACCAGAGAAAGCAAATGTAAGGTATGCCATGAGATTTAATTTATAAGGAACCAATAATGAGGCCGAGTATGAGGCCTTAGTATTAGCCTTGGGGCTAGCTTCATCTATGGGGGCTCAACAGTTGTCATCCCATAACAACTCTCAGTTGGTGGTCAATCAAGTCCTAGGTGTATACGAAGTAAGAGAGGATAAAATATTAAAGTACCTAGAAAAATTAAAGATGTTTCTTCCAAAATTTGAAGTAGCACAAATGGTAAAGATATCGAGAGAGAGGAATTCTCGAGCCGATGCCCTTGCTTGTCTGGCTTTGGCGACTAGGGCCGAGTTGAGAAGAATTATCCTTATAGATATTCAACTATAACATCGACGAGGTGAAGGTCATGGAATTAGACTTGGGTCTATCATGGAAAATCCTATTAGAGCATTCCTAAGTACCAAAAATTTTTTGACCTACCCTAAAGAGGCTCGAAGGCTACATTACAAAGCAACCACATATATACTGGACAACATATTATTGTTTAAAAATGGATTTGTCTTACCTTTCCTACCCTGTGTTCACCCAATGAGGCGTAGGACTTGATCAAATAAGTATATGAGGTATCTTTTGGATCCCACCTAGCTTGAAGATCTCTGGATAAAAGGGTGGTAACCCAAGCCTTCTACTATCCGACCCTGAAAGAAGATTGTGTTGTATATGCAAAATTCAGCCGAAAATGCCAAAGATTTATTGCAATCCAACGAAGGCCTACAACAACTCACGTTATAAATTATGTGGAATAAAAGCAAGAATGTAGTGGCAATCTAATATGTAAAACTTCTACTGTTATAAATTATAATCCAGTCTCGCTATCTATAAATTGTTATTACTCAACTATTCTTATTATATATTTAAAAATTTCTTAGTACAAAAAAACCTATGCCGAAGACATCTTAAAGTTGAGAAGTATGAACTAACTATGACCATACAATATTTACGAGGGGACTAGTCTTTTGGACAAGTCATAATTAAGAAAATAGTTAACCCATGAATAACCAGTGCAGTCACTAGGTCAGGACGATCATAAGCCGACCTAATAGGCTAATAAGTTGACGAAATTACTAGTGAATCCTAATATGGATGAGCATGTCACTATCCATGACCAAAGATTGCAGAAGCAAAAATGACATGGGAATGATAATTTGGATTTCTACATCGAAAAACCTTGTTTGGAAAACACATTTGTCCTACGATAGCTAGTAATCAGGCCAGGTCGGCCAAGAGCCGACCACAAGACCAAGAAAAGAATAAAATACTACCGGGCCTAAACTAAAATGTCCAAAGCACTGTTCTTAAAACAATTGCCAAATTAATTCTATTGGAATCATTTTACATGCTAAATAAGCCCCCAATATATATATATATATATATATATATATATATATTGTAATACCCCGTAATTTTTAATGACTTTTAAAAATTGTTATATTTTAAATTAATGGATTAATTGGATTATATTATAGATTAATTCATTTGGGTTTTATCCGAATTGTGGATATTAAAATGAAAGATTCTGTATATTACTTAAAGATATTTAGGTAATATATGATTATGACATTATTGATATTTCTATGAGTTATTAATTCAGTAATTTGAATTTTAGTCGGACGCGGTATGGGACATGTCGGGACAAATTTGTTAAATTAAAAAGGGAACTTATTTTTACATCAACCTTATAGTCGTTTCGACTGTGTCGTTGCATCCGGAAGGGTTGAAATAGTCAGAAATAGTCAGAAAAGTCTATTCGGAGAAGGGGAGAACCACCTGTGGTACACAACCCCAAAGGATCTGATCTTCATTAGAGGCAAGTATTTGATATTTGCAATCTAGTTAGTATATTATCCATGTTAGGATAGTTATGAAAATATGAGATTTTTCATGTTTGGAAGATAAAGATAGAGTTGTTGATTGAATTTTGGAAGATGGAAATATATAGGAATCAAACTCATGTTATAGGTAGATAGTAATCCACGAAATAATCATCACTTTGTTGAAGAAATTCTGAGAATCATTGGTGTGTTTTTGAAGATATCATGTTTATAATTTTCTGGAAAAATGGGATAAATACATGCTTTTAATTCAAACTCTTGATGATTCTAGGATGTTTAGAGCATTAGAAATCATTTACATATGTTGCTATATCATGTACTAAGGATTATAAGGAATTTGGGTTGTTAATATGAAGGTTTGAATGATCAAAACTTATGAAACCCGTAGTATAAGAAATGCAAAAAACTGGGCTGATATCTGGGCGATCGATCGATCAACCCCCTGCCTTCGATCGATCGACCTCCCCAGAATTCACGAGGTTGTTTCTTTTTAATCCTTGATCTTATCCCAAACCTTTTGTAAATATTTGGTGATTATTAATTGTATATAATGGGACTTAGGGAAGATCAGTAAGCCTTAGATAAGAATCGAATTAATATGATTGGGATTTAATTGATTAGAATTATGATAATTAAATTGAAAGAAATTTCGGTTGCTAGATGCATGTGTTGGATTCTAATTTGTATGCATGAGGATTAGGGATAGGTCCAGTAGGGGAAAATTAATATACCACCGGGGCATCCTTAGGTTTACAAGATGGGTTAATCCTAGGTGAAAGAAGATGCGTTTATAAGAGAATAGAAACAATCGGTTATAAACCTAAGGAGAGTTTAATTTGTGGTAATTCGGGAGATAAGATGATATGGACCAGTAGGATATTAGTGATTTCTTACTGAATAAATATATTGAGGAAAACCTATTTAAACTTTGAGTAACGAGTGAGACTATGGAATAATTAAATTAAAGAAGTAAAGACATAATATTTTAATACGTAAGATTTAAGAGATATAACGCTACGTATGGGAATTATCTTAGGGTAGTGTGATTACCTTGTTGATATTATATTATAGGTAGATGATAATGCCTATTTTATTGATTGATAATTTATGTGTATGACATACCTAGCTTACTTGCAATCGACGGGAGGTTTGCGCGTGAGGCCAGTCATATCCTGAAGAATCCAGGGGATTTTTGATTTGTCGCTAGAGAACATAGGTCTATAAAAGACTTATCGGGGAGTTGATAAGTCCGCTGACTATGGGTACGTAGGTATGTGCGTGACCCATGGATACGAGAACTATGTTCACCTCCAATTTATGTGTTGATATTTGTGGTTCGAGGAATCCTTACCGAATCTTTAGTCCCCTATTCGGCGACCAACGATATTGGGACATGATAGCAGAGTAATGCATGCACCGCAGCTGTGTCTCGGGGTGCCGTATTATATATGTAAATATATAATGAGTTAAATGAATGTATATATAGTGGTTAAATCAATCTACAGTGTGATAATTGTAGATGACGGTGAATAGAGAAAAAGAAGGGAATTAAGTTAATTTATTCTTATAGATTTGAAAAGATCAATTCATATTAATGAGAAACGAATATGAATGATTATACTACGTATGGTATGGGACATACGGGGTTATGATATGGGATGGAATCATATTATGGAAACTAGTGAGGAGGAACCATTAACTAGGAGGTTAATAGAAAACGTTAAGTGTGCACTCTAGCTGAGAGGTGAGAATATCAAGTGAGAGTCTGAATACTAACATGTACATAATAAATGCTTTATTGCACTTGTTAAATACTTGATGTTTTCAAAATCATTTTCACATCGGGCTATGACCCGTTTCTTTGCATATTCTCTTTTCTATTGTATCTTCTATATCAGGCGTCCAGCAGCAGGGACGCCAACCTTAGGGAATTATGATGAGCTATGGAGCTATGGAGTATTGCTTAGACGCCTATCTTCATTTGATTCACAGTATTCTTTTAGTTAGGGCATGTCGTCCATTGGAATTCAGTTATCATCTTTCTATCTGAGTCATATAGTCTTGTACGCGTGTCATTTTAATACTTTTGTTATTTTTGGGATTACTGTATTGGATTATTATATGGAAATGTTTATTCTAATTGCATTTAAATTCTTTTGAGCTAACTATTCAGTTATTATTGTGATAGAATAAAATGAGTAGTGTTATTCGTAAACTAAAAATGGATTTTGGTGAATTAAAATTTGGAAAGTTTTAACACCAGCTTAATTGGGTATTGGGTGATTAGTAAATATTTTCGACAATGATGCTAAGAATGAGCCAACTGTATACTCTGTTTTAATTTGGGATGGGACTGGCCTCCAGGTATTTAATTAGGCTGGGTGTTACAGGTGGTATCAGAGCATCAAGTTCTAGTGTCCTTTAGGGTCTGTACGGCTTACTGTGTTTTCAGCTTAGCGTTCTTTGATGTAGAGCCCTATGTTTAGGATTATTGATTTCCTTGGTGAGATTTCGTTCTCCTGTTATAACGTATATATTATTTGCGTTCGGACATGTTCGTACAAGAAGTATGGCAGATGAGGGCCATTGGACGGATAGCGGAGGTCGTACTTAGGAGGTTATGAAGTATGTTCGAGGATGATGACGGTAGTCGAGGTCACCGCTATTATGGCACGAGAGGCCAGGGTTGTAAAGACGGTTAGGACGCATCCTACAAATTCCAAGTGCTGCTATAGTCGAAGGTGAGGCCAAATTAGACTCACCAAACGTAGAATGCTTGGGAGAGGGTCAAATGGAAAATAGAGGTGAGTCATCAATAGAAGTTCCAGAAATGCAGAAATTGGGTGTGTTACCCAACGAAGGCAATATATTCAAAGCCTTGGACATATAGTGGAGATGGAACTGAAAATTTTGGGTGAAATTTTTCTTGACTTATCGAAACAAAGTTATAATAGTGGGAGTCAACAACCACCACCCGCAAATGAGGGTATATTTTCTATCTAAGGAGTTATGAGGCGTATACTGATTTTTATAGCAATTAATATTGTGTGGGCAATAGGGTTACTAAACTTAGCCTATAGCACTTTTCTTTATGTAGACTCACCGAGGGGTATGGGACACCTATATTTTTACATGTCATCATGTGGGTTTGATTTTATCACGGAGTTATTTACATTAGGCATGTCCGAACATGATGTGACTATCGTCGTGGATTGACTTGTTGTATATGAGAGAGTATGGACTACTATAGCCTGCATTTTGTCTTTAACAAGAGAGTAGATGAGTAGACTTTTATTTGAAATCGATAAGCCCGTAGAGAAGTTATATACTATTGACTAAGGACCTGAGGAATTTCGATGACCGACTGCTTTGGGTAGTAGTGTATCGAGGGGGTTCCTTGTTTGGATTTCGCTTGCGAGACACCCCACGCACGAAACTAACAAACGTTGGGAGTCGAAGTAAGTTAGGTCTTTAGGATATGAGTTTATAACCTTTGCGATAAATCAGAGTATTATGCGGGTAACCATATCCATTTTATAATGGAAGTTATATGATAGGGTGTATGGACGCCCTAGATGGTTGGATTGTAGTATTTCTTCATAATGATGAAACGGCATGTAGTTGTGACTTCAGGATTTATTTACTAAATGATTAAGGATCATTTTTCCCAAACTTTGTCACGACGATGGTATAGGAAATATTGCATAATGTTTAAATTCGATTTAGTTGAAACTATATGGTGATGGTTGGCGTATAACATCAATAAGGATTTTCGTTAATGTACTGTATGGGTGGTACGACATAGATTACTTGCGATGTGAGATTTATACTCAGAGTTGACCTTACCAGTATGATTTGTCTTTCCGAATTTCGGGACAAAATTCTATTATAAGGGGAGGAGTATGTAATACCCCATAATTTTTAATGACTTTTAAAAATTGTTATATTTTAAATTAATGGATTAATTGTATTATATTATAGATTAATTCATTTGGATTTTATCCTAATTGTGGATATTAAAATGAATGATTCTGTATATTACTTAAAGATAGTTAGGTAATATATGATTATGATATTATTGATATATCTGTGAGTTATTAATTCAGAAATTTCAATTTTTAGTCGGACGCGGTATGGGATGTGTCGGGATAAATTTGTTAAATTAAAAAGGGAACTTATTTTTACATCAACCATATAGTCGTTTCGACTGCGTCGTTGAGTTTGGAAGGGTTGAAATAGTCAGAAAAGTCTATTTGGATGTTGTTTTTGGGTCCCGGGTCATTTGGAAATGAAAAGACAACCAAAAAGGGTATTTTGGTCATTTTTACAAGGGAGATGAATAGTGATTTCGGATTTTGTCCTATTATAAATATTTGGAGATTAGTTGTACGTGGGTTGATTCATCTCTTCTACACAAAATTTAGAAGTCACCTTATGAGAGAGAGTGAAAGGTTGCTTGGGAGAAGGGAAGCTTACTTTGAAAGGAGGAGAACCAAGGGCCAAAGGTCACCACCACCAACCACCACCGAAAGTGGACCGAAGAAGGGGAGAACCACTTGTGTTATACAACCCCAAAGGATCTGATCTTCATTAGAGGCAAGTATTTGATATTTGCAATCTAGTTAGTATATTATCCACGTTAGAATAGTTATGAAAAGATGATATTTTTCATGTTTGGAAGATAAATATAGAGTTGTTGATTGATTTCTGGAAGATGGAAATATATAGGAATCAAACTCATGTTATAGGTAGATAGTAATCCACGAAATAATCATCACTTTGTTGAACAAATTCTGAGAATCATTGGTGTGTTCTTGAAGATATCATGTTTATAATTTTCTGGAAAAACGGGATAAATACATGCTTTTAATTCAAACTCTTGATGATTCTAGGATGTTTAGAGCATTAGAAATCATTTACATATATTGCTATATCATGTACTAAGGATTATAAGGAATTTGGGTTGTTAATATGAAGGTTTGAATGATCAAAACTTATGAAACCCGTAGTATAAGAAATGCAGAAAACTGGGCTGATATCTGGGCGATCGATCGATCGACCCCCTGCCTTCGATCGATCGACCTCCCCAGAATTCATGAGGTTGTTTCTTTTTATCCTTGATCTTATCCCAAACCTTTTGTAAATCTTTGGTGATTATTAATTGGATATAATGGGACTTAGGGAAGATCAGTAAGCCTTAGATAATAATCGAATTAATATGATTGGGATTTAATTGATTAGAATTATGATAATTAAATTGAAAGAAATTTCGTTTGCTAGATGCATGTGTTGAATTCTAATTTGTATGCATGAGGATTAGGGATAGGTACAGTAGGGGAAATTTAATATACCACCTGGGCATCCTTAGGTTTACAAGAGGGTTTAATCCTAGGTGAAAGAAGATGTGTTTATAAGAGATTATAAACAATCGGTTATAAACCTAAGGAGAGTTTAATTTGTGGTAATTCGGGAGATAAGATGATATGGACCAGTAGAATATTAGTGATTTCTTACTGAATAAATATATTGAGGAAAACCTATTTAAACTTTGAGTAACGAGTGAGACTCTGGAATAATTAAATTAAAGAAGTAAAGACATAATATTTTAATGCGTAAGATTTAAGAGATATAATGCTACGTATGGGAATTATCTTAGGGTAGTGTGATTACCTTGTTGATATTATATTATAGGTAGATGATAATGCCTATTTTATTGATTGATAATTTCTGTGTATGACATACCTAGATTACTTGCTATCGACGGGTGGTTTGCGCGTGAGGGCAGTCATATCCTGATGAATCCATGGGATTTTTGATTTGTCGCTCGAGAACATAGGTCTATGAAAGACTTATCGAGGAGTTGATAAGTCCGCTGACTATGGGTATGTAGGTATGTGTGTGACCCATGGATATGAGAACTATGTTCGCCTCCAATTTATGTGTTGATATTTGTGGTTCGAGGAATCCTTACCGAACCTTTATTCCCCTATTCGGCGACTAGCGATATTGGGACATGATAGCAGAGTAATGCATGCACCGTAGCTGTGTCTCGGGGTGCCGTATTATATATGTAAATATATAGTGAGTTAAGTAAATGTATATATAGTGGTTAGGTCAATCTACTGTGTGATAATTGTAGATGACGGTGAATAGAGAAAAAGAAGGGAATTAAGTTAATTTATTCTTATAGATTTGAAAAGATTAATTCATATTAATGAGAAATGAATATGAATGATTATACTACGTATGGTATGGGAAACACGGGGTTATGATATGGGATGGAATCATATTATGGAAACTAGTAAGGCGGAACCATTAACTAGGAGGTTAATAGGAAACGTTAAGTGTGCACTCTAGCTGAGAGGTGAGAATATCAAGTGAGAGTCTGAATACTAACATGTACGTAATAAATGCTTTATTGCACTTGTTAAATACTTGCTATTTTCAAAATCATTTTCACATCGGGCTCTGACCCGTTTCCTTGCATATTCTCTTTTCTATTGTATCTTCTATATCGGGTGTGCAGCAGCAGGGACGCCAACCTTAGGGAATTATGACGAGCTATGGAGCTATGGAGTATTGATTAGATGCCTATCTTCATTTGATTCAAAGTATTCTTTTAGTTAAGGCATGTCACCCAAAGGAATTCAGTTATCATCTTTCTAACTGAGTCATATAGTCTTGTACTCGTGTCATTTTAATACTTTTGTTACTGTTGGGATTAATGTATTGGATTATTATGTAGGAATGTTTATTCCAATTTCATTTAAATTCTTTTGAGCTAACTGTTCAGTTATTATTGTGATAGAATAAAATGTGTAGTGTTATTCGTAAACTAAAAATGGGTTTTGTTGAATTAAAATTTGGAAAGTTTTAACACCAGCTTAATTGGGTATTGGGTGATTAGTAAATGTTTTCGACAGTGATGCTAAGAATGAGCTAACTGTATATTCTAATTTAATTTGGTACGGGACTGGCCACCCGGTATTTAATTAGGCGGGGTGTTACAGGTGGTATCAGAGCATCAGGTTCTGGTGTCCTTTAAGGTTTGTACGACTTACTGTGTTTTCAGCTTAACGTTATTTGATGTAGAGCCCTATGTTTAGGATTGTTGATTTCCTTGGGGAGATTTCGTTCTCTTGTTATAACGTATATATTAGTGAATATTATTTGCGTTCGGACGTGTTCGTACAAGAAGTACGGCAGATGAGGGCCATTGGACGGATAACGGAGGTCGTACTTAGGAGGTTATGAAACATGTTCGAGGATGATGACTGTAGTCGAGGTCACCCCTATTATGGAACGAGAGGCCAGGACTGTAAAGACGGTTAGGACGCAGCCTACAAATTCCAAGTGCTACTATAGTTGAAGGTGAGGCCAAATTAGAGTCACCAAACGTAGTATGCTTGGGAGAGGGTCAATTGGAAAATTGAGGAGATTCATTAATAGAAGTTCTAGAAATGCGGAAATTGGGTGTGTTACCCAACGAAGGCAATATATTCAAAGGCTTGGACATATAGTGGAGTTGGAACTAAAAATTTGGGCTCAAATTTTTCTTGACTCATCGGAACAAAGTTATAATAGTGGGAGTCAACAACCACCACCCGCAAATGAGGGTATGTTTTCTATCTAAGGAGTTATGAGGCGTATACTGATTTTTATAGCAATTAATATTGTGTGGGCAATAGGGTTACTAAACTTAGCCTATAGAACTGTTATTTACGTAGACTCACCGAGGGGTATGGGACACCTATATTTTTACATGTCATCACGTGGGTTTGATTTTATCACGGAGTTATTTACATTAGGCATGTCCGAACATGATGTGACTATCAGCGTGGATTGACTTGTGGTATGTGAGAGAGTATGGACTACTATAGCCAGCGTTTTGTCTTTAACAAGAGAGTAGATGAGTAGACTTTTATTTGAAATCGATAAACCCGTAGAGAAGTTATATACTATTGATTAAGGACCTGAGGAATTTCGATGACCGACTGCTTTCGGTAGTAGTATATCGAGGGGGTTCCTTGTTTGGATTTCGCTTGCGAGACACTCCACGCATGAAACTAACGAACGTTGGGAGTCGAAGTAAGTTAGGTCTTTAGGATATGAGTTTATAACCTTTGCGATAAATCAGAGTATTATGCGGGTAACCATATCCATTTTATAATGGAAGTTATATGATAGGGTGTATGGACGCCCTAGATGGTTGGATTGTAGTATTTCTTCACAATTATGAAACGGCACGTAGTTGTGACTTCAGGATTTATTTACTAAATGATTAAGGATCATTTTTCCCAAACTTTGTTACGAGGATGGTATAGGGAATATTGCGTAAAGTTTAAATTCGATTTAGTTGAAACTATATGGTGAGGGTTGGCGTATAACATTAATAAGGATTTTCATTAATGTACTGTATAGGCGGTACGACATAGATTACTTGCGATGTGAGATTTATACTCAGAGTTAACCTTACCAGTATGATTTGTCTTTCCAAATTTCGGGACGAAATTCTATTATAAGGGGAGGAGTATGTAATACCCCATAATTTTTAATGACTTTTAAAAATTGTTATATTTTAAATTAATGGATTAATTGGATTATATTATAGATTAATTCATTTGGGTTTTATCCTAATTGTGGATATTAAAATGAACGATTCTGTATATTACTTAAAGATATTTAGGTAATATATGATTAAGATATTATTGATATTTCTGTGAGTTATTAATTCAGTAATTTGAATTTTTAGTCGGATGCGGTATGGGACGTGTCGGGATAAATTTATTTAATTAAAAAGGGAACTTATTTTTACATCAACCTTATAGTCGTTTCGACTGCGTCATTGCATCCGGAAGGGTTGAAATAGTCAGAAAAGTCTATTTGGATGTTGGTTTTGGGTCTCGGGTCATTTGGAAATGAAAAGGCAACCAAAAAGGGCATTTTGATCATATTTACAAGGGGGATGAATAGTGATTTCAAATTTTGTCCTATTATAAATATTTGGAGATTAGTTGTACGTGGGTTGATTCATCTCTTCTACACAAAATTGAGAAGTCACCTTGTGAGAGAGAGTGAAAGGTTGCTTGGGAGAAGGGAAGCTTACTTGGAAAGGAGGAGAACCAAGGGCCAAAGGTCACCACCACCAACCACCACCGGAAGTGGACCGGAGAAGGGGAGAACCACCTGTGGTACACAACCCCAAAGGATCTGATCTTCATTAGAGGCAAGTATTTGATATTTTCAATCTAGTTAGTATATTATCCATGTTAGGATAGTTATGAAAATATGAGATTTTTCATGTTTGGAAGATAAAGATAGAGTTGTTGATTGAATTTTGGAAGATGGAAATATATAGGAATCAAACTCATGTTATAGGTAGATAGTAATCCACGAAATAATCATCACTTTGTTGAAGAAATTCTGAGAATCATTGGTGTGTTCTTGAAGATATCATGTTTATAATTTTCTGGAAAAATGGGATAAATACATGCTTTTAATTCAAACTCTTGATGATTCTAGGATGTTTAGAGCATTATAAATCATTTACATATGTTTCTATATCATGTATTAAGGATTATAAGGAATTTGGGTTGTTAATATGAAGGTTTGAATGATCAAAACTTATGAAACCCGTAGTATAAGAAATACAGAAAACTGGGCTGATATCTGGGCGATCGATCGATCGACCCCCTGCCTTCGATCGATCGACCTACCCAGAATTCATGAGGTTGTTTCTTTTTAATCGTTTATCTTATCCCAAACCATTTTTAAATCTTTGGTGATTATGAACTGGATATAATGGGACTTAGGGAAGATCAGTAAGCCCTAGATAAGAATCGAATTAATATGATTGGGATTTAATTGATTAGAATTATGATAATTAAATTGAAAGAAATTTCGGTTGCTAGATGCTTGTGTTGATTTCTAATTTGTATGCATGAGGATTAGGGATAGGTCCAATAGGGGAAATTTAATATATCACCTGGGCATCCCTAGGTTTACAAGAGGGTTTAATCCTAGATGAAAGAAATTGTGTTTATAAGAGATTAGAAACAATCGGTTATAACCCTAAGGAGAGTTTAATTCGTGGTAATTCGGGAGATAAGATGATATGGACAAGTAGGATATTAGTGATTTCTTACTGAATAAATATATGGAGGAAAACCAATTTAAACTTAGATTAATGAGTGAGGCTCTGGAATAATTAAATTAAAGAAGTAAAGACATATTATTTTAATACGTAAGATTTGAGAGATATAATGCTACGTATGGGAATTATCTTAGGGTAGTGTGATTACCTTGTTGATATTATATTATAGGTAGATGATAATACCTATTTGATTGATTGATAATTTATGTGTATGACATACCTAGCTTACTTGCTATCGACGGGACGTTTGCGCGTAATGCCAGTCATATCCTCATGAATCCACGGGATTTTTGATTTGTCGCTCGAGAACATAGGTCTATGAAAGACTTATCGGGGACTTGATAAGTCCGCTGATTATAGGTACGTAGGTATGTGCGTGACCCATGGATACGATAACTATGTTCGCCTCCAATTTATGTGTTGATATTTGTGATTCAAGGAATCCTTACCGAACCTTTAGTCCCCTATTCGACGACCAACGATATTGGGACATGATAACAGAGTAATGCATGCACCGCAGCTGTGTCTCGAGGTGCCGTATTCTATATGTAAATATATAATGAGTTAAACGAATGTATATATAGTGGTTAGATCAATCTACTGTGTGATAATTGTAGATGACGGTGAATAGAGAAAAATAAGGGAATTAAGTTAATTTATTCTTATAGATTTGAAAAGATTAATTCATATTAATGAGAAACGAATATGAATGATTATACTACGTATGGTATGGGACATACGGGGTTATGATATGGGATGGAATCATATTATGGATACTAGTGAGGAGGAACCATTAACTAAGAGGTTAATAGAAAACGTTAAGTGTGCATTCTAGCTGAGAGGTGAGAATATCAAGTGAGAGTCTGAATACTAACATGTACATAATAAATGCTTTATTGCACTTGTTAAATACTTGCTATTTTCAAAATCATTTTCACATCGAGCTCTGACCCGTTTCCTTGCATATTCTCTTTTCTATTTTATCTTCTATATCAGGTGTCCAGCAGCAGGGACGCCAACCTTAGGGAATTATGACGAGCTATGGAGCTATGGAGTATTGCTTAGACGCCTATCTTCATTTGATTCACAGTATTCTTTTAGTTAGGACATGGCGCCCATTGGAATTCAGTTATCATCTTTCTATCTGAGTCATATAGTCTTGTACTCTTGTCATTTAAATACTTTTGTTATTTTTGGGATTACTGTATTGGATTATTATGTGGGAATGTTTATTCCAATTGCATTTAAATTCTTTTGAGCTAACCGTTCAGTTATTATTATGATAGAATAAAATGTGTACTGTTATTCGTAAACTAAAAATGGATTTTGTTGAATTAAAATTTGGAAAGTTTTAACACCAGCTTAATTGGGTATTGGGTGATTAGTAAATGTTTTCGACAGTGATGCTAAGAATGAGCCAACTGTATATTCTGTTTTAATTTGGTATGGGACTGACCACCCGGTATTTAATTAGGCGGGGTGTTACACACACACACACACACACACACACACACACACACACACACACACACATATATATATATATATATACTAGGGTATGCCCGTGCCTGAAGGCACGCTGATAATCGCAAAAAGGTAAAAAATTTCAAACTACGCCATTGTAAAAAGGCAAAAATTTCATTCCCCAACAAAAACTGTAATTTTTTTTTAAAAATACCCATAATCTCCTTTATTTGTAGGACTGTCCACCGTGTTTAATAAATAACAAATAATCCAACAACGTTCAAATAATCTAAATTCATCAAATAAACTCACATATCACATTAAATATACAATATTCATCAATCGAATTCGCATTGTGCCTCAAATTAACAAAGTATCAATTCTATAAAAAAAATGGACATAATCTCCTTCATCTATTGGACTCGGTAATGTCACAAGCATGGTTCTTGGCATCAGTTGCAGAAGGATCTTAGTAACTATCACTAGAACGAGAAGGAGTGGCCTCATCTTTTTACGATTTTGATTGTTCAGAATGTTTTAAGGGGATCGCTACTGGTGAGCTTGGAGGATTTGAAGGGGCTTGGAATATAATGCCTCATTGGTAGCAGGATCAATCACAAACGTAGACTTCTCAGAATTCTCGTTAATGTAATTCTCCCCATCACCCCACCATCATCTAAACTTGTAAAGTCTATAAATCTTAACCTACTAAATTGGATATCTGGGGGCTAAGAAGTTGACCGAGAAGAGGGAATATCAGGGGCGATAAATATAGGATCCTCAGGAGTAAGCAGGACGAATGATTGCTAGGTAGGGGTGTTCAGAAAATCAAATGGACCGGCGGATTGAATCGGACCATCATAATTTTACCGTTTTTTTTAATTGGTGCGATCTAATTTTTTTTACAGACCGATCTAACCGGTCCGGTCTTCAGTCTCCCTTAATAAATACCCGGTCTGGACCGACCCGGATCGATTACTATGATATATATATGTATTTAATTATATTTATACATATATATTAGTAATAACACACACAAGTTAGTAAGGGGCCCTTACTAAGGGGTACGCTCGTCAAAAAACAAAAGAAAGGAAGTAAAGGAACCCTAGATCTAAACACACGCACACCTTGGCCCTTTCTCTTCTCTCATTCTCTGCTCTCTGTTAGTGCCGTTTTGACAACACGTTTTTGTGCTCTCTCTTGTCTCATTCTCTGCTGCTTGCGCCGTTGCTGCTTGCTTCCCTTGCATCGCTACTACCCTCTTTCTGCTCTGCACCGTCGCTGGCAGTAACTTCACTCAGGTATTCAAGCAACTGTATTCCCATTATTTTTTTGTTCAAACAACTGTATTCACTCAGGTATTGCCCCTTCATTGTTCTTTTTTTTGTTCAAAACAATTGTATTTAAGCATCTGTATTCCCATTATTTTTTGAATTTAAGCAACGGTATTTAAATTTCAATATTCCATTGTAGAGATATACCACAAAAATTTCCATTGTTTTTTTTGTATATGGTATATATTTATTTGCAACTATATTTTTTTGTATGTGGTATATATTTAGCAACTGTATTTCTTTGCAACTATATTTTTTTGTATGTGGTATATATTTAGGACCGACAGGTTTGACCGGACCGACCATATAAAAAACCAGAACGACTAAGCCCGAAAAATTAATTTAATCGGTTCGGTCTTGGTCCTTTATTTTTTTGGACCGGTTTAATCGATCCGATCCTTAAATTATTTAAAAATTAGATCGGACCGGACCGCGAACACCCCTATTGCTAGGAGTAAAGGTCTAAGGGGTTGAAAAGAATACATATTATTATAATCATAAATCTGCCTCAATAGCCTCTCAACGCGCTTAGAGGCATTCATAAATGGTAAAAAACTACAAGGGAAATGGAACCTAGGGAAATCTACAGTTGCGATTTAAATAATTGGACCAACCACCAAAAAACTCTAGAAACTATGAATCCCTTTGGACAACTAACTCAATGACCATAGATATACCCAAAGTCACTAATAAATCACAATCAGCAACCCAAATAACAAAAATCATAACTAGATAATGTAACAAGCCCCGCTTTTGAGAACCTATTTTATATTTATTTACTATGTGAAGTAATTATATATAAAATATTGGAATGTGGAGTAAGTATTAATTTAATGAGATAAGTTAATATTTACTAAAATATTGTATGTTTTCCTTATATGTGGGTAAATATCACCATGTTTCAGTTTATTGTGTCATAAGAATTAAAATGACATTTATGGCTTAAGATGGAAACCGGAACTGGAAATGAGTTATAAAAATTCCAAATGACAATATGGAGGGTGTAGTTAGTCCCAAATGGTGCGAAATAGTCAAATTGAGTGCCATATTGTATTTTGAGGTTTTGAGCACTTTTGACTGGTTTTAGCATAAATGTGTACTTGCGAATTATTTAATGTGGTATCAACCACTTAAGTTGGGAATTTAGTCTAAAGGCACAATTTATGTCTTGCTTTTATTTGATTTCTCTTAAGTGAAATTTGTTAACCTAGAGTGAGAGAGACAAGAAGACAACTTGTGGAGAAAGAGAGAGATTGAAGATTTGGAGATTGATCTTGCATTCATCTTCTTCAAATCTGAATTTGCAAGCTTAAGGCAAGTTTTCTACTTGCGAATATATGATTTCTGGTGGATAATTTGTGTGATAGTTGTGTTCTTGGGAGATTTGGGTAAATATTAGGTTTGGATACCTATTTTGGGTATTTAAATTATCAGATCTAAGTTTGGTAGAATTTCTAATAATTTTAGTGTGTTTGTTGAGGTTTGGAGATGTTGTTGGTAATATTGAACTTGGGGGTTATGGGGAGAAAGGAAAAAAGGTTGAAATTTGGCCTTGGAATTGATGAAAATGGTCTAGGTCTCCTCTGACCGGTCGATCGCGGTCGTCTGACCGGTCGACCGGGCCTTCGAGGGTGGGCATACTGCTTTCCCACAAAGGTATAGTTTTGGTGTGCGGTCGACCGCGGTCCTCTGACCAGCCCTACCGAACTGAGCTTTCTGCTTTTCTTCTTAGGTAAAATTTTGAGACGCGGTCGACCGCGGTATTAGGACTGATCGACCGGTCCCATGTTTTTCACCCTCAAACTTTGTTTGCTTTCTAGATTTCTTCTTCTGATAGGGACTTAGGAACCTTCTTAAATGAAGTAAACTTAGAGTCCTAGAGTTTTAGTTGAGTTGAGTTATTAGGATTGGGTTAAATGGGGCTTATTCCGGATGTGTACAAATTAAGGCTTGGGTTTTTCTTTTCTTTAGAAATCCGTTAAATATCTTGGAGTTGTAGGCCCATGCTTGGAGACTCTAGGGGCCATAATGAGGTATATAAGACCTTGGGACTTGTAGCATTATTGTGATCACTTGGAGATTAATTCGGGATTTAAAATATGATGAATATTAATGAGAATATTCAATGATTGTGGTTTCGGATAAAATGAAACAAAAATGAATAATGGAAATGAGATTAAGATTTAAAGGGTAAATGCTAATTTACTTAAACACACCTCTCTAAATGCTATCATAAGGGAAGTTCGCGCATGAGGTGATGTCCCCTGGCTAGTGAATGCAGGGAGACTATAGTCCCCGACCATATGCGGGGTTTTTATATGTTTTATTCTGCGCTAGTGAGGTAATTCCGGGTGTGGTTATGACTCACTCGCAGGCATATGGCCACTTCCCGATGTGCGTTAGGTGACCATGTTGTCTTGTTTGATGGGCCCTGGAAGATGATAGTCATTTAGGGCCTGCCCAGTGGGGAAACTCGGAGGGGCGGTCTTAGAATCGTTATATGTATAAGAATATGACCATTCTAAATCAAGTAGGACTTGAGATATGTAAAATTCCATAAGAATATAGGATGGTATTATATTCCTGTTAAGGAATGGAAATTGGAATGAAATGGTAAATAATAATGGAGGCTTTTAAATTTATGATGTCTAATTATATTCTCTCGCATAATTTAATAAAAGACATAATCATTTAAACTGCCTTATTATGATTTGGATTTTATTGTTAGACTCTTATCCTTATCATTCACGATTAATATTTCATGACCGTCATGCTTTTTTTTATTCATCTGGTAATCATATAAAACCGGGCCCTGACCCATTCATTTTCCTTGTTTTGCATGAAATTTTATCCTCTCAGGTGCTCCACCGCAAGAGCGCCCGTTATGATATTCCTAATCCTATGCTTTTGAGGAGCTGTAAGATCTTGCGTGTGGCCCAAATTTTGTAATCTAGATATGATCGGGTCTGTTATTCGGGCGTGTGGCCCAAATTTTGTAACTTTTTAATGGATGTATTATATAAATTATTAAACTGTTGTAACATGTTGTATGTACCTATTGACCGTCAGCATATTCGATCCTTTATTGTATATTTGTTGTCGATGTATTATAAGCCTTTTTAGAATTCCACTTTCTCTTCAGATTTGGGTTGTTTAAATTGTTTTCTTTTACTTGCAATCAAACTAAATTAAAATTTTTGGCAACTCGTTTTCCGAATTATTGGGTGGTTTTCCCGTATACTTATTTTATTGTCGTGATGCTGAGAATGATTTCTATCCATGATTTCGTTATATTGGAGTATCGGGCTGGCCACCCTTTATTTCGGATTGCAGGTTATCACAGATGGTATCAGAGCATCAGGTTCTAGAGTCTTTAGGATCTTTGTGGACTTGTCACGTTCTACCGTAGCGTTCTTTAAAATAGAGCCTAATGTTAGGACTGCTTTGTTGCTTATATTTGCGATCTTTTGCAATAAAGATTATTTTGAATAGTATTCTAACTCTATTGTTCTTTCATCTCAGATGCCGCCTAAGAGAGGTCGCCCAGCGAGACGTAATAGAGTTGTAGAAGATGATGTTGATCCCCCGCCGCCACAAGGAACAATTAATGCTGCTGATGTAGCAAATATAGTGGCCCAAGCGGTTAATGCGGCTATGACCGCAGTGGCTCAGCAAATGCCACAAGCTCAACAACGAGCACATGATGCACAAGATCCTACGGGACCTTCCCCGTGGGAGAGAGTTAGAGAGTCCTTTTTAAAGGGTCATCCCCCGGAATTTGACCGAGGTACTGACGTTATTCGAGCAAACCAATGGAAGAAGGACATGCAACTCCATCTATGAATGGTGGAATGTAGTGAGGAGAAGAAACAGGTCCTTGCTACTTTCTTGTCGGATCTGCGTTGCATTGGTGGGAGTCGATGACTACACCCGAACAGAGAGATGCCATGATGATCACTGATTTCTGGGTCTTATTTGACCAGAAGTACTTTCCTCCCACAGTTCAGAGGGAGATGAGAAGGAGACTTCAGGATGTGGTGCAGGGAGAATGGTCCGTTGTAGAATATGAAGAGGAGTTCACCCGGTTAGCAAGTTTTGTAACGGATGAGGTGACTCCAGAAGAGAGGAAGGTTTTAAAATTTATGGGAGGTTTGAACTTGAGAATCCAGCAACATTTGCTGGGTAATCCAGCCTTGCAAACTTTTGGTGAAGTAATGAATGCAACATTGCTCCATTGCCAAGAACATCGATTGTTGGGATTTTTTCTGAATTATTGGGTGGTTTTCCCGTATACTTATTTTATTGTCGTGATGCTGAGAATGATTGCCATCCATGATTCCGTTATATTGGAGTATCGGGATGGCCACCCCTTATTTCGGATTGCGGGTTGTCACACATAAAAGATCACAATAAAGAAATAACAGGAAATTAAGAAAACCTTAAAAAACTACAAGTAGGGAGGCAAGGAGTAACTGGTGCCATAAACAATCAAAGTAGGGTGAAAAAATAAAAAATATGGACCGCGAACGACTAGAAAAGGAAGGTGCATGTCGAAAAACTATAAGCAAGCGAGAAACTGGTTGGAAATGGGGGAATTTAAGGGCAGGAAAGAACTCTCTCTCTCTTTTGAATATGAGTTTCGAGGGTTTGATTTGTAAAAGGATTAAAATGATGGAAAATCTAGTTTATATTCCCAATGACCATAAATGATTGCCTTTTTTGAAAAGGGAGTGAAGTTAGTGCTTTTGAAAAGGATTGACGGTTCAAAATTATGCATGCACTGCCCAACTCGCATGCATAGTAATAATGACTTGTCGCCTAGTCGATGATTGACACCTGGTAGTCCAAATAGATAGAGAAATTTCAAAGTTGCATAAGGTAAAGTTATCAGTAAGTGACGAGCTAAAGATTATGCGAGCCGAGAACATTCTGCAGAATAAAACTTCACTCACTCCAGTCGTTAAGCTTCCACCTATGAGGCACTACACTCCAGGGAGCCTACTATTAGAGCATCCACAACGGTGGATGCTCTTAACAGGTAAAGTTAGAAATCTGATCAGGGTATTTACCTTTCGTCAGTGACTGTCTTCACAATGGGGATAAGTAACCATCAGCTATTTTGTTAAGGTAATAGTTGCTACGAACTACTATTGTCCGTAGGAACTATAAATAGATTTCTTACGAACAAGATTTGTTCGTAGGAAAATGTTACGAACAAATGTTGTTCGTAAGAACCCAAAAATATAATAAAAATAATTATTTATATTTCTTACGAACTTCAATTGTTCGTAGGAATTCCTACGAACAAATGAAGTGTGTAAGAAACATTTGCAAATTCAGCAGCCATTCAGTAACTTTACAAACCCACTACCATTTATCCTACAAAATTTGTTGCGTTCAATCCCCCATTGCAGAGCTTCCGATGTGTAAACTTACAAATTCTTTTGGCTTTTAGTATCACCTCTACGGATGCTCTTAGCTTCGATTGTGAGAAAATCCTCGCGGGCTGTTATTATACAATAAATATGGGGTTACTCATGGACAAGAAATAAGGTAACATATGTCTCCATCAATACTAACTTATAAAACCTCTTTATACTGAAGGAGCTGAGGAGTCAAGGTCATCGACTTGCTATTTGGTCAACTGGGCCGAGTTAGAAGATTAGTGTGACTCCGTTATATGACACTATTAAAATGGGAGTGAACCTCATGACCAGATGACGTCGGCAACTTCATACACATGCAGTTCGAGAAGATACGGAAAATATTCTCCCTATGTGCAAATAACTAATTCTTGACTATTCTCCCATCTAGCTTATAAAACATGCTCTCACCTCACATATAAAAGTGGAACGCGTGTCCCATTCTCTTATCTCCACTTTAACAACATGTAAAGAACACATAATAACCTCATATAAGGTATGAACTTTGTTTTACTATTATGCTGCCCAAGTATAGAGATAACTTGAGAGATTTTAAATTGTACTCTTTAATGGCGTTTGTCTTATAATCAATAATCAAAACAACAACAATGGCCATAGGCACCAATTTGGGTTAAACTCTCTCTCTCTCTCTCTCTCTCTATGCCTATTTTGTGTTTTTATCTTACTAATTATGTCTCTTATTTGTTTATCTACTAGTAATTATAGTATTTCAGCTAAGATTAATCCCATGCAAGTTTTTAACTATATCAGTAAAAAAAAACTAACAAAGAGAGTTCAATTTTTTATACCAGTTAAGAGTGCGTATGCAGGGAATCGAGATGGACGGATGATACCCAATTTTAATTTCTTATCAATAAAGGTACAAGGTTTTCTATAATTCAAGTTATTAGTGTTATAAAGACAGAGCCTAAGGTCTATGTGACAAATTATTTACCAAGTAGATTAACCTAAATTTCATCTTCAATGATTATGTGACTTAATCTAAGTGCGAAAAGGTAGAAAATATAGCATAACACCAAGGTGTAGGAGGAAAAACCCACAACAAGAAAAAACCTCGGGTCGACAAAACGATAAATGAACTATGGTACGACTTACAGAGGGGAACTACGTCTTAAAACTACTAATGCATAGCTTTTTCCTCGTGGGCTTTCATATCATATCTCCCACCAATAGTAAGGCATTAACATCGATTGTACGCTTCACAACTATCACCGGTTTTTCTCACAACGGATGTCTTCGTCAAGCCACAACCAACAAACTTTCTTTTCAAGTGGAAGAAGAACTTTGTGTTCCAAATCTTATAACGAGGTTAAAAAACCTCCAATGAGTGCAGTACCACTTCTAGGTGTGTGAAGAACCTAAAGTGAAAGTTTTATATTAAAAAATTTTCTTAACTCACAAAATATATTTTTGAGATAAGTAAAATCTATAAATAACTCAAGAACAAATTAGAAAGAGTTTTGTTTAAGGTTTAGTTTTTTTAAAGCAAATAAATTCACTTCAGTATATTTTTAGATTTTACAATAATTAAAACTAAATTATCTCAAGAATATAAATATGAGAAAAACAAGATTAAAACTTGGAAGAATATAATAGTCTACTCAAAATAAGTTTTTTTTCTTACAAAGAATTTTCTCTATTAAAAATGATTTTTGTAACAAGAAAGTTTTATCAAAATATTTTGCCTCACAAAGAAATCATAAAATCCCACTTCTCTTACACTTGTTAAAAATGAAGTTTAAACTCACATACATATACACTCAAGGTTGCAAGAAAACCTTTTGGGGATAAGTAGGTAAGTTTTAAACTTACATAAAAGTGACAAGATGCAAAAGGTAAAAAGATATGTCAAATCTTAGTGTCACATGAGTATCAAGAAAGATGTGCACAATCTAAAACATAAGTAAACTTTTTGCTTGAGACTTACATTTATCATTAATGTTTCATTGTAGCGAAGATATTCTTTTCTTTAGCGATACCTCGACGACGTAAGTTGAGAAAAATTGAGAAAATCCTTGTAAGGGTGTGCGGATAGCGAGAAGCCATCGTGACAACGAAGGAACTCTTTGTTATGGCAATGCTAAAGCGACAGACACACATCAGCAACCAAACAAGCTTTTTAAGTTGAATTTGACACAACTTTAAACACAACTCAAACCATATGTAGAATAAAATCAGAACGTTTTGAAATTAAGTTTGATTGGATTCCATATATTGCTACCCGAGGGAAACCATATCAAGGCATACACACATATACACACCAAAGTTTGTTATGAAAGGTATAACTAGTATGACAAAGCATGCATAAAGAGTCTCGAGGTCTTTTACCTTCCTAAGAGTGGTATAAAAGGATGCGCATCTTCAAGGATTTCCATTTGAATGATTTGCATAAAGCTTTACCGTAATAACCTCAAGGACAAGATTCAAATTATATTTGACCAACGGAACGAGACAATCTAGTCCCATGGGGCACATGAGTATAATGCACACTCTTACAATGTATTACACAAAATGTAGGAGAAAATTATCTCAAATAATACTTCCATACTTTCCCAATTAATTACACTTTTAGCCAAAAAAAGACTTTTCATTTAGACAACACATTTATTTGACTAGAACTCATTAAGTCGACTGGAATTAAGTATCTCAGACTATTTTATTGAGCATCAAATGTTGTATCCAACTTTTTTCTTAGTGTTTGAATTTATTAATTATTTTATTTGTTCCCACATGTACTTCTTGTCCCATTTGGAGTTTGTCTCATTTAAGAAGGATATTTAGGAGATTTTAATGTTTGTCTTAAAAAATCCATTTGAGAATATTTCGAGAGATTAAGTGAAGAAAATGTGACGTAAATGAGATTGTACTTGTTGTTTACTTTGTGAAGACTTTTATATAAAAGGTTGTATCCTTTTGCTCTTGCTAGAAATTTTCATAAACTCCATACCACGTGCAAATAAATTATGACCGTTGGATGATAAATCATTATAAGTAATTTTCACAACCTTCTACACATTACAAGTTGCTTAATAATTTTTATTTTGTAAATCTTAATATAAACGTTGCCTTGGATATTAAACCTTCCAAACCAAACATTTTGTTGTTTAAAAAATTATAGCTTGAATTATTTTGGGTTGTTACTAACTAAAGTAATCCGTTGGTATCTTTTCTATTAAAATCAAACATAAGACCATTCTTCGTTTGATCACAATGTGATACACAAGTTGTGTTTTTATAATTTATAACCAAGCGTTTTCGTTTTATTTGTTACACTAATTGTATCTTAATTCTATTTGCTCCATTTAATCACAGTCATTTTATTTTAAACAAATATTTTCTTGTATCCTTGTTCCTTGTATTTAAGTGTACCTTAAACCACTTTGAACAAAAATTTAAAATAATTTAGTACAAAATATAAACCTTTTTTTTCATGAAAATAAATATACATATGAAAATAAATGTGTTAAAAGTACCACACTCATGCATAACTGTAAGGACACAAATTTCCAATTGAGTCTATTGTGCCTCGTTTCTATGTCAACAACATTTGTTCCGTTTACTCCTAAGGTATGAATGCATTACATATTTATATAGGAGCTTGGAAAAATTATTATTGTGTGTAAGTTTTGTTTAAACTGTTGTTGTTTTTCAGAAAGTTACTTTAGAACTTTAAAATAAAGTTTCTAGGCTATAAATCAAAATTTAAACTTTCTGAAAGTTCGTTCGAACGAGTTTGTCGTTCGAACGAGAATTTCGTTCGAACGAGTTTGCCAACGAGATTTTCCCATTGGCCACTAGAACTTCGTTAGAAGGGTCGTTCGAACGAGATTTCAAACGGGAAATTTCTTTGGCAGTTTTGAACAGTTTTTCCCACTTTTTCCACTACTCTTCCCCACTAACTTTTGACAGACTTATCAAGTGCGGGAACCAACTTTGAAAAACTAAATTTTTCATATTATTCCATCTCCTAGAGTGAGTTTTGAGAGAGTTCAACTGTTCAAGAAAAAGTTCATGTTTTTAGTGTTCATTTCTTCAAGAAAAATCTTTTAACCACTTGTGTTACACCCATATTATTTATTCCAAGTTTCAATACATATATATCATTGCTTGGAGTGTTTGGCACTGAGTTTACTCTACCATGTTGAAGAGTTCATTTGGGTTTGCTTCTACATCCCACAAAGAAGAAGTTCGTTTGCGTTAACTTACCCACTTGGAGAAAGGCTCCTTGTTCCGGTGGCGGTGACCGAAAAAGTCCGATCGGTGGATTTTGAGACCGCGGTGGAGCTCCGTGGTTATTCGCTAGGCAGAGGTGTATACAAGAAGGAGCGTCGGGGCTTGGACGGAGTCAAGTCGTGTTTTATAAGTCTTACTATCTTGTATTTGTAAAACCGTACTCAGTGGATTTCATGCTAGGGCCGTTCGAGGTTTTTTCCCGTTGTGGGTTTTTTCTCGTACATCGCGGCGTAGTGGTTCTTTGTTTATTTTATCTTTTGCTATATCACCTAGATGCATGCTTATGGCTAAAAGATAAAATTTGGTTTAAATCGCTACTTATTTAATTTTGGTGCTAAAAGATATTTGGGTATATGTTAATTTAATTCAAGTCGTCGTTTAATTTGTTAAAATTGATTTGGCCGAATTTGCAATATTAAAAATATGACTTAGGCAAATTTCTAGGACTTGGGTTGAATTAAGTTGGTTTAAGTGAAATTAAAAATATGTGTATGTTTAATCTTATTTCACTTGGTTTAATTTTAATTTAAAAGAAATTAAAAATTGTTGTTTGTGTGTGTTTAATTGAACCATCTCGCTTCCGCATCTATAAATTGAAATTATCTTTTTGTATTAAGATTTTAAAAAATTGGGGGCCTCGTATTCCAACAAGTGGTATCAGAGCGGGATCGCTAAATTATTGCGTTTAAGATTCTTTTTAAATATTTTTGGCTAAAATGGAATTTTCCCCATTTGTAAAATTTCCTATTTTCGATGGTTCTAACTACGCGTATTAGAAAGCGCGGATGAAATCGACACTAAAATCTATCGACGAGAGGGTTTGGTTGTCTGTTGTTAACGGGTGGTCCCCACCTACACATTTATTAGATAATGAACGTGCTCCCAAACCCGCTGATAGATGGAGTGAGAATGGATTTAAATTATCTAATTTTAATTCCCGAGGTTTAAATGCCTTGTTTAGCGCTATCACACCGATGAATTGCGTCACATTATGACGTGTGAAACTGCTAAAGAAGCTTGAGATATTTTACAACTCACTCATGAAGGAACTAGTGTCGTAAAATCTTCAAAACTCCAAAACCTCACCACTCAATTTGAAACCATCAAAATGAATGAAAAAGAAACTTTTGATGAATTTTATGCTAGAATTTCCGATATTTTTAATTCATCTTTTAATTTGGGAGAGAAAATACCCGACAACCGTGTAGTAAAGAAAATTTTAAGGTTCCTACCCGATAGATTTATTCCAAAAGTGACCGTTTTAAATTCTTCACCCACTTTAGCCTCTACGAAATTAGAAGAACTCGTAGGTGACTTACAAACCTATGAACTAGACATGTTTCCCTCTAAATCTGAAAAGAAAATAGAAAAGGGCGTTGCTTTGAAAGCCCACAAGGAGGAAAAATAAGTAGTAGAGAGTGAAAGTGATATTGATTTGGAAAATATGGCTATGTTTGCTCAAAAGTTTCGAAAATTTCTTAAATTTAACAAAGATAAATTTAAAAATGACTTTAAGAAATTTGAGAAATCTAAGCATGACAAAGTCGAGAAGATCCCTAAAACTTCTAATGAAAATGTAAATAGGGACGAGTCTGATAAGTGTTTTGGTTGTGAAGTGTGTGGCCATAGGGCTTTTGAGTGCCCCACTAAGCTAAGGAGAGATGGTAAGAAACCAATTTCTTTTAATGCAACCCTTAGTGATAGTGATAAGGAAGAGCGACCCGATTTCCCCATTAAATGCAACTTTATCGCGTTCATTGCTAGTTATGTAAGTGATAGTGAGGAATCATCCAATGATGGCATCGTAATACATAATACTTCCGAGACCTTTGTGTGTGAAGCTTTAAAATATGATGGTAGTGAGAGTGGAGAAGAGAGAGAGAGTGAAAATAAAGAAGAGGTTGGTGTGAGTGAACTTCAAAACGCTTTTCAAGAACTTTATAAAGAATCTATTAAATTAAAAAGAGCTAATTTGAAGTTAGAAGCGAGTTTAAGAGAGCGTGTCAAGGTCATTGATGATAGTGTGTTGGTTGAAGACCTTAGGACGCGTGAGAGGACTCTTCGAGAGAAGCTTGAATATATAGAAGGCGAGAGAGATGGCCTTAGAGGTTTAATGGAGTCATTGAAAAAAGAGCTTCTCGAGTTTGAAGAGAGAAATATTTTATTATAGTCTAGAATCTTAGAATTAGAAACTAAATTAAAAGACTCTAGTAAAGTCAAATTTGATTTGGAGTGTCGTTCGGAGAAATTAGATAAATTTTTAGGAACAGTCCAAATTAAAAATGACACTTGTGTTTTAGGCTTTCATACTTGTAATGAATCTACTCATAAAGCCAAAATCCATGTTTTAGGAGAATCACCTAGGAAATCATTTAGAGATCAATCCTTAGGTACCAATTTTCGACGTGTTTTTACTTGTGCACATTGTGGTCGAAAAGGTCATCTTAGGAAATTTTGTTTTGATTTTAAACGAGGTCCTAGAAAATCCTTACGTAAGGCAACCAAGGTAGCCAAGATTCCTACACCCCGTGATCGTCATTCGTCATTAGTTTGGGTTAGGAGATTCGACCTGGTAGCTTTACAAGATAGGATTTTTGATTCTCATTTACTTTCACATGCTTCCTCCCTTGCAAAATCTAAAGGTTGAATGTATTAGTTTTATTTGCATACTTTAGATTTTGTGCCTCATGCTATATCATCATGTTAATTGTATGCTTGTTTTGTTCATTATTCTAGTCTATACTTCATGCTTTATCACATGCTCGAATTATGATTGTTGTTTATCTTTTGTATTATACTTCCTTCATTTTAGTTTGCATTAAATAAAAAAAATACAAAATATTCTTGTTTATCATTTGTGTTTTACCCTTTTAGTAAGCTTAATGAAAAAATACAAATGATTTTTGTGTGTCTTTTGAGTAAGTATTTTTTTGGTTAAAAATAAAAAATAAAAAAAACTCAAAAAGATTTTTTTGTGTGTGTGTTTTAGTTTGACACACTGTATGTGGCATGCACTTGTGTTAGAATCCCTTCTTTTTCGCTTCCATGTGGCTAGAGTTTTTGGTTTAGATTGTCAATCCTTATTATGTTCTTTACCATACTTACATGGAGTAGTTGGATTTTGTGTTGCTTAATTGGATTCTATTTTTATATGCCTCAATTCATACATGCACGAGCTCATTTGAAATTATAACTTCATATGTATATTTGAGCTTTGTGAGGTGTTCTCCTACCAATCTTGTCATATACATATTTGTGACCTAGGAGGACTAGTGCATGTTAAAATCCGTTGCACGTGAGATTTGTGTGAGACATAAAAAGATATATATAAATGTGCACGAGGAAGGGCTCCGAAAGGAATTATTATCCTTTGCGAATAGTAAGCCACAGTTTGTTTGGACCTAAAAGAAATATGTGGTCCAAAGGCCTAAAAATAAAATATGGCATTAAAAAAAAATAATTGCCAATGCCTAATTTTAATTCATATATTCATTCAAAAACATATATGCTTATTAAGGGAGATTGGATGGTATATCAATGGTTTTCACAATGTCCGTTTATCCTAGTTGTACTTTCAATGTCATGACTCTATTGGTTTGTAGAATCATCAAAAGTCTAGGCTTGTATGCATTGTGTATGTTTGTTCATTGAGTTCAATCTATATTGTCACATGAGGTTATGTTCAAATGTGATGAAGTTTGCAATCAATTGAGAACTCTGTGAACATGTTTTAAGTGATTGGGTTTAAATTTGATTGTTGCTAGTTCACACCCCAACACTTCCATTTCCATATGACACATCTTTGCCATACGAGTGTGGAAAAGCTTATGTTATTTTGTGTCATGTGTGGGTGTGGTATGTATACCTATGTATGTGAGTGTACGTTAGTAATATAAATTGTGTCTACACATATATGGTATTATTTTGTCTTTGCCTTGCTTTCTAGTCCATCTATGCTTCTACTTCATGATTGGTATCTATCTTATTGCATTGTTTGTTGATATCACATGCTTATTCTTTATGTATGATATTGGTATCATTCTATTGCATCTTAGTTGGTATCTGTTATTATTTGTTGGATTAGTTATGATTTTATTGCCAATGTGCTTTAATGTTCTCATCCCTTTATGCATAGTTGCATGCTTAGCTTGTTATCCCATTTTTTCATTTCTTGTTTAGTTTAGGGGGAGTATATGCTTTAATTGGGGGAGATAAGTTAAGTTTTGATTCTTTAGCCTTTGTCTATTCTTGAACAAAAAGGGGGAGAATGACTAAGTTTAGGAGATTTAACTTAGGGGGAGAGCGCTATCTTCTTAGGTTGATCATAATTGATAAAGAAAGAATTAATTTATGGGGAGTATTTAATTTATATGCTTTTAATATTCTTGATATTCCCTATGCGTTTGATAGTTTGCTTAAGTGTGCATGAATTCTTCTTAATGACAACTTTCATCGTCGGCAAAGATATTGATCCTTGGGTTGTCTAAGTTTAGGAGATTTACACTACTAGAAAAATACCCTTTTATGACAGTTTTAAAATTCAATTTTATGACCGTTTTAATTAAACTGTCATAATAAATATGATTATTTCACAATTATGACCCTTTCTTCTTTTAAACAAATAATTATGACACGTGTATATTTATTGGGTCGTATTAATATGATATGTTATGACAGTTGTGGTGACAATAATTATGCAACACAAACAAATATGAAAGAGATAACAACCAAGAAAGGGTAAATAAAAGGCCAATCACACAACAACGGAGGTACGTGGTTCAGCAAAGAAGTGCCTACGTCCACGGTGGTTTAGTCAGTGTTATTTCTCTATATTCTGAGGAATAAGTACAGAGAATGCAACTTGTCCTTTGCCCCGGACTTAGGGTTTAATTTATACATGTGTGTGTTGGTGTAGTGGGGGTGATGGGTTCCTCTTTATTAGCCATCTCCCTTACATGGGATCATGTTCCCCCACAACTTCTCTTCATGGGATCGTGGAGTAAATGGATGAGTACCAGAGGTGACGGGCCTGGGCTTTGGGCCGCTGAAGAGGGGCTACTCGTCCAGGCCTTATGGTGATAAAATCGGGGTACCCACAATTGCCCCTAAATTTGTTGGGCCGTTCTCGCGGGTCTGATGAATTTAAATGATCAGCAATGATGGTTGATCTCTTTGAAAACTGTGAAGTTACTT
Source organism: Sambucus nigra (assembly GCA_949130495.1). Classification (NCBI taxonomy): domain Eukaryota; kingdom Viridiplantae; phylum Streptophyta; class Magnoliopsida; order Dipsacales; family Adoxaceae; genus Sambucus; species Sambucus nigra. Next base: position 525,841,011 of record OX422208.1, on the reverse strand, counting down.
TGGCGGCACCCGCTTCGCTGTCCGTGCGTTATGATTAGTTTTGAAGGCTTGTTGGAATAAGACACATTTTCTCTTCGTCGTTCCTGCTTTTCCATCAATCTTCTATCTTCTGAGAACTCTTAAGTTTTGTACCTTCTGTTTTCGGTCTCTACTCTCGTCGCTTCTTCGCCTTTTGATCTGATCTTCTGTCCTGTAAGTCTTTCGTGCCCTTTTTCTTGATTTTATAGTTTTTCCTGTATTTTTCCAATGGCGAAGATTGGAAATAGGTCGGTAACTGAGTTTAGAAAATTCTACGGTATTCCTGAGTGGGTAGAGGTTGAGTGTTGTGCCTCGCCGCCTAGGAACGTTAGGGATATAGAGGATGCACATTGGATTCATGTCCTGTTGCTCTCCTAGGGGGGTCTTACCTTTCCCCCTAATGGTTTGTTTCTGCACTTTTTTAGTTATTTTGGTATTGTGCCTGCACAATGTTCACCCAACGTATGGAAAATAGTGAACGGTGTGCACAGGATAAATCAGTTGTACGGCACGAGGTTAGGGCTTGCCGAGGTCTGTTTTTGTTATTCTTTTTCTCGAACGAGTTCAGATGTCTTGTACCTTAAGGCTAGGAGCCCTGATAGGGTATTGGTAGTAAATTTACTTGATTCCCATAAGGACTACTGGCAAGAAGGTTTTCTCGTTAGGAACTGGCAATACTCCCCTCAATTTGAAGGGTCGAGGTCTGAGAGGTTCACTATTCCCTTTTATGGGGAAGAATATATAGGTAGATGTTGTATTGTTGTTTCAACCTTTGCTGACTTTGTGATTTTTCTAACTCCTCCTTGCTTTCTCCTTTTCAGCGAAGATAAAGAACTTGGAGCCAGCTCTCAGCGAGGTTTGTATCTCGGAACTGGTGAAAGCTTGGAACATCAGGGAACCTTTGGGTGACGGCGAGCATCCTAGGTCTGCTGCTTTTCTGCTTGAATACAATAACACAGGCTCCAGCTTCATAGCCCGACCTGTGGAAAGTGTTCCGGACTTTGACTCTTTCGAAGAGATTTCAGCTGAGCCCATCCAATTGGACGAGGAGGAGAGCAGCTCGGAGAGCGAGCCTGCAGGTGTTGTGAGTAACTTGGGTGGAGGCAGTGCTGATAGTAGCAGTTCATCGAGTACTACCAGCAGTCCAGGTGAAGAAATGCCTCCCAGGAAGAATCTAATCCGGGATGATGATGATGATGATGATGTGCTTCTTGCACAGAGGTCCAAGAAATCGAAGACTGTCTCCGGGGCCATAGCTACTGGTTCTCGGCCTCCCTCTCAAGAACAAGAGAAGAAAAAGAGAGAGGAGGAGCAGGCGAGGGAGAGGGAGAAGAAAAAGGAGGAGGAGAGGAAGAAGGTGGAAGAGAGGAAGAGGAGGGAGAAAGAGAAGGAGGAGGAGAGGAGGAATATGGAACTGAGGACCAAGACTGGTCAAGCCTTGGTCCCAGTATCTGCTTTGCCTGAGGGGGCTTCGGTGGCCACCTCTCCTCAACTCGCCCCTGCGCTGCTTGAGAGGGCAGTCCTCCCTGCAGATCGCGAGAGGGCGTCAGGGTCTGATCAACTGGCCTTGCAAGCTAGCCAGAGGCTCGCCTTGGTAAAGTTTCTTTTCTACTTCCCAACTTCTTCTAATCTGTTTTAATGATTTCTTCTTTCTGATCTTTCCCTTATTTACTGTAGTTTGTGACTGACTTCGCTGTGCTATATCGCTCTCGCGACGAGTTGTTGAGAAGGAACAGCGAGCTGGAGCAACAGAAGTCTACCCTGGTGGCCAAGGGTTCTCAGCTGGAGGCCGATCTGAAGGTTGCTGATGCGGCTCGAGCTTCTTATGACTTGGCCCTTGCTAATTCTGCTCGCGAGAGAGATAATGCTGTCAGGGAGCTTGGCGAGCTGAGGAAGTCGTATGAACAGGTCTGCTCGAGCAAGCTGGATTTTGTGGAGAAGAACAGGGTTCTTGCTGAGCAGCTAGAGATGGAGAAAGCCCAGGCATTTACCCTCAAGGAAGATTCGTACAATTCCGGCTGGGCTGCTGCGTATGAAGACGCCGAGGTTCAGATAGGATATATTAGCCGTCTGAACTTCAAGAAAGGGTGGACCAAGGCCCTTGTGGCTGCTGGGGTGGATGTTGCATCCCCACTCTTCGACGAGCATGACCCAGGGCCAAAGCCGGTCGTGGATGAGGACCCAGCCCCAACTGCTGAAGGCACCGGTCCTGTTTCTCGGGCAACCTCTTCTGATGCTCCCTTGGTCGAGGAGGCAGTGGATGCCCCTGCGGAGGGTAATGCCCCTGTTGATGCTAATAAAGACAAGGATCTATCCACCGAGGTTGCTAAGTGATAGGGATTCTTTGTAATTTTTTTTTGTTCTGATGTAACCTCGCTCATTATCAATAAAAGGCTTCGTTTTTGTTTATGCTGATTTCTTTTTATTCTCTTCCTTCCTTTTTTACTTGTAGTTGGTTGACGCTGATGAATATATCCCTGTCACTTCACATCTGGGTAGGACTCTCAGTCCCAATGCGAGTCCTGTTGTTCGCCAGGCCTTCGCTAGACTCTGCCGGTTTGCTAAGTTAAGTAACAAAAAATACAAGGATCAGTCTGAGCTGGTGGCCAAATTGAAGGACAAGCTCCAGGAAATGGAAGAGATCGGAGCTTCAGTGCAAGAAGAAGTTAGCGAGCTGAGAGCCAAGTTACTGGAGGCCACCGAGATCAATCAAGTCGTGGAGTTTCTTCAGCGGGAGAATGACGACCTGAGGAGGGAGGTCTCGAGGCTTAAGGAGCATTCGTCGAGCACTGCTCCGGCAGTCCTACAAGGTTCTTCCTCGTCGCGAGCTGCTCGACCTCCCCTCCCGTGTGTTGGTAGGAGTACATGGGGTAGGAGTAGGGAAGTTGAGGATCAGCGTGAGAGGGAAATAGAGGAGCTGCGCGGTGATGTCCGACGAGCTTACGTAACTGCTGCTGGGCTCCAGAGGGACGTCACCCGACTGCGGCATCTATTCAAGAAGGGCCCTCGCCAAGTGTGGACTGATGGCTATGATCAGGGCTGGTTCGATGCTCCCACGAGATTATCAGATTTTGAGGAGCTTTCCTTCATCAGGGGGTGGTTGAGTGCTCTCAGAGAGCTGCAGGTCCCAAGGAATTCGATATTGTGGTATCGGCATGAGATGTCTCCGTCTGCTCTGATGCCCAATCCATTCAGGCGAGATGACCGATGGATTCCTATCGATGTTATTCCTCGGCGGCTACTGGAGTTGGACACAGATGAAGTTGTTGAGGAACTCGATCCTGCCCCTGATGACGGGAGGAGAGCTAAGGTTGCTGATTACCTTGCTCGGAGGCTTCCCCCTTCTTGATAGTTTGTTTTTTAATAATTGTAAATGCTTTGGGCGAACCTTTTCCGACTAAACATGTACTATTATTGTTTGTAAATATAAAAGATTAATGGAAAGTTGGAGTTTTGGGCGATTTTGCCGACTAAACGTGTTTATCCAATCTCTGTTATATTTTTGCAGCTTCACAATCTTTATCTTGTCATGTGAGTGTCCGCCCAGTCCAGTATTAAGAATACCATTGTGCTCTCTCTTTACCTTTTAGGTTGTGTCATCACACTCCCTTAGGTCTAAGAGGGGCAATTGGCGAGGACACACCTGTTTTTGGATGTCTTCATCCAGTTAGGATTTTGTTTAACCAAAATAGGTTTGATGCCTAAGAATATTCTGTAGGGCTTCATATATTGCCATGGGCAATGCTAAGAGGTCTGTCGTGCTTCGTGACGATGACCTGAGGAGGGGTGTTTCCCTGCTATGTCAACTATGATACCTGTGATTTGAAAAGGATGTGCAATAAGATATAATTGTTACTTTTTTAGAGAGTAATTAACTGAGAGATTCTTATTGGTGAATAGAGAAATAAACTGTCTTTCCCCAAAATGAGTACAATAAAAGATCTAGCAATAAAACTCCTAAAAGTAGAATTTCTTGAGATTAGCTGCGTTCCATGCTCGTGGTATCTCTCTGCCTTCCATCGTTTTCAAATGATAGGCACCTTGGAGATCGTCTCTAATTATCTCATAAGGTCCTTCCCAGTTTGGGCCCAGTTTACCATCTGATGGCTTCACTGTGTTGCCTAGGACCTTTCTTAGGACATAGTCTCTAACTTCGAACTTCCTCGGATTGACCTTTTTGCTGTAGTGCTTCGCGAGCTGTTGCTGATAACTCGCTAGTTTTACTAGGGCAAGTTCACTGCGCTCGTCGGCCAAGTCGAGTTCAGCGAGCAAAGCCTGATCGTTTTGATTTTGCTCGACAAGTTCGGATCTCATTGTAGGCAATCCTGCTTCTGATGGGATGACCGCTTCCATACCATATGCTAGTGAGAATGGCGTCTGACCTGTGGCTCGTCTGGGAGTCGTTCTGTATGCCCATAGGACATGTGGTAGCTCGGTAGCCCATGCACCTTTTGCTCGTTCTAACCGCTTTTTTAATCCAGCGATCACTGTTTTGTTGGATGCCTCAGCTTGTCCGTTGCTCTGAGGATAAGCTACCGAGCTGAAGTGGTGCCTGATCCCGTGTTGGTCGCAGAAGTCCTGAAAGGGGCCACTTTCGAACTGTGTCCCATTGTCAGTGATGATGGTTCTGGGGATCCCGAATCGAGTGATTATATTTTTCCATATGAATTTCATCATGTCAGCATCTCGGATGTTCGCCAGAGGTTCTGCCCCAATCCACTTGGTAAAGTAATCGGTGGCGACCAACAGGTATTTGCGATTGCCGGCAGTGGTGGGTAGTGGTCCCACGATGTCCATTCCCCACTGGGCAAAAGGCCAGGGGCTGGTTAGGGATTTTAATTCGCTGGCAGGCTGGTGGACCATGGGGGCGTGAAGCTGGCATTTTAGGCATCTGCGGATATATACTGCGGAGTCCCTTTGCATATACGGCCACCAGTAACCTTCCTTTATTGCTCGGAAGGCTAGAGATCTTCCTCCGACGTGACTTTCGCAGATTCCCTCGTGAGGTTCGTGAAGCACTGTCTCGACCTCGCCTGGGTGGACGCATCTAAGGTAGGGGCCGGAGAAAGATCTTTTATACAAGTCGCCTCCCGTGGATAAGTGAAAGCGAGCAGCTTTGACTCTTATCTGGTGGGCGGTCCTTTTATCTTCTGGGAGCGTTCCATTCTTCAAATAGCCTCTTAAGGGATCCATCCAGCTGGGGGCTGGTTCCAATTGGAGTATTTGTTTCGCTTTTGTTAGCTCGCAGTTGGGGTGAATGCTCGGGTAACTAAGGAAATCGATAGGGATTATCCTTTTAAGGCTGGAATCAACTGCCGAGCTTAGGGCTGCCAAAGCGTCAGCGTGGCTGTTCTGCCCCCTGGGGAACTGCTGGATGTTGATTTCTTCAAAGTTTGTCATCAAGTTTCTTACCAACGAGAGGTAGGCTGCCATCCTCTCGTCCTTCGCGTTGTAGTCTCCACTTATCTGATTGGAAACTAGTTGCGAGTCTCCGAATACCTGTAAATGCTTTGCTCCTAGAGTTTGCGCCCTTTGGAGACCTGCAATTAAGGCTTCGTATTCTGCTTCGTTGTTGGAGGCTGCAAATCCCAGCCTAATTCCTTGCTCGAGGACTGCATTTTCTGGAGTGATGAGAACAATTCCTACTCCTGCCCCCTTTGAGTTGGAGGCTCCATCAACGAATAGCTTCCAGCTTCCCCCTGTAGCCTGACTGTTTTGTTCTACTGACTTGGGCTGGTCGAAGGGTTCTTCGCCTGTGAATTCAGCTATGAAGTCAGCGAGGATTTGACCCTTGATAGCTGTCCTTGGTTGAAATTGGATGTCAAATCGACCGAGCTCGACTGACCACTTAGACAGTCTGCCCGACAAATCCGCCTTCCTTAGGACAGCCTTGAGGGGGTGTGATGTAAGGACAACGATCGTATGAGCTTCGAAGTAATGCTTCAGTTTTCTCGAGGACATTACTAGGGCGAATGCGAGCTTTTCCAATGGCAGGTAGCGCTGCTCGGCGTCTAGTAAGGTTTTGCTCGCGTAATAGACTGGATGCTGGATCCCTGCGACTTCACACATTAGCGCTGAGCTGATAGTATGGCTGGATACAGAGAGGTAGAGGTACAAGGGGTCCATTTGCTGTGGTATGACTAGCAGGGGTGGGGAGCTTAGGTAGGATTTGAGTTCGCCTAATGCTTGCGAGCAACCTGGGGTCCATTCTACAGTTTTGCTGCCTTTTAAGAGCTGGAAGAAGGGCTTGCATCTCTCGGAGGATTTGGAAATGAAACGGTTTAGAGCAGCGAGCATTCCAGTAAGCTTCTGTACATCGCAGATTGTGCGAGGAGGTTGCACCCGTTTAATTGCATCAATCTGGTCCGGATTTGCCTCTATGCCACGTTTGCTGACCAAATACCCAAGGAACTTTCCTGACTGGACACCGAAGGAACACTTGCTCGCGTTGAGTTTCATTCGGTATTTCCTGAGGATTTCGAAGGTACTTGCCAGGTCCGAAAGGTGGTTTTCTTTCTCCTTGCTCTTGACGAGCATGTCGTCGATGTAGACCTCCATCGTGTCTCCCATCTGATTCTTGAACATTTTGGTAACCAGCCGCTGATAAGTTGCCCCTGCATTTTTTAGCCCAAAAGGCATTACCTTGTAACAGTATAAACCAACCGTCGTGATAAACGCCGTTTTATCCTGATCTGGTGCATACAGGGGAATCTGGTGATAGCCTGAGTATGCGTCCAGGAAACTCATTCGCTCGTGAGCTGCAGTGGCGTCTACTAGTTGGTCTATTTTCGGAAGAGGGAAGCTATCCTTGGGGCAGGCTTTGTTGAGGTCAGTGAAGTCTATGCAAACTCTCCACTTACCGTTGCTTTTTGGAACTACCACTGGGTTGGATAACCATTTGGGGAATTTCACTTCCCGTATGGATCCTGCATCCAGCAATTTTTCGACTTCTAGTTCTATTGCCTTGGCTTTCTCGGGAGCGGTTCATCGTGCCTTCTGTGCTATCGGCTTGAATGTGGGATTGACGTGCAACCGATGGCAGACCATATTGGGATCGATTCCTGGCAGCTCATAGGGTTCCCAAGCGAAAACATCTTTGTTGCTTCTGAGTAGGGTTAACAAATTCTTTTGCTCTTCGTCAGTGAGTGAGGTTCCGATCAGGAAGACTCTGCTGTTGTCGCCTTCTATAGCAATTACTTCTACCAGGTCCTCTACAACCCGCTCGGAGGGGAGGAGCCTGGTCTCCTCCACTCCGGGCCTTCCATATTTTAATTGCTATTTGGAAGGGATTGTACCTTCCTCCACCTTCTCGCTGGTTTGAACGTCTTTTTTCTCTGGCTTCGGTCGAATGGCCGCTATGAAGCACTTTCTTGCCATCGCCTGGTCGCCATGTATCTCCATCACTCCCCGCTCGGTGATATATTTGAGTTTCTGGTGGTAGGTCGAGGAGACTGCCTTCATTGCATGAAGCCATCCCCTGCCGAGGATGGCTTGATACGGTGAATCGATATCGACCACCAAGAATTCGATCATTTTCGAAACATTTCCAGCGAGCACTGGTAGTACTATCTTGCCCAGAGGTATGGCCATTTTTCCAGCGAAGCCGACCAGAGGGACAATGGTTCCGTTTAGGTCGGCGATGTTCAACTTCAATTTTCTGAACAGGTCGATGTACATTACTTCGGATGAGCTTCCTTGATCGACGAGCAGCCTGTCGATATCAAAGTTGGCTATCCTGAGTGTAATGACTAAGGCATCGTGATGTGGGGTCCTTACTCCCACAAGATCTTCATCCGTGAAAACAATATGCTTGTTGTAGTTGATGTCCTCTGCTCGCCGGCGTTTTCCTGCCTGTGATTTCGCTGGATCTATTTGAAAAGCTTGCATTACTGCTGTCAGCTTCTTTACCTCCATCCGAACTGAGTTGCCCTGGATTTGCTTAACATCGGATACTCCATGGATTACCGCGAATTCGTGTCCGGTGTCGTCTTCTAACACGTTGTCGGGTTTTGCCTCCTTGTGGACAATCACTCTCTCTACCTTCCTTTCCACAAAGTCATTCAGATGTCCGGATTGGGCCAGCTCCTCGAGGTGGGACTTAAGATCCTTGCAGTGCTCGGTCTTATGTCCTCCCTCTTTGTGAAAGGTGCATCTCAGCGCATTGTTTCTTTTCGATGGATCTCCTCCCATTTTTCGGGGCCATTTGATGAATGGATCATCCTTGATCTTAGCGAGAATCTTGTAGATTGGTTCTTTGAAGACGGTGTTGACCGCCTGGAACGACTTTGCAACGTCAGGGCTTCCTCCGTTCTTGGGGCCATTCTTGCTCCCATTCTTTCCTCCTTTTTCTGGTTATCAACTTTCTCACTGCCCTTCGCGGCAAGCTTGGCTCGACCGTTCTCACCTACGTTAAAGCGGGTGACTTCTTCCACCTTTGCGTATTTCTCAATCCGGGCCATCAGGTCATCAATGGTGGTTGCTTCCTTCTTTGTTAAGGACTGGTAAAGGAGGGAAGAGCTAGGTAGCCCAATTTTGAATGAAGCCACTGCCACCTCTTCCGCACAGTCTTCGACTTCGTTGAATAACTCCCAGTACCTCTTCGCGTAGTCTCGAAGTGTCTCCTGAGGAGTTCTCTTCATCGTCAATAGAGCATCCATCCTTTTGGGATGGGAACTGCTGGTGATGAATCGGGCCGTAAAGAGCTCGGCCAGGGATTTGAAATTTCTGATGGATCGGTGAGGGAGTTTCTCGAACCATTTTTGGGCCACGTCATGAAGGCTCGAGGGAAAAATACGGCACATCAGTGCGTCTCGGTGATTCCAGAGGGTCATAGCCTGCCGGTACTGCCTGACATGATCAATGGGATCAGTCTTCCCGTCGTAAATCTTGAACCTTGGAATAACAAACTTTTTGGGAGCTTCTTCTTCTTCAATTTCCCTTGCGAAGGGCGATTTCATCTGGGTCTTGAGGGCTCTCCTTGCGAGTTCTCTGGTTGTCCTGGTGCCGCGGTGAGCTGGATGTTGGTCCATCTCTCTGCGGACTAGGTTTCGTATGTTGTCGTCGCTGTGAGCGGGGCTCTGATAGCGGCGAGCTTTTCTCAGTTGCTAGTGGAGGTCGTCGTCTGAGTCGCCACCTTCGAACCCTTGATATTGCCGCCTAGGGCTCCTTCCTCGGCTGCGAGATTTGCTCGCCTGAGGGCTAGGAGTGCGATAGGGGCGTCTCCTGGTATCAGGACGTAGTTCTTTTTCCAATTTTTCCAGTCTTCGTTTCAGGCGAGCATTCTCAGCCTCATGCCTGCGAGAAGACTCCCTCTACTCGTGGAGCCTTGCTTCGTATGCATCGATCAACCTGGATATCTGAGTGGACTTTGCTGGTCCTTGACTTTCTTCTGAGGCTGGCCTTTCTAAGCGAGCCCCGTGATCTGATCGTCGAACTTCAGACCTAATCCTGCGAGGAGCGGGTGGCTCCTGAATATCTCCTGCTTGAGGAGCGTTGCTGCTGTGACCAGACATCTTAGATTTTTCTTGGCGTGGGCTCTTCTCAAGGAAAGATAAACGCTTCCCACAGACGGCGCCAATTGTGGTGACAATTATTATGCAACACAAACAAATATGAAAGAGATAACAACCAAGAAAGGGTAAATAAAAGGCCAATCACACAACAACGGAGGTACGTGGTTCAGCAAAGAAGTGCCTACGTCCACGGTGGTTTAGTCAGTGTTATTTCTCTATATTCTGAGGAATAAGTACAGAGAATGCAACTTGTCCTTTGCCCCGGACTTAGGGTTTAATTTATACATGTGTGTGTTGGTGTAGTGGGGGTGATGGGTTCCTCTTTATTAGCCATCTCCCTTACATGGGATCATGTTCCCCCACAACTTCTCTTCATGGGATCGTGGAGTAAATGGATGAGTACCAGAGGTGACGGGTCTGGGCTTTGGGCCGCTGAAGAGGGGCTACTCGTCCAGGCCTTATGGTGATAAAATCGGGGTACCCACAACAGTAATATTTTAACTGTCATATGATATATTTATGTTTTATGACAGTTTTATATATATATGGTAATATTAAATATAATTTTATAAAATTAATATTTTTTAATATATTTTTTTAATTATTTACGACCCATTTTGAGAAAAAAATTAACAGGGGGAAGCAATTTGGAGGGAAAGAGGCGTAACAATCTCAAATTTGGGAGATACCCATTCTCCCCAACTCTATCTGTACGATTATCATGGAGTCGTCTTCCTTATCCCACAACAACCACACCCCACATCTAACAACAACCGCATCCCACCCTTCTTCTACCCGCATCGATTGTCTCCAGCTTCAGATTTTGTGTAAGCATTCTCACTCTTTTGGAACTTTAATATTGTTGTTGTCTAGGTTTATTACTTGCGTTTTTAGCTTAAATTTGATTCTACTTTCTTCAAATCCATAGTATGATTGATTAATATATAATAACAAGATTGAAGGTTGATTGATCTATCATGTAGTCAATTTCAATGTTGGGTATTCATTATATGTGCTTAATTTCTTTTTTTTTAAAGAAGATTGAAGTGTGAAACTATTTTGAACTGGGTATTTGTTAATTGATTTTGAATTTTCAACTGTTCTTATTATAATTTGTGGGGCAATTTATCTATTATGTTTTGTGTTTGCTTAGCTTGTTATATAAAGCATGTGTCCACAGTTCTTGTGGTCCGGATGTTTCATGATTGCCCTCTCACTAAAAAAAAAGTACCTTTTAAGACGGAACTTTTGAGACGACTAAAATTATAGTCCCTAAAACTCATTTTTTGAGATGGCTAAAATTTACAGTCTTAAAAAATTTTACTTTTTAAGATGACTAATTTTACCCATCTCAAAAAATATACTTAATGAGACCACATGTTAATAGCCGTCTCAAAAGCTATACCTTAAGGGACAGCTAATACCAAATTGGATTACCCCTTCTCTTTTTTTCGTTCCCACTTTTTCTCCCCCTTTCTATTAGTCAGAAAATAGAAAAAAAGGAAAAGAAATATCTTTCTTCACAGGTAAAAAAATCCACGCACAGGCCTCAGCCCCACGCCCTAGGCGCACACCTTCACCACCCTCACCCTTGCCGCCCTAGCCCTCATCGCCCTTGCCCTAACTTCTGGTTAAGTTGACAATATCGGGTCAGTCATAATTTTTTTGTTGACCATTTTGATTATCTTTTATGCTATTATTGCATGTTAAAGGGTTTATGTTATTAATTATATTGGTTAGAATAATGTACATGCGGATCCAATATAAAATATTATGTATGGAGCACAGTTTCAATATGTGGATTGATGTGGATAAAAGGTAATTTTAATTCGTGGTTATTGCTTGATATCATTAGTTTTTTTAATGGATTAATTTGTAGTGGTGATAGGAGGTTGAGGGTGAGCCAATTGAAAACTCGAATTGTCAATTGGATGTTGTTGTATAGTTTTAAGATTAATTTATGATAATATTTGTATAATTGTTTGGGTGAACTTTAGTTAGAATTATTGATATATTTGTTTGTGTTAATTAATTCATGTCCTTTGCAAGTAGTTCATGCAATTACTTTGACTTACTATTCGATTATGATTTAATTTTGTGATATATGTGATGGACCCAAATTAATTCAAACACGCATCACCGTTGAAAAGATCATCAATGTTATCCAACACCATATAAAATTGAAAACAACAACGAAGTCGCCCGAATAGAGAGATAAATACCCCAAAAGAAACCAAGCTAAAGTAAGAGAAGTCACTGTGTCCTCGTTGGAATCGGTTTTCAAAATTGATTAGTTATAGTTGTTTTGGGGTTAAAAATATAATTTAAAGGGCAAAAACTAAAAATAGCAACCAAGTTTTTCGGAGAGAGTCGCAAACTCTCGATTTTTCAAAATTGACTAGTAGATATTTGTTTTGGGTTTAAAAATGGAACTTAGGTGGGGAAAACTCTCAAAACAATCTTGTGGACCGGATAGAGTTATATACATCCTAGAGTTAAAAAGTAACTTGTAGGAAGTGGCTCGTCTCATCGAACTCCTAGTTTTTGAAATTGACTAGCTAGTCTTCACTTTGGGGATAAAATGGGATTTAGAGGCTGAAAACTTAAAACAACAATCGAGTGGCCTAGACAGACCAACAAACACCCTAAGAGGTACATATGTAACTTATTGGAAGTGTCAGTGTCCTCATCGGACTCTCGGTTCTTGAAATTAACTAGTAGACATTCGTTTTGTAATTAAAAGTGGACATTGGGTGTGAAAAGTAAAAACAACAATGTGAAGTTTGGATTCTTTATATAATCGTTGATTTTGTTTAGTCACTTCAGTTGCTATTTTCCATATTTTTTATTCTATTGCCGTATATGATTAACTGGAATGTGAAGTTTTGATTACATTTTATCGTAGGATTGGTTGTGCAGAAGATGTGCATTAGGTTATATGGATTTGTCACACAAAATTCATTTGCCATATTAGAACTAGTTAAGTCCTGTGTTTGAACTCTTATAGACCACAAATTATCAAATAATAGTATGAGTGTGTGTATGTATTCGATATACTGTATATATATGCACATATTGTATTTGTACTACTTAGTGATATTTGATAAATGATAATTGAAATCAATTATACCTATGTTACAATGCCCATGTTACATTTTTTTAGTGATATTTGAAAGTAAATGTGAAGATAAGGTTTGTTTTCATTCTCTCATTGTTTCAATTTTGATGTGTTTGATTGAATCAAATGAATGTGTTTTGCTCAAATCTGAGTTAGTTGTGTTGTTATATATGTGTGTGTATATATCACTCGAGTTGTTTTTTCATTGTTGCGTTAAATGCTAATGCATCTTTTATATGAATTGTGAAATTGAATTCAAGAGTAGGCTTTTTGATCTATTTTTAGATTGACTAGTGACTGCAACTCTTTAATTGCTTGATTGTTATAGTTTTGGTTCGGTTTCCCTTCGAACTATTAATAGCATTGTTGAAAACTTTATTACAATGTGTGAAATCGAGTAGAAATTAATAAGAAACTTGGGAAAAATGAATCTACATTGTGACGATCTACAGATGATATTTAGTTAGAGTCGAATATTTTTCTCCTTGAGCAGGATATCTGATATTGTCTTTTGGATGATTGATGGATTCGATTTCTCAGCAATGCCTGTCAAGACGATTTCTTCTTATATTGTTTGGGATAACTAAACTTTTCTTATTGCAATCTAATCAATTTAAAAAAATAAAAAAATTTAGTTAGAAAGGAGAAAAATAAATGCATGTTGTTATGAATGTGAGCAGAGGACAGCCGCTTGTATGGGTGTGGTGGGGTGGGATGGGGTGATGCAAGTTGATGCTTTAATGCCATGGATGGTATTAGATTTTAATTTTGTATTGATTTGTTTTATTGATAGCTTTAGAAACGAAATAGAGAAAGGGCACTTAACTTAAAACATGTAGCTTGAAGCATATGAATGTTGTCTTATTGTAATATTCATGTGCCAAATATATATATGTATTTTAGATTTTGTATATGTAATCTCTGGAGGAGTATTTTATACGAGTTGTGTATGCATATGTAAGGGCTTTTTTATGAACGTGAATTATACCTTCGTTTGTTGGGATTGGTTGTTCATCCTAGCCTTTGCTTGTGTACTAATTTATTTCTTGTTAACTTTTTACATTCCCCCCCTCCCTTTTCATAAACAAAAAGAGAAAGGAAAAAGACGATTTTTTCTAAGGTCCTTTTATTTTGGGGGAGTTTTTCACCGTCTACTGATGTCGGAGTTAAGTAAGCTTATCCGGGATTTTCATCGCCCTGTCTTTGTATGGTTAATGATTTTCATAGCCCTGTCTTTGTATGGTTAATGATTTTCATCGCACTACCCAACCAATATTCACCAACTATCTGCTTCTTAGTTTTATAATAGTAACTTTTAGGAACTCAAAGCAAAGCGTCTCTATTAAATTTGTGCTTCTTCTTAATGTAAAATGCAATGAATTAAACTATCACTCTCCAAATCTTTTAATCTCTCCAAAGTATGTTATTAACGTCAATGAATTCACTTCAAGAGAAGGATAGGGCATTTATATAGGCAATCCACTATGGGATGGCCTCAAATTCACTAATATGGCCAGTGTTCGTGGGGTTTGAGTAGAGGTTCAATCCATAGGTATCAGAATGAAAATCTGCAGATCAGAAGGAGATGCGTGCATTTGCTCTTGGCTATTTTAAAAGGGCTATCTGGTTAAATTATGTCAGGGTCATTGTGTGCATTTGCATACGGACTTATTTGTTATAATAATGGATTTTTTATATACCCTTACCAATATACAATATCCATATGTGCTGGTCCAAAGCCTACCTTAGTATCTTGTTGGATTTATATATTTTTTTATTCCAGATATGTAAGGATAAAGATGAAGCTTAGGTGTGGTTTAATATTCTGAAGGCATTAAATTCACGGGGACATCAACAAAAATGGAGAAAATAATCAAGGAATGATGGAATCCCATATGGAGCTACTAGTCCCATAATATACACACGAAGAAGCTCCACTTTGAATTCTCCATTTGTAGTGGTGATAGCTTTCAGAAGGTACTGTTTCCTACTTATGTGCGTGTGCACACACATAATAATTGATATATATATATATATATATATATATATGTGTGTGTGTGTGTGTGTGTGTGTGTGTGTGTGTCGATAATCATGTACTTATGTGTGTAGTCACAATTTTCCTTAATACTATCAAATAAGATCACTGGTTGTTTTAGGATGGTGGTGATCAACTGACTCTGCTAGTGATTCAGTCCATTCTTTGTCATCTATGTGTTCTGGATGCCATTCAATTTCAAACGAAAGCGCCATAACTGTTATAATTGTGGACTTGTTTTTTTCCATTCATGCAGTAGCAAGATGTTAATTAGAGCCTCTATGGCACCGAATCCTGGCAAGCCGTAACGGGTATGTGATAATTGTGTTATATTTTGATATTGGATGTAAGGACATTTATGTCCACTCTATTTAATTTTCATGTAAATTCCAAATTCAACCACTATACTGTTCATCGTCTTCGAAATTTCAGGTCTTTGTCTTTATGCTTCCAATTTATTTCAGTTAAATACTTCTAAGTAAAAGGAGGGTTGTGTTTATGTTGCATCTTTGTTACTCCAGTCTTCTTTGTACTTCTCCACATTCATAGTATATCATGATCATCTGTTCCTTAATTTACATTATTGGTCATTTATTCAGTTCAACATTTATTATCTTAAGTTTATTATTTGGGTTCTAGAGCAACATGCATTACTCTTGCTTATTATTCATTATTGCATTCACGTTATTTGTTAAGAAGATAAAGTACTGAACTAGTCCATATCTAAGGTAAACAACTCACAAATGTCCTCAAGAGTAATTGAGATCTCCCCCAAGACATGATAAAGTATTCGAATCTATTTGAGACATCAAAGAATCTGGTGTAAAATTATTATTGTTTACTTTTAAATTTGAGTGGGAATGAATGCAACAAAACATTCCTACGATATCCAATAATTTTTTAGTATGGCCGGTCCTCAGAACGTTACTCTGTACATAGATAGTTTTGATAACTATAAATTAAAACTTCAAATGCCTTGGAAAACTTCACACCCACATGTCCCAGTCCACCTAAACCTACCACACCAATATTTATATCAAGCTTGTCAATCCCATAATAGCTCAGTGGGTTGTACATAGTGATCCCGACACACTGGAGTGTGAGGTTCACCAGAATCAAGAAGCAAATTCTTGGGGGGGCAGCGGACCACAAAGTGCTCGTAGGCAACCATGTTATCAAAGTAACCTCCATGTGTAAAGGTTCCATCAACGTTGGGAGCACTGTATGCAAGTATCTATTTGGCGCAGTAGGTTTTGAGATTCTTCTTACAGTTTTCACATGAAGGACACGAATTGACCATGTAACCACACCGACTTTGTCCCCAACTTTGAACTTCTCTACTCTGTTACTAACTTTAGTCACCCACAAGTTCATGCCCAGGGAGGACAGGATTCTTAGTGGCACCCCATTCGTTCTTGACCATGTGAAGGTCCGAGTGACATTTTTCACAACACAACACTTTAAATATCACATCCTTATCACCCGTTGTTGTTCTAGAAAAGTTAATGGAGAGATAATCCCACATGTGTCCCTAGCTTCCCATCCAAATGCCTTCACTGGGTGCTCTGTTTCTGGTGACTTTACTATTAGCGAGTGTGGGTTTAGAGATGGATAAAAGGTACAAGAAATGAATATGATGTTTTTTATGATTGTCATGCTAAATAAGATACTTCACATTTTCATTATGTCACTGTACTATGCATATCGTTTTAATTAGGGCCTCAATGGGGTGTAATACTCACTTATTTAATTAACTTATTCTTATAAATGGCTTAATAGGGTGTAATACTCAATAGTGATACACATGCATAGACTTAATGATTTTGTGTTGTGTTTTCAAGTATTTAACGATAATAACCGGAGTTTCTACTTTTTGTTCTTATAATGAACTTCACGATAACATGAGGCTCAATTCAAATGAAATATTACACAGATGTGGTATCCAACCTCATATATGAAACAAAGCTAGTGGTGACTTATTATTGCCATAAGATATTTGTATTGATTGAAAAAAATTAGGCAAAAAAACTGCCTCTAGACACATCTTGGAATTCAAATAAAATTCTAAATGATTATAGTTCCATACAATAATATGCATGGACGTGAAGAATTGTGCCATCACTGCTCCGTCTAGTTAAATGATTATAATATAGTTTCATATATTCTCTTCATAATGTTAAATTTATGCGTGAATGTGTGACGTCTATAGTTCCACATCTTTAATCTGCACTTTTAAATCATCTTATGATTACCATTGTTGTTTGTATACAGTGAAGTTCGGGCAGAAGGATTGGAGACACGATTATCTTGACAATTTCCAGAATAAGGAGCGATTTACTGAACAAGGGGATGCTATAACTTTTGAATCAGAAGTAGGTTTGGGAAAAGATTCGTCTATTTCTTCTTTCCCTCTTCTACAAATTTTTTTAATACTTACAATGCCATTTCTGCTCATCAGGTGGACAAGATATATCTCAGCACACCAACTAAGATTGCAATTCTGGATCATGAAAATAAACGATCATTTGTGATTCGCAAAGATGGACTTCCGAATGCTGGTGAGATTTTCTTATATTCCTAAAATAGAATCCAAATGACTTGATCATGATGGAAAAGCTATTAAATCCTCGAGAAGACTGGAGCAGTACGAGTTCATGTAAGATGCAAAAAAAAAAGTTTATGTTACAAGCAGGTCTAATCTTAAAACTCATAGATTATCTCTCCTGCTTACGAAGGAAATATCCGACATATGTCCACCTGATCTCTCTTAATGGTCTTTCTTCCATACATTTGAACTACGGAAAGTTAGATAGTCCCTTTTAAGTACTTCATCTAACTTGACTATTCTAGGAGGTTAATATTGTAAAGTGCATTTGATAGCACATACTAACCTATCACGAAACAATAAGTAAAAAAGCCTGAATTTTGAAGTCAGAGACTATAATTATTAACTAGAAACTGTATTTTAATTATGAATAGGTATGTCTATGATTCATTGAATGCTTGTAGATTAATAATGATTTTGTTTACAATACAATTTACTGTAAACAAACAAACACACACAGTTAGATTGAAATCGTAAACAAACAGTTTGTGAATGTAATATAACAACAATTATTTTGTACTGTAAACACACACAGTTCGATTGAAGTTGTAAATAAACAACATGAGTTATTCTACTGTTAGGTTGCTTGGATGGTAATAATACAACATATGCTTCTATTGTAGTACGTTTTTTCCAAATTATTCTACTTTTCTGCTGTTATGTGGCGAAATGCAATTGGATTCGAGTTTTAAGGCTATTTAGCATGTGTTACGCAGTGGTTTATTGAGACACCAACTATAAAAGTATATGCGATTAAACCTTTTTATAAATGCACCATAGTCATTAACATTGACGTTTCATATGTTTGTAATCGACGCCCAATTTTTGACCTGAAAAGCTTGTTAGTTTTGGTGGAGTCCTGTGTGCAAAGGCGTCAATGCTTCTTCAGGTACTTCTCATTCTTCTATGATTTTACCCATTAGTGGTAGTAACTAAGATGTGGCTTCTTATAGGCTAGTTTCGTATTATTTTCAATCTTTTGGCTTTAATTTTACACCATTCTTTTTTCTTTCTCTGCTTGCAATTTTCTTTTTCATTTTGTAGGTACAATGTTTGTTAAAGCAAACAAACATTTACTTTCTGTTTAAAAACAAACATAAACTGCCAGTGTAGATCAATATTTTTAGATTTGTGACTGTAAATCAATATTTACATTTATGCCTGCAGATTAGATAAAAAAACTCATAATTTTCTTTCTTTATAACTTATTTATTATTTTCCTTGACGTTGATTAGTACTTCAAATAATTATCCTCATTTTTTGACATGGATTAGTACTTTAATAGTGAAATTATTATTGAATGAATAAGTTTCATGAAATCATTTTCATATATTTTAATTATGGTTTATAGCCAATTGATTAATCATTTAGACATTTGATTGATTTTCTAATTATTTATTTGTGGTGATCATATATTTGGTCGCACCCGGTGGCTCAACGACCCCCCTTATCCGTCATATTAAACCACCAAATTTGTAGGTACTTATATTTTTGATACTTACTGTCTTTTATTATTTGCTTTTCGCTTATAACAATGGTTTAATTATTGACATACAATATTTCGTGCAGGCTGCGGTGTTTTCTAGGGCCGAACAAGTCTTACAGTAGTTTATAATAAAGGTATAAATGAATTGGTCCAATGTATTCACTATAATTTTTAATTACGTTCAGTACAAGGTGATTAAATACATAGGAAAAAAATTGAATGGATAAAGGAGTCATGCAAGTAAAATGAGAGCCGTTTGGGCCAAACAAGTCTAACTTGCTGAATGAATCTTCTTTATGCATGCCTCAAATTGATAAAAATGAGAGCAAGATACGTTTGGTAGGTACACACGTCTGGTACTAAATTCCAAGCATGCAGAAAGAATAATATTTCCTATAGAGCGCACAAGTATGTGTTGATTTGATTTAGTTGCATGACAAATATTTGATAATATGACTACTTCAGAAAATGATAAGTATTTGTAAACTAGAGGTACTATTTTATCACTACACCATCACATGAATATTTTCTCTTTCGGTTTTGGATATTCAGGTTTTGATTTTTGTGTTTAATTGTGTGCTAACATGTTTTTATTGTTTTCTATGACATGAATTCGACAAATATGGAACACGACAAGAGTAACATGAGGATAACATGTCTAAAATAACTTTTGACACGAAGGAATGTCGTGGATGGAGCTTATGCAGGCCCTTGCTTTTCACACTCGGTGGATCAATGACCCTCCTTATCCGACATAACCGACGACTCTGACCACCTTGATTATGACAGTGTTGAAATCCACAAGTACATGGACAAAGTCACTCCTCAGTACAAACCCAAGTTTGATTCTCTGTTGCTATAACTGAATGAGGCAGGGGATGCTACTCAATAGCAGTTTCTTAAAAAACGTTTGGTGATTTTCTATCAGGTATACATTGATTTGACATATGCAATCATTGAGTTCACATATACATGGAGGTCTTCAATTTTGCCGAGTTCATATTGAGTTCACATACTGATAGTTTATTTTGAGATTTTGAGATACTGACTGATAGTTTTTTCGTCTTTTCATCTGATAGAAATTTCGTCTTTTGGGCTTTTATTTTGATTCAACTGATAGTTTATTTTTATAGTATGGATATTGATTGATATGCTTCAGCTTCAATTTACTGATAGTTATTTGGATAGGATACCGATTGATATGACTGATATGCATCTGTTTCAATTTACTGATAGGTATTTTTTGGTGCCCTTTTCTTTTCAGGTTTTTATCTATATCTCCCTCGATGGAGTTCATAAACCAATAGATCCAACTATACAACTCGGTGTGATCTTTTGTACACTTTTGTTTTATGCTATGACCTATTTGCAAACATCATTTTGTGGGAATGGATTATAATGCATAAGGACCATATTGAATACTTACCCCGTGAACTATTGTAAGCTGTTTGAGTAAAATCTGTGACTAGGGTAGCTAACACTTGCTTGCGGTTGTACGAGGCTACCAGAAGTCACTAGGACTTGCTATTATGTGCTAAAATCATTGACACATGTCGCAACCTCACATATCTTCCTCAGGTTACCCCCCCCTCCCCTAATGAAATATTTAGATAATAATTGTGATCATGTGAAATATTCAAATAATAAAAATAAACATAACCTTTAATAATCACCACCCATCTAATCAACCATGAATAAACCTAACCCATGTATTAAGGTCACCCCCAGCAACTGCCGTACTATAAAAGATACTCCCAGAACCATGGATGCCTCTACTTCGTCTGTTGGAGTGTCCACCATTATTCAACCTACCCAACCTTCCACTATTCCTCCCTTTGATGATGGCAGTGATGCTGCTACTATGAAGTCTATGGAAGAAGGCCAAATTGTTGAAGCCCATTGCGAAACTACTCCCAATGGTGACAAGATGAAAGAACTGAATGAGGAGAAAATGGCATATGCCAAATTCATACAAAGTATGGGTCTATCCCATAAGGACATCATGCATGCCAGGTATTCACAGAAATCTCTTGGTGATCAGACAGATAAAAGTACAAACATAAAGGCTGCCTCAACTCTGAAGCATTCTATGGTGGGGGAAAACACTGGAAGCAAAGATGGAACATAGAATGAAGTTAGAGGAAACAAGGAATAGCTGAAGCAACCAATAAAGTCTTGGAAGTCAGTTATCACAGAAAGGAATGACCCTAAGAATGATCCTAAATTTATTCTCAAATACCACAAACCTACTATAGTTGATGATAGGATTCAAGTCAACCCCCTATTGAAGTGGCCAAACTTGGATACTCTCAGATGGAATGTGCGAGTGTGGGATTTTTCTAGGCAAAAATCTCCCATATTCCCTTATTAAGAATATTGCCCATAGGATTTGGGATAAGTATGGGCTAAACAAGGTGATAGCCAATGATCAAGGCCACTACATATTCATGTTTGACAATCAGGACAATAGGAATGAGGTGGTGGAAAATGGACCTTGGCATTTTGTTGGAAATGCCATTATATTGCAGAAATGGTATCCTGAATGTAACTTTTCTAAAGAAGCTATTGCCAGAGTTCCTGTTTGGTTCATGTTCCATAATGTCCCTATGCAGTTCTGGACTGAAGAGGGTCTTAGCTATATTACATCCGCAGTTAGTGGGCCTTTATATGCAGACTCTGTCACTGAAGAAATGAGGAGAATAAGCTATGCCCGTATATGTGTCAAAATTAAGCCCCAAAAGAATTACCCCACATCCATTGACTTAAAAATGGAAAATGGGGATACTAATCAAATCAAGATAGAGTACCAAGCTATGCCACATTCTTGTAGCCATTGCTTTGTGTATGGCTACACCAATGCCAAGTGCACAACGATTGAAAGGGGAAATCATCCCTCCTAAAACAACGGTGGATTCCAACAATGATGGTTGGATACTAGTTGTAGGCAAGATAAAATCTGACCAAAAGGATCTAAACCTGCCCATGGGCAATGTTGCTACTGATCCAATAACCTTACCCATTCCTACCCCCCATGATCAAAGCCGCTATTGACTCTACCCCCACGCCCAAGCCTAAATCCCCCATAACCACCTCCACCAATTCATTTGAAGCTCTTATGGATGTGGATTTAGAGGACCACATTAATGAACTTACCTCTCTACCTTCTGGTATTGTGCTCAAAATCAAAGCAGTGGATGAACTCTCTAACAAAAATAAGACTAATGATACTCCTAATTCATCTAAGGGGAAGAAGAAGAGGAAGGGGGGTAACAAAAATCAACCCTCATGACCAAGATTGCTTCTTGGAACATTAGGGGAATGAAATCCCCTCACAAGCAATAGGAAGTTAAAAAGTTGATTCATGACAATAACCTTAGCCTTGTTTGTCTCCTTGAATCAAAAGTTAGAAGAAGCCATATTGTTAAGGTCGCCTCTAGCAGTTTTTGGAACTGGAACTATAGTCGCAACTGCCCGGATAATTAGGGGGTGTCTAGAGTTATCTTAGTATGGGACCCCAATATGTTTGAAGTGGATATCCTATTCTCCCATCACCGGGCTATGTTTTGCAAGATCAAATTTTGGGGGTCAAATAACTTCTTCTTTGCTACTTTTGTTTGTGGCCTCAATCTCCCTAATGATAGAGTCCCTCTTTGGAATTTCCTTAGACAAAATCACAGCTACTCAGATAATAGTCAATGGATTATTATGGGGGATTTCAACACTGTGAGAATCAATGAAGATAAACGTGGTAGGTTGGGGATTGATGTTAGGGTTGCTGCTGACTTCAATAACTGCCTATTTGACATTATGATGGATGCTATGTTATCCAATGGACTTTGGTTATCTTGGAGTAATAAAAGTGAGGGTATGGAGAACACACAAACTGGAATTGATAAAGTGATGCATAACTCCCAGTGGAGTGTTACTTACCCTGATTCTAACGCAAATTACTTGTGCCCAGGGGTTTCTAATCATTACCCCATTGTCATTGCTTTCCTCAACCAGATCAGTAAGCCTAAGCCTTTCAAGTTCTTTGACTACTGGATGAAGCACTTTAATTTTAAACCCATTCTTATGACTTCTTGGAATGAGGGCTGTCATCTTGGAAACATATATTAAACATATTGAATAATAAAAAATTAAAGTTTCATAATTTTTAGAGTTCATTTACTAAGTCAAGCAAAACATCGAACACCTGGTGTGCGCACTTACACTTTTGGGGCAGATTTTATACCTGAACTTCAAACTATCACCCATGATTCATTTCTTGGTATTCTAACATAATTATCGAATATGATATAAACATATGACTATATTTTAATCTTCAATTGGAATTTCTCAATTCTAGATAGTACACAAAGAGATATATAAGTGTGGATACACAAGGTTTCTAAACAAAGCGATTTTGAGGGTTTACACGTTTAGCTTTCCTTGAACTTGCATCTATCCATACATAACCACCAAGGCTTGAGATTTCAACAAACAATTTATGATTTATAACATTTTAATCAGTAATACCAAAAATATAACAAGATTTAGCAATAGAATTACCTTAAGGACTTTTTCATAATTTCCTACGAATTTTTCTCCAACTTCTCCTCTCTTTTCCCTTTCTAAGCTTGCCGGTTCTCTCTCCTCTGGACAAACTTCTCTCGGATGATTTTGGCTGAAGGAGGAGGTAATATTAAAGGTTTAAAGTCGGCATAAGGTCACCTCCTCTTGATCCAATCAAAATATGACATGTGGGGTCATATAAGACAAAATATCATTTAAAGCTAAATGACCACTTTACCCCCTGTTCGTAAAAAAAATAATATCTTCACACTTGAATGTCCGTTTGATGCAACATTCGTTGTGTTATAAAATTAACTCATATATCTAAAACTTTTATATTTTGTGTTTTCCCCAAATCATAACACTAGTATGCTTAATTTAGGCTCGAACAGAAGAGTAGCAATTTATCAAAAATCTCAAAATCTTCACATTTGGCGACCTAACATCGCCAATTTCGCACCATTCCCCTAGTTTACTTTTATAAACATAATGATGCATTAGAAAAATATTTTCATGATGAATTTAACCACATAAATAATCATATGATCTAAACATGTTATCCCCGATCATAATCTCAATTAGCATCTAATGTAAACAACACATATATCAGATGAGTATGCATCCCCTAAATATGATAATTAACCTATTTAACACACATCACCAAACTTATAACTTATAACTCATAACTTATACTTAATCATGTAATTAACATTCCTAATTATGTTTTAGGGCCTTACAATTCTACCTCTCTTATAAAAATTTCGTCCTCAAAATTTAACGCATAAGAAACTTCCAAACAGAGGAGGCTATTACTTCTTCATGTTATTCTCTCCTTCCCAGGTGGAATACTCCACATTTTGATTTCTATACATTATCTTAACTAATGGAATGGTTTTATTAGATAACGCCTGTTCTTTTTTTTTTTCCTTCTAAAATAGCAATTGGTTCCTCCACGTAGGTCAAGTCATCTTTAGGCTCTATCGGCTGTGAAATAAACACATGTGAAGGATCGAATACATACATATGTAACATTGATACATAAAAAAAACATCATGTATCCGAGACAATTCTTGTACCAAATCCAATTTGTAAGCTACGACTCCGGCTCGTTTCATTATTTCATAAGGCCAATGTACCTAGGACTTAATTTGCCCATTTTTTCAAATCTCATAACCCCTTTCTAAGGAGAAACACGTAGGAATACTCGATCACCTTCCTCAAATTTCAATTACTTCCTTCTGTTGTCTGCATAACCTTTTTGTCTACTTTGAGCCATCTTTAAGTGATTATGACTAAGATTTAGCTTCTCAGTAGTCAGTTGCACAATTTTTTTTTTGCCCAAGTAGTTTCGTTCTCCTACTTCGGTCCAACACACTAGGGTCTTGCACTTTCTCCCATACCAGGCTTCATAAAGAGCCATCTCAATTCTCGAATGATAACTATTATTATAATAAACTCTATTAGTGACAAGTGTTCATCCCAACTTCCCTTGAACTCCAATAATTAAATTCATAACATGTCTTCAAGTGTCCGGATCATTCTCTCTAATTGCCCATCAGTCTGAGGATCAAAAGTTGTACTAAATTTTAATTTAGTCCCCAAAACTTGTTGTAAACTAGGATAAAAGTGGGAATTTAATCTAGGATTTCGACCAGAGATAATAAAAACAAGTGAAAGATGTAATCTAATTATCTCATCCACATATATGTTGGCATATCTATCCATGGAATAAGTAGATTTAACAGGAAGAAAATGTGCAGACTTAGTTAATCTAGCAACGATAACCCAAATAGAATCAAACCCTCATGATGATTTTGGTAAACCTATAACAAAATTGATAGTAACATGCTCCTATTTCCACTCACGAATGGGTAATGATTGTAGTAAACCACTAGGCTTATGATGCTTCGCCTTCATTTGTTGGCAAACTGGACATATAGCAACAAAATCTACATTGTCGTGTTTCATTACCGGCCACCAATAACATTGTTTCAAATTTTTATAAAGTTATGTGTTTCCTGAATGCATATCATATATAGAACAATGGGCCTCCTTTAAAATCGTTGTCCTTAAATTAGGCACATTAGGTACACACAACGATTATCATACATAACAATGCCATTATTACGAATAGAAAATTCATTTGCTTTATCCTTTTTCATATTGTCTTTAATTTTCTCCAATTCTATATGCCTTGCTTGTGATGGTTGTATCCAGTTTATTAGCATAGGTCTAACATTTAAATGCGCTAGTATTTCATAAGACTTATTCAAAGTTAATTTCATCCCCATTAAAGTTAAATCTCTCAGCAGGTCAACTCGAACACAGTAAATACAAAATACTCTACCTAGCAATTTTCTACTCAAAGCATTAGCAACAACTTTAGCCTTACCCAGATGGTGATGTATTGTGTAGTCATAATCCTTTTTAAATTCCATCCATTTACTTTTCAAGCAACACAATTGCCATAGCAAAAATAACATGCCCCAAAAATACTACTTTGGTCTAGCCAAAATTCACATTTATAAAATTTAGTTTATAACTGCTTCTCTTGCAAGGTCTGAAAAATAATAATAAGCAGGTGACATTCCGTTCTCTAATAAATTTAAATTCAGGTTCACCCGATAATCGAAACACTACCTCCCTTCTAAAATAATCTAAACCTAAATGATATGAGGACAACCAATCCATATCCAATATCACATCACAGTTACTCATGTGGAAAGGTAGTAAGTCAACTAACAACTCCTTTTCACTTATTCTCACCATACACTCCCTATACACCCTATCAATAAAAACCAATCCTCCCTACTGGAGTAATAATAGATAAACCAGAATCTAATGATAATAGTGGTTTATTAAGATGCAATAGATAAAGCAAGAAACAAAGAATGAGTAGAACCAGGCTCTATCAACACATAAGCATTTTTATCATTTATATGTAAGGATAATCGTCTAGTGATTTCTTATCAGTGAAAGCTAATTACCAACTCATATATTATTCCATACCTTTATATACGTATGTTAAAAATTCACACATAATAGATTATTGGTTGTCTCCTCTTAGATTCACAATGATGAACATTCTTAATAAACCAAACATCATTCTTTACATTTCTCACTTCATTCCCATAGTCCATCCTTATCATCATGTAACATTTCAAATAATAAATATTCTATTACAAGACTAACTTCTTATAGTTCATCTCTCTAACTTCCATTCATTACTTCAAATGATAAACATCATATTACAATACCAACTTATTACATGTCATCTTCTCATCTTCCACTCAATTCCAAATATATGTGTTCGACTTTGACTACTATCTGTATCATCTCTGAAGTTTTAGAGTATGTTAAATATCGATCTTACGATCCTTAATATAAACATAGCCTCACTACTTTCCACATATCGATAATGAACAATCATTCACCCAATGTATATTTTTAACAAATATTCCATATTCACTTTCATGTATCTTGTGCAGTCATGTACTATGAACTCAATATAATTTCTCACTATATTCCTATTTTCACTATCGTTTTCTTGTTCTTTAACTACACATATAATGACCTTAACTAGTCATTTATCCAATACAATAACCTTACAATCATAATCTTACCCCAATCCGTTTAACATTATAGTCTTACACAACATCAATAATATACTTATCTTACATGTTTGGTAATATGGATGTTAAACTTAACATCACCACTTGAAACTTTAACCATACTTACCAAATCCATAATACTTCTCTAACTATTATAAGTCGCATCTCATTCAAACAACCTGTACAAATACCTTAATGTACCACAATATGGTATCTCACATAGCACATTCTCCTTATACATACTTCTTGGTGATTCCGTATAATGTCAATCATATTAATTATATAACGTACTCTTAGTGATAACACATACACAAAATGACAAATACAACTCAATAGCCACCCAACTCAGTTGTAATTTTTTAAACCTAACTAACATATTTCCCATACTAATCCACACCACATATTCTTAAAAAGACTCCTCAATATTTTTAAACTTCCAACTCTTTAACACGTTATCTCAACCTTACTATTCATGTAAGCTTTTCAAAACATCACATGAGTAATATCCACTACATGTACTCATACTTCTAAAGACGTACATCTCAACTCTCATTACTATTTTATTGTGCTTGTAATAATTTACTATGAACCCATATTCTGATCATTTGTGATATATCGACTAGTTATTTAATTTCGTACCTTTTCACATATTAAATACAAACATATACAACTACTAACTTTCTCCTTTAACCTTTACTATGTGAATCTTCATTTTTTTTTCACACTCCAACAATTTAAGTCTCATTATAATCATATAATAATGATTCTTCTCACTTCTCTTACTTTAATGGAATATGTGCTATCGTACATCACTCTCCTATACAGATGAGAAGCGCACCCATTCATAACGATATACGTAACATAACTTAAGTCCACATATACCAGCATAGGAAGAGATCACCTCCAATAATTCATAATTTGTATACCATATTGTGTTTTTTTAAAAATATTTTTTTTCCTTCAATAACACATTTGTTCATACAACATATAAAACAATGCAATGCTTTATATTAAAATACATGTATTTGCTGCCATCCCCGAATAAACCTTAACATCTTATTTCCTTTCCTGCAAGATCCTTTCATTTCATATCACGTACAACAATATATATGTGTATAATCAACATATTTTAATCAACAAAGCCAATTTAAAACATAATAACAAACCCTTCGTGTCCACGCCTCAGGAATCTAACATACTTAAATGTATCCCTTGAAACAGAATAATAAGACTCAAAATAGTTTCTACGTCCACTGCCAATCTAGACCCTCACACACTGTCCAGAACCTAATAACCATGCTCTGATACCATGTTGTCGGGCACCGGCTGAACTAACTTCAAATAGTCCATTAATTTAGAGATAAGTTCCCTTAATGGATACTTTACTTTAATTCTCTCTGAAAATAGCACCATATTTTTTTTCAAAAGCATGGTTGGATGAAAACATAACCACCATAACATGTAATTTACAAGTACTAAACAACTTTACATACAAAAGTTCTTTAGTTTAACATTTACCTAAAAAATCTTGATGATATTCAGCCCATATTAGATATCCGTCACTCCCCCGTTTTATGGTCCTAACTTGGCAGTGAACTCCAAACGATAGGCATACCTGAAACATAACATTATAGGAGTGTAAGCAATAAAAGCTTAGTGAATGACCATATACCACACATATAACCAATTTGAATAATCATTTTTATTTTATAATGTTATGACCCAACAGGGTTTGTGTAACTCTCGCAAGCCTGGACCCACCAGTCCAATTAACTCCCAGTTAATGGGGATACCACATCCTATAATTAGGCCCGAGTACAACAAACCTTTAAGTTGGATCAACGGGGTCACTGCACCCCGTAGGACCCATCACACTACTTAACATTAGATAGAGGTCCCACCTCAGTCCATAACATTAGATAACATCATTTAACATTTTAATCCATAGTTCTTAACATTAGCTAGAGGTCCCACCTCAGTCCATAACATTAAATAACATCATTTAACATTTTTAATCATACACATATGTTTCATAACACCACATCACTCCATAAGCATAACCACACATGTATTTAACTACACAATTCCATATGAAAATATAAGCATCTATATTTCATAGGATAGATCACTCATCTTGAATTTGGTACTAAGATTAATACCAAAATATTTCCTTGGTATGGTAGTGTTAGCTGCTTCCCCACCTAACAATTCAACATTATCAGTATTTGAATACACCAAATCACATTAAACACAGTAACACAACACATTAGTTGGTGAATCTGACATAACTGAAAAGTCATTAAATATGATACTTCACATTTCTATAAAACCTTATTCATTAGGGTTCTGACACAATTTATGGAATTAAATTACGAATTCTCTAGACAATGTTATGCCCATTTTATTACAACTTTTTTCGAATCATTTCTGAAGAAAAACAACAACAAAACTTCAACTTCAACACAATACCCAAGCCAAACCAGAAGGTATTTTATTATCCCCTTCAAGTATATCATACTCATATATGTTCTCTAACATTTCCAATTGGAATTTCTTGATTTTAACAAGTATTCAATGATTTATGCCACTTTTAACACATCTAGGTCTGAGTAGACCATCAAAGCATAACTTAACATTTTTCAAGCATATATAACACCCCACTCAGTTATAAATTATGGAAACATATACTAAACATATTGGATAATATAAAATTGAAGTTTCATAATTTTTAGTGTTCATTTACTAAGTCAAGAAAAACATTGAACACCTGGTGTGCGCACTTACACTTTTGGGGCAGATTTTATACCTGAACTTCAAACAATCACCCATGATTCATTTCTTGGTATTTTAACATAATTATAGAATATGATATACACATATGAATATATTTTAATCTCCAATTGGAATTTCTCAATTCCAGTTAGTACACAAAGGGATATATAAGTCTGAATATACAAGGTTTCTAAACAAAGCGATTTTGAGGGTTTACACGTTTAACTTTCCTTGAACTTGCATCTATCCATACATAACCACCAAGACTTGAAATTTCAACAAAAAATTGATGATTTATAACATTTTAATCAGTAATACCAAAAATATAACAAGATTTAGCAATAGAATTACCTTAAGAACTTTTTCTAAATTTCCTACGATATTTTTTTCAACTTCCCCTCGCTTTTCCCTTCCTAAGCTTCCCGGGTCTCTCTCCTCAGGCCAAACTTCTCTTGGATGATTTTGGATGAAGGAGGAGGTCATATTAAAGGTTTAAAGTCGGCATAAGGTCACCTCCTCTTGATCCAATTGAAATATGACATGTGGCACCATATGAGACAAAATATCATTTAAAGCTAAATGACCACTTTACCTCCTATTCGTAAAAAAATAATATCTTCTCACTCGAATTTCCGTTTGATACAACGTTTGTTTTGTTATAAACTTAACTCATATATCTACAACTTTGATATTTTGTGTTTTCCCCAAATCATAACACTAGTACGCCTAATTTAAGCTCGAACAGAAGAGCAACAATTTATCAAAAATCTCAAAATTTTCACATATGGCGACCTCACTTCGCCAATTTCGCACCAATCCCCTAGTTTACTTTTATAAACATAATGATGAATTATAAACATATTTTCATGATGAAATTAAACACATAACTAATCATATGATCTAAACATGTTATCCCCGATCATAAGGTCAATTAGCATCTAATGTAAACAACACATATATCACATGAGTATGCATCCCCTAAATATGATAATTAACATATTTTACACCCATCACCAAACTTATAACTCATAATTTATACTTAATCATGAAATTGACATTCCTAATTATGTTTTAGGGCCTTACAATTCTACCCCTCTTATGAAAATTTCGTCCTCGAAATTTAACCCATAAGAAACTTCCAAACAGAGGAGGCTATTACTTCTTCATGTTATCCTCTTCTTCCCAGGTGAAATACTCCATATTTTGATTTCTCCACGTTATCTTAACTATTGGAATGGCTTTATTACATAACGCATGTTCTTTTTTTTTGCTAAAATAGCAATTGGTTCCTCCACGTAGGTCAAGTTATCTTTAGGCTCTATCGGTTGTGAAATAAACACATATGAAGGATCGAATACATACTTACGTAACATTGATACATAAAAAAAACATCGTGTATCCGAGACCATTCTTGTACCAAAGCCGATTTGTAAGCTACGACTCCAACTCGTTTCATTATTTCATAAGGCCAATGTACCTAGGACTTAATTTGCCTTTTTTTCTCAAATCTCATAACCCCTTTCTAAGGATAAACACGTAGGAATACTCGATCACCTTTATCAAATTTCAATTCCTTCCTTCTGTTGTCTGCATAACCTTTTTGTCTACTTTGAGCCACCTTTAAGTGATTATGACTAAGATTTATCTTCTCAGTAGTTAGTTGCACAATTTTTATTTTTTTTGCCCAAGTAGTTTTCGTTCTCCTACTTCGGTCCAACACACTGGGGTCTTGCACTTTCTCCCATACCAGGCTTTATAAAGAGACATCTCAATACTCGAATGATAACTATTATTATAAGAAACTCTATTAGTGACAAGTGTTCATCCCAACTTCCCTTAAACTCTAATACTTAAATTCATAACATGTCTTCGAGTGTCTGGATCATTCTCTCTGATTGCTCATCAGTCTGAGGATCAAAAGCTATACTAAATTTTAATTTAGTCCCCAAAAGTTGTTGTAAACTAGGCTAAAAGTGGGAATTAAACCTAGGATTTCGATCAGAGATAATAGAAACAAGTGCACGATGCAATCTAATTATCTCATCCACATATATGTTGGCATATCTATCCATAGAATAAGTAACTTTAATAGGAAGAAAATGTGCAGACTTAGTTAATCTAGCAACGATAAACCAAATAGAATCAAACCCTCAGGATGATTTTGGTAAACCTATAACAAAATTGATAGTAACATGCTCCTATTTACACTCAGGAATGGATAAGGATTGTAGTAAATCACTAGGCTTCTGATGCTCTAGCAAACTGGACATCTAGCAACAAAATCTACAATGTTGTGTTTCATTACCGTCCACCAATAACATTGTTTCAAATTTCTATAAAGTTACGTGTTTCCTGAATGCATATCATATAAAGAACAATGGGCCTTCTTTAAAATCGTTGTCCTTAAATTAGGCACATTAGGTACACACAACGGTTATCATACATAATAATGCCATTATTACGAATAGACCTTGCTGATGGTTGTCATAATCTTCTTGTCAACTCGGTTGTGAGACTGGCCGAGATTAGTCATTCTGAGTAAGAGGGTGCACTTTGTTCATATCAATCACCCCTTAGACCTTAGTCTTCTATATGAATAGACAATAGAGGGGTATGTGCGTTAGGCCGAGGCTGAGTCTCTTTGGGTGCCAATGTTTTCTTGACACATGTCACTTATTGAAGTGACAAACGTATTCCCCTAGGTGAGATAATTTTGACTTGTTTTTTTGGATTTCCTAGGGAAATAATGGGGGCATTGGGAATCGCACCCCATTATTAAGTAGGTTTAAAAACACCCTCTCTTTCCTCATTCCCTTTTTCTTTCTCCCGCCCAAGCTTTTCTGCCATTGAAAATCTCTTTAAACCTTCCATTGTTCATTGTGTTTCAGAGTCTCCTGCTTCTTGTATTTTCCTTCTCCAATCATACTCTCAGGTATTGCTTCTCAACCTATTATTTTCCATTTCTGGTTGCAATTTTTATAGCTAAAATTACAATTTCGACAAGTTCTTTATTTTTCGGTGAGGGTTTCCACCGTTGCTAAGTGGTTATTAGGTTTAGGACTGTTATAGGCTGCTCCGAGGTTATTTTAGCCACAAACAAGCCTTTTTAGGTTTACCGGTGGCCTTCTGATCACCTTCTTCGGTGACCTACCCTTGAGTGTTCTTGGTGTTCTTCGATCTAGTGTTTCAACTTCCCTTTTTTTATCTTTAGTTTGGGTTCTTTTAAGTTGTATACCTGTTTGTGGTTTGGGTCCTTCCTTCAAGTGTAGTGTCATATCACTTATGCTCAGACCCTTGTACCAACTTATAAAAGAGTTCCCCTCTCTTCATGAGAAGACCTTTGAGAAAATTAGGCAAATATAGCTAGCCCAAGAGGAAGCTCATAGGGCTGAGGCCTTTCCCCTCAGACCCATCTTTCCTCCACCCCTGAAGGTTATACACCCTGAGCTAGCCGATCCTACTGAGCCTGTAGAGGTTCCTGAGGGTCATGCCCCAATGTCGGAGCCTAAGTCTGAGTCATCTTCCTCAGACCCCATGTCAACCTCTGAAGTAGGAGAATCTGTAGACTCTTTTTAAGAGGCTATGTACTATTCTCCTAGACATGGTGAGGCTCCTGAGGAAGCCGAGGTTTCAAGCCATTTCTCGTCTCACCAAGGTGCTAAAACTTCGCATAGGTCTTCTGATGTTGAAATCTTAGGGCCAAGTGTGGCAGTTCCTCCTCCTATTAATGCCATTCCTTTGTCGGCTGCCACTGGGGTCGAATTTGCTCAGCAGTTTCCTGGTGGTGCTCTAATACCTTCCCGAGCTGATATTTCTGGGGATGGTGATGATGGTGAGGAGAGTGATATCGATACATCTAAGGTAGCCGATTATGAGAGCACCATCAGTGAGTACGACCTTCTTACTTTTAGGCACCTCTATTCTATAAATTCTTCCATCATCCTTAGGAAACCTCCAAGGGATGAGAGGGACTTTGATGGACGAGATGGAGAGATCTGTGTCTATGAGCAGATGTTCAAGTTGAGCTTTCATCTTCCTATCCATCCATCCATCAGAGCTATACTCTCCCATATAAATCTTTACCCTTCTCAACTATCCCCTAATGCCTAAAGAGTTATGATTGGGTCCATCGTCCTTTGGAGGGCTATCCACCACTCAGACCTTCCAGTTAGAGTTTTCACTAGTTGTTATGTTCCCTCCTCTACCAAAAACCACCCTAGCTATTACCACTTCATATCCAGGAAATCAAAGAATAAAATGCTCTTGGTTACCCATACTTCGAATCATAACTGGAAACCTCAGTATTTCTTTATTTTCGGGGCATGGGAATTTGGTTCAAATGAGGCCTCTGGAACGACGGTTCTAAGGACCCCTCTAAGATGGGGGAAGGTATCCCTTGCTGCCAAAGATGACCCTGGACTTATCCAGGACAATTATAAAAATGTTTAAGACCTTCACAGTTAGGGCAAAAAGGGTCGTCTTATTAAATATGAACATCTGATGATCCCTTACTACCTATCTCAGATAGGTTTAGGGGGTGGTCCCGTGGAAGAGCTTCGTACGTCTTAATTTTTCTTACATAAGTTATACCTCTTATGTTTTATATCTCTGACTAACTAACTCAGAGACTTGTCTTTTGCAGAGCGCCCAGCAAGCATATCAGACGACCTTTGGGAAATGTTTGCTCCTGGTCTTGTGAAGCTAAAGGAGAAAAGTGGTGGCAAAAATGTACCCCCTCCTACCACCAAGAAGAACGTCGGCACCTCCAAGGCCGATGCTAATAAAAATAGAAAGACCACAGCTGACCTGGAGCATACGAAGCCGAACAAGATTCAGGCCAGGGATTGTGCCATTCCCATATCTACAAACGATGCCCTGAATGCTCGTCTTACTCAGCTTAAAATCAGTGATAGCCTGATCGGCCATAGTCCGAAGGCTACTGATGCTATCGGTATATTAATAACAAAAGAGGACAAGCGTTTCTTATGCGTATTGGACGTCCCATTATTGGACAAGTTTGCTCTCCCTAAGTCAATTCAGGTACCAATTTTTGCCCATTTGATCATTTTCTCTTCACAAGTGTAACCTCGGATTTTTAAAAATTATAGCTCATATATTCTTACATCTGATCTTCTTCTGCAGGGTGTCTTGTCTTTCCATCATTTTTTTTATTGGACTCTGAAGAAGATTCCCCTTATAGAGAAGGGTAGGATGCTGAAAAGGTTCATGCCTCTTTGAATGCAGAGGTTAAAAGGATAAAGGGAGTTGTCCAGTAGAGGTACAATGACATATCTAATCTCAAGAAGGACCATGACGTAGCTTTGAAGGCCAAGGATGATGCCCTTCAGTCTAAGGTTGATGCTGCAGTCAAAGTTGCTTTGGAAGACGCT
Source organism: Sambucus nigra (assembly GCA_949130495.1). Classification (NCBI taxonomy): domain Eukaryota; kingdom Viridiplantae; phylum Streptophyta; class Magnoliopsida; order Dipsacales; family Adoxaceae; genus Sambucus; species Sambucus nigra. Next base: position 525,805,910 of record OX422208.1, on the reverse strand, counting down.
GCTGAGAAGACCATCGAAGATTACAAGGTCTCTGATGAATTTGTCAGCTTTCATTTTGAATATCTTGAAAGAGGTATCAAAGCGACTGGCAAATGGTCGACCACGAAGGAGAGAGAGTCTGGTGTCTTGACTGCATCAGACTTTATAGTGTCAGCTTTGGAGACCTTCGGTTCGCTCAGGCCTTGCGGGAAGTTGAGGAGGCTGATGATGCTTCAGCCGAGACTCCTCCTCTCAAAGTCACTAAAACTGAAGATGCTACTCATCATGATGATGGAGCTGAAGTGACAAACGTCGTCCATGACCAGACGACTGCAGCTATAGAGACAGGCCCTTTTTTTGTGAAGCTTTTTCAAAGTAATTTTGATTTCCCTTTTGTCTGTACCTCTTATTTTTGTGAACTATGATGGCCTCTTGATACTCCTGATTTGTAACTATGAATCTTTTTAATGATAATCATTAGTCAAATCTTTTTAATGATTGTATTACTTCATACGATGTTTTGCTTGAAATGTCTTACCTCTTAAATTTTCACCAAACTAATGATGTTTAAGGTTTGAGGTCACCATATTATGATTTTTACCCTCATAAATTTTGACCAAATAATGATGTTTAAGGTTTGAGGTCATCATATTATGATGTTTTCCTCTTGAATTTTCACCAAACTAATGATGTTTAAGGTCTGAGGTCACCATATGATGATGTTTTTCCTCATTTTTTACCAAACTAATAATGTTTAAGGTCTGAGGTCACCATATTATGATGTTTCACCTCATAAATTTTTACCAAAATAATGATGTTTAAGGTCCGACGTCACCATATTATGATGTTTACCCTCATAAATTTTCACCAAATAATGATGTTTAAGGTCTGAGGTCACCATATGATGATGTTTTACCTCATATTTTACCAAACTAATGATGTTTCCATATTATGATGTTTCACCTCACAAATTTTCACAAAATAATGATGTTTAAGGTCTGAGGTCACCATATTATGATGTTTCACCTCATAAATTTTCACGAAATAATGATGTTTAAGGTTTGAGGTCACCATATTATGATGTTTTCCTCTTGAATTTCATCAAACTAATGATGTTTAAGGTCTAAGGTCACCATATTATGATATTTCACCTCATAAATTTTCACCAAATAATGATGTTTAAGGTTCGAGGTCACCATATTATGATGTTTACCCTCATAAATTTTCACCAAATAATGATGTTTAAGGTCTGAGGTCACCATATGATGATTTTTTACCTCATATTTCACCAAACTAATGATGTTTAAGGTCAGAGGTCACCATATTATGATGTTTCACCTCATAAATTTTTACCAAATAATGATGTTTAAGGTCTGAGGTCACCATATTATGATGTTTTCCTCATAAATTTTCACCAAATAATGATGTTTAAGGTCTGAGGTCACCATATTATGATGTTTTCCTCTTGAATTTTCACCAAACTAAAGATGTTTAAGGTCTGAGATCACCATATTATGATGTTTCACCTCATAAATTTTCACCAAATAATGATGTTTAAGGTCTGAGGTCACCATATGATGATGTTTTACCTCATATTTCACCAAACTAATGATGTTTAAGGTCTGAAGTCACCATATTATGATGTTTCACCTCATAAATTTTCACCAAACTAATGATGATTAAGGTCTGAGGTTACCATATTATGATGTTTACCCTCATAAATTTTCACCAAATAATGATGTTTAAGGTCTGAGGTCACCATATTATGATGCCTTCCTCTTCAATTTTCACCAAACGAATCATGTTTAAGATCTGAGGTCACCATATTATGATGTTTCACCTCATAAATTTTCACCAAATTATGTTGTTTAAGGTCTGAGGTCACCATATGATGATGTTTTACCTCATATTTCACCAAACTAATGATGTTTAAGGTCTGAGGTCACCATATTATGATGTTTATCCTAATAAATTTGCACCAAACTATGATGTTTAAGGATACGACAAAAGTACCAACATAACATTGCTATCTTTTTATTAACATTCTCTGTATAAACTGATACGCGTATTACAAAAAGATAACTGTGCAACACCCCGTATTTTTGTGCATTTAATATTTAATTTATTCGGCAATTTAAAATTACTTGTGTGTCATAATTTTAATTGAATTAAGTATGGAAAAATATATTTAAATATTAATCGGGGAGTGAATGGTTAATATTTAGGAAAATTTATTTACTAAGTGAATAGTAATAATTTATTTACGTCATTTCGGGTATTAATGACGGGGTATGTACTTATCTCAGTCGGGAGTCGGTATAGACTAATTTGGGTGTGAGATAAAGATTTTTATAAATTAATTCGGATGCCAATTCTGAGTGTACTATTGAGTCCGGATGGGTCGAGATAGTCGAAAAAGTGTACCCGGGGTAGTAAACGGGTCACGGGACCTTTTTAGGCATAACCGGGCCCACACGGGGGCATTTGGGTTACTTAGGTTTGGCCCATTAGGCAAAAAATGGGATTTAGCCTAATTAAACAATTATAAGAAAAAGGGGAACGACTTAATTGAGTTTAGAAAATACTTAGTGGGTTAGGAAACCCTAAGAAGCAGCTAAAGGCAAATTTGGGAAACAAAGGAAAGAGCCAAAACAAATGAGTTCATCTTCAACCTTGGGAATTCACCACTCCAAATCAGACCCTACGAATCATAAGGCAAGTGGTTAACTTGCTACATCATTTAAATTGTATTTCAATTCATATTCATGTGATGTGAGTAATCAAAGAAATTCGTTTTGGGATTTAAAGGGTATAAACATGGGTTTTTTTGTAAACCATTATTCTGATTTCTAAATTGTATAGAAATTCATGTATAATCTGAGATTAGCATATATATTGGGTATGATGTGTAACCTGGATGAATTGGAAACGAATTTGAGATAAGAATTTGCTATTTAAAATGGTTAAAGACTAAATCGAATTTTTTTTCTAATTTATGAAAACAGTAGAGAACATAGATTAAATGGTGTTTGTGGACTTTATGGGGGCCCCTTATGAAGATTTTGTTATGTATTGTTGATGGGAGGACTTGGGTTTTACTGTAGAAGAATTTAGGGTTTAGAACTATTCGTCCATGGCTGAAATAGAAGGGGGAAGAAGACGATGACCTGTTCGATCGATCGATCGAGGGTTAGGGATCGATCGATCGAAGGTAAAAAATTTCTGACAGTTCGGCCAGTTTATGTATGTAAGGGAAATTAAACTTAAATTTCTTCCATGCCTTATTTAATGAGAAAAATATAGGATTTTCAACTAATTAATTATGAGTAAAATTAATTAGGATTTGAAGGAAATTACGTGTGTCACACCATGATTAAAATTAATTGGAATTTGGAGGAAATTTCTGTATGATACACTACGGTTAAATTTTGGGAATAATATTTCAAAATCATTAAATACGGATTGAGTGGGCATGTCCGGGGTTATTGGTTGAGCGATACCAAGACGTTAATTTTATTTAGAGTGAAGGCTAAATAATTTGGAGTCGAGAATTTAGACTCAAATATTGTTTATTTCGGGCCACGAGAGTAAGTCCGAATATATTGGTTGGGGGCAACACCAAAAGTAATTTAATTAATTAATGTGTGAATTAATTAATAATTAGAGTTGGACCATAAACTCATAATAATTTAAAGAGGCTTGTGTTACGGACTTAGTACACGGGATAGCCGGGACAGTTTATTTTAATTATATATATATATATATATATATAAATACGGTGTGCGATAGTATATATATATGGTGTGTGCATCAATATGAGTGGCTAAATATTATTACATCGACTCTAGTGCTATAGGAGGGAGGTTGCGCGTAGTGGATGAATCCCCTAGCTTGAGGAGTAGGACGAATATATTCCCAGGTCATAGCGTCCATTATATGGGTGAGGGACATCTCACTTTCAGGGAAGGAATATGACCGCCTCCAATTTTTATGTATTATCCAAGTTAGTGAGCGATTTTGACTTGGGGTAACTAGGTTATGTGAAAATGCCTAGTGGGATAGCACTTTAGAGGATTTGCATCCGGTGAGTTATTACTCGGGAGGATGTTTAGTATTAATTATTATTTCAGCATGTTTGTGAATGTTGTGATATAGCTATACGTATATAATGAGATAAATAATTATATACGGGTAAATTAATACAGGCCGTGAATTGTATTAAATATATAATGGGTGTGAAAGTTGTATGAAATTTAAAAAGGGAAATGATTATTTAAGTTAATGTTGATAACAACTTAGAAATCATAATTATGGCACGGTCGGTTAGAGTAGGGTGGTGGCAAGGGGATTATATCAGTTATCTAGTCATGAGATAAATAACTAGGTAAATTAATTAAGGCGTTAGTAGTGCACATTAGAGGAGGGGTGAGGATGTCCTCAAGGGAGTGCGGCACTAACTAAAATATGGAGAGCATGCATACTTACTTATTACTGCAAGTTAATCGTTTGCTAAATGTTTTCCAAATGTTTTGGGTACTAACTCTTGCTATAAAAACTTTTAAAAACCTTTTAGGTGTCCAGCCACATAGACGCCAGGCTTGACTCATTCTAGGGATCTGTTGCTGTAGCATGTGTGGATGTTGCGGGAGTTTGATATGCGCCTCGTTCTATTCGTTCTTAGTGTAGAGACTTCCTAGCAGTTATTCGAGCATGTCGCTCACAGTTTTATTTCAGTACTTATGTCAGACCTGTTGAGATTTATTACTTGTCTTTACTTTTATTGGATTTGAAATCGATGGTTTATTCGATCAGATAATTATTTATGAATGGTTGAATTCAGTTAATTATGATTGTTTATATTATTCTGTTTTCGCATGAGTATTTAATTTTAGTTAATGAAAAAAAACTTGGCACCAGTGTAATTTTCTCACTTATGTGGTTAGTAATTAAAAAGAGCGACAGTGATGCTAAGAATGAACCAACTGAGAAACCTATTCTAATTTAATTTAGGACTTATCACCTAGGGTTAATTAGGGGGGGTGCCACAGATGGTATCAGAGTATCAGGTTCTAGTGTCCTTAGTATCTGTGCGACTTACTACGTTTCAGCGTAGCGTTCGGTTGATATAGAGCCCTATTATTAGGACTGTTGATTCATTTCTCGCTTTTGAGTTATCGTATTTCTGCTGTTAGATATTTTTGTATAAACTGTGTACTTATACGATTCAATCTATTTTCAGATGCCACCGAAGAGGCAGAGAGCGGAGAGGGCTGAGGCTAGGGATGAGTTAAGGGAGGCTCATCAGGAGCCACCGGTACCGCCACCCCCGCCCCCACCCCCACCCCCACCCGAGTTGATCTCCACTACTCAGGTGGATGTGGTAGTGGCCCAGGCAGTTGAAACAGTGATGCGGGCAATGGCAGCTCATTTTCCACAGCCCCAGGCACCACCTCCAGTGGCACCAGCAGATCAGGCTCCAGTGGGGCCACCGTCTTAGCAGCGAGTTAGGGAGACCTTTCAGAAGGGTCACCCACCCGAGTTTCGGGGTAGCACCGATGTAGTAGAGGCATGTGACTGGAAGAAGAATATTCAGCACCATCTGCGTATGCTGGAGTGTACTGATGTGCAGAAACATATGCTTTCTACCTTTCGTCTGTCGAGGGCAGCCTTATAGTGGTGGGAGTCAGTTATCACCGCTGAGGAGAGGGATTTGATGACGATATCCGAGTTTTGGGTGCAGTTTGACCGCAAATACTTCCCACCAGCGGTAGAGGCTGAGGTGAGGAAGAAGTTCAGTGAGTTAGTGCAGGGTGACCGATCAGTGATAGACTATAAGGAAGAGTTCACTCGTTTGGAAAACTTTGTGCCAAATGAGGTGAGCGATGAGGAGCGAAAGAAGTCGAGGTTCATGGATGGCTTGGCCTGGAGGATCAGGCACCATTTGATTGGGAATCTGGCGTTAGTAACTTATAGAGATATCGTTAATACCTCCCTCGTACATTGCCAGGATCATCGCTTCCATGCGAAAGGGAGCAAGAGAGTAGGGGAGCCGAGCCATCAGGGCAAGGCAGTTACTGGTGGTGACACGAGTGGCACTCAGCAACAGACTAGCAGTCAGCAGGGGAATCAGGCTAAGAAATTTAGGCCTGGTGGATTTCGACCGGGAGGAAAGGGGTTCAGGTAGGGGAAGCCGGACCCAAATTAGCCGCAGGGCCAACCACACCAGGGCCGTCAGGGCCAAAGGAACAATAGGGGAGGCTAGCAGGGCCAACCACGTCAGGGCCAACTGGGCCAATGACAGAGGGACGGTCAAAAATGCGGTTTTATCTGTGGCCATCCAGGACACTTAAAGAGGGAGTGCTCGCAGAGGGGCAGGGGTCATCAGCAGGGTGCCCAATAGGGGTAACAGGGGCAGATTTTGCCAGCAGCACCAGCTCCACCCACCCCACAGCAGCAGGGGAAAATGCATTACGGGCGTGTGTATAACGTCCAGGATGTTCCCAATCCTCCATCACAGCAGGCGCCGCCAGCAGTTGAGGGTATGTTTCTCATTCATGGTCATGAGGGTAATATACTTCTTGACACGGGAGCATCGCATTCATTCATTAAATCTAATTTTGCTAAACGAGTCGGGTTACTAGAGACCGCGGGTAGTCTTCGTATGTACATAGAGTCGCTAGTAGGCAGCGGGGCTTTAATTCACTCGATTTTTCGGGGAGTGGAAATTTTAATTGGGAGGCTTAATTTAGCAGCAGACCTCTTAGTGTTAGATATGAAGGGGTACGATGTCATCCTGGGTATGGATTGGTTGGCAGGCTATAGGGCAACTATGGATTATTATGAAAGGACAATCGTGTTCTCCATTTCGGGACAGGAGATGTTCCTAATAGCAATGCCGCTACCGGAGGGAGGGTCGCGCACACACTTGTATTACATCGAGGAGGAAACCTCACAGGAGGTGGTGGTTCTGTTAGACTCAATCCCAGTAGTGAGGGACTTTGAGGATGTGTTCCAGGAAATACCAGGGTTGCCACCCAGCAGGGAAATCAAATTTGTAATCGACTTAGATCCGGGGACGAGGCCGATTGCTCGAGCCCCATATCGTATGGCCCCTTCAGAGATACGTGAGTTGAGAGAGAAGATTCAGCAGCTCCTGGGTCAGGGTTTTATTCGGCGGAGTACATCGTCGTGGGGTGCACCGGTGTTATTTGTAAAGAAGCGGGATGGTTCACTTCAATTGTGCGTGGACTACTGGGAGTTGAACAAGGGGACAATACGGAATAAGTATCCGTTGCCTAGGATCGATGATCTTTTTAACCAATTGAGAGGGGCATATTACTTCTCCAAGATCGATTTGAGGTCAGGGTATCATCAGCTACGTATCCAAGAGGAGGATGTTTCTAAAACTTCTTTCCTATCGCGGTATAGATCTTATGAGTTCAGGGTGATGCCATTCAGGCTCACAAATGTGCCAGCAGTGTTCATGGACCTCATGAACAGGGTTTTCACAGAGTACCTAGACCATTTTATCATCGTGTTCATTTATGACATCCTGATATACTTGCGCACCGAGGAGGACCACGCAGAGCATCTGCGTAAGGTTCTATAGACACTGCGGGATCACCAGCTCTATGCCAAATTCGAGAAGTGTGGATTTTGGATGCTGGAGGTGCAGTTTATTGATTATGTGGTGTCAGACCGGGGTATTGTGATGGATCCAAGTAAGGTGGTGGCGGTGAGGGAGTGGGACAGCCCACGACACCGACCGAGGTGTGCAGTTTTTTGGGATTGGCAGACTATTACAGGCGATTTATTAAAGGATTCTCAAAGATTGCGGGCCCTCTGACGAATATGACTCGGAAAGGGGTTCCTTTAACTTAGAGTGATCATTATCAATTAGCTTTCGACGAGCTAAAGGATAAGTTAAAATCTGCACCTGTACTTGCTTTACCGAAGTGAGGACTAGAGTATCGAGTTTACACTAACGCATCCCTATAGGGACTTGGGGGTGTGCTTCAGTAGGAGGAAAATGCTATAGCTTATGCGTCCAGAAAGCTAAAGCCCCAAGAGAGGAATTACCCCACTCATGACCTAGAGCTAGCAGCGGTCGTTTTTGCTTTGAGGATGTGGAGATATTATCTTCTAGGAGAGCAGTTCACTTTATTTACGGATCACAAGTCACTTCAGTATCTCTTCACACAGAAGGATCTGAACATGAGATAGAGGCGGTGGCTAGAATTCATAAAAGACTACTAGTTTGATATTCAGTATCATCCTGGTAAGGATAATGTGGTAGTAGACGCATTGAGCCGGAGACCGACTGGGGAAATATCAAAAATCTGGAAAGCGAAGTGGAGAGAGCTTCGATATGAGGATGATGTAGCCAGTGCCTGCATGTCAGCATTATCTATCATACCTGAGATCATTATGCGGGTTGTGAGGGCTCAAGCAGAGGATCGGATCTGTCCGGATAGGTTGAGCCAGTTGTTAGCTGAGGGAGCAGAGGGTTACTCGATCATCTCGGAAGGAGGCCTACGCCTTAATGGGAGGTTAATTGTGCCAGAGGATGAGGAGTTGAGGCACGCTGTTATGACAGAGTCCCACGGTTTGAGATTTTCGATACATCCCGACGGGGGTAAAATGTACTAGGATATGAGGAGGAAGTATTAGTGGGCAGGAAAGAAACGGGATATATCAGAGTTTATTTCAAAATGTGCCACGTGTTAGCTTGTGAAAGTTGACCATCAGAGACCATCAGGGATGCTACAGCCGCTAGAGATTCCCATGTAGAAGTGGGAGAGCATCTCAATGGACTTCATTACAGGGTTACCGGCATCACATAGGGGTCACGATTCCATATGGGTCATTGTGGATCAGTTTACAAAGGTGGCCCACTTCCTGTTGGTCCGCACGAATTTTGAGACGATGCGTTATGCTCAGCTATTCATAGTGGAGATTGTTAAGTTGCACGGGGTGCCGATAAATATTGTGTCTGAAAGAGACAAAATTTTGGTGGCCCACTTTTGGTAGAGCTTTCAGGAGTCCATGGGCACGGAGTTACGTCTGAGTAAAACCTATCACCCACAGATCGACGGGCAGACTGAGAGAGTCAATCAGATGCTGGAAGACATGCTCAGGATGTGCATTTTAGACTTTGGGGGAGGATGGGAGAGATATCTTCCTTTGGTAGAGTTCGCATATAACAACTCTTATCAATTCACGGTTGGCATGGCACCGTTTGAGGCACTGTACGGGAGACCTTGTCGTTCACCCGCTTGTTGGTTAGAGGTGGGGGACAATAAGCTATTGGGGTCGGAGATTGTCTAGGAGATATCTGCCAGGATAGAGCTGATCCAAGGGCAGATTCGGATAGCTCAGGATAGGCAGAAGAGTTATGTTGATGCTTTATGGAGACATGTGGAGTTAGAGGTTGGGGACCAGGTATTAGTCCGGGTGTCCCCTATGAAAGGGGTAATGAGGTTCGGCAAGAAGGGTAAGTTAGCACCGAGGTACGTGGGACCTTTCCCTATTATTGAGAGGGTTGGGCAGGTAGCGTATAGACTGGGATTTCCGAGGCATCTTCAGCGAATACACGACGTGTTCCATATGGCATCACTGAAGAAATATCGAAGGAGCAAGAGGGCCTTCTGGCACATTCCACTCGAGGAAATTGATTTGCAGCCAGACATCTCATATGAGGAGAGACCGGTGGCTATTCTGGATCATAGTGAGTTTTAGTTACGATCCAAGGTTGTTCCACTAGTTAAAGTAAAGTGGGGTCATCACAATGTTGACGAGTCTACCTGGGAGCAGGAGGAGGATATGAGGGAACAATATCCAGAGCTATTCACCACTTGTACAAACTAATTTCTTTGATGAAATTCCTTTGTAAGGAGGGAAGTATGTAACACCCCGTATTTTGTGCATTTAATATTTAATTAATTCGGGAATTTAAAATTACTTGTGTGTCGTAATTTTAATTGAATTAAGTATGGAAAAATATATTTAAATATTAATCGGGGAGTGAATGGTTAATATTTAGGGAAATTTATTTACTAAATGAATAGTAATAATTTATTTACGTCATTTCGGGTATTAATGACGCGGTATGTACTTATCTCAGCCAAGAGTCGGTATAGACTAATTTGGGTGTGAGATAAGGATTTTTATAAATTAATTCGGATGCCAATTCTGAGTGTATGGTTGAGTCCGAATGGGCCGAGATAGTCAGAAAAGTGTATCCGGGGGTAGTAAATGGGTCACGGGATGTTTTTAGGCATAGCCGGGCCCATACGGGGGCATTTAGGTCACTTAGGTTTGGCCCATTAGATAAAAAATGGGATTTAGCATAATTAAACAATTATAAGAAAAAGGGGAGCGACTAAATTGAGTTTAGAAAATACTTAGTGGGTTAGGAAACCCTAAGAAGCGGCTAAAGGCAAATTTGGGGGACAAAGGAAAGAGCTAAAACAAAGGAGTTCATCTTCAACCTTGGGAATTCACAACTCCAAATCAGACCCTACGATTGATAAGGCAAGTGGTTAACTTGTTGTAGAATTTAAATTGTATTTCGATTCATATTCATGCGATGTGACTAATCAAAGAAATTCGTTTTGGGATTTAAAGGGTATAAACATGGGTTTTTTGTAAACCATTATTCTGATTTCTAAATTATGTAGAAGTTCATGTATAATCTGAGATTAGCATATATATTGGGTATGATGTGTAACCTAGATGAATTAGAAACGAATTTGAGATAAGAATTTGCTGTTTAAATGGGCTAAAAACTAAATCGGATTTTCCCCCCAATTTATGAAAACAGTAGAGAACGTAGATTAAATGGTGTTTGTGGACTTTCTTGGGGTCCCTTATGAGGATTTTGTTATGTATTGTTGATGGAAGGACTTGGGTTTTGCTGTAGAAGAAGTTAGGATTTGGAACTTTTCGTCCATGGCTGAAATAGAAGGGGGAAAAAGACGATGACCTGTTCGATCGATCGATCGAGGGTTGGGTATTGATCGATCGAAGGTCAAAAATTTCTGGCAGTTCGACCAGTTTATGTATGTAAGGGAAATTAAACTTAAATTTCTTCCATGCCTTATTTAATGAGAAAAATATAGGATTTTCAAGCTAATTAATTATGAGTAAAATTAATTAGGATTTGAAGGAAATTACTGTGTCACACCATGATTAAAATTAATTGGAATTTGGAGAAAATTTATGTATGATACACTACGGTTAAATTTTGGGAATAATATTTCAAAATCATTAAATACGGATTGAGTGGGCATGTCCGGGGTTATTGGTTGAGCGATACCACGACGTTAATTTTATTTAGAGTAAAGGCTAAATAGTTTGGAGTCGGGAATTTAGACTCGGGTATTGTTTATTTCGGGCCACGAGAGTAAGTCCGAGTATATTGGTTGGGGGCGACACCAAAAGTAATTTAATTAATTAATGTGTGAATTAATTAATAATTAGAGTTGGACCATGAACTCATAATAATTTAAAGAGGCTTGTGTTACGGACTTAGTACACGGGATAGCCGGGATAGTTTATTTTAATTATATGTATATATATACGGTGTGCGATAGTATATATATATGGTGTGTGCATCAATATCAATGGCTAGATAATATTATTATGTCGAATCTAGTGCTATAGGAGGGAGGTTACACATAGGGGATGAATCCCCTAGCTTGAGGAGTAGGACGAGTATATTCCCAAGTCATAGCGTCCATTATATGGGTGAGGGACATCTCACTTTCAGGGAAGGAATATGATCGCGTCCAATTTTTATGTATTATCCAAGTTAGTGAGCGATTCTAACTTGGGGTAACTAGGTTATGTGAATATGCCTAGTGGGATAGCACTTTAGAGGATTTGCATCCGGTGAGTTATTACTCGGGAGGATGTTTAGTATTAATTATTATTTCAGCATGTTTGTGAATATTGTGATATAACTATACGTATAAAATGGGATAAATAATTATATACGGGTAAATTAATACAGGCCGTGAATTGTATTAAATATATAATGGGTGTGAAAGTTGTATGAAATTTAAAAAGGGAAATGATTATTTAAGTTAATGTTGATAATAACTTAGAAATCATAATTATGGCACGGTCGGTTAGAGTAGGGTGGTGGCAAGGGGATTATATCAGTTATCTAGTCATGAGATAAATAACTAGGTAAATTAATTAAGGCGTTAGTAGTGCACACTAGAGGAGGGGTGTGGATGTCCTCAAGGGAGTGAGACACTAACTAAAATATGGAGAGCATGCATACTTACTTATTACTGCAAGTTAATCACTTGCTAAATGTTTTCCAAATATTTTGGGTACTAACCCTTGGTATAAAAACTTTTAAAAACGAAAAGGTGTCCAACCACAGGGACGCCAGGCTTGACTCATTCCAGGGATCCGTTGCTGCAACATGTGTGGATGTGGTGGGAGTTTGATAGGCGCCTCGTTCTTTTCATTCTTAGTATAGATACTTCCTATCAGTTATTCGAGCATGTCGCTCACAGTTTTATTTTAGTACTTATGTCAAACCTGTTGAGATTTATTACTTGTCTTTACTTTTGTTGGATTTGAAATCGATGGTTTATTCGGTTAGATAATTATTCGTGAATGGTTGAATTCAGTTAATTGTGATTGTTTATATTATTCTGTTTCCGCATGAGTATTTAATTTTAGTTAATGAAAAAAAAACTTGGCACCAGTCTAATTTTCTCACTTAGGTCGTTAGTAATTAAAAAGAGCGACAATGATGCTAAGAATGAACCAACTTGGTAGGTCTTCTGCTCAGTGATTGTGATGGCCTAGCCTCCACCCATTTGGAAAAATAATCAATTGCCACTATTAAGAACCGATAGTTGTTTACAGCTCTTAGCAAGGGTCCTACCAAGTCAATGCCCCATATTGCAAATGGCCAAGGGGAGCTGATAGAAGTAAGAGGATGGTGTGGCTGATGAGGGATGGTGGAGAATCTCTGACACTTATCACACCTCTTTACATAAGCAGCTGCATCTTTAGACAAGGTCGGCCACCAATACCCCTGAGTGATTATCCTCTTAGCCAATGGCCTTCCTCCTATGTGAATTGAGCAAGATCCCTCATAAACATCGTGCATAAGATATCTCCTATAATTGAGAATTTCGCAACTTTGAACCTCAGCTTTCTCCATTCTAACTTCGACTATGCCAGATCTCCCTCTCTGATGTATTTGATAAGAGGGTCCATACATGATGTTCCCATATTCAGATTTAGGCAAGGTTTAACAACCTCTTCCTCTTCGATGGTCGGCTTGAGCAGAATCTCCACTGGTGTTGTTCTTTTTATGTCTATCCTTATTACTGAGGCCAACCTCGCGAGTGCATCAGCTCGACTGTTGTCTAGTCGAGGTATCCTCTTTATCTTTACTTCCTTGAAGCTTTATAGCATCGTTCTCAACCTCTTCAGGTATCTGGCCATCCTTTCATCTTGGGAGTCATACACCCCCAGGATTTGTTTCATGACTAACATGGAGTCACTGTGGACTAGGAGCTGGACGGCATTGAGGGATTTTACCAAAGAGAGGCCTGATATTAATGCCTCATACTCTGACTCATTGTTGGAAGCTTTGAAGTTAAACCTCAACGCTTATTTAATATCGGTACCATCTGGTGCTGGCACTATCATCCCTGCTACAATTTTGCTTTCACAAGATGACCCATCAATGAAGAGGTTCCAAATGGTTGCATTTGAAGAGAAGTTTCCCTTTGATAGGTTCCATTACTTGAAGAGGTATCTCTCTTCCTCATTCTTAACTATTTTTTGTTTTGCTTTGCTTGACTCAACCTTGTTCGATTCTTGGCCGATGTTTCTCTCTTCAAGGTCACATGCAACCTCTTGATTAATCTCAACCTCGACCTCATCCCAGGTACTCGACCACAAAATTTATGAGTGCTTATCCCTTGATGGCAACCCCGGGTTGATAGACATTGTCATATTCCCCCAAGTTAATGGCCCAGGTTATTAGCCTACCTGACTTCTCACGCTTATGGAGGAGCTGTCTGAGTTGGGAGTCAGTAAGGACGGCCATGGAGTGGGCTTGAAAGTATGGCTTCATTTTCCTAGAAGCATATATCAAAGCATATACTAACTTTTCTATCTGAGGGTACTTCTGCTTAGACCCTTGGATAACTTTACTATTGAAGTACACTGGTCTCTGCACTCCATCCTCTTTTCTATAATCTCAGCACTGATGGATGATTCTGAGACATCTAAGTACACATATAACTTTTCTCCCTGAATTGGTCGAGATAGGAGTAGAGGGGATTCGAGGTAGGACTTGAGCTCTTTGAAAGCTTTGTCACATTCCTCATTCCATTCTAAGGCCTTTCTAAGAACTTTGAAAAAGGGAAGACATTTATCTGTGTCTCTTGAGACAAACATGTTAAGTGCTGCGACTCGTCCCGTTAGCCTCTGAACGTCTTTGATGGTTTTGGGTGTCTTCATTTCCAACAAAGACTTGATCTTCTCAAGGTTAGCCTCTATTCCCCTTTGGTAGACGATGAATCCCAAAAACTTTCCTGCTCCTACCCCGAAGACACATATGGTCGGGTTGAGCTTCATTCTATATTTATCCATGGTGTCAAAAGTTCTTCCAAGGTCGGCCACATGAGTTTCGGCCTTCAGACTCTTTGTTAGCATGTCATCCACATAAACTTCCATGGATTTGCCTATCTGATCTTCGAACATCTTATTTATAAGACGTTGGTAAGTAGCCCCTGCATTCTTCAAGCCAAAGGGCATGACCTTGTAGCAATATGTCCCCTTGTCTGTAATGAAGGTTGTTTTCTCTGAGTCTGTCAAGTCCATGAAGATCTGATTGTACCTTGAATATGCATCCAGAAGCTCATGAGCTCATGTCCTGCCGTAGGATCCACCATCTGATCTATACGTGGTAGGGGAAAACTGTCTTTTGGGTAAGAATTGTTTAAATCAGTGAAATCTACACACATCCTCCATTTCCCATTAGCTTTGGGAACAAATACAACGTTAGACAACCACTCTGGGTATATGACCTCTCTGATGAACTTGGCCTCTTCAAGCTTTCAAACCTCGTCTCTGATGACTTCATACTTTTCCCTTGAGTATACTCTTCTTCTTTGCTTGATGGGCTTAGCATCTTCTAGAACATTAAGTTTATGGCACATAATCTCTGGATCAATACCTGGCATGTCTACATGTCTCCATGCAAAAATACTCTGTCTCTTACTTAACAGCTTTACTAGTTCCTCCTTGATCTCAAGTCTTAGGTCTTTGTCGACGTAGACACCCCAATTTAATACCCCCTAACTTCTCTTAAGGTCCCTAGCACCTCCCTTCACCATTGTAAACCCCAGTCATACCCGGGGTACTGACCAAAAGGCTATCAGGCACTCCTAGGCTCCGTTTGATCAAAAGTTAAACTCTTTAGCTCAAATGAGACTGAATAAATCTTCAAATAGCACTGAATCCCCTTTCCAACGGTCCATCCCGTGCATAATTCTGACTTACGATGCGGATGAACGACCCATTTTCCCCAGAAACTTGATCAGGAGGTCACCGGACGCTCCCAAGATCCGTTTGACCAAAGTCAACTCTTTAGCTCGACCAAGACTGAATGAATCTTCGAAGGGCACTGAATCCCCTTTCCGACGGTCCATCCCGTGTAAAATTCTGACTTATGGTACGAACGAACGATCCGTTTTACTCTGAAAGGTCACTGAATGCTTCCAGACCCCGATTGACCAAAGTCAACTCCCCAAACCAGGTCAAACTCTTTGTAATGTTGAAGTACATATCCTAACCTTTCTAACGGTCTGCCCCGTGCACGATTCTTACTTACCATGCGGATGAACGATCCGTTTGGGTCAGAAGTTTCCTCGTCCAAAAGATCGACGAATGCTTTCGAGCCACATTTGACCTAAAGTCAACTCCCGGACCCGGGAGCGGTCCAAGGACTTTCGAAGGTCTCTGAAATACCTTTCTAATGGCTCACCCCGTGTGCAATTCGGATCAACGGTTCGTGCTCTATGACTGATTTTTCGAAGGAACCTGAAAGACACTGCCAAACGACAGGTTCTAAGCCCTGCCTATCGGCAGTGTGCCTAAACACACCTACCGATTAGCAGGACCAGGGCTATGCCGATCGAAAATGCCCTGGGCCTATAAAAAAGAGGGCCTAACCTCATTCAAGGGAGAAAAATCAGAGATCCATTACTCTCAGCAAACTCAGAAAACCCCTCTCGAAGTCAGCGTGATTTTCACATCCAAATCCCTGTCCAACCTTAACCTTTCATCACCTTTTTCATCAAGCTTGGTGAATTAAGTACCCTCCACCATCATCCAAGTGCTAGGGCTACTATCCAACATCCAAGATAAGGCTCAAGATCTCCAAGAAGGTCCAACTCTTTCAACTCTCTCTTTAAATTCCCCTAAATTCGCATTAACTTGCTTTATTACTTAGCACTTTTATTCTCTCATCTCACATATCTTAATATACTTTTTATCTAGTATTATTGCACATCTTTTATTTTCATATAAATAAAACCCAAAAAATAAGAAAAAGAGGATTTTCTCATAAATTCCAAACGGGAATTCTCACACTTTTCTCACAACTAAAACACTTTCTTACACACACACACACACACGCAAATAAGAGAAGTTCACGGTTGGATTCATGGGATAAATCCCACCCCTCATTTTTCATACGAACTACGTGGACTTTGATGCCTCTATAGGCTACGTAGGCATCTCAGGTAGTCCTTTTCCTACTTTTTCCACGTTCTTTAAACTTAACTCTCTTAAATTCTGTATATTTACTTGTATATATATTTGTTCTTAGTGGCGTATTATTCCAGATGCGTTATCATTCCCATATAATGATCGACGCTAGGATAATCACATAAATCCTACTTTTTAATATTATTTTTTAGGAACATTCCTATGGATGACTCGCTTTATCTCTTCCATGATAGAAGTCGATGATTCCTATTTCCACTACGTATACACATGCACACACATCACGGGGAAATAAAGGAAAATATCAACAACCCATGAGAGACCGTAAGGGCAAAAAGGGTGCGGGTGCCAAACACCTTTCTATTTCTCAACTTAGCCTCCCTTTTCGAATCATTTTGGTTTCGTATGTATCAGTATGTCTTTGGATGTTGTCCTTCGGGACAACTCCCTTTTCTTTTGTCTGTTTTGAGTAAAATAGACTGGCGACTCCATCTCTCTATATTTTTCACCTAATCAACGACGCCGACCGAAGCGCTCCCAAGAGGGACGTGCGGGACCAAGGATCCCCTCCCGCCGCGAGAATCGGGGATGGCCACAGTGGCGACTCCACTGGGAAAATATTTATTTTGAGGGTTAGACTCTATTTACATGGGTGTTATATTTGTTTATATTTTCCCCTATTTTTCATGTTTCCCTTTTACTATTCATGTTTACCTCATGCTTATGCTTCTATTCACACACTTATAGAAAATTCTTCATGTACACTTCACACCACATGCACCTAGGATCACATATATCCCTATGTTGCACACATCACACATGCTTGGCATACCATTGGTACTCATACTTTTTAAATTCTTTGGATGCGGTTGAACCTCTGAAATAAATAGTGGTCTTGGCTTTAACAATAAAAACATTAGAATCATGGGAGCTAGTACCATTACTACCAACACTAATCGAGTCTTTCAAATCATCTTTTAACTTTAAAATTTTAGACTCAATACAAGAAAACTTATCCCAAAGAGTCTTCAATCATGGGAGCCAGTACCAAATTAAAAATTTCAAATCATCTTTTAACTTTAAATTTTCAATCATTCATAGAAGATTATCACACTCCCCCTCAATACAAGAAAATTTATCCCAAAGAGTATTCTCACGTGCCTTCGAATCTAAAATTAATTTATTACTATATTCATTGGCATGTAAACACACCCTAGAAAATTTAGAGTCTTATAATTTTTTCTCTAAAAAACAGATTCTCTCACCACACTCTTTCTTAGACAATTCTAAAATTTCAAAATCACGGTCCACATTCACAAGCTTCTCAAGAAAAAAATCTCTTTGAGTTTGAACAGTTTGCAAAAGGTCCATATCATCTTTAAAACGAGAATTTTCTTTTTCAAGAATTTTAATTATTTTATCAAACTTCAAATTCAAATGAGATAAATTTTCATTATGGCTATCCATCTAGATAAAAATAAATAAACCTGAGAGAAAAAAATCTTAAACAACACTAAACAAGGATCTACACAGTAAGTTAGGGCAACCCACTCTTATACCAATTTGATAATGTAGAAAAAAGCTCTGATACCACTTGTAAGAGTGAATGGATATAATTCCAATTTGTTAGCGCGTATGAACATGCCTGATAAGGATGGTTACAATTAAAAATTCTATTTTTGTATTTTTATCAATTTAATTCCCAAACACATAAATCTAATTTTATCTTTTTAACCTAAAACATACATCTATGGAAAAATTCCTTTACAGGGCAAAACCTATATTTCAGCACTTTAGAAAGTTTTACAAGACTATCGGTTTACAAACTACTTGATACACCTACAAGTATAACGCGTAGTGTCTTCACAGAATTTTTAAAGAATACCACTCAGATCTAGGGCAGTCCATAGGCGGTAGTCCACCCTCAGTATTCACCGACCAACCTTCTTCCTTCTTCATCCGTGATCACTCGGGTTATAAAATCAATCGTAGAGAATCCTTTCCATAAGTTTATGCAAGATACAAAACTTTTAGGATTTCAAAAAGATTTATAAAAACTATTTGCGGATGAAAAGTTATGAATCAAAAGTGTTTTTGTAACACAAAAATTGAAAACTTTTGCAACATGTATGCAGGAAACGTTTTGTCAAAAGTCATACGAAATTTGAAGTCAAAATAGGTATTTATAAACCCAACACAAAACTCGAGGCGGTGAATTCGTTCGAACAAAAATAAAAGTCATTCGAATGAGATTGTCATTTTGTTGAACAAAAACTACAGTTCATTCGAACTAGACAACAATCTTGTTAGAACAACTTCTGATGAGTTTCTAACGAATTCAAACACTACGCCCTCTTTAGATATTCGTTCAATGTAGAGATCAAATGACCTTCAAACGAAAAAGCCATTTTGTTTGAAAGAGACATGCATCTTGTTTGAATGGGGTTAATTTTTTTAAACTAAAAAATCCAGCCTTAGTTTTTTGCAAAACTAACATCCCAAATGAAATTACGAATAGTTTTAAACTCCTAAAAGAATTATACCTTCATGAGATATATAGGAGTTTTAAACTTGGAGATGTTGGAGTTTTATTCGACATGTTTGTGCGTGACGGTTTGTAACGGGATACGCCAAACATGCCAATGTACAAATAAAATCAAATAAAAAGCCTAAGCTAAAACATTTACGATTACAACGGTGCCGCCTGATAGAATTTTCTTCACAACACTCTAATTTGGTTTGAATTCCCTCTAGGGTCCGGACATGTTTTACTATCTCATTGTTTGAATGATCGTGCTATCCGACGATGATACCCTTATATATGGTACATAGCCTTAAGCCTCTTTCATCCAAGAGTGATAGTTTATCAAAGTGGCTCTAATGCCAGTTTTCTTCGCTAACTTTACTCTCGAGCATGACGTAAAGGGAAGGTATTTCTCGCTTAACGGGTAGGACTACTTATATGCCATATACCAGAGTATAAGGGGTAGCCCCAGTAGGTGTTCTGATTTAAGTGCGGTAGCCCGAGAGGGCGTATGGGATATGGTCGGCCCAATCTCTGTAACTCTCGATCATCTTGCTGATGATGGTTTTGAGGCTTCTGTTGGCGGCTTCGACAACACAATTAGTTTGGGGTCAGTACAGAAAAGATTTGTGTCTCTAAATCCCATATTCATCGGTCAGTTTTATGACCTCGGCTTCGAAGTGGAGTCCATTATTTGATACTATCTCATGGGAACGCCGTATCGATAAAGGATGTTCTTTCTGATGAACTTGTTAGCATTGCATATGACTCGACTTCGACCCATTTAGTGAAGTAGTCAATGGAGATCATATTGAATTCATGACTACTAGAAGCATTAAGGGTGAACTTTCCTATGATGTCAATTCCCCAAGTGGAGAAGGGCCAGTGAGTGGTCATGTTGTATAGTTCTCGAGGAGGCAAGCGTTGGAGATTAGCAAATTATTGACATTTGAGGCATCTTCGAACATAGGCAATGCAATTTTAATCATAGTTTTCCAATAGTACCCTTGATGGATAATCTTCGTGACAAGCATATGACTGTTCATATAGGGATCGCATTCCCCACTAATAACTTTCTGCATCATTTCTTCAATATCAGCCCCTGCAATACAATGCAAATGGGTTTCATCAAAGCTTCTCTTAAAAAGTGCTTTATCGCAGATGATATAATGGGCAACCAGTTTGTGAACGGTCACACGGTCTTTATTATCCGCAGTTTGGGGATACCTACCATGTTTAAGGAGGTGTGAAATATAATAGTACCATAACCTGGCCATGTCAGAATCTTCCTTGGTGATGAGCTCATTGTGGTAGCAGTGGGTGGGCATAACCTATTTCAAAACAAGGAAAGGGGGCATTGTTATTCCCTCAGGCATATCGAATATGGAGGCTAGAGTTATAAGGGCATCCACTAAACTCTTCTTTGGACGAGGCAGGTAGTATAAGGTGACATCTTCAAACTGGGAGGCCAACTCTTCTAGTTGGGTGTGAAATGGTAGGAACTTCTCATCTTTGACTTTCAATTTTTTGAGAATTTGGCCAACAATGAGGGCAGCATCCCTAAAAATATATAGGTTCTAGATACCTTTCTTAAGGGTGATCTTAAAGGCCTATAGTGCATGCCTCGTATTCAGTCATGTTATTGGTGCAAAGGAAGTCTTATTTGATGGCAATGGGGGTGTGAGATTCATCGGGGGCGATCAAGAGTATCCCAATATTGTATCCTTTCTTGTTGGTAGTTCTATCGAAGAACATCTGCCATCTAAAGTCCTCTTGAGAGGTACAGAGAATGTGTTCATCTGGGAATTCAGAGACTCAAACATCGGTTCCTTTCATGGGGTAATCAATAAGGTAGTTAGAGGTGGCTCTCCCTTTCATAGCTTTCTACGTGATGTACACGATGTTAAACTTAGCTAGTAACATCAACCAACGGGCCATTCGACTGGACATAACGGGTTTCTCTAAAAGGTATTTGATGGGATTCATTCGGGATACTAGTTTGATGGGGAAGGCAAGCATATAGTGTTGTAACTTCTATGTGACCCAGAATAGGGCGACATATGCTTTTTATAAAGTAGTGTAGTTGACTTCGTACCCGGCCAATTTTTTATGGGCGTAATATATGGCTCTTTCCTTGAAGGATTCTTTAATGTATTGGGCCAACAAAGTCTCTGTTTCAATATCAGTGACGGTTAAGTATAAGAGGAGGGGGACACCTGACTGCAGATGCATAACAAACAGAAGTCGGTGAGGTATCACTTGATTTGGTCAAAGGATTTTTGGCAGGCCTCATTCGAGACTTTGGTTGAATCCTTCTGGAGAATTTTGAAAAGTGGTTCACAGATGGAGGCCAGTTGGATCATGAACCAACTGATGTATTGTAATTTACCCAGGAATCCTCGGACTTCCTTCTTCGTCCGTAGCAGTGACATCTCAAGTATGGCTCTCAATTTGGTCAGGTATGCTTCGATTCCCTTCTCACTGACCAAAAATCCTAAGAGTTTTCCTTTTGTGATGTCGCAAACACATTTTTATTGATTCAGTCGCATTTTATATTATCGTAGTCGTTCAAAGAATTTTCGGAGGGCAGGAATATCACCTTCCCGAGTTTTAGACTTAATGATCATGTTGTCTACATAGACTTATACCCCCTTATGAATAAGGACGTGCAGGTTGGTTGTGGAAGCCCTTTGGTAAGTAGCTTCGACGTTTATGATTCTGAACGAAATGATATTATAGAAGAAGGTTTCTCGTGGGGTGATGAAGGCGGTCTTCTCCTAGTGTCCAGGGAGGCATCTTGATCTGGTTATATTCGATGAATCCATCGAAAATGATTTGAGGGCATGGCTAGTTGTGTTATCCACGATCATGTCGATGTTGGATAACGGGTAATCGTCATTTGAGAATGATGTATTCAAATCCCGGTAGTCAATGCACATACAGACTTTTCCTCCCAACTTTGATATGGGGACGTTGTTGGCAAGCCATGTAGGATATTCGACTACGCGAATGAATCCCACGTTCATCTGTTTGACCACCTTTTCTTTGACCTTGAGAGACCATTCGGTATGGAGTTTTCTTAACTTCTGTTTGACTGGATTACATTCTGGGAATGTCTAAATCTCATGATAAACTATCTACGAGTCAATGCCGGGCATGTCATCATAGGACCATGCAAAGACATCCATGAATTCTTACAATAATTCTTGAAACTGCGCACACCCATGCTCGTTAAGGGTGGACCCTATCCTAATTGATAAGCACCCGAAAGTGTACATTTTATACCCCGAGAAGACGTATTTTAGTTGCTAATTCTCGGTAATTTGGGTCTTATGCGCTTTATTGTCTATTTTATGGGCCGAATGCACGTTGCGGTATTCAAACGCGTATTTCAAAGCAATTGTACGAATTATGGAGCTCATTACCCTTGTCCCATATCCTAGCCTACCTAAACCTGTCCCAAACCGTGTGTGTTTAGTTTGTCTCATTTTATTTTATTTGTGTCATTTTATTTTTAGGGTTTATTTTATTATTTTATTTTATTGAGTCATGTATATATTTTTAGGATTTTTATATTTTTAGCACGTTGTGTATTTGTTTTTATATTTTCTTAGTTTTTAGTTAGTTTATTATTATTTCATTTTTTTATTTTATTAGTTTTTATTTTTATAGTTTTTATTTTAGTTGTGTTTAGTTTTTTTTGAGTTTGTATAGTGTGTCGTGTCGTGTCAATTTTATTTAGTTGATTTTTTTATTTATAGTTTAGTTAAATTTTTATTTTAGGTTAATTTTGCTTTATTTCATTTTTTATTTTATTTTAGGGTTACTAACACACACACAACACCCAAACTAACCTACACAACAAACACCCGCACCCACATTCCCATACACCCACCTACACACTAACCCCACCCAACTCATCTTCATCTTCAACCTCAAACACTCTCTCTCCTCTATCTTTCCACCATAACCAACAAACCTCAATTAACAACCACAACATCCATCATCTCTCCCAAATCGAAACCCACCTACACCACCATCCTTATCCCTCCCAAACCACAACCCATTTTCGACAACCCTTAACCCGAAAAAAAAGACTCTTCCAAATCGGAACGCCATTTTTGGCGAGCGGCGGCGACTCCCAGCTCTGGCGACCTCCAACCCGTCACCTCACCTCCGGCGAAAACCCACCATCAAAACCCCAACAGCCACTGGCGGCTTCAACCTGACCCGCATGCGCTCCCTCATTTCCGGCAGAGCCCATATCCAGCTAAAACCCAAACTCGCCGGACCTATTTAAACCGACCCTCCGGCGCGACCCACCTATCAAATCTCCGGACAACCCGAACTCGTCCATACCCGGGAGCCCGACCTGCTACCTCCTGCGACCGATCCTTCTCTAAACCCATGTCACCCATTTCCCATTCCAAACCTTTACACGATTTCTCACCTTCTGCAAAGCAACAAAACAAAACCCATTTAAATACCACATGTGCCTAATAAACCAGTTAAGCCAACCTTTTACCCTTTTCCAAAAATACCCTTATACCCATATTAGCTCAAGTGTGTTCAAAACTCAACCACCATTTATTAGACATGACCTCACACAATCCATGCATATGTGTGCATTTCCCAATTTTAACCCCAACTTATCCTCACACCCCATGCTCCTCTCCCCATTTCCATGCACACTCAATCCCATTCCCAAAAATACCCCTTTAGCTCCATGCCTTCTATTTAAAGAAGAAGAAGACCCATTTAAAAGAATCTCCAAATCAGTTTTTAAGCTTTGTGTGATAAAATTATCTCCATCCCTCTATGTTGAGTATTTGCATTTTTAGCAAATATCTCAATATAGAGGTGTGTAGTGAAATTTATTTCTAGGATAAATTCAACCCCACCCCTCTATAATGAATTTTTGTATTTTTAGCAATTATTTCAAAATAGATTGATGTAGTTGAATTCATCCCTTATGGGAGGTAAATTCTAATTCATTCCTTTATGTTGAGATTTTGTATTTTTAGCAATTATCTCAATATAAATTAATGATCTAGAATTTATTTCTTTGGGTGAGTTCAAATGTACAATTTTATAATGTTAGGATTTGCATTTTTAGCAAATCTCTTTTATTATTTAATTGTCCATTATGAATTCATCCACTATCCTTTTTATTTTGTAATTTTTATTTTTGATTCAATAAATACATGAGCGAGGGATTATGATTGAGAGGATTTTGATGTATAATTGAGAGATTGTTGATGTAAATAAAAGCTAGAAACCCCATCTAGGGTTTTAGAGAGAGAAATACCATTTTAGTGTAGTTTTTTAGATTAAAATTTTTATTTTATTTTTTTTAGATAGTGAGGGAAAAATAAATTGTTGTGAGGTTTAATTTGAGTGAAATTTTGATGTAATTTTGTTTGGATCATTCAAATTGAGGGATTTTAATTTCAACTCATGGATTGAAGTTCAATTAAGCATCAAGAGATTGGGTTTGATTGTTCTCTTATCTTTTTATTTATTTTATGCCTTTGATTATTAATTTGTCAAATTTCATACCATGTTTGGCTAAATCCCCTTTCAAGGGGTGGCGTGAGCCCTTATTTGATGTTATTTTGATTTAATGAGTTTGATTAATTGAAAATTCCATTTGAATGTTAATTTTGATTCCTCACCCTTAAATTTACGCCTCGAGAGAGGGTAAATAATTTTCGAGAGAAAATCAAAATTCTAGTTATAATACCCATTTTAGATTCTAACTAGAGATAGGGGTTTCTTAAGTGTGGTATTCTTACTTGAATTTCAACTCTAAATTTATTTTCTAAGGTTTACATAAATTTTAATCGATCAATCCTAGCGGATGATTAATTAAAAGGAGTGTAGATCTATTTTCTAGAGTTGTGGGGGGTTAAACTTAATTTTCTAAAAGGTTACTATTAAAATTACATTTGCAACGAGAGTTGATTTGTAAGTTTGATATTAATTTGGTAGAATTCAATTAATTAATTAGAATAGCTAAAATTTATGGTGTAATTCTACTCCTTGATTGTTCTCACATTTATTTACCTCATTTATCTCATATTTTTGTGTTAGACTTTATTTTCCATTTTAGTTAATTTTTAGTTTGTCATTTGATCTTTCATTTTAGTTTAGTGTTATTTCACCTCACCTCACCTCACCTCACCTAATTGTTTTAATATTTGAAAAAGCTAAAAAAAAAATAGAAAAAGCAAAAGCCCAAAAAGAAAATAAAATTGAATTCCAGTTGAGTTTGTTTCAAGCTTTCCCCTAGATGCGGTTGATGATTATTGAGGGCAAATCTCCTATTTATGGGATGAAATTTTGAAGCCCTCATGAGTCCAATTTAGTTAGTTTACTTTTTAGCACAATTTTGTTTACCTCATTTTCTTAAATTAGTTTTTACATCTTAGTTAGTACTTTAAAAATTAGTATAGTTAGTTAATTATTAATCCCTTGAAAAATACGTAAAAAAAATATAAAAGCAAAAATTAAAAAATATAATAAAATACAAATGAATCTATGTATGTCCTCTCCAATTTTGTGTTTCATCCTTTGATGTGGATTGATACCTCACTTACCGCTATATTTTAGTCTTGTTCTACTTTTATAGGTTTGTGAAGATTTTTGATGGATAAAGGAATTGCACACAACGACAAATACAATAGAGACATCAATTTTTTTATCTATCAAATGGCGCCGTTGCCATTCTTTGGAGCTCGAAGCACTTGAGAGGATCCATTATTTGATTCATTTGTATTTTTCATTTCACACCATATTTTTATTTTATTTTAGAAGGCTTGTATTAGGACTTTATTATCTTGGCTTGTATTGCGGAGCATAGAGACACCATATTTTTTTTCATTTTAAAAAATGTAATCATTGAAGAAAGCGTGATAGGAAAATCGGATAGAGTAGAGAGAGGACGTTCATTGGCGAGGATTTAGAAGCCTCTCTACCTTGGGTCGGTAGGACTCCCGGGGCCGACTGAGATAGGGGTAATCTCCCCCCGATCGACTCAAATTTTTCGACACCCCACGGCTTAAAAATCGTGGGAGGTACATTTCTCAAACCCTCGCGCCTCTCCTGTTAGCGAGTCAATTCTTTTGTGTGCCTTGTGTGCTATTGTGTGATTTTATTCTCGCATTTATTTTTGAATGGTGTGATGAATTAATTGACTAAGACCTACACCCGGTCACTCACGAGATTATCACCCGACTCACTTGCTTATCATTGTGTGCTACCCTAACTATCATTAAATTTAAAATCAATCAACTAGGTAGCCCAATAGGAGAACATTTTTGTAAAAGCGATCACTAAGATAAATTCCGTGATTTTTATCGCCCGCGGACTTAATTAAAATTTGACTATCCCTTTCACTAAATTTAACGATAATAATTGGCTATGTGCTAGTTAGGATTTCTCCTTGGCTTGCGTGCGTCCAATTCAATTTTCGGTAGTCGGGTTTTAGTTAGTTCGTCCAAATTCAATGAGTCCATACTTTTTTCCGTCTTTTCTTCCAAAAAAAAATCAAAAAAATATTTTTTTCCTTTATTTTTCTAAAAAAAAACATCTAAAAACATTTTCTTTCCTTATTTTTCTCGATCAAAATCCAAAATAAATAAATAAAATTCTTCCTCTTATTTTATAAAAAAATTCAAAAATATTTCCCCCCACCTTTTCAAAAAAAAAAATCCAAAAACATTTTCTTCCTTTATTTTTTTAGAAAAATCCAAAAATATTTTCTTTCCTTTTGAAAAAAATTTAAAAAATTCAAAAATATTTTTTCCCACTATTTTCTTTCAAAAAATCCAAAAATATTTTCTTCCTTTTATTCTCTAAAAATTCCAAAAATATTTCCTTTCCTTTTCAAATTATTCAAAAACTACAAAAAAAGGAGAACATCTTGAAAATAAAATATATGGCCGTGATCGGTGTTTCTTCACCCTACCTTTGTCAAATTATCCAACAAGACTGATTATTCAGTCTTGTTTGGGGGTGATTCTCATCACCCATTTTTCTGCCGCCCCGCGGTTTCATAGATCTTATCTTTAGGGTGAGATTGAATCGGTCTGGCTGAAGACATTAAACTTAGCGCTATCGGGAGGCAGTCCGTCGTTTCTTGTACTAGTCTCATCCTGTTTGAGGGTGGTGTTTCACATCACCCTATGTTTTTCCATGTTATAGACTTGTACACATTTTATTTTCTCATATCATTTATTCAGGTTCTTCTTGCATTTATCTGTCCACATCATTAGCGGTTATTCTGGTAATCTCTTTCCACCTTCTATTCTCAATTTTAAAAATCATTTTATTTAACATCGAGGACGATGTTCCTTTTTATTTGGGGGTGGGAAATTTTATCAAAATCATGCCTCTTTTAAAAAATTTTGATCTTAAAACCTGATTTTTAAAATTTTGTGCAGTTTTTTTCATCTCAAGCATTGATGTGAATTTTCAATCATCCATCTTTCAAAGTCTAGGAATCAAGCTAGAATATATTATTTTTTCTAAATAGCTTATATAATACGTAACAAGGCATGTTGCACTATGAATTTATAAACTCAACAAAAATTTACGCACTTATCACGTCACTACGGTTTAGAGTTGAGGAGTAATACAATTCCCAAGAGAACCTTTTACGCAATCTCCGAGTCACAAGTTGATTCAACTTCGTTTGGATACGCACTTTAATTATTGTAAGATCTCATTATTCTTTACTAAAATTTTGGCTTGATCACGGAGAACGACATCACTTTCGAGTTGTAAGAAACACGTGTCTTGAAGTTGTCCCGATCACTATACTTTCATCCATACACTAACCAAATTCCATTTTATCATACATCCACACACCTTCCATTTTCCATATCATCACCACATATCATACCAACCCATTTCCATATCAATTCCGTTTTCCACCCACCATGTTGAAGAAAGGGAAGAGTGTTGAAAGTAAAAGGAGAGGGTCCGTCAAAGAGAGTGTTTGCATTTTTAGTGAATATCTCTCCCAAAGCCGATTCAGATGGAGAAAAATTAAATACAAATCTATGTTGGGGTTATTTGTATTTTTAATAGATTTATCTCATACATTGATGCATATTTAGAAAAGAAGAAAAAGAGAAAGTTGCAGTCAAGAAATAAAGACATTTATTCGTCAAAGTGTAATAAACTCTTCTCAAATATCCACCATCCATCCATCCATCATATCATCATCCCATCCTATCCTACCTCACCTCATCCCACATATCCAATTTAATTTCCCCCTCACCCATAAACATCATTATTTCCCCTAGGTGTTCGGGTAAATGATAGTCAACATGGTGAATAACTCGACGTTCTCACTATAGTGATTAGCATCTCTTTCATGAAATCACTTTTCTTTCTAAATGTTCATTCTTTCTTATATGTGTGTGAGACGGTTGACCTTGCTTACATTTACTCACCTCCTCACACATAAGAACGATACACTAACCCAAATCTCGAGAGTTCGTTTGAGAGAGTTATATCCAGTGAGATTTGAAGTTGAAGCGTTGATTCCGAAAAGGCAATTTAGGAATTACTCGTGTGATACTCGACCCGTTTTGACTGATTCACACCACACACGTTGAGTTTTAGGGAGGATGTGCCTTAAGTATTTACTTAGCTAAACTTTTTACATATTCTACCTTGTATTTCTCAAATCATTTATCTCATGATGGATTGTGCGATCATTCTATGTCTAATAAGAGATAGACTGCCTTTTGCAAATAAGAATTTTGTGGGTATATTTCCTGCAAACCCTCACGAGACTCAACTCGTCCTGTAGGGCAACCTATAAGTTTAAAGGCTTGTCGCACATGCTAAGTGCAATCGCAAGTGCCCGCGAAAGTGGTACACTTTTGGTTACTTATCTTTCTCTTTCTCTCTATCTTTTTGCTCGAGGACTAGCAACGATCTGTTTGGGGTGGTGTGATAAGCACCCAAAAGTATACATTTTATACCCCGAATAGACGTATTTTAGTTGCTAATTCTCGGTAATTTGGGTCTTATGCGCTTTATTGTCTATTTTGTAGGTCGAATGAACGTTGCGGTATTCAAACCCATATTTAAAAATAATTGTGCGGATTATGGAGCTAATTACCCTTGTCCCATATCCTAGCCTACCTAAACCTGTCCCAAACCGTGTGTATTTAGTTTGTCCCATTTTATTTTATTTGTGTCATTTTATTTTTACGATTTATTTTATTATTTTATTTTATTTAGTCAGGTATATATTTTTAGGATTTTATATTTTTAGCACGTTGTGTATTAGTTTTTATATTTTCTTAGTTTTTAGTTAGTTTATTATAATTACATTTTTTATTTTATTATTTTTTATTTTTATAGTTTTTATTTTAGTTGTGTTTATTTTTTTTAGAGTTTGTATAGTGTGTCGTGTCGTGTCAATTTTATTTAGTTGATTTTTTATTTTTAGTTTAGTTAAATTTTTATTTTAGGTTAATTTTGTTTTATTTCTTTTTTTATTTTATTTTAGGGTCACTAACACACACACAAGACCCAAACTAACCTACACCATAAACACACCCTAACAACTCTCCCAGCCTCACCCACATTCCCATACACCCACCTACACACTAACCCCACCCAACTCATCTTCAACCTCAAACACTCTCTCTCCCCCCTCTTTCCACCATAACCAACAAACCTCCATTAACAACAACAACATCCAACATCTCTCCCAAATCGAAACCCACCTGCACCACCATTCTTATCCCTCCAAAACCACAACCCATTTTCGACAGCCCTAAACCCGAAAAAAAAGACTCTTCCAAATCGGAACCCCATTTTCGGCAAGCGGCGGCTACGCCCAGCCCGCCATCAAAACCCCTCCAGCCACTGGCGGCTTCAACCCGACCCACATGCGCTCCCTCATTTCCGGCAGAACCCATATCTAGCTAAACCCCAAACTCGTCGAACCTATTTAAGCCGACCCTTCGGTGCTACCCACCTGCCAAATCTCCAGACAACCCGAACTCGCCCATACCCGGGTGCCCGACCTGCTACCTCCTATGACCGATCCTGCTCCAAACCCATGTCACCCATTTCCCATTTCCCATTCCAAACCTTTACACGATTTCTCATCTTCTGCCAAAGCAACAAAACAAAACCTATGTAAATCCCACATGTGCCTAATAAACCATTTAAGCCAACCTTTTACCCTTTTCCAAAAATACCCTTATACCCATATCAGCTCAAGTGTGTTCAAAGCTCAACCACCATTTATCCCACATGACCTCACACAATCCATGCATATGTGTGCATTTCCCCATTTTAACCCCAACTTATCCTCACACCCTATGCTCCTCTCACCATTTCCATGCACACTCAATTCCATTCCCAAAAATACCCCTTTAGCTCCATGCCTTCTATTTAAAGAAGAAGAAGACCCATTTAAAAGAATCTCCAAATTATTTTTTAAGCTTTGTGTGATAAAATTCTCTCCATCCATCTATGTTGAGTATTTGCATTTTTAGCAAATATCTCAATATAGAGGTGTGAATTGAAATTTATCTCTAGGATAAATTCAACCCCACCCCTTTATAATGAATTTTTGCATTTTTAGCAATTATTTCAAAATAGATTGATGTAGTTGAATTCATCCCTTATGGGAGGTAAATTCTAATTCATTCCTTTATGTTGAGATTTTGCATTTTTAGTAATTATCTCAATATAAATTAATGATCTAGAATTTATTTCTTTGGGTAAATTCTAATGTATAATTTTATAATGTTAGGATTTGCATTTTTAGCAAATCTCTTTTATTATTTAATTGTCCATTATGAATTCATCCACTATCCTTTTTATTTTTATTTTGTAATTTTTATTTTAGATTCAATAAATACATGAGTGAGGGATTATGATTGAGAGAATTTTGATGTATAATTGAGAGATTGTTGATGTAAATAAAAGCTATAAACCCCATCTAGGGTTTTAGAGAGAGAAATACCATTTTAGTGTAGTTTTTTAGAGTATAATTTTTATTTTATTGTTTTTTGATAGTGAGAAAAAAATAAATTGTAGTGAGGATTAATTTGAGTGAAATTTTGATGTAATTTTATTTGGATCATTCAAATTGAGGGATGTTAATTTCAACTCCTGGATTGAAGTTCAATTAAGCATCAAGAGATTGGGTTTGATTGTTCTCTTTTCTTCTCATTTATTTTATGCATTTGATTATTAATTTGTCAAATTTCATACCTTGTTAGGCTAAATCCCCTTTCAAGGGGTGGGGTGAACCCTTAGTTGATGTTATTTTAATTTAATTAGTTTGATTAATTAAAAATTCCCTTTGAATGTTAATTTTGATCCCTCACCCTTAAATTTACGTCTCGAGAGAGGGTAAATGATTTTCGAGAGAAAATCAAAATTCTAGTTATAATACCCATTTTAGATTCGAACTAGAGATAAGGGTTTCTTAAGTGTGGTATTATTACTTGAATTTCAACTCTAAATTTATTTTCTAAGATTTACATAAATTTTAATCGATCGATCCTAGCGGATGATTAATTAAAAGGAGTGTAGATCTATTTTCTAGAGTTGTGGGGGGTTAAACTTAGTTTTTTAAAAGGTTACTATTAAAATTACATTCGCAACGAGAGTTGATTTGTAAGTTTGATATTAATTTGGGAGAATTCAATTAATTAAATTAATTAATTAGAATTGCTAAAAGTTGTAGTGTAATCTCACTCCTTGATTGTTCTCACATTTATTTATCTCATATTTTTGTGTTAGACTTTATTTTCCATTTTAGTTACTTTTTAGTTTGTAATTTGATCTTTGATTTTAGTTTAGTGTTATTTCACCTCACCTCACATCACCTCACCTAATTGTTTTAATATTGAAAAAGTTAAAAAAAAAATAGGAAAAGCAAAAGCCCAAAAAGAAAATAAAATTGAATTCCAATTGAGTTTGTCTCTAGCTTACCCCCTAAATGTGAATTGATACCCTTACGTACCGCTATACTTGAGTTTGATATTATTTTGTAGGTATTTGAGGATTTTGACTAGAGGAGATTTTCAAGCAACAATGAAAAAAAAATATACCGAAAAGTTTTCTTTATCACTAATCTCGCACTGATGGCTACCAGAACCGAGATTAATAACAATAGTCTCATCATCATTAGTTTGGACGCGATTATATTGTTTGTTATTCTCCTTATTAAGATCAGTAACAATTGTTCATTTACAAAGTCGTCATTGGCAAGAGTTTGATTAGAATCAAGACAACTAATGTAAGGCATAACAAGATTTCAAAATCCTCATTTATTTCATTTTCGGGGAAAATAGCATTGAGAACCTCGTCAAAAGCGGTCTCATTTACATACATATCAGAAAAGGAGAATCAACAACAGGTGAAGAGATTCGAATAGGGTAAACATCAGAGTTGGGTTGAATTTGGACAGGTTGGACTGGTACAGTATTCCAATTGATCCAATTGAGTAGAGGCGGGTCAGCAACTTTAATCTGAGCGGGCGGGTCCGATGGTGCAACATCTGAGCGAATCATGTAGAGACTCAATCTCAGGGTCTGTAGGTCGAATGATCATTCGAAATCACTTTCCTCAGAGTCGTCGGCAATTGACATTTCTTGCTCGGTGAGAAGTTTCACTTCATGTTTGCAGTCTTTGGCCCAAGAGTTACTGTCTTAAAAGAAGATTTCCAGCCCCGGGTTCATCTTCTTGCCAAAGCCCTGAATGCGGTGTAATTCCTCATAATTATTTTAGGGCATAAAAGCACCATGGTGGGAATATTTAAATATGTAACAACTAAGCACTTGGCATAGAAGTTGCAAAGACAAAGGACTCTATAAATAAGTAACTCGAGAACAACATAAAAGTACACTCAAATCACAAAAAACCGTTTTCCCTATTTTATGCATTCCCTTTTCTTTTAATTCTTTTCAGTGTCTTCTTCGAAGTAGTTTGTAAGTTAGATTGACTGTAATTTTCTTTCAGTTTAATGCAAATTTCCTTTGCCTTAGTTTTAAAATGTCTAGTTTCAAACTATCTTTACATTTCCTAGTTTTAAATTACTTTACATTTAATTGCTTTACTTTCAGCGGTCTTAAATCCTTTTACTGTCTTCAGTGTTAGATTATTTTACTCCACTACTTTTAATCCTTCGAATATTTTTTTTATCCTTAGTTTTCCATTTTCCAAACTTTCTTTAGTTATACTTTAGTTAATTTACAAATTTAAGTAGCACTTACCGGAGAGTCTTCTTAATTAAAGCATTGAACGGTTCACAATCGCTCGATTATCGCATGATAAGGTAATAAACTAGTTGACAAGACCGTAACCCTGTTTGGAACGCTCACGTATAATAAAATACACAAACCAACCAAGCCAGCGAAACACTAGTCAATCGTAGCTATAGCCATAAGTCCTTGATTAAATGAGTTTAATCAAAGTTTTATGAATTAAAAACAACATAGGTTATCAGAAGCAATTAACTTTTAACAAAACTTGTGTAAAACTCCTTAACGTTCATTTTTTACAAAAAGGCTGCTCATCAAGGGAATATTGGATTTTTCATACTAAAGAAATTTTGTTAAAACAAAGTTTTAGGTTTTAAATTATTGGTTTGAACCTTAGTAGTGATTTTCAATGAGAAATGATATTAGTAAACTCCATTACGTGAAATTAACAATTGGTAACTTTTTGCCTTGTGAAATTTTTCATTGTATTATACTTCACACAAAATCCTTGTCTTAAATGGTTGTTGTATAAATATACATTGTAATTAAAAAGACAATGACAATTATTGAAAGCAAAGAAAACCTTTAAAATTGATTTTCAATTTCACAATGATATTTTGATTTATCAATCGTCTGTGCACAAAAATGTAGGTTTTTGTGCATATGTACGTGAATGAGTGTAGAAACTAATATCACTATGAAAAAAAGTGGATGACGATTGTAGCTAATTTTGAATGTGATCGAATTTAAAAAAATTACAGACAAAATCGCAATGTGATGCAATGAGAAAAATGTATGTGAAAAATTAAGAAAGTTTAATTTAAATTTTGTGTTGTGAAAGTGGGTTGACTATATCATGTATCTCTTTCAATCGTTGATAGAATTTTAGGGAATTTTATTCATAATTAATTATAATAATTTAATAGATGGACTTACTTACAAAATGCTATTGCAATATGTTGGCAAATTAAAATTAAAAATACTTAATTACATTTACACACATCACTAGTGAAATTTAGAAATTTACGCAGATAGCTTAGTAAATTTATAGATTTCTTCCCAAATTAACATATGATTTACTAAAGGTTAATTTTATATAAATCGTACACTCCCGTTCATGTTTTTTGCATTTTTTAATTTTTAAAAGTAAAAGCCCTACAAAACCCCAACAAAACGACGCCATTAAATACTTAGATCACTTCAAAAATTTAATGTCTTCTTGATTCAACACGAAAATACATTCCCAAAAGGCCGAAGCAAGTCTTCCCCTTGCCCTTATCACCTTGACATACTATTGCTTCCGTGTCTACTCCTCAATCAAAACCACTTAACACTGTTATAGCTTGAATAGTAAAGAGAGTAATTCAAGGTTGATACGTGATTTTTACAAATTTTGGGTGATGTGTCTTGTCCGAATTGGTCGGTATCTTGAATGATAATCAGTGTAATCCAAACACCAACAAATGTCGACATGACACATCAGCGTTTCTCTCAAAATATGTCGGAATCATGTGTCAAAATTACTCTAGTTAGAAATATAATTCCTCCCTTTCAATTTCAACCAATATTGTTGGTCCGACAAACACAAAATTATCACATAGGTATGTCAATACATCAGTCAGTCACGATCCTAAAAATCCAAAAATGTATGTAAAATCAAAATCCAAACCATTGTCTTATAATGATGGAAGGGTCAAATTAATTCATTAGAAATAATAAGTTAGTTTTTTTCCCTTGTAAATATTAAAAAGAAAAACTATTTATAGTCAAATTAAGCATATTTGTTGGCAGAAAACCCCTTTCTTTTAAATTTTACTGCATTAAAATTTTAGGGTTATGGTAACATGTTTCCTAAGAGCACACACGCATAACCCAAAAATATTAGGAATATAATTTCGCCATATAATTAATATGACATATCTACTCATGTGAAACTTTTATATTTACTATTATGAGATTCAAAATATGTGACATCAGGACACATGCTACCATTTACAAGTTTTTATATATACTCCATGAGTTGGGTTTGGTGGGTTAAAAGAATGTTAGCCCATTAGTGTGATTATTATAAAAATTAGAGTAGCCTGTCAATGGGTCGTGTCGAGTCGTATTCATATCGATTTTGATCGTATTTGAATTTTATCGAGTTCGTGTCTAAACGAGTGACTTTTTTATCGTGTGAAAAAATCATATTCAAACCCGACCCGTTACCTTAACGTGTCGTGTTCACCGGTTATTACTCATAAAGATAATGAATTATTTTGAATAATATATAGGTTGACACTTTGATCCATTATTAAACACAATTAGACTAATTAATTCATTGACATTACTAAATATTTCATTTTATAAAATTCATTATTATTGAATTAACATTAAGCTATATAAATTTTTTAGAAATCCCAATAATATATCCTTTTTACTTAAATTAATGGATGTTAACAGGTCTTAATGGAAATTAACGTGGACGTGGATCAATACTAACTCGATCCTTTCACTATCGTATCTTATTGAATTGATATTGATATGGTTCGAAATCATTAAAGATTCATTTATTAACTTATAATTTCCTATTAATTTGTATGGATATTATTATGTTGTGGATCTTTCTGTAAAGTCTAAACGAGATGTATAAAATGGCTTGTAAGTTGCAATAAAATCACCTTTTACCTTAATAAGGAAATTTTTTGTTGTGAAGGTTACGAGGGAGATTGATTTATAAAAGTATGATAAATTAAGATTTTTCAAAACAATAATCCTTATTAGATTAGTTTCCAACTTCCAAGTAAAACTAAAGCCATACCAACCGGAATCAATATGGTGGTTTGGTTGATACCAGCAAATGGTAAAGCCATTCCAAAGGTCAACAATGGGACCAAATTCTGTTTCCAACTTCCCAAAGGTGTCGACATCACACTTTAAGCGTGCATCCTATCACTACCCAGGGCGGTAATTACTCATTAGTAAAGCCATCTTAATCATTATGTGAAATATTTAATTTTGTTTAAGCTGATAACATATGTCAAGAAAGATATATTAAGAACTCAAAAAATTAAGAAATATTGTTTCGATATGTATTTAATAGATTATAAATATTTCTATAAATTTTTTATATTTATTGTTTTGAGAATTAAAATTATGACTTTTCTTTATTTTAAAAATATTTTTCTCTTTCTTTCCCTGTTCAAATTATTTGTAAAATATATTTTAAACATCTTATGTGTATAAACTGTTCCATATAATATTTTTTTATCCATACTTCTCCTTTGATAGTTGCATTTTCTTTTAATATTAAAAAAATCAAACACATGTTAAAGCTTAAGATATAGTTCAATAAAATTCTCATAAAATTGAAACAGAATTAGAATGAATGTTAAAATCGCCTTAAATATTTTGTAACAAAGTTTTTCACGAATTAATATAACCACAAGAGAGATATAAAAACTAAATAGAATATTACATCTATGGTTTTTCTAATTGTGATATTATGATTTAATGTAGGCGCTTTGTAAATATAGGATTTATTATAATATATATTTTGAAAATAGGACAATAGATATTTTACTTATAGTTTTATTCCTTATTTTTGAATAAAGCCGTTTACGCGGACCAATATTCATAAAACGTCAATTAATTTCAACATGTCACGTGTTACTTTAATTTAAAAATAAGAACTAAAAATAAAAATAAAATATTTATTATCCTATATTCATAATTCTTATTATTTTAAGTCTTAAAAATAATAAGAATAATTATTTTTCTGTATCTATCATCCACTGTTCCAAAACTATGGACGCGGTGCACTAAAAACAAAGGCAATAGTTTTGGTGAATCCTGTGTACTATCTCGTTCGCTTTCCATCCCCCCAAAGCAAAACCATGGGCAGTTTTCTGTTAGCGAAAACCAGAACCTCAAATACCAAAACCAGATGCTCTGCTCTCTGTATTCCCGTACCCGGTCTCTGTCGAGTCCACCTATATCACGACTTGTATTTCACCAACCTTCTCAATCTCATCATCTAACTTTTTCTACGCCTCCTCTTTATTCATCCTTTTCTTTCACAGATAATGCAGCAAAAGCTGACGAACAACCGCTTTCTCGATTACCGGGTTTTGCTCTAGATTATCATTTCAACTTCTGGTTTGTTTTAACCCCTAGTTTTCTCTAACAATGTATGTCATCACTTTTTTTCTTTTCCCAACCCGGTTTTCAAGAATTAGATAATGGAATCTAATGGTTTACCTAGCGGAATGTTTTCTAATATGGGTTCAGGAATGCTAGGGTTAGAAATGTCACTACATCCCCAACAGAACCCTCGCCAATTACAGCAATCAATGGTAGCATTTGGCAACCCCGAGTGCGACCACCACCCACAAATTCAGCAATCGTCTAAACAACAAGGGTACCCATTTCCAACGAAGCCCAAAAACCCACAGTTGACATTGAACAGCGACGAGGACGAGCCTGGAGCGGCCAATGAGGACAGCGGTGGCGATGGGAAGAGGAAAATGTCACCCTGGCAGAGAATGAAATGGACGGATAGCATGGTGAGGCTGCTAATAATGGTGGTGTTTTATATAGGTGATGAGGTGGGTTCTGAAGGGAATGATCCCGCGGCTAAGAAAAAAGGCGGTGGGGTTTTGCAGAAGAAAGGGAAATGGAAATCTGTGTCCCGGGCGATGTTGGAGAGAGGGTTTTATGTGTCTCCACAGCAATGTGAAGATAAATTCAATGATTTAAATAAAAGGTACAAGAGGGTGAATGATATACTAGGGAAAGGAACAGCGTGCCGGGTTGTGGAGAATCAGAGTTTGCTTGATAGCATGGACCATTTGTCACCCAAAATGAAGGAAGAAGTCAAGAAATTGTTAACTTCTAAACATTTGTTTTTCAGGGAAATGTGTGCTTATCACAATAGCTGCGGTGGGGGAACTGGTGCTCAACATTCGCCTGAGCCTTCTCAAATTCAGGCTCAGCCTCAGCCACTGCCACTGCCACAGCAAAGGTGTTTGCATTCTTCTGGGAATCCCCCGATTATGGCGAATTCGGACAGGG
This sequence comes from Sambucus nigra, assembly GCA_949130495.1. NCBI lineage: Eukaryota > Viridiplantae > Streptophyta > Magnoliopsida > Dipsacales > Adoxaceae > Sambucus > Sambucus nigra. Next base: position 525,767,327 of record OX422208.1, on the reverse strand, counting down.
CCGAAACAGAAGGATCCAAGGATGATGATTATGAAGAGCATGCCAATAAAAATAACATTGAAGATGAGGATGAAGATGAAGAAGAGGATGAAGAGGTGGTGGAAGGTGGAGTTAGAGGTTATCACGATGATGAAGAGGACACCGTTGATAGATGTTTTAAAAAGAGGACTAGGAAACGAGTACACCCCCCAACCACCACGGCCTCACCTTTGATTCAAAAATTTACGAGTGAGTTGGCAAGTGTGGTTCAAGATATGACAAAGAATGCGTGGGAGAAGAGGCACTGGATGAAAACAAGGTTGATGCAGCTGGAGGAGCAGCGCGTGGGGTACCAGAGCCAAGCTTTGGAGCTGGAAAAGCAGAGATTGAAATGGGTAAAGTTTAGTAGCAAGAAAGAGAGGGAAATGGAGGTAGAGAAGCTTACCAATGAGAGGGTGAGGCTGGAGAATGATAGAATGGTTCTTCTTCTTCGCCAACAAGAGCTGGATTTCATTGAAATTCAGCACCCAACACCCTATGCAGCCAATAAGAGGAGTGATCCGTCTTCCATTACAGGATAAAATTGTATACTACATTAGATTTACATTCGGTACACAAACGTTTCTATTTTCTTTGTCCTTTTCCGAAAGTTTTGTTGTCTTGGTATGTGTTTGAATTTTCGCATCACTCTTCAATTAGCTAGCATATGGTAAAACATCATTATGTAGTTTTCATTGAAAATGTGAAGAATTTGGGTTCGCTGATTACGTATTATATTAGCCAGACATGCATAAACTTTTGCACGAAATGAAGTACATAAAGTTATATTTTAAACAATGAAATCAGGTTGTTTGATTACTTATTTATATTTGTTTCGTTTCATGAGGGAGCGGATGTGGAATTTTTATTAGAAATTTTTATAATTAAGAAGCAAGGCATACCTGCATCATTGTACAACCTCCAACCCCCAACCCCTCACACACACACTACCACCACCCCTAAAGGGCAAACCCAGTGTACGAGGCTCCCGCCACTGCGGGGTACTAGGGGGGGCTGGATGTACGCAGCCTTACCCCTGCTTGCACAGAGAGGCTGTTTTCGTGAATCGAACCCGTGACCTCAGGTCACAGCGTGGGCAACCTTACCGTTGCACCCGGGTTCACCCCTAAAAAAATAATAAAGAAAGAAAATAAATAGACATGGACAATATATATATATAATGTTTTTGTGCGGATTAGTCAGCATTTTAAGAATGCGGACCGGACATGTGTCACCTAACGGTGCACCTAGAAATTATTCCCTAAATTATAGGCACATTCTCTCTCTTTTCTGGGTTCCAGGTGACACATGTTCGGTCCGCATTCTTAAAATGCGGACTAGTCCGCACAAGAGCAGGACTATATATATATATATATATATATATACACACACACACACACACACACACACACACACACACACACACACACTAAAGGTCGTACCAGCAAACACTTAGGAATTTAATCATACTACCACTACCATAACCCTTGTAAGAGTTGAGAGTGCATTCCACAATACCTTCTTGATCCTCAACTGCATAAATTAAGCACAACATTTTCTAGAATAAACAGGGACAAGATTTTTTGTTTTCAAAATAGTTGTACATAGCACATAAGACATGATTCAAGTTTCACTTTGATCACTTCTCAATTCATTCACTTCTTACCAAATGAGTACATTGCACTTCTACCAAATGGGTACATTGCATGAGCTTATATACGCTTTCCTAAAATGTAAAGTACATGTTTAAAGTGACCATTCCCCAAGCCATCACTTGCATGCAATTTGCAAAATAATCCATTTGACCAATTATATATACTCATTTGACCAATTTGCAAAACACTTAGAAATATACTCATTTGACCAATGTATCTGCATATAATTTTTTCCAGCACCACTGTAATTTGCAAAATAATCCAGTCTTAAGGGGCTTAATAAAAATAGTGAAAGTTTATTTTCAACTTTCATTTCCAACTCCTTCGATTGCAAGACTTTCCATTAATGTCCATGAAATCTTTTTGAAGTGCATTGCATCTGTGAAATATACTCAATGACACCATAGATTTTCTCTCCCTTATGCTTACCAACAATCGTCTTGCCTTGTATTTAATTTGTGTATATTCTTTCGAATCAAAGAATATGAATGGAATGAGAGTTTATTTTAGTATTTTTTTGCTTTTATTGTACTTTTCCTTTATTTTAGAGCTTTATTAGTTTCGAAGTATGTTTGAGATTAATATGTCATTTTTAGATATTAGTTGCATTCTTTAGTCTTTTTAGGTAATAGTTTGTTTAGCAAATTAATCTCTCTTATAAATAGGCCCCTTGGCCCTCAGTACTTAACTTTTAATATGGAGAATAGAGAATAGAGAGAGAAAGAAATTCATTTCATTTCTTTAGTTATTGTTGTTGTTGTTGTTGTTGTTGTTGTGTAGAATAACTTCTTCTTTTTACGCTTCCGCACCCAAATTCACATCAAATTGGTATTAGAGCCGCGTTTGTTTTTGGCGCGAGGATGATGATCAAATACAATTCAGATTCAGGTTAGGATGATTTCGATTTCATTCTATGTACAACAAGTCCCACCATTGAAACCCTAACAACCCATTACCAAGACCCTAACCCTCAAGAAATCAATAACCCCCCCCCCCCCCCCCCCCCCCCAAAAAAAAAACCCTACTCAAACCCCTTCGACGCTATCCCAACATCCTTTCAGCCCTTGCCAAACAAACCCTAGGCCTACTCAGTGGCAGCCGACCACCCCAGCCCTCCTTAGGCACTACCGACAAGCAGTTTACACCGGAAAACAGTGCTGCCACTGCTCTCGGGCGAGAACGACTACTGCTGCCCGGATCCAGCCTACCTCCAATCGTCAATTCAGCCCTAAATTCACCGGAACCCAGGTCCAAAGTCTCTGACAGACCTACCGAGGAATTTTTCGACATTCCTGATGCCATCCAACATCAAACTCGCTCGAATTATCACCCAGACCTGCTTGGTTCTACCACCGACACTTCCAAACCATCAACCCATGTGCATCAACCTCCAAGTAACCCGATTTCAATTATTGCACAGATGGCAGATCCCAACACAGAAAATCAAATCAAGAAGCACTACCGAACGATTCAAGACTCGCCGGAAGATCAAGAAAATGTTACCAATAAACAAGATTCATTGTCCACTATTTCCGACCAATCCAAGATTCACTCGTTTTCGTCCAAGAAACATCCCTCCGCAAACCTTAACCAAATTCAACAATTTTTTTTATTTATTTCAAACCCTATTTACCCCATTTTCAAGAAACCCCACAACTCACTCCCTTTCAAAACCCTAACCCTAATAAACATTCTTATTCAACATCGACAACCTCCCACCACATCACAAACCCTAATCCAATTTTTCCACCACCCACAACTCTTCAATACACTAATCCCCAACCAATTTTTGAAAATTATAATTCAGCCTCTGCATTTTCTAATAATTACAAATCTGTCCCAAATCTCTTAAGGTCTTACGATTTAATCCCTCCCTCACCCGAAGAATACCTTTCTTACAAATTCTCGTGGGATGGTACCCAATACGGCCTCGATATGAATGCATATGCCGATTTTGACCCGGTTAGTTGTGCCATCATCAAGGAACTCCAAAGTCTTCAAGCTTCTTGGGTTGAGACAGATTCATTTGTCTCTCAAAAGTTTCGCACATTGGCTATAGTGCTTATTCTATCGGAGAGTATGAGATGTACCATCAACACCTACATAGATATCGGGCCGAGTATTATGGGATGGAGATGGCATGTTCACAATGGATACGTGCGCAAGCAAGGTATTTGGTCCCATATTTGGAGTACTTGTCCACCGGTGTACCTCCTACATCCGACGCCATTCCCGCGCACACCGATGATACTATCTCCTCGGATATGCTTCACGAGGATGTCCCCGAGGTTGTTGAGACCCCGACTATGCTTGATAATGACTTCGTGCTTCTTCCTTGTGATTTTTTTCCTATATTCGAGGAGGATGGTTGGATCACTCGTACTCGATATAGGGATTTTGAGGCATTTGAGATTATAGACTTCTTTCCTATCTTTGGGGTAGAAGATGATGGTTACTTTTTATGTGATTTTTTCGATTTATTTGTTAAAGATGGTTGGGTGACTCGCACTCATTATCGTGAGGTGGCACTATATGATTTAATGGAATTTTTTCCCATTTTTGGTCATAATGATGAGCTTTGTGATGATGGTTTTGTGGTTGTTTCCTATGAGGAGTAATGTTGCATAGGGAGATCACAATTGGTGTGGGATTTGTAGATCCTTTTTGGGTTCCTTATGAGGAGTGATCCACGTTTTTTTTACATGATTTGATGTTATGGAGGTTCACCACGGGCAATTTGGATGAAATTTGGCATCAATGGCCTTCTCCCCATCGATCTTGTATTGGCTCTTCATGTGGACGGATTAGAGGCCGTCTTCCTATTCATCGGTCATGGCGTAAATTTGTGGTTTTTCTTCGCGAATATTTTGCAAGTCGTTATGTGGGACGCTTCAAAGGATGACTTCCTTTTCAAGTAGGGGAGCCTGCGGATGATGCCCTCACCCACACTTTTGTCGCTCGGGACGAGCTCCCTCAAGTAGGGGAGAATGATGGGAATGAGAGTTTATTTTAGTATTTTCTTGCTTTTATTGTACTTTTCCTTTATTTTGGAGCTTTATTAGTTTCCAAGTATGTTTGGGACTAATATGTCTGTTGATGTAAAAAATTAGATTGACCTAATTATTTTAATCACAGATAAAAATGAGTAAAGAAATAAGACAATAGATTTTTAAAGTGGTTCAGCCTTAAGAGAATGGCCTATATCCACTGTCTTTGTATTACTGATTATTTTGCCTGGAATTATCGATAAAACGATTTTACCAAGAGATTCAGCGTATCCCTCTAATGGGGAGATTACAATGTATTTATAGCCTTGAGGCTGTACATGTGAAAGAATAATGCATAGCTGTCCAGTAGGCATATACATCTGTACGATAATGACTGTACATTTAATGCGCAGTTATTTTTCGGTTTTCCTTGATGCGTATGCCACAAGTATTTGAGTTGCTCGGACCGACTTAGTAGCTCGGGCCGCCTAAGTAGCTCGACACGCTTGAGTAGCTCGGGGGTTTGAGTAGCTCGGTATAAACATTTACAGTTGTCACCTAGGATGACACGCGTCTTCAAATAATAGGTCCATATCAGCAGAATAAATTTGGTATCAACAGAAGCCCCCAATGTTTCACAGTTCGAGGTTGAGGATGAGTGTGGAACATTCTTCTCGAAATATGGCGGGATTAAATAGTCACCCTGAATTTTAGGAGTGTTTTCCTTGTATTTATTTCTTCTTTGAATTCATATAATCAGACTTCACGAATATTTTGAATTTTTCTAACTGCTTCGGTTTTCGTGCCCTTTTTCTCCTTTTAGGCGCCGGTAACGCAAACGTCTTTCTTTGTAATTATTATTTTTATCAATTCCCAAGGTAAGGTATTTAAGCGCTGCAGAAAATCCTATCGTCTTTTACTTTTTCAAATCTGTATCTTTGAACTATTCATTTCTTCTCTATCTTGTGCGTTCGTTTCTTCCATCGTTCGTTGTCAACTGATTCACTCCTTTCCTGTAATATTTTCTTCCTTTTCTTTTATTTACTTTGTTCATCATGGTTTACCTTATTGAATCTCTTGACATATTTCGCTCTGAATTTTCAATTCCTTCATCGGTCATATTGGAAGAACTTTCTGAACCTTCTGACTATTTTTCTTTGGCTGAGGGACATTGGTTCCCAAGTCTCTTTGTGGCCAAATGTGGCTTTTATTTTCCTCCAAATCCTTTATGTTTGGAATTCTGTCAGTATTTTGACGCTGTACCTGCAAAAATAGCGCCAAATACCTGGAGAATAGTTAATGGAGTTCATAGGTTGAACCAACTCCATGAAACCCGTTTAGGGATTCCAGAGATAATGTATTGATACAGATGGGTTGTTAGCGATAGTACTTTTTATTTGAAAACTAGGTTTTTGAATAGGGCATTAGTTATCAATCTTCCTGATGCCAACAGGGATTATTTTGAACATGGAGTGGTAATGAAAATTTGGCAACATCCTCCATTAAATGGAGATGATGTATATCAAGGTCCTAGATGTCCTCCTTATGGCAATGGGATAAGTTGTTTTTATTTTTGTTCTATTTTTGAAATTATGTTTTCTTCATGTTTGACAAAATGCTTCACTGATATTTGATTTTTGATTATTTGTAGTTGACAGCAAGAGAAAGTCTCCGAAAGAAACTGATGTTAATCTAAGGCATTTGAAACTTATCTAGAGTTTACACCAATCCGTTGCTGACGAACATATCAGATCAACCTCTTATTTGTTGCAGTACAAGAGCTTTACTTCATCCTTCACTGCTCGTCCAGTGGTGCTTGACATCGACCAAGTACCAGCTTCTGAAACTGGTGTGGAAGGTTCCTCCCCTGAATCGAATATTCCCCTTAGTAACATAATGAAGAGAAGAAGAGCTCCTGCCTTCTTTGACAAATCAGACTCTACTAATGTGGAGGCAAAGAAAAGCAAACAAAATGTCCCAGAAGAAGGGATGAAAATTATTGACGCACCTCCTCATGCTGCTACCGAGAAAGTTGTTGAGAAGCCCCCTGTGGCTCCGAGCAAGGTTGTTGCTATCTCTCCTCAAAGTGAGGTTATCGTTATATCTCCAACAAAGACATCGTCTTTAGTTGAAACTGTTCATGAGGAGACTGAAGAAAAGTTCGTCTGAGAGACCTGTTGGGCTTGTCCTTCAACCTTTAAATGTTGAAAGTGGTGTTCCCACTTTTGTTCCTCCGACCTCTACCATGGGCTTTGTGAAGTCTTAGATTATCCCAGAAATTCAAGGTATTGAAGACACTCTTCCTCGTGGCAGGGCCACTGCCTTGACGGCTCAACATATTGCCTCAGTAAGTATTACTAGTCTAAGTTTTCACTTTTCACTGATATGTCCCTGTATTGACTAAAAATTATTTCTTTCTTCAGCTGGTAACATGTTTCAACAGTAATTTGAAGAAGGTTGAGGCTCACTACACCAAATCTGCCCATTTGTCAAGGTCATTGACCTTGACAAATTCACCTTGTCAAGGTCAATGACCGTGACATTTCGAGGCGAGACAACTTTTTTTGTCACGGTTGTGTCACGGTCATTGACCTTGACAAAAAACTCGCGTTTTGTGTCACGGTCGTGTCAAGGTCAATGACCGTGACACGTTTGTCACGATTATAAACCGTGACCCTTTTTAAAAAAAATTTCACGATCATTGACCGTGACACGCCCGTGTCAATTTTGTCACGGGCGTGTCACGGTCAATGGCCGTGACAATTCTGAGCAGAATTAAAAAAAATTTACTGGGCAGTATGGCCACTGCCACTGCCCAGCAGTATATTTGTACCTGTTATAGCAACGTTGTACCTGTTCCAAACATCATATATCCGAACAAACTAAAGATAATGCAAATATATATTCAAATAAGAAACTATTTAAAAAGAAACAACATCACCATCATTTTATCTCAAATCTACAAACTATTTGCATGGAAAAGAGATTTTGTACCGCGACGCTCGGGAACACCTCCTTATCCTTCCCTTCTCGTATGAATAGCCACATAAGTATAGAGCATATGTGGCCTACCCTTAGGGCCACTCCCTGTCCCCTGAATTGAAATAAAGTAAAATTAGTATCCGCCCCTCAAATATAGATAAATATAAATCGTAATTGAAATCGAAATCGAAATTGACATCTAAATATAAATACATTACCTGTAGTGTCACTCAAACAGCTAACTTGAGCTCATATGGCACCTCCTTCCAACTAATGTACCCCGGGCAATCGTGTCAATTATAATTCTCTTCATATCTAAACACTAAGAAATACCATAATCCTATGGAGGTATGCGTTGCAAATTTCTTTCAACCGTTGTGTAGCCAAAAATCAGCAGTTGAAGTTGTCAACTCCACCTTTGAATGGGGTATGGAAAGTGGAATTGACAACTTCAACCGGTGATGTTTGGCTACATAACGGTTGGGAGGAATTTGCAGAGCATCGCTCCATAGGATTATGGCATTTCTTAGTGTTCGGATAGACGAAGAGATTCAGTCTCCTCTCCACAAATAGGACACCCCAAATAACTATGTACTAATCAGCTATTAAAGGTAAGAAGCGTATATTCATGGATTAGTATAAACAAAACTTAGATGTAGTTGGAATATTTATGTATTAATCTCCTCTCCACACACGTACACTACACAAGAGTGAAAATGATAAAGTGCAGATCAAGTAAAAGCATTAAAAATGGATGTTTCGGTACAAATTGAAATAATTATTACAAATTGAAAAATTGTTTCAAATTCGGGTTATCATCAAAAATGGATTGATATTCGGTAGGAGCAGCCAAGTCATCCACACTACTATTTAGACGCCTTGGCGCGTGTTTGACAATTGACCACGGCTCGTTGTTGATATACTCCGAGTAAAACACTTGCTTAACCTTTTGAAATGCACAAACAAACGGCTCATCGCTCATGTGGTCGTTACTCTTCAACTTGGACAAGTCAACCATGATCAAATTGGTGACAAGATCAACTTTAGAAGCATTTTTATCCTCAACTCTTACCCATTCACAGTAAAATACAACCTCTTTGAAGCTTATATAATCCAATTCAAATATATTTTGGATTACACCATAGTAAGTCATTTCAGCTTCAACGAGGTTTTTATCTTTTGCGCTCGCTCGAAAGAAAGTAAGAGCCTTGTATGAAATTTCCGAGTTCTGTACATTTGTACTTTCCTCGTACACTTTAGCGCCGAAAATGTAACCGTTCAATCGATATTTTTTGTACTCTTGTGCCACGAACAAGGGTCCAGTGGCTAGACGAGCAAGCCTTGATGTCGCATCACCCATCTTTAGGAGCTGAGAATATAGATAAATTAATTATATTAGTGGTAAAATTTGAGTGTAATGTAACGTTATATAACGACTGTTTTCATTGTAATTACCTCTTGTGTCAACCATAGCCTAAATTCGCTGTCTGATTGTACCACTGTTTTTTGTCTTTTATTGTTCTCACAGGCCTCATATTTACTGCATATTACAAAATTAATCATGTATAAAATAATCTAAAATAATGTTAAACATTATAATATTCGAAACTTACTTTTTCCATTCTTCGACATCTTCATGTGTGTCAAATAGATAACGAGCTACTTGTTCATGTTGCAAACTCGTTTATTTCACTCGTTTTCCCATCATATTACCACCATCATCGAGGAATTCATCAGTGTCATCAACGCTGGTAGAGTCAGTCATATATTCCCGAGTATATATTGATGACTCCACGGTGATGTATTCCTCAGCAATTGATCCTGCAATATATCGCGTATTCTTGACGTAATCTTTAAAAACTTTCATCAATCTTTCAAACGGATACATCCACTGATATCTAACTAGACCACAAAGAAGTGCCTCGTCGCATAGGTGTACCAACAAGTGAACACTTATGTCAAAGAATGCTGGGGGAAAGTACTTCTCCAATACACAAATCGCTTCGTTCACAGCCAATTTTGCGGCCACTATGTGTTCTCGATTCACTACCTTCTCACACAAGAGGGAGAAGGTAATACTAATTTTCATAATAGCCCTACACAAATCCTTGTGCTTGGAGAAACAGTGCTTAAACAATAGAGGAACCAATTGCATGATCACATGCCAATCGTGGGACTTACACTTATGTAAATCATAAGTAACATAATTCACAATCCTTTGCAAGTTGGACGAAAAAGTAGATGGGCCCTTTAAATTATATATTGTGTCTAGAAGCACCTTCCTTTCCTCACTCGTCAAAGTAAACGCACCAGAGGGAATTATTGTCCTTCCCCTACTATCTTCTTTCAACCATAGTTGTGGTTTAAGTTTTAACGTTTTAAGGTCTTTTCGTGCATTTTCTCCATCCTTCGAATGACTCCCCCCAAGGCAAGTACCCACAATATGTTCAGCGAAGTTCTTCTCTGCATGCATCACATCCAATACATGGCGCACCGGGTTTTTCTTCCAATAAGGCAAGTCAAATAAAATTGACCTCCGAGACCATGCCTTTCTTATCTCAGTTTCATTCCCAGTTGGGGTCTTCTTATGCTTGACATTCTTAAATTTGGGATTCTTACCTGGCATATTTGGGCCACATTCAGAAGATTTACTTTCAATTTCTGAACCCGAAAGTTGTCTCGGCGGTAGCCTATGTTCAACTCCGCCCAATAAAAAATTGGAAGCTTTCTCAAATCTGAAACTATGAGCTGGGGGTAAAAACCTCCTGTGGCAATGGTATACATTTTTTAAGCTGGAGGATAGACGAAGAGATTCAGTCTCCTCTCCACAAATAGGACACCCCAAATAACCATGTACTACACATCCGGATAATGTCCCATAAGCTAGAAAATCATGAATTGCCCACATCAACATAGCTTTCAGCGTAAACTCTTCTTTTCTAAAAGAGTCAAATGATTGCACACCCTCTTCCCACAACACATTTAATTCTTCTACCAAAGGAGCCAGGTAGATATCAATGTCTTCACTTGGTGCCTTTGGCCCAGGTATCAATAAAGCCATCATCGAAAATTCAGGTCTCATACACTGTGAAGGAGGGAGGTTGAGTGGGGCTAGGATCACTGGCCATACACTCTGATTGGTGCTTAGATTTCCAAATGGATTGAAACCATCTGTTGATATAGCCAAACGAATGTTGCGTTGTTCTCGAGCAAAATCGGGATACTCATAATTCATCCTCCGCCAGGCAGTAGAATCAATAGGATGACGCATGATATTACCCCCTACTTCTGCCCAAGCATGCCAAGTCATTGCCTCTGCAATCCATGGTACTGTGAAAAATCGCTTTAATCTAGGCCCAACGGGAAAATATTTCAATACTTTTTGAGGCACTTTTGAGCTTGTGCCTTCCTTACTAGTAGATTGGACATATCTAGGTTCATCGCATACCGGACAACGATCGAGATTTTCATACTCCTTTCGGTATAGTATGCAGTCATACACACAAGCATGAATCGATTTATACTTCATTCCCAAACCTTTCAAACTGTGCTTCATAACAGGATAGCTATTTGGAAGTGTATTCACCTTGGGTAATAAGCCCTTCACCCATTTCAGAATTCCCGTCACGCTATTGCCAGACAAATCGTACTGTGTCTTCAAACTGTGCAAACCAACCATGGCATGTAAAGTTGTTTGATCTTTCTCACAGCTAGAGTATAACGGTTGGGTCGCCTTAAATTTTAAACTTTGGTAGTCATCGTCAAGTTTTATCGTGTTATCTTCACGAGCACTTGAATCTTCTACATCATCAGTAACCTCATTCTCCTCAGCTTCATAAACTCCGTACGCATCATCAACTAAATCCTCTAACATATTATGATCTACGTCGTCCCCTTCTTCATCTATTCTACTTGTTGAAGGATGTTGTGAAGGTTGGTCAGGGACAAAAGGAACTTTCAAATCACCGTGAAAACTCCAAAATCGATAACTATCTTGCATACCCGATCTTAACAAATGTAGTTCAACTGTTTTCCACTCAAACACCTTACCATTCTTACGCCTAGCACACGGACACGGAAACTCTTCATCATTACGACATCTCTTTGCATATTTCACAAATTCGTTAGCACCTCTGCGAAACACATCCCCCATTCTATTAGTCTCACCCATCCACTCTTTGTATTTCGGATATCCCATCACAGCTACCACAACCAAACACCTATTAAAGGTAAACAAAACTTAGATTTATAGTATGTTTTATTTAATTATCCCATCATTTAATTATCCTATTAAAGGGTAAGTGGTCCTATCCCATTCAAGACTGCATTTTTCTGTAATATACTTAACAACAGCTCATGTACATTGTTACGATTTGAAAAAAATTCGGCAGCATATCCCCTTAGTTCTCCAAGTACACGACGTAGATTGGCAAGTGTGAGTGTTATTTCAATTGGTCAATTAAAATAACAGTCACACTTGTCAATCTAGTATGTACCCAGAGAACATTAAGATACGACTGCAGAACTTCCTCCAAAAGTAACAACTTTAAGCCAATAAGAATATTATACAAAAATTATACAGTCTCAAACTGTCCAAACGGGACAATTCGAGAGATCTCATTACAGGGTTAATGACTCTCGAACGGGTCTAAGGGTTATTGAATGCGTACGCATAAGAACTATAATGCTAGTATCTATGCGCACTATATTTAATTTCAAGTATGTTTCATATAATGGGTTAATTCAAATACAAAAATAAATTCATGGGATAATTCAAATACAAAAATAAATTCATGTATTGACCACATACACACACACACACTATCTAAGCTGTTCTATAGGTATAAAAATAATTATTATCCAATTATTATCCAACTATTATCAATTATTTATTTTGAATGTAAATAATATTCAAAACCCCACCCACCCCCACCCCTTCAGATTAATTCAAGACATAAGACCCTAAAGGGAATCCTATCTGCAACAAGATTCTAGTTAGTAAATAAGACATAACAGAATATGGTGGAATCCACTACACTACACACCCATTACCACACTTAAAAACCATTTAATAATATTTAAAAAATTCAAAACCATTTAATAATATTTAAGCACTAAAATTAATTTAATTTAATTTAACCTAGGAATTAATCAGATATTTTTATCCTATGTTTACTAATGCTAAAATTATGAAAAATGACACCACCCCCTCCCCCACCCTGCCCCACCCCGCCCCACCCCCTGCCCCCCTCCACCACCCCCTCCCCCAAAACACACCACCACACACACACACACACACACACACCGCACCCCACCCCACCCCCTGCCCCCTCCACCACTCCCTCCCCCACCCCGCCCCACCCCCTGCCACCCCTTCACCACCCCCTCCCCACCCTGCCCCACCCCACCCCCTGCCCCCTCCACCACCCCGTCCCCCACCCCGCCCCACCCCCTGCCCCCCTCCACCACCCCCTCCCCCACCCTGCCCCTCCCCCACCCTGCCCCACCCCACCCCGCCCCACCCTGCCCCACCCCCCACACACGCACACACATACACACATATATATATATACACATACACATATAAATATACAGACAAATATATATATAAATGGAAGAGAGAGAGAGAGAGAGCAGCGTCGAGAGAGAGAGAGAGAGAGAGAGAGAGAGAGAGAGAGAGGGAGGGAGGGAACGGTGGGAGGGAAAAAAGAAGGGGGAAAGGGTTTTTGCTGGAAAAGTTGTCACGGTCGTGTCAAGGTCATTGACCGTGACAAGAATTGTCACGGTCATTGGCCGTGACTAGCCCGTGACAAATTGAATTGTCACGGGCAATGACCGTGACAATTCGTTGTCACGGTCGTGTCAAGGTCAATGACCGTGACATAAAACGCGTGTTTTTTTGTCACGGTCAATGACCTTGACAAGGCTGGCCGGCTGAAAGGTGACAATTTGTCCATTTTGGTGTAGTGGCTATTAAAGCTTCAAGCTGCTCGGGAGGTGTAAAGGAAGCTTTTGTTGGTCTAACTCAATCCTTAAAGGACTCTCGTCAAAAGTATGAAGAAAATAAAGTGGCTTGGGAGAAGCAACTCAAGTCCATCGAGCAAGAGAGAGATCGAGCTGTGGAGGCTTCCAAGGGGTTGGAGCAGAAAATGAAAGAATTTGAGAAGAATAATAAAAAGTTTGAGGAGAAGCTCAAAAATGCTGAAGAGGAAGTTGGTAGACTTCGTGAGGTTGATCGCCAGAAGGAAGAGGTGGAAGGGAAGTTGAAAGTTATCGAGGAGATCCTTAAGGAAAGGACCTCCTCGGAGAAAGAAAAGAGGAAAAAGGCTGTAAAAAAATCGTTTAGTGCTGGTTGGGATAAGGGTTGGAACAAGGGCTTGTCTACCATGACTTCGCAAATGGAGTATGTCAGCCTCAAGTACTTTAGGGATGGATGGGTTGCTGCATTAAAAGAGATGAAAATTGCTGAGAATTCAGAATTGTTCTAGCAACATATTCATGGCCCTCCTCCCTCTCCTGGGGAAGAAGAAGAGGATGAAGCTGCCTCAGAGGAATCTTCCATGATGATTGGAGATCAAGTTCCTCCTGTTTCAGTTGTTCAAACTTTCTACGAGCAACTTCATCCCACCAGTACCTCAGTCGAGTAGCTGCCACTATCTTCCGAGCAACCAACCTCCTCATCCCAGCTTTCCGAGGAAGTTGTAAAACACAAGGAGAAGGTGTAAAGTTGCTCGGGTTTTAATTTTGTTATTCCTTTTGAATGTAACCTTGAGATTTGTATTTACCTTTTGATGAATAAAAATTCGAACTTTTGGTTGTTCATATCGACTTTCTTCTTCTTGCCCTGTTTTATCATTATTGATCCTATTTATGGCTTCTCTTTTCTAGTTTATGGCCAGGATGGAGCTATTATCAGCTCATGACACATAATTGGTGAAGAAATGCAATGACTACTTCAAAGTTGGTCATGCAGATCTGAATGAGGCTTAGATAATCGACATCTTCGGATCAGGTTTTTCTGATCGAGCAATTGAGGCTTACCAATATCTGAAGTGCTTGCTTGACCGAGATGTTGCCAATAATGTAGCTTATTATGAGATGATTGAGGATCTTCAAGGAAATATAGAGGAACTCCAGCAGCAGTACAAAGAGTCCTCCCTGCTTTTGCACCAAGGGTACGAGAAGAAATATCAACAGTTAAATGCTGAAAAAGGGTATGATAAGTTCATCGCTGCCTACGAGAAGAAATAGAGCATTCTAAAGCTTGAGGTTGAGGAGCATAGGCAAATCGCTAAACTATTGGAGGAGGAAAACAATGTTTTGCAAGAGGAGATATCCCAACTAAAATCTGCAGCATCCTCCTCGGGAGCTTTGGTCCCTGTCAATGACGAAGGTTTTTCTTTTTTGGAAGTAGAGAACGCCAACTTGCGAGATGAATTGAAAACTTTGAAAAGAGTTGGACCTTCTACCTCTACTCGCAGACGAGCAAGGGCTGGTCGGATCTCTATTGAAGATGCAAGAACTCAAGTAACTTTGGAAAATCAGGCAGTTCAATTGATGGCAAAGAACCAGGCTCTAGCAGAGATGTCCAAGAAAAATCTGAACCTCAACGAGCAACTTTTCATACAAAGCTCTGCCTTGGGAAATAAGGAAATCCTGGTGAAGAATCTCCACGAGCAGCTGGAGACGTTAACTTACGAGTTCCACAAACAACCCAGAGAATTTTGGATGGCTGGCTACAATGAAGCCCTTTACCATCTTGATGATCGGATTCAGCAATTAAATAATGAAGGGTACAAGCAAGGGTGGCTGAATGCATTGTGCGTGCTAAAAGTAGAGCAGGGTCACTACTTATGGGATTATTATGATCCCGGATTGCTTGAGTTGCCCGTGCCTCCTTTTAAGCTCGACATGAGTTGAATTCCTGCTCGGGCAATTCCTCAGTGCTTGATTTCAAAGTACCTCGGCGATTATAGTCTTCATTCAAATTTTGACATATCTTGCCCAGAGCATTTGCTTGATCGGCCATCAGTGATGAATGTTCGAATGCTTCAAGATGTAAATTTCATAAACTCTCCTTATGATTTAGACGATCCTCCTGCTGGAGTAGAACCTGTTTCGAAGGCAGAGGGAAAGAAACCTATGGAATAGGGTTTGTTTATGTAATGAACTTCATTCATGTAATCTGCAATTTATCATATGTAATTTGTTCTTGTTTTAATGAATAGATTTTTAGTTTTCTTTACAATTTTAATTTTTATTGGTTTGGAAATATTTTATGAAATATTTATTTTATTTAATGACGAATACGTATGTATATCTATAAAAAAACAAAAATGTTAGTGTTATTTTAAATTACCGACCAACCGGAGTTGGTGGTCATTTGCTTACCGACTAACTTATAGTTGGTGGTAATTGATTTATTTGCTGACCAATCGGAGTTGGTAATAATTGCTTCCCGACCAACCTAGAGTTGGTGGTAGTTGATTTGCCGACCAACCGAAGTTGGTGGTCATTGCTTCCCGACCAACCTAGAGTTGGTGGTAATTGCTTTGTTGACCAATCGGAGTTAGTGGTAATTGCTTCCCGACCAACCTAGAGTTGGTAGTAATTGATTTGCCGACCAATTGGAGTTGGTGGTAATTGCTTCCCGACCAACCTAGAGTTGGTGGTAATTGATTTGCCGACCAACCGGAGTTGGTGGTAATTGTTTCCCGACCAACCTAGAGTTGGTGGTAATTGATTTGCCGACCAACCGGAGTTGGTGGTCATTGCTTCCCGACCAACCTAGAGTTGGTGGTAATTGCTTTGCCCACCAACCGAAGTTGGTGGTCATTGCTTCCCGACCAACTTAGAGTTGGTGGTAATTGCTTCCCGACCAACCGGAGTTGGTGGTAATTGCTTTGCCGACCAACCTAGAGTTGGTGGTAATTGATTTGTATAGTGTGTAGCACTATTATTCCGAAAAAAATTTAACGAACAAAGAAAATGGGAAAACCTCACTTTATTCATATTGAAGAAATTTTATTACATAGAAATTTTAACTACTGATAATACTTTCTGTGGGTACCCAAAATTAAGACCATGGACCTGGACGAGTAGCCCAATTCTGGTGGCCCAAAGTCCACGCCCCCACCTCTTATTTTGAATATGATCTGATCTCCTCCCACGTTCCCATTAAGGGAGGTTATAGGGAGAGATGGAAGACGTGGGGGAATCCATCACCCCCACTTACCTAAATGTACATGTATATATAAAACCCTAGGTCCGGTGCAAACGGACAGGTTGTATTCTCTGTAATCACTCTCCGGAGTATATAGAAATAACACCGACTACACCACCATGGACGTAGGCACATCTTTGCTGAACCACGTACATCATTTGTTGTGTGATTATCATTTTACATTCCTTGCTCTTACTTGGTTCTTATCTTTTCGTATCTATTTGTGTTGCATAATAATTGTCACCACAATTGGCGCCGTCTGTGGGAAACGTTCATCTTTCCCTGAGAAGAGCCCACACCAAGAAAGGAGTTTAAAATGTCTGGTCACATCAGCAATACCCCCTAGGCAGGGGATATTCAAGAACCACCTGCTCCTCGCAAAATTAGGTCTGAAGTTCGACGTTCAGATCAGAGGGATCGCTTGGAAAGGCCAGCCTCAGAAGAGAGCCAAGGACCAGCGAGGTCCACACAGATATCCAGATTGATTGACGCATACGAGGCAAGGCTCCACGAGCAGAGGGAGTCTTCTCGCATATACGAGGCTGAGAATGCTCGCTTGAAAAGAAGACTGGAAAAACTGGAGAGGGATCTTCGTCCTGATAACAGGAGACGTCCATACCGCACTCCTAGCCCTCAGGAGAGAAAGTCTCGCAGCCGAGGAAGGAGCCCTAGGAGGGGATCTAAAAAGGTCGAAGGAGGCGAATCAGACGACGACCTCCGCGAGCAGATGCGAAGAGCTCGCTGTTATCAGAGCCCTGCTCGCAGCGACGAGAACGTACGAAATCTGGTCCGCATGGAGATAAACCAACATCCTGCCCACCACGGTACCAGATCGACCCGAGAACTCACTAGGCGAGCTCTCAAAATCCAGATGAAGTCACCTTTTAAGAGGGAAATTGAGGAAGAAGAAGCCCCCAAGAAATTTGCCATTCCAAGGTTCAAGATTTATGACGGTAAGACTGATCCCATTGATCACGTCAGGAAGTACCGACACGCCATGACCCTCTGGAATCATCGGGACGCGCTAATGTGCCAAATTTTTCCTTCGAGCCTGCATGATGTAGCGTAGAAGTGGTTCGAAAGGCTCCCCCACCGGTCAATCAGGAGTTTCAAATCCTTGGCCGAACTTTTTACAGCCCGATTCATTACCAGTAGCTCCCATCCCAAAAGGATGGATGCTTTGCTGACGATGAAGAAAACGCCTCAAGAGACCCTCCGAGACTACGCAAAGAGGTACTGGGAGTTATTCAATGAGATCGAGGATTGCGCAGAGGAAGTGGTAGTGGCCTCTTTCAAAATCGGTCTCCCTAGTTCTTCCCTTCTATACCAGTCCCTAACGAAGAAGGAGGCTATGACTATTGACGACCTGATGGCTCGCATCGAGAAGTACGCTAAGGTGGAAGATGTCACCCGCCTTAGTATAAATGAAAACGGTCGAGCTAAACTCACTGCCAAGGGCAGTGACAAAGCTGAAAACCAGAAGAAAGGAGGAAAAAATGGGGGCAAAAATGGCTCCAAGAATGGAGGGAACAATGATGCATCGAAAGCATTCCAGGCGGTCAACACCGTCTTCAAAGAACCAATTTACAAAATTCTCGCGAAGATCAAAGATGAGCCATTCATCAAGTGACCCATGAAAATGGGAGGAGATCCCTCGAAGAGGAACAATGCGCTAAGATGCGCTTTTCACAAAGAAGGAGGACATAATACTGAGCATTGCAAAGCTCTTAAGTCTCACCTCGAGGAGCTGGCCCAGTCTGGGCATTTGAGCGAGGAGTAATGGAGATCCACGGCGACCAAGTGATGGCAAGAAGGTGCTTCATAGCAGCCATCCGACCAAATCCAGAGAAGAAGGCCGATCAGCCCAGCGAGAAAGTTGAAGAAGGTCTGACACCTTCTAAATAGCAATTAAAGTACGGAGGACCTGGAGTAGAGGAGACCAGGCTCCTCCCCTCCGAGCGTGTCGTTGAGGACTTGGTAGAAGTCATGACTGGAGATGGCGACAGTAACAGAGTCTTCTTGATTGGAGCATCTCTCACCGACCAGGAACATAAGGAATTGACAACTCTGCTAAGATGCAACGTAGATGTTTTCGCGTGGGAACCATACGAGCTGCCTGGAATCGATCCTGGTATGGTCTGTCATCAGTTGCATGTTGATCCCACCTTCAAATCGATCACGCAGAAGGCACGGAGAACCGCACCCGAGAAGGCTAAAGCGGTCGAAAAATAAGTTGAAAAACTACTGGATGCAGGATCCATATGGGAAGTACAATACCCCAAGTGGTTATCCAACCCAGTAGTAGTTCCGAAGAGCAACGGGAAGTGGAGAGTTTGCATCGACTTCACTGACCTCAACAAAGCGTGCCCTAAAGATAGTTTCCTCCTCCCAAAGATAGACAAACTAGTAGACGCCACTACAGCTCACGAGTGAATGAATTTTCTGGACGCATACTCGGGGTATCACCAAATCCCTTTATATGCCCCAGACCAAGACAAAACGGCGTTCATCACAACAGTTGGGTTATACTGCTATAAGGTTATGCCCTTTGGTCTTAAGAATGCAGGGTAAACATATCAGTTGCTGGTCACCAAGATGTTCAAGGACCAGATGGGAAACACCATGGAGGTCTACATCGATGACATGTTCGTTAAAAGTAAGAAAAAGGAAAATCACCTCTCAGACCTGTCAAACACCTTAGAAATCCTCAGGAAGTACCGAATGAACTTAATGCAAGCAAGTGTTCTTTCGGTGTCCAGTCAGGGAAATTTCTTGGGTACTTGGTCAGTAAGAGAGGCATAGAGGCTAACCCAAACCAGATCGATGCCATTAGCAGGGTACAACCCCCTGGCACAATCCGGGACGTACAGAAGCTCACTGGAATGCTCGCCGCATTAAATCGTTTTATCTCTAAATCCTCCGATAGGTGCCAGCCTTTCTTCCAGCTTCTAAAGGGGAACACGACGGTAGAGTGGAACCCAGATTGCTCGTGGGCATTGGTCGAGCTCAAATCCTACTAAAGCTCTCCACCGCTGCTCGTCATACCACAACAGATAGATTCTCTGTACCTGTACCTCTCCGTTTCCAACCACACTGTCAGCTCTGCGTTAATATGCGAGGTCGGCGGAATCCAGAACCCTATTTATTACGCGAGCAAGACCCTACTGGACACCGAGCATAGGTACCTTCCACTGGAAAAGCTCGCCTTTGCACTAATAGTAGCCTCGAGGAAGCTGAAGCATTATTTCGAAGCCCACACTATTATCGTCCTTACATCGCACCCCCTTAAAGCAATCCTGAGGAAAGCGGACTTGTCGGGCAGACTGTCTAAATGGTCAGTCGAGCTCGGGAGATTTGACATCTAATTTTAACCAAGGACCGCAATCAAGGGGCAGATCCTTGCTGATTTCATAGCCGAATTTACGGGCGAGGAACCATCCTACCAATCTCGACCAACAAGGCAAGAGTAGAACCAAGCAACAGAGAAAATCTGGAAACTGTTTGTTGATGGAGCCTCCAACTCAAAGGGGGCAGGGGTAGGCATTGTCCTCATTACTCCAGAGAACACAATCCTTGAACAAGGAATCAGGCTTGGATTTGCAGCCTCCAACAACGAAGCAGAGTACGAAGCCCTAATAGTCGGCCTCCAAAAGGAGCATACTTTGGGAGCAAAACATTTACAGGTGTTCGGCGATTCCCAACTAGTCTCCAATCAGATAAGTGGAGATTACAATGCAAATGATGAAAGAATGGTAGCCTACCTCGCCCTAGTGAAAAAACTAATGTCAAGCTTTGAAGAGATCAATGTCCAGCAGTAACCCAGGGGGCAAAACAGTCATGCTGATGCCTTGGTAGCCCTGAGTTCGGCAGTTGACTCCGACCTAAAAAGAGTCATCCCCATCGATTTCCTCACTTGTCCGAGTATTAACTGCGATAGCAAGCCACCAAACGCGGAACAAGTACTCCAGGTGGGATCAGCCCCCAGCTGGATAGACCCCTTAAGGGACTATTTAAAGGATGGCACGCTTCCGGATGACAAGAAGACTGCCCAACAGATAAGAGTCAAAGCTGCTCGCTTTCACTTATCCCCAGAAGGCAACTTGTATAAGAAATCCTTCTCCGGTTCCTACCTCCAATGCGTCCACCCAGGGGATGTCGAGCAAGTGCTACATGAGCTTCACGAAGGAATCTGTGGAAGCCATATCGGAGGAAGGTCTCTAGCTTTTCGAGCAATGAAGGAAGGCTATTGGTGGCCATATATGCAAAAGGACTCTACAGTGATGTCCGCCAATGCCTGAAATGCCAACTTCACGCTCCTATGGTCCACCAACCCGCCAGCGATCTAAAATCCCTCCATTCACCCAGTGGGGAATGGACATCGTGGGACCTCTGCCTACCGCCACCGGCAATCGCAAATATCTGTTGGTTGCGACTGACTACTTCACCAAATGGATCGAGGCAGAACCGTTGACGAACATCCGAGACGCTGATATGATAAGGTTCATATGGAGAAATATAATCACTCGTTTTGGCATCCCCAGAACCATCATCACCGACAATGGAACACAGTTTGAAAGCGGCTCCTTTCATAACTTCTGTAACGAACACGGTATCAGACACCACTTCAGTTCATTGGCCTACCCTCAAAGCAATGGCCAAGCTGAGGCTTCCAACAAAACTATTATCGATGGATTAAAGAAGCGATTGGAGCGAGCCAAAGGCGCATGGGTAAATGAACTACCCCACATCCTATGGGCACACCAAACCACTCCTCGGCGAGCAACATGAGAAACCCTATTTTCGCTGACATATGGCATGGAAGCAATCATCCCACTCGAAACAGGTTTGCTAACAATGAGGTCCAACCTTGTCGACCAAGGCCATAATGATGCAGCATTGCTCGCTGAGCTCGACCTAGCCAACGAGCACCGGGAGCTAGCCCTAGTGAAACTAGTGAGCTACCAGCAACATCTCGCGAGGCATTACAACAAAAGGGTTAACCCAAGGACATTCCGAATTGGGGACTACGTTCTAAGGAAAGTCCTGGGCAACACAGTGAAACCATCAGACGGTAAGCTAGGTCCAAACTGGGAAGGACCCTTTAAGATAACAAGAGACGATCTGCAGGGCGCCTATCACTTGGAAACGTTGAAAGGAAGAGAAATACTATGAGCATGGAACACAACCAATCTCAAGAGACTCTATTTTTAGATCATTCTTTTATTCGTTTTCTATAAAGCTAGAAGTTCACTTCCCTTATCATTAATGAAAGTTATTTAATTGGTTACATTCTGATAAGCAACAGCTGCATGATATTTATCGCATCCCTTTTCCAAATAACAGGCACATTGATCACTACACTATAGTAGGGGAAATCCCTCCTCAGGTCATCGTTATGAAACACGAAGGACCTCTTAGCATTGCCCCTGACAATATATGAAGCCCTACAGGGGATCCTTAGGCAATATGACCAAATTTTATACTGGTCATCAAACCTACCTCGGTTGAGTAAAATCCTGATCGGATAAAGCATCCAACACCAGGTGTGTCCTCGCCAATTTCCCCACTTAGGCCTAAGGGAGTGTGACGACACAACCTAAAAGGTAAAGTGGTGCACAATGATATCTCGGTATTATACTGGACTGGTAGGACACTTGCATGACAAAACAAACTTAGAAGATTATAAAGCAGCAAAAATATGAAGAATACGATGCACACGTTTAGTCGACAAAATTGCCCAAAACACAAACTTTTCATTAATTCATCATATTTACAACAATGGTGATACATGTTTAGTCGGCGAGCTCGCCCAAAGCATTTACATTATCAAAAATACAAAAAAATAACAACTGGAAAAATCTCAATGGGGGGGAGGCCTCTGAGCGAGATAATCAGCCACTCGAGCTCTTCGTCCGTCATCAGGAGCAGGAGCTAACTCTTCCTCAACCTCATTAGCATCCGACTCCAATAATTGCCGAGGGATGGCATCGATGGGGATCCATTGATCATCCCTCCGAAAGGGGTTAGGCATCAGGGTAGAGGGAGAAATCTCACGGAGATACTAGAGCATTGAGTTCCTCGGGACTTGCAGCTCCTTCAAAGCACTCAGCCACCCCCTGACAAAGGAAAGCTCTTCGAACTCTGACAACCTTGTTGGATTATCTGACCAACCCTGGTCGTAGCCATCATCCCACACTTGTCGAGGACCTTTTTTGAACAGGTGCCACAGCCGAGTAACGTCCCTCTGAAGCCCATTAACAATCACATATGCTCGCTGGACATCACCACGAAGATCTTTCATTTCCCTATTGCGAAGTTCTTCTACCTCCCTGTTTCGGCTCCTAGTGGTCCTGCCAGTTCGCGAAACAGATGGACCAGGCGCAGCATAGGAGGAATATCACCCTGACCAGCTCTAGCTCGTGATTACGAGGAACCCTGTAATACTGCTGGAGCAGTGCTCGGAGTATGCTCCCTAAGTCGTGAGACCTCTCTCCTCAGAACCTCATTCTCTTGCTGAAGCATCTCACCAACCTGGTTGATCTCGGAAGCATCGAGAAGCTTTGCTCTCAATGCATTCACTTCTTCTTGCACTGAAGCACCAACCTCTTCCATCTCCTGGAGCCTGTCCTTCAGCTTGGCCACAAGTTCAGATTGCTCCTTATACTTCTGATTCCTAGATCTAAGGGATTTGCAAAGCTTAACGAAGGCCTGGCGAACTTCAGGACTCGCAGTAGGACCAAGGGTCCTGCCCAATTGGGAAGTAGCAGGAATGTAATCATCGACCTCAATTAACTACAAGCAATCGAAAGACAAGGGAAAGAAAGAGACAAATCAGTGCACTGAGAAATAGAAGCCTTTTTCATTAATGAAGGTTGAAATTACATTGAACAGTAAAAAGAAAGTTTACAGACAAAAAAAACCAAAAATACAAAGCAATCCTAACAAATAACTAGTTAGCAACCTCGGGTGGCCCAGAGGTCGATGTCCCTTTCCCCTTGTCGTCATCAGCAGGAGCACCGCCCTCGGTAGAGGTAATCTTTGTCGCCACAACCAGGGAAGCATCAGCAGGGGAAGCCTGGGGGATAGTATCGACACCTTCAATAGCTGGGGCAGGGACTTCATCCACGGTTGGCTTTGGACCCGGGTCATGCTCATCAAACAAGGGAGAATCGATGTCGATGCCAGCAGCCAAAAGGGCCTTGTTCCATCCCTTCTTGAAGTTCAGACGACTAATATAGCCTATCTGAACTTCAGCATCCTTGTATGCTGTAGCCCAACCAGAATTGTATGAGTCCTCCCTGGCAGTAACAGCCTCAGACTCCTTCTTCTTCAGCTTTTCAGAGAGCTCCTTGTTCTCCTCCACAACAGCAAGTTTGCTCGAGCAAACTAGGTCGTAGGCCTGTCGCATCTCTTTCAAATCCTTGACTATCACATCCTTCTCCTTGTTAGCAGTAGCTAGAGCCAGGTAGGATGATATCCGAGCAGCATCAACGGCTTTAAAACTAACCTCGAGCTCAGTGCCCCTCAGCTTCAAGGCAACATTTTCCTTCTCCAGCTCGCTGTTTTTCTTCACCAGCTCATTGCGTGAACAATACAGCACGGCGAAGTCAGTAACAAACTGCAGAAAAAAGAAGACATTAGAAGAGGGAAATGAGGGAATTCATAAAAACATGGGAGAGGAGGGAAAAACCTTACCAAAGCAAGCCTTTGACTAGCCTGAAGGGCCAATTGCTCGGACCCTACCACCCTTTGGCGATCAGCCAGGAGGACAACTCTCTCAAGCAGAGCGGGGGCCAACTGGGGGGAAATTACAACAGAAGCCCCCTCGGGCAGCGCGAACACCGGGACCAAGGCCTGCCCGACCTTCGTCCTCGCTTCTGCCCTCCTCCTCTTCTCCTCCTCCCTCTCATTCTCTTTCTTCTTTCTCTCCTCTACCCTCCTCTTCTCTTCCATCTTGTTCTTTTCTTCTTCCTTTTTTTTCTCTCTCTCTCTCTCTCTCTCTCTCCCTTACCTGATCCTCGTCCCTCCTCTTTCTCTTCTGCTCCTGAGCAGAGGATCGGGAACCAGTAGCCACAGCCTTAGAGCCAGATTTTTGTTTCTTTGACCTCTGAGCGAGAAGCATATGGTCTTCATCATCATTATCCCGAATCAGACGTGCTCGATGACTCTCGAGCTTCAGAGACCTCCCCACGATCAGAGGAGATGCTACTATCAGAGATACCTCCACCCAAATTACTTACTGCTCCTGCGAGGTCACTTTCAAAGATGCTATCCTCCTCGTCCAACTGACTAGGATCCGCAGCAGTCTCTTCGAGAAAATCAAACTCTGGGATACTGTCCACAGGCCTTGCTATGATGCTGGAGCCAACGTTCTTATACTCGAGCAGAAAGGCAGCAGACCTGGGATGCTCGCCGTCACCCAAAGGCTTCCTGATATTCCAAGCCTTAATCAATTCCGAGAGATGAACCTCGCTGAGAGCAGGCTCCAAGTTCTTTGACCTCGCTATGGAAGAAAAAGCAAAGAAGAGTTAGAAAGATCACAAATCAACAAAATTCGAAACAACAGTGCAATATCTACCTATGTATTCTTCCCCATAAAAGGGAATAGAGAACCTCTCAGGCCTTAACCCTTCAAATTGGGGAGAAAACTGCCAATTTCTAATAAGGAGACCTTCTTGCCAGTAGTCCTTATGGGAATCGGGTAGATTTACTACCAATACCCTGTCAGGGCTCCTAACTTTGAGGTAGAGGACACCAGAGCTAGTTCGAGAAAAGGAATAACAAAAATAGACCTCGACGAGCCCTAACCTAGTACCATACAACTGATTTATCCTATGTACGCCATTACCTATTTTCCACACATTGGGCGAGCATTATGCAGGAACAATATTAAAATAACCAAAGAAATGCAAAAATAAGTCATTGGGAGGAAAAGTGAGTCCCCCCCTTGGAAAGCAACAAAACGTGGATCCAGTGGGCATCATCTATCTCTCTAACGTTTCTAGGAGGGGAGGCACAACACTCAATATCTACCCACTCAGGGATGTTGTAAAACTTCCTAAACTCAGAGACCGACCTATCCCCAATCTTTGCCATTGGAAAACCCTAGAAAACTACAAACTCAAAGAGAAAGTACAGAGAAAAGGTACAGGAAACTTACAAGATAGAAGATCGACTCGAACGATGAAGAAGCACAGGCCCAAACGACAAGGAAGCAACAAGAATGGAGATTGAGAGAAGAAGGTACGAAGTGCTAGAACTCACAGAGAATGGAAAAGTTCTGGAAAGATTGAAGCGACGGTAGAAAAGTGACTATCCCAAGAAACCTTCAAATTTTGCTAATCATAGTGCACAAGGTACGAAGCGGGTGCCGCCAAAATCAA
Source organism: Sambucus nigra (assembly GCA_949130495.1). Taxonomy (NCBI): domain Eukaryota; kingdom Viridiplantae; phylum Streptophyta; class Magnoliopsida; order Dipsacales; family Adoxaceae; genus Sambucus; species Sambucus nigra. The sequence continues at coordinate 525,741,079 of OX422208.1, read as the reverse complement.
CTTCACAGCTTTCGAAGAATTGCAAAAGAGCCATTATGGCTAATCATTTAAATTTATTGAGCCCATAAACATGGCCCAACAAACTTAGGGGCAATTGTGGGTACCCAAAATTAAGACCATGGGCCTGGACGAGTAGCCCAATTCTGGCGGCCCAAAGTCCAGGCCCCCAACCTCTTATTTTGAATATGATCCGGTCTCCTCCCACGTTCCCATTAAGGGAGGTTATAGGGAGAGATGGAAGACGTGGGGGAATCCATCACCCGCACTTACCTAAATGTACATGTATATATAAAACCCTAGGTCTGGGGCAAAAGGACAGGTTGTATTATCTGTAATCACTCTCTGGAGTATATAAAAATAACACCGACTGCACCACCGTGGACGTAGGCACATCTTTACTGAACCACGTGCATCCTTTATTGTGTGATTATCATTTTACATTCCTTTCTCTTACTTGGTGATTGTCGTTTCGTATCTATTTGTGTTGCATAATAATTGTCACCACACTTTCGAAGATGCTCTGCATTCCATGCATTCTTCTCCTTCCAAGGTTTCAATTCTGTATGTTCCTAGTCGAACAACTTCTGTTACTCTGTAGGGTCCATGCCAGTTAGCTTCCAGTTTGTTGTGCTTTTGAATTACTTTCTTTAGCACACAGTCTCTTTCCTTCAAATCACATTTCTTGACTCTTTTATTGTAAAACGAAGGTGTTCGTTGTTGATACACGACATTTCTTATAGCTGCTTCTTCTCTGACTTCTTCTAGCATATCTAGATCTAATCTTCTCATCAAATCACTAATAGCAGAATTGAAATTAAGTACCCTATGTGTAGGTAGACCTAATTCAACAGGTATGACAGCTTCACTCCCAAATGCCAGCATGTATGGGGACTCTCCAGTTGCTGTTCGTGGTGTGGTGCGATATGCCCAAAGCATAGACTGTAGCTCGTTAATCCAATTTTCCTTTGCATCATCCAGTCACACTACACCAAATCTTCCCATTTGTCAAGGTCATTGACCTTGACAAATCCGACTTGTCAAGGTCAATGACCGTGACATTTCGAGGCGAGACAACCTTTTTTGTCACGGTCGTGTCACGGTCATTGACCTTGACACAAAACTCGCATTTTGTGTCACGGTAGTGTTGCGGTCAATGACCGTGACACGTTTGTCACGGTTTATAACCGTGACAAAGCCGTGACCCTTTTTAAAAAAATTGTCACGGTCATTGACCGTGACACGTCCTTGAGAACTTTTGTCACGGACGTGTCACGGTCAATGACCGTGACAATTCTGGGCAGAATTTAAAAAAAATCTGCTGGGCAGTATGGCCACTGCCACTGCTCAGCAGTATATTTGTACCTGTTATAGCAATGTTGTACCTGTTCCAAACATCATATATCCGAACAAACTAAAGATAATGCAAATATATATTCAAATAAGAAACTATTTAAGAAGAAACAACATCACCATCATTTTATCTCAAATCTATAAACTATTTGCATGGAAAAGAGATTTTGTACCGCGACGCTCGGGAACACATCCTTATCCTTCCCTTCTCGTCCGAATAGCCACATAAGTATAGAGCATATGTGGCCTACCCTTAGGGTCACTCCCTATCCCCTGAATTGAAATAAAGTAAAATTAGTATCCGCCCCTCAAATATAGATAAATATAAATCGTAATTGAAATCGAAATCGAAATTGACATATAAATATAAATACATTACCTGTAGTGTCACTCAAACAGCTAACTTGAGCTCATATGGTACCTCCTTCCAACTAATGTACCCCGGGCAATCGTGTCAAATATAATTCTCTTCATATCTAAACACTAAGAAATACCATAATCCTATGGAGTTATGCGTTGCAAATTCCTTCCAACCGTTGTGTAGCTAAAAATCAGCAGTTGAAGTTGTCAATTCCATCTTTCAATGGTCTCCCATGTTTTGCTAGAATTTCCAAGAGGTGGGGTATGGAAAGTGGAATTGACAACTTCAACTGGTGATGTTTGGCTACATAACGGTTGGGAGGAATTTTCAGAGCATCGCTCCATAGGATTATGGCATTTCTTAGTGTTCGGATAGACGAAGAGATTCAGTCTCCTCTCCACAAATAGGACACCCCAAATAACTATGTACTAATCACCTATTAAAGGTAAGAAGCGTATATTCATGGATTAGTATAAACAAAACTTATATGTAGTTGGAATATTTATGTATTAATCTCCTCTCCACACACGCACACTACACAAGAGTGAAAATGATAAAGTGCAGATCAAGTAAAAGCATTAAAAATGGATGTTTCGGTACAAATTGAAATATTTATTACAAATTGAAAAATTATTTCAAATTCGGGTTATCATAAAAAATGGATTGATATTCGGTAGGAGCAGCCAAGTCATCCACACTACTATTTAGACGCCTTGGCGCGTGTTGGACAATTGACCACGGCTCGTTGTTGATATAATCCGAGTAAAACACTTTCTTAACCTTTTGAAATACGCAAACAAACTGCTCATCGCTCACGTGGTCGTTGCTCTTCAACTTGGACAAGTCAACCATGATCAAATTGGTGACAGGATCAACTTTACAAGCATTTTTATCCTCAACTCTTACCCATTCACAGTAAAATACAACCTCTTTGAAGCTTATATAATCCAATTCAAATATATTTTGGATTACACCATAGTAAGTTATTTCAGCTTCAACGAGGTTTTTATCTTTTGCGCTCGCTCGAAAGAAAGTAAGAGCCTTGTATGAAATTCCCGAGTTCTGTACATTTGTACTTTCCTCGTACACTTTAGCGCCGAAAATGTAACCGTTCAATTGATACTTTTTATACTCTTATGCCACGAACAAGGGTCCAGTGGCTAGACGAGCAAGCCTTGATGTCGCATCACCCATCTTTAGGAGCTGAGAATATAGATAAATTAATTATATTAGTGGTAAAATTTGAGTGTAATGTAACGTTATATAACGACTGTTTTTATTATAATTACCTCTCGTGTGAACCATAGCCTAAATTCGCTGTCTGATTGTACCATTGTTTTTCGTCTTTTATTGTTCTCACAGGCTTCATATTTACTGCATATTACAAAATTAATCATGTATAAAATAATATAAAATAATGTTAAACATTATAATATTCGAAACTTACTTTTTCCATTCTTCGACATCTTCATGTGTGTCAAATAGATAATGAGCTACTTGTTCATGTTGCAAACTCGTTAATTTCACTCGTTTTCCCATCACATTACCACTATCATCGAGGAATTCATCAGTGTCATCAACGCTGGTCGAGTCAGGCATATATTCCCGAGTATATATTGATGACTCCACGGTGATGTATTCCTCTGCAATTGATCCTGCAATATATCGCGTATTCTTGACGTAATCTTCAAAAACTTTCATCAATCTTTCAAACGGATACATCCACCGATATCTAACTGGACCACAAAGAAGTGCCTCGTCGCATAGGTGTACCAACAAGTGAACACTTATGTCAAAGAATGCTAGGGGAAAGTACTTCTTCAATACACAAATCGCTTTGTTCACAACCAATTTTACGGCCACTATGTGTTCTCGATTCACTACCTTCTCACACAAGAGGGAGAAGGTAATACTAATTTTCATAATAGCCCTTCGCAAATCCTTGTGCTTGGAGAAACAGTGCTTAAACAATAGAGGAACCAATTGCATTATCACATGCCAATCGTGGGACTTACACTTATGTAAATCATGAGTAACATAATTCACAATCCTTTGCAAGTTGGACGAAAAAGTAGATGGGCCCTTCAAATTATATATTGTGTCTAGAAGCACCTTCATTTCCTCACTCGTCAAAGTAAACGCACCAGGGGGAATTATTGTCCTTCCCCTACTATCTTCTTTCAACCATAGTTGTGGTTTAAGTTTTAACGTTTTAAGGTCTTTTCGTGCATTTTCTCCCTCCTTCGAATGACTCCCCCCAAGGCAAGTACTCATAATATGTTCAGCGAAGTTCTTCTCTGCATGCATCACATCCAATACATGGCGCACCGGGTTTTTCTTCCAATAAGGCAAGTCAAATAAAATTGACCTCTGAGACCATGCCTTTCTTATCTCAGTTTCATTCCCAGTTGGGGTCTTCTTATGCTTGACATTCTTAAATTTGGGATTCTTACCTGGCATATTTGGGCCACATTCAAAAGATTTACTTTCAATTTTTGAACCCAAAAGTTGTCTCTGCGGTAGCCTATGTTCAACTCTGCCCAATAAAAATTGGAACCTTTCTCAAATCTGAAACTATGAGCTGGGGGTAAAAAACTCCTGTGGCAATGGTATACATTTTTTAAGCTAGAGGATAGACGAAGAGATTCAGTATCCTCTCCACAAATAGGACACCCCAAATAACCATGTACTACACATACGGATAATGTCCCATAAGCTGGAAAATCATGAATTGCCCACATCAACATAGCTTTCAGCGTAAACTCGTGCCAAATGATTACACACCCTCTTTCCACAACTCATTTAATTCTTCTACCAAAGGAGCCAGGTAGATATCAATGCCATCACTTGGTGCCTTTGGCCCAGGTATCAATAAAGCCATCATCGAAAATTCAGGTCTCATACACTGTGAAGGAGGGAGGTTGAGTGGGGCTAGGATCACTGGCCATACACTCTGATTGGTGCTTAGATTTCCAAATGGATTGAAACCATCTGTTGATATAGCCAAACGAATGTTGCATTGTTCTCGAGCAAAATCGGGATACTCAAAATTCATCCTCCGCCAGGCAGTAGAATCAATAGGATGACGCATGATATTACCCCCTACTTCTGCCCTAGCATGCCAAGTTATTGCCTATGCAATCCATGGTACTTTGAAAAATCGCTTTAATCTAGGACCAACGGGAAAATATTTCAATACTTTTTGAGGCACTTTTGAGCTTGTGCCTTCCTTACTAGTAGATTGGACATATCTAGGTTCATCGCATACCGGACAACGATCGAGATTTTCATACTCCTTTCGGTATAGTATGCAGTCATACACACAAGCATGAATCGATTTATACTTCATTTCCAAACCTTTCAAACTGTTCTTCATAACAGGTAGCTATTTGGAAGTGTATTCACCTTGGGTAATAAGCCCTTCACCCATTTCAGAATTCCCGTCACGCTATTGCCAGACAAACCGTACTGCGTCTTCAAACTGTGCAAACCAACCATGGCATGTAAAGTTGTTTGATCTTTCTCACAGCCAGAGTATAACGGTTGGGTCACCTTAAATTTTAAACTTTGGTAGTCATCGTCAAGTTTTATCGTGTTATCTTCACGAGCACTTGAATCTTCTACATCATCAGTAATCTCATTCTCCCCAGCTTCATAAATTCCGTATGCATCATCAACTAAATCCTCTAACATATTATGATCTACATCGTCCCCTTCTACATCTATTCTACTTGTTGAAGGTTGTTTTGAAGGTTGGTCGGGGACAAAAGGAACTTTCAATTCACTGTGAAAACTCCAAAATCGATAACTATCTTGCATACCCGATCTTAACAAATGTAGTTCAACTGTTTTCCACTCAAACACCTTACCATTCTTACACCTAGCACACGGACACGGAAACTCTTCATCATTACGACATCTCTTTGCATATTTCAGAAATTCGTTAGCACCTCTGCGAAACACATCCCCCATTCTATTAGTCTCACCCATCCACTCTTTGTATTTCGGATATCCCATCACAGCTACCACAACCAAACACCTATTAAAGGTAAACAAAACTTAGATTTATAGTATGTTTTATTTAATTATCCCATCATTTAATTATCCTATTAAAGGGTAAGTGGTCCTATCCCATTCAAGACTGCATTTTTCTGTAATATACTTAACAGCTCATGCACATTGTTACGATTTGAAAAAAATTCGACAGCATATCCCCTTAGTTCTCCAAGTACACGACGTAGATTGGCTGGTGTGAGTGTTATTTCAATTGGTCAATTGAAATAACAGTCACACTTGTCAATCTAGTATATACCCAGAGAACATTAAGATACGATTGCAGAACTTCCTCCCAAAGTAACAACTTTAAGCCAATAAGAATATTATACAGAAATTATACAGTCTCAAACTGTCCAAACGGGACAATTCGAGAGATCTCATTACAGGGGTAATGACTCTCGAACGGGTCTAAGGGCTATTGAATGCGTACGCATGAGAACTAGAATGCTAGTATCTATGCGCACTATATTTAATTTCAAGTTTGTTTCATATAATGGGTTAATTCAAATACAAAAATAAATTCATGGGTTAAGTTCTAAAATAATCAACCTAAAGTTGTGGTTCATAAAGTATTATCGCAAATATAAACTAAGAGTGATAAAATAACTTTGAGGCATATAAATTAATTGTGACAAAGTAAGATTATGCACCAGAACCTAAAATTTAAAAAAAGTGTTTTTATTTAAACCCCACTTTTCTTTCTATAACTCCTATTTTATTAAACTTTAAATATAATTAAGGGTGTATATAAAGAAAAGTTAAATAGGAATAAAAACAACATTTGTAAAATATGAAGGGCTCACCAATTTGATCAAATTTTTCAACAACATAGACTAATTGATCTTTATTATAAGACAATTACTACAAATTTACGCGCATCGCCCGAATTCAAAAAGTAATTTAATGACTAAAGTAATACTTTTTTTAACTTTAGTTATTCACCAAAAATCTTAAAAAATATTTTATTTTTCATGCTTTTTTAGCTTCAGATGCTTTTACCAACTTCGGATGACAATTACTACAAATTTACATTTTTGGATATTTTTTACATTTACATTTTTGGATATTATTTTTGGAAATTTATAGAAAATTACTTATTTATTTACATTTTTAACCCCCTACCCCCTACCCCCACCCTGCCCCCATCCTACCCCCACCCTGCCCCACCCCTACCCCCTACCCCCACCCTGCCCCACCCCCCACACACGCACACACACACGCACATATATACACACATACACACATATATATACACACAAACATATATATAAATGCAAGAGAGAGAGAGAGAGAGAGAGAGAGAATTAAACCTGAAAGTAGAGAGAGAGAGAGAGAGAGAGAGAGAGAGAGAGAGAGGGAGGGAACGGCGCGGGAGGGAAAAAAGAAGGGGGAAAGGGTTTTTGCTGCTATCATTGTCACGGTCGTGTCACGGTCATTGACCTTGACAATTATTTAAAGAATTGTCACGGTCAATGACCGTGATAATTTCTTATCACGGTCGTGTCAAGGTCAATGACCGTGACACAAAATGCGTGTTTTTTATCACGGTCAATGACCTTGACAAGGCTGGCCGGCTGAAAGGTGACAATTTGCCCATTTTGGTGTAGTGTCATTTTTTCAAACCATTTAGCAACGTTCTGTTTGTCACCTTAGTTTTTCCATTGCTTTGGGGATGACCTGGTGCAGAATGGACCTCCAATACATTCGATTGTTGACAATATGCAGTGAATTCTTCGTTGTCAAACTGGGTTCCATGGTCAGTAATGAACGCATGTGGGTGGCCGTATCTGCAAATTATATTTTTCCAAATAAATTGATAGACTTTGTTGTATGTCATATCAATGAGAGGTTAAACTTCCACCCATTTAGTAAAATAATCCACTGCGACCACTAAGTATTTGAATCTTCCTTTAGTTGTTGGTAGTGGTCCGACCAAGTCTATTCCCCATATAGCGAATGGTCAAGGGGATGTTATGGGTGTTAACAATGCCTGAGGAGTTCTTCGGATGGACGAGAAGCGTTGGCATTTGCCGCATTTTTTAGCATAAGCTGCGCAGTCAGCCCTCATCGTCTGCGAGTAATACCCCTGCGTGGTTATCCTTCGTAAGAGCGTTCGACCAGCTACATGGGCTCCACAAGACCCCTCATGAACTTCTTCGATCAAGTTTTTCACTTCGGAGGAATGAACACATCTTTGTAGCACTGCTATAACTCCTCGTCTATATAAAATACCATTGGTTAGTACATAACGAGCAGCTTTGAACTTCAATTTCTTAGCTGCGAGTTTGTCAATTGGTAAAGTTCCCTCTTCAATATAGGCCCTTATGGGATCCATCCATGATGGTCCCAAATCAAGAACAATGAAGTTCATGAACAGATCTTCGTCTATGCTCCGACCAACTATAATCTCTATTAGGATTGTTCTTCATAGCTCGGTGCGTGTGGTTGATGCTAATCGGGCTAGTGCGTTTGCTCTTTCATTATCTAGTCTTGGTACTCTGACCAGCTGAACAATAATAAAACTCGATACCAATTCCATTGCTTTCGCATGGTACTTAATCATCAACTCTCCCTTTGTCGCATATACTCCAAGAATCTGATTTATGATTAACTGCGAATCCCTGAATACAACAACCTGCTCTGCCTTCATCATTCTGGCTAGACTTAAACCTGCAATCATTGTATTCGGCCTCATTATTAGAAGCTTTAAATTGAAAGCGCAGAGCATACTCCATATCGACCTCATCTGGACTTTTCAAAACAATCCCTGCTCCACTACCTGCATTGCACGAAGAGCCATCTACATACAAATTCCATATTTCTCATCAAATTTTTGATCGGACAAAGTTCCTCGGTGGAATATTTGTTATTTCTTTATATCCTCCTCTAGCATTTCTTGCTGCTCGTTGACCATCTTCTCTTGCTCGTCAACCAACTTAAGTTGGTCGGGGTTTAAATTTGATGATCCTGTAATATCCACAGGCTGGTCGGTATTCAACTTCTGCTCTTCAGAGGTGTAAGGACAGGTGAACTCTGCGATAAAATCTTTCACTGCCTTCCATTTAAGCGACGATCTAGGCTCATAAACTATGTCATATTCACCAAGTTCTACTGCCCAATACATCAATCTCCCTCATTTTTTCTGGTTTATGAAGAGCTTGCCTTAACGGCATATCAGTATACACGACTATGGCATGAGCTTGGAAATATGGCCTCATCTTTCTACTCGCCTCGATCAACGCTAGTGCCAACTTTTCCAGTCTTGGATATCTGATCTCTGCTCCTCGAAAGGCCTTGCTAGTATAATAGATTGGTTTTTGTACTCCATCCTCCATTCTTATTAACGCCGAGCTCACTGCGTTTTCTGAAACTGCTAGATACAAGTATAGTCTTTCTCCCATTACTGGTCTGGACAACAATGGAGGTGCTCCCAGGTATTTCTTCAACTCTTGAAAGGCCTTCTCGCATTCATCATTCCATTCAAACGTTTTTCGGAGTGTTTTGAAGAATGGGAGACATCTATCAGTTGCTCGTGACATAAATCTATTAAGTGCTACAACTCGCCCTGTGAGACTTTGCACTCCCTTCTTCGTCGTTGGAAATTGTAGCCCCAACAGAGCCTTGATCTTTTCAGGGTTCGCTTCAATACCTCGTTGGTTGATAATATACCCGATAAACATGCCTTCTCGTACTCCGAATGTGCATTTGGTAGGGTTCAACTTCATTTGATATTTATCTAGTTGATCAAAGGTCTGGCTTAGGTCAATTAGATGATCAACAGCTTTCTTGCTCTTCGTTAGCATATCGTCAACATAAACCTCCATATTGTGACTGATTTGCTCTGTAAACACCTTGTTCATCAACCACTGATACATTGCACCTGTATTTTTAAGTCCAAAAGGCATAACATTATAACAATAAGTTCCCCTTGGGGTGATAAAAGAGGTACTCTCCCTGTCTTTAGGCTTTATTTTAATCTGGTTGTAACCAGAATAAGCATCCATGAATCTCAACAATTCGTGTCCCGAGGTAGCATCCACCAATTGATCGAATCTGAGGCAGAGGGCAATGATCTTTTGGACAAGCTTTATTAAGATCAGTAAAGTCCACACACATCCTCCACTTGTTGTTTTTCTTCTTTACCATCACCACATTGGCTAGCCAATCAATATATTTGACATCCTCAATAAAACAGGATTTTTGAAGCTTCTCGACCTCTTCTTGTATAGCTTGGTTCTTTTCAGGGCTGAATACTCTTCTTCTTTGCTTCACTGGCTTGATTTCCTTCTTCACATTAAGCTCGTGACATAGGAAGGCTGGGTCTATCCCTGGCATGTCTTCGTGGCTCCATGCAAAAGTTTATTTCCTTCTTCTTAGGAAAGCTATCAATTCCTGTTTTAATGGGGCATCCAACGACGCACTAATTTGAGTTGTTCGTTCCGGGTGTTCGTCGTCCAGAATGATATTTTCAATTGCCTCCATGACTTGACCCTTAACGAGCTGAGACTCATCTCTTGGGTCTAAAGTCTCAATCTCCGCATCTTCTATCTCATCTACCTGATAAGTAGTAGTCTTCTTCCTAGATTCTTCACGCTCCTCCTACTTAGCAGATGAATAGTAGCATTCCCGAGCTACTTTTTGGTCGCCCTTCACCACTCCTACTCTAAAGTTGGTTGGGAATTTTAAACATTGATGTACAGTAGATGGTACTGCTTCGAACTTCTTCAAACCTTCTCTTCCCAGGATGATATTGTAAGTTTATTGGACATTTTATCCATCACGAAAAAGCGCACTCTTTCTGTTCGACAAGCAGGCCATGTACCAATGAACATATCCAACTTGATCGTCCCTAGTGGAAAAACTTTATCGCCAGTAAAACCGAGGAGGGGCCTATGATATGGCTCCAATTGGGATAATTTTAGGTTCAAACTATCAAAACATGGGTAGAACATAATATCTGTCGAGCTGCCATTATCTACCAATACTCGTGAAATCACTACTTCTTTCATCCTCATTTTGATCACCAATGGGTCATCATGATGATATAACACACTTGCGAGGTCGTTCTTAGAAAAACCGATGACCAGTTTATCTTTGTTCACCTTCCTCGGGTGATCATCTTCAGCTAGATTTATTCTTTGAATGTACGAACAATCTTGAGCCTCACTGAGGTAAGATTTCCTCTCTGCAGTAAGGTCTCCACCTCCTGCATCTCCACCTGTAATGACACTGCAATCAAATGATCCAAAACGAATTAAAAATACCTCACGTTCTGGTTGTCTCGGTCTTTCGGGGAGATCGGGGTCATCTTCATAATCCCTTTTCTTTTCATCTTTTGCTCGAAGAGGAGATTTAGACCTTTGACTTCCTCGTTCATTGGTTCGACCACCGTTTTGACGATCAACATACTTTGACAGTTTTTCTTGTCTAATGAGTGCTTCAATTTCGTTCTGAAGAGCTATACAACGCTTCGTCGTGTGACCATGATCTTTATGGAATTCGCAATATTTGGACTTGTCTCTCTTATTAGGATCTGCCTTCATTTTTGTTGGCCAAGCTAGTTCCTCGTTGTTCTTGATTTCTTCCAGAATGTGATTTATATCCACCTTCAAGGGAATATAATTTCTGTATTTCTTCATCTGTTCCAATGCTTGCTTCCCCTTTGATTGCCTGTTAACACCATTGTTCTTTTGTTCCTTCTTTTCAGTTTTACCATCTTCCACCTTGATCTCCTTAGTGTCTGCGTTCTTCTTCGCAGCCATGGCCTCCTCGACATTCATGATTTTTTCTTCTTTTGCCATCAGTTCTGCCATGGTCCTGGGTGGATCTTTGGCTAAAGTATAGTACAATTTATTGGGCAACAGTCCACTCATCAAAGCAGTAATCGCAGTTTTCTCCTCATAATAAATTACTTCCAGTTTCTCGTTATTGAAACGAGTAATGTAATCCCTTGTGCTTTCACCTGCCTTTTGTCTAACGCTCAGCAAGTGCGCTACTTGTTTAACAGGTTTTTCTCCAAAACAGAAATTTCCAATAAAGAGCTCGGCCAGTTGAAAGAAAGTTGCAATCTTCCCTCGAGGAAGATTGTTATACCATATTTGAGCAGCTCCGATAAGAGTTCCTGAAAATGCCTGGCATCGCATCTCGTCTGGAACAACATAGATATCAGCAACTGCTTGGTATTATTCTATATGGAGAACAAGATCAGTTTTTCCATCATATTTAGGCGTCACCACAGGATTTTTGAATTTTGATGGTGTAGGAAAATCCACGATTTCTTGTACCAATGGTGTCCCTTGGACAAAAGTTCTTTGTAGAGGATTCTTGGCCTTAACCATTTCCCCTAATCTATCCTTCAATCTTTGAATTGAGCCTTTCCATGCATCATTTCCTTCCTCGATCCTAATGGTTCGAGCAACTGATCGTGTCGAATTAGCCTCTTGGGATCTTTCATGATGAACGGCTGGTCGTGACTGGGCAGAGCCTTTCTTCAAATTAAATGGTCATTGAGAGTTCCTTGACACAATCCTAGGGGGACTTCTATTCCTCCTAGGACCCAGACGATCAAAAGGAGAGACCTTACTCAACCTTTCAAGAGCACTTGTCCTCTCTGGAGATAGAATGATGTTTTGTTGAGTGTCTGTAGCTCATACCGAGGAAGTCCGTCCAGGCTAATAAGAAGGATCATTAGATCTCTCAGTACGATATGAGTCGCTAGTTCGCGAAGAGAACAAACGAATATTTCTTTGAACACTTCGTTGTCCTGATTGGGCTGGCACTCGGCCTTGAACGGTTTGTAGGAGTTGACGCATGGTTTCTTGCATGGCCGTTTGCCCTTGGGCTAAATTGGCCATAATACCATCCAAATCTGAAAAACTTGGGGGAGCAAAAGGATTTGGGGGAATCCCAGTGTTTTGATTACTGGATTCCGGATTATCAGCCATTGATAATGAGTTGTTTGGTGAAAAACGCTAATTACAGTCGCTTCCCACAGACGGCGCCAATCTGTTGATGTAAAAAATTAGATTGACCTAATTATTTTAATCACAGATAAAAATGAGTAAAGAAATAAGAAAATAGATTTTTAAAGTGGTTCATCCTTAAGAGATTGGCCTACATCCACTGTCTTTGTATTACTGATTATTTTTCCTGGAATTCTCGATAAAACGATTTTACCAAGAGATTCAGCGTATCCCCCTAATGGGGAGATTATAATGTATTTATAGCCTTGAGGTTGTACATGTGAAAGAATAATGCATAGCTGTCCAGTAGGCGTATACATCTGTACGATAATAACTGTACATTTAATGTGCAGTTATTTTTCGATTTTCCTTGATGCGTATGCCACAAGTATTTGAGTTGCTCGGACCGACTTAGTAGCTCGGACCGCCTAAGTAGCTCGACACGCTTGAGTTGCTCGGGGGGTTGAGTAGGTCGGTATAAACATTTACAGTTGCCACCTAAGATGACACGCGTCTTTAAATAATAAGTCCATATCAGCAGAATAAATTTGGTATCAACAATGTCATTTTTAGATATTAGTTGCCTTTTTTGTCTTTTTAGGTAATAGCTTATTTAGCAAGCTAATCTCTCCTATAAATAGGTCCCTTGGCCCTCATTTGTACTTAACTTTTAATATGGAGAATAGAGAATAGAGAGAGAAAGAAACCCATTTCATTTCTTTAGTTGTTGTTATTGTTGTTGTTGTGTAGTATAGATGTAGTGTAGATTAGTTGTTATGTAGAATATCTTCTTCTTTTTACCCTTTCGCACCCAAATTCACATCAGAATAACTCTATTATACACACTTTGACGGATCACTCTCCCATAATATTAGCTATGCGTCCTCGGTCCTCGTAGAAATTTGGGTGATTAAACTTGGCTTAGACCTAACTTCTCATTTAAGGGGTCAAATGTATTGAGCTACAAAGGGACTGCCAACTAGTTTATCACATGATCTACATGAACACAACCCAGGTTCTAGCTCACCGTGAGTTGATTCAAGCGGTCCAAGATGGATTTCCTAGATTCATGTATGTTACTTTGTGTCTGTGCTTTAGAAAAGCAAATATGTGTGCTGATGTCCTAGCTACGGCCGTCGTGTCGAGTCGTTTCTTCTCTTGTTTTTATCCTCAAATCCCGTCTTTTTTGGCCCCAGTATATAACAACGACGAGAACGGTTATACTAGAGTCAGGCTTGCAGTTAAGGACATTACTTGTAAACTAAGTTTATTCCGAATAAAGCTTCTCTTCTCGTGGCAAAAGAAAAAAGAACAACTCTATATTCACCGAAGTCATGCTATTAAAAACATTTTACACACCAAATTGTAAATTATTATTTTCACAAACTTTCATTTTCCACACCAAATTGTAAAAAATAATTTTCACAAGCTTTCATATATCCCCCCCGCCCCCCCAAAAAAAAAAATAAAACAAAAAAATAAAACATGCATGCTATAAAATATCAAGGTGTTCATTTCTTTTGCTTTGCACAAACTATATGTTATTAGTGTTTGAGATAATATTTTCCTTGATCGTGAAAATGTAACCTTTTTTTATAACTAATATAATTAAATTTTAATTATTTATATGGGAATTAATTCGAAATTCGAATTCAATTGGAATGTGGACTTTCAATTGAGATAATTAAGTTTCACTTTAAATTTATTTAAAAATTTGGCTCTAATTTATGAATTGTGCTTGGTTTAGTTTGAGCTAGGATTTAAGTTAAAATCCTAGGGTTAGATGTGATATTTAATTAAACTTTTTGGGCAAGCTATGAGCATGTGTAAGGTTGAAAATTTTTGGGCAAGCTATGAGCATGGTTGAACAGTCTTATCCTGATAATTCCATTAGGAGGATTTTGACTTGTACTTCAGAACATAGAACTTAGGGATTGAGCACTACTTGTGTGAATGAGAGTGTGACCGGTCATTTGGGTGCGTTAGGTCATTGATGATAGTTTAAGAGAGCGTGTCAAGGTCATTGATGATAGTATGTTGGTTGAAGACCTTAGGAAACGAGAGAAAGCTCTTCTAGAGAAGCTTGAATCTATAGAAGGCGAGAGAGATAGCCTTAGGGGTTTAATGGAATCCTTAAAAAAGGAGATTCTTTCTTTTGAATAGAGAAATATTTTATTAGAGTCTAACATTTTAGAATTGCAAAATAAATTAAAAGACTGTAGTAATGTCAAATTTCATTTGGAGTGTCGTTCGAAAAATTAGATAACATCTTAGGAACGGTCCAAATTAAAAATGGCATGTATGGTTTAGGCTTCAATACTTGTTATGAATCTACTCATAAAGCCAAAACCAATGTTTTAGGAGAATCTACTAGGAAATAATTTAGAGATCTGTAATACCCCGTATTTTTATGCTATATTAATTTGGGGATTTATTAAAGTTAATGAATTATTTAATAAAAATTCAGAAATTAATTATGTTATAATTATTAACGTGACGAGAGTTAGTAATTATGGGAAATTTGTTGAATATTACTAATGAGCAAAGTAATATATTATATTGGTTATATTGAATGTCATGAGTGAGTTAAATGACAATTTAGGAAATTTAAGTCGGAACGTGCTCGTGTCGCGTCGGGACTAAATTTTGATAAATAAAAAGTGAATATTTTATAAGTTGCACGTATGGTCGTTTTGAGTGTGCCAACGCATTCGGAAGGGCGAGATAGTCAGAAAAGTGTACCCGGAGGTGTAGTTTGGGTCTCGGGGCATTTTTAGGCCTAATTAGTAACCCGGGAGGGCATTTTAGTCATTTTACATATTTGGGTAATTAAACCCACGAAAATCAGCAACCTATATCAGCCATTTAGGTTAACCATTTAGGGTTAGAATATTCAGAACCCTAGTACGGCCATTGGAGAAGAGAGGAGAAGGCTCTCAAGGCAATTCAAGGCCAAAAAGTCACCCGTTTGCACCGCCGTCACCGCCAACGCGTAGATCGCGAGACGGGGAACGCAACCACACCGGATTCATCTGCAAACCAGACTTCTGAATATCCCAGGCAAGTATTTATCTTGTGTATTTTCGTTGGTGCAATTTTCAGATTAGTTTAGGAATGATTAGAGATGAAAAAATATGGAAGAAAACCCAATTTGTGATAAGAAAATCCATATAGTATTGATTTATATGAAAATTCTGGAAGCCTTGCCATGTAGAGGAATGTAACCACGAAATTTTGATAATTATAAGAAGGAATTTTTGAAGAAAATTGGTTAGAAACCTTTTTAAGAGAATTTTAGTGTTCTTGATAATTAATTAACTTTTGGGGTTGTTAATCCTTGATTAAATGATAGAAATACCCATGCCTTACGTTGGAAACATCTGATATATTGTTATAATGTTAGTAGTAGCATTTTGGGACGTTTGGGTTTGGAAAAATATGGATTTGGATGAAGAAAAGTGTTAGAACCCGTAACTGCAATTCTGTAGAAATCAAAATACCTGCTTGATCGATCGATCGAGCATAGAGCTTCGATCGATCGAAGGTTCGATCGATCGAGTCCCAGACCTCGATCGATCGACCCCTCCTGGCAGACTCCTATTTTCCTTGTTAAATTAGTTAAACTAAATTTATCGTGAAATAATTCTTGGGTATTCTTAATAAAATGTTTTGGGAGATAGGAAAGACCAGTAGGACATATGAATAAGTGTTGGGAACTTTATCATAAGACGAGAATTTTACTTTTGGGATGATTATATAATGAACGATGAAACTACGTATTTCAAGTGACAGATTACGACGAATAGCCACGATAGTGAATAGAGGTATACCTACTGAATTTTCTACTTGGAAGGTTAGAGTCCACGAGTGTCACGTAATAAGTGAGAAAACTCTTCGAGTTAAGGTTAGAGATGAAACCTCATACGTAATACTAATAATGTGAAATTAAGGATATATGTTGTAATTATGGGTGACGAGAGGAACCTACATTAATATGATAAAAGTGGTATATTTATATAATTGTGTGTACATATATTATATACATGTGAAAATCATGCCCACGCTACTTGCTATCCCTGAGGTTACCGCGCTGGGACAGTCTTATCTCGATGGGACCTTTATGGGGGATATTGACTTGTACCCTAGAAGATAGATGTCCTTGGTACATGCTATCGACGTGATAGTTGAGACGGTCCTAAGAGACGCAGGCATGTGCCATCCTCTTAGAGACTTGGAATCTATTCTTCGCCTCAATTTTGTTTGTGTATGTGTTAATACAATTCGAGAGTGATTCCGATTGTATTCCCCTTAATATGAGTGATATGGGGTTTTGGATAGTAGAATAAGACCGCACCATAGTTTATTTGGGGTGCTGTTATAATATATATATTATACAAGTAGTTAATATATATATGAAATTCTGAAATTTGGAACTACCTACTGTGAATTGATATGTAGGATATGGTTGATGACTCAAATTGTAAATACTTGTTTTGAGAAAATATAATATGGTACTGGAAAACTTTATTGACTAATAAAGTTAAAATGAGAACTTTGGTTATTAATTGAAATATTCTTTTCAAACAATTGTATCGTTAAATTTTGAATCCTGCGAAATACCTAAGATAAGTTAAATCATTGGAGAAAGATAGCATGTTATATGATGAGATAAACCATTAGGAGGGTTAGTGCGATAGGAGTGCACATTAGAAGAGAGGTGAGAATTTCTCAAGAGAGTGTCGCACTAATATGTTGTTGCATTGGCCTGTATCAATTTAAATACTTTCTAAACGTATTTTAAATCAAACACACTATCGGGCTCTGACCCGTTTCTTTTTCTCTCTCTCTCTTGTATATATATGTATGTATTACAGGTGCCCAGCCACAGGGGCGTCTTGCTTAGGATCTCTTGAAAGGAACGTGCTGCAGCTTAGGTGGGAGTTGCAGGTCACTTGCGTAGACGGCTTACTTTATTGACTCCACTTCTAGCATTCTCATTTATTGGGCATGTGTCGCCCTTTCCATTTATTTATTGTCATTGGGACATTAGTATTTCAGTTATTTCTAGTATTGTCGCTATGGGATTTATTCAGTTTGAATTGTGTTACTTTATATTTCGCATGTTGACATTCGATTGACGAATGTTTTAAATTAATTGGATTGTGTTCCAGGTTTATTGTGGTGTGATTCTTAATTGTTGAAATATTGTTAATAAATAAATAAATAATTTTTCTTTAAATACAATTTGGTTTGAAAGGTTAAAAATGGTTTTGACACTTAGCTTAATTAATTAGGGTGTTAATTTGGAGAAGTTTATTTTTACGACAGTGATGCTAAGAATGAACCAACTGTTCACCTTGATTTTAATTTAATAAAGGAGTGATCGCCCGGTATTTAATTAGGCGGGGTGTCACAAGATCATTCCTTAGGTACCAAATTTCGACGTAATTTTACTTGTACTCATTGTGGTCGAAAAGGTCATCTTAGGAAATTTTATTTTGATCTTAAACGAGTTCCTAGAAAATCCCAACGTAAAGCAACCGAGGTAGTTAAAATTCCTACACCCCAAGATAGTCATTCTTCATTAATTTGGGTTAGGAAATCCGACTTGGTTGCCTTGCAAAATAGGACGTTTGATTCTCATTTACTTTTACATGCTTTCTCCTTTGCTAAATCTAAAGGATGAATGTGTTAGTGTTTGCATACTTTAGCTTTTGTGCTTCATGCTATATTATCATGCTAAATGTATGCTTATTTAATTATTTTCTAGTCCTTGCTTCATCACATATCTCATGCTAGAATAATGATTTTGTGTTTATCTTTTTGTATTATATTTAAATTTATTTTTGTTTGCTTTAAATAAAAAATACAAAAAGATTTTGTTTATCATTTGTGTTTCACCTTTTTGTAATTTAGGATTAATGAAAAATGCAAATGATTTTTGTGTGTCTTTTGAGTATATATTTTTATTTTTGGTTAAAAATTTGTAAAACTCAAAAATATTTTTATTTTGTATGTATTTTAGTTTGACACACTTTATGTGGCATATACTTGTCTTAGAATCCCATCTTTTACGCTCTCATGTGGCTAGAACTTTTGGTTTAGATTGTCAATCCTTATTATGTTCTTTACCATGCTTACATGGAGTAGTTGAATTTTGTGTTGATATAATGGATTCTATTTTTATATGCCTCTATTCACACATGCACGAGCTCATTTGAAATGTTAACTATATGTATATTTGAGCTTTGTGAGGTGTTCTCCTACCAATCTTGTCATCTACATATTTGTGACCTAGGAGGACTAGTGCATGTCAAAATCCGTTGCACGTGAGATTTGTGAGAAATGAAAAAAATGAAAAATATAAATATGCACGGGGAAGGGCTCTGAAAGGATTTATTGTCCTTTGCGAATAGTAAGCCACCGTTTGTTTGGACCTAAAAGAAATACGTGGTCCAAAGGCCTAAAAGAAAGTATGGCATTAAAAAGAAAAATATGTGTCAAGGCATATGTTTGATTGATATATTCATTCAAAATTAATATAAATGCTTATTGAGGGAGATTGGATGGTATATCAACGGTTTGCACAATGTTCGTTTATCCTAGTTGCGTTTTCAATGTCATGACTCTATTGGTTTGTAGAATCATCAACATGCTAGGCTTGTATGCATTATGTATGTTTGTTCATTGAGTTCAATCTATATTGTCACATGAGGTTATATTCAGATGTGATGAAGTTTGCAATCAATTGAGAGCTTCGTGAACATGTTTTAAGTGATTGGGTCTAAATTTAATTATTACTAGTTCACACCCCAACACTTTCGTTTCCATATGACACATTTTTGCCACACGAGTGCAAAAAGCTTATAGTATTTTGTGTCATTTGTGTGTTTATATCTATATATGTGTACTTGCGTGTATTAGGTATATCTATTGTATACATATATTTGATATTTTTGTTTAGTCTTTGCCTTGCTTTCTAGTCCATATATGCTTTATTTCATAATTGGTTTACATCTTGTTGCATTCTTTGTTGATATCACATGCTTAATACTTATGTATCATATTGGTATCTGTTTCTTGCATCTCAATTGGTATCCATTAGTATTTATTGGATTAGTTATGACTTTTGTTGCCCATATGCTTCAATGTTCTCATCACTTTTGCACATTTGCATGTTTAGCTTGTTATCCCATTTTATTTATCCCTTGTTTAGTTTAAGGGTAATATGCTTTAATTGGGGGAGATAAGTTAATGTTTTTAGTTCTTTAGCCTTTGTCTATTCCTGAACAAAAAGGGGGAGAACGATAGAGGGAAAAATGGTATATAATCCTATTGTAATTGTATCTAAGTTTGGGAAATTTAACTTATGGGGAGTCATGACCTTCTTAGGTAGATTTGTTTTGATAAAGGTGGATAATTAATTTAGGGGGAGTATTTATTTATTTTCATTGCATTAAATACTTTGATATTCCCTATGCGTTTGATAGTTTGCTTAAGTGTGTAGGAATTCTTCTAAAGCGGCAACCTTCAAGTGGCAAAGCGTTTAATTCTAAAGTGGTATTCGAGTCAAGCATTGTACTCTTTATTTTGGGTGGGATGTTTTTTAGTCTAGTGAGCTTGACGGCCCTTTAGAATTTTTGTTTGGTTTTTGTCCCAGAATAGCCAAAGGGGGAGATTTGTAAGGACACAATTATCCAATTGAGTCTTAATATTGTTTTGGCTCAATTTCGGAGAAAAACGTTTATGTCATAGGATAGAGTTCTAGTGTACCTATTCAAGCCTATGATGTGTTTAGTTGAAGACGTAGCGACAAAGAGTATAAAGCTTCATCAAATACCGAGTTTATTTGCCTCGTTTCTACGTCATCAATAATGGTTTCGTGCTCCCAATGTATGAATGAATTATATATATATATAGGAGCTTGGAACAAGGTTATTGGGTGTTAGGTTTTAAAACTGTGTTTGGAACAAGTTTATTGGGTGTTAGGTTTTAAACCTGTGTTTTGTTTTTAGAAAGTTTTCTGTTAAAAACTTTTATATAAAGTATATAAAGTTTCTGGGCTAAAAATGATATTTTTGGAACTTTCTGTAAGTTCGTTCAAAGTGTCGTTCGAACGATATTGTCGTTCAAACCACAAGTCGTTCGAACGAGTTTGCCAACGAGCTTCCCCATAGGCCACTGGAACTTCGTTCAAAATGTCGTTCGAACGAGATGGCTGTTCGAACGAGATTTCTAATGAGTTCACACTGGAACTTCGTTAGAAGCCTCGTTCGAGCGAAAATCTCGTTAGAACAAGATATCAGGCCGAAAATTTTTTTGGCAGTTTTTAGCAGTTTTTACCCATGTTTCCCACTCCCTTACCCCACTAACTTTTGACAGATTATTATAGTGCGGGAACCAAAGTTTGTTACCTAACGTTTTCATAATATTCTAACTCCTACAGAGAATTTTGAGAGTTGATTCTTCCAAGAAAAAGTTCATGAGTTTTAGTGTTGATTCTATAAAGAAAAATTCTTCAAACACTTAGTTACACCCATATTTGTTTCTTCCAAGTTCATATATACATATACTTTGCTTGGAGCATTTTGACACTGGTTTGTCTCTACCGTTCGAAGAGAAGTTTGGGTTTTTCTTTTAAATCCCTCAAAGAAGAATAATTGTTTAGTTGCGGCTTTCTCACATGGTGAAAGGCACTATGTATGGTTGACGGTGTACCTGTTGTCCGATTGGAGGTTACGAGATCGCGGTGGAGCTCCGTGGTTATCCGCTAGGCAGAGATGGTTACAAGAAGATGAATCAAGGCTTGAGAGGGTTCAATTTGAGGAAGTAAGTTATTTGTCTTGTAAATGTAAATTCCATACTTAGTGGATTTGAGGCTAAGGCCGTCCGAGGTTGTTTCCCGTTGTGAGTTTTTCCTCGTACATCGCGGCGTAGTGTGACTGATTTACTCTTATCTTGCATAATAACTTAGAACGCATGCTTAGTATAATTCAAGATAAAATTGGTTTTAATTGTCCCACTTAATTTAATTTGGTGCTAAATTAAGTTTGGGTAACGCTAATTTAATTCAAGTCATTTGTTAAAATTGATTTGGCCTAGTTTTGGAATAATTGAAAAATATGACTTAGGCAAATTTTAGGACTTGGATTAATTATGTTTAAGTGAAATTCAAATTGTGTGTGTCTTAATCTTATTTCACTTTGGTGTAATTTTAATTTGTTAAGAAATTAAAATTTGTTTTAAGTTGAACCATCACATCGCTTCCGCATCTATTTCATAAAAAGGAAATATATTTTTAAAGATTTTAACTTAGGGGGCTATCAGGTTATGTCGAATTTTAGTTTAATAATGATAATAAATAGTTTGTGAAAGGAGGATAAACATGAACTCAAGTTTAATTCCACACAAACAAAAAGACGAACCAGGTTTTTGCACAAGCCAAAAATATACACGAAAATTAAACTGATCTTGAAATAAAATAAAAATATGTTTAATCAGTTATGATAAATTAGGTTACCCACACGATTTATTTTACAAAATAAATTAGCCACACACACACGATATTAAACACACCCTGCGATAAATAAACGAGATAAATAAGTGAGTTAAACATGTGAGTTAAATCAGCGAGTTAAACAGGCGAGTTAAATATCAAGTTAAACCGAGTTTAATCCAACGAGTTACACCGAGTTTAAATACTGAGTTAAAACACACACACACACGAGTTAAAAAAACTTAATCCCCAAGTTCAGTTAAGTCCAAGTTTAAACTCACACTGAGTTAAACACGAGTTACACACACTACATATATGAAATAAGGACAGTACAAACCAATAAAAAGGAATAAATATATAAGTATATATGTATATATAAGAATATATATATATATATATATATATATAGGGTAGGGCTGAAGGCACTCCATTGCAATCTTTTAACACTCCAAAATGTATATGTAATGTCTAAACTGTCCTCAATTACTATAGTAAGACAAAATCCATGCAAAAAGATGGGCAAGGGTATTTTGGACAATTCATAATATTTTGGAGTGCTAGAAGATTATAATGGAGTGCATTTAGCTCTCTCTCTCTCTCTCTCTCTCTCTCTATATATATATATATATATATATATATATATATATATATACACACACACACTAGGGTATGCCCGTGCCTGAAGGCACGCTAATAATTTTGAAAAACATTAAGTCGTGCCTTAGTATGATGACAAATGCCCTCGCCAAAGCTACGGTTAATCTTGAGTTCGAAACACATGGTAACTTCCTTATATATGCATGTGCCCGAAGGCACGACGAAAATTCCAAAGTACGTAATTACAAACCGATGAAAATTTTCAATGTATGTAATTACAAAACGGTGAAAATTTCATTCCCCGACAAAATTTCCAAAGTACATTATATTTTTTAACTCCCAAAACAAACCAAAGAACATTATGTTTTTTAAACATTCACGTAAAGCTTTTAGAAAATGGTTGAAAATAGTTTTGGAATGTTTATCATTTTTCTATTAAAAGTATCTTTAAAAAATTTAATAAAAAACTGGAAAAAAAACATTTTGGGATTGCCACTATTTTTTCTGTTAAAAAAAATTTAAAACAACAAAGAGAAAATAAAAATAAAAACTGTTTTTATTATTATTTTCGGATAAAAAACTATTTTTATCTCCAAATAATAATAATAAAATAGTTTTTTTTTTAAAAATTTAACACCCATTTTGTTATTTTTCAATAAAAAACTGTTTTTATCTCTAAACCATACGCTCTTAATGCAGTTATTGGGGTTTTTCAACTATTCAGTTCATTCGTACCTCCGTCTTAAATTAAAAATACCTTGAGGATTTTTTGTGAACAAAACAAAGAAGATTTTCTAGTTTACTATAATGGGTTATGCTCAGCTAGTTATTGGTCCTGCAGGAAGTGGGAATTCTACTTATTACTCTCGTTTGAAGCAACATTGCGAAGCCGTGGCGCGAAGAATTGAATTTGGATCCTACTGCAGAAAATTTTGACTATCCTGTTGGCATAGATATTAGAGAACTTATTTATTTGGAGGATGTTATGGAGGAACTTGGATTAGGTCGAAATGTTGGCCTTATTAACTGCATGGAGCATCGAGGATAATGTGGATGACTGGTCAATAGAAGAATTGGATAAGTTTACGAATGATGATTATATAGTTTTTGATTGTCCAGGCCAAATATAACTCTTTTCTCATGTTCGTGTGCTTAAGAACTTTGTGAAACAATTAAAGTGGAAGAATTTCAATGTTTGTGCAGTGTACTTACTTGATTCTCAATTTATAACTGATGTGACCAAGTTTACAATTGGTTGAAGTTTTATCATTAAAAAAATACTTCAATAAGCTGTAAATAATCTTAAATACCCACAAATTGTCTGTAATGTTATATATTTATTTCGATTAAAAACATTTTATTTTGAATAAAAAAACAGAGAACGGATATTGAACCAATAAATATAAAAACTACATAAATATTAAAAGCCTCACTGAAATAAAGAGTAGAGAAATAAATACTACGGAAGAAAAGTACCTACGAATGTTTCTACATGCGAATGAATACTTTCTATGTGTGATCGTGGTCAAATACAATAGCTGCCGCCACTCTCAATGCAGAGTCATGATATATCCCATTCTTTCGATCTAGATTAAGAATAAAAGAATAGTGTCTAATAAGATGGAAACTGAAAAAAAAAATCATTATATACCACCAGGATGAAATTGGAAAGTAAGACCTGATGGAGATCGGGAAAAAAAGGGGGAGAAGTTGAATGCTTATGAAGAATGCGGTTTGAGTTTCTAGAAACCCACCCATTTGAAGCAGCACATGCAAAGCCATTAACTTGGGGGTTTAAGGTTATTTCTTATGATAAGAAATAATGTGAATAACATGGATGTCATTGCATAAAGCATTTTATCCCACACAGGGAACTCCAAAATGAGAGAGGTAGCAACATCTACCTTGAATGGATTAATACCTGGTAGGGGGCCTCCTGAGAAGCTCCACTAAGCAAGTCTCAATCACGCACTGTTTTCTTTTGAGAGGACATTTACTTGTCCGATGAATGCCATTTAAGATACTAAAGGAAGGACCATTTGACAGATGAGAAGGAGAAAAATATTCCTAACTGAGCATCATAACAATAACATTGCGATCAAAATGCAGCAAAATTTCAAGTCAATAGATACTAAACACAAATAAAATAGAGCTATATTCTAAATAATTCTAAATAAGAAACATGATAAGCTAATAAACACAAATAAACAAAAATCGAGCAATATTCTAAATTATTGCATCAATTTTCTAGTTCTTGAATATAATAAATCGAACAATATTTTAAATTACTGCATCAATTTACTAATCCATTCAACACTCACTTAAGGATCCATCTACATTTCTTCCATGTCCTCGGGATTAACATAATCGTCCCAGTATTTAAAGCTGATGGCCATTCTTGTATGGTTGCTTGATATTTTTATGGCATCTACCAACACATGGAAGACTGATTTTAAAATGAAGTATCAAGAACTAACAAATATGCATAGATGGCATAATATATTTTATCATTTGAAAAAATAGGGCGTTTAAACATCATTCACCAGAACAAAACACCATAGACAAAAAAATAAAGAAATGGGCAAATCTAAATTGAAGGCATCATAAAAGGCTCTAATGTAAGAAAGACCAACATATGTATGAAAACCAACATATGTATAAAAAAGGATGTTTCATAAATCTGATATCTATCTGTATATATTTATGTATAAATATTATAAACTCCTCAAAATGGAATTTGAGAAAGGGGTGCTGACAACACTAAATTTCTCAAAGAAAAAAAAATTCACGACAAAACGAATCTGCATAAAATCTATAAAAAATGAAAAATAAGCTCCTCTGTTTAAACTTCTTCAACCCAAATCACATTCAACCATGACTCGCACCTCATATTGAAACTAATTAGTATGGTTCACACCTCTCGGTCTACTAAGAACACAAATATCAAAGACAACACTACTACACAAATTGTTTATATATACCAAACAATTGCTTGGGTGACAGAATCGAAGATCGAATATTCCTACAGCGGTGCATTTGGTCCAGGAAGTGACATCAATCAGAGATCGAATATTCCTCCAGGTGACAAAATTATGCCTTCTTCGATTATCTACGTCTACTCTTCTTTTATATTATATATATATATATATATATATATATATATATATATATATATATATATATATATATATATATATATATATATATATATATATATATTCAACTTGTGAACTATTTGGGTGCAGCACTTTGGTGGTCCAATTATGGTGGAGAAAGTCCTGATTTGCAAAGACCTGCGATACTGATTTCAAGCCACATGCGATGGCGCTTCAAGTGAGTGCTTACCCATGTTTGTTAGAAAATTTTGATTACCAACCATGAACCATCCGCAACCATAAGAAATAGAAGCCTTAGTAATGCTCAGGTTCAGATCATGATACCTCTAGCATAGTGAACACTGTTAAAACCCCATAGTGAACACCATTGAAACCACATAGAGAAGATACCTCATATGTAACTGTGAAAATGCCAAACGAAAACTTAAATGATTAGTATGAAGTCTATCTAGGGATATTGTTAATGCTTTAAAATAAAGAGAAGCTAAGCCAAAAATAAAGAGAAGCGAAGCCATCTTTTTTCCAAAAACAACAAACATGGTATTATATTATTGACAAAAAGAAGTTTACACGCTAGGAAAAAATTAAAATCGCCCAGAACGTATTTCCAACACTGTGCAAGATGATTTGAAAGAGAAATTCACAATAATCAATAAAAAGTTAAAAATACCGATTAGAGGAGAAGAGAGAAAAATCAAGTGTGCTTACTATGTTGTTGCACCCCCGGCTAATCCACAGCTGCGTCCTCCCCCCAAGGTAACAAACAATGTAGACGTCCAATATTAGTCCAGTCTAAGCGAGTGCTTCTGCATAAACGCTTGCATTAATAAAAATCAGCTTATCAACAGCCTCCAGGTGGTTGACTGCAAGGTAATCTGGGGTTGCAATAAGAAATTATTCTTTTAATCCATACATATATTATAAAATAAATCGATAAATATATAACAAATAAAATTTGGTGTAAACATATTGTATGTCAACTCTACCACAAAGTGAGACTCATCTGGACCAAACCCAAGAATTGCATTGGGGTAATTTTCTTCTAGAATGTCTCTCTTTTGTAGAAGCTTCATCCTAGAGCATTCTGTGTAAAACCTGACAATACCAACTGAAATCAGATACTCCAATATCACAATTAAAACAGAATGTTCAATCTCATTTAAATTTCTACTACTATTATTATTTCAACCATTTAAGTTGTCGCGTACTTAATGGCACAATAAAGGTCACCAACACGATACACAACGTGTAAGAACCGACGCTTATCTTTTTTTGGCCATTCCAACAACTCAGCGCTTGGAACAGGTGCAAACTTGGCCATAATGAACAAATGTGATTACACTACAATTAATACGAAGTGTATATCAGGTGAAGAACATATAACAAACATAACATTTTCAACATATTATATGGCATGATTCTTTCAAACATAAAGGCAAACTCGGTATTGAAATATTAGTTTGTTGCCACATGCATTTGCTTTCATGAATATTGTAGACAACTTATGTTAAAAATAAACCTTACAACCAATGTAAACAATGTAGAAGTATAAACATTCACAAAAAATAAAAGTATAAGTACAAACATTCCCATATATAAAACTAATAGTCATCTAATAACTGACTAATTCTAATTTAGAAAAAAACAACTAATTCTAATTCAGAAAATAGAAATATCTGACTACAAATACAATGAGAGGAAGGTATTTGGGATAAAATACATGTATAATAATACCGCCTGTAAATGATTGGATTTGGAAACAAAGAATATGAATCAGACACTTAATATTACAACATTAAAAACATATAAATAAAGATAGGATGAACAACATAAAGTAGAAAAAAAAACATATCGAGCAAAAAAAAAAAAAAAGCCACGACAAAGAGACGCAAATCGCATGCTCCAAATGTGACACAAAAATAGAAACCCAAACATCTCTGCAAAAAGCCCTAGCCTACTACAACCATCAAAATTGCAAATAGAAATTTCTTGATAGTCAAAATTGTTTTTCTACAATCAGTTAAAAAGAGTTGAAAAGGAAATCATTAGAACCTGAGATGGCACCTCTTACCTGAGATAATATACAACTATCATCCTTCAAACTTACCAATTCAACCCGATCCAAAACAGCCGAGTCAACTCGGCCATCTGTACAGAAACATGAACACTGGCTAAGATCCGGCGATAGAGATCGCACAAAATATAACATTAACCCACGAAAAATATAAGATGTATGTGA
Source organism: Sambucus nigra (assembly GCA_949130495.1). Classification (NCBI taxonomy): domain Eukaryota; kingdom Viridiplantae; phylum Streptophyta; class Magnoliopsida; order Dipsacales; family Adoxaceae; genus Sambucus; species Sambucus nigra. Next base: position 525,712,902 of record OX422208.1, on the reverse strand, counting down.
AAATGGTTACCTGAGATCGCACCTCTGTCAAGAGATCCGGAGATCGTTAGGAGATCTCATTCGATCTCCAGAGATTGAATGTTGTGTATAGTGGACAAAACCCGAGATCGTTGTGGAAAAAATCGGAGATCTGGAGATCGCACCTCTGTCAAGAGCGAATCACAAATCACTGTGGAGATCGATTTTGTTTTTCCAAATCTGGAGATCGTTAGGGAGAGAGGGTTGGAGAGGGTAAAGTGAAAAGGAGAAAACTAATAACACGGGGCCGTTTGGATAATGAGGTTAATGCATAGAATCATTGGAAGTAAAATACGTTTGTACCCTTGTGTTTGAATTTTAAAGTAGAGGGGGAATACATTGGAGTGTGTAAAAAAGACGGGGAAATCATAGGCTTGAGGGTAAAATAGGAAGTTCAAAAACAATTAATCTTGATGACATCATACTTGAAGCTTATGACATACATAAGTTTCCTACTTTATTATATAGATGTACACACATATATACATATATATATGTACACACACACACACACACACACACACACACACACACACACATATATATATGTATATATATATATATATATATATATATATATATATATAAACTACTTACAAAGAAAAGCCTTAAAGGCTTTTGGCAGAAGTGTTTGATGAAGAAGAAAATTGAAGATGAACAAACTCAAAACAGCAAGAGTCTCCACAGGTCACCATCAAGAGAAAAACACCATTGAAAATAAGATCAACACCTCCGAAGCTAAACAATAGCCAAACCAACACAAACAGTTCGTAGCCCAAAAAAATCACAAATCTCACAAACGGGTATGAGTTTAAAATCGAGGTAAAATCCAACAAAAACTCTCTCAAAGGTATATGGCTTTGATTCATAAGGAAGTTGTAGGGAGAGAAAGGGAAGAGAAAAAAATATCGGCTGAGAAAATGTTTAAAAACCCTAACATCGAAATATCCCCATCGCTTTCTGTATAAATGAAAACCAACATGGCAAACGTCCGTAAATAATAAACCCTTAACAAATGGTCAAAATCGTATAACCACAAAGGCAACAGGGGGCATAATAGGTAAGACAAAACAGGAGGACACAAACGTAAATAACTAAGGCCACAGGAGCACAAACAGTCGAATGCCCCACGTGATTAAATCGTGGGAGCAAATGAACCAATCCTGATTGGTTCACAAGGGAGTACATGGATCAAAAGAGAAAACACACCAAGGTGTAATCTCAACCAATAAACCCACGAAAATAAATCTCAGCCATTTTAATGTTTGTTTAAACTTTAAAAATAAACAAAATGAATTTTTGATTATTTTAAACAAAATATTTAAACATAAGACAAAAAATACATATTTAAAAAATAACAAAAAAAACATATTCTGCAAAAACAATTATTGAAATTTATTTCGTTAAGTCAAATAATATATATATAAGACTTAGACATAAAATAAAATTAAAACATTCTTAATTCATAACACATAATATAAAATATTTAAATTAAAACAATACACACTAAACATATTTTATAAAAAAAACTTTATATATTAAATTAAAATAAAAAAAATATGATTTTAGGAAAATAAAAAATAGATTTTAATAAAAAAAAATGCAGGAGCATATACGAATATGTTTGTATCAAGATTGAGCCAACACAAGAAGAATGAGATTTTCAATCTCCCACTTCGGCCAATTTTGAGACAAACTAAACTGAGACTAAAAAATGACACAAATTACATTACTCAACTATACACATGAGTCCTAAAAAAAGATTATATGACTCAGCTAACAACAATGATTCCTATAAAAAAAATAGAAGAGCACATAACTCAACTAACAACAAGAAATCCTAAAAGACTAAAAAAAAACTTATAAAATACAATAACAAAAGAGTCTCAAATTCTCCCCCTGTTTGTCTCAAAGGGATAAAGGGTAGGGAAGAAACCTACTAAATAAAATTAGTAAATCATAAATATTCAAATAAAATGTACTAATAAACAAACAAACTAAAACTAAAACTAAATTAGTTTGAATTTTTGGAACCATCCATTTTACAACTTAAGTCATCTTTCTTAATTCGTTTAGATTTAATATTAGGAAGAGCAATATTAAAGGGGGCATGACCCAATTTAAGTAGGGGATAATTCGCAATAAAGTCAGTTTTTAAAGGGATCCTAGGCATATTAATAACACCATTTTATTATTTACTTAAACACTTATAGCAGGATTGTCCCAAATGGCCCATTTTAAGACATAAATTACATTTATACACATGGCTAGATTTTAATTTCGCATTAAATGATAAGTTTCTTTGAACAACATTCTCATTTTTTCTAGTTAAACCCAAATGCTTAAAATAAAACTGTTCTAAGTGACCAAATTTTGAACAAAAAATGAAGTGAAGCACTTTTCTTTCAGCACACCTGACAGTATTACAATGGTGCTGATTTTTAACTTCAATATTCCTATTTAAATTAATCTTTTTATAATAAAATTTATCTAATTGTCCTAATTTAGAATAAAAATTACACTTAAAAGCAAGTTTTGCAGTTTTAATATTTTCAACATTCTGAATGTGCCTAAATCAGTTTTATTCTGTCCAAATTTCTTAAAACTGAATTTTTTTAAATGTCCAGATTTATAACAAAAACTACATAAATATATAGGTTTAGCAGAAGTATAACAATCCTCATTTTCAACATATTTATAAGACATTCTAATTTCAATTGAATCAGAAAATTGTTCCTTGGAGTTGACAAAATTAGTTATATCAAAATATTTTCCCTCAAAACCAAGCCCTTTTGTAGGATCAAAATTAGAATAAGAGTTAGATGGGTCATAACACGTATTTTGATTAATAGTCTTGACTGCATCACCAGCATTCCAATAACTCTTTAATTTTTTCGAGGTGACGTCTGGTTACTTTTTACATTCATCATATTTATTCGAAACAGCCTTAACTTCAATTTGAGATTCATCAAATTTAAACAAAAATTCCTTATTTTTAATTTCTAGAGAGTGATTAAGTTTTGTTAACATGACAATTCTTTTCTCTAGAAACGAAAATCATTTTGAAGTTCACCTACTTAAAAAATAGATTCTTTAGTTAAAGACTTGATTCGATTGTTTAAAAGGTCATTTTTAGCCATCAACCTAGAATTAATTTGGTTTAAATCAGTTCAGTCCTCAATTGTGTTATCAAAAGATTTATTACTCACACAATCTTTTAAATCCGTACTCACACACCCTTCAATAATGAAAGAATTGTCTACATTTTCAGATTCATCCACATAAAAAAAATTCTACCAAATTGCGATAAAGAAGTTGTGGCAGTAGGGTGAGATTGAGAAGGTAAAACATGAGATAAATTCATACAGTCTAAAGCAAAATTATCTACATGTAGATCAGAATCATCAAAAACAATAGATAAGCTATCAAAAATGTTCTCAGACTTAATAGCACAAAAGGATGCAAAGGCCATAAAGTTTTTATTTTCTTCATTATTGTCACTATCTGAAATATCATTCCAAGTTTCAGAAGAATGGGCATTACTAGAGGATTCCCCTTTTGATTTTGAAAAATAGTTATTGGCATAATGACCAAATTTATTACATTTCCAACATTGAATATGGCTAATATCAATGGTAGGATCAATAAATTGATTTGATTTCTTCTCAAATTGTTTATGAAAAGGCATATGAGTATATTTAGGTTGATATTCTCTAGTCCCAACACTATTTCTAAATTTGAGAAAAAAATTTAAAATAATTAGAAATCCAAAGACTCGAGAGTAATCGCAAAATAATTCATATTAGACAAGGAAGAAGAAAAAACAAGATTATTTATATTAGAACTAAAATTAAGCATGCTTTGATCAAGAACTTTTCCTCTTTGTTCATCTCTAAGTGAGTTTTGTAGTTCAAAAGTTTTAAGTTTACTACTTCAGAGATGAGGAGTACAACTATCTAAATTATCAGCTATAGTGTGAGAAATTAAGTCAAAACTCTTAGGAAGAGACCTAAGAATTTTATCACAATTTTTAGAATCATTATAAACAACACCATTAGCATGAGGCTAATTAATAATATCTTGCAATTTATTATAAAAATCATCAAATTTCTCGTTATCTTTCATAAAAAGAGAACCATACATTCTAACTAGCATTTCAGACTTAACTCTTTTAACCATAGAGTCTACTTCATGAGTTGTCATTAGAATGTCCCAAGCCTCTTTTGATGAGTTGCAAGATGAAATTCTTTTAAATTCAGTTGCATTCATCACTTGGAAAATAACATTTTTTCCTTTATTGTTATATTGAGAATTTAACTTTTTCTCTTTAGTCCACTCGAAAAGGGGTTTTCTAACAGAAATTTGAGCATCATCATCACCAACTAAATGAGTAGGAATAGAAAAACTAGTTTTAATCACATCCCATACCTCATCTCCCAATTGTTGGAGGTGTGCAACCATTATTACTTTCCAATAAGCGAAGTTGTCACCATCAAACATGGGAGGACGTACGGAAGAACCATTATGGTCACCCATAATAAAAGATTGATTTAAAACAAAAGAGTTCAGGATCTTTGCAGAATATAAACTTTTAAAAAGTGAATCCTGAAGCTCTGATACCACCTGAAATAACCTAACCACTCTAACGTATATTAGTTATTAAATAAACTCCAACTCTTTTTAAAATTAGTTTTAAAAGATAATTGAAGCTGTTGTACGCACACATAAAATTAAAACTAAATTTGTGATGACACAGCCCAAATAAAGATAATCAGAATGGGATGAGAAAAAGTAGATAGTGATATAGTATTTTTTCTCGAGGAAACCACCGTAGTGGAAAACCCCGTGTCCCTAGTCCCAGAACAAGTAACACATCTAAGTCCATTATTACCAATTATTAGTTACAGATTACAGTCCACCAGTTTACAATGATTTAAACTAAGCAAATATAAGAAGTACAACTAGCCCAGTCTAAATACAACCCAACTTGACAGAAAATCAGTCAACCCAATAACACCCACGTAATAGTAACTAAAACACACGCACAACCACACACTCAAACCCGAGACCCCGTGAAGTTGTGCAACACACATACATAATTTAAAGATTTGTTTTAATTAGAACATAAAAATTATCTTGTTTAATAAAATGAGACTAAACACACACCACATTATGTCGAATTTTAGTTTAACAAGGATAATAAAAAGTTTGTGCAAAGAAGATAAACAGGAACTCAAGTTTAATTTCACACAAACAGAAAGACGAACTAGGTTTTTGCACGAGCCAAAAACATAAATGAAAATTAAACTAATTTTGAAATAAAATAAAAATACGTTTAATCAGTTATGAAAAATCAGGTTACCCACACGAGTTATTTTACAAAATAAATTAGCCACACACACACTATATTAAACACACACTGCGATAAATAAACGAGATAAATAAGCGAGTTAAATCAGCGAGTTAAACAGGTGAGTTAAATACCGAGTTAAATCAAGTTTAATCCTATGAGTTACACCGAGTTTAAATACTGAGTTAAAACACACACACAAAAGTTAAAACAACTTAATCCCCAAGTTCAATTAAGTCCAAGTTTACCAAACCAAGAAAAAGGAATATATATATATATATATATATATATATATATATATATATATATATATATATATATATAATAGTTACAGAGAAATCCTTAAAGGCTTTTGGCTGAAGTGTTTATTGCAGAAGAAGATCGAAGATCAACAAACTCAAAATAACAAGAGTCTCCAAGGGTCACCACCGAGAGAAAAACACCACAGAAAAAAGACCAACACCTCCGAAACTAAACAACAGCCAAACAAACATAAACAGTTCGCAACCCAAAAAAATCACGAATATCACAAACGGGTATGAGTTTAAAGCCGAGGTAAAATCCAACAAAAACTCTGTCAAAGGTATATGACTTTCATTTGTAAGGATGTTGTGGAGAGAGAAAGGGAAGAGAAAAAAATATCGGTTGAGTAAAATGTTTAAAAACTCTAACACTGAAATGTCCCCATAGCTTGCTATATAAATGACAACAAAAATGGCAAAGGTCCGTAAATAATAAACCCTTAACAAAAGGTCAAATCGGATAACCAAAAAGGCAACAGGGGGCATAATAGGTAAGACAAAACAAGAGGACACAAACGTAAATAACCAAGGCAACAACAGCACAAACGGTCAACTTCCCCAAGCGATTAAATTATGGGAGCAAAGGAACCAATCCTGATTGTTTGACAAGGGAGTACATGGATCAAAAGAGAAAACACACCAAGGTGCAATCTCAGCCAATAAACCCACGAAAATAAATCTCATCCATTTTAATGTTTGTTTAAACTTTTAAAATAAACAAAAAGTTTAAACATAGGACAAAAATAGATATTTAAAAAATAACAACAACAAAAAGCATATTTAGCTAAAACAATTATTGAAATTTATTTTATTAAGTCAAATAATATATATAATACTTGGACATAAAATTAAATTAAAACATTCTTAACTCATACACACTGAATATAAAATATTTAAATTAAAACAATACATACTAAACATATTTTATAAAAAAAAGTTTATATTTTAAATTAACATAAAAAAATATGATTTTAGGAAAATAAAAAGATTTTAATAAAAAAAATGCAGGAGCATATACGAATATGTTTGTCTCAAGATTGAGCCAACAAAAGAAGAATGAGATTTTCACGCGATGCTACCATTCTTTAGATCTGATATCTGTCTTTGTAGAATTAGGGTTTTCAACAAAAATGTTCTGGTAATTATCATTATTTTTCTTAAAACTCTCTTGCATAATTCCATCACATGTTCTATTTCTCTTACTCATTTCTTCTTTTTTTTTGTTCAACAGTTGTAGGTCCAATGGTCTTTTCAAGAATCAATAACTCTCCATACGACAAATTTACCGTCTTATCCTTATTGACCGTGCTTCCATTTTTCTCAATGTTCAACCGATGGTTAGTCACACTAGGAATCTGAAAATTTTCATGATCTATACTGTGATTTGCTTTTCTTCTCCTTAAATTACACTCTTTCCCTGTGAAATCTTGAGCAAAGGAATCCCCAGGTGGTCCTCTAACCCTAGGTGATTGTCTTATATTTCCATAGATGATAGATCTAGGTTGAGGAAGATCGGGTTGAAACGAATGAGAATGTCAGTTTAGAGATAAACTTGTTTTAGAGTGAACACAATATTTTCTTTTAATTTGGCAATCTAAGAAGAAATATTATATTATTCCTTCACACAAATAATAGATAAGTTAGGCAATAAAACCATATATCTCAACCATTGATTTTGGCTTTTGTTTTTACTTAAATACATCCATTATAAGGTTGTTTAGACTTTAGTATTTTTTTACTAATTTGGTTGGTCCATTTTATGGTAATGATTCATTATACTTAACTGTGATGTGCAAGACACGTGATTTGTTAATGCATAAATTATTAAAAAAAATTAAACAAAAAATAATTATGAAAATAAAATTAAACAAAAAAGAAAAAAAATGAAATACCCCCAATCGTTTGTTAACGAACCCCTACCACCACCAGCTCACCGCCAAACATTGCACACCTATGCCGAAAACCTTGAAACCTCAAATTTGATGTATGGCTATAATCAAATCATATCCTGAAATCATTTATGTAATCAAAATCAAATTATTTTATATATATAGTCAAAATCCTCTCCATTCGATTTAACGAGAGAGAGAGAGAGAGAGAGGGATATGGGTGGTTGGGCATGGGAGAGTTGGTGGTTTCCAGCGATGAGCGTTTTCGATTGAACATATGTTAGGGGCGGAGATGGTGGACGATGTTGGTGATAGGGTCTTGGGGATTCTTTAATAAATTTTCTAAACTTTTCTTATTTTTAAAATAATTCTTTTAAACATGTCCCATGCCTTGCACATAAGAAACTAGAGAGGGGCCAAGGGAGGCCAACACCTCCCCCCCCCCCCCCCCCAAAAAAAAAAAAAAAAAGTTAAAAAAAATAATAAAAATAAATAATTAATTTTTTTATGTGGGTCTTATGTTTATGAAATTTTTTTACTTATGTATTAGTGTTGGGCTTCCAAACAGTTACCTAAAGTAATCCAATTTTTTGTACAGTCCTTCTTTGTTAACACAAAATCGTGACAGAAGAATGCGAAACAATTGTCGTGTTGCATCCTCATTCGCTCGTGTTCAAGCTCTATAATGTTACACTCTTATAGGGGTTCATATACGAGCGAATGAGGATGAGGCACGTCAACTATGTCGCACTTTTTTTCGCATTTTGTATCGGCCTATTATTTTTGTTTTTATTTTATCTTACAATGAGTTACATGGGCAAAGTGGAGGCACACTTTTGTGTATTTTATTTGCCCACAACCCACCCATTTACGGGGTATGTTAATAAAATTCAATTTATTTTATTTGCCCACAACCCACAAGGTTAGTCATATTTATTGGATCAAAGATGCATAAAATTTCATTGACTTTTTGTAATATTTTGTACAAAAATATATATAATTAAAAATAAACAGTTAACTTTAAAAACGTTGTTATCTTCGGATAAACTTAGTTAACTACCACAAAATTTGTCAACTATTGGATAACACAAAAGTGATAAAAAAAAATGAAAAAAATTTGATTAAAAGCTTAGAATGAGACCAAAATCAATTTCACACATTCAGGGTGATAATCTTTGATTTAGTATTGCACTTGACGAAAACAATATAAGACATTCCTATGTTTAGTTAGAGGGGGAAATATGTGTGAATGTTATATTATTCCTATTTAATTTTTAGTCAGTAAGAAAGTGATAAATATAGTACGGTAATTTTAATAAAAATATCATTTAAAACAATAAAAATTACAGAGAAAAAATATATACACAGACAACACATTAATTTAATAATGTGAAAGATGAATAGTAAAGAAAAAAAAGACATTTACTTCAAATACAGGTTAATAAACTTCACTGCACTAAAGCTATTAGAAGTTTAAGAGTTTAAGAATTTCATTGGTTTTAATTCTTTGTATACCTTCATAGTTGGGAAACGAAAAGGCATTTGGTGATAAAGGAATTTAAAAGGGCTTAAGATGAAAGGGCATTTATATTTTGAGGCTTTTATACAAAGTTGTTTACATAGTGACATCTAGGAAAATAACTACTTAGGTAGCTTTTCTTTCACACTTGTTCAGTCCTTTATTTTTTTTCAATGAAATCAATATTTCGTTTCCTTTTTCCCCAATAACTAAACCTAAAATGAGCCTTTTTTAACAACTGAAGCTACTGTCAATAATACCCAACAATAATTCAATCAAAAAATTACAACAAATCTAAAAAAGTTGCAATATCTTAATGCACTTTTCAAACACAAAATATCAATAAACTCAAAAAGTTTCCATTATCTTAGTATCGTTTTCAAATCCAAATACCAATAAATGCAAAAATATATCTTCCTCTTGATAGAGTTTTTGAACCCAAAAAAATATGAATAGAAACACACCAATATATTTCATTAACCAACAATATATTTCGCTAACCTCTTCCATTTGTAAACTCCTTGAACAATCGAAGGGGGTTGCTTCCATTTGTAAACTCATTAAACAATTGAAGTGGATAGCTTTGAAGCTCAATTGTCATCTCATTAGCGCCATTATAAAATGGATGATAATATTGCTGAAATAATATATAATCCAGTGTTAGAGTTTTATAAAATACATAAATAATTAATGAATTCAGACATAAATAATATAATACAACCTTCACAAGTACATCCAAATTATTATTTTAAAACTACGGCACATGGGAATCTTGTGGAATGTGATAAAGACTTTCTTTCTCCTACAAGTAACATCATATAACATTAGTGAAAAATAAATATCACATGAAAAAGTAATTGAACATTAGTAAAAAATAAATAGTACAAGGAAAAATATTTGAACTTCAATATTTAACTCACCTTCATAATTTGTTTCTTTTCCTTTGGACAAATTTCTCTGTCATTCCTTGTTTCTTTTTACTACGAGTTCCTGTATATTTAGTTTTCGAACATCCTTAGTGTTTCAATTTTTCTCAACACCTTCTACTTCGTCTATTTCATTTTCTTCAAATTTATCAAGGTACTTATTTAAGTCAAAACTCAATACTGAGAGCATCTTGAGTAATTTCTCAGACCATTCCTATTAAATTAAAATAAAACAAATCATAAAGTTATTAGATAAATAAAATAATAACATGATTATTAAAAAATGTGAAAAGAAAATATATTAAGCTAAGCATTAATAGTTAAATTTTAGTAAAAATATAAGGGTAAATTTTGTAAATAAATAAAAAAATCTAGTAAGTCAAGTAAAAAGTAAGTAATTTTTTCACCTAATTAGAAAAAGCTAAAATCGTAAATAGAAACTTTAAAAATAAAACGTATTGAGTTAAGCATTAAAAGATAAATTTTAATAAAAAGTTAGGGAGCCATCCATTTTTTTGGTAAAAGGTAACTCAAGTCAAATCTAAGTGATTTTTTTATTTGTTTAACATAATGTAAATAAAAAAACACTATTAATGTTGATGTAAAAAACTAGATTCGATCTAATTTATTAATCACAGATAAAAAGGAATAAAGAAATAAGGCAAAGGATTTTTAAAGTGGTTCAGCCTTATGAAAATGACCTACGTCCACTGTTTTGTATTGCTAGGTGTTTCACCTTGATATCAATGTTGATTACAAGAGATCGATTACCCCGTTATGGGGAGTGTTACAATGTATTTATAGCCTTGGGGCTATCAGTATGAATAGACGAGATGCCGTTGTTTAATAGACATATACATATGTACAATAAGAATGTTCATTAAGTCTGACATTCATTGAATGTGCCATCGTCACTTGATCTTCCTAGCCAGGTGCTCTGTACGCTGAGTAGGTCAGCACGCTATGTAGCTCGGTGAGCATATGTATTTACTACGTAGGATGTCACGTGTCTTTATATAATTGGTCCACGTCAGCTGCCTAATTTTCGTATCAACAGAAGCCCCCAATGTTTCACAGTTGAGTTTTGATATGAGAGTGCGGAATATTTTACTCGAAAGTTGCCCGGGCACTTTTTTATGTCTTGATTAATTATAAATCTCCAACATTTAGGAATTTTCCCTTTAGTCTTATCATTTGAGCGCGAAATGGAAAACTTGTAAATATTTTTAATCTGCGACAAACGCTTGGATATTTGCGTCTTTTTCATCATTTAACCGTTGGAAACGCAATCGTCTTTTCTAGTAATCATTTCTTTTCCTTCTTCCCGATGCAAGGCATTTAAAAGCGACAGAAACGGATCGTCATCTACTTTTCACTTCTAGATTTCTAAACTCTTTGTCTTCTCGTTCTATCTTTGTATTATCGTTCTTTTTGTCATCTGCCTTAGCTGATTTTGGAATCCCCCTGTAAGAACTTCTTCTTTCTTCTTTCTTTGCTTTAGCCACCATGGTTTATCTTATAGAATCGTTGGATAAGTTCCGAGATGATTTTGCGATTCCCTCTTGGGTTGTTCCGAAAGAACCTCCTTGCCCTTCTGATTTATTTTCTTTAGCCGATGGACACTGGTTTCCTTTCCTTTTTGTAGCGGAATGTGGCTTTTCTTTTCCGCCTAATCCCTTGTGTTTGGAGTTTTGCCAATATTTTGATATTGTTCCTACAAGAGTAGCTCCAAATACATGGAGGGTAATTAATGGCGTAAATAGGTTAAACCAGATTCATGGAACTCGTTTAGGGATCCATGAAATTATGTTTTGTTATAAATGGGTTACCAGTTATACCACATTTTATTTAAAAACTAGGCTTTCCAATAGAGCTTTAGTGGTCAATCTTTCTGATGCTAATAGGGACTACTTTGATCATGCAGTTGTGATGAAAAATTGGCAACACCCCCCATTAAAAGGAAATGATGTTTACCAAGGTCCTAAATGTCCACTATATGGCAATGGGATAGGTTGTTTTTAATTCTTCGATTTAGCTCTGTTTACATTTGATGAAATGCGCCACTGATATTTGGTTTATTTATATATTTTTTTCTTTTCTTTTTTGCAGTTGATAACAAAAGAAAGCCCCTAAAAGAGAATGACATCAATATAAGAGCATTGAAACTCATCTGGGATTTGCATCAATCGCTTGACGGGGAGAACGTTAGAGCTGCCTCTTATTTGTTGAGATACAAAAATACTACTTTTTATTTTATTGCTCGTTCTCTTGCCCCTCCTGTGATAATCGATCTTGATCAAGTTCCTTCATCTCAAGCTGGCGTAGAAGAATCTTCTTCTGATTTAGGTACCTCTATTACCGATTTGATGACAAAGAAGAGGAGAATGCCTGAATTCTTCACCAAGGATGCTCCTGGTATTGAAGGGGCAAAGAAGAGCAAATGGGATATCCAAGCTAAAGGGACAAAGAAAATGGATAGTACTCCATCCAAAGGAATAATTCCACCTGTCAAGGAGGTCGGCAGGAAACCACCTGTTGTCCCAAAAGAGGTAGCACATTTGATTGAAGGTGTTGATGTTACGCAAGAAGAGGCAGCACCTTTGATTGAAGGTTCTTCTTTAAGGATATTGAGGAGAGGTCTTGCAGACTGACCTGTAGAAATTGCTGCTCGACCTTCTAATATTGGGGGTCCTTCCTCGGGAACTAGCATTCCAGCTTTTATTGCCCTGAGTTTGGCCAGGGGTTTTATCAAGTCTTAGACCATTCCAGAGTATTGAGCTGTTGGGGGTTCCCTTTCACGAGGGAAGATCGTTGATTTAGCGACCCAATATATCGCATCAGTAAGTATCATCATCCCTACCACTTCATTTTCACCTACTGTATTCATATTCTAATATGAGCTTCTTTTCTTTTTCAGTTTATGATGTGTTTTAATAGTCTCCTGGAGAAGGATGAGGCTATCAAGGCTTCAACCTCCTCCAGTGGGATTGAAGAATCTTTTATTGGGTTGTCTCAATCCTTGAAGGACTCCCAGAAGAAATACGAGGAAGATAAAGATGCTTGGGAGAAAAAACTTCTATCTGCAGAGTCGACTCGTGACCAAGCCATAAGTTCCTCCAAGGAGTTGGAGGAAAAATTGAAGCTCGTCATTGCCAACAAGAAAGAAGTTGATGGAAAGCATGAAGAGGCTGAACGGTGTAAGAAAGATCTCTAGTAGAAAGTGAGGATTGCTGAGGAATATGCTTCTTCTGAGAAGAGGAAGAGGAAGGCTGCGGTGAAGAAATATTTCAGCTCTAGTTGGGACAAGGGATGGAACATAGCCTTAATTGCTATTACTTTCCTGATGGAGTATGCAAGTCTGAAGTACTTCATGGATAGATGGGTCACAACATTAAAAGAGTTGAGTATTGCGGATGATTCTGAGTTGTTTCAAAAACACACTCATGGCCCTCCTCCTACTATTTATGAAGAAGAAGAGGATGAAGTTGCATCTGATGAGTCTTCCATGATGATAGTAGGATAAGTCCCTGTTGCTACTGCTCCTCAACCCTCTGAGCAAGTTCATCAAGCATCAGCTTCTACCGAGCAACATCAAATGCCTCCCGAGTAACCAACTCCTTCGTCCAAACCTGTTGATGGTGTTATAGGAAATAAGGAGAAGGTGTAGCGTTGCTCGGCTCTTTATTTATGTTGTTCTTCTGTTTTTCCTTTCTTTCTTGTAACTTTGGTTGTACTCTCGCCTCTTATGATCAATAAAATGGGTTGTTGTCGTCTAATATGAATTTCTCCTTGACTTGCCCTTATCTGTATTATTGTTGATGTGTTTTTATTTTTCCTTGATAGTTTGTTGCCAGGATGGAACTCTTATTAGCTCATGACACAGAGTTGATGAAAAAAATGTAATGATTACTTCAAAGTGGGTCATGCCGATTTTACTGAGGCCCAAATAGTTGATATCCTTGGACCCGATGCTTCTGAGTGAGCAGTTGATGCATACTAATACTTGAAGTGTTTGCTTGATCGTTCTGTGGCGAACAATGTGGCTTATTATGAAATGATTGAAGACCTTCAAGGGATGATCGAGGAACTCCAACTTCAGCACAAAGAAACCACTGCACTCTTACACGAAGGTTATCAGAAAAATAGTAACAGTTGAGTGCTGACAGGGGCTATGACAAGTACATCTAGGCCCATAAGAAAAAGGAAAGTGTGATGAAACTTGAGATTGAAGAGCACAGGAATATTACCAAGGTGCTAGAGCAAGAGAATATTGCGTTACAAGAGGAAGTGAAGCAACTCAGATCTGCTGCCTCCTCTTCTTCGGGAGCCCTGGTTCTAGTTAATGATGAAGGTTTTTCCTTTTTAGAAACTGAAAATACTGCCTTGAGAGAAGAGTTGGAGACTTTGAAACGAACCGAACCTACCCCGTCTGCTCGTAGCAGAGAAAGGCCTTATACCCGTGGCCGAGCAATGGTTGGTCGGATTAATATTGAAGAAACGAGGACCCAACTGGCTTTAGAAAATCAAGCCATTCAATTGACAGCGAAAAATCAAGCCTTGGCAGAAATATCTAAAAAAATTCAAAGTCTTACCGACCAACTCTCTAACCAGAGCTCTGCACTGGAAAGTAAAGAAATGTTGATGAAGAAACTCCACGAACAGCTTGAGCGATTGACTTATCAATTTCACAAACAACCTAGAGAATTTTGGATGGCGGGATACAACAAAGCTCTATGCCATCTCAATGCTTGCTACAACAATCGAATAACGAGGGATACAAACAGGGATGGTTGAATGCCTTATGTGTGATGAAAGTTGATCGAGGACTATCCTTATGGGATTGGTATGAGCCTGGATTACTTGATTTGCCTATTCCTCCTTTTAAACTCGATGTCAGCAGGATTCCAGCTCGTTCCATTCCTCGGTGTTTGATCTCCAAGTATCTTGGTGATTACCAGCTTCATTCAGAGTTTGAGATATCTCATCCTCAACATTTGCTTGATCGACCATTATCGAGCAACGTCAGAATGATATAAGATGTGAATTTTATCAACTCTCCCTATGCGTTAGATGACCCTCCATCTGGGGTGGAACCTGTATCAAAATCAGAGGGAAAGAAACCCATAGAATAGGAATTTTGTATTTAATAAACCAAAATTCATCTTTATGTAATCTGCTTGTATTTAATGAAGAAAATTTGGTCTTTGTACAATATGCTTTCCTTGGAGATAATGGGCAAAATATTTTTCTTGTATATATATATATATATATATATATATATATATATATATATATATATATATATATATATATATATATATATCTTTCGAGGGACAATTTGTCATGTTTTGCCTAGGCAATGGAGCTTGCCCCAGTTGCTGCCTAGTTGTAGTGACTTATCACCCATTAGTGCCTAAGCAATGTAATGATTTCCATCCCATGTTCCTGCTTAGTTGTAGCAATCTTATCTAGATTACCTTGGTGCCTAGACAGTGGATGCCCTGGGAGGTCACCCATCTTCTTGCCTAGTTTGGGATATCTCTTGAGATTATCCGTGATCAAACAGGCTTTGCCTTATATGATTGTTGGTGCCGACCAACCGGAGTTGGTATTGATGTAGTGTGTAGCACTAGTACTCCGACAAAAATTGAACTAAAAAAGGAATATGGAAAAACCAAAACTTTTATTCATTTAAAGAGAAATGTGTACATGTAAATCTGTATTACTGATAATACTTTCGCAGGTGCTCCGCATTCCATGCATTTTTTAATTCTTCTCCCTCCAAGGTCTCTATTCTGTAGGTCCCAGGTCGAGCGACTGTGGTTACCCGGTAGGGCCCATGCCAGTTGGTCTCTAGCTTATTATACTTCTGAATGACTTTCTTGAGCACATAATCTCCCTCTTTAAGATAGCATTTCTTGACTCTTTTGTTGTAGAACATGGCAGTTCGTTGCTGGTAAGCTGCGTTCCTGATTGCCGTATCTTCTCTTACTTCTTCGAGAATATCCAAGTCTAAACGTCTCATCAAATCGCTTACATGAGAGTTAAAATTAAGCACCCTGTGTGTGGGTAAGCCCAGTTCAGCTGGTATGACTGCTTCACTTCCAAAGGCAAGCATGTAGGGATATTCCTCAGTTGCTGCTCGGGGTGTTGTGCGATAAGCCCATAACATATAATGTAGCTCATTAATCCAATTTCCTTTTGCATCATCCAACCGTTTCTTTAACCCATTCAATAGAGTTCTGTTTGTCACTTCAGTTTGTCCATTGGTCTGGGGATGACCTGGTGCAGAATGAATTTTCTGGACATTGGATTGATAGTAATATGCAGCGAACTCCTCATTATGAAATTGGGTACCATGATCAGTAATGAAAGCATGTGGCAGACCATATCTGCAAATAATATTCTTCCCAATAAACTGGTAAACTCTTTCATATGACATGTCAATAAGAGTCTCAACTTCAACCTACTTGGTGAAATAATCAACAACGACCATTAAATATTTAAATCTCCCTTTGGTAGTCGGTAGAGGCCCGACCAAATCCATACCCCACATGGAAAATGGCTAAGGGTAAGTGATGGGTGTTAACACTGCCTGGGGAGTTCTTAGAATGGAAGAGAAACGTTGGCACTTATCACACTTCTTCGCATAAGCTATTCAATCATCTTTCATTATTGGCCAATAGTATCCCTGCATCGTTATCCTCTGTAAGAGAGTCCGACCTGCTACATGAGCACCATAAGAGCCTTCGTGAATTTATTCTATCAGATCTTTAACTTCTGAAGGATGCACACATCTTTGTAGACCTGCTATGATACCCCTTCTATACAAAACACCATTGTTCAGTACATACCGAGTAACTTTAAACTTCAGGCTCTTGGCTGCAAGGTGGTCAGTTGGTACAACTCCTTCTTCGATATATGCCCTGATGGGGTCCATCCAAGATGGTTCCATATCCAAGGTGATGAATCTCACCATTAAATCTTCATCTATGCTCCGGTCTATCAGAATCTCAATAGGAATCGTTCTTCATAGCTCGGTACGAGTAGGTGAGGCTAACCGAGCTAGTGCATTAGTTCTCGTATTTTCTAATCCCGGTATTTTGATCAACTGAACTGCAATGAGAGTGGGCACAATATCCATAGCCTTAGAGTGATACTTTGATATCAAGACTCCCTTCGCTGCATACAATCCAAGAATCTGATTTAGTGTTTTGGCTAAACTGAGGCCCACGATCATAGCTTCATATTCAGCTTCATTATTAGAAGCTTTGAACTGGAAACGCAATGCATATTCCATATCCACTCCATCTGGGCTGTGAAGAATTATGCCGGCTCCACTGCCTGTGGTACACGAAGAGCCATCAACATACAAGTTCCATATGGGGATACCATTATTAAACTCTTGGCCTGACAAAGTTCCCTGATGGAATATTTGGTGCTTCCTTTTACCCACTTTTAGCACTGGGTTGTTGTCTTATGGTTCTTTCTTCTCGATGCTTGTCCCCTCCATTACATTTATTGATAGGAGTTTATCGGGGGTAGTCTTTGAGGATTCTTTAACATCCATTAGTTATTCTGCATTAGACCCTTGTTGGTCGGCAGTATCTGGGTAAGTGAATTCCGCGATGAAATCTTTTACCGCCTGCCCTTTGAGTGAGGTCCTTGGCTCATAAACAATATCATACTCTCTTAGCTCGATTGCCCAATACATCAGTCTTCCAGATTTTTCTGGCTTGTGCAAAGCCTGTCTGAGTGGAATATCAGTGTACACCACTATGGTATGGGCCTGGAAATAAGGTTTCATCCTCTTACTTGCCTCTATCAAAGCTAATGCTAGCTTTTCCAACCTGGGATATCTTACCTCTGCTCCTCGGAAAGCTTTGCTCGTATAGTACACAGGTGTTTGTGCTCTATCTTCAACTCTTTTTAACGAGGAACTGACTGCGCTCTCAGAGACAGCCAGATGTAAGTATAATCATTCTCCCATTACCGGCCTCGAAAGCAGGGGTGGCGTCCCCAAGTATTTCTTCAAAGCTAGAAATGCTTGCTCGCACTCATCATTCCATTCAAAAGTCTTTCTAAGCACCTTGAAGAATGGGAGGCATTTACCCATCGCTCTAGAAACGAACCTGTTTAGAGCTGCAACGCACCCCGTAAGGCTTTGCACTTCCTTCTTAGTGGTTGGAGATTTCAATTCTAACAAAGCCTTGATTTTATCAGGATTTGCCTCAATGCCACACTGATTCACAATGTATCTGAGGAACATGCCTTCTCGTACACCAAAAACACACTTAGTCGGGTTTAGCCTCATCTACTATTTCTCCAGTTGATCAAAAGTTTGGCTCAGATTCGCTACGTGGTCTGCGACTTTCTTTCTCTTCATCAGCATATCATCGACATAAACCTCCATATTGTTGCCAATTTGCTTTGCGAACACCTTATTCATCAATTAATGGTACGTTGCACCTGCATTTTTTAGACCAAATGGCATAACATTATAACAGTATGTACCCCTTGGGGTGATAAAAGAAGTACTTTCCCTGTCTTCTGGTTTCATCTTAATCTGGTTGTAGCCGGAGTAAGTGTCCATGAAACTCAACAATTCATGCCCCGAAGTAGCATCCACCAGCTGATCAATTCGGGGCAAGGGAAAATGATCTTTTGGGCAGGCTTTGTTGAGGTCGGTGAAATCTACGCACATCCTCCATTTATTATTCTTCTTTTCTACCATCACCACATTAGCTAGCCAATCAGGATATTTCACATCATCAATAAAGGAAGCCTTTGGCTTGATCTCCTTATTAACATTTAGCTCGTGGCACAAGAAGGATGGATCTATCCCTAGCATATCTTCATGACTCCATGTAAAAGCTTGCCTTCTATGCCTTAAAAATAGCACTAGTTCTTATTTTATTGATGGGTCCAGTGTGGCGCCAATTTGAGTTGTTCGTTCTGGACGTTCGTCGTCCAGAATGATGTTCTCCGTGGTCTCCATAACCTGACCCTTCACAAGCTGGGACTCATCCCTAGGGTCCAAAGTCTCCACCTTTGTATATTCAGACTCATCCACCTGGTAGGTGGTGATTTTCTTCCTGGCCTCCTCCAGTTCCTCATGTTCGGCAAATGAATAGTAGCATTTCTCGAGCTACTTCTTGGTCGCCTTTCACAATTCCAACCCCGAAATTAGTCAAAAATTTCAAGCATTGGTGTACCCTGGATGGCACTACCTTGAATTTCTTCAATCATACTCCCCCTATGATTATGTTGTAGGCTTATTGGACATTCTTATCCATTACAAAAAAGTGTACTTTTTCCGTTCTGCAAGCAGGCCAGGTGCCAATGAGCATGTCCAACTTGATCGTCCCAAGTGAAAAAACCTTTTTGCCAGTAAAGCCGAGGAGAGGCCTGTGATATGGCTCAAACTGGGCTAGCTTTAAATTCAAACTATCGAAACAGGAGTAGAACATGATGTCCGCAGAGCTACCATTGTCTACCAATACACGTGAGACCACCACATCCTTCATTCTCATCTTGATCACCAAGGGGTCATAGTGAGGATACAGTACGCCCGCAAGATCATTTTTGGAAAAGTCGATAACCAGTTTATCCTTGTTCACTTTCCTCGGGCGATCCTCCTCGGCCAAATTTATGCGCTATATGTAAGAACATGCTTAAGCCTCATTGAGGAAAGCTTTCTGTTCAGCAGTATGATCTCCTCCTCCTGCATTTCCACCTATAATCACATTACATTCAAATGATCCAAAATGGATTGAGAATACCTCACGTTTAGGTTACCTTGGTTTTTTAGGGAGGCCGGGGTCATGCTCTGGATTATCTTAGTGGTCCCTCTTTTTGTCATCTCTTGTTCGGCGTGAAGATTTGGACCTTTGTCTTCCTCTCTCGTTAGTCTTCCCACCATTTTAGCGATCAATGAACTTACTCAATTTTCCATGCCTAATCAGTGCTTCGATCTCATTCTGGAGAGCTATGCAACGCTTGGTCATATGGCCATAATCTCTATGGAATTCACAGTATTTGGACTTATCCCTCTTATTGGGGCATGTCCTTATTTTCTTCGGCCAAGTTAGCTCCTCACTGTTCTTAATCTCCTCCAGGATGTGGTTTATGTCCACCTTTAAAGGAGTGTAATTCCCATGTTTCTTTAATTTCTCAAGCGTCTCCTCGCCTTTTTATCGCTTGCCATTCCCGTTATGCTTTTTATCCTTTTTCCCCGCTGTACCTTCAGCCTTGGTATCTACTTTAGTGTAAGCACTCTTCTTCCCAGCCATGGCCTCTTCGGCGTTCATGGTCTTTACCGCTTTTGCCATCAATTCTGCCATGGATTTGTGGGGATCCTTGGCCAACGTGTAGTATAACTTGTCAGGCAATAGACCGCTCATCAATGCTGTAATTTTTATCTTCTCTTCGTAGTCGATCACCTCCAGCTTCTCGTTATTAAAATGAGTGATGTAATCCCTGGTGCTTTCTCATGTTTTCTGCCTTACGCTCAGTAAGTGTGCTACTCTCTTAACTAGATTCGCACGAAAGCAAAAGTTTCCTACGAAGAGCTCTTCCAGCTAATGGAAGGTGTCAATCTTTCCCCGGGGTAGGTTGTTGTACCATATCTGGGCTGACCCAGTGATAGTTCCTGAGAATGCCCTGCATCTCATCTCATCCGAAACTGCATAGATATTAGCAGTGGCTTGGTGCTGCTATATGTGGAGAACGAGATCAATTTTCCATCATATTTAAGCGTCACTGCATGAGCTTTAAATTTGATGGTGTGGGAAAATCCATAATTTCCTGGGTAAAGGGTGATCCTTGGATAAAAGTTCTTTGGAGAGGGTTCTTGGCCTTAGCCATTTCGCCTAACCGGTCTTCTAATCTCTGAATGGACCCCTTCCACGCATCATTCCCAGCCTCACGCCTATTTTCCCGAGCAACAGAGCGCGCTGAATTTTCCTCTTGGGATCTTTCACCACGAGTTGCTGGGTATGATTTGGCAGAACCTTCCCTTAGATCGATTGGTCATTGAGAATTCCTCGACGCAATCCTAGGGGGATTTCCATTCCTCCTAGGACCCAAACGGTCAAAGGGAGAGACTATGCTCAACCTTTCCAAAGCGATTGTTCTCTCAGGATTTAAGGTAACATTTTGTTGAGAATCTGTGGCTTTTATAGATGAAGTCCTTCCAAGCTGATATGAAGGATCGTTGGACCTCTCAGTATGATGAGAATCACTGCGCCTGGGCTGTGAAACATTCGGGAACAGTGTACATCTGGTTCTTGACGATGGCAGATGGGTGTTTCTTTAAACGCTTCGTTAACCTGACTGGGCAGGTGATCCGTTACGAACAGTATGAATGAGTTGTCGCATGGTTTCCTGCATAGCTGTTTGCCCTTGGGCTAAATTGGCAACTATGCTAGTAAGTTGATCGATAGTTGGAGGAGCGGAGGGGTTTTAAGGGACCCCAATATTGTTCCTATTACTGGATTCTGGGATCTCAGCCATTGGTGATAAGTTTTTAGTTAAAAACGCTACTTATAGTCGATTCCCACAGATGGCGCTAATTTGTTGATGTAAAAAACTAGATTCGATCTAATTAATTAATCACAGATAAAAAAGAATAAAGAAATAAGGCGAAGGGTTTTTAAAGTGGTTCAGCCTTATGAAAATGGCCTACGTCCACTGTTTTGTATTGCGGGGTGTTTCAGCTTGATATCGATGTTGATTACAAGAGATCGATTACCCCATTATGGGGGGGGGGGGGGGTGTTATAATGTATTTATAGCCTTGGGGCTATCAGTATGAATAGATGAGATGTCGTTGTTTAATAGACATATACATTTGTACAATAAGAATGTTCATTAAGTCCGACGTTCATTGAATGTGCCATTGTCTCTTGATCTTCCTAGCCAGGTGCTCTGCACGCTGAGTAGGTCGGCACGCTATGCCACGTAGGATGTCACGTGTCTTTATATAATTGGTCCACGTCAGCTGCCTAATTTTTGTATCAATAATTAATAATAAAAAAATATAATGATAGGTTGAGGTCAAATCAAATATAATATAATGAGAATTGTAAAAGAGATTATACTTACTCGAAATCTCATTCGAGTAAAGCCAACAAAGAAAGTCAACAACAAACACCTTTGATATTTTGATATTGTAAAGATGTGCAATAATGGAAGAAGATAGAAAAAAAGGTATATTGACTGAATGAAAGTTTAAACGGTATTTTTTTTGTTTATATGAGAGAGGATGAGCAAAAAGACTTTGGGTTATCTAAATTGTCTCTCATTGTGCTTTTTATGTCTCTTTTTTTCAAACCTATGTACAAATGCCTCTTAAGATGAATAGTAGTACAAAAGGAGAGTAAATAGATTAATGTGTATTAATTGCTATTAAAACCTCTAATACTATCGTATTAGAGGTATAACTAGCATAGAGCCCGCTCGATGCGTGAAGGTAAATGTATCGTATGAATAGATATGAAAAATATATATTATTTAATCATATGTAAATAACATATGTGTTCAAAGAACAATGATAGACAAAAATAACTGTGTAACAGTTTTTCCCAATCAATATATTGTGTTTCCAAAATCCCCCTCAAAAAAACTTTTTTTAAATGTTTAACTGTTTAAAAAAAATAGTTTTTAACTTTGATAAATATTTAAAAATATAGACAATTTTTTTTTAACATATCAACTAAGGAACCAACCATAAAGCAAACTTTTTCATACTAAGACTACTTGTCAGGGGTGAATAATTTACAAATTTACAGTGCATTATAATAATGGTTAAAATTATAGCTTAAAATATAAAACAAATACAATTTATAAAAAATATAATAGAAGAAAGGTTGCAAATTAAGACTTGTTAAGAGGAATATTCAGAACTCAATTGAATGATAACCCTTAAGTTTGAAAACAACCTATTGAATTTCTTACCTAGGTGATCTATTAAATTAGTGTCATGACAACATATTCTTTTAAGCTCAATAAACCAAAACATATCATCAATTGATAAAAGCTTGATAAAATGAAATCTAAAAATACAAATTCATGAAACCAATCGTTGCACAAATAAGAATTAACTTTATTTAAAAAAACATATCAACAAAGAACCATCCAAAATTAACTTGATTCAGCACATCATGTTTCTTTTTGTCATCTCTTATAGTGTTACCATCCAATTCCAAAACCTATATTAAAACATAAAATCAGACCCAACAATTTACATTATATTGTTAGAGAGAAATAAATAAAGAAACTAAATTTAACAAACCTCTAAAGTGATCAAATTCCACACCGTATTTAATTCATGTGAATCTTACTAATCAGGAAGAAAAAGTAGTACCCGTGTCAGATTTCGATAAAAAAATAGATTTGAGTAGATCTCGCAATTGAACATATTTATGTATACAGGTGAGTGAGCCAGATGAAATCAATAAAAGAAATAAGGATGAATAGAGAAAAACCGTAAGATATTTATGGAAAATACAATCAACGAATTGAAAATATTAATGTCTAGAGAAAAAAACTATCAACGAATCATGTATAAATATAATAAAATATCGTGAGAGAAATTGAGGGAAGAGAAAAACTAACCAGTTACCTATAGAGGAAGAAATAAAAAATTTCCTTCCTCTTCCTAATATTACTCTCTCTCTCTCTCTCTCTCTCTCTCTCTCTCTCTCTTCTTGGGGGGTGGTTTTGTGCAAAACAAATGAGCCATAAATTAGAGGTAACCTGCAGAAGCAATCACTTCACACATAACTAGACCTGTCAATGGGTCGTTTCGAGTCGTGTTCGTGTCGTTTTTTATCGTGTTCGGGTCTTATTGGGTTCGTGTCTAAACGGGTGACTTTTTTATCGTGTGAAAAAATCATACCCAAACCCGACTCGTTATGTTATCGTTTCGTGTCGTGTTCACTCGTTATTACCCATTAGGATAATGAATTACTTTTAATTGTATACAAGTTGACATATTATCTCATATTTGAACCCAAATAGATCTATTAATTCATTGACATTACTAAATCTCTCATTTAGTAAAATTCATTATGATTAAATTAACATTATGCTACATAAATTATCTATAAGTTCCAAAAACATATCTCATTTATTTAAATTATCGGGTATTAACGGGTTTTATCGGGTATTAACGGGTGAAGGGGGTCAACCCTAACCCGACCCGCTAACTATCGTGTCTTATCGGGTTGGCACCGATATGACCCGAACCCATTAAGGGTCAACCCATTAACTTATAACTTCGTGTCGGTTCGTGTCGTGTTATCGTGTCGTGCCTCATTTTGCCAGGTCTACACATAACACCTTTCCATCAACCCAGAAATATTAATTCTATATTCTCCCGTTATATTATATGTCATTATTTATTCATTCACAATAAAAAAACAAAAACAAATAAAATCCCCTCAATTTCTCCATTTTATCCTCCCCACTCTCCATAATCCCCCGCTCTTATAAATAACAAATACAATTCATTTCCCAATCTCTCTCTCTCTCTCTCTCTCTCTTATTATCTGACTATGGAGAAAGGAGAGTCATCAATGGATGAAAAACAATGACAAGATGATGAATCAACCCATCAATTGACTGCCCCACATGGTTTGACCAGAGAAGAGTTCACTAAATTAAGCCACATGATAGCCGAGTTCCACACCTACCGAGTCGGGTGAATGGTCCTCTCTCCTCCCTCAACGCGTGGACTCAGCTCTGGATACCGTTTGGTCCGTTCTTCGGTGTTTCGATAAGCCACAAACCTAAAAACACTTCATCAAGAGCAGTACCGTAAAAAAGGTTTTAAAATGACACTCCAATCACTAATTTACCTAAATAAACTAAATATAAAAAGAAAAACAATAGAATATACTTACCTGGAATAGAGCTTTGCGGTCGAATATGAAGGAACCCCAATGACATCCTGCTGCCCAATATATATATTTGGCATTTTTCTCTTCAACTGGGTTACAATGAATGGTGTTATACAGAGAGTCTTGCAACTTTAAATATTGTATTAGAGATTGCGTATGGGGAAGATAATTGATATTAGATGAAAAATCTCTTGAGGCATCCTAACATTTGGAATTAGGGGTGGAAGCGGTACGGATTTTTACCATACCGTATTGTTTTGGTCCGAAAAAAAATGGTTTTGGTTTCATATATTAAAATACCAGAAACCAGTCTTACCGAAACCAAAATTACCGAAAAAAAGTTGGTTGGTTTTGGTTTTAATATTTAAAAAATCGATTTACCGAAATTACCGTATCGAATTTACTGAAACCAGAAAATACCGTACCGAAATTACCATACCGTACCGAATTTACCGAGATAAAAAAAACGGTATCGAAATTACTGTATCGTACCGAATTTACCAAAATAGCCGTAACGAATTTACCAAAAACAGAAAATAGTTGGTTTTGGTTTTGGTTTTAATATTTAAAAAAGTTGGTTGGTTTTGTTTTTTGTTTTTTGGGACTTTTAGTGTTGTTTACCGAAACCAGAAAAAATCGAAACCATAAACTAGAAAAAACCAGAATTTACCGACACAAGAAAAAAACCAAAATTACCGAAAAAAACGAAATACCAGCCGGTTTGGTTTTGGTATTGATTTTGGTGTACCGGGTGGTAAACTGGTATGGTTTGGTTTTAGTATTGATATCTACTATTTACCGACCAAACCGTACCGCTTACACCCCTAGTTGGAATGTATGGAGGCAGCAAAAATATTGTAAAATGAAAGAAATATAGGAAATATTTGAAGACACGAATTTGAAAAGCTCAATGCTATTTCGAGTGCTCCGTTAAATGCTATTCATAACTCTAATACTATTGTATTAAAGATATAATATAGATATAGATATATTTAGATAAATGTACTCTCACATGTACTCATTTTAAATCAACTTACTCTCTCTCTCTCTCTCTCTCCAAACAAACACATAACCCCATACTTTCTCTCTCTCTAGAAGCCCACCCCCACCCCCGCTCCGCCCATCCCACTCCACCCCACCCCATCAGAGACTCGTCGAAAATAGCTCACCGAAAAATCTCGTCGGAGGCAGCCGAAATGCATCTTAATGAAAAAAATTCAACTTCTAAACCCCAAATCTTATTTTGTTTTTACCACCGTTTATAATAAAATGCCTAAAAATGTCTCAAGAAACGACCTAGATTATGTAATGCAAGAAACCCCAAAATTTATATGGGTAAAAATTCATAGTTCAGGGGTTATTGAACATTTAATGATTTATATTCCTCAAATTCTTTCCACAATTCTACTTTTGACACCATGTAAGAAAACAAAACCACTTCACCACAAACCAAATAGTGAACTAAAGTGGAGTTCATATTTATTAAACTTTATTACTAATAGTAACTTTATAACATATCAAGACGTTACTCTCCAAGAAGTAATAGTACACAACAAATTGCTAGAATGAATAATATGCATAGAGTTAATCTAAAGCCTGGTTGAAAGTGATAACAACTAAAATTAGAACCCCAAATCTAGTATCAAGACCCTAGTTTTAAAACTCTATAAACTAAATAAAAAAACTAACAAATTTGATGGTTAATAACGAACCTTGCGGTTGAAGGGTATGAGGTGATTCGCGTAAATGGTGATCCGCGTAAATGGTGATCCGCATAAATGGTCTTCGAGTGATATTAGTGCCAATCACATATCCAAACACCTGTAATGAAGTTATAAAAATTTAAATCTTAACATATATGTATTTATACATATGAACATGTATGTATATATACAACGGGGGGTTTTGAAGAACTAATATCAAAATCACAACATAAGATTCCCAAAACCTAAGCTTTGAGTATAAATGATTTGAGCCAAGCTCCATTTCATAGGTATATATACAACCGGGGAGGGGGGGGGGGGGTGAAGAGAAAAAATAGGATTGAAATACCTGGGGGGGGTTGTCAAAACCTTGATGTGACGTCCCTATTTTTAATAGACACTTCGAAGAGCTCTGTACTCTGTTTATAAAATTGGCATTCCCAATACAGTGACTCCAATCGCCACTCCGGAGAGCTCTGTACTCTGTTTTCATCAGCTGAAGTAGGGGTGTTCACGGGTCGGTTCGGGTCGGTTTTGGACCCTAGTTCAAACCGAACCGATCGGTTCGGTTTTGGAAAAGGTCAGACCGAAACCGAACCGACTATGAAAAAACCCGTCGGTTTCGGTTCACGTCGGTTTCGGTTCGGTTCGGTTTCGGGTCGGTTTTCGACGGTTTCATGTTTGGGCCGGTTTTTTTAAGGGCGGTTTTCGGTTTGGGTCGGTTTTTAAAGGTGGGTAATGGTTTTTGGATATAAAAATATAAGTTATTTAGTTTTTTTTTAATATATATATTGGTTCGGGTCGGTTCGGTTTGAGTCGGTTTTTCCCACGTATAAACCGACAACCGAACCGACATGGTCGGTTTTTTATATCCGTAAACCGTAGGCCGAACCGGGCTAAAAAAAACCGGCTGTTTCGGTTCGGTTCGGGCCGGTTCGGTTCGGTTTTCGGGTCGGGCGGTTTTTTTTAACACCCCTAAGCTGAAGCCACACATTTCTAGGTGAGCAATGATGAGAGAGAGACTACTTCAGGACATAGTAATTCGACAGAAATGCTTTTGATGGAGTGCAGATTCCACATAATTATGAGAGTTTGATTGACCTGCATATTTCAACCAAATCCTTCCATAACAAAATAGTATCAGCTTACTAGCACGAAAATCTTGCGAATTGAAAATTATATTTCAAACAAATCCCTCCTTAACAAAATAGTAATTATTGACAAAAATCGAACAATGGTTTCCAGATCTAGTACGTTTTCTAACAGCAAAGTAATAACGCAATAATACACACCCAAATTTAATCGGTTCACGAATAGGTGTCAATAGACTATCATCTGTAGTTAATTGCAATGTCTATATCATAATCAACCAAAATAGAAATGCAAAATCACACCTATTGACACATGAATTTCTTTCACAGCCTTCTTGGACTAATACCACTCTATTAACACATGAACTTTTTTTTAGTTGCATCTATAGCGAATATTAAAACGAACATTTGACATTTAAGTCCCATTAAAAGAGGTCAGATTCCAATGTAAGATACCTATATGCATATTCACTCTCTGAACACATTATTGTAGTTAAATGAACACACTTGACAAAAAATAAGTGCAAGAGAGAACCTTTTCGCCACACCAAAATGACTTTCGATTTTTTTCACATCGGAAACCTAATAGTTTATATTGTAGTATCTTCAACCACATAGACAGGGAATCATATTAGTCCAAGCTTAAATATAACCCTTAAAAATCAAAGCGTAATGAATTATATATGACTTGATTCCAACACTCACCCTTAATTCATAATTTTTTTAAAGAAATAAGAACACTCGGATATAGATTGAAGAGTAGAACATGACAGTTATAAAATCCCACACCAAGACACATAAAAGCAACGTTGTTTCTATTACAAATATTTTTTCAGCATCCATATGGCGACCACCAAAATCACAATCCCGATAACTGATAAGAGCAGGCATAAGCAGGAGCAACCATCCTTAGTGCGTTTGCTTAGAAAAGCTAGATTCCTATGTACTCGTTATAGCCTAGAGTTTGAAAGTAACATACACACTTGTTATTTGCTAATTAAAAACTATTGAGACAACCTCAACGATGTACACAATGAAGAATATAGGAAATTATCTGTACATACCTTTCCTGCAGTCGTTAATGCAGTCATTGCATAGGATCGACACTATTCTGATTGATTAATGCAGTCGTTGTTCTGACCGAATCGAAATTGTTTTGAGCTTATCGATCCCCATAAAGATGGATATGCATCACCTATAAATACATTCAAGTTTTTATCATTTCTCTAAATTGGTTCTAATACGAACTACAAAGAGAAGGTTGAACTCAAAATAAGATAAAAGAAGGTGGTTCATGCGTCTTTTCTGAATAAGATCTTTCTGATAAAAGAGAAGGTGGTGCGTCCGAACATGATCCCGAGCGTGGAAATCATTGAAGATGTCTGCCATACATCTATGATTCACATCAGAAACATTTTAACTACATATTAGAATAAATTCAGGAATTTGACCATGGGCCCCCATCCTGCAATCACATTCTTTTGTAGTACTTGTTTTCTTGAAGGACTCCCGAGCAAAGAGCAACTTTGTGTAATTATGCACATGTGCCAAGCTTTCATCAGGGAAAGTCCAACTCTTAAAACGTCCAAGAACCACCTCTATATGGTACAGTTTGGGTGCCAGACTCAAATCAACGGCGGATATGTTCTCCTCATTAACATAAAGTCCATGTGCGTTGAGGTGTTCATCGAAGGCCTTCAACTCATCAACCAAAGCCTATTAAATCCCGTCATTGGGATCCTTGCTCTTTAAGAACTAATTACATGAAAGATAAACAACAATTGATTCAACTCATATATAAAAGGCATTACAATAAGGAGGAAAAAAACAAAATTAGATCTATTACTTAAAATAGTTATAAAGGCACCTATAAAAACTAATTGCTAAAATCAGTGAGATACATATAATGCCCAGGACAATGTGTATTCATGCGTATGAAGACATAATGGTTGCAACCTGACTAATTTTTTTAAAATCGTCACTTATTCAGTAAAAATCATTATCTAACCCATATTATTTTGGCTATAAGCATTAGGGCAGTAAATTCATGGATACAAATTTGAAGTTTTAGAACATAAAGGTTGATTAAAATGAAATTAATCAATAGTAAAAGCATTGGATTCTGTCCATTCACCACTGCATTAAAACCATATTAGCAGCTTAAAGTGGAAAAAGAATATAATATGAAGGACATAGATTTGGCATGAGAAATTTCTTGAATAGTGTTAGAAGAGAGATGATAGATCTGAAAATTACGCAACAAATATGTATATAACAAATTCAAGGGTTAAAAGTGAGAGATACCGTGAATGGTACATAGATCCTCTCAACCAATAACCACACACAACCACCTGAAACATTGTTGTGATAATAAAAAGATGGTTAACAAAGCATAAATAGGCGTGGAATAACATGAATACACAAACAAAGTTTAGAGTGCAAATAAAATAACGTAAAAAAACTAAGAATACTAATAAATATGGATAACAAAACTAAAGCAATGCACGAGTAAATTTTGGTCAATAACAAAACGAAAGAAGATTTATTGACAAAATTATTGAGTAAATTGCAAATTTTAAGATTCAAAGCAAATGAAGATTCAAATCTTTCAATAACTAATAGAGTAAATAATAATCCTGAGTAAACTCAGGTATACCTATTTTTTTTAATAACTAATATAGTAAATAACAATCCACCTCTATTAGTTTTCTGAGGATTGTTATTTACTTAGGTTTTCTTATCTTTTAAATGGAATACTTGTTATGTACTCAAATGGAATACCTATGTAAATTTATTTACTCAGAATGGCTTTCAAATCTTGATACCTTTACATCATGATCTTAAGGTATTTTCCACACTCTCACCACTTCTTATAATAGAGACACCACATAACCTGTTGTAGAAATCAACATCAGTGTAAACTGAACCAATTGGAGCGATCACCTTCTTTTCATCTTCATCTAATCAAAGCCAAAAAGTCAACGAAAAGATTAAAATGTTAGCTGTGGTTTGAAACACAAAAGCAACACGATTAGTTAGATGAACAAAGTAATTTACCTTGTATTAGACAAAATTAACACCATATAAAGCATTGGTTTTCTCAGTAATAAACAAAAAAGATGAAGAAAAGTTTTAAAAATAAGCTTTTGACAAAAAAACAGAATATTTTTTTTAAAAAAAAATTCTATAACACTAAAATTAATAGATTGGAATGCAGGAAAAAAACCACCCTGAACAATTAGATGTGTTAGGACTATTAGTTAAAATACAAAACTATACACCACACACATAGGGAAAAAATAAAATTAAAATATCAATATCAATATACCATGTAAATTTCATCTTCAAAAATTGGATGGAATATGATGTTCAATAAATAAATGGAATCAAGTTGCAAGAACATAAAAGAATAGGTCAACAATAAACATTACTGGAAAACAATAATGAGGGAAAATCATATATATATACAAAAAATGTGTATTTTAGATCATTAAATTTATAATACACAATTTGTATTTTCTTTCCAAACACATACTATTTTCATTGATCAAACCAAACAAATGATGTTTTCAAAATGAAAGATAAACAGAGAGAGAAACAAAGATATACGTCAGATCTGATGTGTAAAAAGTCATTTACATCTACATATAAATAATAATTATAGCAAAATACGAAAAATATTATTAGTTATACAAAATCGAACCAAAAATATACAAAGGCATGCCAAAACACATCCATATAAAAGCTTAGAACAAATTGAAGTTGTGGAAAAGATTACCTATAGGAGCATGTGTGTGAGAGAGAGGTGGATGGGTGTGATGGGGCGGTTAAGGGAGGGGCGCGCATGAGGGAGATGGGAGAGGGAGAGAATAAAGGTAGGGTTTGGGTGAATCGGGAGAGAGGAGGTGGGATGGAGGGTTTGAATGTGTGGTGTGTGGGTGGAGAGTGTGAGAGAGAGTGTGATTTGGGTAAGTTTACTACTTTACCCCCGATTTTCAATTTTGAAAAGAAGGGGGAAACAAATTAGAGTGTGTCAAAAAAGGGGGAATCCAAATTTGTAAGGGGTAAAATAGGTAGTACAGAAAAACTCATAAATATGACATCATAGTTCTATCTTATGACATACATAAGTTTTGTAACTTATTATATAGATATAGGGAGAGGTTCAGAAGTGAACATAAAAGATGAATATTTTAATGAACCTTAACAAAAAAACACGTAACACCCAATCAAGTTTAATTTCTATGTTGTAATTGGTCCGCGCCAGCGACAACGAACACGCGTGTGACATGCACCACTGGCGATGGACCATAGTGTATTAAAAAAAGACGCTTTCCACACGCGTGTTCGTTTCCACTAGCGCTGACCAATTACAACATATGAATTAAAATTGAATGGGAGTTAGGTGTTTTTTGTTAAGATTCATTAAAATGTTCAGCTTTTATGTTTACTTTTGAACCTCTCCCTACACACACACACACACACACACACACACACACACATATATATATATGTGTGTGTGTGTGTGTGTGTGTGTGTGCAGAGATAGAATAGTATGGTGAGAGTACTCTATAAGAGTGATGCATTTAAGATTCATGTTATAATTATAAATTGTGTAATTTCAAGCTTTTGGTGAAATGAACTAATTTAAGTTTTTGTGAATAAACATGAATTGGTCCATCTTTAAATTTGTCTATTCTTGTAACCAAACACAAATAATTAGGCAATTCATGAATGTGTCCATTTTGAATGGACTAATTTATAATTTTGTTGACAACCAAACAGGCCCTAAGAAATTACTCTGGTACTCATGAATTTCTGTTATCCTTTGATGAAATCCTTTCTAATAAAAGAAGCAATCATAATTGGCATGTCAGATTCATTCCCATTAAACTGACATAAGAACAGAGCCCCCTAATCCATCTAATGACCATAAAAACTAAAATAAAATACGAGTCATAACCACATATGATCTATGTGATGATACGCAAATATCGCGTATTTTATCCTCCGAACGGATGCATTTAACCCCCTCGAGTATCTTATTCCCTATATTTATGCTCGTTAACCTGACAACCTCGGATTTCTACGTTAACATGTTTTGCAGGGGTTAATTGAGCTTTTATAGGTAATTGGATGCTAAGTATGAAGTTCAGAGGCATTCCAGTGAAGTTTCATACGCAATCGCACGTTAAAGGGAATTTTAGTCTTTTCAAAGCTTGGGCACCTGGCCCAACATCTCACGAAAGTTGTAGCCCTCCTCGTTAGCTTCCGTGGTCGTGAACGATACCCGATTCCGAGTCCGTATGAAGAAGTTACGGCGATTTCAGCGGAGGGAAAAATAAGGAAATCAAAAGAGGGGGAGAAAAGGGAAGAAAAGGAATGCAGTGTGTTGCTGCTTGGCTCACCCCTGCTTGATCGATCGATCAACCCTTTTGGTTGATCGATCGATCCTTCTGTACATTCAAACTTTGCCTTGATCGATCGATCAACCCTTTTTGTCGATCAATCGATCCCCTGTTTTCAGGAGATATTTTGACATTTCTTTTATTTTTTAATTTAATTCCAACTTACTATATAAAGCAATTTTGATGTAATAAACAGAGACATGATTTTAGGGTAGAGTAGCTTAGGGTTTTGGGGGTTTTGCTTAGTTCTTCTTCATTTCTCTTTGGTTTGACACCCCATTTGGATTGTAAGTTGACTATTCATCTCCCTTACCATTTAATATAGTTGTATTTCTTCATTTCTTGTTTTTAGTGTAATTTACATGCTTTCTAAATTAGGTTTACTTGCTTTCTTTACACGCTTTCTAGTATAGTTTTATCGCGTTTCTTTATTGCGTTTATTTACCACATTTTTAACATGTTTTCTAGGTAATTTAAATTAGGTTGTGTTTGAATTGAACTCACTCGGGTTAACGTGTTGCTTTTCTTTGGTGATGGTGTTTACGGGTTTATTTCGGGTGCGTTGTCCTAGTTATTACGCCTAGGAGATTTGACGGGGCATATCATGTATGTCCCGTTCTTACGACCTTTCGCGCCTAATTTTTGGGATATTTGTTGATGCCAAAATCTTATTAGGCTTTTAAGAGGATTTAGGGGAGTGACAACCTTTGATTTAATTAATTGTCAAATCGAGACGCATTTATAATAATTCGTCGACCCATGTAACCATTTTATACAAATTAACTCGGGATTCGACGCAACCTATAGTTTTACTCGCTTTCATAATCTAGTTTCAATACCTTGCCTAGTTAAACATTTCCCTTTTATGCATCTTTTACTTTTTAGTTTGTAATCACCTTTTACACTTTTATTTTGGAATATTAAATCAATCGAATTCTAGCAACTCGTCCCAGTGAATTCTCGATACCCGACTTACCGCTCTACTCACCTGTTGAGTGTAGTCGTAATTTAGGTTTTTATATAGTTCAGGTGAGCCGAATTCAAAACGACCAGCACGTAGGTGACTCTCGCGCCGCAGCAAAACCATGTCTATCAAATGGCGCTATTGTCGGGGAGTAGTTTGTTTTATACTTTGTTTGATTTAGTATTTCATAGTATTTTCTTTCTATTTGTATTATTTGCTAATATTTTGCAGGACTTCCACATTTGAGCACTTAGAAACGCTCGAATTCTTCCCGCGCGCACTTTGTGGAATCTACCACTTCGAGCCATTTTTTGGGTAATCATGTCTTATTCCAATTCTTTTGGTAATCCTTGTCATAATTCGCAAAATTCTCGTAAACCTATGACTTTCGGTGAATACTTAGAATCCCAGAGTATAACAAAGTCAAATATGGCTTTGGGCGATTATAACGAAAGTCAAAATTTAGGTTATTGGAATTTTGATGGTGATGATAATGATTTTGGGCCTTTACCTCCTTATAATAGGAATTTTGAAACGAATTCAAATAGTTTTCAAAATTCATATCATAATGAGGTTTCGTTTAAGTCTGATGGAAAATTTCAAAGTTCCCATTTTCATGCATCCGCCCCTCGACCTATGATATTTGGTTAGGGCTTGCGTATGTATGAGAATGAGAAAATTAAAACTCATTATCGGGAAGAAAATCGTTCGTGGGAACATGAGTTGGATTTATTTTTTGAGTCTGATGACGATTTTGCTTCCGAGACTTTTGAAGTCGAGGAATGTTTTGAACCAAATGAGGTACTTGTGCCTACTTTGGAACAAACCATTCTTGACTTTGCCCATCGCGTAATTGATATTGAAAGTGAGGATGATAATGACGTAATATCTATTTGCAATGAAATGATTTCTTCTTTGGCTCCCAAAGAAGAACATTTCATTGAAAATGATATTATTTCCTTTGAAACTCAAACTTCATGCGATGATGATTCATCTCATGAGTTTGAATTTCTTTCATCCCTATTTTTATTCTCTGTTATTACACCGCCACAAGTACCCGATGATTCGGTTTCAAACTTTAATGCTTTAAACCTTTTCTCCGATGAGGAGTACTTGCTCGAGTCGCCTTCCACGATCGCATCTTTGCCTTTGTGTGCGCCACCTCCCATTACACTTGCTAAATCTTTGGGAGGATATTTATCTTTTCTCAGTCCCCACATATTTTTGTCACCCGTTCAATCCAAACCCCCCATCCTCCCTCGAAATCTTTTAACTGACGATGGTTCCTTTCTTATGCCTTACACATGCCTTCCGTTGTTCAAACGGAATTCATATTTTTCATAGGTCATGCTTGTATGTGAGGGTACACCGGTTATCCTCCAAAGTCAAATCGTTCTTATGGTGGTCCATCAGCTATTTAGACTTCTAGTGTACAGTTAGTATGAAGTCTAAATAGTAGGTTGTATATAGTTAGCTTTTTATTCTTTCTTTCTTTTTATTTTTCTTTCCTTTTTAATTTTGTTTAGTGTAATTAGTTAACTTTCTATTTTTTGTTTTTGCTATGCTCGGTACTAACTTTTTTTGTATATTCTTTGAACTTGTTCATATGGGGATCGCTCCAATTTTAGGTAATATCGCTCTTTTCCTCTCTTTAACTTGGTTCTTAATGTACATTGAGGACAATGTCAAGTTTTAGGTTAGGGGGTGTGGGATATTCTATCCATTTCTTTATTCAGTCCATGTTTTTGCTCACATGTTAGTTACTTATTAGGCTTTTCTTAGAAAAGTTGAAAAAATTCAAAAATATTTTCTTTCTTTTTTCTCTTTTTTCTCCTTTTTTGGGTATTTTGCCTTTTTTTCGATGATAAATTTTAATAATTGCCCGATCCAATAGACAACCCAATGATGCATGTTCTCGATTTTAGAAGTTATTAGACTTTAGTCTCACTTATTTATATTATGAATAACTTCACGAATTAAACTTTAATCCCGTGAGCATATGCACTTTTATTGTTTTATTGATTTGATTTAAGATTTTTATAACTCGGTAATCTTTTGCTGCATTGTATATACTTACACTGAGTAAGCTTTGTACCTTACGTCATTTGTGAGTGTATACACTATTCTTTTCTCATTGAAAATGTTGAATTCGTTGGTAATCACTCTATTATTTCATTTGATCGTTCATTAATTGAGCTCATACTTGAAATGTGTTACTTGATCATGATTTTCATATATTGTTTTGATTCGAGAATTGCGTAAACTATTGGAAATGATCATAGGCATTCTTTGTTATATCACCCATATTAGCCTTGATCTCACCCTTATATGTTTACCCTCATTAACACTTTTGAGCCTAAATATAGTCTTTCGTTTCATAACCCCATTCCCATAACCAACTCTAAATTGGAGTTTTAGCCCATAAATACACTTTCCACAGCTTTGTTCGGATTGTTACTTGGGATTGAATGATGTTGTTGTGATGTCGGTTGTAAGTTAGGCATATGAGAGTATGAAAAGTAAAGAAAAGAAAGTAGTGAAAAAAGTGATGAAAAAGAGAAAGCAAAAAGCAAAAGAAAACAAAAGAAAAAAAATGAGAAAAAGAAGAAAAGAAAAAGAAAGAGTAAGTTGTAAATATTGTATAGTGTTCAATAAGCTTTGATTACTCTCCCCGATGATATAAGTAATGTCATTTTGGAACTTGTTTTCCAATTTTGCTATTGCCCGTATTTTCCCATTATCCCGAGTTTTCATTCGAACACTTTGAATCCGTACATACATTACTTCATTTCGCACCCTAGCCATACCTACATCATAACCCTATTAAAGTCCTATGTGATCTTAGGTTAATGTAATTTAAAAGTTTAAATAGTTTTGATAATCTGTGAAAATACATTTCGCCTCTTTTAATGTGCGGTATCTTTCATTGAGATTACAGTTTTTCAGTTTATATATAGCGTTCTTCATTTATGACATGTGTGAGGCCTAATTTCCATTTACATATACTCTTTAGCCCGCATGTTCCATGTGTTACCTCCCTATTTCGAGTGAATTCACTTGATGAGCGTAATGCCTGTGAGGATTGAATGAAGTCTTGCTTTAATGTTTATCCGATTTATATAAGTTTTCGCCAACTCATACTTTGCATGTTCTCGTACCCCTCCCACATTTTAAGGTTTCAATTCTATGAGGTGCATTCTATAATGTTAATGATTCATACTTTTGTGTGAATTCATTCACTTTGCTAATAATGCATATGATATCTTTTTCGCTATTGTTGGGCTTGTCGCATGTTGGGTTGGGCATATCTTGAGGAAACCATGTGATGTTTGTGGGTACCATCACTGAAAACCCTCACGAGACAACACTCGTCCACTAGGGTGACCTAGGGGTTTAACGACTTATTGCATATGCTAAATGCAATCGAATCGCCCGCGAAAGTGGCCTTTTGCTTTGATACCATACTTTTGTACTATCTCCTGATTTTGGTTTGCTTGTAGTTCTTGTTGCATCCTATTTCATTGCCAGGGACTAGCATTGTGTAAGTTAGGGGGTGTGATGATATGCAAATATTGCGTATTTCATCCTCCGAACGGACACATTTTAGCCCCCTCGGGTATCTTATTCCCTATATTTGTGCTCGTTAACCAGATAACCTCGGATTTCTACATTAACATATTTTTCAGGGGTTAATTGAGCTTTTATAGGTAATTGGATGCTAAGTATGAAGTTCGGACGCATTCCGGTAAGTTCCATACGTAATCGCACGTTCAAAGGAATTTTAGTCTTTTCATAGCTTGGGCACCTGGCCCGACATCTCACGGAAGTTGTACACCTCCTCGCTAGCTTCGCATGTTCGCGAACGGTGTGCGATTCCGAGTCCGTATGAAGAAGTTACGGTGATTTGAGCGAAGGTAAAAATAAGGAAATCAAAAAAGGAGGAGAAAAGGGAAGAAAAGGAATGCAGTGTGCTGCTGCTTGGCTCACCCCTGCTTGATCGATCGATTGACCCTTTTGGTCGATCGATTGATCCTTCTGTACAGTCAAAATTTTGCCTTGATCGATTGGTCGACCCTTTTTGTTGATCGATCGATCCCCTGTTTTCAGGAGATATTTTGGCATTTCTTTTCTTTTCTAATTTAATTCCAACTTACTATATAAAGCAATTTTGATGTAATAAACAGAGACATGATTTTAGGGTTGAGTAGCTTAGGGTTTTGGGATTTTTTGCTTAGTTCTTCTTCATTTCTCTTTGGTTTTACACCCCATTTGGATTGTAAGTTGACTCTTCATCTCCCCTACCATTTAATATAGTTGTATTTCTTCATTTCTTGCTTTTTAGTGTAATTTACATGCTTTCTAAATTAGGTTTACTTGCTTTCTTTACACACTTTCTAGTATAATTTTACCGCGTTTCTTTATTGCGTTTATTTACCGCGTTTTTAACATGCTTTCTAGGTAATTTAAATTAGGTTGTGTTTGAATTGAACTCACTCGGGTTAACGCGTTGCTTTTCTTTGGTGATGGCGTTTACGAGTTTATTTCGGGTGCGTTGTCCTAGTTATTACGCCTAGGAGATTTGACGGGGCATATCATGTATGTCCCGTGCTTACGACCTTTCGCGCGTAATTTCTGGGATATTTGTTGACGCCAAAATCTTATTAGGCTTTTAAGAGGATTTAGGGGCGTGGCAACCCTTGATTTAATTAACTGTCGAAACGAGATGCATTTATAATAATTCGTCGACCCATGTAACCATTTTATACAAATTAACTTGGGATTCGACGCAACCTATAGTTTTACTCACTTTCATAATCTAGTTTCAATACCTTGCCTAGTTAAACATTTCCCTTTTATGCATGTTTTACTTTTTAGTTTGTAATCACCTTTTACACTTTTATTTTGGAATATTAAATCAATTGAATTCTAGCAACTCGTCCCAGTGGATTATCGATACCCGACTTGCCGCTCTACTCACCCGTTGAGTGTAGTCGTAATTTAGATTTTTGTATAGTTCAGGTGAGCCAAATTCAAAACGACCGGCGCGTAGGTGACTCTCGCGCCGCGGAAAAACCCTGTCTATCACTATGCCCTTAATTCGAAGGAAACTTTGTTCAAAGTAATGTTGTTCAGGGAAATATGTATATGCCGACGCTCACGAGAGAGGGACTTGGACTTACAGAAAATGGAGGGGTGGCGAGAAGTGATAAGTCACGAAGTAGAAGAGGCGGGAAAAATAATGGAAGTTGTGGAAGTCTTAAGGGCAAATAAAGAAAAAGGTGAGTTATATTTAAAAGCTTTGGAGAACTCAAAGGGCTAAATACATTTGAGATTATAGAGAAAGGAGAAAATGGGTGAGAAAATTAATTGCTAAGTGGAGTAGCTATGTATCTTTGAGAATTAAATGGTGTAGTGCAATTTAGAATATTTACTAGGTGTAAGCCCGCTTGATGCTCAGGGAAGCCTGTATTGATTGTATTGTTGCCGTTAAATGATTTCATTTGTTTAATCTAGACCGTTAACCGTTGTAGTTATTCGTAATAAGAAATAACAATTTATAGTGATATTAAAGTTCTAATGTAAAACAAAATACAACATTCACAAACCACAACCCAATTTTACATACATGACCATTTAACAGAACTTTTACAAAGTCATAATATGTGTAAATATCATAGAAAACTAATAGATGTTATAATATGTGTAAATATCATAGAAATTTAATAGAAGTATGTGAAAAGAAATATTAAAATATTAAAATATTAAAGTGAAAAGTAGAATATGTATTATAAATGAGAAGGAATAATAAAACAAAACATCTAGGAAATAAAAATGTAATTGAAAACCAAGGATAATTGCAAAAAAAAAACTAATAATAACAATATATAATTAAGAACAAAAATAAATACAACCGATAAAAACTCTTAAATCAATCTAATATAAATTCTAGTTTTATGTCTTAATGGACCTTTGAGCACTACATGGTAAATTGTTAAAACATTCATTTTATCTTCATTCATTCAAGAGATATCTTTTGAATGGTATATGCCCAATTAATATCAATAGTGTATTCATCATAAATTTAAAGTGTAAAAAATTATCTGCTTAACGAATCTTAGAAATTCGATCAACCATAAATAACTCTATACTACTTGATATCAATATAAGCTTCCATAGTGTCACAACTACCCAAATCTCTTAACACCAATTCCATAAAACATATTTTTTTAGTACCTCAAATAATTCTATGAGCAAACATCAAAATTTTGAAAGAAAAGCAACGAATAGTGAGGGAGCTTAAAAATAAAAATCAGGTAAAGAATAAAGTAGTTAAAAGACGTATCAATTGTATCCGAAAGTAGTCCAATTAGGCTTAAAAAATTATCTTCCATCTATACTCAAGCTTTGTAACGCCCCGCGCAAAACACGAGGTGCTAATACAATCAAAACTAAGCTAAATCCTCAAAAATTATTATAGAGCATCTATATTCCACAAAATAAATATAATGAATCCAAAATTTACACTTCCAAAATAATTACAATTAAATTCCACTTAAAAATAATACTAAGCTCCCCAAATAAATTACACTACCAAGCTATACAAAAATAAAATTCTCCAAACGT
Organism: Sambucus nigra; assembly: GCA_949130495.1. Classification (NCBI taxonomy): domain Eukaryota; kingdom Viridiplantae; phylum Streptophyta; class Magnoliopsida; order Dipsacales; family Adoxaceae; genus Sambucus; species Sambucus nigra. Next base: position 525,672,206 of record OX422208.1, on the reverse strand, counting down.
CGTGCTCTTAAATCCTCCAAAAATCCACAGCGTCCAAATCCACTTTAACCTGCCATTAAAAGAAAAAAAATGGGGAAGTACACAATATGATAAGAATAGATTCTCAAAACAATAACGGTGAATAAAATGCAATAAGATGAATCTGAATTCAAGTCCAATGCGACATTCGAGCATTATACCAATTTATTTTTCAATAACACATCAATAGGTCATCGAGCATCACCTCACCTCACCTAAGCTTCGTAAAGCCTCATCCTGGATATTGGACTTTTGGACTATTGGCGGGTGACCATTCTCTGTGTCATATGAAAATTTCATGACACCATTCCCATCAACAAATACGATATCTCAAATTGAATAAATATTTTAGATTCCAATAAACGTCATGATACCAACAATATGAGTACAAATAAATTAGGAAAAAAACGTCTACTCTCGATAGATTCAAGGAGCATATTGCATAAACCCCGTACTTTAAAATCATCACAATAAACTCATAAGATTCTACCTCAAAATTCTTATCACACCACTATTGTCTTCTTGCGAAAACAATCAAAACTCATTCTAGCCCAAACTCGAGAAAATACCAAATAAGCCTTCAAATCATGGATTGAAACTAGATATCTTAGGGGCTAGCATTTTTTGGAGGAAGAAGATGAAAATTATATGGGTCTACTTCTCTTAGAGGTTGTGAAAATATGCTTGAAAAGTTCTAACCCCGTATTAATTTAAGTGGAGAAAGATTAGAGAATTTAAGTGGCATTAGAATCCAATTAAAACTAAAGCAGTTCGCTTGTTAGTCATGCTCCCAAATCGTGACAAATACTTAGTCACGCTTTAAAGCCGTGACAAATTATCTTAAGCGGGATTTTTATTTTGGCCTTATTTTTCAGCCTATAGAGTTTTATGTTTTGACGACTCTTCTAAACGACCCAAGACTTATATATACTCATATTATGAGTCTTTTAAAATAGACTTTCGAATTTAGAATTTCGAATTAATTTAATTAATTACAGAATAAAATTACGAGCTGTTACATACTTACCCACTAGCACAGAAAATTCTTCCTCAAAATTCGATGAAGCTTAATGCCCAAGATAGAATACGATGCACAAATGCCTACCCATAAAAACCACAATTAGGCATCCATACACCCAATCCTACCCGCATGTTTCCCCACGTTCTCTCTCACGAATCACTACTCGATCCTATCTCTCAAAAATCATCACAACACTAAAGTCCTCAAATTAATTCTAAACACTCACATCAAGATTACTAATCCTAACCTCGATGCCTGGCATATACTCAATAAAAACTCCATATCTCCAATGAAACACATCAAGATGCATGCTAGACCCAAACCCAAGGACCCGAAGGTTGTCGTATTCCTAAGCTCTCATACTATCTATAACACCCCGCATAAAATACGAGGCACTACTACGATTAAAACTAAATTAAATCCTCAATAATTAGTATAGAGCATCTATATTCCACAAAATAAATATAATGAATCCAAAATTTACACTTCCCAAATAATTACAATTAAATTCCACTAAAAAATAATACTAATCACCCCAAATAAATTACACCGCCAAGCTATACAAAAATTAAATTCTCCAAACGTCGCGCTCTAAAATCCTCCAAAAACTCATAGCATCCAAATCCACGCTAACCTGCCACTAAAAGAATAATATGGGGAAGTACACAATATGACAAGAATAGATGCTCAAAACAATAAAGTTGAATAAAATGCAACAATACGAATCTGAATTCAAGTCCAATGCGACATCCAAGCATTTTTTACAATTTATTTTCCAATAACACATCAATAGGTCACCGTGCCTCACCTCACCTCACCTAAGCTTCGTAAATCCTCATCCTGGATATTAAACTTTTGAACTATTAGCGGGTGACCATTCTCCGTGTCATATAAAAATTCATGACACCATGCCCATCAACAAATACAATATCTCAAACCGAATCAATAGTTAAGAATTTAATAAACGTCATGATATCAACAATATGAGTATAAATAAATGAGGAACAAAATGACTACTCTCGAGAGATTCTAGAATCATATTGCGTAAACCCCATACTTTAAAATCATCACAATAAACTCATAAGATTTTTCCTTAAAATTCTGATCTCACCGCTGCGTTCCTCTTGTGAAAATAATCAAAACTCATTCTAGCCCAAACTCGAGAAAACACCAAATAAGCCTTCAAATCATGGGTTGAAACTAGATAACTTAGGGTCTAGGGTTTGTAGAAGGAAGAAGATGAAAATTATAAGGGTCTACTTCTCTTAGAGGTTGTGAAAATATGTTTGAAAAGTTCTAACCCCGTATTAATGTAAGTGGAGAAAGATTAGAGAATTTAAGTGGCATCAGAATCCAATGAAAACTAAAGCAGTCCGCCTGTTAGTCATGCTCCAAAACCATGACAAACACTTAGTCACGCTTTAAAGCCGTGACAAATTATCTTAAGCGGGATTTTTATTTTGTCCCTATTTTTTTAGCCTAAAGAGTTTTATATTTTAAGGACTCTTCTAAATCACCCAAGACTTATATATACTCATATTAGGAGTCTTTTAAGATAGCTTTTCGAATTCTGAATTAATTTAATTAATTGCCGAATAAAATTATGGGTTGTTACAAGCTTTAGCACTAAAATAGAATAAATTTTATAACTTAAAGTGAGTGGAAATGAAAAATTAGCTATAAAACAAATTTTGTCGTTAAATAACCTCATGTCAATGTTATAGTATATCCAATTCTTGCTCAAATCAAGTTGGAGACTTCCTCTCCCTATAATTATTATAAAACTAAACATCCAATTCAAAATGTTTAACATGGCATCACTGTGGACAGGTTGCGACAGGTTGCCTCGCAATAAACAGAGAAGAAAATGATGAAAAAAATTAAGTAAAAACATGGAACACGCTCTAGTTATGCATAAAATCAGTTACATCCAATCAATACGGGGTGATCTATAATGCTAAAACAATTAGATTTAGGAATAAGCTTAAGTCGCACTCAATCAACAACTCACTTATTCACCCAAAAATTTCTTCCTTTTCTTATTTGATTTTTAATATGGATGGTGAGTTGCAACTGCAATTTTTTCCTCATTTTTCTTCTTTGTTTTTTAAACGAAATGTTGATACCAAAAAATATCCGTCTACGTTGACCAATCAGAAGTGAACACTTGTCCTCTTACGTAGCTAAAATCTTGATCAATAGATAGTAACTCGGCAAGAATGCCGACCAACATAGAGAATGCCGACCATCAATACCAATCAAAGGGTCACCTCTTGAAAAGTCTTATCACATGTGGTTAGCACAATCAACTATCACATTCATTCATACGGATGTAAATGCCTAGATATATAAAGGCATTCCATCCCTTGAAATTACAACCCTTGACCTTCGGGTCACTATAAATACATTGTATCCCTTTAATCAAGGGCATGGTAGAACGGATTCTAGGATATTCTTATTTACTAGAGTACCTAGATTTATGTAACCTCTGAAATCAATACAATTACAGTGGACGCTGACTTTTTTACATAGCTGAACCACTCTAAAAATCTCGTATCTCTCTTTTATTTAGAATTTCAATTATATATTTTATCTATGATTATAAATTGGATTAAGTCCCATTTTTTACATCAACTTATTGGCGTCATCTGTGGGAACGTGTGTCTAATCGCCGTTCTCAATGTTATTCAACGAAAAATAAATGATCCAGAGCCTAGTACCAGAAACAAAGTCAACTCACATGATCCATCCGATTCGCCTACGATGACCTACCTAAATGGGTATTGCCCGAGGTCAAGATGCTATGCAGGAAACAATGAGATAATTGGCTCAGTCATTACAAGCAAGATCTATATCCCTATTCAGACAGGAAGTAGTCCCATCACCACGAAGAGAAGTGCCGCCTCCACTTCCTAGGCATATCCAATGCAACTATTCCAAATCATCTCAGGATATGACTTATCACCTAGGAATAAGTTCCTCAATTAGAGCCTCAGAGAAATATGATAATTATTCTTTCTTTACTGAAAGGCCAAGTGTTTTATAGATATTGAGTCGAGCTTTGCCTTTCGATCGATTGGGACCCCGAATAAATAAAAACCCTTCTAGAGCAGTATCCATATACTCAACATCCAGCCGACCAGCGTAAAGCCAAGATTGAATCAAAATCAAGCATCCGATGATTTGTACGAGCCGAGCAAACTTCTCAGGTAGAGAGTTTAGCGCATACACATAGTCGGGGCAGTCGAGTTATTTTGCATAAATCTGATATGAGCAATCCTTCATGGAAATGATCAATTCAACGATTGGAAGATCGACTAGGAGAGATGGCGAAGGAAATGAATCCTTAACAACGAAGTTTTGTTAAAGGATCCCCTTATATTCAGGCATTTATGGATTTTCCTACTCCATCTAAGTTTAAAGTTCATGTGGTCATCACCAAATATAATGGGAAAACTGATATAGTCCTTCACATTGAATAATATCAAGCTACCATTGACATTTATTTGATCCCCGATGAGATGAGATGTAGAGCGTTCTCAAACACCATTACAGGTTCTGCTCAGATATGGTATAATAACTTGCCCCGAGGATAAATTACCAACTTCAACCAGCTACCGAGCTATTTATTAGCAATTTCTATTTTAGGGCAAAGCCAGTGAAAAGATTAACCCATCTCTTGAGCGTAAGGCAACAAGTAGGAGAAACGAATGAGGAGTACATCACTCATTTTAATAACGAGAAATTAGAAGTGGTAGATTACGAGGAAAAAATAACCATCATTGCTCTTATGAGTGGGTTACTTCATGAGAAATTATACTATACTTTGGCCAAAGATCCTCTTAAATCCATGACCGAGCTCATAGCTAAAGCAGGAAAAATAATGAATGCCAAGTAATCAATGGTTACAAAATAGAATCCAACCACAAAGTCTGAGAAGAAAGATTAAAAGGAGCAGAAGTCGAAGCCAAAGCCAAAAAAAGAGGATAAGCTCAAAAATATGGAACCTACACTCCATTGAGTATTAACATTCACCATATCCTTGACAAGATTTAAAACAATAAGGATCTGTGATGACCTGAAAGGTTGAAAGCACCTCCTAATAAGAGGGACAAATATAAATATTATAAATTCCACAAGGATTACAACCATACAACAGAGAACTGCATCGCTTTTCAAAACGAGATAGAATCTCTCATCCGTCGAGGAAAACTCAATAAATTTATGAATCGACGTGAAGGCATAGAAGCTAAAAGAAGATAAAATTCTCCATGCAAGCCTAAAGATGATAGGGAGATAAACCATGAAGATGATTATAAGGAGGATCTCGATTTTTCGAAGAAGCCTGAGTGGCCAGAATGTGAGGTGTCTATGATCAGTTTTGGCTCATTTAATTATCATGTCATTACAGGTGGTGATACAGGAGAAGATCACACTGCTGAAAGAAAAAACTGACTTGAATGAAGTTCAGGCTTGTTCTTATATCCAGAGAACTAATCTAAACAAAGATGACCGACCTAGAAATGTTAACAAAGACAAAGTGGTGATTGACTTTTCAAAGAATGATCTTTCTAGGGTACTTTATCCCCATGATGACCCATTGGTTATCAAATTTAGGATCCAGGATACTATCATCGCGATGATTTTGATTGGTAATGAAAGCTCTATAGATATTATGTTTTATCCTTGCTTTCAGAGTTTGGACTTGAAGCTCATCCAGCTAGAACCACACCATAGGTCGTTAATAGGCTTTTTTGGTTACAAAGTTTACCCTCTTGGAACAATCAAGCTAGAAGTGTTGTTCAGTACCTGGCCAGCAATTCGAACAGAGAAAATACGCTTCTTTGTGATGGATACAAACGTTCAATCTACCTATAACATGATCCTCAATAGGGTAGGATTGAAGAAGTTTGAAGTTGTACCATCAAAAGTTCATTAGTGCTTGAGATTTCCAACTCACTTTGGTGTAGGTGTCGTAAAAGGCGATCAAAAGGTGGCTAGAGAATGTTACTACTCCTCAGCCTAGTAAGAGGATTTGATCACATTGAAGAAGAAGACTACAACCAATCAGGTGGCTACTAGTGAGCCCAACATTGAATCTAAAGTTGAAACTTTAGATCCATGAGATGAGATAGAATTAGTAAAAGGACAGATTGTGGAAGCTACAAAATTTATTATCCTGGACGATGACAAACTAGAAAGAACTACGCAGATCGTCTCAACAATGGATTCAGTCCTAAAATAGGAATTGATTATGTTTATGAGGTAAATGAGAAATGTATTTGCTTGGAACCATGAGGATATACCAGGGATTGATCATAATTTCCTCTATTATAAGCTCAACATCAGTAAAGATGCCAAGTTGATCAAGCAGAGACGTAGGGTTTTCAGTCCCAAGAAGAATCAAGCTATCCAAGAGGAAGTCGAGAAACTTCAATAAGCCCGATTTATCGAAGATATAAAGTATCCAGCCTTGTTGGCCAACGTTGTAGTGGTTAAGAAGAATAATGATAAATGGAAGATGTGTGTGGATTTCACTGATTTAAAAAAATCTTCCCCAAAAGACTATTTCCTCTATCCTAAAATTGATCAATTTGTGGACGTTACGTCGAGACATGATCTTTTAAGCTTTATCTCTGGGTACAACTAGATAAAAATGAAATATGAAAATAGGGAAAGTATAAACTACATCGCCAACTGAGGAACTTATTACTACAATGTAATGCCCTTTGGGCACAAAAATACCGGAGCAACGTATCAAAGGTTGGTGAATAAGGTCTTTGAAGAGTAGATAGGCAAGAAAATATAGGTTTATATTGATGATATGTTAAAAAAAAGTAAGAAAGCCTCAAATCATACAAGTGATCGGAGTCAGACATTTGATCAGATGGAAAAGTATCAGATGAAGTTGAATATGACCAAGTACGTGTTCGGAGTACAGGAAGGCATGTTCCTCGTCTTTATAGTTAATCAAAGGGGAATTGAAGCTAATCCAGTAAAGATAAATTATTTAATCGAAATGCAGTCACCGACTAGTAAGAAAGATATGCAAAGGCTCACCGGTAAAGTAGCAGCTTTAAATAGATTTGTTTTCTGAGCAACAGATAGGTGCTTACCATTTTTCAAGGTGTTGAGAAAGACTTTTGAGTAGAATGTAGAATGTGAAGAAGTGTTCCAGGAATGAAAGAAATATTTGGGATCATGTCCTTTGTTATCCCAACCAGTCTTGGGAGAGAAATTATATTTATACCTAGCTGTTTTTGAATCTGTGGTTAGCTCGACTTTGATTAGATTGGACAATGAGGAGCCAAGATTAGATATCCACGCTTGGAAAATATGACGTTGTCTATAAACCACGGTCTTCATTAAAAGGCCAAGCTTTGGCAGACTTTATCGCCGAATTCACCTATCTAGAGGTTCCTGTTCAATGAAACTTGTTTGTCCAGCAGACTTCTAAAGAAGAAAGATCATCTCAAAAGTAAGATGAAATCATCGTCGATCAATCTGAGTCATCCAGAACTCAGGACTTGGCCCCAAAATATGTAGAGGAAAGCAAGAATGTATTCCATCATGGAGTTCTATCTGAAGAAAGCTTCAATAATAATATCCCATTATGGAATCTATATGTCAATGGTTCTTCATGTGCGACTGGAAGCGGATCAAGTATAATACTCAATACTCCTGATGATATTGATGTTCAATATGCACTTACTTTTCAATTCAAAGCATCAGATAATGGGGCAGAATACAAAGCTTTAATAGTTAAACTAGATTTGGCCCATTCATTAGGCGCCGAGCAAGTAATAGCACACAATGAGATTCACAGTTAGTGGTCAACCAAGTGCTTCAGTTGTATGGAGTCAAAGGAGAATTGATGACCAAATACGTCGCCAAAACTATGGAAGTCATTATTAAGTTTCCATCCGTACAAATGCAAAAGATTCCCAGACTATCCAACGCCCGAGCAGATGCACTTGCTCGGATGGATTCATCAACCAGAATTGAACTCAGGCGCACCATCCTAATAGAGATTTTAGTTAATCGGAGTATTTACGATACCTTGATAATTAATTTCATTGTTGTAGATTTGGGACCTTCATGGATGGACCCAATTAAAGCCTATATTGAGAATGGTATCCTGCCACCTGATCCCAAGAAGGCCAAGAAGCTTCGATATAAAGAAGGAAGATATGTGTTAGAAAAAGGAGTTGTATACAGAAGGGTAATGGAGATCTCCCTAATATGTTGTGTTCATCCAGTGGAGGTGGAAGATTTAATCAAAGAGGTGCACGAAGTTTCTTATGGAGCTCAATCAGCTGGTCAATCTCAGCTCCAACGAATTACCACTCAAGGATATAACTGGCCAACTATGAGGGCAGATTGTACAGCCTTTGCAAGAAAGTGTGACAAATGCCAGAAGTTCTTTGTGGTTCATAAAAAACCCAATGACTCTCTTACACCCATAACTTCACCTTGGCCATTTTTTATTTGGGGGATTGACTTAGTCGGTCCACTGTCGACCACGAAGGGCAGGTTCAAGTATTTAGTCGTTGATATTGATTACTTCACCAAATGGGTGGAGGCAGAACCATTGGTAGATATACCTTATGAGAAGGTGTATCAGTTCATTTGGAAGAATTTCATATGCAGATATGGGCTACCATATGCCTTTATTACAGATGACGGAACTCGATTACATAATGATGAATTTGAGGCATATTTTGTTTAGTCCAAGATCCACAAACTTCATTCTGCACTAGGTCATCCTCAATGTAATGGTCAAACATAAGTAACAAATAAGACTTTGTTCAATGGGTTAAATAAAAGGCTTGACACTGCAAAGGAAAACTGAATCAACGAGTTACATTTTTTGCTTTGGGCTTACAGAACCATGCCGAAAACAACAATTGGAAAAACACCATACATGTTTGCATTTGGTACTGAAGCCATGGTTCCAACCGAGCTAGGCCTACCAATCCACATAATGTTTATTTTTTATCCTCTGACCAGTGACTTGATGTGGCGACTAGATATAGACATGTTGGAAAAAGTTCGAGAAGATGCTACCATGAGAAGTGCTGCATATCAACACAAAGTCGCTCATTTCTATAATAAAAGGGTTAAGCCGACCAACCTTAAAGAAGGTGACCATGTTCTTAAGAAGGTTATTCAGAAGAACAACAAGCTTGAGGAAAATTGGCATGGCCCATATCATATTTCTACTGTCATCTGACCAGGAACCTATCGGATAGAAACTTTGGAAGGGGAAGAGTTCAAAAACCCCTAGAATGTCATGCGTCTTCGAAGGTATTATCAATGATTCAAGGGATTGTTACTATTGTATTTCTTATGATTTTATGAGATAAGTTTTAATAAAATATTAATTTCAGTCCCTTCAATTTTTTTTGATTTTTTTTCGGAGTATGGCGATATATCATCTCACAAAAATAAGAAAAAATAACAAGTCGGAATGTCACTTTCCAATCAATAGTATATAATAACTTGCTCGCTCAAATGCAAACACATAACAACTTACAACGCAGTTATTTCTCCCTCAAATGTAAACTTCATGTATGACTTCGTATAAACAAGTCACGAACAAGAAGTAAATATTACTTCATGCATGGATTTGTAGAAACAAGTCACGAATAATAAGTCTTATCTGACTAAGTTAAAGGAACACAATCCTAAAATAATTAGTCAGCACAAATAGTTTACTTCATGTATGACTGCAGAAAAACAAATCACGAATAAGAAGTTAATTCACTTCATGTATGATTTCGTATAAACAAGTCAAGAAAAAGAAGTGTAAAAGTTCATATACAACTAAAAAGTTACAAATATGTTTTACCCGACTAAGTTAAATATCGGAAGACATGAAAATATTCCTAAGATACTGGGGTATAAACATATATTCCTCATAAACTTGGTCACCACTGATAACTAATGCTAAATTTGGATTAATATATCTAAGTGCATTAGTAGAATCAATGGAATTACAATAACAAATTGACTGATTGATTAAAATATTCATAAGTTAACAACAAAAGCATATGGATTCTTATTCATATAAACTGTATTAAATTCAAATGAATAAGAAAATACATAAAAATTATTCAACATGACATTTCCCTTTAGCTTTGGATGTCGGTTGAGATGGTTGTAGTCTTTCCATTCCAGCAGGAGGATCATCCAAAGTATAGGGATAATTAATGAAGTTAAAATCCCTTAACATTCTTCTGTTGTTGTCGCTCAGCACATTGATCAGGTGGGGAGGACGACTAATCTCATAAACATCATGTAAACTATAGTCTCCTAAGTACTTAGTGATCAAGCATTGGGGAATAACAACAACAGGGGTCCATAAAGTGTCCAACTTGAAAGGGAAAAGACCAGGCTTATTCCAGTACCACGGTTGGCTATTATGATCATGCTTTAACAAAGTCAGATAATTAGTCCAACCCCAGTTATAACCTTAATGATGGTACTGAGCTAGGTGATCATCTACATGACCTAAAGCTTCATTGTAGCCTTTTATCCACACCTCTCTAGGTTGTTTATGAAATTGAAAGGTCAACCTTTCAACTTGTTGTTGAAGTTTCTTCAAAACACTATCCTTCACCTTCAACTATGTGGACTGGTCGGCAAGGGCTTTATCCTTGCTTCCAGCTTTGTAGACAAGTTGACATTAGCCTAATTCTTTGCTTTCAACTGGGCAGCTGAGTCAACCGAGGTTTTCTTGGTCCTAGCTTCCTCAATAGCTGGTCGGTTGGTTATTTATTATTTAGATGATGATACAATTTTAGATTTCTTTACGATTTTAAGTTCTTCCATCAACCATTCATTCTCATTCTCCAAAAAGAAGGCACCTTCATCGGCACCACTACCACAACTGGGATAAAATAAAAATAAAAATAAACTATTTTTTATTATTATTCTCGGATAAAAAAATATTTTTATCCCCAAATAATAATAAAATAGTTTATTTTTTAAATTTTATAACATCTATTTTATTATTTTTTAATAAAGAGGGGTAAAATAGTCAATTGTATCGAAAATAGTTAATGAAGGGACTAAATTGAGACAAAATGAAAGATTGAGAACTAAATAGAAACAAAAAAAGGACACGGATGAAATTGAGATAAAATGAAAGGTTGAAGATGAGATTGAAACAAAAATAAAGGATAGGGACGAAATTGAAATAAATGAAAAGGTAAGGGACCTATGGGATAGTTTACTCTAAAAATTAATAAGAGTTGAAGTTCAAGATTTTTTTTTTCTTTTGTTGATTAATATTTGTTATGTTGTTGAAAGATTTATTTCATAAATTTATGATCCCTTAAGATTAAATTTTAGCTTGGTCCATGTACATTTCACATCTATATTATACTTTTAATACGATAGAATTAGAGGTATAAATGATAGTTAATGATCCATAACTTCTCCCTCTCCCTGAAATTATAATTAGTGGTACCTACTTAGCCTCTCCTCTACCTTCATCGTAAAACACCAACTCTTACCCCTTTCCAGGCGTTTAGCTTATTTAATAATTTCACCTTTTCTTCACCACCCCTTCCACTTCAACGTTGTTTTTAATTCCTCATGCACACACAAAACTACTATTGTATATTACTCAAAGGTGGGCATTAAATTTTTTGTTGTTTTTATCCTTTGGGTTATGGTTTTCGAGGTGTTTTTTGGTGATATTTAACTGGGTTTTAACTTCATACAAACCCCTCAAAATTTTCTGGATATTATTTACCCTTTTCTTATTGATAAATGGGGTAGGCTAAAGGGTGCGAACAAATTTTCTCTCACTTAATTTTTTTAGGTTATATATCGTTTGAGGTTTGGTTTATTTAGTTTTAAGTTGATAATCCTAGAGTTGGTGAACAAAATGAAGCAGGTTAGTTTTTTAAGTTAATTTTGTTTTTTTATTGAATTATTTTTTTTATTATGATGGGGTGTTTAGTTGGTGAGAAAGTTGCAGGAGAATTTTGGGTGGTTTCTTTCTTTTAGAGAACAAAAAACCCAATTTGTTATATCCATTTTTTGTTGAAAGGTAGCTGAGAAAGTTGAAGGAAAATTTGTATTTGGTGTGGGTTAGGGGGGGGGGGGTATCTTTTATTGTTTTGACATTTCTTACTGACAAAGAAAATTTGGAGGAAACCCCAGTATTTCCTCTTTTTTGGGTTTTCTACCTTCATATTCTATTAGGCTACGGTGAAAGTTGAAGGGAAAATCGGGGTAGTTTCCTTTCCTTGTTTACCCTTTTATTTTAGAAAAGAAAACCAAATTTGCTAGTCTCAATATTTCTTTATTTTTTTAGATTGAGTTACTTTTTCCTCCCTTTAAAAGTTTGTACATTTTCAAACTCTCTTTGGCTGCTGAGAAAGTTGAAGGGGAAATTTTGGTTGTGGTTTTTTTTCTTTGTTTACCGTTTTTTGCTGTGAAAAGAAAACTTAATTTATTATTCCATTTATTTATTTATTAAATTTTTCGTTGTTGATTTGTGTTTGGTTTGGGAGGTTATGATCAGTGTACAGAGTTATGGAGGGCATGTGCTGAACCTTTAGTTGATGTTCCTCATCACGGAGAGAAAGTTTATTATTTTTACAGAAACACCTTTCGATTTAACTTTAGAAATATCACCCACAAACACCTAAAAAAAATCACCAACCTTTCATTTAAATGGGTGTTTGTGATGATATTATTTTTACACAAACATCTCAAACTTCAAGGGATAAGAATTTTTTTTTAATTCCACTCAACAAAGATTATGAATATATATAATTGGAAATACAAAACAAAAAAGGACTTTATTTTTTAAAATTACATAACAGATGTGGTAAGCGTATTCATATATTATGTACAAAAAATATCATTAATATAAATAAAATGTTACTATCTAAACCGTCTTTATAGTTTTACATAAAATAATGTTATTTTGTTGGAGTAAAGGAATCAACATTAGGAATTGATTGCGTACATTAAAGCTTGTAAGGACATTATTCGTCACAATTAGTATGACATATACCGCTATAAGTTGTTTACAAGTCGTCGAAGGATTGAGAAGATTACATCTATAAAAGACGAATCCTAATTTCAATAAGGCTTTAACATTCAAGCCCAACAAGGATGAATTTGGTAAAATGTGTTTAAGTTCCATTTACATTTTACATTAAAAGTGTTGGGATATTTTTCCAAAAGATAAAATATTTTTCCATTTATGAAAAAGAATTTTTGAAACGTTTTTAAAAGGTTTGAATGTTTTAAAAACATTTTATTTCTAGATAAACTTTGTTGATCTCGTAAACAGTCTTAACAATTGAGGTTTCCAAGTTTTATAAAAGACTAAAGGATTTTGGAAAATGAGTATGATTTCATTCGAACGACATCGTATCTCGTTCGAACGAGATAACATATCGTTCAAACGACATCATATGCCATTCGAACGAGAATAGTTTTTACCTGACACGTCACCGCCTCAAATGTTTTTATAAATAAGGTGTCATGCTTCTGTTTTTCGTGTGAAGAAAATACTGGTTTTAACAGAATATGTTTTGTGTGTTTTTGTTTATTCTCCAACACATTTTTTAGGGTTCAAATTGTGTTTTACAATTCACAAATGCCAGACTTTTTGTGTGAGTTATTTTATGGAACCTGAAGCATATTTTTGCTGGGAGTTTTGCTATTGAATCATAGGTACCTTGGAAAGGTACTGGGCTGACTATAGGTGCCACTTGTGGGAGGTACTGGGCTGATTGACTGCGTGTTATAGGGAGTGATGCGGTGTTCCTAGGTTGACGACTACAAACCGACACCTGCGAGTATTTCATAAGTCAATTGTATTTTCACTGTAATCTGATTTAAATCATTCTTTTACAAATTATAGTGGAAATAAAAGGGTTTTGGCCTGCGGGGATTTTTTTTCTGAGTTCTACTTTTGTCAGCATTTGTCATCGTATGATTTATTTTGAGATTTGAATTGTCACGTAATTTCATGTTTAGGGGTTGATTTAATTGGTATTTGGTTTGAACAAACTTAAACATCCAATTAAATAAGTCTGAATTAGAAATTGGGAATCTATTTGGATCAATATCGCACACGATCTTTCAAGTTGGTATCAGAGCATGTTGCACTAATTTACTGTGTAGATCTTGTAGTGCAATTTTTTCTGTAGTTGTTTGTGTTCCTCTCCTAATTTGTTTTCTCGATGGATTGTAATACTGTTGATATTATTAGTCGAGATGAGTTTGATAAAGTTCACGACCGTGCGGAAAAATTAACTCTTTTGGATTTGAAACTTTGCAAAAGAATTAAAATTTTGGAAGAAGAAAACTCTCTTTTTAAAAATAAGTTTGAATATTTGCAAACGTTTCAAACTCAAGGAGATATTTGTCGTGAACACTTTGGTAATTTGTGTGTTGAATTTGATTTTTATAAAGTTGCCAAAAAGTAAAGTGATGATGAAGTCTTAGTTTTAGAAAAAGAATTGGAGGAATTAAAAAATTCTAGGGTTCCTGTCTGTGCTGTCAAGGATAAAAAAATTAATCGATGATTTTACGGCATGTGAAAAGACTCTTAGGATAAGTTTGTTTTAATTGAGGGTGAGCGCGATAAAATGTTAATATTAATTGATAATTTGAAAAATAAATCCCTAACTTTGGAAGAGTCTAATTCTTTGCTTGAGTCTAAAATTTTGAAGTTGAAAAATGATTTAAACGATTCATAAAGTGTTTGATAGTAATGGTAATGGATCGTCATGTTCTAATGCTTCCGTTGCTAAAGCCAAAACCATTATTTGTTTTAGAGGGTCAACCATTCCTAAGGACGTTAGAAAAGGTCAACCTATAGCTGTCATTCCACCCCTTTACATTTGTTCACGTTGTGGTAGGAAATGGCACCTTAGGCATTTATGTTTTGATCTTCGAAGAGGTCCTAGAAATTTTATGTCAAGTGTTCCCGTGATTCCTCAAACCCCCACACGATGTTTCACATCTATTTGGGCTAGGAAATCACTTTTAGAGGCACTAAATTTTAGAAAAGTTAACTCCCGTTTGCTTGCACATGATTCTTCTCTTGCCATATCATATAGATTATTGTGTTTTCATGATTGTCATACGCTAATTGTGCTTCTTGATATATTCTTCCTAGTGTTATGAAATGTGTAATTTTTATATTTGTATTTTATTTTTGAAAATTTTTAGAAAAATACAAAAATATTTTATTTTGATAAAATTTGGAAAATCCAAAAAGATTTTTGTAAGTTGTTTAGGATTAAGTGACTATTTTAGGATTAAGTGACTATTGGAAAATCCTGAATTGACATTTAGGATGATCGTGTCACAATTTTATTCCATTTATCCATGTGACTATTTGATAGTGTTATAAGACAATAATTCATGCCATTCATGTGCTTTATAGTGTTTGGAATCATTAAGATGTAATTAAGTGTTATAACCTACATGATTGACTCGTTATTTCCTTTGATGCACACGAGCACGAATTTGTTTGAATATTGTTCTTATCAAATCACATGTTGGTTACGTATTTCCATATCAATTTTGTCTATTAAAACGAACCAAATGTGATAAAACAAGATAATAAAAGGTGTGCATTTTTTAACCATTTGAGAGTTTCTGTGATTTATTTTGAAAAACGATGAAGGGCTACGAGAGGTATACATCTATCCTTTACGATTAAGACACCGTTTAATTGGACCTAAAAAATTGAGGTATTTTAATTATTCAGGGTCCAATGAGGTTTAAAAGAGACCGAATTTTTTTTAAGGCAATAAAAAAGAAATTTATGCCAAAAAGGGGCCAATAGGTTTATTCACCCATTCTCCAATGTTTGAGAATATAGATCATCTCTAAAAGATAATATATATGAGTCAATTTGGTTGGAGAATTAAAACGGCTTTGTACGTCCTTAAGAAGTCTTAAAAGAATATTAAAAAGTTTTTAGACGTTATTGGTGTGAAAATCATGTTGACTTTGATTTTTGATTTTGACTTAAGACGATGTTATCTAAATTCAACACTTTTACACCTACGGACAATTTTAATGTTCATTCGTTAGGAGTACATATATGCATCGTGCACATATGATATGATTGAGTTGATTTTCTTATCGAATTTGTTCACACCCATTCTTTCCATTTTCATGATTTGGTTATCTTAGTGTAAATTCATGGTGTGTGATTTTGTAACATCATTTTTGTTTTTGTATGAAAAAATAAAAATTTCAAAAATAGTTTGGCTGTGTTGTTTAACGTGACACCCCAATTTACTTCATGTGATTTATTCTTTTCCTTGTCTATTTCGGACAAATAAAAAGGGGGAGAACGAATTATTATTCTATGGGGAGTTTTAAGTATGGGGGAGATTTGTTTACGCTTTAATTTGATTATGCTTTGTATCATTTCAAACTCGATACGTCACGTGGTTTTTGCTTTGTCTCATGTGTGTAGGTACGATTAAAAATCTTTGGATTGCACACCCTGATAAGAAAAGCTTAGAATTTTGAAAAGTTTATTGATGAAGCTTCGTTTGAAAAAGTTTAAAGACTTATCATTTTATCTTTCTGCTTTTGAGTTTATGGGAGGGTAGATTTGTATAGGTCATATTTTGAGATTGATAATTCGGATATTTTTATGTTGTACCGGCATAGACATAAGAGGAGATTTGTAAGGACATTATCTGTCACAATTAGTATGTCATATATCGCTACAAGTTGTTTACAACTCGTCGAAGAATTGAGAAGATTACATCTACAAAAGACGAGTCCGATTTCAAGAAGACTTCAACATTCAAACCCAACAAGGATGAATTTGATCAAATATGACAAAGTTCCATTTACATTTTACATTAAAAGTGTTCGGATATTTTTGCAAAAGATAAAATATTTTTCCATTTATGAAAAATAATTTTTGAAATGTTTTTAAAAGGTTTAAACGTTTCAAAAATATTTTATTTCTGGAAAAACTTTGTTGATCTCGTAAACAATCTTAACAATTGAGGTTTCCAAGTTTTATAAAAGACTGAAGGATTTTGGGAAACGAGTATGATGTCGTTCGAACGACATCGTATCTCGTTCGAACGAGATAGCATCTCGTTCAAACGACATCGTATGTCGTTCAAACGAGAACACTTTTTACCTAACATGTAATCGCCTAAAATGTTTTTATAAATAAGGTGTTAGGCTTCTGATTTTCGTGTGGAGAAAACACTGGTTTTAACAAAATACGTTTTGAGTGTTTTTGTTTATTCTCCAACATATTTTTTAGGGTTCAAACTGTGTTTTATAATTCAAAAATCCTAGACTTTTTGTGTGAGTTGTTTTGTGGAACCTGGGAGTTTTGTTGCTGAATCATAGGTACCTTGGAAAGGTACTGGGCTGACTATAAGTGACATTTACGGTAGGTATTGGGCTGAATGACTACGTGTCATAGGGAGTGCTACGGTGTTCTTGGGCTGACGACTACGAACCGGCACCTGCGGGTATTTCGCAAGTCAATTGTATTTTGCTGTAATACGATTGCAAACCGCTCTTTTACAAATTATAGTGGAAATAAATGGTTTTTGCCCTGTGGGGATTTTTTCCTAAGATCTGCTTTTGTCATCGCATGATTTATTTTGAGATTTGAATTGTCACGTAGTTGCATATTTAGGGGTTTATTTAATTGGTATTTGGATTGAGCAAATTTAGACATCCAATTAAATAAGTCTTAATTGAAAATTGCGAATCTATTTGGATTAATATTGCACACGGTCTTTCAAATCTTGGAAAACTGAAGACATATTGAAAATTTGATCTGCATATTTTATTAAGGAGGATTTTGAAAGTATAGTACAATGTTTGGGAAAAAAATTTGCACGCTTATTTTTGTTTATCATTAATTTTTTAACATATATGTCCTTTAGATATAATGAAATATTATATTTCTACTTAATTTTTTTCGTACTTTACATTTACGTCCGCGTATCGCGTGGACTCCATGCTAGTGATAGTAAATTCTAATGCATTCTTAATGAAACAAACCCCAGAGATCTAATGAAACTAGTAAAAGGTATTACTATATAAACAACCATATAACCCTATTTAAACTTTAAAAATAACTTAAATAATAATTTATACCTTATGTGCACTTTATCTTAATGTGCAGATTCTTAGTAAATTGCTACATATGAATGTAATTATTTACAAATCAAAAAGAGGATTGGACGATCTCCATACAGGATTGGAATCTCTAAGAAACTGAGCTAAAAAAAGGCCTCTAGCATGCCCAGTGGGAGTCGAACCCCCAAACGCCTAATTAGAAGTCATATGCCTTATCCATTAGGCAATGGGCGCTCATATAGAACATATAGTATAGGAATTCAATTATAGTGATATCTATATAACTATAAAAATTATTGTCCCAAATCATGTGAGATTGACAAGTCTCATATGTATTAAATCTCTACTACCTAAAAAGAGGGAACTTCCTCTTCAATGGTTAGAAGACTAAACTACCCTCATTAAATTTAAAATTCTTATTATACCCTTAATAATAGTCAACATATCTTTTCCCAATTCATTGGCTCTTACAAAATAACCAGGCTCATTTCATCTCATTTTTCTTATATTCATTCACACATACCAAGCATCCAAATACATTCATGTTCCAACCCTAGAAATCCAAATTCAATTGCCTCAAATTTCATTCTCCAATTAACTCACATTCATGCATCCTATCTCTCTCCTATTCATTCACGCATATCAACCATCAAAATACATTTATCTTCCAACCCTATAAATTCATCTTTACAAATGGAAGCTCAAATAACTATTTAATTGAAAGTCCATCGTTTCTTTGCTTCGCTGCTATCATTTCTTCTACCAAAATTAAGGTCAATACTTCTAATTCTGTCTATAATTTTTTATTATGTCAGCAAAGTATGCATTTGTTAATTTGAAGATGAAGACAATTACATAAATTTTATAATTATATATATCTCATTGAAGAATTTGTCTGTCATTTGTGATCAGAGTTTGTATTTCTCATTTTCATTTTTTCCATGTTTTTAGATATGTGTACTTATTACATATTCTAAATTAAATGTTAATTTTAAAACAATTATATACATTCACATATGCCTACTGTTTTAAATGATAATAATTTGAAAATTATGCATACTGATATAAACTTTTTCAGTACTAAAGATTGTGCTTATTTTTTGTGATTTTCTTCTACTTACGAAAATTTCACTCATGATAAAAAAAATTATTACTTTCGTAAGGTGGAATTTCACTACTACAATAGTTGATGGCACTAAGACAAGTACTTAATTTATGGTTTATTGTCATTCTTATATAATTTCTAATTACGAAAATTTCACTCATGGTAATAAATTTTTTTATTATTTTCACAAGGTGGAAGTTCAATATTTTGGTACTACAGGTAAGACAAGTACTTAAATTTATGGTATATTGTCATTCTTATATAATTTCTAATTACGAAAATTTCACTCATGATAACAATTTTTTTTTCGTAAGGTGGAAGTTCACTATTATATACATTAGTTGATGGCACTAAAACAACTATTTACTTTTTGGGTTTATTGTCATTCTTATATAATACGATGTTCTTACTCTTTACAAGTATGTTAACAGTAGTAGGAATGTAATTTGATAGGTCGTAAGAAATTGTTATCATTTCACTTTTTCGTAAGTAATTGTTAATTGAAATCTTTTAGGATATTGTCAACATTGGTGGTACAAGCTCGTATTGTGAATCTGAGAGTGAAAGAATTTTACTTTTGTTTACATGGTATGTGAAATACTTCATACCATATTGAAACTGTTTTGTATAATTTATATTCGAGATGGTATTATATATTTCGTTTGAATTTTTGTAGGATGTTGTCAATATTTCTTATAGAAGATTGGACTTTCAATCTCATAGTGAAGGAATCTCAATTTTATTTACGAGGTAATTGCAATTGATTAATGTATGATTGCGAATTTACTTATCATTTTTCATTTAATTTACTGACCATTATGAAACCAATTGAAGAAATATGTAGATGAGCTAAAAAAAATCATACAGTTTACAATTGGTAATTTGTACCTTTTTTTTCTTTATTATGGAAAAGAAAAAAAATTAAAGAGTTAGGAAACAAATTACATCATATCAATTGAATTATATGAAACACAAACTACACTTGTATAACAAATTATAGAGTAGAACCAAGTAGATACCCAAATCTTTATAAACTAATGAATAACATAATTGTTTGGATAAACAAAATTAAGTCATTGCAATATACATATTTAACGTTTTGATATCATGATGAATGAAATAACCTATGAACCAAAAGAATCAAAGACTGTGCTGATTCATTATTTGGTGCGCTTTTTTGGAGCAATTGGGTACTCAGTGAGTGGAGTTTTGGGACCACTCAGTTTAAAATGACTTTGATGCAAGTACTTACATATTCACACATTTTTTTTTTATATTAGCCAAATATATATTTTTTAACCTAATTTTTTCAAAATATTTTATTATATTTTTTTAACCAAACTTACATATTCATGTCTTTAATGCCATTCATTTGACATGTCATCAAGCTGTAAATAGGTTTTATTGTTGCTGTTGTATTGATTTTGAAATGTGTACAAGGTGATAGGAAAAAGAATAAAGATACTAATCTACTTGAAAATTTCAGAATAAAATTATAGACCTTCCCTAAATTAAATTCATTCTTCTTAGAGTCCTAATTTAAGATGGATCTCAGTCCTATAGGTGAACTATCAATAAAGAAGTTGACTCCAAGGATATGTTACTGGCATTAGGGGAATGAAACGAAGTACAAATTTCTTGCATTCCCTATCCAATAGTACTAAGGACCAATTGGAAACCAGTTGACAAAAAACTGATCTATATAAGATTGTCGTATATTCCCAAAAACGAAAAAGAAACGTCTGCCAGTGTTGTTTTATGGGCTAGAATATGCATTCAACTCCTTGTCCTAAGCCAAATAATTGAGATAATTTTTCTTATATAGGATTCAGTAAAACTATGTGTCATTGACTAGATGATAGTAGACAAAATCCATCATAGGTCATAAACAACTATTGTAACGTAAATGTGATTAAACACATTCATTAAAATTTTGTACTTTATCCGAAATGTATAATGAGGTGAGCCTAAGCCATGCTTCAGCCTACCGCCTACGCCGGCAAGGCATAGGCCTTAATGAAGGAGCCTCGTTCGATTTGAGGTGAATCGCAACATATGAAGCTTTGTTAGGCGTGGCCTGGGCATACCTTGGACAAATTCAATACTGCATCAGTTTTCCCCTGGTTTGAAATCTCTCTGTAATCTTATATACTCCACCTTTTTATTTATTGTATGGACAAATAAAGAAAGAAATTAAAGTCTTATCTTCTTAATCTTAGTTTTAAAAAATCCTTAAATGAAGAAATAAATCCCAACCAAAATTCCATGAAGTCTAGCTTGATTAGTATGAATTCATTTTACAATTTCTGGTTGCAATTAATAATAACTGTACTAAATTAACTTATGAACAATGCTATTATAGTTTTATATAAATCAATGTAACCTGTAGTTTCCCATTGGTCATATCTGTACTTATTGTGTTGGAATACTCAACTGGTTTATGAGTGTTCAAAGTTGGGTTTATAGGGTCAATGTGGACTGCTTCATTCCCATTGGTTTATTTTTTTGCTGTATTCGATTAGATTTCGATTCTATAACATTAGCCTCCAACTGTTTGAGGATGACAATTCTCAATATAGGCAAACAATTTCCTTCTTCTATTAAAATGGAGATAACATCCACTGAATTTGGATATGTAGTGACTCTATTATGTCAATCAGTAGTTGTAGATGTTACTGCTTGATTCGTGGATCTCACTGCTACATTTAGTATCAAATATTCTCCACCTATCATATAACACACATTTGGGACTATGTTCACTGCCCATGCCTTTATTCTTTTACATTCGTATCCTCTCTTAAGGTAATATTTAGAACTTGAAACAAATAAATCAACATACTTTGAATAGTAGGGTATGCTAATAGTATTAAACAAGAAAATAAAACAATTAAGAATATTGAAGAAACACAAGTTTTCCTCTAGAGTTCCCTTGACCATTTCATTGGGGACTCAATTTCATTATTAAGATATGGCGAAATAGTCTCTGGTGAAGTGTTTGGGAGGAACTGCCAAACATATCTGATAAATATACATACTGCTAAGCATGATGAGATTCTTGGTAGCGATCAGCCTAATCAATCTGCCTACAATAAAGATTCTAAGTCTTATATTTATAGAGTAACTACATTTATTTACTTTAATATGTATAATGAATATTAAATTGTAATTTATGTTCCACATATTTTGGTTAATGACAGCATATGTACATACAACATAATCATAATTTTATTTATGATCTTTTTTGCAATACACCTTATTCATAAATAAAATAGTCTTTAAATATCACAAATGAACTAAAGTAAATGAAATAATAAAGTGATGAACAATTATATAATCAAGATTAGTCACAATGTACTTCAAACTATGAGAATCAAACAATTAGATTCCAATAATCACCACAACCAACTCGTCATAAAATATATTTATAGATAAAACTCTATTTTTTATATGCAAACATTCTAATAAGTCTTTCCTCCAACCACGCTCCATTTTTCAGCCCTCTGTACCATGTAAATTCATAGTCTTAAAACCGAGATCAATTAGTTTGCATATGTCAATTACCTCTCTAAAATTACGAACCTGTCAAGTCAAATATCAGTAATCAGGCACACGTCCAACACACATCGGCAGAACTAGTATCATTAAGTCTCTTGAAACCATTTGAGAGAGTCCCAAGAAAACTTCGTCCACCATTTCACAAAGAAAAAAAAGGAAAAAGAAATTTGAAAAATGAAATGTTGGCTCCTCGTAATCACCAGCCGTTTCATTTCTCAACTCCAAAGCCAACGTACATTCTCTAAAGTTGATTCATTCTACAGTATTATGAATCAATTTCAATTAAAGAATTAAGTAAAGAGATGTCAATCACACAACACGAGAATATACTTGCTTTGACAAATTGCCTATGTCCACGGAGAGGTTAATGTTTTTGTATTAAGTTCTCTCAGATTTCGAAAATTACATCCCTTTAACACTAAGGTGAGGGTTACATTTACAGCGGTGTAAAGTGGTTGAGTTGTACAAGGAACTCCCCCCAGCTTGTTGTTGGCTCGTGTGGTATACTTGAATATCTCTTCCGAGATTATTGGTAACCATTTTAGATTATCGAAGTTGACATGATAAATATTTGTATTTATCCACATGACAAAAATAATTGATGATTTCTCTGAGTAGTTGGGTCGGGCGTGTCCACATTCTGCTAGGCTTGGCCAGCCATCTCTCAACTGGGCTTAGTTAATTATTTAGGTCCCATAATTTACCCTAAAATCTCTAGATTGAGATCTGTTTGGTCCAGTAGATTTTGTTCACTGTTTGGGCCTAATTATATTTTAAGCATGTTGGTGAATTTAAATCGACATGGCAATCTCATGATTATGCTGAAGTTCTAAGGGTACGTTTTTTAGAGCAATAGGTGAAGCGCCAAAACCCATCTTGGGAGTCACGTCTTATGATTGTGCATGAGGATTCAAATACAGTGGGTACACTCTAAACCGTCACTTTGCCTTTTATCTTCTGCCTATCAAAATCTTCAGAACCTCCTTTGCACTCTTCCAACTTTGTAAGTCTTCATCTTCATTCATTTCTTTCGCATTTTTCTTCTTCTTTCTAGTGTTTACTCTTCAACAGTGATAGTTATATTCCTTTGAATCATGTCAACCATTCACGGGAAGATCATAGAGAAGTTTAGAAAAACTTATTATATTCCCTCATAAGTGGGGATTAATTGTGCCCTAGTACCCAAAGATATCAGAGACATCGAAGAGGGCACTGAATTCACACATTAGTTGTGGTTCAAGGGGGGTTGACATTTCCCCCAAATTCTTTATTTTTAGAGTTTTTTTATTTCTTTGGGGTGGTCCTTGTTCACTGTGCCCCCAATACTTGATGAATAGTTAATGGGGTCAATCGTGTAAATGAGCCCTATTGGACTAACTTGGGCATCCCAGAGATTAGGCTTTTCAACTCGTAGTCTAGCACTTATGAGGATCTCCTTTATCTGAAAGTGAGGAAGATCGAAAGGGTGTTGGTCGTAAAGCTCCCTGATTCCAACAAGGGATACTAGGATTAGGGATTCATTGCCAGGAATTGGCAATATCCACCACTCCCCGAGGGAGAAGAATACGCGAGGTTTATGTGCCCTAACTAGGGGGATAATCACATAAGTTGACGCCTGGTTTTTCAATCTGCTTATTACTTTATTATTTTCTTTGCTGATGCTGATCTTTCTTTTCTGTTTTCTTACGAATAGGTCACAAGAAAAATAATGAGCCCTCCATAAAAGACATTAAGGTTGCAGATCTCCAGAAAGCTTAGAGGGTCAAAGATAGTCTGCCTAACGGTGAACATCCACGGATGGTGACACTTTTGCTTGAATACACCAATATAATTAGCATCTTCACTGCTATCCCAGTGGATAATATACATGATCTTCCTCTTCCAAACGAGGAAACTTCTTCTTATTTTGAGTTGTTAGATGTTAGGTAAATTTAGCTAGAGGAGGAGGAAGTTTTGATGGCTCCCATTAGGAATAGAGTACTTCTGGCTTCTGATAATGTGTCCTCTCTACTAAGGCCAAGTCCTAAAAGAGCGCAGAAGGTGATTCCTCAAGGTCTACTGACCCAAACTTGGCCTCCATGGAGAAAGAAGAGGAGAAAAAGAAGAGGGAAGAAGAGAAAGAGCGAGAGGATGATAAGAATAATTCTCATACAACTTCTTCGAAGAAGAGCAACATTACTCATTCTCTACCCATAATCTATCCTTTGCCCTAGGCTTGCCAAGGGGGCAGTGATCATGAGAAATTGAGGATGCTTGGACCTTCCAATTATTCCTCCTAGCTTCCCAAACTCTGTCCTTGGTCAGAGATTTTTCCTCTGTCTTGGTCATTTCCTATTTTTGAAATACTTGCATATAACTTGTCAATTTCTTTGTTTATTGCAGAATTTACCAGTCTTTTGGATGGTCGCACTAATCAGGCCAAAAATAATGATGAGTTGGTAGTGGCCCTTCAGAAATCTCTAGAGGCCATGGCCAAGAGTCCTATGATAAATAAAAGAAGATCATTATCGAGGCCATGGCCTCGCTGAAATATGAGAACGATATGCTGAAGGTGGATAAAGCGAAGCTTGCAATGGAGATCTCCTAGTTGGCCAAAGAAGTGGAGCAAATCCTTATCTTCAAGGATGCCAGCTTTGAGCAAGAATGGAAAGAGGCGTGTGATGATGCCAGAGTTCAAATTGCCTATACTCGAAAGGTTCTTCAATAAAGGTTGGGATAAGGCCATCGTGGAAACTAAAGTTCCTTCTAAATCCAAGCTATATAGAAGGGTCAGTTATTGACAAAGCGCCTTCTACCATCCATCCTGCCAATCAGGCAAAGGAAATGGTGCCTAAAGAGAAGGAGGAGGCACCTAAGGGTAAAGAGCCCGAGACGGGAGAATAGGTGAAGAAGTGAAGCCTATAGTTTTAGCATTTTTTCTTCTTTTGCTCTTATATTTATTCTTTTTCCTTTCCCTAAATTGTAATGGCCCTGCCTACGTTTTGGTTTGTTTAGTGAAAGTATTGTTTTTATCTGAGTGTGCCGATTCACGTATTTTTAAATAAACTGTTGCCTCTTATGCTTTGATGTTGCAGGCTAATGTTGTGAAAATTCCCTCTTTCGATAACTTACACAATGTACTCAGGCGAGATGCTAGCGCACAAATTCACCAAGCATTCTAGACTGCATATAAGGTCCTAAGAAAGAGGACTAAGGCCTACAAAGACCAGTCCACCCTGGTCACCAAGCTGAAGGATGACCTCAAGGCCTTGGAAAATATGGAAGCTTCTATGCAAAAAGAAATAAATGTCTTAAAGGCCTAATTAGCGGATTCCAAGGATGTGGGCAAATTCGGCGCTCTTCTTCAGTCAGAAAATGATGACTTGAAAAATAAACTTTCTGAAGTCGAAGAGCAAGCTCAAAGGAGCAACGTCATGCTCTGGGTATCTCCTTATAAGTAATCCCTTATCACTTTGCATGGTCCCTCCCAGTTGGGCCCTAACTTTTCGTTCGATGGTCTTATGGTGTTGTCGAGCACTTTCCTTGGGACATAATCTCCTCCTTTTAACTTCCTATGGTTGACCCCCTTATTGTACTACTTTGCCAACTGTTGTTGGTATGAGTCCATCTTGATCATAGCCTGCTCTCTTCATTCATCGACCATGCCAAGTTTAATGCGAATGTCATCGTTGTTTAGTCCCTGATCGATCAACTTTGTTCGCTTCTAGTGGTATGACATATTCCATTCCATATATGAGCGCAAAGGGTGCCTCTCCAGTTGGTCTTTTTGGCGTGGTATAATATGCCGAAAGGACATGGGGGAGATCGTCCACCCAGATGCATTTTGCTCTTTTTAGCCTTTTCTTATGGCTATCGAGCATTATTTTGTTGGAGGCCTCTGGTTGACCATTTCTCTAGGGACACCCCTACTGAACTGAAGTGGTATTTGACTTTATGCTCATCGCAGAAAGCCTGAAAAGGTCTACTCTGAAACTATGTGCTGTTATCGGTTATAATGAACCTTGGTACCTCAAATCTCATTATGATGTTCCTCCAGATGCACCTTATCATGTCGACATCTCTAATATTAACCAGTGGTTCTTCCTCTACCCACCTCGTAAAATAGTTTGAGCCGAACAACAAGTACTTGCAATTTTCAGGTATGATCGGTAGTGGTCCCGCGATGTCCAAACCCCACTGTGCAAACGGAAATGGGTTGGTCAATGGCTTCAGGTTGCTTACCGGTTAATGGATCAAGGGAGAGAATTTCTGGCATTTTTTGTACTTTTGAACACAAATACTTGCGTCTTTCTACATGCATGGTCACTACTGGACTTATTTGATTGCACGAAATTCCAGGGATCTTCCTCTTACGTGACTCCTATATTTTCTATCATAAAGTTTCGAAAGAACTTGATCGACGTCATTTGGGTGCACAAACTGGAGGTATGGGCCTGTGAAGGATCTCCTGTACAGCTTGCCCCCATTTTCCAAGTAGTAACGCGCAACTTTTACTCTGACCTGATGGGCCAATTTCTTATCAGTTGACAGTATTTCATTTTACAATATGTTATGATGTTGTCCATAAATTTGGGGCCTTTATTAATGGAGAGGTGGCTCGGGATCTTCTGTCTTCTCAATACTAAGCTTAGAGAGGAATTATACTTTAATGGTTCTCCTGAGATCTAAGTTTACTGCTGAGCTCAATGCTGCTAGAGCATTGGCACGACTATTGTGCTCCCGGGGGAACTGTTAAACGTGGATTTCCTCAAATTTTGTAATTATCATATGCACAACTGAGAGGTAAACTGTCGTCCTGTCATCCTTTTCATTGAAATCTCCATCGATTTGATTAGACAGCAATTTGGAGTCACAATACACATTGATTCTTTTTGCCCCGAGTAAACGTGCTTTGAGAAGTTCAGTAATGAGCGCCTCATATTTAGCCTCATTATTGGGGCATCAAATCCCAACACGATCCCCTTCTCGATCATAGCATTGTTTGGAGTTACAAGGATAATTCTTATGCCTACCCCCTTTAAATTAGAGGTGTCATCAACGTACATCGTCTAGCTTTCGCCTTGGGCCTCTTCGTACAACTCTGATTGATTGGTCAGCTGCTTGTCAACAGGACCTTATCTAGTAAATTCTGTGTTGAAATCGACCATTTGATTTTTTTCCTTAGTTAAAAGTGAATGTTGAATCTCCCAAACTCCACCAACCACTTTGACCTTCGTCCGGAAAGGACAACCTTGCGAGGGATAACTTTCAGAGGGAATAAAGTGATCACAATGACAAAATGGGCTTCAAAGTAGTGCTTCATCTTGTGTGAAGTGATCACCAATGTATAAATCAATTTTTTTAGAGGCAAATAATTATGTTCAACATCTAAGAGCGTCTTGATGGCTTAGTAAACGGTAAATTACTTTGCCTCTCTTTCACAGACCAGGGTTGAGCTGGCTACATGGCTTGACACTGCAGGGTAAAGGTAAAGAGGATCCCCTTGGCCAGGGATCACCAACAGTGGGGATTTGTTAAGGTAAAATTTAATCTCCTCTAGGACCTTAGGGAAGTTGTCATTCCAGGTGAGGCCCTTCTCCTTCTTGAGTAGTTGATAAAATGTTCGACTGCACTCGGACAATTCAAAAATAAAGCAATGGAGTGTTGCAAGCATTTTAGTGAGATTTTGGACCTCGTGTAATGTCTTTGGCAGTTGGACCCTGTTGATCACCTCTATTTGATCTGGGTTAGCCTCAATCCCCTTATTGTTGACTAGATAACCCATAAATTTTCCTGATTAGACCCCAAATTGTGATAACTCGCCTAATAGAATACCGGGAGATCAATCATGTACCAAATTAAGATAGGAGTCTCATATGGTTCATTCTTAGCATCATTGTCGAAAACTAATTTAATTACTAATAACCTATTAGGCTGGCATCAAAATTTTATTTAACTAATCTTTTTAAATAAATTATACACTTAAAATATTCACACAGTTTATATAAATGGAACTGAAAAGAAATAAAATAACCGAACACTCGTTTTAACAATAATACAACCCAATTGAAATCCGTATAAAAGGTGCTAAAATAATAAATAGATACAGTTGGGTTATTATCCCAAATGTTACTACAATGCTTCCTATCTAAATCACAAGAATATAAGCGTCTAACAATAAACCTGCATGCATCCACAGCTGCTGCAGCAACGTCTGACTCGAAAGGATCATCATCCAGGCGTCTTATAAAAATATTTTATCTCATATTTAAATTGGTATCGCACTCCCAAGAGATACCCCTTACCTCTCTTCTAATAGTGCACTCCTAGTGTATCCCTCTAAACATCATAGTCAAGCTACTCTGCCTAACTAATCCGTCACCCCCAAACCCTAAAGGTAATAAGTAAACCGGGTACTAAGAGCTAAACTTCTCCCCATTCCCAACACTACGCTAAATTCGTGCGTGGGGTGTCTCGCCAATCCAAACAAGGAACCCCCCCGATACACTACTACTTAGCAGTGTTGTTCGTCGAAATCCATTAAGCCCTCAACCCACCATGTATATATATATATATATATATATATATATATAATTTATTCGAGTACTAAGGGATAACTTCTCCCCAGTTTCCACACTGTGCCATGTTCTTGCGTGGGGTGTCTCGCGAAGCGAAATCCAAATAAGGAACCCCCCCGATACACTACTACTTAGCAGTGTCGATCGTCGAGATCCATTTGTCCCTCAGTACGCAACGTATAGGTATACTCATATAATTATATACATTACCATACTCACTTCATATGCATATCACTATATACGTCCGGATATAATCTCCCGGAATGAGAATTAATCCTTTTTCATTTTATCTCTTTACTCGAATAGAGATATATAATATATTGTTCTCATGCACAAGTAATATACTATACACACAAGTATAATAACCATCCCAACGAGCTATAACTCGAGGAAGCGATCTCTATGATATCATATACCAGGGAATTGCTCACGTATCATCATGGGTACCAACAGTCGGAATCTCACAC
Organism: Sambucus nigra; assembly: GCA_949130495.1. Taxonomy (NCBI): domain Eukaryota; kingdom Viridiplantae; phylum Streptophyta; class Magnoliopsida; order Dipsacales; family Adoxaceae; genus Sambucus; species Sambucus nigra. The sequence continues at coordinate 525,642,359 of OX422208.1, read as the reverse complement.
CGCCTTGGTAAAAGCCAAATCACAACGTATGGGTAGCGGTCATAGTTCCTCCCCGAAAGTGAGACGAAACATACCGACCACGTCTCACCCCGAATAAAAATCACACAATATAAAATGGACGCTATGACCTAGGGACTGTACCCTCCCTTCTCCTCAAGCCAGGGGCCTCACCCACATCGCGCAACTTCCCGTGATAGCATGGAAGGGGTATGCTTCACATAAATATATATACCATTCACACATAGATATATATACATATTCGTATCATATTATATATATATATATATATATATATATATATATACTTTAATCACATCGTATATATATATTCTACATTGTTCCTCAAATATATATAAATGGCCATAATTGCCAATCACACATAACGATGACCAGTAACCCCAAAGGTTCTCCTAAATAATATCATTCAAGTATTCGCACGCTCACAATACTAAATCCAAAAGTATTCCCTCACTTGATAAATAACCTGTACCTTATTCGCGCATAAGGATTTATATAATTTCTCCAACTATACCAATTCATCCTAGTAGTCTCGTAGGATTTACTCAACCATAAATGATATAATTACGTTTTCTACATGCACGATTATATATGCCTAAATGCCCACTGAAATTATCCCAAGAAATATTTGTTACTAAACAACCTTAATTTAGATAAGTCGTGGATATCATTTCCAAGCACCCAAGGACTATATTTCACTTAAATAATAATTTAGAGGTCCCCACTCTATTTTAGGAACCCCAAACCTTTAATTTCTCACTTTATTTATTTTTGTCCAAACCATCCCTTTTGCGACACATATTTTTACACTCTCCAAATCCCAATTGTAACTCCCTCGAATAATTAGGAATACATTCCCCTAGGTGAATATTTATTTCCTCGAATAAATAAGCTAAAAACCATAAATGTGGGAATTTATCCCATTTAAATTAACTAAGCCTAAATTGCCAAAATTTCTGTTTGATCGATCGATCGACCCTTGGTCGTGGATCGCTCGATTAAACATGGCAGCTTCTTCTTCGCCCCTGTTTTGGACATTAACGAACCTCAAACCCTTTTTACTCCTTCTCCCAACCTTATATAACCCCAACCAACAAATTTTACATAAAGGAAAATAGGTTCCAAGCATCCTAGAACCAAAATCAACAACTAAATTCAGTTAATTCCTAAGTTTCTCCAATTTGACATTTTTCAGGTTTTAGCCCTTAAACTTCCGAAAAACCCGTTTGATTCACGAAAAACCAAATCCCAAAATCATCTAATTTATTATTACCAACTATGATATGAGATTGATGCTCAAAAAGAAATAAAGCAATTAAATACTTGCTTGGAGGATAAAATCCGACGACCCCGAGTCGAATCCCGCGGAGTTTGGCTCGGAAATCCTTTTTATCTCCTCTTTTCTCCTCATCCTTTCTTATCTTCTTCTTTTCTCTCTTTTTATTTCATTCTCCCACTCTCTCGTGTCTTATAGGGCAAGAAAAGAGGGTGTATCCCCATTAAATCCAAAAATGACTCATTTACTCAATTTCTACCCCCAGATACTCTATTCTGACTATCTCGTCCGTTTCGAGACTCACCGCGCAATCGGAATATCCATCTAAGGCACTTGACCGCAACTCACTAATTTAACCCAATACATCTCAATGCCGATTTTCCCATTAAAATATTGTCCTCTTTCGCTTTACCCATCTGTGATATATAATTAAAATACTCCATCTCGTTTACTTAATCCCAAAAGTAAATATAACACCCATCGAAAATCATCTAATCCTTGAAAACTCCAAAAATTACTGTAAGGACAAATTTCCAATCGAGTCATTTGTAATATTGGCTACATTCCGTTGGACAAAACAAATTTGGGTCATTCCTCATCAAGCATCATTCAACCGTGAAGATTCGAGCATTACATCCAAAGTTCACGCGACATCAATATGCACGTCATGTTCGCTCTTCTAAAAGGTATATGACCAAAATCATTTGAAGTGTTGGAGAATTTTTTATAAACGAGAAATTTTCACATAGATTAAAGTTCACAAAAATTCAATTTCCATAAAGAATTATTTTTCAAATTTATTTTAACCTTCTCTATAAAAAATCTGACATCTCGTTCGAAATTTCTCCAGGTCGTTAGAATGACCTGGATCTAACGACATTCCCCAGGCCATACTAGAAACTCATTAGAAATGTCGCTCGAACGAGATTTCTAACCACCTATCTAATTCTACACTGGAATATCGTTGGATAACTTGTTCGAACGACATGTCGTTCGAATGACCTCGTTCAAACGAGATCTGCCAGATCTGAAAATTTTAACTTATTTTCGGGCAGTTGTTTTACAAAAACTGTGTTGGTCGACTACTTTTACAGTTTCAATATATGGACGAAAATTAGTTATTTTTCAAAAGGAAGTTTTATATTCTCTTGAGAGCATTTTTCATAACTTCCCTCTTTTAGGTAAAATCAATCTCCAACACCATTTTCAACTTTTGAAACAAAACCCCTTACAATCAACTTGACATTCAACAAGCAAGTTTGTGGTGGATCTCTGCATTCAAGCATAGTGGAGACGGTGGTTTTGGGCTTCGGTGGATACCGCGACACGAGGAGTGTCGAGCAACGCGTTAGAGCTTCGCGTACTATAAATTTGGAGGTCGAGCATGGCATAAGCATGTCTTGAGTGAGTCAATGTATGTAAGTCTTTTGAGTCTCTTGTGAAACCTATTTTGTAGTGGATTTTGTCAAGGCCCAGTCGTTCGAGGTTTTTCCCATTTGGGTTTTCCTCGTACATTGGCGCGTTGTGGTTATGATTTTTGCATCTTATTTTATTAAATCACATAGATGTATGTTTAGGATAAAATGGATAAAATTGGATAATTTTGTTTCAATTAATAAAGTTATCAATCTCATCACATTAACTAGAAATTATTCATGCTATCTTATAAATTTGCAAAAGAAAATTAAAATTGGAATATATCTCTACATGGCAAATTTTTAATTGGGTTGTGTGTGTATATTTTACGAAATAAACTTAGTACATATAACCTTGCAACTTCAAATTGGTATCAGAGCTAGTCCCTTTCCTTCTTCTTGATTTCTCCTTTCTCTTCACTCTCAAACATTGGGTTTAGAATTTTATTAAATGCTATCCAACTCTGTTAAACTTAGGTTTTAAAGTGTTAATCTCATTTTTAAGCTAATGGGCCAAGCCCAATTGACCCGAACACCTCCGTGTGGGCCCGGTTATGTCTAAAAATGCCCCGAGATCCAATTACTACACTGGGTACTCTTTTCCGACTATCTCGACACTTGTGGACTCAATCGTGATCTCTAAATTTTCATCCGAGTCATTCTATAAAAAAATTAAATTTCAACCTCAAAATACGAAGCACGTTAAAATAAAAATAATCCAAATTAATTAAAAATCTAAATTCTCAAAAATAAATAAAATTTCCTAATTTAAAAAATTCTATTTCACCCAAAAATAAATAAATTCCTATATCCTAAAAAATACGGGGTGTTACACATGATATATAAATTTTTAAAAAAAGATAATATTTTATTATAAAATATTGTAATAAAATTTATCAAAAAGGGAATGCATTCCATTTTTATTAATTATATTACAAAATTTTACAATAAAATATATTGTAAATTATATGCATGTTACACTATTTTTTATTGATGTTATATATGCCCATCTTCGTTATTATAGGATTTGTAAAACGTACGCATATCGCACGTGCCTAAAAACTAGTTATTATAGGATTTAAGAAATGTTCTCGAACTGAAAAGGAGATTTGATGAAGTGGAATATCTTAAAGATAGAATTTTTTGAGTTTAAACACTGTAGAGATTAAAATCATTGTTTTCTTTTTCACTTCCCCCTTTTTATTTTGAGATGTTTGTTTTCAAACATTGATCATAAGTCTTATTGAAGCTTAAAACACTTCTCCCTTTCATTTACCCCATCTTGTATTACGCCAAATGAAATATGGGACAATACATTTTCCACTGTTACTATTCTACTAATATTGACAAAATACAATATGGGTAAATGAAAAATGGAACAAAATGTAAAAATTAGGACTCTCTCTCTCTCTCTCTCTCTCTCTCTATATATATATATATATATATATATATATATATATATATACACACGTGTGTGTGTGTGTGTGTGTTTATATCAGTTTTATATGTTTCTTATCAAACATTTCTTTGTGTATTTAGGGTATGTATATAATGGTTAGCAAGAAAAATGAGGTCATTTGGCTTTTGACATACATTAGTTATGCCTTTGGAGGATTCACCCCTTCAAATAAGTAATCCTTGAATTGACCTCAATTTTTAATAGATTATATTTGTTGGCCATTTTTTAGCTTGTTAATTAAACTTTAATGAAAACATCAAAATAATCAATTATCTTCTTCTTTAATATTTTTTTATACAACATACAATTTACAAATAAATGTACGCACAAATTTATACATATATAAACTTATATGTATGTGTATATGTGTAATCAAAACTTTCACAACTCTAAAAGACAATACAAAAATTTATAATTGAGTCCAAAAATATAATTAAAAAAATTGGAAAAATCTTTGCAGTTTTCAAGAAAAAGAAACCTTAATAAAAAAAAAGTTCAAAAATATATGGATTGTTTTTATAGGGAAAATGTCATAAGGTGCAAACCAAGATCCGTGATATGAAAGAAAAATATGAATGAGGCATGCGCACACACACCGCGTGAGCGAGAGAAATAGAGATGAGATCAAGAAGGATTAGGGTTTAGAGGGGGTTTGAGTTAATTGTGGGATCATAATTAGTTCTTTTGTATATTTACTCGTGTAGGAATATTCTTACAACTGACTGTACAATAACGTTCAATATTATTCAATTTATACTTTATTTAATATTGAGGGTTAAACGGGGCGTGTATTAGAATAACTCTGCACAACATCCCCCTATTTAGTTCGCATGGGGGAGTCCAAAAGGCTAGTTCGTATAGTGGTTTAGAGTCATAAAAAAATATAATATTGAGGGTCAATTATAAAGTAGATTTTCATATTATTCACCAAATAGATATAACCATTGAGTTCCAAAATCCAATTGGAAAAAAATGTAAAAAGAATTTTCGTCCATTAAATGAAGTAGGGCAGATCGAGGAACTGGGTGGGACAATTGGGAAGGTGCAGTTCAAACAAAATATTAAACATTCGTCTAAAAGACACAATTGTTGGTAGTCTTTTAGCATAAGACAACCCTCATATATATATATATATATATATATATATATATATATATATATATATATAGAGAGAGAGAGAGAGAGGGGAAGGCTCACCTACATCATGCATTATACATCACACCGTACATCACACCCAATTCTATGGCCTAAAAATGTTTTTATCAAATTTTATATTTTTCCCTTGAAATTAACCTTCCAATCAACCTATATGCAAAAAATTAGGTGAAAATACATTTTGTAGCTATTTTTAAAAAATTCACAAAAAACTGTTGGCGGAGACCCTTATAAGCAAAGTATTTTTAGCAGTTTTTTGTGGATTTTTTACAAATAGCTACAAAATGTATTTTGACCTAATTTTTTGCATATGGATTGATTGGAAGGTTAATTTCAAGGGAAAATATATAATTTGAAAAAAAAATTAGGGTCTAGAATTAGGTGTGATGCACGGGTGATGTATATAGCATAATGTACAATAGCCTAGCTCTCTCTCTCTCTCTATATATATATATATATATATATATATATATATATATACCCATACGAAGAATTTTTGTCTGAATCTTTACTAGTGATATTGGTGGACCTAGACTTCAACCCCAAATGATGTAGACTTAGTTTCTTTTTAGTATCTCACTAGATTATGGGTGACAAATTGGAATTGGCGTGAAAACACGTCACAACACGATACAAAATTGATCCGAAATTAACACGGCTTGTAATGTTCGTGTTTGTATTTTTTGGCACGAAGTTGGTTCAGGTTGTGTTCGTGTTTAAAATTATACGCGAAATTTACCCGAAATTGATCCAAATTAAGACGATTTGGGACACAATTGGACAAGGTTATTTAAGATAAAATAAAGAGTCATATCGTATATCTATATGTGTATACCTTTACTAATTTAAAAAATGCTGGACTAAATATTATATGAAGTTTCTTTAGGGAGTAAGTATTAATTAATCAATAGATCATATATTTTTGCAAGTACAAAAATGGGAGTATGTCTTTGCAAATCTCCCACATTGTTCGTGAGAGAGTCATTTACCCATTTCACTTGCTATACAAGCTCCCTGCATTACTTGTTATCTAACTATACCACATCGAAAAGGAGTGGGAGTCTTATTCTATCTCCTTACTTTATAAGGAATTGCTTCTTTTACAGATGGTATGCCACAGAAGTAGTGTTCTTGCATGGTTGATTAAAAATGTAGCACCATTTTTAGACTATATGATTTCTCAATAGAAGGAGAACTTCAATAAATAAAAGAGTTAAAAAGATTTCATTAATTTATTTGTGTCCAGATTGCCTGTTAAAAAGATTTCATTTTCGTGTTTTCATGTCTTTCGTGTTTTCGTTTCTATTTGGGATAAAAAAAAAATTAAGAGTGTCAAACGTGTCATGTCATGTTTTTAGGTGGGTCGTGTTCGTGCTAATTAAAAGAAAGATCGATATTAGGTTATATGGTTTTCGTGTAAAAAAAACTAGTCAGATCATGTCTTGGTCCAAAAATATGATTTGACACCCCTACATTAGATGAGCCTAGAAAAAGAGTGGGTAAATTGCGTAAGTGCATGTCACATAAAATTAATAAAGTGCGGTAAGTACATGGCTGAATTCCAAGAGGATCGAAAAAGATATTGATCAATTACACTTATAAAGGCATTTTATCTTGTTGAGTTTCGGTAAAGTGCATATTTCACTGGTATTGGTGAAAGTTAATGATAAATAAAAAAAAGTTAAAGTTATTTATGATGAAAAAGAAGATACATAAGGTTAGGGTCATGAAAATAATATGAAACTAAACATAATGATTGATCACCTATATAAATGTTTTTAACTGGTGAATCCTAAAGTGAAATCAAATATCAAGTTTTAAGGTACTATTTAAAATAAACAACCAACTATACATGTTACTTGATAATAGAGATGAAGAGAAATATCTAAAATTCTAACTCAACTTCACCAATCGATACATCAAGCAATCAATTTATGACTTAATAAATATGATTCTTATTGAATTCACACCCGTAACCATATAGATCTAACAATTAATAGTTAAGAAATAAAAAGAAATAAAACAAAAGATAATGAAAAGAAAGAAAACCTTTAATCTTAAATGAAATTAGGTTTTTAATTTTCAAGTATGAAATATATATGTACCTAAAGGTCCAATTTTAATTAATTAAATTAATTAATTTCCCTGTCATGCAAATAAATAACTTTTAGTTTGAACCAAATTTTAATTTTATTGAAGAAAAATAATTAGTCCAAAATACATGTAAGTAGTGATTGCCAACTGAAGTAATAAACATAATTACACAAGCACACAAGGATTCTAGATGGAAATAATTGTTTTAAAAATCATTATTGCCCAAACCCACTTACAATTCCACTAGTACTAATACGAGGTTTTATAGGACTTAGAAGGACTGTGACATGACTTACATATACGACAATAATAACCACCACGATGTCTCTCCCTTGCTTGTACCAGCAAATTCTTCCCTAGTTCAGGAATCAACTAAACAACCTTAAATGCCTCGGTATCCATCGATATCAATTGTGGACGAGCATCCCACACATAATCCAACGTGTTATTTTCAGGCACATGAATCCTCGTGCTCGAATTTTCATGCAAGTAAAAGATTTCAAGGGATTTGTAAACCTAGACTCTACTTTAATTGTATGAAGTTGACAGGATCTGGCAAGTCAAAGAACTCTTACAAAACGAAATTATGTTTTGAAAAAACTAGGTTTTGTACTTTGGAAGACGTGTTTAAAGGTGTTTAATTAGTTTATCAGTGAGGGAGAACATATAAAACACATTTCCTAAGTCCAAAGACCTATTTTGAACAAGAGCTTCGACTGAGGGGTTCTCATTCAAAACTTTTTCTTATGAGAATCAATTTTTGGAGTTAGTAGGCCCTTGTTTGAAACCAACTTCGTTTGAGGGAACCTTGTTTAAAGTTTATTTCTGTCAATGTCCACTACCTTGAAAATCATGCCCTTGTTCGGAACTGTCTTCGATCGAGGGTGACCTCTTTCGAATGAGATCACTAATATTTTACCCTTGTTAAATTTTCATCACAAAATAATTTAAAAAAATATTTTCGTTATTTGATTTAATCAAATTCCTATCATATCACTTCCTAACAATAAAGCACACTACAGGGAAATATAAAAATTTGAAAATATTTACCTTTACCAAATCACTATATGGAATGAATATGCCCAATTCGATTCGATAGTATTTTCCATGGTAATTTGTCACCATGTCTTCACTTGATGTAATATTTAACTTGATAGAGTCGATACAAAGACACTGCGATACAAAGGTTTGTTCCAGAATTAAAGCAATAGTAATAAAGCCTAAGGAAGTGTAAAATATTTCCTTATAAAGTATCTTCAAATTTGCTACAATATATTTTTTTTCTCTCAATCACCCTCTCTATAGAGTTCTCAAAGTACATATGTGATATCTCCATAAGATATGAATGAAATAAACATTGTTGACAATGATAAATCTATAAGATGCCCATAATGGGATTGTTTTAAATATTCCGATGAAGCAATTGAATGGTCAACAAAGGCCAAAATGTATTTTGGTGTGACCAAAATGTATTTTCCCAATTGAAAAAATAACGCATTCCTTAACATCTTCCAATTGAAAAAATAACGACCTTCACCTCATATATGGAAAAAATAACGTATTCCCAATTGAAAAAATAATTCTTTTCCATATAGTTAATCATCCTCCTTTAAAGTCGAAACATGCCTTAAGTTAGGAAACGACCTTCACCTCATATATGGGATGCTTCCTCAACCCTACATAAACATACATTTAAAGTCAAACAGTATATAATTATCAAAATCAATGTAAACACATTAAATATCTTAAAGGATAGGAATTAAGGAATTTGGAAAACTATATGGATCGTATGTAAGAGGACTATAATCAGGTCAAATGGTTCGAGAGCAATTCAAATTAGGCTAATGATTCCTTAATCTGCATGATAGAAGAAGGATACATACTCACCTCTATAATGGGGCTCCAGAACGAGATTGGGAAATATTTAATGGGATGAAAGATTGTCTTGCCAAGTTGTAAACAAAAAAAAGTGGAATCTTAGAGGGTGAGGTAGAGTGCAAAATCATCAATTATTACGGGAGTAAGGGTACTATAAAAATATGAATTATTCATGTGTTACGTATTAAACTATTATTCATTACTCAAAACTCGTGGCTGAAAAGTTCTTGACAATTTCCAATTTTTGGTCTCCTTTAAAACTAATTAGCCACCACTTGAAGAACATTTATGATATTATGAAACCCTCCCCTCCCAATTGGATGTTGATCGTTTATTGTCTGGACCACTATATATCATGTGTAAATTTCATTTATGTTATTACATTGCTGAAACTACATATGAATCGACGCCATTTGTGGTGTTGACCACATAGTTTTAAAAAAATCACTGAACAACGATGCCTCCCGACAAATAACAAGGAAGCCTATGCCTCTCGAGATTGATCTTGATAAAATTCTGGCCACATTTTCTAATCAATAAGAACAAATTAAACTTACAACAAATATGAATGTTCTAGATGCTTGCAGCGTGTTTGGCATCGCCACTAGTGCAAAAATGCAGTGTGTATGTAAGAGTTAACAAGCATAACCATGGTCCCCATCGTGAGAAACCTTCTAGGAGAAATGAACATGTTGTCATCAACCATATGCCTCTCAAAGGACTCATAACCCCAATATTGGGTGAAAAACTACTTGGATACAATGATATTAATTATGGGTTATTCAAATACATTAATATTACGAATAGAATAAACAATAAACATATTTTGAGTTATCTCTAATTTCAACCCAAATAAACTCAATGCTATCAAATTTGACCGTCTGCTCGTGAACAAGAAATATTTTTCATTGACTACAACAAACTCAAAATAAGATTGCTTGAGACTATGCTTTATTTTCGGCATCTAAAAAGTCCAGTATGAAAAACATTTTAGGAGATATGCCTTTGATAAGGTAGATATGTGAAAGAGACTTCACGATTTTCCATGTTATTCATTTCATTCCAAAACATGTTATTGATGTTTATGGACCAAACACAACCCTACCAATCCTATATATGTATTTTTCTCATATATAATGATCATATCCATATTTAGGATGCAACGATGCTTGTATAGGCTAGTATGAGGACCTCCAGTTTAAATATGAGATTACATTCCAATATTACGAGGAATACTAATTAAACTCTATAACTAATTCCATAACTCTATAAATTATTATTTATAACAGTAAGGAATAATGATTTCACTCTAGTCCAATGTTTTAAATATAAATTTAATCCAGTTGTTATTAAATTCTTAATAATCTTCCCACAAATTATAGGTACCCATTGATTTAATCAAATTATTGACAATTATATGTAATAGGCATATTTTAAATTCTTTGAGATCATTAACTTAACTACTTTTGCATGTAAGATAATTAAATCTACCAACCAGATTTGGCATAATCGAAAGTTATATGCTCAATCGAGGTGGTATCACCAAGATCTTTACCATGATATGGATTCCATCAATAATTAACTTTTACCCTACGTTAACCATCAATATACTAAGCTTATTGATAAAAAAATTGTAACAACCCAAGACTTTCGGAACAGTAATTTATTTATTTTGGGAGAAATAAATAATATTTTATTGGAGAAATAATTAAATTGGCAATTGAAGTCAAAATTTGGAGTCGTTAAAAAGTATGTCTAATGGAAATTCTGAGGGTACCATCGTTTCCGGAAGGGTCGAGAAAATCGAAATGACTGTACTTGGAGTCTATTTGGGTTCCAAAATAAGTTAGGACCGTTTGACTTGAATTAAAGTCACCGAGTCATTTAAAGTGTGTATTATCATTTAAAGATGTGTATTTTGGGATTTAGGCTAAATTAGCCTACGGGAGATATTTCTCCAAAAGAGAGAAAGAGAAAAAGAAAAGAAAGAAAGAGAGAAGAAGAAGAAGAAGAAGAAGAAGAAGAAGAAGAAGAAGAAGAAGAAGAAGAAGAAGAAGAAGAAGAAGAAGAAGAAAAGGAAGGAGAAGAGAGAGAGAGAGGATTTTCCCGCGGATTCAGACCCTACGAACCCGAGGCAAGTGATTAAACTTGCTAAATAGTTGTTGTGTACATTTATTGCATGATTTGTGGATTGATATTTTGGGTTTTAGGTTAAATTTGCCAAAACCTAATTTTTGGGAAAACCCTTAGATTTGTAGTGTATAAATGGATTTAAGGTTAGAAACTAGTTTATATGTATTCTAGGATGATTATTGATGATATATTTGTGATTGGGTTGAAGAGAAGTGGAGAGAAAACCATTAAAATGATTTTTGGGTATTTTGGCTTACTTAAAAAGTAGCCATTTTCGAGGTTCAGCAGGGCCGAATCGATTCGGCCCCCTAGCCGAATCGATTCGGAAATATGCAGGTGCCCAATTCTGAGTGACCGAATCGATTCGAACTCCAGCCGAATCGACTCGGCCTGAGACAAAGTCTCAGGTCTGATGACCCGAATTGATTCGCCTTCCTGGCCGAATCGATTCGCTGGGCCGAATCGATTCGGAATAGGCCCGAATCGATTCGGAAACAGGGCTTTTGAGGGATTGTTTTTCTGTAAAGAATTTCATCCCGTTTTGTTCGAGTTTATCGATTGGGGATCTCTATAGGAGATATTTGGAGCATGTTTTGGAGACTTTTAGCGAGTTTCCCCTAAAAGAAATTTTGGAGTCATATTGACTAATTTGAGGAATACCGATGAGAGACTTTGGTATTTTCTTAAGTGGGGAAACCCACTTTTATTTGAGGTTTGTTTGGTGATGATAACAACTTCACGACTTGTAGATGAGGTTGATTTAGAGGTGCCGGATCTTAGGATCCAATCCCATTTGGGATAACTTTAATGGTTCATAAAATAAATTGAACCCTATAATGGATGGAGAATTATGAATGCTATTTGATGTGCATATGGATATAGAAATATCCTTATTAATGATTGATTTGGGAGATATCTCATACAATGAGAAATGATAATTGAGGTGCATTAGGATATAGAATCTCCTTAACTTAAATAGAATTGAAAGACAATTCATACTAGAGGCGACATGAGAGCTTCAAGCGAGAATTAGTATAGCATATACTAAGTGGGGTAAAATGTGGGAGTATTGACGGTTAGTGTATCAATTGAGAGATATACTAACCAAATGATGTTAATCAAATTACGCCTAAGAGCGTATAATGAATATGAAAATGAATATGATGTTGCAGGTATACCTTATATAAAATGGTATATCTTTATTATGTGGGATGTATGTATACCTTATATGATGGTGTATATACATGTTAAGCATACCCCCTCCTTGCTATCATTGGGAAGTTTAGTGCGTAGAGGGTGAGCATTCTGACTATAAAAGCAGGATGTGGATATTCCCCAGGTCATAGTCGTCCTTTGTGGTCAGCAAATGACATTTATGATATATATATATCTATTTATTTTGGGGGTGAGAGGTCGGGGGTATGTGACGCTCTCACTTGCCGGTTAGGAACTATGACCGCTTCCCGGACGTCGTGTGCGTGACTAGATCACGAGGTGGGTGTCGTTGAACCCCACCAGGTGGCCCCAGTTTGCTACGTGTATGGGCTGCTGGAAGATGATAGCATGTGAGCCTGCGTCCTTCGAGTTATAGCTCGGTTGGATGGTTATTATTACTTGTTCTTGTACTTTGGGTGTCAAGGGCATAATGGACCTCAACGACCTACATTGCCAGGATTAGTGTATCGGGGGGGGGGGGGGTTCCTTGTTTGGATTTCGCTTCGGTGAGACGTCCCACGCACGAACCACAGTGTAATGTTGTAACTTAGGGATAAGTTTAGTCCTTAATGCTCATAATTGAATATATTTATATATATCACCTATCCCGACAATCGACAGTGCCAGGAGTAGTGTAACGGGGGGGTTCCTTGTTTGGATTTCGCCTCGGCGAGACGTCCCACGCATGAAACGCCGTGTACTGTTGAGAATTGGGAATATTAATTAATTAAAATTGGACAATAATCATTTGGGTTACATGCATCTTGCATTGAGGGCATAATGAGCCCCGAGGATCGATACGGTCAGGAGTAGTGTAACGGGGGGGTTCCTTGTTTGGATTTCGCTTCGGCGAGACGTCCCACGCATGAAATGCAGTACCGTGTTGAGAATCGGGAGGAGTTTAGTCCTTAACTCTTGATGCTAATAACTCATCTATAATAATTATATATATGGTTTCATGCCTTACATGGGCATCACTAGAATATAAATTCTAGTAATTGAGAATGATGGTGTATGTTGATGATGTGGACATGATTAGATCATGTAACTTTATATGTTCAACAAATGAACATTATAAAGATAACTATAACAATTACATTAAAGATAATGTATATAACTAAAAGTATAGAAATAAATGTAGAATTGGGAGATAGGTTAGATGGTTTCACTTAAATACTTTATTTGGGTTTAAGTTAGAATCCTCTTACCTATTTAGAATCGGACATCCTTTTGGAGACACGTGCATATGCTTAGTGCGCGCTTTAGATGAGAGGTGAGTTGAATTTTGGTGGAGTGTTCGATTCCAACTAAATCATGTAATAATGCATTTATAATTATTATGCATTTTAATACACTTGTTGTTGATGTAAAAAATTAGATAGCTCTAATTATTCAATCACAGATAAATAAAATGAGACAAAGATTTTTAAAGTGGTTCAGCCTTATATGAATGGCCTACGTCCACTGTTATGTTATTTCTGAGTGTTTGGGAATTCTCGATGTTAAGTTCAATCAAGAAATTTCGATCCCCTTGAATGAGGGTGATACAAGGTATTTATAGCCCTTAGGCTGTACATGAAAGGGTTGATACATTAAATGATATACATATGAAAGGGTAATACATTTAATACAGCGTGTGCGTCAAGATGTTAAACATTCAATGAATAGTTGAACTATGGATTATCTGGAAATTAATGCTACGGCCGAGATGCAGCTCGGACCGCCTCCAGTTGCTCGTTGCTCAGGAGTTCCTCGGAGCGCTAGAGTACCTCGGAGTGCTAAAGTTCCTCGGTGTATCCTCGTTGCTCGGAGAGAATATGAGTTGGTCGGGGGAATGAACTTCCTCGTTGCTATTATGCCACGTAGATTGACACGTGTCTTCATATTATTCGTCTATATCAGCATATTAATTTTGGTATCAACAGAAGCCCCCAATGTTTCATATTTCGAACTTTGAGGAGTATGGAACATTCTTTCTCGGTATATGGCGATATTAAATGACTTTCATGGGTTTTAGGAGCCTTTTCTTCATATTTGAATTTTTCTTCCAAATTCGCAGAATCCGCCATTTTGCTTCGGTCTTCGTGCCCTTTTTGTCCTTTTAGCCGTCAGAAGTTCGATAGTTTCTTTTTGTAATCATTTCTTTCGCCATTTCCCAAGGCATAGTATTTAAACTTCCCAAGCAATCATACCGTCTTCTACCTTTTCCAATTTTCTTGCTTTTGAATTCTCCATAGTCTTTCTTTCTTCTGTGTGTTCATCCTTATTTTCGTCCGTTGTCCACAAATCTCCTTTCTTCCTGTAAGATCTTCTTCCTTCTTCTTTTATTCACTATGGTTTATGTTATTGAATCTATTGAAAAATTCCGTTCTTATTATTCCATTCCGTCTTGGGTAACTCTAGAGAATCTTCCTGAGCCCTTTGATTATTTTCGTTTGGCTGAGGGACACTGGTTCCCCAGCCTCTTTATTGCTGAGTGTGGATTTTTTTTTCCACCCAACTCTTTATGCTTAGAATTCTACCAACATTTCGATATTGTTCCTGCAAAACTAGCCCCCAATACATGGAGAATAGTTAATGGGGTGCATAAATTAAATCAAACTCATGGAACTCGTATGGGAATTCCTGAGATTATGTATTGCTATAGATGGGCTGTCTTAGACAACGTTTATTATTTGAAAACCAGATTTTTGAATAGATCTTTAGTAGTCAACCTCCCTGATGCCAACAGGGATTATTTTGAACATGGGTTAGTTTTCAAAAATTGGCAACATGCTCCTTTAGTCGGAGATGGAGTGTATGAAGGTCCCAAATGCCCCCCATACGGCAATGGGATAGGTTATTTTCATTTTATTTTATTCTTGAAATTGTGACTTCATCATGTTTGAATAAATGCATGATTGACATTTCAAATGGTTTTTGTTTGCAGTTAACAACAAGAGAAAAACTCCTAAAGAATCAGAAGTTAATATAAGGCAATTGAAACATATCTGGAGCTTGCATCAGAAGATTGCAGACGAGCACATCAGGTCTGCCTCATACTTGTTGCAGTATAGAAGTTATAGGTCGTCTTTTACTGCTCGCCCTGTGGTCAGCTCCAGTGATCCAGTGCAAATTCCTAAAGACTCTGATCCGGAATCTCATATTCCTTTGAGCCAGAAAATGGGCAAGAGAAGAGTTCCTACTCTCTTCGAGGAGAGTTCCTCTGCTGGCGATGGGAAGAAAACCAAGGTTAATGTCCCAAAGGGGACAAAGAAAATTGATGATGCTCCTTCTGTTGCTGTTCAGAAGGTTGTCGAGAAGCCCACAGTGGCTCCTGTGCAGAAGGATGCACCTGTTGAGATAATCACTGTCTCTCCAACCAAAAATTCCTCTTTGGTTGAGGTTGCTGAAAAGGCACCGAGGAGATTGAGGAAATCCTCCTCGGTCAGTATTTCTGGAGCTGGTGGAGATGGTGTTCCAGTCATTATTGTTCTTCCAAGCTCTACAATGAGTTTGGCAAAAATGTTCACCCATCCCCGAGGTGCAAGGTACTGAAGAAGACCTTACTCGGGATGTGGTTACTTCTCTGGCTGCTCGTCATTTGGTTTCAGTAAGTATCTCTACTCCGAGCTTTTCATATTTCCCTTTGTTGTTTCCCATATTTGTTTCTGATTTCATTCTCCTCTTTTGATTGCAGTTGACGAGCTGTTTCAATTTAATCCTTAAAAAGGATGAAGCAATCAAAGCTTCTTGCTCCTCGTCCACTGTGGAGGGAGCACTGGAGAAAGCTATTAAATCTGTGAGTGAGTCCCGTCAGAAGTATGATGATGATAAAACTGAATGGGAGAAGAAATTAGCTGCGTCTGATGCAAAGAAGGTACAACTGGGTAATAAGGTGAAGGACTTGGAGAGAGAAAATAAAGATTATGCCGAGAAAATTTCAGGCTTTGGGGAGCTTGAGAATAAATTGAAATCGGCTGAAGAAGAGCTGACCCTCCTGCGAGAAATAAATCGCCAGAAGGAGGAGGTGGAGACCAAATTGAAGGCCACCGAGAATCTTATGTCCGAGAAGCTATCCTCGGAAAAAATGAAGAGAAAAACAGCTGTGAAGACGTCCTTTAAAACTGGTTGGGACAAAGGATGGGACAGGGGGTGGCAGCCATGATGACCCAGGTGAAATATGGAAGTTTGAAGTATTTTCATAATGGTTGGGTTGCAGCACTGCAGGAGTTGAAGGTGAGCGAGGACTCCGAGCTATTTCAACAACATATCCCTGGTCCTCCTCCAGTTATTGAAGATGAGTCTTCAGACGAAGCTGCATCTGAAGAATCTTCAAGGATAGTGGGTGATCAAGTCCTTGTTCTACCACCCAACCAGACAGCCACCGAGGAGATATCGTCATTGCTTGCTCCTCCAGAACAAGTCCCAGCTTCTACTAATCAGACCACTGTTCCTACCGAGCAACCAAGCTCCTCGTCCCAGCCTCCCGAGAAAGTCTTGGGAGACAAGGAAAAGGTGTGAAGTTGTTCGGTACTCTTTTTCTGTTCTTCTTTTACTTATCCTCTGTATTCTAAATGATGTAATCTTGTTGATGATGTAATAAAATCACATCTTTTTGTTCCTCTTCATTGTTGATGCTCTGTCTATTTTTATTTATTAACTCTTGCCTTCTCTTCTTTATTAGTTTGTGGCTAGAATGGAACTGATATCTGCACATGATACAAAGTTGATGCAGCAATGCCATGAATATTATAAAGTTGGTCATACAGACCTTAGTACATCAGAAATTGCTGATATCCTTGGCCATGATGCTTCAGAGCAAGCAATTGAGGCTTATCGGTACCTGAAGGATTTACTTGATCGAGCTGTGGCCAATAATGTGGCATACTACGAATTGATCGAGGAGCTTCATTATTCCCTAGAAGATCTTAAAAATCAGCACAATGAATCAACTGCCTTGTTTCACAAGGAGTATGAGAATAAATATCAACAACTTTCTTCTGGGACAGGCCATAAAAAGATCATTGCTGGGTACGATGTCAGGGAGAGAACCTTGAAGGGTGAACTTGAAGCGTGTAGACAGATTGCTGAACTACTGGAACAAGAAAACAATAATTTGCAGAAGGAGCTAGCACAGTATAAGTCTGCAGCTTCATCCTCTACTGCCTTAGTACCGGTCACCGACGAAGGAGTCTCATTCTTAGAGGTTGAAAACGCCAAATTAAGGCAAGAATTGGATACTTTAAGAAAGTCTGGTGTTTCTGCTACTGCTCGGGGACGAGGAAGAGCTTCTCGTGGGCGAGGAAGAGTTGTTCAAAATATTGGCGAGGAGCAAAATTCTCCACCTGCTCGGAGTCGATCAAGAGTTCTCAGCCGTAATGTTGAAGAAGCTCGTACTCAGTCAACTTTAGAAACTCAAGCGTTCCAATTGAATGCAAAAGATTGTGCTCTGTCTGAGATGTCCAAGAAAATCTTGACTTTGGAAGATCAACTTACTGCGACGAAGTCTGCTTTACATACCAAGGACCTTTTCGCCAAAAACCTTCTTGAACAATTGGATAAATTAACCTTCCAATTCCATAACCAGCCCAGGGAATTTTGGAATGCAGGCTACAATGAGGCCCTTTATCACTTGGATGCTCGCATTGAAAATGCCAATAATGAAGGTTATAAACAAGGATGGTTGAACGCACTGGGTGTGTTAAAGCTAGAGCAGGGCCATTATTTATGGGATTATCATGCTCCTGGGCTACTAGACTTGCCTGTACCGCCTTATAAACTGGACATGAAATGGATACCTGCTCGCGCCATTCCTCGGAGCTTGATTTCAAAATATCTTGGTGACTATAGTCTTCATTCTCAGATTAAATTATCTCGTCCCGAGCATCTATTGGATACTCCTTCAGTAATGAATGTCAGAATGTTGAGGGACTTGAATTTCATCAATTCTCCCCAAACATTAAATGATCCTCCTGCTGGCGAGGAACCTGTATCGAAGGCTGAGGGGAAAAAACCAATAGAATAGGATTTTCAATGTAATAGTTAGCACACATATGTAACTTGTAATTTATTTTGAATTTTAATGAAAGACTTTCATTTTCTGTTTGCAAATCTG
This sequence comes from Sambucus nigra, assembly GCA_949130495.1. NCBI lineage: Eukaryota > Viridiplantae > Streptophyta > Magnoliopsida > Dipsacales > Adoxaceae > Sambucus > Sambucus nigra. Next base: position 525,623,619 of record OX422208.1, on the reverse strand, counting down.
TATTGCTATTCTTTTGTACTTGTCTAACACTTTTACATCTGTGCATATGTATCTGTTAAAAAGATAACAATTTTGTGCTGTTCATCAACCAACTTAGTAATAAAAGTTGCAAGTATCAATGTTGCTCAATCACTTAACAATAAAGTAATGAGTATAAAAATGTTTAAAATGTTTCCAACCAACCAAGGTTGTTAAATTGTGTTTGTCGACCAACTACAGTTGATGGGTTTTTATCCCCGACCAACAGTTGATGGGTTTTCATAAAATATGTCCGACCAATCAAGGTCGATAATTTATCCTCATCGACCAACTGTAGTTAGTGGGTTTTGATCACCGACCAACTATATTTGGTTCAGTTTTGGAATTTTTGTATTTACCTTCCGACCAGTATAAGTTGGCATATTTTGTTTCTTAACTAGACAAAATTGTCATTTTTAAGAATGTTGTTCTTGCCCTTTTAGCAACCAAAGTTGGTTGTGGGTTTGAACTGTTAGGTTCTTTCGAACTATCTTGTCCACAAGCTCTTTTACCAACCGAAGTTGATCACGCAAGTGTACGCCTCCTAACAAAAGGAGTATAATTTGTTCTCGCTATTTTACCAACCGAAGTTGATCACGCTCGAACTATCAGGTTATTTCGAACTATCTGGTTCTTTCGAACTATCTTGTCCACAAGCTCTTTTACCAACCGAAGTTGATCACGCAAGTGTACGCCTCCTAACCAAAGGAGTATAATTTGTTCTCGCTATTTTACCAAACGAAGTTGATCACGCTCGAACTATCAGGTTCTTTCGAACTATCTTGTCCACAAGCTCTTTTACCAACCGAAGTTGATCACGCAAGTGTACGCCTCCTAACCAAAGGAGTATAATTTGTTCTCGCTATTTTACCAACCGAAGTTGATCATGCTCGAACTATCAGGTTCTTTCGAACTATCTGGTTCTTTTGAACTATCTTGTCCACAAGCTCGTTTACCAACCGAAGTTGATCACGCAAGTGTACGCCTCCTAAACAAAGGAGTATAATTTGTTCTCGCCCTTTTACCAACCGGGGTTGGTCATGGGTCTGAACTATCGTCTTCTTTTTGTTATCGAGCAGCGTAGTGTACAACACTAATATTCCCCGAAAAACTTTCAAACAAAGGAGAGAAAAATGGTGAAACATCATCATTTTATTCATATTAATGGACCTGCTGTACATTTTACATTACTGATAATACTTGCGAAGGTGTTCAGCATTCCAGGCATTCTTGAATTCCTCTCCTTCTAGAGTTGCTATTCGGTAAGTTCCTGGTCGGACAACTGCAGTAACTCGGTAAGGTCCATGCCAATTTGCTTCCAACTTATTGTGCTTTTGAATGACCTTCTTTAGCACGTAATCTCCTTCTTTTAAGTCGCATTTTTTCACCCTCTTGTTGTAGAACAGGGCTGTTCGCTGTTGATAAGCAGCATTCATAATGGCTGCCTCTTCTCTAACCTCCTCGAGCATGTCCAAATCTAATCTTCTCATCAAGTCACTGACTGGGGAATTGAAATTCAGCACTCTGTGTGTTGGGAGACCCAACTCAGCAGGTATTACAGCCTCACTTCCAAATGCCAGCATGTATGGTGATTCTCCAGTTGCTGCTAGGGGAGTTGTTCGATAAGCCCACAATACTGATTGTAACTCATTAATCCAGTTAGCTTTAGCTTCACTTAGCCTCTTCTTCAAACCATTTAGCAGTGTTCTGTTCGTTACCTCAGTTTTCCCATTGCTTTGAGGATGACCTGGTGCTGAATGGGTCTTCAGGATGTTTGATTGTTGACAATAGGCAGCAAACTCCTCGTTGTCGAATTGTGTTCCATGGTCTGTGATGAAGGCATGAGGGAGACCATATCTACAGATGATATTCTTCCAAACAAACTGGTATACCTTCTCGTACGTCATATCGATAAGCGGCTCAGCTTCTACCCACTTAGTAAAATAATCTACTGCGACGACGAGGTACTTGAATCTTCCTCGGGTGGTCGGTAATGGTCCAACCAAATCAATTCCCCACATGGCAAATGGCCAAGGGGAAGTTATGGGTGTCAACAATGCTTGTGGAGTTCGTCGGATGGAGGAAAAACGTTGGCACTTGTCATATTTCTTAGCATAGTCTATACAATCAGCCCTCATCGTCGGCCAGTAGTATCCTTGAGTCATCACCCTCTACAAAAGTGTTCGACCTGCTACATGGTCTCCATAGGCCCCTTCATGGATCTCTTCAATCAATTCTTTTACCTCGAAAGGATGTACACATCTCTGCAAACCTACCATAATTCCTCGTCTATACAAAATGCCATTAGTTAGTACATACCGAGCAGCTTTAAACTTCAATTTCTTTGCAGCGAGTTTATCCTCCAGCAATTCTCCCTCTTCAATGTATACCCTGATGGGACCCATCCAAGATGGTCCTAAATCAAGAGTAATAACATTCATCATCAGGTCTTCATCTATGCTCCGACTTTCTAGTACTTCAATTGGTATTGTTCTTCGCAGCTCGGTACGAGTAGCTGATGCTAATCGGGCCAGTGCGTCTGCTTGTGCATTTTCTATTCTGGGTATTCTAATTAACTGAATGGCCTCAAATTCTGCCAACAATTCCATCACCTTTGCGTGATACTTGACCATTAATTCTCCTTTAACCGCATATGTTCCCATCATCTGATTCACAATTAGTTGAGAATCACTGAATACCATCACTTGTTGTGCTTCCATGATCTTTGCTAATTTAAGACCTGCTATCATGGCCTCATACTCAGCCTCATTATTGGAAGCTTTGAATTGGAATCGCAGGGCGTATTCCACTTCGATCTCGTCTGGAGTGCTCAGAACTATTCCAGCGCCACATCCTGCAGTGCAAGATGATCCATCCACATACAATCTCCATGTAGGTAACTCGTCTACAAATTTCTTATCTGACAGAGTTCCTTGGTGAAATATCTACTATTTTCTTTCATCCTCCCCTGGTAATTTTCGCTCCTTGTCGACCATCTCTTCTCGCCCTTTTACCAACCGGAGTTGGTCTGGACTTATGTATGTTGATCCTGTAACATCCACAGGTTGGTTAGCGAGCAATTTTTGTTCCTCGGGGGTATCAGGATATGTAAACTCCCCTATAAAGTCTGCTACAGCTTGCCCTTTCAATGATGATCTGGGCTCATACACAATATCATATTCACCGAGCTCTATTGCCCAGTACATCAGTCTCCCTGACTTCTCTGGCTTATGAAGGGTTTGTCTCAATGGCCTGTCGGTATAAACGACGATGGTATGGGCCTGGAAATATGGCCTCATTCTTCTACTTGCTTCAATTAATGCCAACGCCAATTTTTCCAACTTTGGGTACCTGATCTCTGCACCTCGGAAAGCCTTACTTGTGTAATAAATTGGCTTCTGGACTCCATTCTACAATCTGATCAATGCCGAGCTGACTGCATGCTCTGATACTGCCAGGTATAAGTACAACTTTTCTCCTGTTATTGGTCAAGACAACAGTGGAGGTGTTCCCAGATATTTCTTCAAGTCTTGAAAGGCTTTTTCACATTCATCATTCCACTCGAAAGTTTTTCGGAGTGTTTTGAAGAATAGAAGACACCTATCAGTTGCTCGAGATACAAATCTATTGAGCGCTGCAACTCGTCCTGTAAGACTCTGCACTTCTTTCTTCGTCGTTGGAGATCGCAACCCTAAAATAGCTTTGATCTTTGCTGGATTTGCCTCAATGCCTCGCTGGTTAACGATGTACCCGAGGAACATTCCTTCTCGTACTCCAAAGGTGCACTTCGTCGGGTTGAGCTTCATCTGGTATTTATCCAGTTGATCAAAGGTCTGACCTAAGTCAACTAGATGATCAGCAGCTTTCTTGCTTTTTGTCAGCATATCATCGACATAAACTTCCATATTGCAACTGATTTGTTCGGCAAAAACCTTGTTCATCAGCCGCTGGTATATCGCTCCTGCATTTTTCAAACCAAAAGGCATAACATTATAACAATAAGTACCTCTAGGGGTAATAAAAGAAGTACTTTCCCTGTCTTCGAGTTTCATCTTGATCTAGTTGTAGCCATAGTAAGCGTCCATGAAGCTAAGCAGCTCGTGTCTAGAGGTAGCATCTACTAGTTGGTCAATTCTGGGCAATGGAAAATGATCCTTTGGGCAGGCCTTGTTGAGATCAGTGAAGTCAACACACATTCTCCATTTATTGTTTTTCTTCTTTACCATCACCACATTTTCCAACCAGTCCGGATACTTCACATCTTCAATGAATTGAGCCTTCTGGAGCTTGTCGACCTCCTCTTGAATAGCTTGATTCTTCTCGGGGCTAAATACCCTTCTTCTCTGCTTTACAGGCTTTATCTCCTTATTCGCATTGAGTTCATGGCATAAGAAATTTGGATCTATTCCTGGCATGTCTTCATGACTCCATGCAAAAGTTTTCTTTCTGTCTCTCAAGAAAGTTATCAACTCCTGTTTTATTGAAACATCCAACGATGAACCTATTTGGGTTACTCGTTCAGGGTGCTCGTCGTCCAGAATAACATTTTCTGTAGATTCCACCACTTGTCCTTTTACCAATTGGGATTCATCTCTGGGATCCAATGTTTCAATCTCTGTATCTTCTTCCACCTGGTAGGTAGTAGTCTTTTTCCTTGATTCCTCAAGCTCCTCTTGCTCGACAGATGAATAATAGCATTCCCGAGCTACTTTTTGGTCACCCTTCACAACTCCTACTCCAAAGTTTGTTGGGAATTTTAAACATTGATGCACTGTAAATGGAACTGCTTCGAATTTCTTCAAAACAACTCTTCCCATGATGATGTTGTAGGCTGACTGTACATTCTTATCCATCACAAAGAAGCATATTCTTTCTGTTCGACAAGCAGGCCAAGTTCCAATGAATATATCCAACTTGATCGTCCCAAGTGGAAAAACTTTCTCGCCAGCGAAACCCAGGAGGGGTCTGTGATAAGGTTCCAATTGAGATAATTTCAGATTCAAGCTATCAAAGCATGAATAGTACATGATGTCTGCCGAGCTTCCATTATCTACCAACACCCTTGAAATCACTACTTCCTTCATCCTCATTTTGATTACCAGAGGATCGTCATGAGGATAAAGAACACCTGCCAAGTCATTTTTTGAAAAGCCAATGACCAGCTTCTCTTTTTTTACCTTCCTCGGACGATCGTCCTCGGCCAGATTTATTCGCTGAATATATGAACAAGCTTGAGCCTCTCCGAGGTAAGCTTTTATTTCTGCAGTAAGGTCTCCTCCTCCTGCATCTCCTCCTGTAATAACATTACAATCAAATGATCCAAAACGTATGGAAAATACCTCTCGTTCTGGCTGCCTTGGATTTTTGGGAAGATCGGGGTCTTCATCTGGATCATCTTCATGGTCCCTTTTCTTTTTCTCCTCTGTTCAGCGAAGAGATCTAGATCTTTCTCTAGTTCGGTCATTATTTCTTTTTTTGCCTCCCCGATCAACATACTTTGTTAGCTTTCCTCTTTGGATGAGTGTTTCAATCTCGTTCTGAAGAGCTATGCAATTTTTGGTCATGTGACCATGATCTTTATGAAACTCATAATATTTATCCCTACTCCTCGAATCAGGATCTGATCTCAGTTTCTTTGGCCATTTCACCTCCTCGTTGTTCTTGATTTCTTCCAAGACATGATTAATACCCATTTTCAAAGGAGTATAATTATCGTACTTCTTCATAACTTCCCATTTATTCTTGGAATGTTTATCTCCACCATTGCTTTTATGCTCTTTCTTCTTAGATTTGTCGACTTCCACCTTGGTATCTTTATCCATATTATTCTTTGCAGCCATAGCCTCCTCGGCATTCATGATTTTGGCCGCTTTTGCCATCAACTCTGACATAGTTGTAGGTGGATCTTTGGCCAAAGTGTAATACAACTTGTTAGGCAACAACCCACTCATCAAGGCAGTGATTGTTATCTTCTCTTCGTAATCTATGGCTTCCAGCTTCTCGTTATTGAAACGAGTTATGTAATCTCTAGTACTCTCACCAGATTTTTGTTTAACACTTAACAAGTGTGCTACTCGTTTTACTGGCTTTGCTCCAAAACAGAAATTGCCAATAAATAACTCGGCCAACTGAAAGAAAGTTGAAATCTTACCCAGAGGAAGATTGTTGTACCATATCTGGGCAGCTCCAGTGAGAGTTCCTGAGAACGCTCTGCATCTCATCTCGTCGGGGACGACATAGATGTCGGCAGCAGCTTGATATTGCTCTATGTGAAGAACAGGATCTGTCTTTCCATCATATTTGGGAGTTATCACGGGTGCTTTAAATTTTGACGGGGTAGGAAAACCTACGATAGCCTGGACAAAAGGTGTCCCTTGAACAAAAGTTCGTTGTAAGGGATTCTTCGCCTCAGCCATTTCTCCCAATCTATCCTCCAAGCGCTGAATTGAACCCTTCCACGCATCGTTTCCTTCCTCGGGCTTATTAGTCCGAGCGATTAATTATTCTGATGTTGCCTCTTGAGATTTTTCTTGACGAGCAACTGGTCGTGATTGTGCTGATCCTTCTCTTAGATCTGATGGTCGTCGAAAACTTCTCGACATGGTCTTAGATGGACTCCTATTTCTCCTAGGGCCTAATCGACTGAAAGGAGACACCCTACTCAGTCTTTCTATGGCACTGGGTCTTTCTGGAGAGAGAGTGATACGTTGATCAGTATCTATAACCCTTATTGACGAAGTTCGCCCAGGTTGATAAGAGAAATCATCAGACTCCTCATTACGATATGACTCAGTACGTCTGGATCGTGAAGAAAGTAAATAAGTTTGCCTCTGACCACTTTGTTGTCCTGAACGTGCAGGTGCACCGCTATGAAGGGTTTGTATGAGTTGCCTCAGTGTGTCATGCATGGAGGTTTGTCCTTGAGCCAGATTCGTCATAATTCCGGCCAGATCTGGAGGTGCAGAGGGATTTGGAGGATTTCCAGCATTTCCAGCTTTCGATTGCTAGATTCTGGATTATCCGCCATTGATGATGAATGATTTTTGGTAAAAAACGATAATAACAATCGCTTCCCACAGACGGCGCCAATCTGTTGATGTAAAAAATTAGATAGCTCTAATTATTCAATCACAGATAAATAAAATGAGACAAAGATTTTTAAAGTGGTTCAGCCCTATATGAATGGCCTACGTCCACTGTTATGTTATTTCTGAGTGTTTGGGAATTCTCGATGTTAAGTTCAATCAAGAAATTTCGGTCCCCTTGAATGAGGGTGATACAAGGTATTTATAGCCCTTAGGCTATACATGAAAGGGTTGATACATTAAATGATATACATATGAAAGGGTAATACATTTAATGCAGCGTGTGCGTCAAGATGTTAAACATTCAATGAATAGTTGAACTGTTGATTATCTGGCAATTAATGCTACGGCCGAGATGCAGCTCGGACCGCCTCCAGTTACTCGTTGCTCAGGAGTTCCTCGGAGCGCTAGAGTACCTCGGAGTGCTAAAGTTCCTCGGTGTATCCTCGTTGCTCGGAGAGAATATGAGTTGGTCGGGGGAATGAACTTCCTCGTTGCTATTATGCCACGTAGATTGACACGTGTCTTCATATTATTCGTCTATATCAGCATATTAATTTTGGTATCAACACTTGATATAAACTGTTTTTCAAACTCAGGTTCTGACCCGTTTATATTTTCCTCCTCCATGTATATATATTGTATTACTTCAGGTGTTCCTCCGCAAGGACGCCTTTGATGTCCCTCCATTCAGGATTTGTGGAGCTGTGGCAGTAGCGGACTGTTGCGGCACTTTGCTTTAGTCGATTCCTATCTATTGTACATCTAGATTAGGATTCAGTTGTATTGAGTTAGTATTCAAGTGTTGTAGATTAACACTTTCATATTTTATTTATCAGATTCTTGTATTGTCTGTTGCCCGACAGCATATTCGGATATTTCTTTATTGAGATTTGTTGTACAATGTATTGTACTCTTTCATATCATTGGAGCATGCACATTTCACATCATAGTTAGATGTATATTGTTGGTTGAGTGCATTATTGGTTTTGTTGATGTTGTTAAAAATAAAAGTTTTAAATTTTTTGGCGATTCACACTTTATGATTTCGGGTAGTTAGCCTTATATTATAGTGTTTAGTCGTTAATGTTGAGACTATACCATCTGAGATACCTGATTTATGTAGTATAGGGCTGGCCACCCGTTATTATTTGGAGCGGGTTGTCGCAGGTGGTATCAGAGCATCAGGTTCTAGTGTCTTTAGGATCTTTGTGCGTTACTACGATCTTCCGTAAGCGTTCTTGATATAGAGCCTTATTGCTAGGACGGTTACATTCATATGTCCATATCTTTCTGTGAATCGAAAATATTTGAAAGGCGTTCTGATACAATTGTTCTTGTTTCATATGCCACCGAAGGGAGGTCGTTCAGTCAGGGCAAATAAAGGGAATGTGCAATCCCAAATGCCTTAAAGGAACATGACTATGGATGATGTTGCCAATATAGTGGCACAAGCAGTAACTGTTTCCGTTTCTACGATGGCTCAGCAATCTTCCGTTCGAGCAGCCCCACCCCATTTAGGATTGTCCTTATGGGAGAGAGTGAAGGAATATTTTAGTAAGGGGCATCCTCCCGAGTTTGCAGGGGGAGTTGATGCGATGGCTGCAAGTCAATGGAAAAATATTATACAGAGGCATCTTCGTATGGTTGAGTGTAGTGAGGTGCAGAAACAATTTTTAGTCACCTTTAAGTTATCGGGTGCAGCTCTTCAATGGTGGGAGTCTGTCACCACATCTGAACAGAGAGATACTTTACCTATAGCAACATTTTGGGAACTTTTTGATCGAAGGTATTTGCCTTCCCCTACTCAGGATATGGGGATTTTTCAAGGAAATAGGACGGTGGAAGAATATGAAGAAGATTTTTCTCTATGGGCGAGATTAGTACCTAATGAGGTAAATACGGAAGAGAAACGTATATCGAAGTTTGTTTGAGGTTTAGATTGGAAAATCCAACAACATTTGTTAGAAAGTCCTAAGTTAATGACTTTCGTCGAGGTTGTGAATGCGGACCTATTAAAGTGTCATGAACATCGTTTTCGTTCTCAAGAGAGTAATAACTTTGGAGATTTGAGTTCATCAGGTAAGTTTGGCAAAGAGAGTTCCAGTAATGCGAGAGCGCAGAAAGGATTTGCGGGTAAGTGTTTCTTTTGTACAGAAATAGGTCATAAAAAGAGAGATTGTCCTAAAAGAAGTAAAGGACCATGTTTTGATGAAATTTTGGAAGTGCAACCCCTACAGCAGATTCGAGGTCGCTTTAGACCGGGGGACTATGTTTGGGAGCCCATTGATGAGGATGGGCAATCGGACTAAAGATGGATGATGTAAGTTAATTTTCCTTTATAAATAGGACTATTAAGATGTAAAGTTTTGGAAATATCGTGTGAGAGATATGTATATATTGGGTAGTGATTTAGCCCTTTTTGTTTATGTATGGTACGTAATGACCCTAAAGGGGAATTTTGAGCAAGATAAGCTCTTATTCTATGATTTTGTAAAAGGATTGGTGATTTTGCAAGGTGCTCATAAAGAGATTTAAACCTTGTAGTAAATGTAAGAATGGTTATGGTGATATGTAGTTATGATAAAAGCTAATTCCCTTTATATAGTCAAGATAGACTATTATAATTGTGGTATTCCAGATATGGATTTGCCTTATAAAAAGGCTATATATATTGAAATGATGTAAGATGTTGTTTATGTTTGAATGTTATGTTGTGGATTGATGGGACGCAGGTAAAATATTAGCTCATGAATATGATAATATTTCTGAGCTACATGTTATATATATGATGATCTATAAAGACCTTGTGTTGGACATAAGGCATTTTATATTATATCATAAGATATAAACCGTTTTCAAAATAAACTATTTTCAAAATAAAACTTTTATTGGCCTTCGGGCCCTTTCAAACTAAATTTTTCACTAAAATATTTTCAAACTCTAGTCCAGATTTAACAAACTCTCAATCCCCGACGTCGCTGCACAGTAGTGTATTGGGAGGGTTCCTTATTTGGATTTCGCTTTTGCGAGATGTCCCCCGCATGAAAGTGGCGATTGTCAGGAATTGAGAGGAGTTATTTCTTTGGACCATTCAAATTTTTGTTCTATTAAAATTTTAGTATTACTTATTGTTGGAATTGTGGAACTTTTTAGGAAAATAAAGCCTCATTATGATTGCTATTAGCACAAAGCTCAATTCTAAAGGCTGTATGGGCGCCCTTGTTGTGGAAATTGGTTTTATTTAATGCATAATTGACTTAAAAATAAAATAAATTAAATTAATTCGTCGTGGGAGGTTAGGAGTTTGGAGATAAGATTAGTTGATGGGTAGAATAGAAATAGTTGTGCTTTGGGAGAATTAGGCTTAGCTAAATTTCGAGGACGAAATTCTTGTAAGTGGGAATGTTTGTAACAACCCAAGACTTTCGGAACAGTAATTTATTTATTTTGGGAGAAATAAATAATATTTTATTGGAGAAATAATTAAATTGGCAATTGAAGTCAAAATTTGGAGTCGTTAAAAAGTATGTCTAATGTCAATTCTGAGGGTACCATCGTTTCCGGAAGGGTCAAGAAAGTCAAAATGACTGTACTTGGAGTCTATTTGGGTTCCGAAATAAATTAGAACCGTTTGACTCGAATTAAAGTCACCGAGTCATTTAAAGTGTGTATTATCATTTAAAGATGTGTATTTTGGGATTTAGGCTAAATTAGCCTACGGGAGATATTTCTCCAAAAGAGAGAATGAGAAAAAGAAAAGAAAGAAAGAGAGAAGAAGAAGAAGAAGAAGAAGAAGAAGAAGAAGAAGAAGAAGAAGAAGAAGAAAAGGAAGGAGAAGAGAGAGAGAGAGGATTTTCCCGCGGATTCAGACCTTACGAACCCGAGGCAAGTGATTAAACTTGATAAATAATTGTTGTGTACGTTTATTGCATGATTTGTGGATTGATATTTTGGGTTTTAGGTTAAATTTGCCAAAACCTAATTTTTGGGAAAAACCTTAGATTTGTAGTGTATAAATGGATTTAAGGTTAGAAACTAGTTTATATGTATTCTAGGATGATTATTGATGATAAATTTGTGATTGGGTTGAAGAGAAGTGGAGAGAAAACCATTAAAATGATTTTTGGGTATTTTGGCTTACTTAAAAAGTAGCCATTTTCGAGGTTCAGCAGGGCCGAATCGATTCGAACTCCAGCCGAATCGATTCGGCCTGAGACAGAGTCTCAGGTCTGATGACCCGAATCGATTCGCCTTCCTGGCCGAATCGATTCGCTGGGCCGAATCGATTCGGAATAGGCCCGAATCGATTCGGAAACAGGGCTTTTGAGGGATTGTTTTTCTGTAAAGAATTTCATCCCGTTTTGTTCGAGTTTATCGATTGGGGATCTCTATAGGAGATATTTGGGGCATGTTTTGGAGACTTTTAGCGAGTTTCCCCTAAAAGAAATTTTGGAGTCATATTGACTAATTTGAGGAATACCGATGAGAGACTTTGGTATTTTCTTAAGTGGGAAAACCCACTTTTATTTGAGGTTTGTTTGGTGATGATAACAACTTCACGACTTGTAGATGAGGTTGATTTAGAGGTGCCGGATCTTAGGATCCAATCCCATTTGGGATAACTTTAATGGTTCATAAAATAAATTGAACCCTATAATGGATGGAGAATTATGAATGCTATTTGATGTGCATATGGATATAGAAATATCCTTATTAATGATTGATTTGGGAGATATCTCATACAATGAGAAATGATAATTGAGGTGCATTAGGATATAGAATCTCCTTAACTTAAATAGAATTGAAAGACAATTCATACTAGAGGCGACATGAGAGCTTCAAGCGAGAATTAGTATAGCATATACTAAGTGGGGTAAAATGTGTTAGTATTAACGGTTAGTGTATCAATTGAGAGAGATATACTAACCAAATGATGTTAATCAAATTACGCCTAAGAGCGTATAATGAATATGAAAATGAATATGATGTTGCAGTTATACCTTATATAAAATGGTATATCTTTATTATGTGGGATGTATGTATACCTTATATGATGGTGTATATACATGTTAAGCATACCCCCTCCTTGCTATCATTGGGAAGTTTAGTGCGTAGAGGGTGAGCATTCTGACTATAAAAGCAGGACGTGGATATTCCCCAGGTCATAGTCGTCCTTTGTGGTCAGCAAATGACATTTATGATATATATATCTATTTATTTTGGGGGTGAGAGGTCGGGGGTATGTGACGCTCTCACTTGCCGGTTAGGAACTATGACCGCTTCCCGGACGTCGTGTGCGTGACTAGATCACGAGGTGGGTGTCGTTGAACCCCACCAGGTGGCCCCAGTTTGCTACGTGTATGGGCTGCTGGAAGATGATAGCATGTGAGCCTGCGTCCTTCGAGTTATAGCTCGGTTGGATGGTTATTATTACTTGTGCTTGTACTTTGGGTGTCAAGGGCATAATGGACCTCAACAACCTACATTGCCAGGATTAGTGTATCGGGGGGGGGGGGGGGGGGGTTCCTTGTTTGGATTTCGCTTCGGTGAGACGTCCCACGCACGAACCACAGTGTAATGTTGGAACTTAGGGATAAGTTTAGTCCTTAATGCTCATGATTGAATATATTTATATATATCACCTATCCCGACAATCGACAGTGCCAGGAGTAGTGTAACGGGGGGGTTCCTTGTTTGGATTTCGCCTCGGCGAGACGTCCCACGCATGAAACGCCGTGTACTGTTGAGAATTGGGAATATTAATTAATTAAAATTGGACAATAATCATTTGGGTTACATGCATCTTGCATTGAGGGCATAATGAGCCCCGAGGATCGATACGGTCAGGAGTAGTGTAACGGGGGGGTTCCTTGTTTGGATTTCGCTTCGGCGAGACGTCCCACGCATGAAATGCAGTACCGTGTTGAGAATCGGGAGGAGTTTAGTCCTTAACTCTTGATGCTAATAACTCATCTATAATAATTATATATATGGTTTCATGCCTTACATGGGCATCACTAGAATATAAATTCTAGTAATTGAGAATGATGGTGTATGTTGATGATGTGGACATGATTAGATCATGTAACTTTATATGTTCAACAAATGAACATTATAAAGATAACTATAACAATTACATTAAAGATAATGTATATAACTAAAAGTATAGAAATAAATGTAGAATTGGGAGGTAGGTTAGATGGTTTCACTTAAATACTTTATTTGGGTTTAAGTTAGAATCCTCTTACCTATTTAGAATCGGACATCCTTTTGGAGACACGTGCATATGCTTAGTGCGCGCTTTAGATGAGAGGTGAGTTGAATTTTGGTGGAGTGTTCGATTCCAACTAAATCATGTAATAATGCATTTATAATTATTATGCATTTTAATACACTTGCTATAAACTGTTTTTCAAACTCGGGTTCTGACCCGTTTATATTTTCCTCCTCCATGTATATATTTTGTATTACTTCAGGTGTTCCTCCGCAAGGACGCCTTTGATGTCCCTCCATTCAGGATTTGTGGAGCTGTGGCAGTAGCGGACTGTTGCGGCACTTTGCTTTAGTCGATTCCTATCTATTTTACATCTAGATTAGGATTCAGTTGTATTGAGTTAGTATTCAAGTTTTGTAGATTAACACTTTCATATTTTATTTATCAGATTCTTGTATTGTCTGTTACCCGACAATATATTCGGATATTTCTTTATTGAGATTTGTTGTACAATGTATTGTACTCTTTCATATCATTGGAGCATGCACATTTCACATCATAGTTAGATGTATATTGTTGGTTGAGTGCATTATTGGTTTTGTTGTTGTTGTTAAAAATAAAAGTTTTAAATTTTTTGGCGATTCACATTTTATGATTTCGGGTAGTTAGCCTTATATTATAGTGTTTAGTCGTTGATGTTGAGACTGTACCATCTGAGATACCTGATTTATGTAGTATAGGGCTGGCCACCCGTTATTATTTGGAGCGGGTTGTCACAAAAATGAATCTCTCCAAATATGTAAAAGTAATTAACAACCATTTCACATGTCCATAAATTATATGTTTCCATTAATTATATGGATCAAGAGCTTAAGAACTCATAATAATCATGAGTTGTGATCTATCTTATATAGTAAGTATAAAGACAAATATCTCAAAATAGTCTTATTCTATACACACCAATTATAGTACTATAACTCAGAATAATAATGTTTTATTTAGTGAAGACATACCATACCTACTAAAATACTTTTTTTATAAATCTAATGATTGTGTGTCCATCACTAATTAAGACTATGAACCAAACTTATATTTTACAATAACTGATGATTTGATCTTCTCCTTGTAAGATGACTCTATATAATAAGTTATCTAATATTTAAAATAAATACACTCATCATCAATTTTTTAAAATAATATAATGTAAATATTACTTGTGAAATTCTTATTACAAAGGAAATAAAAAATTCCTTAATGAATCATGACTTTTAGTATACAACCCTAACACCTACAGATCTCTCCTAGGAATTACACCGATAACAGTCCAAAGTTAAAATGAAAAATTTGATGAGATGATGTCCTAGAGAGGGAATATGATATACACGAAATTATTGGTCAATTAAAATTTTGCTTTTTAAAATTCAAAATTTTCCAAAACCTTTCAAACACTAGTATAAACTTCTAAGAAAGATTTAAATGAAACTGGATCATACTTATGAAATTAAAATGAATATTAACAATGAGAATCAATTTTCACAATTAAATTGAAACTCGCACTCACTTAGTCAAATTATCAAATGCATTCTTCACATTGTGAGATCCAATTTTAGTTTAGGAAAATTGTTGTGATACTGATCAGAGTAAATTCGAAACCTTTGAGTTCAATTGCAATGAAACATGATTAAAGTTCTAAAACTATATCCAACTATATCTAAATTTAAGTATGTGATTAGGTGAGATTTTGCTAAATTAGGTTAATCATAGCAATTATATGAGATCTAAACAGCTAGAAATCTAAATAAATCGTAAATCTAAAATTATGTGAGGTTGTGTGTTGTAAATAAAAGTAAATATAAAATTAATCACAACACCGATATATATGAGGACCTCTATGTGATACAATTAACACCTTTGAAAAATGAAGATTTTATAAGAGATCATACATATACCTAGGTTGAGTTCACTTATAAGCTTTCACTATGCCCTAGTCTTCAACACTCCACCCAATATAGTGACTCTCAACCTAAGCTCCTTTGTAGAGGGGAATTACCACTCCAATTAGCTTCCACGCATCCAATTTGAAGAAATCCAACTAAATTATCAAGATATTTCTTTATATTAAACTATTAACTGAATGTCTTCTTTGAAAAAGGATGAAGAATAGCTTTTTTTAGGTTGATTTGATGAATCGCTCAAAAATTTCTGATAAAATATTTTAAGAAAAGTAAGAAAAACCCAATATCATCTAAGGTTTCTAGAGAGAGAAAGAGAAGGTCTCGGATCTGAAAATTTCGTAAAGTGCAAATCAGAGTTATAAATATAAAATGGATCCAATATGGGTTTTATGGTAAACAATCATTTTCACACTCCCAGTAAATCATGTGCATGGACCAAATTCAACAATGTGCGCATGCTTTTTAAAATCGGTTAAAAATACAAATTTCACTTATTTCGTGTGCATAGTGCCATTCCGCTTCCATGCGAACAGTTTGTGAAAAATGATACAACTTTTAAAATTCATATATTCAAAATGCACTTTTGCACATGCATGTAAAATGTGATATTTTGAGGATAAAAATTGTGGGACAAAAATGTGGGAAAAGTATGGGAAACCTATAGTGTGTCAAGATCATATACCACAATCGAAAATGTCCAAAATTCTATGCGGACTATTTGAATCAAATAACTAATTGTAATGCAAGTTGACTCGAACATAGATAGAGGCATGTAAGTAAACGGAGTATCTATAAACACTAGGATTGTCGAAAATTTGATCCCGAATGAAAATTAATATCTTTTGACCCGGAATAATTTAAGAAATACTTTTATACCCACTTTCGTTATAATGTGGCAAAATCCCAAAAGATATCACCCAATATAATCAAAGTTGCAATCATTAATCTACATCACCCACAACATAGATAAACACAACATAGACTAATAGAGGGCAATCATCTTACTCAATCAAAATAAAAATACAAACTCGATGTATGATATCAATTCAGAAATTCAAAGTTTGATCTAATGATGAAATATCTGCGAGAACTCAAATAACATATAACCATCAATAAGGCAACCTCAATGTGAAGCCAAATCTCCCTTGCATAGGAACTCCCCTGAATAAATGTACCCCACTGTAACACCTCATAATTTTAATGATTCTTATATTGGGATTAATTAAATTAAAATGGGAAATTAATCCGGGTTAGAATAAATATTAATTAGTTGTGACACCCCGCCTAATTAAATACCGGTCGATCACTCCTTTATTAAATTAAATCAAGGTTAACAGTTGGTTCATTCTCAGCATCACTGACGATAAAATAAATTTTCCAATTTAACACCCTAAATAATTAAGCTAAGTGTCAAAAACATTTTTCATACAAACTTTCCAAATTTTAATTAAAGAAAAAGATTTATTTATTTAAAACAACATTTCTACAATTAATAATCACACCACAAAAGCTAAATAACATAATACATTCGTCAATCGAATGTCAACATATGAAACTAAAATCACAAATCCATCCTGAATAAATCCCATAGAACAATACCGGAAATAACTGAAATATAAATGTCCCAACAACAAATGAAATGATAAAAAGGGGCGACACGTGCCCAATAAATGAGAGTACTAGGAGTGGAGTCAATAACGGAAGCCGTCTACTCAAGTGACCTGCAACTCCCACCTAAGCTGCAGCTCGTTCTTCTCAAGGGATCCTAAGTAAGACGCCCCTGTGGCTGGGCACCTGAAAATATACATATATATACAAGAGAGAGAGGGAAAAGAAACGGGCCAGAGCCCGAAAGTGTGTTTGATTTAAAATACGTTTAGCAAGTATTTAAATTGATACAGGCCAATGCAACAACACATTAGTACGCCCCTCTCTTGAGAAAATACTCACCTCTCTTTTAATGTGCACACCTATCGCACTAACCTTCCCAACGGTTTGTTTTAACATTTATCATACTAATCTTTCTAAAAGATCTAACTTAACTTAGATTACTCGTAAGATTTACAATTTACTAATTCCACTTTAAAAGATGTTCCAATTTGTAACCAAAGTTCTCTATTTTTAACTTTATAAAAACAATAAAGTTTCCAGTGACAAATTATGCTTTCTCAAAACAAGTATTTATAATATGAGCCAACAACCATGTCCTACTTATCAAATCTTAGTAGGCAGTTTCAAATATCATAATCTCATATATATATTAACTACTCGTATAATATATATATATATATATATATATATATATATATAACAGCACCCCGAATAAAACTATGGTGCGTGCATACTTCCACTATCCAAACCCCATACCACTCAAATCAAGGGGAATACAAATTCGAAATCACTCTCGAATCGTATTAACACATACACAAACAATATCGAGGCGAAGCATAGATTCCAAGTCTCTAAGAGGATGGCACATACTCGCGTCTCTTAGGACCGTCTGAACTATAGATTCGATAGCCTGTACTAAGGATATCTATCTTCTAGGGTACAAGTCAATATCCCCCATA
The DNA here is from genome assembly GCA_949130495.1 of Sambucus nigra. Lineage (NCBI taxonomy): Eukaryota > Viridiplantae > Streptophyta > Magnoliopsida > Dipsacales > Adoxaceae > Sambucus > Sambucus nigra. Next base: position 525,605,774 of record OX422208.1, on the reverse strand, counting down.
AAGGTCCCATCGAGATAAGACTGTCCCAGCGCGGTATGTTTTTCACATGCATATAATATATGTACACACAATCATATAAATATACCCCTTTATCATATTGAAATAGGTTCTTCTCATCACCCGTAATTATATCATTTATCCTTAATTTCACAGTTGTAGAATTACGTCTAAGGTTTTATTCCTAACCTTAACTCGAAGGGTTTTCTCACTTATTACCTAACACTCGTGGATTATATCCCCACAAATCTGAAATTCAGTAAGTGACTTTATTAGATTCCAACGTAACTCTCTTACGCACCTCACCCTTTAAATTCATAAATCTAACAACCTAAGGTAAATATCCCATAGATATCATTCTCGTTGAATATTAAAGGTTCCAACATTATTTCATATACCCTACTGGTTCTCAATGTCTCCCAAATAATTTTATTTAGAATGCCCAAAAATCATTTCACGATAAACTTAATTTAACTAATTAAACAAGGGAAATAGGAGTCTGCCAGGAGGGGTCGATCGATCGAAGCTTGGGGCTCGATCGATCGAACCTTCGATCGATCGATGCTCTATGCTCGATCGATCGATCAAGCAGGTCTGGGCAAAATTCTGCAGAATGCAGTTACGGGATTCATCAAACTTCTTCATCCAAAACTATGTTTTTCCATTCTAATCATCCCAAAAATCCTACTATCATCATCATAACATTATACCAGGTGTTTATAACGTAAAGCATGTGTATAACTATCATTAAACATAGATTTTCAACCTAAAATCATGTCCAAATATCAAGAACCCTAGAATTTTCTTAAACAGATTTCTAATGAATCTTTTTCCAATATTTCTTTATTATGATCACCAAATTTTGTGGTTTATTACCTCTACATGGCAAGGGTTTCCAGAATCAACATGTACATCAATACTACATGGGTTTTTCCTATCAAAGATTGGGTTTTCTTCCATAATTTTCATCACAATTCAATCCTAAACTAATATGAAGATTGCATTAACGAAAATACGTAAGTTAAACACTTGCCTGGGATTTTTGGTATGCAGATTCCCGGATGATTTTGGTATGGCTGCGTTCCTTGTCTCGTGATCTACGCGGTGGTGGTGGTGGCGGTGCAAATCGGTGGCTTTTTGGCCTTGGATTGCCTTGGAGCTCTCTCCTCTCTTCTCCAATGGCCGTCACTTGATTTGTGAATGTTCTAACCCTAAGAGGCTGACCTAATGGCTGATATAGGTTGGCTGAAATTCGTGGGTTTAATTACCCACTTATGTAAAATGACTAAAATACCCTCCCGGGGCACCAATTAGGCCTAAAAACGCCCCGAGACCCAAACTAAATCCCCGGGTATACTTTTCTGACTATCTCGACCCTTACAGACGCGTTGGCGCACTCAAAACGACCATACGAACAACTTATAAAATATTTACTTTTTATTTAACAAAATTAGTCCTGACATGACACGGGCACGTCCCGACTTAAATTTCCGAAATAGTCATTTAATTCACTTATGACATTCAATATAACCAATATAATATATTACTATGCTCATTAGTAATATTCAACAAGTTTCCCATAATTACTAACTCTCGTCACGTCAATAATTATTACATAATTAATTTCCGGATTTTTATTAAATAAACCGTCACATTAAATTTAATAAATCCCCAAATTAATATAGCATAAAAATACGGGGTATTACATTAGCGAGACAAGGATTAATATTTATTTATATTAAATATTACTTGGTGAATGAGTAATAAAATAATAAGAAAGTATTATGACTGTCGCGAGTGAGAAATACGACAGTTGCGGTAAATTTAGTCGCACGCGCATGTCAGTCATGTCGGGACTTGAATTTGTGGAATAAAATTTTATTTAATTATGAGTCCTCCAAATGATCATTTTGAGTGCGCTAATGTGTCTGGAATGGTCAAAATAGTCAAAAAGTGTACTCGAGAGTTTAGATCGGGTTCAGGGGCATTTTTAGACCAAACCGCCACCCCGGGGGAATATTTTGGTCTTTTGAAATTTTGGAAAAAAAAGACCTACGAAAATTGGAGAGTTATATCATCTGGTAAGGTGAGGAAGTTAGGATTAAAAATTAGAAAATCACAAAGAGGCCAAAGGAGGAGAAAAGTGAAGAGTTCTAAGGGAGTTCTAGGGCTTTTCACACTATTCTTGCACCACCAACACCACCGGAGCGTAGATCGAAAGGAGGAGAATACCACCCTACCACTATTCTGCAGAAATTCAGATATACAACTTGAGGCAAGTATTTATCTTGCTAATCTTGATCATATATAACATCCATGAGTGTAGGATGATTATTATCATGAATATATGAAAATTAGTGTAAATTTGGAAGATTAAAATCATGTTCTTTGGTAGGAATCATGTTATGTTTAATCCCCTATGCATGTAGGACGAATCTGATAAATTTGTATGATAAACATGTGAAAAAATATGGGCTCTTGTTGATGTTCTTGAACAAAAATGATAATCTACGGTTTTTGGAGTTTAATGTTGAATTAACTCGATTTAAAGGTAATCTTTGATGATTTGATGATTCAATCATGTTACATATTGTTTATATATGTTAGTATGATGTTTAGTATGTTTGGTTGGGAGTTTGGGACTGTCTAATGGAGGTTTGGAGTGACACAAATGGTGAAACTCGTAACTTTTAAAGGATCAAGATGATATCTGCTATAGCGAATCGATTCGAACCAAGGCCGAATCGATTCGAACCAAGGCCGAATTGATTCGGTTTCCCAGAATTGGATATTTTTTCCTCTTTTTTCTTAGAACTCGTGCAAAAATAAATGGGTTAACTTTTGAAGTAATTTTAAAATATAACGGGATATATTTTAATTACCAGTAGGCCAATGTTGGGAAAAAAATTTAATCACATGAGGAGAATTTAGGACTAAGGTTAATTAGACATAGTTGGGTAATAAAACCCAATTCGAAAAATAATATCATATCGCGAGAAATGAAGGGAACGTATGACCTAGACTATTAAATCATGAGTGGGATATTTACTGAATTGACTTAAAGGACAATTGGTGACCTTTCGAGAAAATGCTCAGGATTGTATAATGAGAAGTATTATGGTAAAGTAATGATACGTAGAATATTCGGGATTTATAAAGACTCTATAGGAATGTATTATAGGTTATGTGTGTGCGTATATTGAAAATATGTATTGATATAGGTTGTGTGAATACCTATTGTACGAATTTGCGTATGTAAACATACTTAGGCTACTTGTTATCACGGGAGGTTCAGCGTCGTGGACAGTCTTATCCTGATGAGCCCATTAGGGGGATTTTTACTTGTACCTCAAAACATAAAACATGGGGATTGAGCACCAGTTTTGTGAATAAGGGTATGACCAGTCATTTGGGTGCGTTAGGTGTGTGCCTAGCCCAAAAGCTCGCCTCCAAATTTGTGTAAATTGTGAATGTATGGTTCGAGAGTGATTTCGAACTCGGTGTCATTTATTTAGTACGTAATGTACCAGGACTTGGTACCAGAGTGTTCCCGCATCGCAGGTCTCCAACTAGGGATGTCGTATTCATATATATTATTAGAGTGGTGTTCATACGTATGGTTTATTGTACTAAGTGTGTACTAGTAGATAAGATAAATAGTGATATCTCAAATAATCTAAGTATGTGTGAAATTAATAATTAGTTGGTGACACTTAATGAATAAAAGGGGCCTAGATATTTAGTATCGTATTGTATAGGTAATACGGGTGGGAATGATGAATTATTAGATGTGAAGAGATTTAAGTAAACTAGTCAGGCGAGTAGCGTAATTAGGTGGGTTTAGAATAATACGTTAGGCGTGCACATTAGTTGAGAGGTGAGAATCTCAAGTGAGAGCGCATGGAGCTAACGTCTATATAATATGTACTCTTTAATGAATTTTAAATACTTGCTAAAATGTTTTAAAATTATTTTACTTAGGCTCTAACCCATTTCAAATCCATTTTTGTAAAAATATTTTAGGTGTCCAACTACAAGGACGCCAGGCTTAGGAGTTCCTTTATTTGACGTGTTGCAGCTGCTGTGGAAGTTGCAGGATCCTTGGTAGTAGACGCCTCCACATTAATTAGTTCCTACTTATCATCTATTTATCTTAGTCGAGCATGTCGCCCATCTCTAGCTAGTGGTTCTTTCAAAGATTTTGTACTTCCATTTTATTTCTAGTATTGGATGATTTTATATTATGGATGATTGTATTTGAATTTCATTATGTAGTGTTTATTCCAGTCTCTATTATTTATTCAGATGTTCGAGTATTTAATATTTTGTTATCTGGAATGGTGAATGTGATTTATTAGTTAATTTATTGCTTGTTATTAAAAAGATTAAAATTTCACCGGGTCATTTGGATATTAGTAAATTAATTGGATTTCGACAATGATGCTAAGAATGAGACCATTAATGATTTATGTTTAATTTGATAATGGACTGATCACCTAGGATTAGAATAGGCGGGGTGTCACACCCACCTTATCATATATAATCTTTCTGCCCCTTTTTTTTCAAGAATATCCAAAGGTATAAAATATAATACTAGGATAAGTGAAGCCAAAAGATGTTAGAGATACAATAGGAAAGAATATGAGAGTCAATCTCATGCAGGACAACCCTAAAAAATATCAAGATGTCATGGGTAAAGGGATACAAGAAATCATAAACCCTGAAATGATAAAATATTAAGATATAAAGCACGTGCATAACACATGCTAACATTGAAGGATATATATCATGAATATTGAAGGTTTATCGTGGAAAAACTCCAAAAATATAATCACATCTCGGAGATAATAACCAATTATTCCCCCGAAGTGAACATCACCACCTAAAACAAATACCACTCCCCCTAAATCTATGCATGAAAAGTGAAAATCATGGTAAGCATGGCAAAGAAAATAAAAACAAATATATGGAGCATGTGAGATATGATAGGAGTATGCAAGTTACTAAAGAAATATAGTGAAAGCATATGAGAATGGACAAGGAATATATGATGAAACATGGAAATCTACGACAAGAAATGCATATTCAAAAAATAGCATGACAAGAATTATAGGCATGAGCAACACAAGTTGTATAAGGGCAAGAATCATGTAAAACAGATAACGATCAAATATCCTAACAAAATTAGATTAGATACCCAAGAAACAGGGTATAATATGATTAAGCAAGTATAAACATCATCAAGAGCAACATCTCTACCAAAAACATCACAGTGTCACTAGAATAGCTCAAACACATATAAGCTCATTCAAAATAGTCACCACGATAAAGCATACTACATTAGCCAACGTAAACACAAAAGTTTTATAGAGGAGGCGTGTCTATGGCTGAGATAGTGAAGCACAAATAAAAATAAGCACAAAAGCCACTAACTAATCAGAAAGGATCACAAATAGATCCAAACACGACCTTTAAGAGAGTTTAAAAATTCTTACTCTCAATATAAGTATATCGAGATTATAAGGATCACAAATATTCAATGAAATCTATCATCTCAAAATCCTACTACCAAGAGCATATGAAGCACGAAAGATAGCAAATGATGGGAAAGTAAACCTATATCCAAATAACTACATAAGGTGTATTCCATTAAGGGAAAAACACAAAAAATAAGTCATGAATGGGGTAACATTAATAAACGTCGCAAGGTATACCCCAATAATCAAAATTAATAACATAATGGGATGAGGATAAGGAATAACTAAAAATAATCCCAAAGACTTGTAATACCCCGTATTTTTATGCTATATTAATTTGGGGATTTATTAAATTTAATGTGAGTGAATTATTTAATAAAAATCTGGAAATTAATTATGTTATAATTATTAACGTGACGAGAGTTAGTAATTATGGGAAATTTGTTGAATATTACTAATGAGAAAAGTAATATATGATATTGATTATATTGAATGTCACGAGTGAATAAAATGACAATTTTGGAAATTTGAATCGGGACGCCCCGTGTCGCATCGGGACTAAATTTTGTTAAATAAAAAGTGAATATTTTATAAATTGTTCGTATGGTCATTTTGAGTGCTCCAACGCGTCCGGAAGGGTAGAGATAGTCAGAAAAGTGTACCCGGGGGTGTAGTTTGGGTCTCGGGGCGGTTCTAGGCCAAATTAGTGACCCGGGAGGGCATTTTAGTCATTTTACATATTTGGGTAATTAAACCCACGAAATTCAGCAAGCTATATCAGCCTTTTAGGTTAGTCATTTAGGGTTAAAATATTCAGAAACCCTAGTACGGCCATTGGAGAAGAGAGGGAAAGCTCTCAAGGCAATTCAAGGCCAAAAAGTCACCGGTTTGCACCGCCGCCACCACCAACGCGTAGATCGCGAGAAGGGGAACGCAACCACACCAAAATCAGCCGCAATCCAGACTTATGAAAATACCAGGCAAGTATTTATCTTGCGTATTTTCGTTGGTGCAATTTTCATATTAGTTAGGAATGATTAGAGATGAAAAATATGGAAGAAAACCCAATTTGTGATAGGAAAATCCATGTAGTTTTGATTTATATGAAAATTCTGGAACCCTTGCCATGTAGAGGAAAATAACCCACAAAATTTTGGTATAAATAAGAAGGAAATTCTGGGATTAAAAAGATTAGAATCACGAGTTAGAGATTTTTAGGGTTCTTGAGTTTTAAATGAATTATGGCATAATAAATCCATGTTTAGTGATGAAAATTGATATGTTTTACGTTGAATATACCTATTGTGATGATGTAAGGTTAGTAGTATTAATTCTGGATGATTGGAACTTGAAAATATGGATTTGGTGAAAATTTGGAGATGAAACCCGTAACTGCAATTCTGCAGATTTTCGCAGACCTGCTTGATCGATCGATCGAGCCTAGATCTTCGATCGATCGAAGGTTCGATCGATCGAGCCCCAAACCTCGATCGATCGACCCCTCCTGGCAGACTCCTATTTCCCTTTGTAAATGATTTAAAAATCGAATTGTCGTGATATAATTCTTGGGCATTCTTAGTATAATGATTTGGGAGACATAGAGGACCAGTAGGGCGTATGAAAAATGTTGGGATCATTAATATTCGACGAGAATGGTATTTATGAATGTTTTACTTTAGGGTTAGTAAATTGATATATTAAAGGGTGAGGCACGTAAGAGAATCACGTTGAAACGTAATATGACACCTACTGAATTTTCTACTTGGAAGAATAGAGTCCACGAGTGTCACGAAAAAAGTGAGAAAAACCCTTCGAGTTAAGGTTAGAGATGAAGCCTTATACGTAATACTAATAATGTGAAATAAGGATAAATGTTGTAATTATGGGTGACGAGAGGAACCTATGTTATTATGATAAAAGTGGTATATTTATATGATTGTGTGTACATATATTATATACATGTGAAAAATATACCGCGCTACTTTCTATCCTTGAGGTTACCGCACTGTGGCAGTCTTATCTCGATGGGACCTTTATGGGGGATATTGACTTGTACCATAGAAGATAGATATCCTTGGTACAGGCTATCGAATTGATAGTTCAAACGGTCCTAAGAGACGCGAGTATGTGCCATCCTCTTAGAGACTTGGATTCTATGCTTCGCCTCGATATTGTTTGTGTATGTGTTAATACAGTTTGAGAGAGATTCTGAATTTGTATTCCCCTTGATATTAGTGGTATGGGGTTTAGATAGTGGAAGTATGCACGCACCATAGTTTTATTTGGGGTGCTGTTATTATATATATATATTATACGAGTAGATAATATATGTATATGAGATTTGAAAACTTGAAACTGCCTACTGTGATTTGATAAGTAGGACATGGTTGACGACTCAAACAGTAAATACTTGATTTGTGAAAGTATAATATGACACTGGGAAACTTTTTAAATTAATAAAGCTAAAACGAGAGTTGTGCTGCTAGTTGGAAGTATCTTTTTAAACAATGATATTGTTCGGTTTTTAAATCTTATGAGTAAGTTAAGATAAGCTAAATTATGGGGAAGGTTAGTATGATAAAATGATAAGATAAACCGTTGGGAAGGTTAGTACGATAGGCGTGCACATTAGAAGAGAGGTGAGAATTTCTCAAGAGAGTGTCGCTCTAATATGTTGTTGCATTGGCCTGTATCAATTTAAATACTTGCTAAACGTATTTTAAATCAAACACACTTTCGGGCTCTGACCCATTTTTCTCTCTCTCTCTTGTATATATATGTATGTATTACAGGTGCCCAGCCACAGGGGCGTCTTGCTTAGGATCTCTTGGAAGGAACGCGCTGCAGCTTAGGTGGGAGTTGCAGGTCTCTTGATTAGACGACTTCGTTCATTCAGATCCACTCTTAGTACTTTCATTTAGTTGAGCATGTGTAGCTCTTTCCATTATTCCGTTGTTATTGGACATTTGTATTTCAACTATTTCCAGTATTGTTACTATGGGTTTTATTCAGTTTGATTGTGTTACTTTATATTTCGCATGTTGACATTCGATTGACGAATGTTTTAAATTAATTGGACTATGTTGCAGATATTTAATGTGGTGTGATTCTTACTTAGTGAATGTTGTTAATAAAATAAATGTTTTTCTTTAAATAAAATTTGGAAAGTTATGTATGAAAATGGTTTTGACACTTAGCTTAATTATTTAGGGTGTTAAATTGGAAAATTATTTTTATCGACAGTGATGCTGAGAATGAACCAACTGTATACCTTGATTTAATTTAATAAAGGAGTGATCGCCCGGTATTTAATTAGGCGGGGTGTCACAAGACTCACAAAAAGAATCTCCAACGAGGATCATGTAAGAGCAAGTTTTATAATTGCTCAGTTTTCTTTTTTATTTTGGCTTATCCAGTTACACATACATTGCACCTACATGACTCTCTGGATTCGAAGACAAAGTTGAAGACATTTGGAAGCTTGAATAATCATACATATCAACGACCTTAGAAGAAGTTATGGATTCAATTGGTAAAGAGTTACTTTATTTTTCAGGGGTTGTAGAATTTTTAAAGAGATTGTTTTTTCAAAATCCTTCTAAAATTTTTTAAAAATAATTATTTTTTAAAACTCATCGCCTCGTTAGAACGAGTTGGATACCGCGTTCAAATGAGTTTAGCAAGGTCGTTTGAACGAGATTCTCTTTATATCGAATAAATCATTTTTCTCCATTCTCTGGAGTCTAGTTCGATGTCTCGTTAGATACCTGTTTGAATGAAAATAGGTATGTCGTTCGAACGAGGTACCTGTCATTCTAATGACCGAGCAAGATTTTATTTTTTAATTATTTATAATCCAGATCTTTCATGTTTATCCTTTTATAACAAACCTTCTTATAAATATAGGATGAACATGATTAGACTTTTTAAGTAGTCCTTTTACAATCTTTAAGCATCTTTTTGAGTTCTCTTTGTGATCAAATACTTCTATAATCATTCCAAACCCCTTGAAATCATAAAGATCACTTTACCACATCAAGAATAAGGTTTCTAGTTCAAAAAAACATTTGTAGAGAGAATCTCTACAGTTGAATTGTGGAACTGAGGTTTCACTTCCGAAGAAGGAAAGGATAATAGGTGCATACCAAGGGAAGACTGCTTCATGTGGATATCTCTATATTGGGTCATTTTCTATAGAAGAATTTAATACTCTACGTGTCATACATAGGTTATCTAAAGAGTTTGTAAGTCGACTATTTGTCAATTATTCTGTAGTGCTGAATGTAGGTTTTCGCCTTGTTAAGGGATTTTTCCTCACTTGTTTATGTTGTTTGCATGCTCGGTTTGTTTCTTTAAAATTTGGACTACATCTTTATATGAACATCTAATTTAATCAAAGATAAAAATTTGAAAAAAAAAATTGGATTTGTGTGTGGAAAACTAATATACAAATCAATCCATTGAATCCCAGTATTCTCATATCACGCAAGAGATTGATAGATAGGCTGTAAAACATGTAAATCATAAGGATGCACAACTTCTAAACAAGTAAGTACAATATTAGAATATATACAATCAGTGATGAAGGACTGAAAGAATATTACAGTATGTGTTAAGGGTGTGCGCAATGGGAAAACTACTGGCGTGTGCACGGAACACATGAAAAAATGAAGAATACATAAGAACATTGTGAGTACATCGAAAAAATAAATACTGAGAATGTCTAAACTCAAAAATATTCAAATGGGGCAAAAGAAATCCGTGCAAACAAATTTGGGCAGTGTGTTTTATGGGACAAAAGTGTGCACCTAAGGTGATATATTCCTGCATATGAATAAAGACGGGGCCCAAGCCACCCAAATTTAACCAAAATTTCACACTCTTTAACCTCCAAATCAACAATATACCTAAACTATCAAAACAACACACCCAAACAAGAATAAAATGGGTAAGATGCACTCAAAACCTCTAACCAAACATTCAAAAGTAACACATACAAGGTATATATAAGAATGAAATCAAGTAATCCAATCAAATGTTCAAAAACACTAAATACAAACAAAGAGATATTATACTAGGTTAAAAGTAATACATACAAGGTATATATACAGAAACAAAAGATTTTTCCTCATTAAAAAACACCAGTAAGTTTATTAAACATGTAGAATTTATTGAAGCACAAATCACAATCATATGAATAATTATAAAACTCAACATATCATGTGATGTTATACATATTAGCATGTATGTCCAAGAGAATAAAATGAATCCTAAGTGTTTCAAATAGCATTGATTCAAATAATACGACACCTAACCATTAAAACACAAAAGACTAAGCAAGAAGTGTACATCCACTTAATATACCCCCTTACAAATGTTGTTCAAATATTTTATACCAAAACTAGATTGAAATTTATTTTGAAATGATGTTATAGAGACCTCTCATTTTTTATTACCTTTTATTTTGTCAACACTTGGTTTTTTTCTTTTTCTCAATATATAATATTTTCCAACAATTAGAATCTCACACATGCCTTGGATGACATTGAAAATGTAACATTTGTAATATATATATATATATATATATATATATATATATATATATATATATATATATATTCTCTATCCTCGGTGTGAAAACATTTGAGTCATGCACTACGTCGAGCCCAAAAGCTTGATTCGCAATAGATGAGTTAGAGTGTCTTTGTCCTTTATCGATGGAGATCTTGATTTGAAGATCTGAAGACCACTTGATTTTTAAATCCATCCCTTGCTGAACTTGAAGTATATCCTTTAACGGGGTTTGATTAAACTTTGGCTATTTCACATAATCACGATTTTTGAAAATTGAGAGAATTTTTCACCAAATTATTTTCAAAAAATACATTTCAAAGTATTGTATCTATTTTGAATATGTGCTCAAGGCTTATTTTAGAAAATCCTTTTTGAAAATTTATTTTTTCCTTAGTCATTCGCACGGATAGATCTTAAGGTGTTCTCACGATCTATGATGCATCATGCACAAGACATTGTTTACCCACTGTGTGCATCGCCCTATCTCATTTTGAGAAGGGGCTTTATTGTCCAACATCGTGCGCATGGCAGAGCTAAAAATTTAAATTTTGCTATAAATAGTCTTGTTTTCCCTCCATTTATTAAGAACTCTTTTACACACTTATGAATATTCTTTTTTAAGAGTTTTTCATACTTACGAGGTGTTATCTATCGCTAAATCAAAATCATTCATTTCTATTGAGAGTTTAAAAGTTTTTTAGATCTATCATGAGATCCACAATTGAGAGTTGATTTGAGTTTTTGAGTGTTTTCAATCAACCATTTAGCCAAGTTTACATCTATTTCTGATTCTACACGTGATTTAAACTCCGAGATCTAAAATGGATTTGTTCAAGCCATGAAGAAGTGATGCCCCATTTTCGGGTTTCAGTTGCAGAAAACCTTTTATACTTTGACTTCATTTGAGAAACCCCTCCTTTAAAGTAAAATCTTGCTTTTACATTTTTGTGTCATAACATTAATTTAAAATGCTTCAGAACAATTCCAAATCACGTAGTCAAAGTTCCATTTAAATAACACGTAAAATAAATAGTAAACAGATCTCTACAGGTGCATAAATACTTTCTTGCCTCTCATGGTTTTCTTGCCTTTATCTTTTCTCGAAGTACTTGGGGGGTTTAGAAAATAGTGGGATATGAGTGTGCGGAGAAATACTAGTAGAGTAATATGTATAAAGAATATTTATGCATATAAAGTATATTTTAGCAATTATGAAATCATCCATCATTCGATTAAGCATTCTCACGTAAAATGCAACGTGAATAATACCCATATCCCGTCAATTTAACCATTAACATACATTCACATTTATATTAATGAGCGTCGTTCTCAAAATTATCTTTTTACTTTTTTAATCCAGGTGCCAATTCACGTGATATACGGCCTTTCACTGACTCCCACTATATCGGAATATGCTACTGACCAGCTGTTTGGAGTCTAAGCATTAAACCACACCCTAGGGGTTATAAAATTTCTCGGCTACCTTCGAGTGCCTTTTACTTGTTACATCTTTCTAACCCTTTTTCGTTTATTTCCTTCTTATTTGTTTTTATTCATTTTTCGTTTATTTCCTTTTTACCGCCCGATGAGGCTAAATACTCGAGATGAGACAAGTCCCAACACACTTTATTTTCAAGTTTCACACATTATAAAAAGTTCATTTTTATTTTACCTTACACTCGGTATTTCATCTTTGCGTTTAAATACCCGTTTATACATTTTAACACGCTTTTCACTATTCACACACACTTGTAAAACTTGCATTTTCTACATTTTATCAAAAATGCTTCTTTTCATCTTTACTTTCCAAAACATGAGTTTTCACCACGTAAAATCCAACTCTTTTACTAGAAACCTCTTGGTTTAGTAAATCATTCTTAAGTCCATAAGATGACACTAACATAAAATGACACTTTTGTGATAAAATATTTCTTTCGTCATTTCAAGACTTAACCTTTCAAAAACAATTAGTTTGTGTTTTCTACCTTGTTTCTAATTATTTTACCTTGTCATTTTCTTCCTTTAAAATTAACTTTTTAAAACTATACCCATTTTTACAAATGTTACTAATTAGTCCAAACTTGTCATAAAATCATACTTTTAGCCCCAAAACTACACTTTTGACATTTAAAGAGTTGTCTTGCAAATTGATAGCTTTTTTTGGTTATCATTGTTCCTATATTCACTTTGGGCCTTAAATTTTCAATATTACACACTTTTCACATAAATTATATCATTTTATGTGATTAGTATTCTAAAATTTTAAACTTATCATTTCGTTTTCAAAAGCTCATTTTAATACACTTTTAATATACTTAACCCATTTATCCCAACTACATGAGTTTATATTAATGAAAGTAAGGTTTATGCCAATACAACTCAACAAATGCATCTTACTATTATTCATAAGTTCAATATAATATTTTATCATGAGATCAATATGTTTAACATGATTTATGTAATAAATAATTAGCTTAAACATTCTAAAAAATTTCTTCTCTCAAACTTTAACTTTTGTCCATTTTTATCACATATGCTTCAATATATATTCAATTGTAGTGATAATAAGCATAAGTGTATATATATATATATATATATATATATATATATATATATATATATATATATATAGAGAGAGAGAGAGAGAGAGAGAGAGAGAGAGAGAGATAGATAGATAGATAGATAGATAGATAGATAGATAGATAGATAGATAGATAGATAGATAGATAGATAGATAGATAGAGAGAGAGAGAGAGAGACACACACACACACACACACACACACACACACACACGCACATACATACATATATCTAACATGCTTTGATTTCAAACTTGAAAATAGTGTAGAACTACCTCTGGAAGATAATAACTTTGATGAATATGTTGAAAAGAATACCCAATAAGCTCCAAACTTTTTGAATTTTAGTTATTCCACTAATCCTATTTTACACCCAACATAATACCTCTATAACACTTGGAGACCCTTAATTATGGATGTATAATTGTGTGGGATGGTATGAGTGAACTATAGAGAGAATAAGTAAGCTCATGTCGATTTAAAATGGCGGAGAAAATGTGTACTTTTGGATTTAACAAAATGCACACTTTCATTCTCCATTAATGGAAGAAAATAGGGTAGGTAACCCTCTATAAGTCACCCTATACGATCCATACTCATCTCCAATGGTTCCTAAACATGTAGCGATGATACCCTTGTGGCCATTCGAGGTCGAATTTTCTCTAGTGCGCGCGGATACAGGATGTCGAATGTCATTAGGGGTATAATGTAAAGAGATAGAGTCGCCATCCTATTTTGCTCAAAATAGGAAAAATAATGTTGCCGCCTCAAGAGAACGGTATCAAGTCAAACTGATGCATGTGAAACCAAGTAGTTCGATGGTCTAGGGACTAAGTTATGTAACGGGAAGGTGTTACGCACCCATTCCTCCCTTTCGATCTCCTATGGATTAATGTTAATCTTCTTCTTTTAGACTCCGTTACGTGTGTACTTGTGTATAATATAAACTGATGGGAGAATTTAATTGTTTAACTTGCGTCATGGAAGGGATGAAGTGAATTCATTCGTAGGAGCATTCCCAAACATAAAAAAAGTATGATATAAGTGTTTGTAGAATCACAAATCGCTATGAAAGAGCAAATGTACACTTTAGACGAGACACATGTATGTAGGAGTACAAAACTCACCAAATATATATAATAAGATATAAAAAAAAGTGTATGATCATGAAATGGGAAGACTCAGATCTTAGGATTGGCCCAAGACGCCTACTTAGCCCAAGGGGAATCACAGTCCACGTAGTTCAAAAATAGAATAGGGGTGGGGATCAACCCATAAATCCAAATGTAAGGTTTCTCTTATTTGTGTAGGGAAAATGTGTTTTAGAGTGAGAGTGTGAAATGGGAAATCCGGCTTTTGGAATTCACAAATGAATCCTCTTTTTCTTCTTTTTGTGTTTTTTATGAAAATATCCAATCCATTTCATGAATAAAATTTGACCAATTAACCAATCAACAAAACTAATGGTTACAAATAACATCTTGTTGTTGCATCGAAACATATAAATGTTGACTAATCTAGCTAACATTGAACTTGGTAAAATGAAATGGTTAAATAATTGAAAATGAGATTATTCAGGAATGCACGTTGAATGCTGAGATTACGCATTGAATTTTTTGTAGTAGATCCATAATCAAAAAAGTGTTTGCGATATAGATTAATGGATGTGATGTAATGCAAGAAAAGTATAAATAAGATAAATAATACAAAAAAGGAAAGACTAGAGAAAAGGATGGAGAAGTAAAGCTACTTATAAGTGATTGTTGATGGTCTTAAGAAGCTAAATGCTGATGTTGGAATGGTATAAAAGTGGTATGAAGAGGTGGGTGGATTACCAAGTGAGGCAAGAAAGTGACGGAATGGAATGTATGAAAATGGGCCTTTTCGGAAAGGGAAAGGCTCTGAATTCAAGGGGAATGTTTTCTGACTTTTGGAGAGTGGTCCCTTCTATCTTCTTTAAGGTGAGGTCATTTCCCCTATTTATAGGGTCAAGGGAGCACCAATAGTCATGGGGCTTGACCTGCCTATCGGCAGTGGGTCTGCCTTGCTGGGCAAGGAAAAGAAAACCCTGCCGATAGGCAGGATGTCTGGGTGCCTATAGGCAGTCCAAAATATTTTTTTGAGAAAACGGGGATGCAATGGAAGCCGTTGAAAAGGGAATTCAGAACCCTTTAAAAATCCATGGATCCACACCCGGGTCTGGGAGTTGATCGAGTTCAAACGGGGCTCAGAAGCGCCCGATGGTCTCTGGATGTGAGGTTTTTAGAGGAAAATGGATCGTTCGTCTGAGTCGTAAGGTCAATCCATGCACGAGGTGGACCATTAGAAAGGGCACTCAGCACCCTTTGAGATTTCATGGAGCTTCACTCGGTTTAGAGAGTTGATCAAGGTTAAATGGGGCCTGGGATTGCCAAATGACCCTTCAGAGTAAAACAAATCGTTCATCCAAATCGTAAGGTTGATTCGCGCACGAGATGGATCTTTGGAAATGGGATTCAGGTCCCTTCAAATATTCATTAAGTTCACTCAATATATAGAGTTAAAAGGAGTCACGCGGGACTCGAGAATGCCGATGGGATCCACATCAATTTTTGGAGTAAAATGGATTGTTTGTTTGGACCGTAAGGCCAATTCGCACATGAGATGGACCATTGGAAAGGGGAATCAGGGCCTTTCAAAGATTCATTGAGATTCACTCAAGCTTGAGAGTTGATCTGAGGTCAAACGGGACTCGAGAGCACCCGGTGGCCTTTAAATTTATACTCAAATGATTACCTAGGATTTATGATGAACGGGTGAGTGCTAAGGACCTAAGGAGGTGCTTAGGGGATACTAAGATGGGGTGTCTCCAAATCCTCTTAGGGAGAGCTTGGAAACTAGAGTTTATGGAGAAAGAGAAAGACAATCTCCATGGTTTGATGGAGTCTTTAAAAAAGTAGATTTTATAGTTTGAGGAGTCTAGGCGTTTGCTCGATTCTAGGATTCATGAGTTGGAGGATACATTGAGAGACTCGTCTAGAGTTAAGTTTGATTTGGAGGCTAGGTCGGAGAAGTTAGATAAGATCTTAGGCACCGTCCAAATTAAGGGAAATAGGGGAGGTATAGGTTTTGATGAGAGAGTTGTTCCCATTCCCCCCGCACGTGTGAGAAACACTAGGAAGGTTAGAAAAGGTCCACATATAGGTAATCATTCCAACGATCGCTATATTTACACATGTTCACATTGTGGCAGGGAAGGTCACCTTAGGAGTTTTTGCTACGATCTTAAAAAGGACCCTAGGAAGTTTAAACGTAGTGTCCCGTCAGTTCCCAAAACTCGCTTTGTTAGGTATACACCTGTTTGGGTTAGAAAATCCATTTTGGAGATGTTAAATGCCTCGTTGGTTGATTCTCACATGCATGCACATGATTCATCTCTTGCTATTTTTTATGGATAGTAGCTTGCATGTTTTATCATACGCTAGTTTTGCTTCATGATATATTCCTCCTAGTGTTATGACATGTTTATCTCTTTGTATTATATTTTTCACTTTTTTAAGTCTTATTTGAAAAATACAAAAAGATTTTGTTTTTGAGAAAAATTTTGAAAAAGCCAAAAAGATTTTAGGTTTTTGTTTTTGAGTTTACATGTTTAATGTGGCATATTGGTGTGCTTCCTCCCCCCCCCCCCCCCCCCCCCCCACACACACACACAACATCGTTTCATATCCATGTGGCTAGGACATTTGGTCATTATTATCGATGCTTAGAATGATCTTAACCATTGTTTATATGGGGTTGTTTCGAAGTTGATATGAATTTTGATTCGAGTTTGTATATATGCCAACATTGCACACATGCATGAGTTTATATGTATGTTTTACTTCTCTTGCATATTTGAATTTGGTGAGGCGTTCTTATCTCAATCTTGTCATTTATGCGTAAGTAGACTTAAGGAGTAGTGTGCATGTAAGAATCGTTTACCATGAGAATTTGAATTGGTACCTAATTGAAAAAATGATGAGGGATTCTCGGGAAAGGGCTGCGAGAGTTCAAAATTAACTCGTCGTGAAAGCCACCGTTTAAAAGAGCCCAACAGAAAAGGCGATTTGAAAAAGGGCCAATAATATTTTCTCTAAGTTGATAATGCTAGAAACCTCAAAAGAACTTTAAAAAGTATATATTTATGAGGGAGTTTGGCTGGAGAAAATTTAAACGGGTTTGCACAACTAATCTTAATGTTGAAACATGGAAATTTGACGCTATTGTTTGTAGAATCCTCAAAATTCTGGATTTGTGTTCATGTAGTATGTTTAGTTCATTAAGCTCACACTTTAATTGTCGTGTGGCTATGATAAAGTTTGATGATTTATCGCTATCAATTAGAGTTTCTTGATCGTTTCGATGTGTTGGAATTGTGACTCATTTGTTGTAGTTTCACGCCCATTCATTCTATGTCCATGTTTGAGCACATCGGGTACTATATTTGCATGTAACTCGCATTGTTAGTTTTATGCATTTTTTGTTCAAAGCTTTATGTTTTAGCACTGTTTTTCTGCTGTCAGACCCTTCCACTAATTTTTTTTGGAAATTTTTCACTGGGCAATAATATATAATATTTCTGTGAATATGGCAAAAATTTGGCAGCTCGCGAGAAGTCGTTCAAACAACATCTCCATGTCGCGGGAATGACATTTGTACTTCGTTTGAGCGACGTCCCTGGCTCGTTCGAATGACAGCCTGAATTCTTGCTTCTGATTGGTTTGCAGTCCACTGGTTTATTTTGATAAATTTTTTGGTACTACTGGAAGTTTTCTGAACTGATTGGTTTATATACAGGTTCTATTGGTTCAAAATTGATGTTTTACATATAGTCCATTTATCACACCTGATTAGTTTGATATATTCTTTGTGTGATTCATTAGTTTACTAGCTACTGCTTTGTCATTACTTGATCATATTTAGCTGGTTGTTTCATTATTATCTGATGATTTTAAATTTATTCAAATTGGTATATTCTCATGCTAGATACTTATTGATTGGTTTGTTTATCTTTTCACCGGGTTATCTATTCGAGACAAAAAGGGGGAGAGATGTATATGATGTAGGGGAGATTTATTTGTTGAGCATGTTTTTGACTACATATTTTACAAATTGGTAGTATAAATTTGGTATCATATTGTTACTTAATTGTTTAACAAATGATTTTTCAGAGTTTATTCATATTGGTATATATTGAAAAATTGGTATCATATTGGATATATATATATATTTGTTTCATTTGTTCCTTCATACTTCACTGGGTATTTGGTTGTCTATTTCATGTGTGTAAGTATGCTTCAGTGATTCGAGATTTCAAGTCTACATCACATTCAGACATTTCATGCTTGCCGGTGCTACATATTCTAGTCCGTGTCCTGTATTTTTTATTTTGGGTTTATGGGATGGGATTTAGGTGTCATACGGCTTGATGGCCCGGTTTAGGCATTTTACTGGTTTAGTTTTGCTCCGGAATAGTCAAAGGGGGAGATTTGTAAGGACATAAATTTCCAATTGAGTCCCTATATTATTTTGACTTAATTCCGTGAACAAAACTGTGTTTGTAATATGTCATAGGGAGATTTTATTTTGTCACGATCCCACTTGGTCTATGATGTAAATTGAAGACGTTGCGGCAAAGCTTCAAAGAATTAATCATGTCGATGTCTAATTGGTGCAAGTTTCATCATCTTCAAAGTTAATTGCATTCCGAGATCACACAGGTATGAATGCGTATAATTAATGGTGCTCGAAATTATTTTTATAAAAAAAGGATGTAATTTTATAAAGAAAATATTTTAAAATGTTTTAAAAGTGTTTTAAATGTTTTAAACTATTTTTTATTCTGATAAGCTCGAAATAGAGTTTGACTTAATTGAATCTCTTTTAGAAGAGACGTTTTAAACAAAAAGTCAAAAATTCAAACTGACGCGGCGTCGTTCAAACGACAACCAGTCTCGTTCAAACGAGATGGTTATGTCGCGCGAATGACGGCCCTATGTCGTTCGAACGACACTCTTTTCGAGGTAGAGTTTAATTCTTATTTAAATCGTATTTTCATCCGAGTTTTGTAAGTGTGCATTCTGGAAAAACAGTTTGCGTTCCAGTACGTTGTTTGCACATGTTTTCTAAGGTTTCAAAAGATTACACACATCCTTAGAAGTTTGCAAAGATCTGAGTTATCATTATTATATGTTTATATGATCTTGTTTCACCAAGAAGGTTTGTTCTACATTTGAACATCAGGGTTTCGCGGTGAAGAAAAGAGAAGGACCTCTTGTTCGACATCGTAGACATATCAAACCCATTCGATGGACACCGAGACATACGTGGACGTGTGTGTTGTGGACAAGTATCGTGGAAGGTAGAATTTCTGCATGGGCATTATTGAAGAACGGTAGAAGATCATAAGGAGCGTCAAGACCCGTGGGGATCGAGTCAGTGAGTAAGGCTAATCTATCTTTGTAAAACCTTTGTTCATAGTGATTGTCTGCCTTGGGCCGTCCGAGGTTGTTTTCCCGTTTTGGGTTTTTTCCTCGTATATCCGGCATTGTGAGTATTCTTTACTTTACTTTACTTTACTTTACTTTACTTGCTTTAATAACTAGATGCATGTTTTGGGTTAATCAAGATAAAATTGGTTTGATTTGAAACACACTTTCACAAGGGACCACTCCCCGACTTTTCAGTTTTTAATTTCTATTCCAAACTACATGCATCACGGGTATTTTCTTTGTTTCATGTGTGTAAGTATCCAAACGAAGAACAAATTTCATTGGATGAAGACAAAGTTTTTTAAGGTAATAACAAGATGAGATTGAAGACAATTTTTCTCTATACCGATCCATTTCTAGGGTTTGGGAAGGGTATTAGGATTTTTGTCATAGAAGCATAATTTTTTTTAATTTGGGTTTGATTAGTGTTGTACCGGAATACCTAAAGGGGGAGATTTGTAAAGGCAAATATTTTAGATTAGGCTATTATTTTCACTTAAGCATATGTAGCATAACCCGTTAAAAATTGACATGCACCGACATGTGAAACCGAACTTCAATATCTCTAAGTTCAAGACTCCTCTACGTCTCATGAAGGTATAAATCTTTTAGGAGTTTATAATTATTCATAATTTTACTTGGGATGTTATTTTTTTATAAAACTCGAGGCTGGATTTTTTAACTTGAAAATTAAATTTCTTTTTAAGCTCATTCAAATGAGATTGTTATCTTGTTCGAACGAAATTGGCTTTTTGTTTGGAAGCTCGTTAGATTTTTTTTCAAAAGATTATCTAATGAGGGCATACTATTTGAATTCGTTTGAAGCTCGTTAAAAGATGGTTCAAACAAAATTGGAGTCTCGTTCAAACCAACTGTTGTTTTCATTCTAACAAGAAGGTATTCTTGTTTGAACGACTTCTATTTTTGTTCGAACAAATTTGCCACCTCAAATTTCATGTCAGGTCTATAAATATTTTTATTGACTCCAAATTTCATAAGACTTTTGAAAAAACGTTTCCTGCATATCTCTTGCAAAAATTTTCAAGTTTTTTGTTTCCAAAACACTTTTGATTCAAAATTTTACATCCCAAAATATATTTCGTGAATCCTTTTGAAACCCTATAAGTTTCGTATCTTGGATACACTTGTGGAGAGGAATCTCTACGGCTGATTTTGTGACCTAAATGATCATGACAAAAGAAGGTTGAAGGGTGATCGGTGGATACCGAGGGTGGATCGCCACTTATGGGTGACTATGGACTGAGTCATTTTCTTTAGAGGTTTTGAAGTCACTGCGTATTATATTGAGGGTGTATCAAGTATTCTGTAAGTCGATAGTGTGTTAAAACTCTCTAAAGTGTTGAAAAATAGGTTTTGCCCTGAAAGAAATTTTTCTCAATATTTGTGTTCTTTGCATGCGTAGTTTAAATTATTATATTTTGAATACATATTTGCCTCCACATCTAATTTCATCAAAGATTAAATTTTGGTAAATTTGGATTTGTGTAATTGGGAATTAAATTGATAAATATACAAAAATAAATTTTTTTATTGTGGCCAACCTTGCCGAGCGTGTTCTCTATGTGCTTACAAAGAGGTATCGGAGCAATCCACTCTAACACATTTCCTTTCAAAATGAAACTCATGAAAAATTTAAAAACCCCACAAGGGTACATAGGCAGCCCACCATCATACATGGGCGTGGTTGCCTTCTTATTCACAAAATGCTATTCTTTTCGAACCCCCAAGAACGATGGCCCATCTTAGCATTTACATGAACAAAAGGATTGTGTATGCCTCAGAGATTGGTATAGATAATTCAAAACCAAAACGCATCAAGATAAACAATAAAATATGTCAAAATCATTTCTATTTCAAAATAAGGAACATAGCCATTACATGAAATATCACAGACCACCTCCTTCTAAAAATGAAACCAACCTACATTTTTTCAACAAACTACCTACCCATTCCAAATAACCAGCTTCACAAAAAAAATCTAAAACATGCCAGATACCAATACAAATCACCCAAAACAAAAATTATCCCAGCTCTACAAAATATTATCCTAGCTGCATAGACACTGTCCTTAATTGTAAGACAGCCTTGCCTCATCAACATTTCCTGCTCCCGAAGGTCCCCAAGTCTTCCACTCCTGATTAACATTCCATATGCGCTCCATGAAACGATACACCCTGACAAGTTTAATCGAAACCACAACACCCTCCTCCATGGTATAAAAGGCAATAAGCCACCTTTTCCTAGTCTCTTCCTCCATAATTTTCCCCACTACCCTCTTTCAGAATAACTTTAAGTAGTCCCCAAACACATGCCAAGCCCCTCTTACAGATTGTAACAGACGGGTAGACGTTCGACAGCGCTGCCACAGGGTATCCATTATCATCCGCAGAGATTAAGTCAGGTACTCCATTAGGAAGAAGTTCGTCATGTGAGGAGGCATTATTTGTTCCTACACAGCTTGGCGTAAAAGTTGCCAAGGAAAATAAAAGGAGGCCTGATGGAGATCACCCAACAGTACATACCGGTACTTTCCTAACTACAAAATGGGTTGCAATTCTCCCCACCATAGCATCGACCAATGAAGACATTGGTCTTCGTACTCCACAAATTAGTTAATCCAATTCTATATTGAATGGCCAAAACTGAAAAAAGGACGGAGGAAGAAATTAAGCACACTCCCTAAGGGATACTCGGGAGGAGTCGACAGATAAAACCTCTCTGTAAGCCACATTAATAGCATCACTGGGATCCCCCTCAAAAAATCAAAACGTCCCTTTATTCAAGCATCAAGACCATTCAGGGTCTACACCAGCACTACCTCCACAGGATTACGGCGATAACACATCCACCTTACTGTCGCAACCACTTGGGGATCATTCGTTAAGTCCCCTATCACTAGAAACAGCCTCACAGTCAGGCCCAAAGCCACAGCTCCGACAAAGCCACCATCATCAAAGCCCCTCTGACGCACCGAATACATAATTGGTGGAAGAGAAGTAGTCCCTCCATTAGCCAACGTTCGAGCCTCCGAAGGGAAAATATCGAGCAACTTGGCCAGAAATGCCCAAGGAGAACGAAAAAAATTGGGCATAGTCGTCGCAACACTAGGGATAACCCCCAACATTAACGATAACTACTCGAAGGTAGGATAGGCCTCATCCAGGACAAACCGTAAGAAATGGTCCTCAGGGTACCAAAATTGTATTGCCTCTACCAGTAAGTTCCAGTATATGGCCCGATTATGCCATAGAGAAATCCAACGCAAGCTGAAAGTATCGTAGTCAACAACGTAGAGGCACATGGAATTTAAGCCTTCGAGATAAGAAGAGAATTATTCGTACATTGGAAGAGCCATTTTAAGAAAGAGAAAGAAGAAGCGGGAGAAGAAATATAGATTTTGATGATAAACTCTCCTTTTATACCCAAGAATCCATGCAAAAAACAAACCATCCGAAATTCCATTCAACTCTCTGCCCTACCAAGTACCACATGAGTGCAGAAAAGTGCAATTAAAGCCTAGGAGTGATTTGACTTGACCCCTATGACGATAGGCAGGTCAAGAGGTAACTATTTTAGAGAAATTCCATTTTTCCTCTTTTACCCAAAAATCAATTTCAAAAAATCCTTATTTTGGAAAGTTACTCCCCGAGTCATTTCTTTTTATTACTCATTTTTTTAATAAACATTTTCCTCAAAATCATTTTCATTCTCATCTCTGTCTTCGCAAAATAAAACAATCTCAGCAGAAAACTAAAAGTTCATATAGGATAAGTCACTAAATCAAGAAAAATAACAAAAAAAAAGAAATGCATATTTTTCATACATGACATTTTACAAGTACAAAGAGAAAAGGCAAAAAAAAAGAGAAAATACAATGGGACTTCGCCCAAACCCTCAAACCATTCCCAAAAACTCTAAACCTTCGCGGCGCACACGCTTCTCTCGACGATGAGTGGTGGACCCTCCACTCCCAGAATAGAAACCTTAAACTGAGGTGGAAGATGGAACCAAGAAAGAGGGAGCCGAATTCTTTATATAATCAGCTATGGAAGCCATTTAGTCCTTGATGTCCCACACCCAGTTGGTGGGCACCCGTGTATGGTGCAAGAAAAAATCCACAAAAAAGATAAGCCAGAGCAAGGAAGAATTAAACAGGAAATGGAGAAGAGAGAAGTATACCTCAAGCCTGAGGGGCTCATTAGCGAGCCCCGTCAACCCTGCCTCTGACGCATTAGTACGGTGTGGCGTGCTCAATGACTCCCTACTACTCAGTGATAATTATAAAATGGGGGAGTGGCATGAATCAACAGAGCCTAATTTTTCATTTTCGAAGACGATGACGTACCACCACCTGTGTTATGGGTCAATCCCACCGATAGTACCCCTACCTGAACTCGTAGTGGGTGGAGGCATATTAACCACATCATAAATGCAACAGGGAATCAACTAGCTCGTCATGAAGTTCAGATAATCATAATCGCTGTCATATTCGTGTAATGTGTGTAGGTCTCACTTATCATCGTTGCCGCCCTGGCCTCATCAAATATATTTATCACCCACTTCAAATACATAGAGGCACCGATGGTGGGACTGCCACCTCCTCCTGCACTATCTGTTTCACCACCATCTCTCCCAGGTACCAGACGTACCCGAACTCGTGTGTCATCAGCCTCACATATGCGTATGCATGCCAGTAACCCCTGTGTCACACGAATACACCCCTCTAGGGTACCCGCTATCCCCAACAAGAATCAGTATTTACTTAATAAATAAGGATGCTAAAAAGAAATCAGAAAGGATGAAAGTTAACATGATCACTCGTTAGGTCATTTAAGACCCTCCGCACGTCCTTCAGGTATAAGGGATGGTGTTGGACTTCTAAAATCGAAACATACGACAGAGGTTCCCCGAATCATCATATTATAGGGCCAATAATCCCGCGTTGCGCCCAATCATCTCATAAAACCACATATGCAAGAAGACATAAATCAGCAAAGAGAATACAAGAAGACTGCATGAAAATAATGCAAAAATAAATAAGCCTAAAATTACCTCCAAAAGATAAGTGGACCCTATAAAGGTTTGTTGGGAGCATGGGATGAATACATACAAGGAAGAATAGAAGGATGACAAAGTAAGGCACCCCCAGACATACATCAGGACGCCAAAAATTGTCCTCGAATATGAAAGAAACCAAATATGGACGACACCGTCGCACGTCGCCACCAAAAATCATACAAGCAAAAGAAAAATAAATAAACGGGTTGTATGTTTCACCTGACGCCCATACTTCACATCCACCCTCCTCCTTAGCAGCACCCCCTTCAAAATAGACAACCGGATAGAATCTCCCGACACGATTTTACCCACTTCTCCCAATGCTGCCTGTACCGCCTCCAGCATAACCTTCAGAGTGTGGTCCACTGCTATTTGGAACCCCTTGCAATCCATCCCCAAAAGCTAATGAACATCAATTGGAGTAACGATCATCTCCCCAAACCCAAGATGTAATGAGAGGGTAGTGTTCCATCATCTCTCCCCAAGAGCACATAGCACCGCAGTAGAACGCGGTGTCTCATCCAATGCCTTCGCCAATGAGCCAAACCCAGCATATGATAACATCTAACATACCGCCCTAAGGAGATTCTCCCAAACCTCCTTTAATCTAGTCTTCCCTCGAGATCAAATGCTCAAAGGGGCTATGTCAGTCTATAAGAAAACAAAAGAAAAACCTTTTATTAACGTAAGGAACAAAATGAATTGGAAAATCAAAAGTCACCATACTTACATAGACATTATGGTTTTTCACCCTTGACCGAACGATGGTGCACAGGCTCATGCAGAAAAATCTGATCATCAGCAACTGGATCGAACGAGTTAAAATCATTATCATTGCCCAACGCAAAGGGCACCATAGACCGGTCCAATCATCAACCGCCAACCACTCGTTGTTGTGAACACCTACTAAATTTCCATCTATTTGGAGTCTTGAAGAAGAAAAGACTTAAAGATTGATCTTAGAGAGAGAAAGAAGAAGATTCAAACACCTGAAGGTGTGAAAAATGAGGAGGGGTTACCCCTTTATAGAGAAGGTTAAAAGTTCTGCCGATCGGCAAGCCCCCGCCCATACCTATCAGCAACTAATTTTTCCTCTTACCAGAGAAGCCAAAGAGTTCATGCCTATGATGATTAGAACCTTCCCAGGCCTACCTATCGATAGTCCCCTTTAAATTTCCTACACAAAATGCCAAAAAAATCCAGAAATTGCCCTGAAAAATCCCACAACTTCCCAAAAATCCCTGAAAAATACAGAACATTATTTTCCCTCAAGAAAATAATTTTTGGAGCACTAAGCCCCTTACAAACTATAAAATCCCCAACTGGATCAATCTTAGACTCTTATCCCTAGCATAATCCACAAAAGAACCAATAATGCGCCTGCATTTACGTCTACTACAATTCCCTAGCCAAAACTTCAAAACTAAACATTCCTCAACAAAATTTCAAGACAACACCATCCTCAGTGGAATCAAAAGTGCACCTACACTTGAAATCATACACACTTTGCCCACTAGAATTACTCCCCGATAAAACTTTAGGTCCTCAGAATTGACCTCGGCCCACAGAATTAGTTGTCAAAACTTTAAGTCATCATAATTGACCTCGGTCCGCAAAATTGGTCGTCAAAACTCAAGGACTGCATAATTGACCTCGACGTGCAGAATTTGTTGTCACGATTTTAGGTCCTCAGAATTGACCTCAACTCGTATAATTGGTCACCATAACTTTAGGTTTCAGAATTGATCTCGCCCGTAGAATTTATTATCCAAACTTTAGGTCCTCAGAATTTACCTTGACCCACAGAATTGGTCACTTCAACTGTAGGTCCTCATAATTGACCTCAACCCATAAAATTGGTCATTACAACTTTAGGTCCTTAGAATTTATCTTGACCCCCAGAATTAGTTATCCTAATTTTCAGTCCTCAAAATTGACCCGACCTGCGGAATTGGTCGTCAAAACTTAGGTCCTCGGGATTGACCTTGGCCCACAGAATTGATCGTGAAAACTCAAGGTCCACAGAAATGACCTTAGCCCATAGAATTGGTTGTCAAAACTCAAGGTCCACAGAATTGACCTCGACCCACAGAATTAGTCACCCCAACTTTAGGTCCACAGAATTAACTTCGACCTTTAAAATTGGTCTCCCCAACTGTAGGTCCTCAAAATTTACCTCAGATCGCATAATTGGTCGTCATAACTTTAGGTCCCCAAAATTAACCTCAGCCCGTAGAATTAGTCGCCCTAACTTTAAGTCCTCAGAACTGACCTCGACCCGCAGAATTATTTACCCCAATTTTAGGTCCTCAGAAATTGACCTCGACCCATAGGATTGGTCATCCCCTGCATATCTTTAAGTTCTCAAAATTAACCTCAGTCCACAGAATTGGTCATCATAACTTTAGGTCCTTAGAATTGACATCGACCACTGAATCTATCATCCTCGTATCCTTAGGTCTTCATAATTGACCTCATCTTATCCGTCTCGTGTGTGAATTAGCCTAACGGTATGAACGAAATACCCACTTTACTCTGAAGGGTCACCAAGTGATTTCAAGTCTCGTTTGATATCTATCAAGTCTCCAAATCAAATGAAGTTGAATGAAATCTCGAAGGGCACTGAATAGCCTTTCCAACAGTCTATCTCATGCACAAATTGGTCTTACAGTCCGGATGAACGATTCATTTTCCTTCAAAAACTTATAGTCCAATTACCAACGAGAACTTTCGGTCCCCATTTGAACTTAGTCAACTCTTGGACCTGAGAGTGGCTCAATGGATTCTTGAAGAGATCTGAATACCCTTTTCAATGATCTGTCTTGTGCATAATTCTGACTTATGATTTTCATTTTACATCCATTTTTCCAAAAAATCTGTCCCAGGCAGCCAAATGGCACCTCAGGGACCCTGCCTATCGACAGTGTGCCTGAGGTGCTATGCCAATAGGCAGGTCCAGATACCTGTTGATTAATATCCCCCTTGGCCCTATAAATACAGTCCTTGACCTCACTTTAAAAAGAACCCATGAACACCCTTCTTAGCAAGTCAGTGAATATTTTCTCAAATTCAGAGTTGTTCCCTTTCCAAACAAACTCATTTTCCAATATTCCCTTCCATTTCTTTCTTACCTCACTTGGTAAATTCCCCTCACCTCTCCCGACCACTTTCATACCATTGCAAGATCGACACATCTACATCTCAAGATCAACATCAAGCACTCATAAGGAGGTCAAATTCTCAATCCCTTTCTATAATTCTCTCATTTTAGTGCCATTTACTTTATATCTATCCTAGCATTTTTACTTCATTACATCAAATCCAATATTAACTCTTTATTATTAGTATTTGCACATAATCTATCTTCATAAAAATCCAAATATAAAAAAATAGGGTAAATTAATAAATTCCAAAAGAGATATTCTGATCTCACACTCGCTCTCTTAATACACATTTTCTCTATACATACATAAGAGAAATCCTACGTTTGGATTTATGGATTAAACCCCACCAGATGTTATCTTTGAACTACGTGAACTTTGATGCCCTTTGGGATACGTAGGCATGTTGGGCTAATCTTGAGATTCGGGTCCTCCTTTAGGCATGATTATATGTTTCCATTATATATATATATATATATATATATATATGTATGTATGTATGTATGTATGTATTTTTTATGAATCACCTATTCTTACATGCTCGTGTTTCGTTCGATATCTACATTCGCGCTTCCATATCGACTTGTGATTAAGAAAAACACTCCTATTATATCTTGAATTCTTATTTTCGGGAACACTCCCAAGGATGACTCCACTCCATCCTTTTTCATAACACGAGTTGAATGCTTCCATTCTTCACCTATATTATGCACATGAGAAAACATTTCACGGAGTCTAATGGGAGAATATTAACATGTTCCCATGAGAGATCTAAAGGTCGGGATGGGTTCTAAACACCTTCCCATTCCGTAACTTAGTCCCCGAACCTTCGAACTCTTTCGTTTTATAAGCATCAGTATTGTCCTCGATGCCCTTCTCTCGAGCAATGATATTTTCTTTGCCTATCTTTTGCAAAATAGGTTGGAGAATCTTTCTCTACACATTATCCCCCATATTCATGACGACCAAGCACCCCGAGAATGGGCGCAATCATGCACGCACGCCATAGGAAATATGAAAGGGTAAGCCCCGGGATGGCCACACTTACTTTAGGTTATTTGGATTGGGCAACTTAAATGACTTAAAAATTTACTTAATATGGAAGGAAGATGCGTTGTTATTACTGTGATCCAAGTTTAATTACATTCTTACTCACTGTAGACTTGGTAGGTTTAATCCTCGTTGTTAAATTATTTTTCAACGGATCTTAGGCTACCGTTCCTGCTGCAAACTTAAAATATTCATTTTAGGATTTTCTCAAGCATCCTTTTATTTATCATTCCTAGGGTTTATGTGTCAGGCAATGTAACCCCTATACATTTCTGTATTAATTTAATTTCCAATTATCAATCAATTATATTATTTCAGTTTCTCAAGTCAGGAATGTATATGAGATACTTTATTGTTATTGCAATATTTATTGAGATTTACTTTATTCCAGAGTTGGAGTTTGGTTTTATTGTCAGTTGGTGGCATCATAGATTTTTATTTTATTCAACATCTTATTATCTTGTGTTTCATTTACTTATATTACTTCTATTTATCTTTGTTCATGCTTAAAATGTTATTAATTTTTTTTTACTCTGGTAATTTTTGTATTAGACCTGATCAATCTATTTATGAATTTTACGGGGTGTCGGAATGATTTAGATGACTTTGACTTTGTTTCCACGACTTCTGGTTAAATGATTCCTTCCTAGCCCTCTTTGAGCACTATTGCGAAAAGGAATATAATCTTCAAACTGAATACGTAAATATTTATGAGGAGTCCATAAAATTCAAAAATCATAACACATAACCCTTCACCGTGTTAGCCAATGATGAAAATGAAAGTGCTATGGTAAGAGAGATTGGTGTGAGCAATGTGGAAGCTCAGCATGTGGTGTTTCGTAAAGTACATGAAGTAACAACGATTTTCTTTACCTTGAGATTGAGTTATTGATAAAGTCCTTACTTGAGAGTGAAAAGTTTCTCATTCAACAAAATTTATTTGATTTTTTTGTTACATCTTCATCATCACGTACTTCTCAAGAACTTCAAGTGAAGAAAAGTTAGTGATCGAGCAACAATCGAAGATCGAAAGAGTTGAGACCGTCGCTAAAATCATCTAGAAGGTATATGGTTTTGAATATGTGCAAATACTTTATAAAATGTTAGAGGCTAGTTTTAAAAATGATTTTTCAAAAGAAACTATTTTTTTAAGTCGTTCAAACGACTTTGTGTCCTCATTCGAACGATATTGAGAGATCGTTCAAACGAACATCAAACATTATTTTTCTGTTTACAAAACTAATATCGTTCAAAGCTAGTTCGAACGAGACTGGCTCTTGGTTCGAACGAGTTTTACCTTGGTTCAAACGAGTTAGCTTTTTCATTAGAATGAGGTCCTGTTTTTGTTTGAACGAGATTTCTCAAAATTTGTGCCTCCACAAAATTTATGTTTTCTATAAAAAGGGGTATTGGGATAAGCTTTTCTCATACCTTTTAACAAAATTTGTTTTCCCACACATATCCAAAAGATCTCCAAACCCTAGTTTATTTAAAACTCTTTTACTTTCGAAATACAATCCCTTAGATGATTTTTTGAGCATTTATCACACCCTAAAAGAACACCATACATGTTCATACCGATGTAGAGTTTATTCTCTGATACCGAAGATAGGAAATACTGATTCCTGAAGTTGATCAGTGAATACTGAGGCAAGTGAATCTTGCTATGGGACGGTATTGGATCTTCATCGTCTGCAGTTGATAACAAAGAGTGTAGACATTCATGCATCACTCAGTGGAGCTCTAAGTTTTATAAGTTAATAATTTTTGTTCTATAATACCTGGTTCTAAATAGTGTTAAAATATAGGTTTTGCCCGAAACGGAATTTTCCTCATCTCCTATTTTCTTTTTGTTGGGTTGTGGTTTGTTTTCCATTTAGTTTGGATAACTTTTATGTTTAGGTTCACCTATTTTAATAAGATAAAATTTAGAATAGACTGAATTTGGTTTGTGTGTGTGTGTGACCTAGTTTATGACTTATACATATAATCGGATAAATTTGCATTTTTTAAATTGGTATTAGAGCTTATTTCTACAAGTTACTTAGATGAATACAGGGGGTTATATAGATAACTCATATAATAGGTTACCTTTATTTTATGCCAAAAGTTATGCCTATTAGAAATCTAGAACGAGATTGTCTCTAAAGTCGATTGACGAGCACATTTGGCTTGCAGTTAGAAGGGGGTAAGCTCTTCCTACTGTGACTAATGAGAATGTCGTTAGTCTCAAGCCAATCGCAAATTGGACTGAAGATGATTTTATAGGGAGAAACTTTAACTCTCGAGGCATAAGTGCAATTTTTTGTGCTATCACACCGGACGAATTTTATCGTATCATAACGTGTACCACATCTAAGGAAGCATGGGATATTCACAAACTCAATAATGAGGGTACCAATGTTGTGAAAGCTTTTAAGATTAATAATCTCACCACGCAATTTGAGAACATGTGCATGAATGAAACTGACACTTTTGATGAATTTTATACACTTTTGTCTGATATTGTGAATTTTAGTTTTAATTTGGGTGAGCGAATTCCTGAAGTGAGAGTGCTTAAGAAAATTTTAAGGTCTCTCCCGCCTTACTTTAGTGCAAAATTAACCATCCTAAAATCTTTGGGAATCTTAGACAGAATTAGGCTAGAAGGTCTCGTAGGTGATCTTCAGACTTATGAAATAGACATGTGCCTCGAAACCAAAAGGAAAAAGGAAGGTATAGCTATAAAAGTTAAATCAAAAGAAAAGGTTTTTGACTCCGATTCCGAAATTGATCTTGATAATCTTGCCCTGTTTGAAAAAAATATCTCAAACTCAATAAACAAAATTCTTCCAAAGTAGAAAATAAAAGTTTTGAGAAAGATAAAATTTCAAAGCGGGTAAGAATATTTTTTAGAACGATCAACAGAAAGCTAGAGGTGAGTACCCAAGGAAATTTAAATCGGAGAGATGTTATGAGTGCAAGGGTAAAGGACATAAAGCCCATGAGTGTCCCACTAGGATTAAGAAACAGGATAAAGGAAAAGTTACATATAATTCCACTTTAACCAATAGTGATGTCAAGTCGGTGGATTCCGGGAATGAATCGCCACATGAACCTAATTTTTGTACGTCATGGCCAGTTACGTTAGTACTTCTAGTATGTCCCACACCAGTGAGGACATTTTTAAACGTGATAGTCTCGACAATGATACAAACTATTCTAGATAGAGTGAGGGTGATGAAGAAAATTTCAGTGAGAAATAACGTGGCCTCCAATATGCCTACACCAAACTTTACAATGAGTTTTTAAAAACCAAAAAGCAAAATAAAAATTTGACGTTTAGGGTGTTGGCTTTAGAAAATTATTTGAAAGTTTTGAGAGAGTGTGAGGCCTCAGTGAGTCAACTCGAAAAGTTAAAAGTTTCTTTGTGTGAGCAATTTATTGTGGTAAATAGGGAAAAGAGTGACTTGTCTAACAAAGTGTCTAGTCTTATGAGAGATCTTTAAGCATCAATTGAGACTCATGAGAAAGTTGAAGCCCGTGTTTCCTAACTCAATAAAGATCTCGAACGTGCCCCGATGGTTAAGGTCACTTTAGCGGACACGTTTAAAAAGATTAAAAATATGTTCCTTGATACCGCGTTAGGTTTTAATAATAAGAAAGGGATAGGTTACGATGGCGCATCCAGTTCTAATTCTGCACCCAAACTTGTTTCAAAATTTGTGATGAATCCTTATGGGCCTCAACCTAACCCACCAAGGAGAGATCGTCCTAGGAACTTTAACTAAGGTCAACCCAAACCAATCTATGTTTGTGCCCATTGCAAAAAAGATTTCACGTTAGAGAGTTTTGTTTTAAGCTAGGAAGAGTTCCTCACATACATGATCCCATTCATGCTCCATGCATCGCCATAGAGACTTTGCTAGTCTTCAATAGAAAGTGGAGTTTTTAGTCAAGATTTCTCAATGTTTGATGGATTAATTTCAAAGGATGTCTACTCCTTTTTATAACACCTCCCGGACAAATGATTGAGGTCAAGACTTGTTTCTAGTATAGGGTGTTTATCATATTTCTATCTTTGTCCTTATTACTAGATTGTATTTGTATGCTTATATTTTTGAAAAAATCCAAAAAGATTTTCTTTTCTTTTAGAAAAAGTTTCAAAAAAAATCAAAAATATTTTATTTTTTATAAAAAAATTGTATTTTGTTTTACACCATATATGGATGTTCGAATCACAATTACATTTCATCCATTAATGTGACTTATTCATGGTGTCATAATACTTGGCTTCATTTCTTTAGTATGCTTAATAATGCATGTTTAGCATTTCATTATTCTTTGATGATTACTTCATGCTAGACTCTTTATATCTCCTTTATTGCACACATGCATGAACCTTTTGAACAATGTACTATTTGTCATACGTCGAACAATGCCTAATAACGCAACAAGTGTACTAGCAACTTATTTTTCTTATAAGAACCATTGCTCGAATTTCTTTTCCTAAAAAATTTAATTTTTGTTTAAGCAATGAAAAGGATCAACAAAAGAAGCAATCTTTTGTGCATTAAAGGCCACCATTAGCAAGAGCCTAAAAGATGATTTCAGCACTTAAAAATAGAAGCACCAAGGCTAATTTTTTTATTTCATTGATACTTTACTATCATTAGCATTATGATTCCTTCAAAAAAATTGAGAATGTATGCTTACAATGTGAGATTTGTAGGGTGTTATAAGTTGAGGATCAATAGGTTTGCATAATCAACTTCCTTAAAAAAATATTATATAGTTTGGCATTATTGATTTAAGAAGCATTAAAATTCATGAAATTTTGTAAAAGTTGAATCAATTTCACCTCATGCAATAATTTTACACCAAAGGTTGAATTGAGTTCTTTCTTTAGGAGTATCTCGATTGACCTCGTCCACCTTTTCTTTGTACGCCTATGTTAATTTTTTTGTGCGTTAAATTCACGTAATTTCATTCCATTTGTGTTATTCGGATATTTTTGTACTACTCCATGGTGTGAATGTTTGTATTTGTTCTTATATGTACTTTTTATTTGAAAAAAATTCAAAAACGTTTGTTGCTTTGTTGAAGTTCCATCGCATATGGTTATTTGTTTATTATTTGTGATGATATTTCATTTTTGGATTCACATGATGCTAATATTTCATGATTAGTTTCTAACCCTTTGCCTATTATGAAAAAAAGGGGAGAACATATTGAGGGGGAGTTTTTATATTTTCTTAAACTCCATGTATTAGGATATTTCTTTTGCTTAATGTGTGTAGGTTTTTTTTCCTCCTTGATGATTTCATGGACCACACGATAAAGACTTTCAATTGAAGACAATATCAAAAGTGTCTTCTCATTTTCAAATTTGGGAGGACATTAGTTATACTTGTCTTAGGGTTTATTTGTTTTTGGGCTTATTTTTTGTATTGGAATAGTCAAAGGGGGAGATTTATAAGAGCAAGTTTTATAATTATTCATTATCGATTTTAATTTGGTATATTCCGTTACATCTTCATCATCATGTACATCTCAAGAACTTCAAGTGAAGGAAAATTAGTGATCGAGCAACAATCGAAGATAAAAAAATGTTAGGATCATCTCTACAATCATCGAGAAGTTATATGGTTTTGATTATGCATAAACACTTAATTCAGGGATTGGTTTTATAAAAAATTTGAGGCCAGTTTTTAAAAAAATTCAAAAGATTTATTTTTTATTTTTTAAGTCGTTCAAACAACTTTATGTCTTCGTTCGAATGAGATTGAGAGATTATTAAAATTAACTTCACACAAACATCAAACGGTATTTTTCTATTTACAGGACTAATATCATTTGAAGCTCTTTCAAAGCTGGTTCAAATGAGATTGGCTCTTCATTCGAATGAGTTTTACCATAGTTCGAACGAGTTAGATTTTTCATTCGAATGAGGTCATGTTTTCATTCAAATGAGATTTTTCAAAATTTGTGCCGCCTCAAAATTCGTATTTTTTATTAAAAAAGGTCTTGGGTCAGCTTTTCTCACAACTTTTGGCAAAATTCATTTTCCCATATATTATCAAAAGATCTCCAAACCATAGTTTGTTTAAAACTCTTTTGTTTCCCAAATCCAATCCCTTGGATGATTTATTGATCATTTATCAAACCCTTGAAAAACACCATACATGTTCATACCCTTGTAGAGATGATTCTTTACAGCTGAAGATAGGAATACTAGTTCCTAAGGCTGATCGATGGATACCATGGAAAGTGGATCTTGTTGTGGGACGGTATTGGATCTGCATCGTTTGTTGTTAACAAAAAGGAGTGAAGACATTGCTGTATCACTTAGCGGAGCTCTAAGTTTTATAAGTCTATAATTGTCATTTTGTAATACTGGGTTGTAAACAGTGCTAAAATTTAGATTTTTCTCGAAAGGGATTTTTCCTCATCTCCTATCTTCTGTTTGTTGGGTTGTGGTTTATTTTTCATTTAGGTTGAATATCTTGCATGTTTAGGTTCCCCTAATTTAACAAGATAAAATTTAGAATATATTGAATTTGGTTTTTGTGTGTGACCTAGCTTACAACTTATACATATAATTGGACCACTCGGCATTCTTTAGTATATACTTTAAAGATAGAGTTATTAGAAAGATCTCAAAAGTTAGGTAAGATACTTATTAGACCCAAATAATCATTTAAAGACAAATGCGGTCTGGGATTTATTAATGGTACATGCACATCTTCTAGTGGACAAACTATATTTGTATCACAATCCATTTTACCATCATACCTTAGAGTTGCTTTGGCCAACTATTACATCGAAAAAAAATAAAGGAATGTGAGGTTCTTGTGTTTCCATTGTAACAAGTAAGGACACTTAAAAGAGTTTTGTTATGAGTTAAAAAATTACTCAAATACCCACATAGTTACCATATAGTCAAAACCTTTTAAGTGTATTCATTACCACAAACTATGTCACCTTCGAAAGTTTTGTGACTTTCCCAAACCCTCCTTGCATTTAAAATATGCTAGGAGCAGTGAGAATGTTGATAGTAAGGGGAATAGGAAGAAATGAGGAACCCCTCAAAAGGTTCATAAGGTAAAGGCAACTAAGGTTATTCCTCCCATTGTAGTCCCTGAAACCACAACTCCACGTGTTAATCATAGTTGGATTAGGAGACACGTTATTGATATAGCCAAACTAGAAACCCTAAGAGAACAATTTTAGGATAAAGTATTCATCCTCTTCTCAATAGTGTTACGTTTTTAGATGTACTTTGGAGTTCTTCTTTAACTCCTTAGTAGTATCCCATACTTTACTTTTTCGCGGTATTCTTTGAGTTATTCATAGCATATATATTTTTTTAGCCTTATAGAGTATTGGTCTTCTATGTTTATAGGTAACATTTATCCTATATGCTTCATAAAACGTGCATTCTTAATTATTATACAATTGATTTTATTTATGACATATACACTTCATGATTAGAATTATATATCTTGAAATGCCTTGGAAAATTAAGCTTTATATTTTAGGGAACTTTTCATAACTGATGCACTATACACCGTACTATATCTTGAGTGATTTTCATGAAAAATTTAATAAGAGGATTTGTTCTTTACTTCTGAAGGAAATTAGAAGTTTTATATGGTTTTTGAAAAAGTGTATCAATTTAAAATCCTTTTTGTATGAGATTTCTATCATCATGGGTGAAGTTGAAAACCAAATGCAAATGTTATTCACAAAATCATGAGAGATGATGTGGTTAGGACTATAAATTTGGGAAGAGTGAACTACCTTTATTAAAAGTAGTTTCCCCCTATAAGGAAAGATTGAAAGCCTTCACATTCCAAATTTTCTTAAAAAGATATATCTCAAATATTTTTATCTATCTAAAATTGAGTAACATCAAGGATATGAGACTTAAAAGTTTTTAATCACAAACTACTATTGAGGAAGAAAAAAGTGGTAGTTGGAATTTTTAATTTGCAAGAAAAATGAGGCTTTCTCTTTGTTGCATAAAGTCAAAATTTTTAAAAATGAGTTAAATATCCATTCTTAATTTTTTGGGTTAATGCTCATGGTATTCGCTTTCTATCACGGAGGTATGTATTTTTTTTACTCTATTTATATATGGATTTAGTTTGATCTTAGGCCTTTGAATTCTAAATAATTTTTTTGTGTAGAGTATTTGACATGACCAAAAACATTGATTATTATCTTTCAAAGTGTGTTTGATGATATCATTGGTTATTTTTTTGGAAATAAAATGTACCTGTATAAAATAAATAGAATATTATTAAGTATATTTAATTTGTGCATTTGTATTTGCACAAATTTTCTCTTGTTGCTTCTCGTGACCTGACGTCTCTACAAAGAAGCTTGGCGTTCGCTAAGACGAAGTGTATGGGTTGTTTGAGTTGCCCCAGTTCGCATTTCTGAGACTTTTACCCACATTTTCTCTTATCAAAACACTTCTACACCTTTTTCCTCACTACCTTACTCCTATATCCACCTTGGAATTTTTTAGGAGCACTTATCCTTCATCTAGCGGTCAAATCATCTTCTAGTAAGCTTCTACTTCCTTGATTTTATGATTTCCCTATTGTAGATTTAGGGTTTATTATTTATTGTTTTGATAGGGTATTGATGATTCTTTCTCAATAATAGATTAGTTTACTTGTCTTATGTTGATATATATTCCTTAGGGTAGATTTTCATGTGTGCAACTTACTATTCATTTACGTTGTATTACTCATTTTGGGGATATGTCCACCCTTGTGTCAAGTATGTGTTAGAGTTAATGAATATTTGGCCTCTTGCTATACATGAGAATCTATCTCATATTTTCCTTGATATTCATTTTCTCATAGGATTTTTGTGCTTTTATCTCGGCATGTGATTTTTAGGCAATCTTCATGCATCGCAAATTGCATTCATGTGCCTCAACTTCCTTTGTGACCTCCTCCAGATTTAACGAACCTTTTGACAATCATTTTATACATTGGGAAAGGTCTGTCTATTTGGAATCTTTATTCAATACTCGTATACTTCAGATTTTCAAAGAGAGAGGATGGCGTGATATTTGTTGTCAAACTGAGTCTTAATACCCCAATCTCGTGAGAGAATTTTATTATGTCTTTTCAGCTGAAGGTAAATATTATGATTAGATCCTTTCTACCAAATTTCATGGTGTTTATGTTAAGATTACTTTTAAGTGGACTCGCAAGCACTACAATATCCTGAAAGAAAATTATCCCAACTATCCATATCGACGGCATGTTGAAATTCCTTTCAATACGAAAATGATTTCCCTTTTGAGTGACAACTATTTTTATTTTTGGGATGAAAAGAATTTCCCCCCATCCTACTTCGCTAATTATTTTTATATTCTCAACATGATTGCATCATCTAGTCTTTTTCCGACTTGGCACCCACGCTAATTTTCCTTTGAACATGCACACTTGTATGCAATTGAAAAGGGCAGAAATATGGACTTGAGTGGCCAGATTTTGGACCTATTTTATGATCACTCAAAGAACTATAAAAGGTATCGTTTGATCGTGCGTTTACTTTTGGAGTTCAATATTTATATGCTTCAGGATGAAGTCGTGGAAAATCCTGAGCTTGCATTGATTCTTCAACCGTACAATTGGTCGGTCGCTCATCTTAGTGACTATAGTGGTTTTCATATTCCACCTCATATTTCTCCTTCACATGCTCCACTTTTTACCCATGCATCAAAGACTTATGATTCACATTCTCATTCTCAATAACAGTTAGATGAGATTGTATCTCAAATGTTGATTCGAGGGTGTTCTAGAGTGTGTTCTAGATTATTGCACGCCTTTGAAGACTTCAAGATTTTATTATTCATTATTTCGATTGATTCATCTTCTTTCGAGGACTTTTGACGTGACGTGGACAATAAGTTAGCTAGTGTTTGGGATAGTTTGCAAGATTCTCACAAGAGTGTTCAAGATACATGAGCTATGAAGAAGATTTTAAAAAAGAGGAAATTTTGTATTTTGGTTATTTTATTTTGGGATTTGTTTGTTTAAGAGTATTAATTGATTAGCATTTTTTAATCCTTAAAACTCTCTGTTTTGAATGAAAGTATTATTAAGTTTTAGCATACCTATGCATATATCTTTCTTATATATTTTTTGTTTCTTCGTGAGTAGTTATTAAATTGAGGTTTTTTAGGTTTGTTATTTAACATATTATCTATTGCATTCAATTTAATTTCTCACTCATTATATGGCTCACTCTCACTTTACTAGTTTGATTATATAGTATCTCATCACACGATTAGTTATTTCCTTTGTCACTTTTTTGTGACAAAAGGGGGAAGATATTCGTAGATAGGGGGTATCTAGTCTTATCTATATCTAGGATCTAATAGTGTTTATTGCTATATCATGTTTATTGAGAGGGATTGCATAGTTGATGGTGGATTACTTTTTTATAATTTGATTATTATTTGTACACCTTGGTATATTCACATACTCATCTTATTATTCATACTTCCCTATATCTTTATTTAATATTGGTATTTTAATGAATTTTTTAGTTTGTGATGGGAAAATAAAAGTTTAAGAGCTCTTTAAGGAAGCATTAGTGTCTTAATGGTTTCGTTACTTTCACTTGTGTTCTATACCTTTTATGATTTTGATTAGGTAAGTTATGTCATATGTGTATATTTACGTCATTTGCTTCAAATCTCTCTTTCTGTACATTTAGTCTTGGAATTAAATAAAGCGGAAGAATGTAAGAGTTCATGTATACTCAAGGTACCCCATCGGATTAGATTATCTAAATTACTCGACCAAAATATTCTTTGTTTTTTATCCGAAGGTCTCCAAAAATATTCATCTAGGAATCATTCATGCCAACACCTCAAGTACACCACTTATGGATGTATAGTTTGACTAGCAAACTTAGAATCACATCCGTAGTTAAATGTTTTCATAAAATGGAAAATATTTTTGAAATTTAACTTTGTGAAATATCAAATACATGATGAAATATATTATTCTCATATTGTAGGAGGGGCTTAATGATAAGCCTCTCATTAAATTATTAAATGAGATTAGAGATGATTAATATTGACAAAAGTCCACGTGTTTATGCGACTGAGGTATTATTATGCACGTCTAACATATCATGCGTATTTGTGTATTATTAATGCAATAACTAGATAATATTCTAGTATTGAGGGTTTGATATATGTTACGGGACACATGCCACTTAAAATAGGACATGTGTCACCACGGGTTATTTGACATGTGGCGACCCACTTGTGTTGGTTTCTCTATAAATAAGCCTCACCCCCATACATTTTAGAGAGATCTTTTTGGAAGAAGAAGGGTGATTCCTTGTCTTATGAGTTTTTAGAGAGAGTTTTATAAAAGAGCTATGCAAACCACTATGGAATATTTGTTATAGAATCTCACGAACTCGTCTCATGTCTCCATATGATAACTCAAATTTGAACATATAAATTTGGCAAAAGTAATTTATTATCATATATAGTTAGGTGTATTATACTCATCGATACCTTGGTGCCATGGAAACGATTCCGCAATATCATTTAGGACGCTGGTAGTGTATATGTATGCTAGAACCATTCACACGAAGTCAAACCAAACAGTATGATATAAAGCGGACCTGCTACCTTAAATAAAAATATCTTTACCTCATAATCAAAGAAAAGAATTCTTATACACTTGTGATATATTTTGTTTAATGGAAAATCACTTTCATATCGATCAAAGAGAGAAGAGCGTTGGATTAATTTAAGGGTGATGTGATGTGACCCATGCTTGTTATTGAAGACTTTCGTATTTTTATAGTATATTAAAAAGATGTAAAAGCTGTCAAAATCATATAAATAGTTGTTAGTATTGGGAATTAACTCGGGCATCATCACATGAAACTGACACTAGGTTGTCCAAAATTCTTGCTTCTGACAAAGAGTTGTCCTACCACGCCTATATGAGTCTAAACTTTATTTTTTTATCTTTTTTAGACTTACCATGTAATGCCTTGGGCAGTGGATATATTTGTAAAAGATGTTGAATTTCTTATACCCCGCATCATAACAGTTAATAGACTTATAACTCGTTTCATGTGGGTAGAATTTTGTTCTATAAGGCCCTTGGGCCCCGCACTGTCAGATTACGTGTTGTCATCATTTAAACATTAGAGAGGTTTTCATGCTTATGTTACATATTGTTATTTGTACATGATAGCTCATAGGTGCCCCATGCTAATACAGATTTAAAGAATCCACGCTTCTAACGTTTGAAAATGAAGGCTTATGTGTAGTCGTGTGGATCTTTGAATGGATAGGTTTGGTTGATTGAGTGATGGATAATACCAAGTACACATTTCTAATTAATGCTTGCAAGGTTGAAAAGACAAAATGATACATTCAATCTTATGCTACCAAAATCTGAAAGCAAGTAGTACCTCGTTAGAGCTAAAATGCTAAGATATGTTTTGGTACTTTGATAAGCGATTAGACTAGGCATTAAAATGCTAAGATATGTTTTGATACTTTGATTTTCTTTTGGATAGAAATATTCTGTGAGTTATGCAGCTACAAAACTCGACCATTAAAATTGAATAGATCAAATATTCATTAGCTACATAATTATTTTCGAAGATTAGAGGCAATAATATATTTTATTATTTTAAGTTTATTTTATAACATGAAATAAAATACAATCGAGGAGTATATCCGAATATTTTTTTTGGCATCTCATAAATATTTACAAAAATTATTCTATGAGTTTAGAATATATTGAACATGGCGCATCGTTCTTGAATTTATTTACGATACACCTAGAGCTTGTGTACACGATGAAGCACGCCACCTGAGATACAACTATTGTTGTTTGCTCTAAGATACAACTATTAGGGTTTCCTATGGGATAGAACTATTATGGTTTTGATAGTATGATCTTTCGCATTATATATCTATATGTTATGTTATAACATAAAGCTAAAAATGAGTTAGAGGGGGCGTAATGAACCTTCATCTAAACATCAAGATTTTATATAACATTTTGTAAATATATTTTATAGTTGGAGACTATGTTGAACATGACTAGTATATTACGAAACATCTCGAGTATGTTTCACAATTCAGAATTCACCTTGACATTTTACACTCTTGAGTTCGATAGGATGTGTGCTTAAACGATATTAAATTGTGCACAATACACCTACGAGTATGGGTGGTTATGATCACAAATACATCCGGACTTTATTTATTTTTTATTTTATTATCATCAAATAAAATAAAGTAAAGGGAGCATGATGAGAATTGTACTTGGATATTTACTGAGTTTTACTAACATTTGCAATATTTTATAATTGGGTCAGAAAGATATTATTTTGCAGAAGCTTCTGAATAAGCAGATATTAAGCGACATAAATATCAAGTCATTGTTCAAAGACATGACAGTTTGAGATACACCCCATGAAATGTAATAATTAGGTTGCTTTCCTTTTTTTTTCGGGTGGGAGTTGTAAATGATATATGTAATTTATTTTATTTTATTTTATCTTGAGATAAAATAAAATAAATGGGGCAAATAGGATATTATGATGTAACATAGCTTGTAGTCTAAAACTTCTTCGACATCATCCACGCCAAGGTTAGATTGATGAACATTTAGAGTATAGTAACGTCCAAGTAGACCATTACAAAAGCTTCTTCAACTTCTTTTGCAAAGAGTTTAGACGGTTTAAATAGTTGTCACTCAAAGATTGACAAAGTCATAGTCATCCTTCAGATATGACATCATATT
This sequence comes from Sambucus nigra, assembly GCA_949130495.1. NCBI lineage: Eukaryota > Viridiplantae > Streptophyta > Magnoliopsida > Dipsacales > Adoxaceae > Sambucus > Sambucus nigra. The sequence goes on along the minus strand of OX422208.1, from coordinate 525,562,539 downwards.
ACAAGAACTTTGCGAGTATTATGGTAAGTCTTCTTCAGAAGTGTATTATATTTTGAAAAACCCGATGAAATTGGTAGGTGGTTGAACCACGGTTTTTGTGACTTGACTCGTCCGGAGAAGTTGGTCATCGATGCAAACAGACAAAGGACCACGCTCGGTTTGTCATTCGACAGGTATGGGCACCCGTCCTGAAAAAAGTGATAGATGAAGAATGAGTTTACGAAAAATCACAAGTGTTTTCATTGTTAAGTCACCGTTATAGGTGGAATTTACAAAAAATCTTAACAAGTGTTTTCATTGTTAAGTCACCGTTATAGGTGGAATTTACGAAAAATCTTAACAAGTGTTTTCATTCTTAAGTCACCGTTATAGGTGGAATTTACGAAAAATCTTAACAAGTGTTTTCATTGTTAAGTCACCATTATAGGTGGAGTTTTACAAAAAATCTTAACAAGTGTTTGCATTGTTAAGTCACCGTTATAGGTGGAGTTTACGAAAAATCTTAACAAGTATTTTCATTGTTAAGTCATCATTCTAGGTAGAGTTTACGAAAAATCTTAACAAGTGTGTTTCATTGTTAAGTCACCGTTATAGGTGGAGTTTTACGAAAATCTTAACAAGTGTTTTCATTGTTAACACTACACCAAAACTAGCGATTGGTCACGGCCAAAATCCCTGACCAAAGTTGTGGGTCGCGGACTTGGGCCGTGACCATTTCGGGCGTGACCATTTTTGTGGGTCGCGGCCCAAGTCCGTGACCAAAAAATGGTCATGGTTGAGAGGGGTCATGGAAGATGGTTGCGAACTTAGGCCGTGACCCATGTCGTGACGGGTCGCGGCCCTCATTTGTGACCCACAACCGTGACAAATTGGTCGCGACCAAAGTCCGCGACCCACGACTGTGACAAAAAAAAATGGTCGTGCCCCTCATCTGTGACCCACAACCGTGACAAATTGGTCGCGACCAAAGTCCGCGATCCACGACGGTGACAAAAAAAATTTAAAAAAAAATTGGTCGCGGCCCTCATCCGTGACCCACAACCGTGACAAATTGGTCGTGGTCAAAGTCCGCGACCCACAACCGTGACAAAAAAAAATGGTCGCGACCCAAGTCCGTGGCCCATAACCGTGACGAAAAAAATGGTCGCGGACTTTGCCTGCGACCATTTTTATGCGTGACAAAAAAAATAAAAATGGTCATGGACAAAGTCCATGACCATATTTAACTATAATTTTAAAAAAAAAGTATTTTTTTGGTCCAATCCTAAAATTGGGGGTCCAGTGAGTGCACCGTCGGTTACTACGTGTAACGTTGGACGCGTACGAGGTGTTAGAAATATTTATTATTGGCACAACAATAAAAAAAATCACAAATTGCGAATCGAGAACGTTGTTGATAAACAAATATATATACAAACTTAAAAATATTACACGTCTTAAAAATCACAATTCATGTTGCTCTCAAAGCACATAATACCTCACAGTGGTATTTTGATAGTGGGTGCTCCAGACATATGACAGGTGATGCCTCATTTTTATGACTTTTGAGGATTATCAGGATGGCAGAGTCACCTTTGGAGATGGGAGCAAGTCTAGCATTATAGGATGTGGTACTGCCGAGTTACCTGGATTCCCTAAGCTAGAAAATGTTTTGTACGTCAAAGGTTTGAAAGCAAACCTTCTCAGCATTAGCCAGCTGTGCGACACTGACTTTGCAGTAAAGTTTGACCGGGACGCGTGTAAAGTCTACAATCAAGCAGGAAAACTTTTGATGCAAGGGGTGAGGACCGAGGATAATTGCTATGGAACTGAGCCCACGTCCTCACTTGTCTGCAATAGCGTCATGATCACTCCTATGGATCTATGGCACCAACGTCTAGGTCACATGAACGTTAGAGATCTCAACCGCTTAGCTAAAAAGGACCTAGTACGTGGCTTACCATCTCTTGGAAAGTCAACTTCGACCGTTTGTGGACCCTGTCATATGGGAAAACAAATCCGTAGTCCCCATAGGAAGTTGCATTCCATTACCACTTCTCGTGTTCTTGAGTTGATTCACATGGATCTTATGGGTCCCACTCGTACTGAGAGTCTAGGTGGTAAGAGGTACATTCTCGTGATGGTAGATGATTTCTCTAGGTACTCCATTGTAGGTTTTCTGAGAGAGAAATCCGATGCTATAGAATTTTTAACGACCAAGTGCCGTGTCTTGCAAAATCAACACGGTGTCACTATTAACAGGATGCGTAGTGACAATGGCACTGAATTCACAGAAGCAAAGGTAGACCTTTACTGTGATAGCCTCGGGATCAAACATGAGTTTTCTGTTGTGAGAACTCCTCAGCAAAATGGGATTGTTGAGAGAAAGAATAGAACGATCCAAGAGATGGCTAGATCTATGCTTCTAAGTCGTAAAATTTCTAGGAGATTTTGGGCAGAGGCAGTGTCTACTGCATGCCACACGGTGAATAGGGTTTATTTGCGTCCACACACACTTCAGACTCCTTATGAGTTGTGGACTGGAAAAAAGCCCAACCTGACATATTTCCGTATTTTTGGGAGTAAATGCTACATCCTACGGGATAGAGAGCAATTAGGAAAGTTCGACTCCCGGAGCGACGAGGGAATATTTCTAGGATATTCATCGAATAGCAGAGCGTACCGGGGTTTTTAACCTGAAGAGATCTAAGGTTATGGAATCAATAAACGTCACCGTGCAAGATGACGAACCTCCGACGGTTATTGATCCTAACCTTCAGTGTGAGGATGAGAATTGTTCTGACAGCGATTTACCTATTCCTCTCTCACACTCTGTGGACCCTACTCCTGCGCTAGGGGACACACTTGCTTGGGTTCGAAAGAGTCATGACCCTTCTGCCATTGTTGGTGATCCCACTCTAGGGATCAAGACTCGTGCTCAGCTAGAGAACGTTGTTAGCCATCTTTGCTACACGTCCAAAGTCGATCCCAAGAACCATAAAGAAGCACTCAAGGATGAACACTGGATATCTGCTATGCAGGATGAGTTGCTTCAGTTTAAACAGAATAATGTTTGGGAACTAGTCCCCCGACCTAGTGAGACTAATGTGATAGGTACCCGGTGGATTTTTAAGAATAAAATGGATGAAAATGGTACCATAATCAGAAATAAGGCTAGGTTGGTCGCTCAAAGCTACACACAGATAGAGGGTGTAGACTTTGGGGAGACATTTTCTCCTGTTGCGAGGCTTGAGTCCGTTCATCTTCTACTCGCCATCGCATGTCATCTGCGCTTCAAGTTATATCAGATGGATGTCAAGAGTGCCTTTCTGAATGGAATTCTACAGGAGGAGGTTTATGTGGAACAACCAAAAGGGTTTGAAGATCCTCAGCATCCGGAGCACGTCTACTATCTGAGGAAAGCCTTGTATGGTTTGAAGCAAGCACCCCGTGCTTGGTACGAGAGGCTTAATTCCTATCTCTTAGCTCGTGGTTTCAAGAGAGGGGGAGTAGATATGACGTTGTTCGTCAGGAGAGATGACAGTGCTATTTTGGTTGCCCAGGTCTATGTGGACGACATAGTCTTTGGATTCACATGCTTCAGCATGCTCACCACTTTGAGGAGGAGATGAAAAGTGAGTTTGAGATGAGTATGGTTGGTGAGCTTACATTCTTCCTTGGTCTCCAGGTTCGTCAACTAGAGGATGGGATGTTCATCTCCCAATCCAAGTATGCTAGAGACCTAGTGAAGAAATTCAGTTTAGACTCCGCTAAGCATGCACGTACACCTATGAGTACCACTAGTAAGGACACTTCAGGCAAGGACGTAGAGCAAACCTTATATCGGAGTATGATCGGTAGTCTTCTCTACTTGACTGTCAGTCGTCCCGACATCGCCTTTAGTGTTGGAGTTTGTGCGCGATATCAGGCGTCCCCAAAAGAGTCACATTTACTTGCTCTAAAACATATTATTAAATACGTGAGTGGGACTCTCTCATACGGTATTTGGTATTCCTTTGATACCGATGACCGTTTGTCCGCCTATTCGGATGCCGATTGGGCCAGGGATGTAGATGGTTGTAGGATCACTTCTGGTGGGTGATCTATTTTGGTTCTGTTCTTGTCTCCTGGCTGAGCAAGAAGCAAAATTCCATCTCTTTGTCCACTGCGGAGGCTGAGTACATAGCCGCCGGAAGTTGTTGCACACAACTCTTGTGGATGAAGCAAATGCTGGAGGATTATGGGGTTTCACAGGACACCATGACCATTTCCTGTGACAACATGAGCGCGATACACATATCCCCCAATCCAGTTCAGCATTCGCGCACCAAGCACATCAGGATACGTGAGCACTTTATTCATCAATTAGTTGAGGAGAACACTGTATCCCTGAGTTTTGTTTCCACCGACCGTCAATAAGCCAACATTTTCACGAAACCTTTAGATGCCCTTAGATTTGAGAGTCTTAGGAAGTCTTTGGGGATTTGCACAGTTGACTGAGGGGTTGGTCTATGTCTAGAATAGGATGTTTCTTCATGTTCATATCCTATACTTCCTATTGCTAGTCTGTTTTATATGTACCATTGCTTAGTTGTACAACTATTTATTTATTCTTTTTGCTTTTTATATTTCTTTTGAAAAATACAAAAAGATTTTCCTTTAAGAAAAGCACAAAAAGATTTTATTTTACTAAAATTTAAAAAATAAAAAATAAAATAACCTTTTATGGATGAGCATTTAAGATAGCCAAGTCACAACTTCATTCCATATATCCATGTGACTGTTTGATAGAGAATTGAGAGGCTACATCATTTCATCCATGTGATTTACTTAGTATGGAGTCTTTGAGATGTAATTAGTGATATCTTCCTACATGTTTGACTCATATATCCTTTATTGCACTCATGCACGGCTATATTTGATTATTGCACTTGTCTATCTCATATTGGCTTGAGTGTTTCTATCTCAATCCTGTCAATACAATGTATAATATGCGATAAAACTTGACAAGATTGGAATGCATGTAAAAACCGTTTTGGTGAGACTGTGTGTTTTTGTATAACGGGGAGGGGCTGCGAAAGGTAATCATCTATCCTTTGCGCAAAAGCCACCGTTAAAAAGGACCTAAAAAATGGAGGAATTTTAATATCCGAGGTCCAAAGAGATTAAAAGAGCCCAAAAAAAAAATTTACAGGCAATAAAAAGCACTTCATGCCAAATATGGGCCACTTGGTTTCACCATCAATTCTCCAAAGTTTGAGAATTTATAATACCTCTATTCAAAATATATATCTGAGGGAGTTTGGTTGGAGAATCTTTAAACGGGTTTGCACTTCCTTGAAAGTCCTGAAAAAGCATAAATCGTTTTGGACGTTATTGGTGTGAAAATCACTTTGAGCTTTGATTTGTTGATCTGATTGAGTCAATATCTTATATTGTCATTCTTTTTCACCAAAGGACGCATTTGAGTTCATTCGCTAGGAGTATCCAATATTCATCGTGCACATATGTCATGTTTGTATGCATTGATTTTCCTATCGAATTTTATCACACTACTTCATTTACGCTATCATCGACTTGGTTGTTTTTGTGATCATTCATGGTGTGATTTTATCCTAGTGACACTCCACACTTGCTTATTTGATTTATTTCTCTCATTTGTCTATTTGGGGACATCATAAAAAGGGGGAGAATGAATTATCTTATTATGGGGAGATTTGAAAGTTTGAGTTTTCTCATAAATTGGTATATATGTCTATCTCATTTCAAACTCGATACGTCACTTGGTATTTTGTCTTTTCTCATGTGTGTAGGTACTACATGGATTATCATTGGATTGCATACCCTGATGAGAAAAGTGTTGAGATTCCTGAAGAGTTGAAGAGCAAACGTTGAAGTCTTATTCAATTGTATCTTTCCAGTTTTGGGTTCATGGAAGGGTAGATTTGTATAGGCATCTTTAGTTGTTTGATAATTCGGATGTTTGTTTTTATGTATGTACCAGCATAGACATAGGGGGAGATTTGTAAGGACATTTTTGTCCATTATCAATTTGTTATGTCGCACGCCGTTACACCGTTGAAGAAATTCAAGATTCATATAGTCATCAACGGATCCGAATATCAAAAGAAGAAGAGGAATCAAAGTCTGACAAGCCGGACCGGTCCGCCCAGAATAAATGAATCGATCCGCCTACAGACCGGTCCGCCTCAGACCCGGACCGATCCGCCTGCTGAAATCCAGTATACCCCAGACCGATTGCGAACCGAATATGCCAAATATAAAAAGAATCGGTCCGCCTACCCGGACCGGTTCGCCTCAGACCCGGACCGGTCCGCCTGGGATAATCTCAAACAGATCGTGCTGAGATTTTTTAGGCCATGTTATTCTTTTATAAACCCATTACGGAAAGTGGTTTTCTAAGACTTATATACACGATTTTCAGAGCACCAAAAACTCTAAGTCTTCACCTATTGAGCCCAAGACTCTAGGTTTTTTATTCACACAAATTTCCAAACATTTGTGAATCTCTTTGCAACCCAGGAACGCACTTTTGCTGTTCATACCATTGTGGAGAAGACCGTTCTTCTTCTTCATTGCAGCCCTACTGGAAAGGGATAACTCCTGCCGCCGACTACAGAATCCGACACCTGAGGGTAATTCTTAGTCACTTGTATTTTCATTGTAATCCGAAAATTGTACAGTTACAATATTATAATGGAAATAAATGGTTTTGCCCCTTTGGGGGATTTTTCCTCACAAGCATGTGTTTGAATGTTCTTGCTTAGTTCATTATCAAATTCAATCACATACTGTTGCATGTTTGGGGTTTGTTTGAGTTAAAAGGTGTTTAATATATAATTTGCTCATTTGAACGCAAGCACATACGTTATCAACATTGGTCCGGTGGGAGGTGTTGGTGCCACCCACGGGGCCGTTCGGGGGTTGTTTCGAGTTTTCATCCTCTAACGCCATGTTTTGCTTAAGTCTAAAAATATACAAATTACCGTCGTATTCTCAAACCGGGAGCACAGTGGCCATGCGATCAGTTTCTACGAGTTACATTGGTCCCGTGGGAGGTGTTGGTGCCACCCACGGGGCCGTTCAGGGGTTATTTTGGGTTTTCACCCTGTAACGCCATGTTTTTAAGCCTAAGTCTAGAAATATATAAATTATCATCGTATTCTCAAACCGGGAGTACTAAAACTGCGTGGTCAGTTCCTACGAGTTACATTGGTGCCGTGGGAGGTGCAGGTTCCACCCACGGGACCGTTCGGGGGCTGTTTTGAGTTTTCACCCTCTAACGCCATGTTTTTAAGACTAAGTCTAGAAATATGCAAATTATCATCGTGTTCTCAAATCAAGAGACCCGCGACTACGGTGTCAGTTCCTACGAGTTACATTGGTCCCATGGGAGGTGTTGGTGCCACCCACGGGGCCATTCGGGGGTTGTTTCGAGTTTTCACCCTCTAACGCCATGTTTTGCTTAATTCTAGAAATATGAAAATTACCATCGTATTCTCAAACTGGGAGTGCCGCGGTTGCGCGGTTCGTTCCTACGAGTTACATTGGTCCCGTGTGAGGTGCCAGTGCCACCCACGGGGCCGTTCGGGGGTTATTTTGGGTTTTCACCCTCTAACGCCATGTTTTTATGCCTAAGTTTAAAAATATGCAAATTATCATCGTATTCTCAAACTGGGAGTACCACGGCGGCGTGGTCAGTTTTAACGAGTTACATTGGTGCCGTGGGAGGTGTTGGTGCCACTCACGGTGCCGTTCGGGGGCTGTTTCGAGTTTTCACCCTCTAACGCCATGTTTTTAAGCCTAAGTTTAGAAATATGAAAATTATCGTCGTATTCTCAAATCGGGAGACCCACTGCTGCGGGGTCAATTCCTACACCGTTCGGGGTCCCATGGGAGGTGTTGGTGCCACCCACGGGGCCGTTCGAGGGTTGTTTCGAGTTTTCACCCTCTAACGCCATGTTTTGCTTGAGTCTAGAAATATGAAAATTACTGTCGTATTCTCAAACCGGGAGTGTCGCGGATGCGCAGTCAGTTCCTGTGAGTTATATTGGTTCCGTGTGAGGTATTGGTGCCACCCACAGGGTTGTTCGGGGCCTGTTTTGGATTTTAACCCTCTAACGCTATATTTTTATGCATAAGTCTAGAAATATGCAAATTACCATCGTATTCTCAAACCGTGAGTACCTCGATTGTGTGGTCAGTTCCTACGAGTTGCATTGGTGCCGTGGGAGGTGTTGGTGCCACTCACGGGCCAGTTCGGGGGCTGTTTTGAGTTTTCATCCACAAACGCCATGTTTTTAAGCTTAAGTCTAGAAATATACAAATTATCGTCATATTATCAAACCGGGAGACCAACGGCTGTGGGGTCAGTTCCTACGAGTTACATTGGTCCCGTGGGAGGTGTTGGTGCCACCCACGGGGCCGTTTGGGGGTTGTTTTGAGTTTTCACCCTCTAACGCCATGTTTTACTTAAGTCTAGAAATATACAAATTACCATCGTATTCTCAACCCCAGAGTGTCGCGGCTGTGCGGTCAGTTCCTACTAGTTACATTGGTTCCATGGGAGGTGTTGGTGCCACCCACGGGGCTGTTTCGAGTTTTCACCCTCTAACGCCATATTTTGCTTAAGTCTAGAAATAAGAAAATTATCGTCATATTTTCAAACCGGGAGTGTCGCGACTGCGTGATCAGTTCCTATGAGTTACATTGGTCTCATGGGAGGTGTTGGCGCTACCTACGGGGCCGTTCGAGGGCTGTTTCGAGTTTTTACCCTCTAACGCCATGTTTTTAAGCCTAAGTCTAGATATATGCAAATTATCATCGTATTCTCAAACCGGGAGACCCGCGGTTACGGGGTCAGTTCCTACGAGTTACATTTGTCCCGTGGGAGGTGTTGGTGCCACCCACGGGGCCGTTCGAGGTCCCGTGGGATGTGTTGGTGCCACCCATGGGGCTGTACGGGGGTTGTTTCGAGTTTTCACTCTCTAACGCCATGTTTTTCTTAAGTCTAGAAATATGTAAATTATCATCGTATTCTCGAACTGGGAGTGTCGCGGCTGCGCGGTCAGTTCCTACGAGTTACATTGGTCCCGTGTGAGGTGTTGGTGCCACCCACGGGGCCGTTCGGGGGTTGTTTCGAGTTTTTCCCCACTAAAGTCATATTTTGCCTAACTCTACAAATACTCAAATTCGGGGGTTGAGAATATGTTGGTGCCATCCACGGGGCCGTTCGGGGGTTGTTTGGATTTTTCACCCTCTAACGCCATGTTTTTATGCATAAGTCTAGAAATATATAAATTACCGTCATATTCTCAAACCAGGAGTATCGCGCCTGCGTGGTCAGTTCCTACGAGTTACATTGGTGCCGTGGGAGGTGTTGGTGCCACCCTCGGGGCCGTTCGGGGGCTGTTTCGAGTTTTCACCCTCTAACGTCATGTTTTTAAGCCTTAGTCTAGAAATATAAAAATTATCGTCGTATCCTCAAGCCAGGAGACCCGCGACTACGGGGTCAGTTTCTACGAGTTACATTGGTCCCGTGGGAGGTGTTGGTGCCACCCATGGGGCTGTTCGGGGGTTGTTCGAGTTTTCACCCTCTAACGCCATGTTTTGCTTAAGTTTAGAAGTATGCAAATTACCGTCGTATTCTCAAACTGAGAGTGTCGCGAATGCGCGGTCAGTTCCTACGAGTTATATTGGTCCCGTGAGAGGTGTTGGTGCCACCCACGGGGCCGTTCAGGGGTTGTTTCGAGTTTTCATCTTCTAACGCCATGTTTTTAAGCCTAAGTCTAGAAATATGCAAATTATCGTCGTATTCTCAAATAGGGAGACCCGCGGCTGCAGGGTCAGTTCCTAGGAATTACATTGGTCCCGTGGGACGTGTTGGTGCCACCCACGGGGCCGTTCGGGGTTTTTTTCGAGTTTTCACCCTTTAACGCCATGTTTTGCTTAAGTCTAAAAATATGCAAATTACCATCGTATTCTCAAACTGGAAGTGTCGTTTCCGCGCAATCAGTTCCTACGAGTTACATTGGTCCCGTGGGAAGTGTTGGCGCCACTCACAGGGCCGTTCGGGGGCTGTTTTGGGGTTTCACCCTCTAACGTCATGTTTTTAAGCCAAAGTCTAAAAATATGTAAATTATCGTCGTATTCTCAAACCGGGAGACCCGCGATTGCGGGGTCAGTTCCTAAGAGTTACATTGGTCCCGTGGGAGGTGTTGGTGCCACCCACGAGGCCGTTCGGGGGTTGTTTCGAGTTTTCACCCTCTAACACCATGTTTTTCTTAAGTCTATAAATATGCAAATTACCATCGCATTCTAAAATTGGGAGTTCTGCGGCTGCACGGTCAGTTCCTACGAGTTACATTGGTCCCGTGGGAGGTTTTGGTACCACCCACGGGGACGTTCGAGAGCTGTTTTGGGTTTTCACCCTCTAACGCCATGTTTTTATGCCTAAGTCTTGAAATATGCAAATTATCGTTGTATTCTCAAACCACGAGTACCGCGACTGCGTGGTCAGTTCCTACGAGTTACATTGGTGCCGTGGGAGGTGTTGGTGCCACCCACGGGGCTGTTCGGGGGCTATTTCGAACTTTCACCCTCTAACGCCATGTTTTTATGCCTACGTCTAGAAATATACAAATTACCGTCGCATAGTCAAATCGTTAGTACCGCGGCTGCGTGGTCAGTTCCTACGAGTTACGTTGGTGCCGTGGGAGGTGTTGGTGCCACCCAATGGGTCGTTCGGGGCTATTTTCACCCTCTAACGCCATGTTTTTAACCCTAAGTCCACATATAAACAAATTATCGTCATATTCTCAAACCGGAAGTCTCGCAGCTGCGCGATCAGTTCCTACGAGTTACAATTGTCCCGTGGGAGGTGTTGGTGCTACCCACGGGTCCGTTCTGGGGCTGTTTCGAGTTTTCACCCTCTAAAGCCAAGTTTTTAAGCCTAAGTCTAGAAATATGTAAATTACCATCGTATTCTCAAACCGGAAGTATCGTGGATGCGCAGTCAGTTCCTATGAGTTACATTGGTCCCGTGGGAGGTATTGGTGCCACCCACGGGTAGGGGTGTGCAAAAAAAACCGACCGAATCAAAAACCGAACCGAACTGGCCCAAATCGAACCGCAATCGGCGGGTTTTTTTAGCCCGGTTCGATTTGCGGTTTAAGGATTTAAAAAACCGATAATATCGGTTCGGTTATCGGTTTAGACAAAGAAAAAACCGATTCGAACCGAACAGAACCGACATCAATATTATATATTAAAAAACCCTTAAATATCTTTTATTTTTATATCCAAACACCATTAACCAACCTCCAAAACTGACCAAAACTGAAAACCGACCTACAAAAAACCGACCAAAACTGAAAATCGATTAAAACCGAACTGAAACCGAACCGAATCGAAACCGATGTGAACCGAAATCGAAGGTTTTTTCATCTTCGATTCGGTTTCGATCTGATTTTTTCCAAAACCGAACCGATCGGTTCGGTCTGAATTGCGATCCAAAACCGAACCGATTCGACCCGTGCACACCCCTACCCACGGGGCCGTTCGTGGGCTGTTTCAAGTTTTCACCCTCTAACGCCATGTTTTTAAGCCTAAGTCTAGAAATATGCAAATTCTCGTCGTGTTCTCAAACTGGGAGACCCGCGACTACGGAGTTAGTTCCTACGAGTTACATTGGTCCAGTGGGAGGTGTTGGTTACACCCACGGGGCCGTTCGGGGGTTGTTTCGAGTTTTCTCCCACTAACGCCATATTTTACCTAAGTCTACAAATACTCAAATTACCATCGTATTCTTCAACCGGGAGTCCCTCGACTGCGCGATCAGTTTGTACGAGTCACATTGGTCTCGTGGGAGGTGTTGGTGCCACCCACGAGGCCGTTCGGGGGCTGTTTTGGGTTTTCACCCTCTAACGCCATGTTTTTAAGCCTAACTCTATAAATATGCAAATTATCGTCGTATTCTCAAATCGGGAGTGTCGCGGCTGTGTGGTCAGTTCCTACGAGTCACATTGGTCCCGTGGGAGGAGGTGGTGCCACCCACGGGGCCGTTCGGGGGTTGTTTCGAGTTTTCCCCCTCTAAAGCCATATTTTTAAGCCTAAGTCTAGAAATATGCAAATTATCATCGTATTCTCAAACCGGGAGTTCCATGGCTGCGCGGTCAGTTCCTACGAGTTACATCGGTCCCGTGGGAGAAGTTGGTGCCACCCACTGGGCCGTTCGGAGGTTGTTTTGAGTTTTCACCCGTAACGACATTTTTTAAGCCTAAGTCTAAAAATATGCAAATTATCGTCATATTCTCCAACCAGGAGTCCTGCGGCTGCCCGGTCAGTTCCTACGAGTCACATTAGTTTCGTGGGAGGTGTTGGTGCCACCCACGGGGCCGTTCGGGGGCTGTTACGAGTTTTCACCCTCTAAAGCCATGTTTTTAAGCCTAAGTCTTGAATTATGCATATTATCGTCGTATTCTCAAACCGGGAGCCTTGCGACTGCGTGGTCAGTTCCTACGAGTTTAATTGGTCTGGTGGGAGGTGTTGGTGCCACCCATAGGGCCGTTCGGAGGTTGTTTCGAGTTTTCACCGTCTAACACCATGTTTTTAAGCCTAAGTCTAGAAATATGCAACTTACCGTCGTATTCTTAAACCGGCAGTGTCGCGGCTGCGCGGTCAGTTCCTACGAGTTACATTGGTCCCGTGGGAGGTGTTGGTGCCACCCACGGGGCCGTTCGGGGTTGTTTCGAGTTTTCACCCTCTAATGCTATTTTTTAAGCTTAAGTCTAGAAATATTCAAATTACCATCGTATTCTCAAACCGAGAGTCCCGGGGCTGCGCGGTTAGTTCCAACGAGTCACATTAGCCCCGTGAGAGGTGTTGGTGCCACCCACGGGGTCGTACGGGGGCTGTTTTGAGTTTTCATCCAATAACGCCATGTTTTTAAGTCGAAGTCTAGAAATATTCAAATTATCGTCGTATTCTCAAACCGAGAGTTTCGCGGCTGCTCGGTCAGTTCCTACGAGTCACATTGATCCTGTGGGAAGTGTTGGTGCCACCCAAGGGGCTGTTTCGAGTTTTCACCCTCAAAAGCCATGTTTTTAATCCTAAGTCTAGAAATATACAAATTATCATCCTATTCTCAAATCGGGAGTCCCACGGCTGCGCGGTCAGTTCCTACGAGTTACATTGGTCCCGTAGGAGGTGTTGGTACCACCCATGGGGCCGTTCGGGGGCTGTTTTGGATTTTTACCCACTAACGCCATATTTTTAAGCCTAAGTCTAGAAATATACAAATTATCGTCATATTCTCAAACCGGGAGTCCTAGGGTTGCACGGTCAGTTACTACGAGTCACATTGGTCCGGTGGGAAGTGTTGGTGCCACCCACGGGGCCGTTCGGTGGCTGTTTTGAGTTTTCACCCTCTAACGCCATTTTTTAACCTAAGTCTAGAAATATGCAAATTAACATTGTATTCTCAAATTGGGAATCCCGCGACTGCGTGGTGAGTTCCTACGAGTCACTTTGGTCTCGTGGGAGGTGTTGGTGCCACCCACGGGGCCGTTCGGGGGCTGTTTCGGTTTTTCAGGCTCTAAACCATGTTTTTAAGCATAAGTCTTGAATTATGCATATTATCGTCGTATTCTCAAAACGGGAGTCCCGCGGCTGCGCGGTCAGTTCCTACGAGTTACATTGGTCCTGTGGGAAGTGTTGGTGCCACCCACGGGGCCGTTCAGGGGCTGTTTCGAGTTTTCACCCACTAACGCCATGTTTTTAAACCTAAGTCTTGAATTATGCAAATTTTCGTCATATTCTCAAACCGGGAGTCCCGTGGCTGCGTGGTCAGTTCCTACGAGTTTCATTGGTTCCGTGGGAGGTGTTGGTGACACCCACGGCGCCGTTCGGGGGTTGTTTCGGATTTTTCCCTACTAACGCCATGTTTTTAAGCCAAAGCCTAGAAATATTCAAATTATCATCGTATTCCCAAATTGGGAGTTCTGGGGTTGCGCAATTTGTTCCTACGAGTCATATTGGTCCCGTTGGAAGTGTTGGTGCCACCCACGGGGCCGTTCAGGAACTGTTTCGGGTTTTCACACTCTTTCGCCATGTTTTTAAGCCTAAGTCTAGAAATATGCAAATTATCATCGTACTCTCAAACCGAGAGTCTTGCGGCTGCGCGATCGGTTCCTACGAGTTACATTGGTCCCGTGGAAGGTGTTGGTGCCACCCACGGGGACGTTCAAGGGCTGTTTCGAGTTTTCACCCACTAACGTCATGTTTTTAAGCCTAAGTCTAGAAATATGAAAATTATCATCATATTCTAAAACCGAGAGTCCCAGGGTTGTGCGGTCAGTTCCTACGACTCACATTGGTCCCGTGAGAAGTGTTGGTGCCACCCACGGGGCCGTTCGGGGGCTGTTTCGGGTGTTCACCCTCTAACACCATTTTTTAAGCCTAAGTCAAGAAATATGCATATTATCGTCGTATTCTCAAACCAAGAGTCCCGCGTCTACGCGATCAGTTCCTACGAGTCACATTGGTCCCATGGGAGGTGTTGGTGCCACACACGGGGCCGTTCGGGGGCTGTTTAGGGTTTTCACCCTCTAAAGCCATGTTTTTAAGCCTAAGTCTTTAATTATGTATATTGTCTTCGTATTGTCAAGACGGGAGTCCCGCGGCTGCGTGGTCAGTTCCTACGAGTTACATTAGTCCCGTGAGAGGTGTTGGTGCCACCTACGGGGCAGCTCGTGGGTTGTTTCGAGTTTTCACCCTCTAACGCCATGTTTTTAAGCTAAGTCTAGAAATATGCAAATTATCGTCGCATTCTCAAACAGGGAAACCCGCGACTGCAGGGTCAGTTCCTACGAGTTACATTGGTCCCGTGGGAGGTGTTGGTGCCACCCACGGCGCCGTTTGGGGGTTGTTTCGCGTTTTCACCCTCTTACACCATGTTTTTCTTAGGTCTAGAAATATGCAAATTACCGTCGTATTCTCAAACCGGGAGTGCCGCAGCTGCGCGGTCAGTTCCTACGAGTTACATTAGTCCCGTCTGAGGTGTTGGTGCCACCCACGAAGCCGTTCAGGGGTTGTTTTGAGTTTTCAGCCTCTAACGCCATGTTTTTATGCCTAAGTCTAGAAATATGCAAATTACCGTCGTATTCTCAAATCGAGAGTACCGCGGCTGCATGGTCAGTTCCTACGAGTTACATTGGTGCCGGGGGAGGTATTGGTGCCACTCACGGGGCCGTTCGGGGGCTGTTTCATGTTCTCACCCTCTAACGCCATGTTTTTAAGCCTAAGTCTAGAAATATACAAATTATCGTCGTATTCTCAAACCGGGAGACCCCCGGCTGCGGGGTCAGTTCTTATGAGTTACATTGGTCCCGTAGGAGGTGTTGGTGCCACCCACGGGGCCGTTCGTGGGCTGTTTCGAGTTTTCACCCTCTAACGCCATTTTTTCCTTAAGTCTAGAAATATGCAAATTTCCATCGTATTCTCATATCGGGAGTGTCGCGGCTGCGCGGTCAGTTCCTACGAGTTACATTGGTCCCGTGGGAGGTGTTGGTACCACCCACGGGGCCGTTCGGGAGCTGTTTCGATCTTTCACCCTCTAACGCCATGTTTTTAAGCCGAAGTCTATAAATATGAAAATTATCATCGTATTCTCGAACCAAGAGACCCGTGGCTGTGGAGTTAGTTCCTATGAGTTACATTGGTCCCGTGGGAGGTGTTGGTGCCACCCACGGGGCCATTCGGGGGTTGTTTCGAGTTTTCACCCTCTAACGCCAAGTTTTTAAGCCCAAGTCTAGAAATATGTAACTTATCGTCGTATTGTCAAACTGGGAGTGTCGCGGCTGCGCGGTTAGTTCCTACGAGTTACATTGGTCCCGTGGGAGGTGTTGGTGCCACCCTCGGGGTCGTTCGGGGGATGTTTCGAGTTTTCACCCTCTAACGCCATGTTTTTAAGCCTAAGTCTAGAAATATGCAAATTATCATCGTATTCTTAAACCGGAAGACCCACGACTGCGGGGTCAGTTCCTACGAGTTACATTGGTCCCGTGGGAGGTGTTGGTGCCACCCACGGGGTCGTTCGGGGGTTGTTTCGAGTTTTTCCCCACTAACGTCATATTTTGCCTAACTCTACAAATACTCAAATTACCATCGTATTCTCAAACCGGGAGTCCCGCGGCTGCACAGTTAGTTCGTGCGAGTCACATTGGTCCCGTGGGAGGATGTGGTGCCACCCACGAGGCCGTTCGGGGGCTATTTTGGGTTTTCACCCTCTAACACCATGTTTTTAAGCCTAAGTCAATAAATATGCAAATTATCATCGTATTCTCAAATCGGGAGTGCCGCGGTGGCACGTTCAGTTCCTACGAGTCACATTGGTCCCGTGGGAGGTGTTGGTGCCACCCACGGGGCTGTTTGGGTGTTGTTTCGGGTTTTCAACCTCTAAAGCCATATTTTTATGCCTAGGTCCAGAAATATGCAAATTATTGTCGTATTCTCAAACCGGGAGTCCCGCGGCTGTGCGATCAGTTTCTACGAGTTACATCGATCCCGTAAGAGGAGTTGGTGCCACCCACGGGGCCGTTCGGGGGCTGTTTCGAGTTTTCTGACTCTAACACCATTTTTTAAGCCTAAGTCTATAAATATGCAAGTTATCATCGTATTCTCAAACCGCGAGTCCTGCGGCAGCGCAGTCAGTTCCTACGAGTCACCTTGGTCCCTGTGGGAGGTGCTGGTGCCACCCACGGGGCCGTTCGGGGGCTGTTACGGGTTTTCACCCTCTAAAGCCTTGTTTTTAAGCCTAAGTCTTGAATTATGCATATTATCGTCATATTCTCAAATCGAGAGTCCCGCGGCTGCGTGGTCAGTTTTTACGAATTTCATTGGTCCGGTGGGAGGTGTTGGTGACATCCACGGGGCCATTCAGGGGTTGTTTCGGGTTTTCCCCCACTAACGCCATGTTTTTAAGCCTAAGTCTAGAAATATTCAAATTACCATCTTATTCTCAAACCGGGAGTCCCGGGGCTGCGCGGTCAGTTCCAACGAGTCACATTGGTCCCGTGAGAGGTGTTGATGCCACCCACGGGGCCGTACGGGGGTTGTTTCGAGTTTTCACCCACTAACGCCATGTTTTTATACCTAAGTCTAGAAATATTCAAATTATCGTTGTATTCTCAAACCGGTAGTTTCGCGGCTGCTCGGTCAGTTCCTATGAGTCATATTGGTCCCGTGGGAAGTGTTCGTGCCACCCATGGAGTCGTTTGGGAGCTATTTCATATTTTCACCCTCAAAAGCCATGTTTTTAAGCCTAAGTCTAGAAATATACAAATTATCATCCTATTCTCAAACCGGGAGTCCCACGGCTGCGCGGTCAGTTCCTACGAGTTACATCGGTCCCGTAGGAGGTGTTGGTACCACCCACGGGGCCGTTCGGGGGTTGTTTCAGGTTTTCACCCACTAACGCCATATTTTTTAGCCTAAGTCTTGAAATATGCAAATTATCATCGTATTCTCAAACCGGGAGTCCTAGGGATACGCGGTCAGTTACTACGAGTCACATTGGTCCCGTGGGAAGTGTTGGTGCCACACATGAGGCCGTTCGGGGACTGTTATGGGTTTTCACCCTCTAACGCCATTTTTTAAGCCTAAGTCTAGAAATATGCAAATTATCATCGTATTCTCAAATCGGGAGTCCCGCTACTGCGCGGTCAGTTCTTACGAGTCACATTGGTCTCGTGGGAGGTGTTGGTGCCATCCACGGGGCCGTTCGGGGGCTGTTTCGAGTTTTGATGCTCTAAAGCCATATTTTTAAGCCTAAGTCTTGAATTATGCATTTTATCGTCGTATTCTAAAAACGGGAGTCCCGCGGCTGCGCAATTAGTTCCTACGAGTTACATTGGTCCCGTGGGTGGTGTTGGTGCCACCCACGGGGCCGTTTATGGGCTATTTCGAGTTTTCACCCACCAACGCCATGTTTTTAAACCTAAGTCTTAAATTATGCAAATTACCGTCGTATTCTCAAACCGGGAGTCCCGCGGCAGCGTGGTCAGTTCCTACGAGTTTCATTGGTCCCATGGGAAGTGTTGCTGACACCCATGGGGCCGTTCAGGGGTTGTTTCGGATTTTCCCCTACTAAAGCCATGTTTTTAAGCCTAAGTCTAGAAATATTCAAATTACCATTGTATTCTCAAACCGGGAGTCCCGGGGTTACGCAGTCTATTCCTACGAGTCACATTAGTCCCGTGGGATGTGGTGGTGCCATCCACGGGGATGTTCGGGGGCTGTTTCGGGTTTTCACCCTCTAACGCCATGTTTTTAAGCCTAAGTCTATAAATATTAAAATTATCGTAGTATTCTCAAATCGGGAGTCTCGCGGCTACGCGGTCAGTTCCTACGAGTTACAATTGTCCCGTGGGAGGTGTTGGTGCCATCCACATGGCCGTTCGGGGGCTGTTTCGAGTTTTCACCCTCTAAAGCCAAGTTTTTAAGCCAAAGTCCAGAAATATTTAAATTACCATCGTATTCTCAAACTGGGAGTGTCTTGGATGAGCGGTCAGTTCCTACGAGTTACATTGGTCCCGTGGGAGGTGTTAGTGCCACCCACGGGGCCGTTCGGGGGTTGTTTCGAGTTTTCACCCTCTAACGCCATGTTTTTAAGCCTAAGTCTTGAAATATTCAAATTATCATCGTATTCTCAATCCGGGAGACCTGCGACTGCGGGGTCAGTTCCTGCGAGTTACATTGGTCCCGTGAGAGGTGTTGGTGACACCAACGGGGCCGTTCGGGGATTGTTTCGAGATTTTCCCCACTAACGCCATATTTTTCCTAAGTCTACAAATACTCAAATTATCATCGTATTCTCAAACCAGGAGTCCCGCGGCTGCACGGTCAGTTCATATGAGTCACATTGGTCCCGTGGGAGGTGTTGGTGTCACCTAGGAGGCCGTTCGGGGGCTGTTTTGGGTTTTCACCCTCTTACGCCATATTTTTAAGCCTAAGTCTATAAATATTCAAATTATCGTTGTATTATCAAACCGGGAGTGCCGCGACTGCGCGGTCAGTTCCTACGAGTCACATTGGTCCCGTGGGAGGAGTTGGTGCCACCCACGGGGCCGTTCGGGGGGTTTTTCGAGTTTTTCCCCACTAACGCCATATTTTTTAGCCTAAGTCTACAAATACTCAAATTATTGTCGTATTCTCAAACTGGGAGTCCCGCGGCTGCACGGTCAATTCATACGAGTCACATTGGTCCCGTGGGAGGAGTTGGTGCCACCCAAGGGGCCGTTCGGAGGCTGTTTCAGGTTTTCATCCTCTAACGCCATTTTTTAAACCTAAGTCTACGAATATACAAATTATCGTCGTATTCTCAAACCGGGAGTCCTGCGACTGCGCGGTCAGTTCCTACAAGTCACATTAGTTCCGTGGGAGGTGTTGGTGCCACCCACGGGGCCGTTCGGGGGCTGTTACGAGTTTTCACCCTCTAAAGCCATGTTTTTAGGCCTAAGTCTTGAATTATGCATATTATCGTCGTATTCTCATGCCGGGAGTCCCGCGGCTGCGTGGTCAGTTTTTACCAGTTTCATTGGTCCGGTGGGAGGTGTTGGTGCCACCCACGGGGCCGTTCGGAGGTTGTTTCGAGTTTTCACCGTCTAACGCCATGTTTTTAAGCCTAAGTCTAGAAATATGAAAATTACCGTCGTATTCTCAAACCGGGAGTGTCGCGGCTGCGCGGTCAGTTCCTACGAGTTACATTGGTCCCGTGGGAGGTGTTGGTGCCACCCACGGGGCCGTTCAGGGGCTATTTCGAGTTTTCAACCTCTAATGCCATTTTTTAAGCCTAAGTCTAGAAATATTAAAATTACCGTCGTATTCTCAAATCGGGAGTCCCGGGGCCACGCGATTAGTTCAAACGAGTCACATTGGTCCCGTGAGAGGTGTTGGTGCCACCCACGGGGCCGTACGGGGGTTGTTTCGAGTTTTCACCCAATAACGCCATGTTTTTAAGCCTAAGTCTAGAAATATTCAAATTACTGTCTTATTCTCAAACCGGGAGTTTCGCGGCTACTCGGTCAGTTCCTATGAGTCACATTGATCCCGTGGGAAGTGTTGTGCCACCCACGGGGTCGTTTAGGGGTTGTTTCGGGTTTTCACCCTCAAAAGTCATGTTTTTAAGCCTAAGTCTAGAAATATACAAATTATCGTCCTATTCTCAAAGCGGGAGACACACGGCTACGCGGTCAGTTCCTACGAGTTACATTGGTCCCGTAGGAGGTGTTGGTACCACCCACAGGGCCGTTCGGGGGCTGTTTTGGGTTTTCACCCACTAACGCCATATTTTTAAGCCTAAGTCTAGAAATATGCAAATTAACGTCGTATTCTAAAACCCGAAGTCCCGCGACTGCGAGGTCAGTTCTTACGAGTCACTTTGGTCTCGTGGGAGGTGTTGGTGTCACCCACGGGGACGTTGGGGTGTTGTTTCGGGTTTTAACGCTCTAAAGCCATGTTTTTAAGCCTAAGTCTTGAATTATGCATATTATCATCGTATTCTCAAAACGGGAGTCCCGCGGCTGTGCGGTCAGTTCCTACGAGTTACATTGGTCCCGTGGGAGGTGTTGGTGCCACCCACGGGACCGTTCAGGGGTAGTTTCGAGTTTTCACCCACTAATGCCATGTTTTTAAACCTAAGTCTTGAATTAAGCAAATTTCCATCGTATTCTCAAACCGAGAGTCTCGCGGCTGCGCGGTCAGTTCCTACGAGTTACATTGGTCCCGTGGGAGGTGTTGGTGCCACCCACGGGGACGTTCGGGGGCTATTTCGGGTTTTCACCCTCTAAAACCATGTTTTTAAGACTAAGTCTAGAAATATGCAAATTATCGTCATATTCTCAAACCGGGGGTCTCGCAGCTGCGCGGTCTGTTCCTACGAGTTACAATTGTCCCGTGGGAGGTGTTGGTGCCACCCACAGGTCCGTTCGGGGGCTGTTTCGAGATTTCACACTCTAAAGCCAAGTTTTTAAGCCTAAGTCTATAAATATGTAAATTACCATCGTATTCTCAAAACGGGAGTGTCGTGGATACGCGGTCAGTTCCTACGAGTTACATTGGTCCCATGGGAGGTGTTGGTGCCACCCACGGGGCCGTTCGGGGCTGTTTCGAGTTTTCACCCTCTAAAGCCATGTTTTTTAGCCTAAGTCTAGAAATATCCTAATTATCGTCGTATTCTCAAATCGGGAGAACCGCGACTATGGGGTCAGTTCCTACGAGTTACATTGGTCCCGTGGGAGGTGTTGGTTCCACCCACGGGGCCGTTCGGGGGTTGTTTCGAGTTTTCTCCCACTAACGCCATATTTTGCCTAAGTCTATAAATACTCAAATTACCGTCGTATTCTCAAACCGGGAGTCCCGCGGCTGCACTGTCAGTTTGTACGAGTCACATTGGTCTCGTGGGAGGTGTTGGTGCCACCCACGAGGCCGTTCGGGGGCTGTTTTGGGTTTTCACCCTCTAACACCATGTTTTTAAGCCTAACTCTATAAATATGCAAATTATCGTCGTATTCTCAAATCGGGAGTGTCGCGGCTGTGTGGTCAGTTCCTACGAGTCACATTGGTCCCGTGGGAGGAGGTGGTGCCACCCACGGGGCCGTTCGGGGGTTGTTTCGAGTTTTCCCCCTCTAAAGCCATATTTTTAAGCCTAAGTCTAGAAATATGCAAATTATCATCGTATTCTCAAACCGGGAGTTCCATGGCTGCGCGGTCAGTTCCTACGAGTTACATCGGTCCCGTGGGAGAAGTTGGTGCCACCCACTGGGCCGTTCGGAGGTTGTTTTGAGTTTTCACCCGTAACGACATTTTTTAAGCCTAAGTCTAAAAATATGCAAATTATCGTCATATTCTCCAACCAGGAGTCCTGCGGCTGCCCGGTCAGTTCCTACGAGTCACATTAGTTTCGTGGGAGGTGTTGGTGCCACCCACGGGGCCGTTCGGGGGCTGTTACGAGTTTTCACCCTCTAAAGCCATGTTTTTAAGCCTAAGTCTTGAACTATGCATATTATCGTCGTATTCTCAAAACGGGAGCCTCGCGGCTGCGTGGTCAGTTCCTACGAGTTTAATTGGTCTGGTGGGAGGTGTTGGTGCCACCCACAGGGCCGTTCGGAGGTTGTTTCTAGTTTTCACCGTCTAACACCATGTTTTTAATCCTAAGTCTAGAAATATGCAACTTACCGTCGTATTCTCAAACCGACAGTGTCACGGCTGCGTGGTCAGTTCCTACGAGTTACATTGGTCCCGTGGGAGGTGTTGGTGCCACCCACGGGGCCGTTCGGGGCTGTTTCGAGTTTTCACCTTCTAATGCCATTTTTAAAGCTTAAGTCTAGAAATATTCAAATTACCATCGTATTCTCAAACTGGGAGTCCCGGGGCTACGCGATTAGTTCCAACGAGTCACATTGACCCTGTGAGAGGTGTTGGTGCCACCCACGGGGCCGTACAGGGGTTGTTTTCAGTTTTCACCCAATAACGCCATGTTTTTAAGCCTAAGTCTAGAAATATTCAAATTATCGTCGTATTCTCAAACCAGGAGTTTCGCGGGTGCTCAGTCAGTTCCTACGAGTCACATTGATCCCGTGGGAAGTGTTGGTGCCACCCACGGGGCCGTTTGGGGGCTATTTCGGGTTTTCACCCTCAAAAGCCATGTTTTTAAGCCTAAGTCTAAAAATCTACAAATTATCGTCCTATTCTCAAATCGGGAGTCCCACGGCTGCGCGGTCAGTTCCTACGAGTTACATTGGTCCCGTAGGAGGTGTTGGTACCACCCATGGGGCCGTTCGGGGGCTGTTTTGGGTTTTCACCCACTAACGCCATATTTTTCAGCCTAAGTCTAGAAATATGCAAATTATTGTCATATTCTCAAGCCGGGGGTCGTAGGGTTGCGCGGTCAGTTATTACGAGTCACGTTGGTCCCGTGGGAAGTGTTGGTGCCAACCACAGGGCCGTTCGGTGGCTGTTTCGGGTTTTCACCCTCTAACGCCATTTTTTAACCTAAGTCTAAAAATATGCAAATTAACATCGTATTCTCAAATTGGGAGTCCCACGACTGCGTGGTCAGTTCCTACGAGTCACTTTGGTCTCGTGGGAGGTGTTAGTGCCACCCACGGTGCCGTTCGGGGGCTGTTTCGGGTTTTCACGGTCTAAACCATGTTTTTAAGCCTAAGTCTTGAATTATGCATATTATCGTCGTATTATCAAAATGGGAGTCTCGCGACTGTGCGGTCAGTTCCTACGAGTTACATTGGTCCTATGGGAGGTGTTGGTGCTACCCACGGGGCTGTTCAGTTGCTGTTTCGAGTTTTCACCCAATAATGCCATGCTTTTAAACCTAAGTCTTGAATTATGCAAATTTCCGTCGTATTCTCAAACTGGGAGTCCCGTGGCTGAGTGTTGAGTTCCTACGAGTTTCATTGGTCCCGTGGGAGGTGTTGGTGACACCCATGGGGCCGTTCGGGGGTTGTTTCGGGTTTTTCTCCACTAACGCCATATTTTTAAGCCTAAGCCTAGAAATATTCAAATTATCATTGTATTCTCAAATCGGGAGTTTTGAGATTGTGCAGTCTATTCCTACGAGTCACATTGGTCCCGTTGGAAGTGTTGGTGCCACCCACGGGGCCGTTCAGGAACTGTTTCGGGTTTTCTCCCTCTAACGCCATGATTTTAAGCCTAAGTCTAGAAATATGTAAAGTATCATCGTATTCTCAAACCGAGAGTCTTACGGCTGCGCGGTCTGTTCCTACGAGTTACATTGGTCCCGTGGGAGGTGTTGGTGCCACCCACGGGGCCGTTCGGGGGTTGTTTCGAGTTTTCACCCACTAACGCCATGTTTTTAAGCCTAAGTCTAGAATTATGCAAATAATCATCATATTCTCAAACCGGGAGTCCCAGGGCTGTGCGGTCAGTTTCTACGACTCACATTGGTCCCGTGGGAAGTGTTGGTGCCACCCACGGGGCCGTTCGGGGCTGTTTCGGGTGTTCACCCTCTAACGCCATTTTTTAAGCCTAAGTCTAGAAATATGCATATTATCGTCGTATTCTCAAACCAGGAGTCCCGCGGCTATACGATCAGTTTCTTCGAGTCACATTGGTCTCGTGGGAGGTGTTAGTGCCACACATGGGGCCGTTCGGGGGCTGTTTCGGGTTTTCACCCTCTAAAGCCATGTTTTTAAGCCTAAGTCTTTAATTATGAATATTATCGTCGTATTCTCAATACGGGAGTCCCGCGACTGCGCGGTCAGTTCCTACTATTTACATTGGTCTCGTGGAAGGTGTTGGTGCCACCCACGGGGCCGTTCGGGGGCTGTTTCGAGTTTTCGCCCACTAATGCCATGTTTTTAAGCCTAAGTCTTAAATTTTACAAATTACCATCATATTCTCAAACCAGGAATCCCGCGACTGCGTGGTCAGTTCCTACGAGTTTCATTGGTCCCGTGGGAGGTGTTGGTGACACCCACGGGGCCGTTCGGGGGTTGTTTCGGGTTTTCCCCCACTAACGCCATGTTTTTAAGCCTAAGTCTAGAAATATTCAAATTATCGTCGTATTCTTAAACCTGGAGTCTTGGGGCTACTCGGTCAGTTCCAACGAGTCACATTGGTCCCGTAAGAGGTGTTGGTGCCACCCACGGTGTTGTACGGGGGTTGTTTCGTGTTTTCACCCACTAACGCCATGTTTTTAAGCCTAAGTCTATAAACATTCAAATTGTCGTCGTATTCTCAAATCGGGAGTCCCAGGGTTGGGCGGTCAATTCCTACGAGTCACATTGGTCCCGTGGGAGGTGTTGATGCCACCCACGGGGCTATTCTGGGTTTGTTTCGAGTTTTCCCCCACTAACGTCATATTTTACCTAAGTCTACAAATACTCAAATTACCATGGTATTCTCAAATCAGGAGTCCTGTGGCTGCACAGTCATTTCATACGAGTCACACTGGTCCCATGGGAGGTGTTGGTGCCACCCACGAGGCCGTTTAGGAGTTGTTTTGGGTTTTTACCCTCCAACGCCATGTTTTTAAGCCTAAGTCTAGAAATATGCAAATTATCATCGTATTCTCAAACCGGGAGTCCCGCGACTGCGCGGTTAGTTCCTACGAGTCACATTGGTCCCGTGGGAGGTGTTGGTGCCACCCAAGGGGCCGTTCGGGGGCTATTTCGAGTTTTTACCCTCTAAAGCCATATTTTTAAGCCTA
This sequence comes from Sambucus nigra, assembly GCA_949130495.1. Taxonomy (NCBI): domain Eukaryota; kingdom Viridiplantae; phylum Streptophyta; class Magnoliopsida; order Dipsacales; family Adoxaceae; genus Sambucus; species Sambucus nigra. The sequence goes on along the minus strand of OX422208.1, from coordinate 525,537,296 downwards.
AGTCTAGTAATATGCAAATTATCATCTTATTGTAATACCCCGTAATTTTAAATGACTTTTAAAATGGGTTATATTTTAAATTAATGGATTAATTGGATTTTGTTATTAATTAATTCATTTGGATTTTATCCGGACGGTGGTTATTAAAATGGATGATTCTGAATATTACTTAAAGATATTTAGGTAATATATGAATGTGATCTCATTTATATGACTGTATGATATAAATTCGGTAATTTATATTTTTAGTCAGACGCGGTATGGGACGTGTCGGGACTAGTTTATTAAATTAAAAAGGACATTTATGTTCTATCGACCTTATAGTCATTTCGACTGCGTCGTTGCGTCCGGAAGGTTCGAAATAGTCAGAAAAGTCTATTTGGATGTTAATATTGAGTCTCGGGTCATTTGGAAATGAATAAACAACCCGAAAGGGCATTTTGGTCATTTTTCTAGGGGGGGTGAATAGTGATTTCGGATTTTGTACTATTATAAATATTGGTAGATTAAGTGTATGTGGGTTATTCATATCCTCTACACAAAATAGAGAAGTCATCTTCCTAGAGAGAGTGAAAGGGTGCTTGGGAAGGGAAAAGCCTACTTGGGAAGGAGAAGAACAAGAACCAAGGTTCACCACCACCAACCACCACCGGAGTTTGACCGGAGAAGGGACAACCAACTGAGATATACTACACCAAAGGATCAGACCTTCAGAAAAGGCAAGTGTTTAATAATGGCAATTTAAGTTTGTATATTGTCCATGTTAGAATAGTATGAAAAGAGAAGATTATTCATGTTTGGAAGAAATAATGGAGTATTAAATGGATTTCTGGAAACTGAAATGATATAGGAATTAAACTCATGTTTTAGGATGATAATAATCCACGAAATAGTCATGAAACTGTTGAAGAAATTATGAAAACCATTGATGTGTTCTTGAAGTTGATATGTTGATAATTTTCTGGAAATAAGGAGATAAACATGCTTTTTAATCCAATCCCGTGATGATTCTAGGATGTTTAGAGTATTGGAAATCGTTCATATATGTTGAGATATCATGTAGTAAAGATTATAAGTCATTTGGTATGTTTAGATGAAGGTTTAAATGATCATAAGTTGCTAAACCCGTAGTTGCAGAAAATGCAGAAAACCAGGCTGTGACTTGAGGGATCGATCGATCGACCCCTGCCTTCGATCGATCGACCTCCCCAGAATATGTAAAGTTGTTTCTTTTAAATGTTGATTCTAATCCCAAAACTTTTGTGGATCTTTGGTGATTATTATTTGGATATTATGGGACTTATAAAATATCAGTAAACCCTTGATAAGATTTGAATTAATTTGATTTGGATTCAAGTGATTAAAATGATGAAAATTATATTGAATGGAATTTCGGTTGCTAGATTCATTTGTTAAATTCCAACTGGGGATGTATGAGGATTTAAGATAGGACCATTAGGGGTGATTTTATATAACACCTGGGTATCCATAAGTTTAGAAGAGGGTTTAATCCTAAGTGAAAGAAGATGTGTTTATAAGAGATTTGAAACTATCGATTTTAACCCTAATTAAAAGGAGAACAAAACTCGTAGTAATTCGGAAGAAATGATGTTATGGACCAGTAGGATATTAGTGACTTCTTACTGAATATAAGATGAGGAAAGTCCAATTTGAATCTTGTGAGATGGGAGTTTAGAACACATTTGGTTGAAAGAGGGTATGAGGTTATCCCGATCGCATAGTTGAAGTTGTCGGACCTCCTCGATCGACAAAGTTAAGTAGTAGTGTATTGGACGGGTTCCTTGTTTGGATTTCTGTTTGCGAGACGCTTCGCGCATGAACCTTAACGACGTCGGGAGTGGAGAGATGTTATAGGATGCGAGGATAATTAAATTATGAAGTAAAGATATGATATTTTAATACGTGGAATTTAAAAGAGATAATGCTACGTATGGAAAATATCTTAGGGTAGTGATATTACATTATTGATATTATATTATAGGTATGATAATACCTATTTGAGTGATTGATGATTTATGTGTATGACATACCTAGCTTACTTGCTATCGGTGGGAGGTTTGCGCGTGAGGGCAGTTATATCCTGATGAATCCATGGGATCTTTGATTTGTCGCTTGAGAACATAGGTCTATGAAAGACTTATCGGGGAGTTGATAAGTCCACTGACTGTGGGTACGTAGGTATGTGCGTGACCCATGGATACGAGAACGATGTTCACCTCCAATTTGTTTGTTATTGTTTGTGGTTCGTGGAATCTTACCGAACCTTTAGTCCCCTATTCGGCAACCTGCGATGATGGGACATGATAGCAGAGTAATGCATTGCACCGCAGTTGTGACTCGGGGTGCCGTATTATATATGAATATATATATATATATATAGTGGATTAAATGATTGAATGGATATATATTGTGGTTAAATCTATCTACGGTGATAATTGTAGATAACGATGAATAGAGAAAGATAATGGAATTAAGTTAATGAATGTATATGCTTATAGAATTGAAAAGCTTAACTCATGTTAATGGGAAACGATTCATATTAATGAGTAATGATTCATGTTAATGAGAGACTAATCATATAAAGGAGAAATGTAAATGAATAGTAATGTGACGTATGGTATGGGACATACGGGGATTATGATATGGGAATGGAATTATAATATGGAGACTAGAAAAGAGGAACCATTAACTAGGAGGTTAATAAGAAACGTTAAGTGTGCACTCTAGTTGAGAGGTGAGAATAGCAAGTGAGAGTTGGATCTAACATGTACATAATAAATGCTTTATTGCACTTGTTAAATACTTGTTGTTTTAAAAATCATCTACACATTCGGGCTCTGACCCGTTTCCTTGCATATTTCCTTTTTTATTGTATCTTTTATATCAGGTGTCCAGCAACAGGGACGCCAACCTTAGCGGATTATGTTGAACTATGGAGCTATGGAGTTTTGCTTAGACGCCTATCATCTTTTGATTCACAGTATTCTTAGTTAGGGCATGTCGCCCAAAGGATTTCAGTTATCTTTTCTATCGGGGTTAAATACTATTGTATTCGGAACATTTTAATACATTTAACATTGTTGGGATTATTGTAAAGGATTTATATTATTTGGGAATGTTTATTCCAATTTCATTTAAATTCTTTTGTGTTATCAGTGTTGTAGAATAAAATGTGTAGTGTTATTCTTAAACTAAAAATGGTTTTGTTGAAATTTAAATTTGGAAAGTTTTTAACACCGGCTTAGTTGGGTATTGGGTGAGTTGTAAATGTTTTCGACAGTGATGCTAAGAATGAGCCAACTGTATATTCTGTTTTAATTTGGTATGGGACTAGCCACCCGGTATTTAATTAGGCGGGGTGTTACAGGCGGTATCAGAGCATCAGGTTCTAGTGTCCTTTAGGATCTGTACGGCTTACTGTGTTTTCAGCTTAGCGTTCTTTGATATAAAGCCCTATGAGTAGGATTACTGCTTTTCTATTTACGCCTTCAAGGTACGATGATTGCGGCCGAAGTTGCTGCAATTGTCGCTCAAGCAGTCAATGCATCTTTAGCTGCTGTTCAGCAGGCTCCAGCACCAGCACCGGTTGTGCCACCCGCGCAAGGGCAAGTGTTTCCTACTGCATGGGAACGAGCGAGGGATGCCTTTCAGAAAGCGCACCCACCTGAGTTTCAGGGAGGATCAGATGTTGTGACTGCTAGCCAATGGAAGAAAGATATCCAACGGCACTTGAGAATGATTGAATGCACTGAGGTTCAACGTCAAATACTAGCCACATTCAATCTAGTAGGGGCAGCTTTGCAATGGTGGGAAGCTACGACCACTATGGAGGAGAGGGACACAATGACTATCCAAGACTTTTGGATACGGTTTGATGGGAAGTATTTTCCTTCCGCCATCCAGACAGAGATGAGGCGAAAGCTACTTGATTTGAAACAGGAAGAGAAAACTGTGGCGGAATATGAGGAAGAGTTTACGAGATTAACTAATTTGGTACCAGTTGAAGTACCTACTAAGGAGAGGAGAGTCCTAATGTTCACTGATGGGTTGAACTATAAAATTCGACAACATTTATTGGGGAATCTTTCATTACATACGTATGGCAAATGAGGGCCATTGGACGGATAGCGGAGATCGTACTTATGAGGTTATGAAGTATGTTCGAGTATGATGACCGTAGTCGAGGTCACCCCTATTATGGAAAAATTGAGGAGAGTCATCAGTAGAAGTTCTTGAAATGCGTGAATTGTGTATGTTCCCTAACGAAGGAAATATATTGAAAGGCTTGGGCATATAGTGGAGTGTGGTTAACTAGAACTAAAAATTTGGGGTAAAATTTTTCTTGACTCATCGGAGCAAAGTTATAATATTGGGATTCAACAACCATCACCCGCAAATGAGGGTATGTTTCCTATCTAAGGAAGTATGAGGCGTATTGATTTTTGTAGTGATTGATATTGTGTGAGCAAAAGGGTTGTTAAACTTAGCCTATGGCATCGTTATTTACGTAGACTCACTAAGGGGTGTGGGACACCTATATATTACTTGTTATCACGTGGGTTTGATTTTTATGGGATTACTTACCTTGGGCATGTCCGAGCGTGATGTGACTATCGGCATGCATTGACTTGTGGTAAATGAGAGCATATGTCTGCATCTTGTCTTCTATAAGAGAGTAGATGCGTAGACACTATTTGATATCGAAAAAATAAATAAAAACCAAATTTTTGTTTTAAATCGATAAACCTGATATTTTTTTTATAAACCAAATTTTTATATTATTGACTAAGGACCTTAGGAGTTTCGATGACCGACTACTTTAGGAAGTAGTGTACCGGGGTGGTTCCTTGTTTGGATTTCGCTTGCGAGACACCCCACGCATGAAACTAATAACCGTTGGGAGTCGAAATAAGTTAGGTCTTTGGGAAACGAGTTTATAACCTTAGCGAAAAATTTTAATATTGAAAGCGGTACGAGAGGGTGTATGGGCGCCCTGGATGATTGAATTGTAGTATTTTTCATAATTGTGAAAAAGGTAAGTAATTGAGACTTCAGGATTTATTTGTTCACTACGAGAGGATCATTTTTCCCAAAGTTTGTCACGAGGACGGTATAGGGAAGATTAGGTAAAGTCTAAATTTGATTCAGTTGAAACTATATGGTGAGGCTTGGCGTATAACATCGATAGGGATTTTGTTAATGTACTGTATGGGCGGTACATCTTGGATTTATTGCGAGGTGAGATTTATACTCGGAGTTGACCTTACCGTTATGACTTATATTCCTGAATTTCGGGACGAACTTTTGTTATAAGGGGGGAAGTATGTAATACCCCGTAATTTTAAATGACTTTTAAAATGGGTTATATTTTAAATTAATGGATTAATTGGATTTTGTTATTAATTAATTCATTTGGGTTTTATCCGGACGGTGGATATTAAAATGGATGATTCTGAATATTACTTAAAGATATTTAGCTAATATATGAATGTGATGTCATTTATATGACTGTATGATATAAATTCGGTAATTTATATTTTTAGTCAGATGCGGTATGGGACGTGTCGGGACTAGTTTATTAAATTAAAAAGGACATTTATGTTCAATCGACCTTATAGTCATTTTGACTGCGTCGTTGCATCCGGAAGGTTTGAAATAGTCAGAAAAGTCTATTTGGATGTTAATTTTGAGTCTCGGGTCATTTGGAAATGAATAAACAACCCGAAAGGGCATTTTGGTCATTTTTCTATGGGGGATGAATAGTGATTTCGTATTTTGTCCTATTATAAATATTGGTAGATTAAGTGTATGTGGGTTATTCATCTCCTCTACACAAAATAGAGAAGTCATCTTCCTAGAGAGAGTGAAAGGGTGCTTGGGAAGGGAAAAGCCTACTTGGGAAGGAGAAGAACAAGAACCAAGGTTCACCACCACCAACCACCACCGGAGTTTGACCGGAGAAGGGACAACCAACTGAGATATACTACACCAAAGGATCATACCTTCAGAAAAGCCAAGTGTTTAATAATGGCAATTTAAGTTTGTATATTGTCCATGTTAGAATAGTATGAAAAGAGAAGATTATTCATGTTTGGAAGAAATAATGGAGTATTAAATGGATTTCTGAAAACTGAAATGATATAGGAATTAAACTCATGTTTTAGGATGATAATAATCCACGAAATAGTCATGAAACTATTGAAGAAATTATGAAAACCATTGATGTGTTCTTGAAGTTGATATGTTGATAATTTTCTGGAAATAAGGAGATAAACATGCTTTTTAATCCAATCCCTTGATGATTCTAGGATGTTTAGAGTATTGGAAATCGTTCATATATGTTGATATATCATGTAGTAAAGATTATAAGTCATTTGGGATGTTTATATGAAGGTTTAAATTATCATAAGTTGCTAAACCCGTAGTTGCAGAAAATGCAAAAAACCAGGCTGTGACCTGAGGGATCGATCGATCGACCCCTGCCTTCGATCGATCGACCTCCCCAGAATATGGAAAGTTATTTCTTTTAAATGTTGATTCTAATCCCAAAACTTTTGTGGATCTTTGGTGATTATTATTTGGATATTAAGGGACTTAGAAAATATCAGTAAACCCTTGATAAGATTTGAATTAATTTGATTTGGATTCAAGTGATTAAAATGATGAAAATTATATTGAATGGAATTTCGATTGCTAGATTCATTTGTTAAATTCCAACTGGGGATGTATGAGGATTTAATATAGGACCAGTAGCGGTGATTTAATATAACACCTGGGTATCCTTAAGTTTACAAGAGGGTTTAATCCTAAGTGAAAGAAGATGTGTTTATAAGAGATTTGAAACTATCGATTTTAACCTTAATTAAAAGGAGAACTAAACTCGTAGTAATTCGGGAGAAATTATGTTATGGACCAGTAGGATATTAGTGACTTCTTACTGAATATAAGATGAGGAAAATCCTATTTGAATCTTGTGAGATGGGAGTTTAGAACACATTTGGTTGAAAGGAGGTATGAGATTATCCCGATCGCATAGTTGAAGTTATCGGACCTCCTCGATCGACAAAGTTAAGTAGTAGTGTATTGGAGGGGTTCCTTGTTTGGATTTCTGTTTGCGAGACGCTCCGCGCATGAACCTTAACGACGTCGGGAGTGGAGAGATGTTATAGGATGCGAGGATAATTAAATTATGAAGTAAAGATATGATATTTTAATACGTGGAATTTAAAAGAGATATAATGCTACATATGGGAAATATCTTAGGGTAGTGATATTACCTTATTGATATTATATTATAGGTATGATAATACCTATTTGATTGATTGATGATTTATGTGTATGACATACCTAGCTTACTTGCTATCGGTGGGAGGTTTGCGCGTGAGGGCAGTCATATCCTGGTGAATCCATGGGATCTTTGATTTGTCGCTTGAGAACATAGGTCTATGAAAGACTTATCGGGGAGTTGATAAGTCCGCTGACTGTGGGTACGTAGGTATGTGCGTGACCCATGGATACGAGAACTATGTTCGCCTCCAATTTATTTGTTGTTGTTTGTGGTTCGTGGAATCTTACCGAACCTTTAGTCCCCTATTCGGCAACCTGCGATGATGGGACATGATAGCAGAGTAATGCATTGCACCGCAGCTGTGACTCGGGGTGCCGTATTATATATGAATATATATATAATGGATTAAATGATTGAATGGATATATATATTGTGGTTAAATCTATCTACGGTGATAATTGTAGATAACGGTGAATAGAGAAAGATAATGGAATTAGTTAATGAATGTTTATGCTTATAGAATTGAAAAGCTTAACTCATGTTAATGGGAAACGATTCATATTAATGAGTAATGATTCATGTTAATGAGAGACTAATCATATAAAGGAGAAATGTAAATGAATAGTAATGTGACGTATGGTATGGGACACACGGGGATTATGATATGGGAATGGAATTATAATATGGAGACTAGAAAAGAGGAACCATTAACTAAGAGGTTAATAGGAAACGTTAAGTGTGCACTCTAGTTGAGAGGTGAGAATAGCAAGTGAGAGTTGGATCTAACATGTACATAATAAATTCTTTATTGCACTTGTTAAATACTTGTTGTTTTAAAAATCATCTACACATTCGGGATCTGACCCGTTTCCTTGCATATTTCCTTTTCTATTGTATCTTTTATATCAGGTGTCCAGCAACAGGGACGCCAACCTTAGCGGATTATGTTGAACTATGGAGCTATGGAGTTTTGCTTAGACGCCTATCATCTTTTGATTCACAGTATTCTTAGTTAGGGCATGTCGCCCAAAGGATTTCAGTTATCTTTTCTATCGGGGTTAAATACTATTGTATTCGGAACGTTTTAATACATTTAACATTGTTGGGATTATTGTAAAGGATTTATATTATTTGGGAATGTTTATTCCAATTGCATTTAAATTCTTTTGTGTTATTTATTGTGTTATCAGTGTTGTAGAATAAAATGTGTAGTGTTATTCTTAAACTAAAAATGGTTTTGTTGAAATTTAAATTTGGAATGTTTTTAACACCAGCTTAGTTGGGTATTGGGTGAGTTGTAAATGTTTTCGGCAGTGATGCTAAGAATGAGTCAACTGTATATTATGTTTTAATTTGGTATGGGACTGGCCACCCGGTATTTAATTAGGCGGGGTGTTACACGTATTCTCAAACCGGGAGTCCCGCGACTGCGCGGTCAGTTTCTACGAGTTACATTGGTCCCGTGGGTGGTGTTGGTTCCACCCACGGGACCGTTCGGGGGCTGTTTCGGGTTTTCAGCCTCTAACGCCATTTTTTAAGCTTAAGTCTAGAATTATGCAAATTATCGTCGTATTCTCAAACCGGAAGTCCCACGGCTGCGCGGTCAGTTCCTACGAGTCACATTGGTCCCGTGAGAGGTGTTGGTACCACCCACTGGTCCGTTCGGGGGTTGTTTCGGGTTTTCACCCTCTAACGCCATGTTTTTAAGCCTAAGTCTTGAATTATGCATATTATCGTCGTATTCTCAAAATGGGAGTCCCTTGATCGCGGGGTCAGTTCCTACGTGTTACATTGGTCCCGTGAGAGGTGTTGGTGTCATATTTTTAAGTTTCAGTCTAGACATTAGCAAGTTATCGTCGTGTCCCGTACTCCTTCTAATTATCCCATACTCCTTCTAACATACTATCCAACAACAAGTCAACAACCAATAATTATCCAACAACCATACCAAACAAAACCAATAAATATCGTGTACTCCTTCTATCATCTAAAAGATTTAATAGATAATGTATATCTATTATATAACTACTTTAGTTGAAGTAAAGAGTACCTGGTGTGCAATGAAGAATTGGTATGTAATAAAGAACTGGTATCTAATTGGTATGTAATAATGTATGTAATCATTCAATTTCTATAAAATTGGATGAACAAATAAAAAATATCATAAAGTTTACCATGATATGTGTAGGTAGTAGCGTTGCACCCATATCTGGATGCTCACTCACTGTGAAATACCATATCTGAAAAAATATTTACACATTGTCATACTTAAAGAGAAAAGTGAATAAAGAAAAAAATTGAATAAAAACATGCAAATGATTAAGTCAAATACCATAATGATGGTCATAACGAAGTTCAGATTAAAATACCTAAATCTCAACATCCCTCTCATTATAATTAATAGCCTTTCCAAAACCACCGGGTGTGAAATTCTTGGAAAATCATTGTTCTTGAATCAAGGGGGGAGTGTTGAAGATAGAAGCAGGGGCAATATGAGGGTCTGGATAATTTCAGGGGCACTATAAGGGTCTGGTTAATATGCCGTTAAAATAATTGGTTAATTTAAATTATGAGGGTTACTATGACAACATATTGCCCCTGAACCGTTAATTCCAAGGGAACTATAAGGGTCTGGTTAATTTCAGGCTCACTATAAGGGTTTGGTTAATCCAGTAGAGAAAGGACTCAAGTCAGGAACACGAAACAAAGAAAATGACGTAAAGTTAGTATAGTAGATCACAATATTCAAGAAACAAATGTAAATACAATTTACTTATGAACCTGCATAGCTTAAATCTGCGTCAAAAGAGACCTAGTAAATTCAGGAACTTGAGTAATCAACTCTGCAACCATTTCCTATAATGTACTTTCTACGAGGTTTTCTATTAACCATATAATACAAAAAGGGAAAAAATGATAAAAATAAAAATTAGGACTAAAATACGAAATATACTAAAATAGCTCTAGAAGTTCAGCTAAAATAGATTAATATGAATAATAACATCCTAAAATCTAAATATGTGATATAAATTGGCTTACCCAAAGTTTTTTTTTACTAATATTAACAACCTAGTAGGTTGTAAGACGAAAGTTTCAAAAATATTATCTCACACTATTTTTACTTTTACATTAGCTCTGCCACAATATGATCCCAAATTCAAATCATATAAATTATCTATATATACTATATATACTGTGTATAAATTGTAAAGACATATAAATTGTATATACATATATTAATGGAATATACATAAATTAATGGAGAAAAAGAATAAAATTTACCCGGGAGAGAGACTGGGATTGGGGCGGCGGTTGCTAGGGCGGAGCTGGGGAGACTGCTGCTAGGGCGGAGCTGGGACTGGGGCTGCTGCTGCTACCTGATTGACTAGTGAGAGAAGCTTTTAGGTCATCAACATCAGTGTTTGACAAGAGAGAGAGAGAGAGAAACGGGCAAATGAAAATGAAAAATAACGCGCCTTTCTTTATTTTTTCGGAATGACCTGGTCACGGCCTAAAGTCATGACCCACCATCGCAACCCACCACCCCCTTAGAGCTCTGACTGGTACCTGATTGACGAAGAATGGTCACGACCTACAGCCGTGACCCCCTTGCGCGACCAATAGCAGCTGTCAAATGAGGTATGGTCACGGCCCATAGCTGTGACCCATACAAAGACATGGTCACGGCCCCAAGTCGTGACCCTCGATCTGTGATGCGCGACCCTTTTTCATCAACCCTACTGCCTGAATGAGCTTTGGTCACGGCCCATAGCCGTGACCCACACCCAGAAATGGTCACGGCCTTAAGCCGTGACCCTCAATGTGTGTACTCTCTTCTTCGTCATGCCATGGGTCACGGACTTGGGTCGTGACCCACCCGCGACCAAGCTTGGAGGGAATTTTGGCGCGAGTTTGGCGCCAAGATGGTCACGACCTGGTCACGGCCTAAGTCCGCGACCACTGTGGTCGCGACCCAAGTCCGTGACCACTTTCTGAGCATCAATAATTTAGTGTGGTAATAAATATGGTCACGCCAAATATTGAGTGGGTCACGGCCCAAGTCCGCGACCAGCTGGTTGCGGACTTGGTCAGTGACCCACTGGGCGTGACCATTCGCAGGATTTGGTGTAGTGTAAGTCACCGTTATAGGTGGAGTTTACGAAAAATCTTAACAAGTGGTTTTCATTATTAAGTCACCATTATAGGAGGAGTTTACGAAAATCTTAACAAGTGGTTTTCATTGTTAAGTCACCGTTACCGGTGAAGTTTGCGAAAAAATTAACAAGTGTGTTTTCATTGTTACGTCACCTCTAACGGTGGAAGAAAAAACTTAATAAGTGCGTTTTCATTGTTAAGTCACCTCTAACGGTGGAAGAAAAAACTTAATAAGTGTGTTTTCATTATTAAGTCACCTCTAACGGTGGAGTTTGCGAAAAACCTTAACAAGTGTGTTTTTATTGTTAAGTCACCTCTAATGATGGAGTTTACGAAAATTCCTAACAAGTGTGTGTTCATCATTATGTCACCTCGTAGGTGTGAGTTTGCGAAAAACATTAAAAAGTGATAATTTGAGTGAGTCAATAATATGTACATGCACAAAAAACCTCATCGTGATTAAAACAAGTCAAAAAACATGTGCATGCACTAAAAGATTAATCGAGGATAATGAAGTAGTTATTATGTAAACCGTAATGATACTTTCACCAAGCTTAGTTGAGAATGATAAAAGAGAACGATGAAGTAGTTATTATGTAAACCATAATAATACTTTCACCAAACTTCAGAACGATGAAGTAGTTATTATGTAAACCATAATAATACTTCCACCAAGCTTGATTGAGAATGATAAAAGAGAATGTTAAAGTAGTTATTATGTGTCCATGATAATACTTTTTACCAAAGCAGAGTTACAAACAATCACAATAAAATCGTGGATGCATGTTCATTTAAGTAGGAATGGGGGCAACACCCATAGTATATCATTCGTATGAAAAGAATGATAACGAGGTCCTTCGAAATAACCTATGAGATCAAAGCCTTAAAATGAGATTTAAGATATGAGATATGAAATTGATGTATATCATGTAACTGAGATATGAAATATGAGATTGCATTATATCATAAAATGTGAGATATGAGGCAAAAGTACATCATCAAGATGAAATGAGGTAGGAGATTATTACCCATAATTCACAAGTTGATCGAACATATCAAAACTGACTAAAGTTGTTTCGTACATACAGTCGATATATTTCAGACATGTATCAATATATCAACTATATGTACAAGGGGGCAAATGTAGGAGGGGCTTAATGATAAGCCTCTCATTAAATTATTAAATGAGATTATAGATGATTAATATTGACAAAAGTCCATGTGTTTATGCAACTGAGGTATTATTATGCGCGTCTAACATACCACATGTATTTGTGTATTATTAATGCATTAACTAGATAATATTCTAGTATTGAGGGTTTGATATATGTTATGGGATATATGCCACTTAAAATAGGACATGTGTCACCACGGGTTATTTGACATGTGGCGACCCACTTGTGTTGGTTTCTCTATAAATAAGCCTCACCCCCATACATTTTAGAGAGATCTTTTTGGAAGAAGAAGGGTTATTCCTTGTCTTATGAGTTTTTAAAGAGAGTTTTAAAAAAGAGTTTTGAGATGAGTTCTTTGAGAAGAGTTTCACAACCTTTCATCTCTCGAGTTCCACCACAATGAGTTTTCTGGCTAATAGTATGAACCCACGAACTACGCTGACTTTGATTCCTAGTCTAACGGATACGTAGGCGCAACCGAAGTTGCTCAAGTCAAACACGTACAAAAATCTTATATTTTCCCATATTTAAACTACCCTCTTATACATAAATCTATTTTTTTTAGAATAGGCATCTTTAATGTATTTTAAAATATACGTGTCACTTGGTTGGGTACAACGTATTTTTGGAGTTTTAGTTAAAATTATTTTTTCAAGAAGAAAAACTGGACAAATTCCTTACTCAACTATCGAGTGTAAAGCTGCAAAGAAGCCTCGTCGCTGCAAAGATTGGTCCATGTGCAAAAATCCTACCTCATACCACGACCAACTTTGCCTTAAATTCGCTGCAGCGAACGGATTGATTCTTATTTCATAGATTGCACCTTTTAGGAGATACTTCCATGACCCTTGAATCTTTGTGTATTTGACATATGAGCTTTAAGCCACCCTAGTGTCCCACCTTGGCTATATAACTCATGCGATACATATGATTTGGGGATAGTTTTATTATTCACTTCCCATGTTGATATCATATCTCATTTAGAAAGAGTTCTGAAGTAGGGAGTTTCTTAATTTTCATATTTTATAGGTATTAACTCAATGATGTCAGACTCCACCTAGATTCAAACTCAACCTTGGTTGTTTTTTGTTGGTGTTTGGACTTATTAATGTCGTGTTTGTCATACGTCCATTATTGGCTTACACCCATTATTGAGTTTTGGAGGGTTTGCCACGGAATAGCCAAAAGGAGTACTTGAAAATATATATATATATATATATATATATATATAAAAGATTGGCTACTCGGTGTTAAAATATTGAGTCTTGCGTAAATGTATACTAAAGTTTGATTCTCATGTATATGTCATGGGTGAGTGACCTAAATCCTATTTGTTTCCTTTTGGACGTTGTTTGGCATTAGTAATTCATAACATCTACTGAAGCTTCCACCTTGGTGTAATTTTATATTCTTTTGTGGTTGTGAATTGACATTGTGGCTTTACACACACTTTCGTGTTTTCCAAAACTATTGGTGCTTTGATCCACTTGTAGAAAAAACTTTATAAAATATAAAAAAAATCGTGTTTGTTGCTTAAAACCTTCCATTGTTAATATTTGGGCCCTTTATACAAAAATGTGTGCACGATTTTAAGTGACATGAAGCATATTGACATGTGGCTGATTATAAAACAAGTTTTGGTTCCAAAAATAAAAAATCTAAAAAAGTGAACTATTGGAGTTTTGTTCTCAATCATTTTTAGAGGTTTTACACATACTCTCTATAATTACTCGTTGATATTCATAATTGAGAGATTTTTCTAATTTTATACTTAATTTATGGATGTGTGAGGTCTTTTACATGAGTGTTACTCAAATCCACTAAATCCTAGATCAATTCAATTACCAAATCAAATGCATTCGTTACTTCAAATTTAAAGCAAGATATCACTGAAATGCATCTATTTCTCGCTCAATTCATTTTGAACTTATTTTCTTATTGAACCTTAACATTAATTTCAGATTGCCAAACATCACCTAAAATTATATTTAAATTCATTTATAATTTACTAATTCACAATGAATTTATTTACCTAGTCAAATAATTTGGGATTAATTACACTTAGGCCCCCAAAATTTTGATCCTATTTGCACTTCCCCCCACATTCTTTCAATTTTTTGTAATTTACACCCTAAACTTTGAAAACGGCTACAGTTTACCCCCTGCCGTCCAACTCCTTTAACTTTTGTCAAAAATCGTTAGTCATGTACGTGGCACATAACATTAAGTAAGGGCATTTTTGTCCAAACCTAATTGTTTTTTTTTTAAATCTTTAAATAACAAAAAAAAACATTTAAAAATTACAAATACCAAAAAATATTTTTAAAATATAAAAAAAAACTTGGAATAAATTCTGAAAATATGAATATCTTTTTAAAAAATCGGAAAATACCAAAAAAATATTTTTAAAATATAAAAAAAAACTTTGATTGAATTCTGAAAATATGAATATATATTTAAAAATTCCAAAAATGCCAAAACATATTTTTTTTAAAAATAATAAAAAACTTGGAATAAATTATGAATATTTATTTAAAATTTTCGAAAATGCCAAAACATATTTTAAAAAAATAGAAAAACCTACAAAATTCTAAAAACTAATTGATGAAAAAGTTATTTTCCCCCAAAAAAAAAATATTTCCACTAATAAAAATAGATTATCATCGATATAAATTATTTTTAGCAATAATAAATCATTTCCAGCAAATAAAATTTATCTCCAGCAATATAAAAGTATTTCCATTATTTAAAATTGATTCCAGCAAATAAAAATTAATTTTCACAAATAATAAATAATTTTCAGCATATAAAAAGATAAAAGAAAAAGAAAAATAAAGAAAATACATATTTTCAAACTTCCAAAAAAAATATAAAATGCATAAAATTAATTCACACAAATCTAAAAATCCAAAAAAAGTAATAACCCACGCAATTACAAAAAAATACATAAAAAAAAGTAGAAAAACATACCAAATCTCCAGAACATCAACAGGGGGAAAGGGGAGGCAGGGGGAAGGGAGCGAGGGGATGACAGGGGGAGGGAGGGGGAGGGGTGGGGAGAGGCAGGGGGGAGGGGGCGGCATGGGGAGGCAAGGGGGCAATGGGGAGACAGGGGGAGGAATGAGGGGCAGGGGGCAAATCGGGGTGGGCAGGGGCAGATCTGCTCGTGTGTGTGTGTGTTCGTGAGAGAGAGAGGAAGAAGAGGAGAAGGGGAGAGGTGAAGAAGAGAGAGGAGAGGGGCATATCGTGAGAGAGAGAGAGAGAGAGAGAGAGAGAGAGATTTAGGGGGCTTTAAAATAAGGGGGTAAATACCCAAAATATCCTTTGAAAAAGTCAAAAAGGGTTGCCACATGTCATTTAACGCCAAAAATTAACAGATATAGACAGCAGAGGGTAAAGGGTAGCTATTTTCAAAGTAAGGGGTGTAAATTAAAAAAATTGAAAGAATGTGGGGTAAAGTGCAAACAGGGTCAAAGTTTAGGGTGCCCAAGTGTAATTATCCCAATAAATTGCAGAGTCAAACTGGGCTTTTGTTTTTGCCCCTTAGCCTTTGTGTTTTTCAGTATGGTTTTGGGAAAAACACAAATGTGGTAATAGCTGTCATTTTCAGGTAGTAGGGCATCCCACATTCTCAACATCATCATCAAGATGCTATAATCACCCACTATGACAGTTCGGTATTCATCTAGACACGGCAACACCCTATTACAAGAGATGGTCGCTTATACAGGCTTACGAAGGGAAAAGACTACACTGTCATTACAATTAAAATATACTACAGCAATCAACTTAATTACTGTAAGACAAATATTCAAGCAAAAAGGCTATCCTAGTAGTGAAATGCTGATCATAAAATAGATGGCACTTGGCACTGACACAGCTTCAACCACAAACAATTAGTTGGTTCGAAAACAGAAAACCAGTCTACAAAATCATTGAGCATGAGAACTGAAGATGACATTGATACTGATGTGATGCACAAATTACACACATAGATAAAGCAATGAGATAATAAATCTCCATTAATCTTCTCTCTATACTCTCTCTCGAAAATAATGACAATAATGAAATCTAAACAACTAGGAATCCTTTTATAAGTATAACGACCCAAAAGACTAAAATAACCCTAAACTAAATAAATGAATAAAACATGAGAACCGGATCCACTCGGGGCGTATATACACTCCAGCATCAGATATATACTTGGACTAAAAGTGGAAATCATAGATAATTTCCATCACGTCAATTTAGCAAACGAAAATTTCCCCTATAGCTTCATATTACATGCAAAATATCATTCGACCTTCACTGGCTCTAAAACAGAAAACCATTCTACAAAATAACTGAACATGATATCTGAAAACAATATTGATAGATTGGACTAAAAGAGAACATCATAAATAATTTCCATCACCTCAATTTTCACAAACAAAAATTTCCTAGTACAGCTTCATATTACATGTAAAATTATAATACGGTCATAAAACCTTGAGACTAAACCTTGAAGTTGATGGCGACAAAGACCGCCATTTACATAAAAATTTAGGACAAAAATTATCTCAAAATTGGGCATAATGTAATTAACCTAGTCTTCAAGCTCAATAATCTTCACGACAGATGCATCGCCAACTTTCTGGCAAATTACAACTCGGTCATGTGACTTTATTACACCTGTGGCCTTCCCATGATCAAGTGCAACCTTCAGGACCGACTCATTTGTTCCATTTGTAGACTCAGCCTGCAGTTAAGTAACCAAACTTCAAAATTCAAGTTAAGAAAATGAAATACAATGTAAACCTCAGCTGGTGGAGTGTGGTTGTTGGTTGGGGATGGTAGGTGATTAAGACTGGGTGGTGGATTGGGTTTATATAAAAGGGTCCTGATAACATACGCCCTAAGGGCACAAATTAACAACCCAAAAATAGTAGGGACAAAGTTCCGACATACATTTAATAGGGTACAGATACTCATGTGGAGCTCTACTACTTACTATTGTGAGGCTCATAACATGTGCCGTAAGGGCACAAGTTATCATTTTCCTATATAAAATAGGAGAATTGGCGGAATTTTTTTTTTAATTGTTCACGCCACAAGATGGCTTTACTAAGAATATCAGGTATCAAATACAATTGAATCCCCAGGAAACAGTAGCAACCCATATATAAAATAAGAACTTACTGGGTGTCGCGGATCGGCAAGCATGGGGAAAAGGCCTCTGACAATAAGTGACTGCCTTGCCTGGTCATTCATTTTAAATAAAATGATCCATTAGCTTGAAGAATAACTAAATGGTAGAAAAGAGAGGAACAATAGAAAATAGAGCATCAGAATCTTCTTCAGTTCACGAATTAATCCAAGCCAAATTTTAATATACCAAATCATGAGTGATTACAATGGCTGGCCAATAGCCTTATTTACAAGCTAAGTCTCCCTAAAATGTAAAAAGTCTCCAGAGGACCCTAAAGAATATTCGAAGGGAGAATATTACCCAAGGTTCTAAAAAACGCGGGGCGTGATTGAGGCGTGGAGGCCAAGCCTTAAGCCTTAGAAGCCTAGGCGGGCCTATGCGTAAAAAGGCGTGAAAAGGCGTTTAGGCCTTCTTAATATATTTTAATATTTTTTAACCATAACAAGGATATTAAAATACAAAAATTGCACATATCATAAAAATATGTCTGAATATATGCAAATTAAAATACTATTTGATTATTTTGGATGAGATAATGGTCCGATTTGTAAACAAATTCTTTAAAAGACGACATCGTTTCACTAAAGCATTGTTGTTTTTAGAAAAAAGTGCACCACTAAAAATTAGTTTGCAGAGGACCATATATTATAACCAAGAGGAATTCAGCAATTAAATGATGTGAGCCTCCCAAAGCTAACTTGACCTCCACTACAATTAACTGGGAGAGGCCCAGACTGCTTGGACCTTATAACGCTATATGGTCTGCTCACTTTGGGCTTAAATCTTAATAACTTCCCAGGCCCACACTCTCAAACAGTCCAGCCACTTCAAGCCTCTTCTCCTCCGAAACAAATAGGGTTGGTGATATCCTAGAGGCAGATGGGTGCTGCACAGCCCACCGACGTGGACCAGACTCACTACCCCAGCCATCGCTTGGCTCTTCTCTCATCGCTACTCGATCTCAGCATACACCATGGCCTCTTAGGTCGAAAACCAGCATAAGACCGTGAGGCATTCGCCAAGTAGAAGAGAATCCAACGGAAGTCTTCGCCAGTGGTGTGAGTGTGTGGAGGATTTGGGTTTGGGCGTATATTGTGTAGATGCCGCCATTAGGGTTCGCGGGGTGAGGGGGCTGAGCCGCTATGGGGTAGTGTTTTGCGACTGGGTTGTCGCATAGGGACACGGGGCAGAGAGGGTGAGGTTGCCACTGATTGGTGGTGCGGGGCGAAAACTATTCCTCGGATTTCATCCATAAAGAGGCTTAGGGTGTTTTCAAAAGATAAAACAATCAGGCCGCTCGAACATTCTTTGGTGCCATTGAAGGGTCGTACGATTTTGGGTTTACTACAACAACCGGGTTGAGCGTCGTTCATTATAGTTTAACATAAATGCAAATAAATCTTTAATATATCAAATAATGAGTGATTACAATGTTTGTCTAATGGCGTTACTTATAGGCTAAGTTATCTGGCTAGTCAAGATAACCCTAAAAGGTAAAAAGACTAAAGAGGGCCCTCAGAAACCAATATTCTAAGGGTATATTACCGGTAACTAAACTACTAACCAAAATAAGAAAATGCAATAAAAGAGAACATATAAAAAGAGTACAATCAAATAATATTACAATCAAACCCATTTGCACTCTTAATTCTCATCATGGAAACACGTGGTACTTCTCTGTAATATAAGTCCCTTTCTGTGGTCTGTACAAGAATGCAACTGAACTTTGCTGACGTGCAAATCATTGAGAAAGTGTGCATACTTAATGATACCATCATGCCAGGTAGGAAAAGAGACCTCAATGTAATAACTATAGAAACTTCTACATTGGACAAATAGGAATACTTGTGTCCACATAAAATGGCGAATTGAAGATGATAATTGATAATAGAGGGAAGAATTTGCAGCGAAGGAGTTTACTTATTATTAGCTGAAGAAGATAAAGGATTATAAAGAACAAAAAGTTCACATTTTACACCCTATCAAAACTAAAAAAAATGGAGGAAAAAAAAAAACAAATCTCCTGTTTTAGACCAGCTATAACTAGATTTGAATCAGGAGCATACCTCAAATGCACCAGTAAAGCTCCATCGTAATTGATCCGTCTTGAGCCGAGGGATGACAACTGATAGAACAGGCATTGTTGGCCTATACTTCGCAATTAATCTGCATTTTAACATGTGCTGCAGTTTTAACTTCAAAATCTAATGAGCAGAAGTGAACATGAAAATTTTAGTGGTAAAGAAAACAGTAATTCTTTCTGTATATCCAAAACATTACAATCTTATTCAAAGATTTATCAAATACCTCGCAGCCCTTCCAGATGAAGTGAAACAAATAATAACAGATGCCTTCACCTTAATGGCCGCACGGACCTAATCAAGAAGTGTAGATGGCCTATTAGATATTCATTTTGATCAAATACATTTGTTTTAAATGACGGACCTGAAATATTACTAAAAAGGGTTAACTGAAAATGCAACTTGATGTTTGGGGTCATTTTGTATTTTAAACCCATTCTTCTAAAAGTTGCAATGTTAACCCTAATGATTTTAATCTGGCAATTTCAACCCTCCGTCAAATCTCAGTTAGGATCTCACTTGTCAGTCTCTCCAATAAAAAGGTAACATGTAGTAAATAGGTGACATATGATAAAAAAAAAAAAAATATATATATATATATATATATATATATAAAATAAATAATATCAGTTATTTAAAACTAATTACATTGAATAAACATTCTCTCTCCACCACTTACTCCACTCTCAACCAACCACCATCCGCCGCCACCACTGCTCACTCACACATAGACCACACACCTTCCTCACACTACCTCCACTGCCACCTGCCATGACCACCACCATCACCTGCTAGGTCCACCACAGCCACCTGTTTATAAAATCAAAACTAAAGACACACCGCTACCAACCATTCCCAACGCCACCCCTTCAAAATACCTACACCAAACCCATTGTCAGCACTTGAAATCATCACCAACGTTACCAGCACCCCCGGTTGAAACCGCCCCTGCACCAAATCAACCACTACCACTCCTGCACAAACCCCACTGTCGTCGCCCCTGCACAGATCCACCGTCGCCACCCCTATTAATTGCCCCACCGCTGCTGGTGAGAGAGAGAGAGACAGAGACGAGGATGGGAGATTAGGGCACGCTGTGCTCGTGAAATTTCTCTGTATACTGAATTTAGCTTGTTAATCAATTTTTTTAATCATTATATTAGTTAGTTAATTAATTTTTCATTAGCTAATTAATTTATTAGCCAAATTTTTTTATTAGTTAACTTTTTTTCCATGTGGCATTCTTTTATTGGACTATTCCGTAAGTTTGGACACATGGTACGTCCATCAACTTCTCCGTCAAATCTCCTAACGTAGGTTTGACGGAGGGTCAAAAAAAAAAAGTTATGGTTAATATTGCAACTTATAGAAGAATGGGTCCAAAATTTAAAAGTATCCCGAACAAGCAATTAACGCTATTAAGAATGAATAATTAATGTTGTGCAATCTAAAAGGAGGGGGGGGGGGGGGGGGGGGGGGGGAGGAGGGGGGAGGAATCACTATGGCAACATATAAAAGGAAATACCGCAGAAGAAGCAATCGATTCTAAGTGGGTCATTGGTTCTCCAACATATTTGACAGTCTTCTTGAAGTAAAGGTCTTGGTTGAAAACCTTCTCTGCCTGCACGGAATATTTTTAAAATGGTCATTGTCAATCCTAAAAGATACGAATTAATAGTTCTTTATGGAAAGTTGATTTATGAGGAGCCCCAATAAAAGTACATAACGAATTATGTCAAGTTATTGTAATATCTAAAATTTGAGAGCATCTGAAAAAGTACAAATGCAGAGTAGAAATAAGTAAGAAGCCTCTTATACAGTATCGCCACTAAAATTGTCTTTCCATATCAATCCAAAGAAATGTACCCATAATCAATAATTACTAGTACATCGTGCAAAGTCAAATAACCAAAATGTACGAAACGTGATACTATGGAAACAGATATCTTTAGAGGGAATAAATAAGTATATGCATCTTTTTTCTGATTGAGATCAGAAAAGGACATCTAAACCAATCAAAACAGGAAAAGGAGTGGGTAAATGAAATCTACCACATAACCAAAGGCAAGTAATTACCATGTAAGCTTTTTACTGAATAAAATTTAGAGGAACAATGTTTTCCAACACTTAGCAACCCAACTTGATAGAATTCTAGCGTCCAATTAAAAGTCAAGTTTATTCACCATATCAAGTAAACAATTTACCTCAGCACAAATTTTACCAACAATAGAAATAGTCTCTACAGGGTACAACCCACGTAGAGTCTCAGCACCAAGAAGAATTGCATCACTTCCTGCACAGTTTAGATAACCAAAATATAAGTTGTGGGTATTTGGATCCGGCATGTTACACGTGTAGATAATGACAAACAATGACACAGAAAGCACTAACAGAGAACAAAAGTGAAAATATATACAAACAATCTAACTAAGAAACACATTAATAAAATAGCATAGGTGAATTCTACTTGTAACAAAAACCCACTAACCCCTGAGTTTCGAATATTGCCACAATTAAAAAGACTGTTCACGAACATGGCAACATGACCATTGTAACATATTTAAAAATAAAAATAAACTTCATTATGAATAGTCAGGACCTTTTTTCCTTTTCATAATAGAAAAAAATTATGCTTGGCCGACTTGTGGACAACAAGGGAATTATTGGTATTTGGAAGTTTTTATTTTATGTTTAAACCTTGATTAATGCTTGTGTTCAAATAAGGGAGGCTTGCATCAAAATAATCAAAACTCAGAGGATATATGTGATATTTCTCTTAATTTACAGGATGCCTATGGATTTATATTAAAACTCAGGTGTCCGAGCGAGATTAACCTCATAGTATATTATGAACAATCAGATAACATAGAATTAATAAACCAGTGATAATAATAAAGAACCTTAGATCAACTGATAGAATGATAGTTCTCTAATTAAAAAGTGACTAACCATCCAATACAGCATTTGCAACATCAGTGGCTTCTGCACGAGTTGGTCTTAGATTGTCAGTCATGCTATCCACAACACGAGTCACCACTGCTGGCTTCCCAGCCATGTTACATTTGTAAAAAACAGCCTTCTGAAATAAAAACACCTGCACAATTCATAACTTAGTGGTTAGCAGCTGGTCTTGTACAAGAAAAAATAGGATAAAATTAGACTACCAGTAATACCCTCACTAATACTTTAATTTAGAAACCACAAGCTATCTTTTTTTTATTTCTACACAAGAAAGTCAAAAGATGTTAAGAATAGGAAAAGTTACCGATGAACAGTTCCTTCAAACGGATATATAATGAGAATGAAGAGCATAAAAAATGATCTTCAAACACCTTAAGGGAGATTAGGCTTTGAAGGTGAGACCATTAGTGGAGGTTTTTCAAACTCCCAGAAAATTAGGTTGATGGATTTTTACCTGACCCATCAACCTGCCCTCAAATTTCAAGGAGTTGACCTGTTTGTTTTTTACCTATTTAAAAAAAGGCCTTTTTGTAAATATCCGTAAAGGACGCATCATTGCACTTCTTTAACATCAGCAAAGGAAAGGACGGTAGTTTAATAGTTTACCAAGGGTGGTAGTTTGATAGTTTACCAATCTAAGGTTGCGTTTGTTTTTTCATCTAAGTCTTAAGTCTGAATCTGAATTCTAAACTTTGAAGTCTGAATTCTAAAAGAATGTTTGTTTTTATGTCCGAAAGGACCTCGAAATAAATGTATTTAGACTGATTCAGACTTCAGAGGCCTCTTAAACATTCAGAGGCAAAAATAGCCGTTAGCCTCTTAAACAATAAAAAAAATAAACACTATTTGGTACCTCTTAAGTCTGAATGGTTCAGATTCACACTTCAAAGGTAAAAACAAACAACACCAGTCTGAGTTCGGGTTTGAAATCTCCACTTTATAAACGAAATGAGTTAGACTAGCCCACTCTAACGAAGGATTCTTTTACATGGATTGCGAATAATATACATTCATAAATTACTGTTTTATCACTAATAAAACTTCATAATTACTTAATAAATGGGACAATTAATGTTTAGTCCCTAGGAGCTAAGTGCCTTTTACACTTAGTTCGCCTGACTTTTTTATATTCAAAAAAGTCCCTTGTCTATTCTTTTGACAAATTTTTCTTCGGGTTCAAGATAGGAGAATAAAAAGTGTTTGTGAGTGTTTTATTTGGTGAGTGACTTTTTGGAACAAAATAGAGAGGCTCGGACTAAACGTTAATTAATAAAATGTCGAGGTACTTTTCGTTGAATGACCCTTGATAAAACTGTTATATCTTATTGTATATGATTTTATAATGAACATTAATTATGACAAGTAGTTTAAAAAAGATTAGTTTACGTATATAAAGCAAAAAGTAAGTTAATGGGCGGCTTAGACAAGTTCGGGTTAAGCTTTATAATCCATTTATGGCAAGCTCATTATAGGGGGTCAATTCAACCATGTACCATATACGAATCCTAGGCAATTGCATTCCCTAACGCAAAACCAACCACCCCCATACCCACACAAACATTATAAATGATGTGAATCAAGGACATGGTCGTCATTTTATCATTTTTAGTTCTTTTTAGTATTTCTTTCATTTTGAGCATTCATTGTATTTTTCTTTTTCTTTGGTATTTAGAAGAAGGAAGGTTAATTGGCACTTAAGGGCATAATTATAATTAGATTGTTAGCTTAGAGGCCAAGCAACCTCCTTCCTATAAATACCCCTTTTGTAGACTCATTTGAGTCATTCATCCATATTTTGAGATTTGATTAGAGGGAGTTTGAGAGAGAAATATTTTTTCTTCTTCCCATTGACGTCATTTACGTCAATTGGTATCAGAGTCTCGTCGCTCCACCCGGTTGTTGTTGTTGTTGTGTAGATAAAAACTCGTAAACAACGTCACGTGGGTCCAAGAAAGATGAACAACTCCGCATAAAACCTTTCGAGCAAATCATGGAAGCTTTTCAACAATTGAAGGCTCAAATGGATGATATGAACGCTCGGATTCCACCACCAACAACCTCCACAGATCGCCCTCACACCGCTCCGGTAACATCTCAAAACCCTAACCCTACCTAGTTCTCCAAGATCAACCCATTCTACACCTAGCTCATCAAACCCTAATCCCATACTCATCCCAACAGACACCACCGCCCAAATAATCGCTGCACCACCACCTCCCACCAGTCGGAAAAGCAAAAAAACTCAAAAAAACACCCAGGCAGACCCGAAAACCCTTCCCCTGCCCCCAATCAATCCCACCGCTGCTCCAGATCCGACACAGCCATTACCCCCTCCGAAACACCATGTCGGCCCTCCTGGAACCCAAAACCCACCTGATCATGCCCCGGTGTTGCAACCTCCAACCGGAATTCCTCCACCACCCTCCGGGTATGCCCTTCGGAGCCGGGCGACCCAAGCCCAAGGCCAAACTGCCCCGATTCAGATTCGGTTGTCCCAAACGGTGCCCCTCTCTGATTCAAACATCAAATCTGCCTTTGGACGAGCCCCACAAGGGCCAAATGCAGCCACCACTGATCCGCCGCTAGTCCCACTGCAACCCGATGGAATTCCGATCACTTCCTCTCCTTTTTGTATTCAAATGGTGTCTTCCACGCCCGGAATGAATTCTCCGACCATTGTTGAGATGATTCGTGACATCCGGCATGCCAAAGGGTCAAATTCAACCAAAATTCAGCTTCCGGTGACATTTCCCATTTTTAATGAGCCCTACCCACACCTTAACCCCAATCTTGCACCCCAAACCCTAGACTTTTCATCTTCCCACATTCCCAATAATTTTGCTCACCCAAATTCACCACCACCCCCTATACGTCCCCCACCACTGCCAAACATATCAACACACCACCAAATACCCTCTCCCCATCTTCCCCCAACCTGAACTCTTGTTCCCTCCCATTCCCCACCACAACCTCCACCCAATTATCCCACCCAACACCCATATGACTCTACCCTACCTCCTATCTCCATTTACCCTCGTCACCACCCACAAATACACCTCGAACACCCCCATTTATCCCCCATACCCCCATCCGTTACCACACATCCCCACCCACCCCATTCCACTTTCCCCACGCTTCCGCCCAAACCTATTCTACACACATCTCATCCTCCCCACTTCCCACATCATCACACTCCATGGGATACCCGTTTTGTCCATTCGGCACCCATTGATACCCATGAGCGGGTCCGAGAGTGGATTACCCTACCCCCTCACGATGATCCCCCTTCCCCCTGACCTCATTCTGCCCCCGCATTTGAGCCACCCCCTCCTACTGAGTGGCACACCGAGGTTTCTCCTTTTGACTCCCTGGGTCCGAAGGTTACTCCATATGTACCCCTTCCCGAGCGCCATTGTTTTTTATGTTATCAAAAGGGGCACCAGATGAATCACTGCCCATACTGCCAGCCATTGGTCCCACCACCACCTGCTTCCCCTCCTCGTGAGACTCTCCCACCTCATACCACTCCTCCCCCAGCTCCAGCTCCCCCACCCGCTCCTGCCCCTCCTCATCCACCGCCTCGAAGGCGTCCACAGCGAGCCTTACTTCCCGAGCCTTCGTCAGGCGATGATGATATAGATGAGGATACTCTAGCTTTTCCAGGTGGTGATGTTGTCACCCAGTTGGCCCTACAGTTATTATTCAGGAGCATGCAGGGTGATATCCGCGTAGATGTCCCGATGCAGTGATTGATTGGCTTGCCGCCATAGAGCGGATTCTTTAGTATAAACAGCTAAAGGGCTGTAGATGTGTTCTTCTGGCAACAACCAAATTTCAAGGCTACGCTAGTGTGTGGTGGAATGACTTAGAGCAGCGTCGTGCCATTGAGGGCCTTTCCCCCATACACTGCGCGATTTCAGCTTTTATGTACTCGCACCCGCCTAGGCGAGAGTGAGGAGCAGCGCATTAGCCGATATATTCACGGCCTTTAAGGCTACATCCAGCGCGATCTTGCTTTGCGTGAGGTCACCTCCTTTGCCAAAGCGATGGAATATGCCACCAAGGTTGAGTCCTTCCAACAGACTGCCCCTCCACTGCGTAGCCGCTCCACGTCTACTCCTCCAGCACCCATGACTTCGGCACCTACTGGGACTCCTTCTACCACTGCACCTCCTGCTGCCACGGTTCCTCCTCCTGCTCCAGCTCATCAGGTCACCTTCAAATGCTACAATTGCGGGGTGATGGGCCATCGCGTCTCCGATTGCTCTCTCCCTCGCTGTCGCGCTCTCTTAGCTTCTGGGGACCCTGACTACATTGAGGAGGCACCGGAGATACCATCCCAGCCAACTCTCATCACGATCCTTGATGGTGACACCGAAGGCCTTTCCTTCTGAGTTTGAGGACGAACTCTTTTCAAGGGGGGAGAGTGATATGAATCAGGGACACGGTCGTCATTTTATCATTTTTTAGTTCTTTTTAGTATTTCTTTTATTTTAAGCATTCATTGTATTTTTCTTTTTCTTTGGTATTTAGAAGAAGGTTAATTGGCACTTAAGGGCATAATTGTAATTAGATTGTTAGCTTAGAGGCCAAGTAACCTCCTTTCTATAAATACCTCTTTTGTTGACTCATCTGAGTTATTCTTCCATATTTTGAGATTTGATTAGAGAGAGTTTGAGAGAGAATTATCTTTTCTTCTTCCCATTGACATCATTTACGTCAATAAAGGTCAAAGGTCGTACCCCATCCCGCTTAACTGCAGGGTCTGGGAGAGGCGGATGTCGGCTGCTCCAATGTCTCGAACTCGGGGCCAATTGTGGTTTGGGCGAGGGCGCTTGATATCATATCTAATATGCATAGTTTACGTTTCATTCTGTTCATATAAGAATTAGAGGTACATACAATATAATACAAAGTAAAAAAATAAAAAATAAAAAAGGTGGCAGTTTGTTAGATATAAAGTCAAGTCTCTTTTTTTCAGTAATCAGATTATCGATAAATGTAACGTATGATTCATCCATTATCTCTATTTTTTTTAGTTGGACCCTCTGATATAAGCCTTAAATTTGCACAGAATCACGCGTCACAAGGCAAATTAGGAAATTTTTCTCTCAAAAATTAATGAATGGTTCAAAAAAATCCTTTTAGTGGTCACTAAATCTCCTTGTACCTCAGAAATTGGACATTAAATATTTGCATGTAAACACATTTTCATAACGTTTAGCAGGCTAGGTAAAATGATACTCCTTATTTCAATTTGACAGAAGTTAAATTTCCATACATCATAAATGATCAGTTGGAGGATGGTGAAATTGTCACAAGTTAAAACAATAAGCATATACTATTACTTGGATATTACAAATGCTGGTTCAGTATGTGAACAATGCGTGTTGCAAACGTGGATATGCATATCATGAACAACAATTTGGTTGAGCAGACTTCAAGGAAAACAAAAAAAAATGATTTGTTCTAATCGATAAAACTAACCTTCTCGGGCGGTAAATCTATCCCAAGATTTCCTCGGGAAAGGATTATACCATCTGCCTCTTGCAGAATCTCATCAAAATGAGTTAAACCCTAAAAAGGAGATAAAAGAAATGTTTACATTCAAATATACTGAACGCACAGTAATTACATATTAACAAAACTTGCATCGGACAATTTAAGAGTCAATTCTATACAAGGCATTACTCTATGAAACCTCACCTCTATATTTTCAATTTTTGCAAATATTTGAGTCTGACTAAGATCACCCAGCTTAGATAGATAATTACGGGCCTGCAATATAGCAAAAATGAATCAAGATAATGTTGTTACTTGAATACTCCGAATGACTACACAATAGGAAAGGTTGGAAAAATATATAAAAGTTTAATCCTTAATGATGGCTGACTGGCAGTAGATTAGAAATGAGACTTACTTCGCGAACATCTTCTGCATGCCGCGTAAATGATAATGAGAGAAAGTCAATTTTGTTTTTAACTCCCCACGTGCTAATAACCTAAAACAAAATCAAATACCACCAATAGCACCGTTACAAACAAAAGCCCCAGGTAGAAAGAGAGATTTGACTTGGGAAAACACAAAATAGTAATACTAAAAGGAACAAGTTCATTTTCTAGAGCACAAAATATCCCATGCTCAGAATGTATTGCCTGAAAGCATGACTCACCTCCTTATCTTTATCAGTAAGGGTAGGCAACTCAATATGAATTTGAGAGATGTGCAGAGTGAACAATGCCCCAGACAATGTTGCAGAATTCTTTATTTTGCAAACCACATCATCCTCTGTCACTTCATCTACCTACTCAACACACAGTCAAAAAATCCAAGTCATGCATGAGTTGTACAAAAAAAGAAATGAAACAAACAAATCAATACTAAAAACAGGCAAAAAAGAAAGAATAATAGAAACAAAACAATTCAGCAAAATAAATCGGACTTGTAAAGATCATTTCAACGCTCGGTATCCTACCTCCAGCCAAACAGAAGTAGTTTCACTTCCTGTGAACAGGTATTGACCGATAAAAATGGTGTCTCCTTTTTTCACAACCTGCAAACACCATTCTGATAGTCTAATGAGTATGTAGAAACTGTACTGCGTATGATCATTAACAATAAAACAGAACATTTCATCATGTACTTGCGAAAATGAATACGCTTGTGAGTTATCTCATAAGATATATGAACAAATAGTTGTTTGCATAGCATATGGCATACTGACAAGAAGAGAAGTGTGGGAACGCTAGGTACTTTCAAAATTTAATTATCTCGGAACCATACCATTTGTGGGATCCATATCAATTATAAGTTTCAGTGTGTGCATATAAACAATAACATAGCTCTTCTCAATATATGATCTAGAAACTAAATGTCAATCCGCAACTTCCATAAACTTAGAATGTATGAATTTGCAATTACACTCTGGTATCCATTTTCTAGGAAGAGGTTCAAAGAAGCAATTTAGTGCATTGCGAATTACACGTCTTTAGAAGCATTTGGAGTGCTTCCAGGGGCAATTTGTACCATCATCATTGATTTTGGTGTGCGTGTGTTTGGGGGTTGGGGGTTGGGGGGTTCTAATGATAACCTGCTGTCAAAAGAAGGTGGGGGAGAAATGTAGTTTCCTTCTAAACCATTGTTGAAACTGTGCACGATCGGATGGTTGGGTGATAAAGAGACAATATTAACGGATAAACAGTGTGTGGGTGCCAATTTCTCTCAGGCTCTTTTCTCTACGCGCCAGCTTTAACGGACCTGACCCTCAACCCTTACAGTATCTAGTTCAACCCTTCTCACAAAGGATCGAGAATCTGACATGTACTATGATTGTTTAGTAATTTATCAGCCCAGAGACAGGGATTCCGACCCTTCTACAGGTACTTCTGGACTCATTCATTGATTTTACACTCCGTGGCACCCCAAGGGATATTCAGCATTTAATCAATTTCGTGCTCAGGATGCAGTTGCGAAACCTGCTCCACCACATGATGGATCCTACCGAGCATGAGGAGCTTCAAAGGCGGGTATCTAAGATTGTTAAGGGGGAGCATGTCTCTATACGCAGTGTCGGCTTGGCCTACGCTGAAGGACATCAAGGGAAGGGCATTTATTGATAGTCATGCGTTCAATGAGATAATATTAAGTATTTGATCTTGATACCTCGCCTTAAGAACAGGTTCAGATTCATGGTGCTAAGGTGTTCTCAAAGCTGTACTTAAAGAGTGGTTCTCCTAGTTATAATATTTGAACGAGGTCAGGAGACGCATGGAAGATGGACTTCAAAATGAAGGAAGCCTTTTATGTTGGTGATGTTGTTTGGTCTCTCCAATGCATCCTCCACATTTATGAGTATGGTGATTCCAGATTCCGCACATTTCCTTACATAAATCTTTTGTGGTTTACTCTGACAACATCCTCATCCACAATAAGTTAGGTCGGACAAGTCTCAAAAGTTTTACGAGATCAGACTTGTATCTGCAAGTTAAAAAAGTGTTCATTTACGGTTCCATCATATTCTTTTGGAGATATGTCATATCGGGGGATAAAGTGAGGGCAGATGAGTCAAAGATGAAGGCTATAGTCGAGTGACCCACACAAACTTCAGTTTCTCAGGCTTTCACGGGTCTCAATTCTGTTATAGCACCTATTTCTACTCTTAATCCACTTCAAAATTTCAAAAGACTGATGACTGAGGCAACATTCTACCTCATCAAGTCTAAGGTGACAACAGTGTTGATCATCTCCTTGCTTGATTTCATTCGGTTGTTTAATATTCCCTATGACACTTGTTTAACGGGCAATGCGCGGTCCTCAGTCAAAAAGGTACATCTGTAGCATTCCAGCAGTTAATTACTCGATATATGATCTTGATATCTACGCTATAGTGCATGGCGTCAAATAATAGCATGAGTATTTGATCCATCAAGAGTTAGTTATCAAGTATCATTAAGAGCATCCGTAGTGGTGATACTAAAAGCCAAAAGAATTTGTAAGTTTACACATCGGAAGCTCTGCAATGGGGGATTGAACGCAACAAATTTTGTAGGATAAATGGTAGTGGGTTTGTAAAGTTACGGAACGCCTGCTGAATTTGCAAATGTTTCTTACGAACTTCATTTGTTCGGAGGGATTCCTACGAACAAATGAAGTTCGTAACAAATATAAATAATTATATTTTTGGGTTCTTACGAACAACATTTGTTCGTAATATTTTCCTACGAACAAATTTTGTCCGTAAGAAATGTATTTATAGTTCCTACGAACAATAGTAGTTCGTAGCAACTATTCCCTTAACAAACTTGGTTGATGTTTACTTATTCCCATTGTGAAGACATTCACTAACGAAAGGTAAAAACCCTAATTAGATTTGTAACTTTACCTGTTAAGAGCATCCATCATTGTGGATGCTCTAAGCCCTATGTTCCTAAAGAGTCAAAAAAATTGAGTACTGTTATCAATGCCTTTATTTGGCAGTGTAAAAATTGCTATAGCAAAAGGGAAGCATCCCAACACTAGCATGCATACAACCTCGTCCATGTTATGGGTTTTGTGTTGGGGATCCTCACACAGCAAAGGAATACAGTTTTATTTTTTGTGGTAATGGTTTAATTTTCCAAGGAAGTTCTTCCACGAGGTAGCACGACTTCATGGCAACAAATAATAGCACGAGTATTTGTTTGGCCCATCATGAGTTTGTTATCAAGTATCATTAAGCACTATTCTCCTAAAGAGTCAAAAAAATTGAACACTGTTACCAATGCATTTATTTGGCAGTGTAAAAATTGCTATAGACAAAAGGGAAGCATTCCAACACTAGCATGAATACCACCTCGCCCATGTTATGGGTTGTGTTGGGGATCCTCACACAGCACTGGAATACAGTTTTATTTTTT
Source organism: Sambucus nigra (assembly GCA_949130495.1). NCBI lineage: Eukaryota > Viridiplantae > Streptophyta > Magnoliopsida > Dipsacales > Adoxaceae > Sambucus > Sambucus nigra. The sequence continues at coordinate 525,505,032 of OX422208.1, read as the reverse complement.
GTGGTAGTGGTTTAATTTTCCAAGGAAGTTCTTCGACAAGGTAGTGCAACTTCATGGGGTCCCACATATATTACGTTCCATGGAGACATGCAGTTTACAGGGCATTTTTGAAGTTACAACGTTGTTCTTTGCAAACTTCTACTGATAGTCTAATGAGTTCAATTTGCTTGTGTGGATCTCTCTCCCTCGAGGGTACCCAAATTCAGCCACTACCCTGCGGATCATATTGAGGGTACGCTTGATTCAAAGTCTACATCCACTCCAACAGGCCCGTGTAGCCGTTTCCTCATCAAATGAGTTAGCCGTTTCCTTTTTTTAGACCAATTGGATATCTAAGGCTGCACGCCCCCAGCTTGATCCCACCTTGTACCAGCAGTATCTAGATTCTTTTCAAACGGGGGAGAGTGTCCAAGGAGTAGGGTATATATATCTGTTATTTCACTTTCTTTATTTAGTAGTATATGTGTAAATGTTTCCTCTGTGTGCTGCCACTATATAAGGACCCCTGTTTAAAGGTGTCATTCATTACTAATGAGAGAGTTAGAGCCCTAATTTCTCCTGTGTGTAAAGACAATAATATCCAAAAGTACTCTACAATGACAAAACGGAAAGAAAAATTGCCCGCTAGGGCTTTGGGCCAATCCCATAACTCCTCCAGACTACAAAAGAGCTCGACCAGCACATGAGCCACCAACCCTTTGCGCACATCTTACCTTGGATTTTCAGTCTCAATTATCTCCTCGCCATCAACTATCAGAACGGGGCGCTTTTTTTTTTTTTGTGTGTGTGTGTGTGGGTTGGGGGGGGGGAGGGGCACTAGGATGCCTTGTGTCCCGAAACTTCGCACTCGTAGCATTTAAATGGTGTCATGGCTCCACAGCCCCCTGAAGGGATCGGCTGAGGGAACGTAGCTGCCCCAAGGTGGATCGAAACTGCTCCTCAAGATGGAGTGCGTACTCAATGGCCTTCCCCAAAGATGGAGTGTCTCGAAGCTGACAGATACGGGGATGCAGGCCCTGAGGGTATCAGGCTATCAACTGGCGATCAACTGCACTTCGTCAACCTCCAAACTAGCGTGAGAACACGGAAGCTGAATTTTTTTTGTATAGTCAAGGATAAAGAGGGATGCTGATATCTAAACCACTCGTATGTCACAGTATAATATCTTGGCCAAAAATCGCGAGGTTGGCATATATGATCCTGACCCATAGCTCCAACCCCGAAGTAATCATCGCCATCTACTTCAACTCTACCTAGTGCACGGGGTCTCCTCCCACCAAAATGTGGCCGAGGGGCATCAATGGGTGGCCCCCAACTCCCTGGTGAGGGCAATCATCCATCTCGAGTCCAGTCTCATGACAAACAAAACAAGTATGTTGGTCTAAAGGGACAAATGGTCGTACCCTAGGACTCATGTCCTCAAATGGAGATCGATCAGTCTTTTACTCCTTGCAGTCGGGTCGCTCAAGCTCCTCGTATGCTGATCGTCGCGCCAAAGGTATCGGATAGTCTCAGGGTAGACAAAATCACCATAATCTTCCCCCCACAAATCCACCGAAGGTGATCTCGTTGCACCAAATTTCATACTCTCCTCCCTCGATCCCTCTCTATGAAGCGAGGATGGGGCTGAAAATGTGGATTGTGCATCAAGGGGTACCCATGGTAGTTTGATTGGAGAGCGCCCTTTACGAGTGCCCTGCCTTTGGTTGACACGAGAAATGACTGCCTCTTGACTTTGCACTCCCACCTGTTGGTGAGGGTCAATTGTGGCCATGGGTGCCTTCCCCTTGTCTCGCGGCCCGTTTGGAACCCCCCAAGGGTTGTAATCGTCTGTTTCTGCTTTGGATGGGTCGGATCCCTTCAGACGACCTTTATTGGCCTTGGGCTCTGATCGCAATGGGTGGGGAGGGGGGAGTTGACTCGACCCAAGGCTTGGTCCGACAGCCTTTGGATGTGATGGCTGTGACGGGTTCATGGTCAGATTGAAGACAGCATGTAAAATATTGTTGCTGGCTTGTTAGGAAATCCTCATCTCAGCCATAAAACAAATTGATTGAATCTTAGATGGTTGAGAAACGTTTGTCCATCCCAGTTCGTTGCGCTCTATTGGGTGCCATTTGAAGTTGTTACGATTTTTGTTGGACAAGACAACAACAACGATGGCGAGCTTGTGGCCCTGATACCAATTTGACATGTAGTTGCAAAATAGCACACAACAAGAAGTAATATTGGAATAAACCCTTTCGTTCTTTATTAAGTGTAATGTCCCATCAAAGAGGTGACAAGAGTTAATATAGTTGGGGAGTGTGCCTAGGGCATCATTTAATGAAGCTAAAAGACTAAAAAGGACAAAAAAGAATATCCTATCGTCCTAGCCCATTATAAAGTAGGGCTTAAATCACTAATAAAGGTATATGACTAAAATATGTAGAGACAATAATATCTAAAAGTAATCTAAATGACAAAACGAAAAGACAAAATTGCCCGCTAGGGCTTTGGGCCAATCCCATCAAAATCGCTTCGGCTAGTATACACCAAGGAGAATGAACTATTTCAAGCACATTAGAAACCCATAAATATGCTTTCCCAAATATTAAAAAAACAAGACCCTGTCCCAGAAAAAAGAATTATGGTATCCATATTTTTAGTGAACCAAATAGATACTTGATTACAATAGCTTTTAATAGGTCACCAAAACAATGTTGAAAAAAGATGATGGGAACAGTTAAACCTTAGATAGTCCAGAAAAGTTGGTTGGCAATACTTCCGAAGAGGCTTCCTGACCTTGATCTGGTGTCAAAATAACGTTACCATCCGCAAGAAGCGATATAGACTTCTCACTTTTATTAACAACCTGCAACTCAGGACCCACAGTATCTAGCATAACCTGGAAAGTAGAACACAATATATTCTCAATCCTCAATCCATTTTCCCCTGTGCTGTGTATTTAATATGAATTGAGTTCAAAAGCTATATAACTGATAGAGAAAAAAAGTATGAACGAATATAACTTACTAAACTTTAAGATGTAGATTTTTTATCATTAAAAATCCCGAGCTCAAATCATTTTTAAACAACTATTGGGTTAAATTGAGTCAAATTTTCTTGTTATTATTAAAAAAAACAGTAGATCAGACTCGAGAGGTCATTATTATCTCCCAGGAGAATGGAAAACAAGGGTACACTATCAAGTTGTTGGACCATACAATGTTCAGAACCCTCACCAAAAATGACTTGATTTTGTCTCAGTTTTCTAATCAAAACGAAAGTAAAATGGTTACAAATAACAAATGATTAGAGTAATACAAATAGCAAACTATCCAGTTAAGAAATTCAAAGTAAATCAATGAATGAGTATTACACTAATGTTGCATTTAGTGAATGAAAAAATTGAATGAGCAGACAAAAAGTACATACAGCACAGAGTTTTTTTGTGCTCTTGATAGCCCCCTTCAAATTTTCCAAAGTCTGTTGGTGATAGTCAGCGTCTCCCCAGGAAAAGTCAAACCTAGCCACTGCCAAACCACACATTCACACAACATTAATGAAAACAAAATACCAACTCAAACATAAGCATATTAGCAAACAATAACCCTCCACAGACATATATATTATATCATACATACCAGACATTCCAGCTTTAAGGCAACCGGAAATGAGGTCGACAGAACGAGAGTTGGGGCCCAAAGTCCCAACGATCTTAGTCATTGCGGGAAAGAAATTCTGCACGTTTACATTATAACATGTCAGAAGCCCCAAACTAATTAAAAAAAAAAAAAAACATATACGTAGACGTGTGTTTTGTACGTATATTAGAGATCCCAAGTGAGATGACAAGAAAAAAGAAAGCATCAAAACTGACAGATTTGGAAGGCTCGAGAATGGAGGCCATCCTGATGGGCTCTTCCAGAAGTAAGTGATTCGAATGCATATTTGTTTTGTTTACGACTCCAAACAATGGTACACAATACAAATGTGCAGATATATATATATATAGAGAGAGAGAGAGAGAGAGTGGGAAGGGGGTAGTGGGAGGTTGCCGAGTGAATCTACACGACTAGTGTAGAATTCCGAAGTTTCACCAATAAAATGTGCGCTTTTTGTTTCCGCCTTTGAACAGAACCGGTTTTTGTGAAAATTGCGGTTTCTTGTTACAAAAGACAACAGGTCTCCTGTGCGACGGTGGTTTTTTTCTTATTTTATTATTAAAGACTAAGAAATTTAAGGTGCTCCAATATATGCATTTACGCCTCGTTTGATGCGCCGTATAAGAGGTTCGTATTGGATAAAATTATCCTATTCAATATTTGGTGTAATTTAGGATGGGATATGAGATAGAATAAGTTATCCAAAGTAAGCTCCTTATCCCACAAGGAGTGGGATAAAAAAATCTCAACTCTAAGGTCGTATAAAATTATACAATGTCAAAATTTGATTAAAAATTACTACTCTACCTATGTTAAGTTATAAAAAAATTCACGCAACTTGCACTATCTCAAGTATTAGATAGCAGTCGGCGATCCCTTTGATTCACATAACTCTCCATTCATATTTTTCATCACGGTAGGTAACCTCCTCATTTTTTTTCTTCTATTTTTTGTTTTATCATGAACTACTATTTTGATTTAAATCGATGCAAATATTATGTTAACTCACCAACTAGACAAGTTGAAAGTTATATGTTGTTAATTCACCGCTAATATTTTGTTACACATACTTTTTTTAATGTATTATTAACTTATATGCTATATAAGTTGAAAGCTGTGTACAATTCAATTTATTTGTTTCTGTATGTTTCTGGCGACTATTTTGGGTAAAATCGATGTTATTCAGTTATGACTTCAAGCAATTTTCTGCAACTGATTTGTTTTAAATCGAAAGAGAAGATAGTAAGCAATCAATTTTACTATGTCATTATTTCTGGCGGCTAGTTTGTGTACACATGATTTTTGTATGTGTGTAAGTGATTACTAGTGGTTGAGTGTGTACAAATTATAAATACAAATACATATTTTCATCTCATAATATTATTTTTTTAACATCCCATGTGGAATTAAATATTATGTTATTGAGTTAAAATATGTGATAACAATATATTTTTGTATTTTTTTATTATTAAATACAAAACGGTATTTTTGGAAAACAGGAGATAAATTAATCATATCCGGAGCATTTCAAACACATAACTGTATTATTATATCCCATCCCGTCTTCTTATTCGGAACTGTTCCAAACGCAGTACTGGAATAAGCCTTATACGGTCCATCCTTATCCTATCCAATCCGACTCTTATCCTATCCTATCCGGACCCCTTATACGGCGTATCAAACGAGGCCTTAGAGCATGAACAACGGTGATGCCTCCACGAAAGGCATAATACCAAATAGATGGATATTTTACCTTTCGTTCGCTTGGCTGCATAGCAGTGGTGGAGCTTCTTATGAACTTCTAAAGTTCGTAGGAATTGATAACGAACTTATGTTGTTCGTAGCAATTCCTACGAACTTCTCATAGGAAGCTCTAATGGCACTCTAACGGCTAGTAACGGCTAGTTAAGTGTTAAGTCGTGTCCATAAATAATAATCAAGGCAGCCTTCCTCTCCACCTCTCTACTCCTGCTTCCTCCATCCAACTTCTTCCTCCTTCCAAAATATATTTTACCCCAAAATTCAGCAACTCAATTCACAATTTTTTTATTTAAACAATATGGATGGAAAAAGATGGAAAAAATATTTAAATATCGACAAGAGCAAGAAGCACGGATCCACATCAACGGCAAATCCTACTCAACCTTCGGCAAGTGAATCTGTTGATACCGTCTATAAGCATTACGCCCGTATTTTCGATGGTGATACACACGCGTCAGACGGACAGATGCCCATTATAAATGGTAATAAATATGAATTTTGGGGTAATTGGACGGGGCCAATGAAACTATATAAATTGACCGGAGAGAATAAACCGACGATAAAAGAATTTATCGACGGTGCCGGTTTAATGTCCAATTTATTTTCAAGGATGATGCTGAATTCCGACCAGTGCATTGTGACGGCGATGATCGAACGTTGGTTGGACACGACGCATACCTTCCAACTGCCGTTTGTTGAAATTGCGTTCACGCCTATGGACTTCACGATGCTATCCGGTATTATTTAATTCGTATTAAACCCCTTATTTAATTTTATTTATGTTAAATTTAAATAATTTCAATGTGCACAAATAATTTTCATATTATTTTTATATATGACGTGTATTGTTAATTTTTGTACAGGTATCCCGATTGGACAAGGGCCATCCATTCTAAATTTGCGTATAGAAAAATACACAAATTTTCAAAATACCGTGAACGAATTTTCCCCCCAAATTCATATAGTACGATTTTCGGGTGCGGGAATCTCGGTTGCCGACCTTAAGAAATACATTGTCAATTTTATGAATCAACCGGACCTTCCCGATTACATGATGTCAGTCATAGCTCAGGCATTTTGGTTTTACGTAATTGGGAGTCTATTCTTTCCAAATGCTAATTCCACGGCGGACCTCGGGTATTTACATTATTTGGAGGATGTTGCGGCGATTGGCACCTACGATTGGGGTTCGGCAATTTATGCCCGTATAATATGGTCAATGGACAAAGCGAGTCGACGGTCGTTAACTAGTGTCGAGTGTATGTGGCAATTAATAGAGGTACAATTTATAATAATATTATTTAAATGTTTATGCATTATATATTTAGTTACAATGAATGTACATGTATTATAATCAATTTAATTTATCTATATATTTTGCAGTACTTATATCACGAGTATATGGCGACCGCGTGTCCGATTATCGTGGATCAGACCGTAGATGTAGGGCCTCGAATATTTCGTTGGTCAAAGTCGAACAGGGGCCGGGCAAAGGGCGCGCAACGGTTTAATATATCAGGGCAGCCAACATCAACTTGAGATGCGATCCCCTGAATCAATCATATGGAAGCCATACGAGACATCGATGTATCGACATAACAATTTCATTACATACGCACATCATTTATCTGGGTTGCGTATGATTTTTTAGGATCCATTATTTAAAGGATTTTGGTACTTGGGTGACCGGGGGTTTCGACAGTTGACAGGCCAAATTTGTATAGCAGACAACCCTCCCCGAAATTTGAGCTCAGTCCCACAATCCGAATACCAAGCCGCCCTTGCTCAGCATTGGCCTCTTGCAAATGCGCATACATCAATTGTGACCCAAGAAGAGTATGATATATATTGGAAAGCAGTTGCGCAGGGGCCCTTACTTCCGGCGATGGCACGTTATGTTAACGTTGATTTGATTGGGGTTGGGACAGTGGCACCATCAACATTGCGCATTCCAAGGGCGCCAGCTCCAATTAACCAGCCTTCTGAGTATCATACACAGTTTGCATCGGTTGGTCCTACACAAATACATGCGCCCAGGCAAAGTTGGACGGTAGACGTAGGCCTTCCGCAGGGTGCTTCATACGAAAGAAGTGTGCCGCGACATGAGTTCCCAACGAATGCTCCCCCAGCGCATGCATTGTCACAATTAGAATGGCGTTCTGCATTCATCGACGCAGCAGATAATATACGTGGTCTCCGTCATTTACTCCTTACTGAGACTCGAGAGCGTGAGGATAGGATTGAGGAACTCGAGCGACAACTTGTCGCCTGTAATGTGCGTGGTGGTCCTACCGTTAGTGGTCCGAGCTACAGCCGTGAGGATGTTTACGTACCTCAACCATCTCAACCATACGGAGGATATAAAACGCAATCGAGTCGGGGTAGCCATATTGGCGAGGATCCGTTGTTGGGGCCGCGCGTTGATTTGGGACAGGATTATGACTTTGGGCAGAGGCCATCTTGATTGTATTCATTTTATTGTATTTTATTAAATTTATTATTATGAATTCATTTGCAACAGATAACTTAATTCTATTGTATTCATATTATTATATTGCTGGCACACACATCGATGGCACACAAACCGTTGGCACAATTATTGAAGGCACACTTATCAATGGCACATTAATCGATAACACACTGAAACGATAATAATTACATGGCACAGTAATTGACAAGCGGTTAAAATAAGATGTCATGACACACTAATCTATATTGATTACATGGAAAACTGATATATATTGATTACATGACCTATAAATATTCGTTGTTTCAGATGTGTATTCCTCCACAAATTGAGTTATACTTCCTTAGTACATAAACCTCGTAATGCATAACTATGAGTACATGCCTAACGAAGATTCACCCTTCTTAACCCATGTTCCCAAGAAAACTCTGTCCGGGCAGAAGCTTCCATATCATAATTGGTCACCACTTAAAGAGGGAGTGTGAAGTGCTTACCTTTCAACTGGTTGGACAAGTATGAACCATCACGTCGCAAAAAGAAAGGGTAAGGCAAAAGCGTCAACATCAGCTGTTGTTGAACATTTAGCGGTAACGCGTAGTAATGTTGAACGAGTGTTGACTAACCCAGGGATCTATCAAGATCCCCATGGAGGTAGTTGGTTTGGCGAGAAAAGGCTTTTTGAAAACATTCCTATATGCACGTTACATTCTTTAGGCGACATTAATCATGTTATGAAATGGTTAACGCCGACGAAAGGAAATATTCCATGGGATGATCATTTGAAGTGGCCGAGGTTATTTGATAGGCGTTGCGATTTGGAGTGCTATTGCCATTGGCATGGTTTACCCGTGCCACAAGCAAAATCGGCTATATTTTGCAAAGATCCAAACAAAGATAATGAAAAATGTTTACAATTATTGCAACGCGAAATAGCACAAATGGAGAAAAGGCTAGAGCGGTGGCATGCTAAATATTTGATAAATACTGAACTTGACGATCCAATGTATGCATCAGATAAGGACTTGCCGGATTACAAAGGAGCCAAGACGGACATGGATTTAGTACATCATCTACCAACAATGTTAATGGGGGATGAGAATGCATTATGTTGTGTGCCATGTTTGCCTAGGAAGCAAGGTTCTAAAAAACGCGAGGCGTGACCGAGGCGTAGAGGCCAAGCCTTAAGCCTTAGAAGCCTAGGCGGGCCTTGGCGTAAAAAGGCGTGAAAAGGCGTTTAGGCCTTTTTTAATATTTTTTAATTATAACAAGGCTAATAAAAAAATACTGAAAATGGTACATAGTAACATACCCAATAAAAATAATACTGAAATGGTACATACCTGAAAATTATGTCCGTATATTTGCAATTAGGATGCCTTTTCCATATGCATGCTCCGTAAGTCCTCATCATGTTATCACCCAATTCCATGAAATCAAAATTCAAAGTAGTCAATAAAATAATTTAAATAAATAATATGAATAAAATCAAAATATCCCCTTATAAAATTACAAAAACAGATGCCATTAACCTATATTGAAAACATTTGATGACGCCTCATTAGATGCCATCGACGAAGATTCATTTGGATCCATTAACCTATATTGAAAACAGAAACAAATTACAAAAACAGAAAAAGATTAACAATTAATGTACAAAAACAGTTTGCAAAAAAAAAATATAAATCAAATCTGCAGATTAACATCAACACACTCGCGCATTTCTTTGAGGCTATTAGTGAATTGTGCGTCTTTCATTAGCCTGTGACATCTTACTAATATATACAAAAGAAATTGTGGTATACAAAAGTTAATGCAGAAGGTTAACTTTTGAATTGTGCACACCATTTGGTGGGGGTTGCCCCTTAAAATACAAATCACTAACACTATAACCATATAAAATAGACATACATGTTTAAAGTTTGACCAGGAAACTGAAGAATTGAAGCAAAGAAAGTGCATCTTTGCTATAGTTGCATACGTATGGTTAATGCAGAATCTCCAGAAGCAGAAAAGTACATATGCAACTATAGTTAAGGGAATGAACACTGTTAATTATATACAAACAGGGGTACTGCCAAAGCTTAACTCAACACAACCAAGCCTAGTACTACGAATATAATCAAACCGTCTTTCATTAGCCTGTGACTCAGCATCAATAATTATTAATAATATACAAATTACGAATTACGATTGTGATAATAACGGGTTTTGGTTGTGAGGACAACAATGATGGAATACAAATTACGAATTTGAAAAGAATTTGCAGGAACTCACCTGAGAAGAACAAAATGGCACGCCGATCGTGAGAAAAGGTATGGGTTTGTTGAGTTGAGGGGTTAGCAGGGGTCTCGGGTTGTCGCAGGGGTCTCTAGTTGAGGGGTTAGCAGGTATGGGTTTGTTGATGTTAGATTTGGTTCGATGGAAATGGGTTTGTTGATGTTAGATCTGGTTTTGAGAAAAGTTTTTTTTTTTTTTTGGAGAACAGAACGGCAGATCTCGTGTTAGGTTTAGTTCAGTGTGTTTTTTGTGGGGTTTAAAGGGTGCCAAAACGATGTCGTTTTGGTTAACCCCGAGTTTTAAAAAAAAAACGCCGCCTAAGGCGCGTTTTATAGTACAAAAAATGCGTTTTTTTACGCCTTTCTAAAAAAAAACGTTGACCAAGGTTGACCACGCCTTTGTACACGCCTAGGCCCTAAACGGGGCGTATCAAAAAAGCCTCACGCCTAGGCGCCGCCTAAGCGCGTTTTTTAGAACACTGCTAGGAAGTAATTGTAATCAGTAAACAAATCAGTCAAAACAAGTCACGTTTCTGTTTTATATTGAAGTAGTAATTTTATATAGCACATATACAACGATAAAAGTAATTGCATACAGTTATTACATATAACTGCGGTCGTTAATATATATAGAACTAGTAATTTTATATAGTAAATATAATTAGGTAATATATATAGTAGTAGTTAATATATATAGTAGTAGTTAATATAAATAAAAGTAAATATATAGAAATAGTAATAATTACATATAACTGCAGCAAACTTACCAATTCATACGTCAATTTCCATACAGTGAAAAGTAAATGCCAATTTCCATACAGTGAAAAGTAAATGCCAATTCCCAATTCCTACCAGCACACTTACCAATTCCTACGTCAGAATGGCACACTTACCCTAGTAAATCAGATTATTTTTTAAGGGCACACTTACCAATTCCTACAACAGTAATTGCAGAAGTTCATAATTATTATTTTCTATAGGACAGTAACCTTTGTACATTAGATTGGCACACTTACCAATTCCTATAACAGTAATTGCAGAAGTTCATAATTATTGTTTTCTGTAGGACAGTTAACCTTTGTACATCAGATTGGCACACTTACCAATTACTACCAGCACGTTATAATACCACTTATTAATTCCATAATACATCAGTCTGTGATTATACAATTATGAATAGAAATACAATGTATGAAATATTGTAATATAACTTCTTTTGACATTTCATAATTATTCCGAGAAAAATACATCATAGATTACTCCAGTTCTAGCGATGAGGGACGAAATCTAATGCTTCAGTATGCTCAATTTAATGATGGCGCGTCATCAGATGATTCAGACGAGGAGATGATAATATGCATGGAGATTACACATTGGATTGCAGAACAAAATATAATTCGAGATGGGAAAGAACTCGAATTTAGACGTCGAGTGAATCGAAGGAGAGAAAGGGGACACCAAACACTATGGGAAGATTACTTTGGTGAAGATAAGGTATATAGCGAGTATTATTTCCGAAGGAGATTTAGGATGCGGTATTCCATTTTCAATCGCATCCTCTATTCTGTTTGCGAGTACGATAACTACTTTGTACAAAAGTACGATGCGTGCGGTCGGCTAGGTTTAAGCTCACATCAAAAAATTATGGGGGCTATACGACTCCTCGCTAATGGAGGATCTTATGACGTATGGTTTGTGCAGTACGCAATGAGTGAAACAACTCTATTAAAAATGGTTATTAGATTTACTGAGGCAATTGTGGTTGTATTCGGTCCCGAGTATGGGAGAAATCCGACAATAGGCGATGTCACCAGGTTACTCGAACAAAATGCAAGTCGAGGATTTTCGAGAATGCTAGGGAGTATAGATTGCATGCATTGGCGGTGGAAAAACTGCCCCACGGCCTAGCACGTTCAATATAGTGGTCGAAAAGAGCATCCAACTATAATCCTAGAAGCGGTTGCCTCATACGACCTATGGATTTGGAAATCGTTCTTTGGGGTTCCTGGATTTTGCAACGATATAAACGTCTTGCACCGGTCTAACGTCTTTCGAGAATTACGTACCTCCCGTTAATTACAATGTTAATGGAAATATATATGAAATGGGGTATTACCTTGCTAATGGCATATACCCTCCATACGCAACCATCGTTAAAAATTTTAGGAACCAACCTGGCCTATCACAAAAATAAAAATTATTTTGTAAGAAACAAGAATCGTGTAGGAAAGATGTCGAACGTGCTTTTGGTGTACTATAAGCTCGATTCGCTTTCGTGCGTGAACCTTGCAAATTATGGAATTGGGCATCCTTAGCAACAATAATGAAATCTTGCATTATAATGCACAACATGATTATTGACGATGAACGTAGAGACTGCCCATGGCAAAATGAATACGAACAATCTGATCCCACACCTGAAATACTACGGGGGCAAACTGATTTTTACGAATACCTAACGCGTGATGCAAATGTTAGGGACGCAACTACACATCAACAACTACGAGATGATTTGGTGGAGCATATTTTAAACACAAGCGGTGATGAGTTGGCCGATTAATGATTAGATAGTATATGTGTATTTGAAGGTTAACTATTCTCTCTATACAATCACTTTTAACATTGTTCTTTTATGGTGTGCATCAAAAAAATATAATATATGTTATATTTCTTGTGTAATTATTTTGAATCGACTGCTTCAATTTAGCAGACAACAATACAACAATTGAAACACATCTTAAACTGAAATAACATTTATTAAAATAACATCACACTTCTTATAACACGATAATTTACATTACATTTATGAAGTAACGAAAAACTAAACAAGCCACACACTTAACATACTAGTCAGCGTTGTTTGCACCAGACAGACCGGAATCAGAATTTGACGAGCCGACAGTATTTGACATAAGCGCGGAAATCGTAGCTTCCGTTACAACTACCATATTTGATAGGTCGGTGTACCTTTTCACATGGAATTGTTGTTGCATCTCGTTCATTTTGGTCATATCCAACTCCATGATGTACGACTGTTCTCGGTCTAGACGCACAAGTTGATCTTGTTTTCTTGTAATTTGATCAGCTCTTTTCATCTCAATGAAAGCATCCATTTGGGAATCAAATTTCATGGCCCGACTTTGCTTCCACTCTTGCTTGCTTTTAAACATCTCGGTGAATTCTTTGCAATGTTTAAGGACCGTCGTGTTACAATCGAGGCTGTCTGAACGAGCACATTGACGGGCACGTTATTTCTCCCCCTTCCTGCCTGGGGGTCTGTACGGTACGTCACGTACACCCGGACTGTCCTCCGAGTCTAGAGGCGTAGGATCGTCGTTGTTGCACGTTGTGTTCTTCAAATGAAATTTCGGTAAGTCTTTCAAAATTTGGTAGCATTTATCAAACATGAATTATTTGCTCGTTTCCACGCGATATGCCTCGCGGGCCTTTGTAACCGCGTCGAACTCGTTATTGCCTCTTTCTATATTGTCTATTTGGTGAGACAGTTTTGAAACGTATATCATTACCCGGGAAGAAATATGATTGTAGCGTGTTGAAAGCATAGTCCTCGTACGTTGAATATAAATTTCTGGCGTGTTATTATATTCATTCATTACAGAATCCCAAAATGTTCCATGTGATATCGAGTTGCCTTCAATGCCACGACTCGTATATTTAGCATATATAGTATATAATATTTCATCTTCGATAGGAGTCATATTTTTTTTTCAAGAAGTACTATAATTAATGGGTTGAGATGAAGACATTTTTATCGATAATTAAAATGTATGGAGAGACAAAATGATTCACTCGAAAATATTTTGGGAAAATAATGGAATGGGGTGGAAGAAAAAAGAGAGAAATATTGGAGGTGGGATTTTAGGGAGAAGGAATGATGGGTTTATATAGGAAATTAAGTTTAACGGACGTTTGTTCTTCCTGTGGTAAAAATGGTTCCTACGAACTTCAGAAGTTCGTAGGAATTTATACGAAGAAATGAAGTTCGTATGAATTGCTATGAAGAACTGAAGTTCGTACCAATTCCTACGAACTTCAGAAGTTCGTAGGAAATATATACAAATTCTGCTTGGCTTTTGTATATTTGCAAAACGTATGCAAACTCATTTACAGAATCTCTTAGTTTTTGCCCACCACTCTAATCCAACCAATTTGTATAAATTGGTAAACTTACCTTTTCTTCTGTTCTTTTCCCTCACCATTGTAGTTGCTCTTAGATTAGGATCGTATTCTATGCTCATGATTCTACCATATATGTTTTTTTTTATTCCCTCACAAATCCATTTTAGAGTATAAACGCTTATGACCTCCTCCTCGATGGCCTGCGGTAATGATTCCTTTGGCATTACTTTTCGTACACATGAATTTAAAATAAATGTTTAAATTTTAAGAATAATTTTTATAATTTAATATTTTTATGAATATTTGTATCTTCATAAAAATTATTTGTAAGAATTCTCATGATGAATTTTGTGTGACACCCCGCCTAATTAAATACCGGGCGATCACTCCTTTATTAAATTAAATCAAGGTGAACAGTTTGGTTCATTCTTAGCATCACTGTCGTAAAAAGAAACTTTCCAATTAACACCCTAAATAATTAAACTAAGTGTCAAAACCAATTTTAAACATTAACTTCCAAATTTTATTTAAAGAAAAGATTTATTGAATTTTATTAACAAAGCTCAATGAATAAGATTCACACCACAAGAAACTGGAACGAAAGAAATCAATATATAAAACATTCATCAACGAATGTCAACATGCGAGAAAATAAAGTAATACATCCGTCCTGAACAAAATCCCAAAATAACGAACTAGGAAATAACTGAAATAACAATGTCCCAACATAAAGAAATAATGGAAAGGGCTACACATGCCCATCTGAATGAAAATGCTAGGAGTGGATCTGAATGAACGAAGTCGTCTAATCAAAAGACCTGCAACTCCCACCTAAGCTGCAGCGCGTTCCTTCCAAAAGATCCTAAGCAAGACGCCCCTGTGGCTGGGCACCTGAAATACATACATATATATATATACAAGGGGGAGAGGGAGAGATAAAACGGGTTAGAGCCCGAAAGTGTGTATGATTTAAAATTAGTTTAGCAAGTATTTAAATTGATACAGGCCAATGCAATAACATATTAGTTCGACACTCTCTTGAGAAATTCTCACCTCTCTTCTAGTGTGCACGCCTATCGTACTAACCTTCCCCAAATGGTTTAACTTAACATATTATCATACTAACCTTCCCAATAATTTAGTTTATCTTAACTTACTCATAAGTTTTAAAAACCGAACAATGTCAACGTGTGAAAAGGGTACTTTCAAAGTGTAGCACAACTCTCGTTTTAGCTTCATTAATTCATAAAGTTTCCCAGTGTCATATTATACTCTCATAAAACAAGTATTTCCAATCTGATTCATCAAACATGACTTACTTACCAAATCACAGTAGGTAGTTCCAAGTTTCAGAACTTCATATATATTAAATACTCGTGTAATATATATATTCTAATGGCACCCCACATAAAAATTATGGTGCGGGCATACTCTGCTATCCAATCCCCGTATCAATCGTACTAAGGGGAATACAAGTTCGGAATCACTCTCGAACTGTATCAATACAAACACAAACAATATTGAGGCGAAGTATAGTTTCCAAGTCCAAGAGGTCAGCACATACCCTCGCGTCTCTTAGGACCGTGACTATCGATTCGATAGCCTGTACCTAGGATTCCTATCTTCTAGGGTACGAATCAATATCTCCCGGAAGGCAACACAGGATAAGACCGTCCCAGCGCGGTAACCTCAGGGATAGCAAGTAGCGCGGGTACGTTTTTCACATGTATATAATATATGCACACACAATCATATAAATATACTACTTTCATCATATTAATATAGGTCACTCTCGTTACCCATAATTACAACATTTATCCTTAATTTCACATTATTAGTATTACGCATAAGGTTTCGTCTCTAACCTTAACTCGAAGGGTTTTCTCACTAGTTATGGAACACTCATGGGTTCTATCCATCCAAGCAACAAATTCAGTAGGTTGACATCTATTCACTATCGTAGGTATTCGTCATAATCCCTCACTTGAAATACGTAGTTCGTCATTCCTTAATTAATTAGCCCTAAAACACAATAATCATTTCATAATAAAGTTCTCAACACTTAATCCTATGTCCTACTGGTCTCTCCTATATCCCAAAACATTTTATTTAATATGCCCAAGGATTATTCCATGATAAATTAATTCAACTAATTAAACATGGGGAAATAAGAGGCTGCCAGGAAGGGTCGATCGATCGACGGCTGGGGCTCGATCGATCGAACCTTCGATCGATCGACGCTCTAGGGTCGATCGATCGATCAAGCAGGTCTGCGAAAATTCTGCAGAATTGCAGTTGCGGGTTTCACCAAAATTCTTCATTCAAATTCATATTTTCCAACCCTAATCGTCCCAAAACTTATACCACAAACATAATAACATATTACCAGATGTTTCTAACGTTAAGCATGCGTATAACCATCATTAAACATGATTAAACAACCTAAAATCTCATCTAATCATCAAGAACCCTAAGTTTTCTTAACTTCTGTTCTAATCAGTTTTTCTCCAGAATTTCCTTCTACATAATCATCAAAATTCGTGGGTCAATCATCTACATCATATAAGACTTCCAGAATATGGTTTTAATCTTTTCTACATGCAAATTCCTATCAAAAAGTGGGGTTTTCTTCCATAGATTATACTCCTAATCATTCCTAACTAATATGAATATTGCACCAACGAAAATACGCAAGTTAAACACTTGCCTGGGATTTCAGAGGTTTGGTTTCCTGTTGGTATTGGTGTGGTTGCGTTCTCCTCCTCGCGATCTACGCGTTGGTGGTGACGGCGGTGTAAACGGTGGTGTTTTGGCCTTGAATCTCCTTGAAAGGTCTCTCCTCTCTTCTCTAATGGCCGTTCTAGGATTTTGTAGGTTATAACCCTAAAAGGCTAACTTAACCAGCTGATAAAGGCTGCTAAAATCCGTGGGTTTACTTACCCTATTTTGTAAAATGACCAAAATGCCCTCCCGGGTCACTAATTAGGCCTAAAAACACCCTGAGACCCAAACTAAACCCCCGGGTACACTTTTCTGACTATCTCGACCCTTCCGGATGCGTTGGCGCACTCAAAACGACCATACGAACAACTTATAAAATATTCACTTTTATATATAATAATTAATCCCGACGCGACACGGGCGCGTCCCGACTAAAATTCCCAAAACTGCCATTTCATTCACTCGTGACATTTACTATAATAAATATCATATATTACTATGCTCATAAGTAATATTCAAAAATTTCATATAATTACTAACTCACGTCACGTCAATAATTATAACATAATTAATTTCCGGATTTTTATTAAATAATACACTCTCATTAAATTTAATAAATCCCCCAAATTAACATAGCATAAAAATACGGGGTATTACATACTTCCCCCCTAATAATGGAATTTCGTCCCGAAATTCGGAAAATAAGGCATACCTGGTAAAAACAACTCTGGATATCTCTCGCGCATATCTGCCTCACGCTCCCAAGTGGATTCCTCCACATTATGATGTTCCCACTGGACCTTCGACCTCAATCTCCTCTCACTATAGTTTAGGATAGCCACCGGTCTCTCCTCGTAAGAGCCATCAGGCTGTAAATCGATCTCATCTATCGCGATGTAAGTATGGGCCATATCATCTCGAAGGTATCGTCTCAACGACGAGACGTTAAATACATCGTGAATGCGATGTAAATGTTCTGGCAGTCCCAATCTGTATGCAACTGGCCCAATCCTCTCAATGATGGGAAATGGTCCCACGTGCCTCGGAGCCAACTTTCCCTTCTTCCCGAACCTCATCACTCCTTTCATAGGAGAAACAAGCAGTAACACTTGGTCCCCCACGTTAAACTCCCTGAAGAACCGTATCGCATCGGCGTAGCTCTTCTGCCTATCTTGGGCTACTCGAATGCGACTCCTGATCATCTCAATCCTCCCAGAGGTCTCCTGAATTACCTCTGGTCCTAACAACTTGTTATCCCCCACCTCAAGCCAACAAGTTGGGGAATGACAAGGCGGTCCATACAAAGCCTCAAATGGAGCCATGCCAATCGTGAACTGATAGGAGTTATTATAAGCAAACGCTACCAGTGGAAGATGTGGCTCCCAACCTCCTCAAAAATCAAGAACACACATGCGTAGCATATCCTCTAACATCTGATTAGTACGCTCTGTCTGTCCATCTGTCTGTGGGTGATAAGCTGAACTCAACCTCAACTCAGTACCCATAGCTTCCTGAAAGCTTTCCCAAAAACGCGACACGAAAATCTTGTCTCTATCGGACACAATATTCAGGGGCACCCCGTGTAATCTTACAATTTCAGCGATGAACAACTGAGCATACTGACCCGTGGTATAATCTGTACGCACCGGCAGAAAATGAGCCACCTTGGTCAAACGGTCTACAATCACCCAGATCGAATCGTGGCCCCTCTGTGATGTAGGCAACCCTGTAATGAAGTCCATGGAAATGCTCTCCCACTTCCACGCGGGTACTTCCAATGGCTGAAGCAATCCTGATGGTTTCTGGTGGTCCACCTTAACCAGCTGGCAGGTAGAACACTTGGACACAAACTCAGCAATGTCCTTCTTCATCCCACTCCACCAGTATTGCCGCCTCATATCCTGGTACATCTTATCGCCTCCCGGATGTACTGCAAATCGGGACCCATGAGAATGAGTCATTTCTTCATGACGTAACTCTGCACCTTCTGGAACCACCAATCTCCCATTAAACTGCAAACCTCCATCAGAACTAACAGAATAGGTCTCAGCACCCTCGGCTAGAAGTCGCACAATCTGCTCCTGGCAAAACGGGTTTGTGGTCGGAGCTTGTATCACCCTCGTAACAATCTCGGGTGTGACAGTTATAACGGATACTAAAGAACGGGCTACTGCGTCCTGGTGACCCGACTCTTTCCACTTAGCTCTCCAAATGTTCGCAACATCCTCTACCGGTCTACGGCTCAACGCATCAGCAACTACGTTGTCTTTCCCCGGATGATACTGTATATCGAACTGGTAATCTTTCACAAACTCTAACCACCTGCGCTGACGCATATTCAGCTCTCGCTGAGTGAACAAGTACGGCAGTGATTTATGGTCTGTGAACAAACGGAATTTCTCTCCCAATAGATAGTGTCTCCATATCCGCAATGCAAATACGACCGCTGCCAACTCCAGGTCGTGGGTGAGGAAATTCTTCTCATGCGGCTTAAGCTTGCGGGAAGCAAAAGCTATAGCCTTCTCCTCCTGCTGGAGCACACCTCCAAGTCCCTGTAAAGACGCATCGGTGTAAACCAGGTACTCCACACCCGGCTTCGGTAACGCAAGGACTGGCGCTGAAGTAAGTTTGTCTTTCAGTTCATCGAAAACCAATTGACCTGCGTCATCCCAACCATATGGTACCCCTTTGCGAGTCAGATATGTCAATGGACCCGCTATTTTGGAGAATCCCCGAATGAATCTCCTGTAGTATCCGGCTAACTCCAAGAAACTACGCACTTCTGTCGGTGTCGTGGGCTGTCCCCACTCCCTCACCGCTGATACTTTGCTCGGGTCAACTGCAATCCCCTGCTTAGAAACAACATGGTCCAAGATCTGTACCTCTCGCAACCAGAATCCACACTTCTCGTACTTAGCATACAACTGATGCTCTCGTAGAGTCTGAAGAACCTGCCTCAAGTGCTCGGCATGCTCCTCCTCGGAGTGTGAATATATCAAGCTGTCATCTATGAAGACGATTACAAACTGATCCAAGAACTCTCTGAATGCTCGATTCATCAAGTCCATGAAAACGACTGGGGCATTTTTGAGTCCGAACGGCATCACCCTGAACTCATAGGACCCATATCTCGATAAGAAGGCCGTATTGAAACATCCTGCTCTCTAATACGTAACTTATGGTACCCCGACCTTCGATCTATCTTCGAAAAGAAAGTTGCTCCCCTCAACTGGTCGAACAGATCATCGATTCGAGGCAACGAATACTTATTCCGTATCGTGACCTTGTTCAATTTACGGTAGTCCACACACAATCTTAGTGAACCATCTCTTTTCTTCACAAACAAGACTGGAGCGCCCCAAGGTGAGGTACTCCTACGAATGAAGCCCTGACCTAACAGCTTCTCAATCTGATCTCGTGGCTCTCGCATCTCTGCTGGAGCCATACGGTACGGTGCGCGTGCTATAGGTCTTGTATCTGACAATAGGTCTATAACAAAGTCTATCTCTCGACTGGGCGGTAGGCCAGGTATCTCCTGAAACACATCGGAATACTCCCTGACAACAGGGATCGATTCTAAGGGAATCACAACCTCCTTAGAGGTATCCTCCTCTATAATACAAATGAGCGGTCGAACCTCCCTCTGGGCGAGGCATCGCCACTACAAACATTTCTTGCCCCGAAATGGCAAAAACAATGCTCCACCGAAGTAGATAATCATGGCTCTATAAGCGGCGAGCCAATCCATACTGAGTATAACATCATGCTAATGCATATCTAAGACTAACATATATACAGGTAATATCAAACTACCAATCTCTACCCCCACTCCCGGGCATATAAAGAAAAATAAAAGACCCACTCCCAAGATGGTGAGTCTACACACGTCACTGAGCTCACTGCCGTGGCTAACAACCCTAAGGCTTTCGCAAAAATTAGCTTATAAAAATAGTGCGTTGCATTCGTAACAAACAAATCTCGACTCATAGCAACATGGATAGAAAAACATACCCTTAACCGCGGGCGGTGCCTGCGGGGTTGCTACCTATGGGAAATTATAGACACGTCCGCCCTGTAGCTTTCTCTGCTGAACTGAGGCTGTTGGAAAAGGTGGCGGAGTTGGCTTCTGAGGTACATTGTCAGCACATTCCTGCCGTGGGGCCCTATTCTTCTCTGGACAATTTTGACGCCTATGGCCATTCCTGCCACATTGGAAACACCTCCCCCGAAACTGCTTTCCTTCCTTACGGTATTGACTAGCCTCTCTTTTTCCCTGGTCTTGTTTGCCTTGAGGGGAAATCTGCGGAAAAACTATGTCAGGGCGAGGACAATCCATCCATTTGTGACCCGGTTGTACACATTTATAGCAGAGTTTCGAAATTCTTTGCCGGTCAGGTTGTAGTTTATCCCCAGTCTGATTCAGACAAGATTTACGTTTGTGGTCCTCCATTCCACAACCGAAACACCTCCTGGTGATTTCATTCTGAACCTGTCTTCGTTGTCCCTGACACTTTTGTCTCTGTACATAAATCTCGTTACTACTGGAACTGACTCTATCTTGATTGTTTTGTTGTCGCAGATTCGGTGCCTTCGCACAGTTCTCAACGTCAGTCACATGCACTAGGTTAACCTCTCTAGGTCTTTTGCCTCCTTTAATTTGTAGGTTGCGTTCTTGGTATTGTAGAACTGCAGTGGTAACTGCTTGTGCCACGATACCTGCTAACTCGGCGGTTGATACTCTCCCTGGGGATACCTGAGGTGTGAGTCGATCTTGCTCGATGACTCCCTTAACCGTCTTAGCTAGTTCTCCTTGACGATCCATCTGAAAATTTAAGTAAATTTGGATGAGTTCATCATTCAAATAAACAAATCGCAGAAGCACGAATTCCCAAAGTATAGAGATGAACACAACATTCCTAGTATTAGGGCTCTATATCAAAGAAAGCAACGCTGAAAGCATAATAAGCCGCACAGATCCTAAAGGACACTAGAACCTGATGCTCTGATACCACCTGTGACACCCCGCCTAATTAAATACCGGGCGATCACTCCTTTATTAAATTAAATCAAGGTGAACAGTTTGGTTCATTCTTAGCATCACTGTCGTAAAAAGAAACTTTCCAATTAACACCCTAAATAATTAAACTAAGTGTCAAAACCAATTTTAAACATTAACTTCCAAATTTTATTTAAAGAAAAGATTTATTGAATTTTATTAACAAAGCTCAATGAATAAGATTCACACCACAAGAAACTGGAACGAAAGAAATCAATATATAAAACATTCATCAACGAATGTCAACATGCGAGAAAATAAAGTAATACATCCGTCCTGAACAAAATCCCAAAATAACGAACTAGGAAATAACTGAAATAACAATGTCCCAACATAAAGAAATAATGGAAAGGGCTACACATGCCCATCTGAATGAAAATGCTAGGAGTGGATCTGAATGAACGAAGTCGTCTAATCAAAAGACCTGCAACTCCCACCTAAGCTGCAGCGCGTTCCTTCCAAAAGATCCTAAGCAAGACGCCCCTGTGGCTGGGCACCTGAAATACATACATATATATATATACAAGGGGGAGAGGGAGAGATAAAACGGGTCAGAGCCCGAAAGTGTGTATGATTTAAAATTAGTTTAGCAAGTATTTAAATTGATACAGGCCAATGCAATAACATATTAGTTCGACACTCTCTTGAGAAATTCTCACCTCTCTTCTAGTGTGCACGCCTATCGTACTAACCTTCCCCAAATGGTTTAACTTAACATATTATCATACTAACCTTCCCAATAATTTAGTTTATCTTAACTTACTCATAAGTTTTAAAAACCGAACAATGTCAACGTGTGAAAAGGGTACTTTCAAAGTGTAGCACAACTCTCGTTTTAGCTTCATTAATTCATAAAGTTTCCCAGTGTCATATTATACTCTCATAAAACAAGTATTTCCAATCTGATTCATCAAACATGACTTACTTACCAAATCACAGTAGGTAGTTCCAAGTTTCAGAACTTCATATATATTAAATACTCGTGTAATATATATATTCTAATGGCACCCCACATAAAAATTATGGTGCGGGCATACTCTGCTATCCAATCCCCGTATCAATCGTACGAAGGGGAATACAAGTTCGGAATCACTCTCGAACTGTATCAATACAAACACAAACAATATTGAGGCGACGTATAGTTTCCAAGTCCAAGAGGTCAGCACATACCCTCGCGTCTCTTAGGACCGTGACTATCGATTCAATAGCCTGTACCTAGGATTCCTATCTTCTAGGGTACGAATCAATATCCCCCGGAAGGCAACACAGGATAAGACCGTCCCAGCGCGGTAACCTCAGGGATAGCAAGTAGCGCGGGTACGTTTTTCACATGTATATAATATATGCACACACAATCATATAAATATACTACTTTCATCATATTAATATAGGTCACTCTCGTTACCCATAATTACAACATTTATCCTTAATTTCACATTATTAGTATTACACTTAAGGTTTCGTCTCTAACCTTAACTCGAAGGGTTTTCTCACTAGTTATGGAACACTCATGGGTTCTATCCATCCAAGCAACAAATTCAGTAGGTTGACATCTATTCACTATCGTAGGTATTCGTCATAATCCCTCACTTGAAATACGTAGTTCGTCATTCCTTAATTAATTAGCCCTAAAACACAATAATCATTTCATAATAAAGTTCTCAACACTTAATCCTATGTCCTACTGGTCTCTCCTATATCCCAAAACATTTTATTTAATATGCCCAAGGATTATTCCATGATAAATTAATTCAACTAATTAAACATGGGGAAATAAGAGGCTGCCAGGAAGGGTCGATCGATCGACGGCTGGGGCTCGATCGATCGAACCTTCGATCGATCGACGCTCTAGGGTCGATCGATCGATCAAGCAGGTCTGCGAAAATTCTGCAGAATTGCAGTTGCGGGTTTCACCAAAATTCTTCATTCAAATTCATATTTTCCAACCCTAATCGTCCCAAAACTTATACCACAAACATAATAACATATTACCAGATGTTTCTAACGTTAAGCATGCGTATAACCATCATTAAACATGATTAAACAACCTAAAATCTCATCTAATCATCAAGAACCCTAAGTTTTCTTAACTTCTGTTCTAATCAGTTTTTCTCCAGAATTTCCTTCTACATAATCATCAAAATTCGTGGGTCAATCATCTACATCATATAAGACTTCCAGAATATGGTTTTAATCTTTTCTACATGCAAATTCCTATCAAAAAGTGGGGTTTTCTTCCATAGATTATACTCCTAATCATTCCTAACTAATATGAATATTGCACCAACGAAAATACGCAAGTTAAACACTTGCCTGGGATTTCAGAGGTCTGGTTTCCTGTTGGTATTGGTGTGGTTGCGTTCTCCTCCTCGTGATCTACGCGTTGGTGGTGACGGCGGTGTAAACGGTGGTGTTTTGGCCTTGAATCTCCTTGAAAGGTCTCTCCTCTCTTCTCTAATGGCCGTTCTAGGATTTTGTAGGTTATAACCCTAAAAGGCTAACTTAACCAGCTGATAAAGGCTGCTAAAATCCGTGGGTTTACTTACCCTATTTTGTAAAATGACCAAAATGCCCTCCCGGGTCACTAATTAGGCCTAAAAACACCCTGAGACCCAAACTAAACCCCCGGGTACACTTTTCTGACTATCTCGACCCTTCCGGATGCGTTGGCGCACTCAAAACGACCATACGAACAACTTATAAAATATTCACTTTTATATATAATAATTAATCCCGACGCGACACGGGGGCGTCCCGACTAAAATTCCCAAAACTGCCATTTCATTCACTCGTGACATTTACTATAATAAATATCATATATTACTATGCTCATAAGTAATATTCAAAAATTTCATATAATTACTAACTCACGTCACGTCAATAATTATAACATAATTAATTTCCGGATTTTTATTAAATAATACACTCTCATTAAATTTAATAAATCCCCCAAATTAACATAGCATAAAAATACGGGGTATTACATTTTGATTCTACCACATCCCGTGCAACATTACACCGTAACAAGCATAATAATTTTACACTTTTCCAAAATTATTTAAAAGGATTCAAATTCCACTCAATTAAATTATGTATCAAACGTGACCTAATTATAATTTGTAAATGTTTTCTAGTATCGACTAGTTTAAGATAAAAAAATATATAGGACATATGTTATAAAAAGTAAAATTTTCATGAAAAATTAAGTGGGCTAGCTTTTACCTCGAGTCCAAATAAGAAAAGAAGTCACCTGTGACAAGTACGAAACTAAGATTAAGAGGAGATCAATAAACATGAACACGAATTCTTCTCTCAAAAATTTTCAAAAAACATAGAAATTAAATTGAAATATATTTTGGTCGCTTGTGGATACTTTATCAGTTAAACATTATTACATGTGTGAATATTTTTATCTCATGCCATGAAAGAAATGAACAACTATCATGTTACTGGACCAAAATGTGAAATAAGGTTTGACACTTAATGACGAGAAATTTTTGGCCACTGGACGTGACTATTACTACTAAATTGAATGAAGATGAATATTTTACATGGAGGCGTGTGCATCTTCCGCAGATCTTACATAATTAGTAAGAGCCTTTGGTATTTTTGGGTGCAATATCTTGTTAGGTACTCGCAAAGGAATTATTTACTAACTCAGGCACATCTAACATACCTCATACCTAGGCCTGTCAATTGAGCCGAGCAGACTCGAAGCCCGCTTGCTCGGCCCGCTAAATTTGGGCCGAGCTTTTATTGAGTTTGAGCCGAGATATTAAGCCCGAATTCAATTTGAGCCGAGCGCGAGCAAAACACTTTCAAACCCGAACTAGGCTCGGCGCGAAATAATATATCTAAATATATATATATATATATATATATATATATATATATATATATATATAGAGAGAGAGAGAGAGAGAGAGAGAGAGAGAGAGAGAGAGAGCGGTTCTCATGCATACCCCAGTTTGCATACCGCTGGCGCGGACCAATTTTGATAAAATAGTAAAAAAAATATTTTTGATCTAATTTTTTTTTTATAGTTTCTAAACATTTCAATAGGATCATAAAAAAAAATCAACTCAAAATGAATTTTTTTGCTATTTTAAAAAAATCGGTCAAACTTTGTCAGTTTTTAACAACTTAAAAACTGACGAAGTTTGACCGATTTTTTTAAAATAGCAAACAAATTTATTTTGAGCTGATTATTTTTTCATGGTCCTATTGAAATGTTTAAAAATCATAAAAAAAAAATCAACCCGAAATTATTTTTTTTACTATTTTAAAAAAATGGTCCGCACGGAGGGTATGCAAACTGGGTATGCATGAGATCCTTTCTATATATATATATATATATATAATTATTTTATTTTCTATGACATGTAAAAATATTTTAAAACAAAATAATTTTTATAATTTTATCCTTATGCAAATAAACTATTGGACTTAATATTAAAGAAACAAAAATAAGGTGGGTCATTTATTAATTTACTTAATCTTATGAGACTTGTCAATATTAGTGCTGAAATCTGTTTTTTTAGTGCTAAAATATGTTATTTTAGTGCTGAAATGTGGTTTTTTAATGCTGAAATGTCAATATTAGTGCTCAAGTCTGTTTTTTAGTGCTGAAATGTGTTTTTTAGTATTGAAATATGTTTTTTTTACAGCTGAAATGTGTTTTACTAATGCTAAAATGTCAATATTAGTGCTGAATTCTATTTTTTTAGTGCTGAAATCTGTTTTTTTATTGGTAAAATGTGTTTTTTTTTTATTGCTGAAATATCAATATTTATTATTAAAATAAATAAATATGTATTGGAATATTCAATTCGAGCCCGCTCAAAACGCCCCCGAAGCCCGATTTACTTTGTGAGCTGAGCTTGAGCCAAGCACTCTCAAGCTCGTTCAGGGCGAGCTTGAGCTTGAGCCAAGTAAATCAAAATCGGACCGAGCTTGATCAACCATAGGCTCGGCTCATAGAGGCCGATTGACAGGCCTACTCATACCTTTAAAAATTTACAATGGATAAATGCCTCAAATATAAACCAATATAATGCAATAAGGTTGTGTTTGATAACACTAATTTTCCATAGAAAATACAATATACGGAGTCATTTTCCATCTTTTGAATGTTTGGTAAACAAAATTTTTCATGGAATTGATTTTCTTAAAACTACTCACAAAACCAATTTTTTCACAAAAATGTGGAATTAAAAAACATTCTCTCACCTTATTATTCATTTTCCAGGGAAAAGCATTGCCATGCCAAAAAAATTGATAAAAAAAACAGAAAATGAGTAAACACCCAAAAAATAATGAAAAAAAATTCCGAATGTGAATAAAAACAAAAAAATATTGAAAAAGAATCCAGAAAGTGAATAAAAATCCAAAAATAATGAAAAAATACAGAAAGTGAATAAAATCCCAAAGATAATGAAAAAAATTCAGAAAGTGAATAACCTCCCCAAAAAATGAAAAAAAAAATCAGAAAGTGAATAAAAACCTAAAAAGATTGAAATAAATCCAGAAAATGAATAAAACCCCCAAAATAATATTAAAAAATCCAGAAAGTAAATAAAACAACCCAAAACAATGAAAAAAATAAAGAAAGTGAATAAAATCCCAAAAAATGAAGAAAAAAAATAGTGAAAAAAATTCAGAAAGTGTATAAAACCTCCAAAATAATGAAAAAAATTCAGAAAGTGAATAAAACCCCCCAAGTTCAAAAACGTGAATAAAAACACCCCAAAAATGAAAAAAATCTAGGAAGTGAATTAAAACCCAAAAATATTGAATTTTTTTCTAAAAAGTGAATAAATTCTCTAAAATAATTTTAAAATCCAGAAAGTGAATAAGATCCCAAAAATAATGAAAAAAATACAGAAAGTGAATAAACCCGCAAAAATAATGAAAAAAATTCAGAAAGTGAATAAAACCCCTAAAAATAATATTAAAAAAAATACAGAAAGTGAATAAAAATTTAAACATAATGAAAAAAAATCTAGAAAGTGAATAAAAACCCAAAATAATGAAAAAAATACATAAAGTGAATAAAAAACACGCAAAATTTATTAAAAAGTCCAAAATTTATTAATTAAGAAAACAAATAACAGAAAAAATTTTAAAATACAAAAAAGAAAATAATACATAAAATAAATATTAGTCCCATAATTAATTTTAAAATAACAGGAAAAAATGAGGAAAAAAGAGAGAAATCAATAAAAACATAAAAATAATGAAAAAATACAGAAAATGAATAAAAAATAGAAAACAAATATTATCCCCTGAATTAATTTTAAAAAACACCTAGAATATTATTAAAAAGTCAGAAATTTATTAATTAAAAAAAAACAAAAAAAATAAAAAAGCGCCCAAAAAATTTAAAAAAAATGGAAATGAATAAATACCCTTGAAAACTAATAAAAATGAAAATATTTGAAATAAAAAATTAGAAAACAAACAAGAGGATTAAAAAAAGAACAGACCTGTCGACGCGGGGGGATGAAACAGTTGGGGTTGGGATGGGGGTGAGGGGGGGGGGGGGGGGCGTGGTGGATTTGATTTTTATTTATTTTTTATTTTTTCCTGATACTCCGAATACATTTTTTCCATTTTTTATATTTAATACCGGTTTAATATTTATTTTTTGGTCTTTTATTCTTTTTTGTGTGTTTTTCTAAAAAAATTTGCTTATTTTTTATTAATATTCTGGGATTTTTATTAATTATTTGGGATTTTTATTAATTTTCTATTTATATATATATATTTTCTACTTTTTTTATGAGAAATATTGAAAATCAAATACATAAAAGATGGAAAATAGAACATTTACCCCCTGAAAAATAATTGCAATCAAACAACACCAACAAAAATTTTACATGGAAAATATTTCCAAGTTTTTAATTCCATGAAAATTGACTCTTAGGAGTTATTTTCCATCTTATTTATCAAACACACCCTAATAGTATAGTGCTCTCTACTAGGGCAAGCATTCTCAAATATATAAAAAAAATTTGTTTTAGGATTACCAGCAAGGCTTTAAGGTTGCACTACATATCATACTATAATCCCCTAATTAAACTGAGTGACGTATATCCCATGAAGATATATGTGTTTTTTTTCAAGCCTAGTAAATCTCAATTGCATTGTACTAATTATTTGAGTCATTTGATTTTGTATTAGCTCGAGCTAGTCTTGAAATTTATAACTATATATAAGGTCTTGTAAAATAATTGTGATTGGAATCCTTATATATATTAAAAACAACTTTAAAATATTGTAACATTACGCACATGTTTAGGGTGAGCTTAAGTATTGATGCAACAGCCACAGAAATTAGTTTAAAATCAGCATAATTGTTGAATTGTGTAATTATCTTATATATTTCTTCCTAATGGCACTTTTTAACCTTGTCGTGCTCAACTTTCAAGCCCGGATAAAAGAGGAGGGTTGCGTTAGGTAGTTGACAACCAGCGTAAAACTATGTCAGATCCTTATGAACATGAATCCTATGAATATACATGTTAATGCTAGGGCATTCCCCTTAAGCGATGCGTTGCGCCTGCCACCGGGTGTCTCGAAAAATAGGCAAGGGGCGTTGCGCCTGCCAACAGGTGTCTCGAAAAATAGGCAAGGGGCGTCGCATCGGCGCCCGAATGCGACGATAAATACGCAAGGGTTCCTGCAACAAGCTGGACGTGTGCGGGTAAAGAAGTTAGTCCAAGATACTAGACTTGGGTTAGCGACTTGGAATATAGGGACTATGACGGGAAAAAGGGATGGAGTTGGTAGATACCATGATAAGAAGAAAAGTTAACATAGCTTGTTTACAAGAAACTAAATGGGTCGGTGAGAAAGCTAAAGAAATAAAAAATACAGGATTTAAATTTTATTATACAGGAAAACATAGAAATAAGAACGGAGTTGGAATAATAGTAGATAAGAACTTTAAGGACGATATCATAACCATTATTAGGAAAGGTGATAGACTTATACTTGTAAAATTGGTATTAGGTGAAAACATAATTAATATTGTTAGTGCTTATGCACCTCAAGTAGGATTAGATGAGCACACTAAAATATAATTTTGGGAACAAATGGATGAACTAATTCAAGAAATACTCGTAGGTGAGAAAATCTATATAGGGGGAGATTTTAATGGCCATGTAGGAGAAGATCGTGTAGGATATGAGATAGTGCATGGAGGATATGGTTTTGGAGATAGGAACGGCGGAGGAGAGTCTATCTTAGATTTTGCGATGGCTTATGATTTTGTACTAGTAAATACATGTTTTAAAAAGAGGCTTGAACACTTAATAACTTATAAAAGTGGAACACACAAGAGCCAAATAGATTTTTTTATTACTAGAAAAGGAGACCGATTAACGTGTAAAGATTGCAAGGTTATCCCGGGAGAGAGCTTAACCTCACAACATAGGATAATGGTGTTGGATATAAATATTAAAAATCAATCACGAGTGCGAAAAGCGAAGATTAACCCACGAACTAGGTGGTGGAACTTAAAAGGAGAGAAATTAGAACTATTTAAAGATAAATTATTAAATGAAGCAACATGGAATACTGAAGAAGATACTAACATAATGTGGAATAAGATGGCCACATGCATTAGGAGAATATCAAAAGAAATTCTTGGAGAATCAAAAGGCAAGGGGCCACAGTCTAAAGAAACTTGGTGGTGGAATGAAGAAGTACAAAATATTGTAAAAATTAAAAGAGAGTGCTTTAAAACATGGCAAACAAATAGAAATGAAGAAAATTTTGAGAAATATAAATGGGCTAAAAAGGAAGTTAAGAAAGTGGTAAGAGGTGCTAAGTTAAAAGCGTATGATGATCTTTATACAAAATTAGGTACACAAGAAGGGGAAAAAAGTATTTATAAGCTTGCTAAACTTAGAGACAGTAAAACAAAAGATTTTAATAACGTTAAGTGTATCAAAATTGATGATTCGAGAGTCCTAGTTAAAGATGATGAAATTATGGAAAGATGGAAAAACTACTTTGAGAGGTTATTAATGGAGATAATGGGAGTAGATTAGATATAGAGGAACTTATGGAGACTTGAGAAAATATATTTTTTTGCAGAATTAGGACAACAGAGGTCAGGATTGCTCTAAAAAAGATGAAAACATGGAAGGCTTTAGGACCAGATGGTATCCCTATTGAGGTTTGGAAGTGCTTAGGGGAGGATGGAGTATCATGGCTTACAAAATTATTCAATAGAATTTTAATGACTAATAGGATGCCCGATGAATGGAGAAAAAGTATTTTAGTACCTATTTATAAAAATAAAGGGGACATACAAAGTTGTTCAAATTATCGTGGTATTAAGTTAATGAGTCATACAATGAAACTTTGGGAGAGATTGATTGAATATATATTGAGATTAAAGACAACAGTATCTGAGAATCAATTTGGGTTTATGCCTGGGAGGTCAACAATGGAAGCAATCTATTTATTGAGGAGATTAATGGAGAGGTATAGGGAGAAAAAGAAGGATCTTCATATGATTTTTATAGATTTGGAGAAGGCGTATGATAGGATACCCAGAGATATAATATGGTGGGTTCTACATAAAAAAAGGAGTAACTCACATATATATTGATGTGATCAAGGATATGTATGATGGTGCGATGACTACAGTAAGAACATCAGCCGGAGAAAGTAGTGAATTTTCAATTACGGTAGGTCTACACCAAGGTTCAGCATTAAATCTTTATCTCTTTGCACTTGTTATGGATGAGTTAACTGGACAAATACAAGATGACGTGCCATGGTGTATGCTATTTGCAGATGATATTGTTTTAGGGGATGAGACTAAGACAGGGATTAATGCTAGGGTGGAATTGTGGAGAGAAACTTTAGAAATAAGAGGATTTAAAATAAGCAGAACTAAAACAGAATATGTGGAGTGCAATTTTAGTAGTAATAGGAGGACAAATGGAGATGTGGTGAAATTTGAGGGTCAAGAGATACCTAGAAACGATCATTTTCGTTATTTAGGATCGATTATCCAAAAAGATGGAGATATTAGTGATGATGTTACTCATAGGATTAGAGCAGGTTGGGTTAAGTGGAGAAGTGCTACCGGCGTTTTGTGTGATAGGCATATACCTTTGAAGTTAAAAGGTAAATATTATAGGACGACCATTAGACCCGCCATGTTATATGGGACAGAGTGTTGGGCAACCAAGAAACAAAATGTGCAGAAAATGAGTGTGGCGGAGATGCGAATGCTAAGATGGATTTGTTGTAAAACTCGAAAGGATAAAATTAAAAATGAACAAATTCGTGAAACGGTAAAAGTAGCTCCTATAGAAGATAAATTGAGAGAAAATCGACTTAGATGGTTTGGACACGTCAAGCATAGACCAATGGATGCTCCTGTAAGGAAGAGTGATTTAGTTAGTATTGATGGTAATACAAGGGGTAGAGGTAGGCCTAAATTGACTTGGTAGGATATTATAAAAAAGGACATGATGTCATGTGGTTTAACCGAAGATATTGCACTGGACATAATGGAATGAAAAAATAGGATTCATGTAGCCGACCCCAAATAATTGGAAAAAGGCTTTGTTGAGTTGAGTTGAGTTGAGTATTGCTAATTCTTCTTTTAATCAATGATAATTCTAAATTGTCTAGAATTTTGATAAATATATAAAAAAACAAATTCCAAGTAATCTGTCGTATGTGATTAAAATAAATTTACTATTTAAATAAAAAAATATATATTTATCTTGCAATTTGAAGGCAGTTGCAAAATATTGAATAATTTATTTATTTATTTGTTACGGATGATATTTTCGATTTATGTGATGATTTTGGTGGGTGTATTATCAAGTATACAAAATTCGACTTTAATGTGGCGAACTTGAGGAAACATTGTTCGATGGGCTCTATGGGCACAGCCGCTGTGATCGGATCCGTTCCCAGTAAAAGTGAACATTGGAGAGTAGCCTTAGTATTTTTTTTATTCCATGTGCTGTCCCCTTTTGTCTATGTACTCCCAATATATACTTGTTCTAATTTTTTGGGCTACTATTCGATAAACAGGGAAGACTGGTCCTTCTATACGACTTAAATTTGGGACTCAAAATAGGAATTCGTTGACATGGCGAGTCACGATTGATTAGTGTCGCTGACGCGAATTAACATTCATAAGAAATCAATCAATCATCGCACGCCATGTCAGCGAGAGTCCCAATTTTGAGTCCCAGTCAAGAGTTTCCCTATCATTTTCCCAAAAAAGACATGTTACCTTTTTGTTTCAACCTGGCTTTTGACTTTTGACCTTATCGGTCGGTTTGTTCAAACTCGTGACATGTGACTTTACATTTTTTTTGTTTTGGTACACACTCAATTAGGATTCATAATTTTTTACACGATAATCCATTTATGATAATAATTCGAAATGATTCGAAAATGACACCATTAACTTATATAAATTTAAAAGTACTCAAATAAAAATAAACACAATTCAAAAATAATACGACTAATCCGAATTGTCACCATGCACTCAACTTCCAACCTACTCACTTCAATATGAAAATAACCAAATTTGTCACTGATTACAATAATAATTGAAGAACTCTCTAGGTGAATTAGACTATTTTTACCTTTATTTGAAGTTTTATGAATAATGAATTTTAAGTCTAAAACCACCCAAGAAAAAAAAAATTGGTCCGAGAAGAACACTACAAGAATAACAATTTATGGCAAATAAAAACATCTCGATTAACCTTTATATTTGGAAAATATTTTCCTTGGGTAGGTAAAAAAACTAAAGTTAAATAAATAAGAGTTCTTACGAGTTGTAACGTGGTCGGAAAATATTTATATAGAAATATGTGCTTTTAACACTACTAAAAATTTAAAAGGAAATTATGTGTGTTGTGAGGCACATGTTTTGAGCCTCAAAACTATACATCGATAATGTATTCCTACTATTTTTAAGTTCTTAGTGTTTGCCGTTAGCGCGCATAATATTAGTTTAAAAATATAAATCTTGAATTTTTATGAAAATATGTGCAATTAAAAACACCATTTTAACTTAAATAAACACATCATTTTTCGTAACTACAATTAGTCACATAAGATTAGATTTTAGGGTTATTTGGACTTTAGCCCCTATTAATTATTCGTCACTAAGTCAAATCTCCATAATTTTAACTTCTTAGGGTTTGCTCCAATTTTTACGAATTCCGTCAGTTGTTCATTAAGTAACTCATTTTAAGACTAAATTATCCAATTTACCCGTCATTTATTACCTTTAACCGCATTTCGTCATATAACCCCTAACCATTGTAATTTTTTCAAACCATTTAACTTATATATATACTAGGGTGTGCTCGTGCCGGTGACACGGTAATTACTTTGTTTGAGTGTATTGTTCTAGCTCAAGCCCATGCGCGAACATGGTGATAATGAAAAAAAAATTATTTAATGGCACAACATCATGCACGAACATGGGTGTAATACATATTTTAATTTAAGTTATATTTAAAAAAATAGTTGCTTTTTTAATTGAAATTGAATGTATACAAAATATTTCATGTATAAAAAATATTACTTCATAATTTTGCTCTTGCGCATTTTTGTATATCATATATGTACATCTATCCTCTCACATAATTTCATGTAGTAAAACATAATTTTTTATTTGTGACAACAAATTTCGCAATCACTTATACGATTGTTATTTTTTAGCATACGTTTTCGAGTTGAGAGTCTAAACCCAACATTTTAGATATTATTACCTACTTGATGTAATTTAGTTCGATTTTAACACTAATTATGAAAGTAATATGAACATATTATTCATGAATATAATATGTGAACCAAAAATGATATTAAAATGTGCGATAATGACCCCCAAAGAACTCTACTAATATCCATGAATTCAAGGAAATCTCTAGTTAATAACTGATGATCGATTTTTAAAGGCTTCAACAATGACTAACCCGTCATCTTTTCATGTTCAAATATATTATTTTATACAAAAAGCATGAAATAAAATTTGACTGGAATATAAACCAATTTGTTGACTATGCCAACCACGTACTTATTAATGCATCATTTTCAAAAAGCACTTTAGCCATTTGTTTGAGCATGCTTTCGAAGTAAACATGACAAATATTTGTAAGACGTTATAGATTTTAGGATTGTACAAAAAAAATGATTTACATAAATAATTGGATCTCACTTTATTAAACAACAAATAAAACAAACTTCATTTCTTTCAAACACAATAAAATATTCAACATCTCACATAATATATAGGCAACATGTAAAAAATAATATTTTTTCTCAACATGTAAAAAAAGATATTTTTTCTAACCCAAATGTAAACCCAAGTGGGTTTACATTATGGTAGAATTTATTCTCTCCCATCTTTCCAAACAATCTTTACAAATCTATATGCAAAGCAAACTCACTATTTTCAATCCACTTTCTTCTCTCAACTATTTATATTCTCCATCCTCGTTGGAATTTTCTTTCTCATCTATCTCTAGGGAATCTCTAATTCGCCAAAAAGTCAAACACATAAAACAGCTCATACATTGTAAACATGGGAAACTTCATCCCTTCAAATGACTTAAACTTTTTCGTTTAGAGTCATATTTTATAATGAAGCCAAAGGAAAAAAAAATCTTCACTATACCATCTTTAAATACAACATCTTTTTTCTTATACCTAACTTTACTACACCATCTTTTTTACCTAACCTACCTACAAGTCCACCATTACAAAGTTTGTGATACAGTTAAGAATCCTTTATAACTCATACCGTCAACAATAGTTTCCAAACTTAAAAAAAAAATCTTTCGGCTGATCAATGTGGGAACCCAGCAATTATGTGTTTATACTGTGATGACTTTAATATTTTAAAAAAATGGATAAAAAGAATAAAGATACTATTTCGTAATAAGCAAATCGTAGCCCAAGATTAGAAAAATAAAAATAAAGCTTACCATTTACACGGCCAACTGATGAAAGATGATTCATGAACATATATTGAGAGATGATGCAAACGTATATCAACTTTACAAACTCACTTTGAGTTGACAAAATGCTATGGAGAGTGTGTGCATGTTATTTCTTATATTTGAAAGATTTGTGCAAGCCCAATGTTTGGTTCAATATACAAGGCTCATTTGAGCTCTTTAGTACATAGAAGTGATGGGTTCAATTCAAAACCGTTCCGTGCATAATATCTTTTGATAGTCAAACACTCATATCTTTCTTTTTTCAATCTACTAGTTAATTTGATTTTTAGATTAGCAAAATCACACGTCTATTGAACACGGAAAAACCAAATACCATGAATGAAATCTTCACAGCAACCATTGACAGATCAATACCTGAAAATAAAAGAAATCTTTACATAATGCAATCGACACATATACAAACTCATGAAGTATACACATAAACACCCATGCGTGTAAAAAAACTAAAATCCACAACAATATAAATAGCGTTAAACACTACCAAACAACATTAAACACTACCAAATAACATTAACACACTAAAAGACAAAAACCCACATTAAACATTACAGTAAAAATAGCATTGGTTTGGCTCCAAACCATGAACCCACTGGGCGGGCTGGATAAACATTACATTAAAAAATAACATTGGTTTGAAAACAATCCACACCAACGATGTCTTGGGCTTTTGAAAAACAACCCACGTCTAAAAAAGGAAGAGTTTGAATCAGAGAGGACTTTGGTTCTAAAATATAAAAAATATAAAAATAAATATGTTTAATCACAGGGGATTTTAGTTCCTTGAATACCAAATACCTTTGGAACAGATTTGGGAGAAATATTTATGTAAATAAATGCTACCTCTCTACAAAAAGGAAGACTTTTAATGAAATAAAAATACCTTTTGTGTAGGGGACCAAAGCTTTTTACATCGAGAATAACATGTAGGTAATGCAACAATCGTAATCGGATCCGTAGCCCTTCGATTTCTAACATTGAACGAAATGGCAAGATCGATGTTTTTAACCTCAATACCCACTCCCTCAACCACCACCCGGCCCGTTCACGTCATACCCAGTTTCAATCATCAAATACCCAAGTTCAATCATCAAATACCCAACTTCATCAAATGCCCAGTTTCATCAAATACCATGTTGTAGATGGTATTTTAAAATACCCATTTTCATATAGATATAGAGATGGTATTTGACGTCGGGATTTGTGGGAAGAATTTATCATCAGGATATGTGGGAAGGAGTGTGAAAATGAGACAGAATGGGTAGCAAAAAAATGGTAGTTATGTTGACTTTGCAAAGGGATGAGTTTTGCAGAGGATAAAGGGAAGTTATGTTAAATGTGTGCTCAGAAAAATGCATTCAAATTAAAGTTGGGAGTACCATATAGCTAGCTATCTCAAGTTGTAATGTTAGTTTCCATGCTTCTTGGGCCACGCAAATGTACGAAAATGGTTGAGTTAGAAGTTAAGGTAAAAGATACGTGGCTCCATCCGAAACCATTGGATACATATCCTCAACATATAGATAGATAGATAGATAGATACAAAACCTGTTTATATAGGTTTTGTATACAAATCTTATGACATGGCAAAAGTCTCTCCTCCTTTATTATATATATACTTGGGAGGAACAATCTGAACAACTCGGGTCAGATAAAAATTGACCCAAAATTGTTGGGTAGATAATTGCAATTAAAGATAATTACAAATATTATTTTCACATCCATGGATCTCGCAAAGAGATTATAATACCCCGTATTTTCACAGCCTATAATTATTATTTATTAAGTGATTAATGAATTAATAAATGGGATTAACTATTACTTGTGTATCTTAGTAATAGTAATTTGACATAATTTAGATGATAATTGAATATTCTATATAGTATGATTTTTGTAACGTGTGTTAGTAATTATTAATTATATGATTGTAGGCAATGTATACGCGTAGAATAATTAAGTGAATAAATTATTGACACCGTGAGATATTACTGTTAGTTATAGAAAATATCGTTTAAATTGGACTTTAAAATGATACGGATGTTCGTTTATGTGTTTTTATCGCTATAAATTGGTCTCGGAGGGTAAGTATACCCTTATGAGAGATTTTGGGCTATTACGAGTAGAATCCCGGGCTCTTTTAAGGGCCCGAAATTAGGCCTTATAGGGAGATACAGGATTAGAGAGTTTAATTATGATATAATCCACCCCAATTAGGCTTTATATCCATTTATAATTAAACACAACAGCCATAAACCTTTGGGGATAAATTAACAGGTTGGGAAATGAGCAAAAGAGGAGAATGTCAACAGAGGAGCCTTCATTAATTTTCTAAGGCAAGAATTTTCTTACAATAACTTTAGTAATGTGTTTCTTGATTTATAAGCATACGTTCTCATATGTTTTGAGGATTTTTTTAGTATATTGGAGACTAATTCATATGATGATTTATGATTTGAGTTAATTAGGAACGATATGAACATGTCGAGCATTTAGTAGTTATACCTTGATAATTAAAACATGAAATTGATATGAAATATTATTGATGTTTAAGAATAAAACTTTATTATACCGAATTATTCCCATGTTAATTTGAGGTTTAAGACTTGAATTGATGATGAACAAACCCAAGTTGATTTAAAGATGAGTTATATTACAATGTTTGAATATTTAAGTTTTAATCTTGACTTTGATGTTTTTGGACCCATAAGATGGTGTAAAAAGGTTTAGAAATATATTCCTATACATATATTGGGTTAGGGTATTGATTGGGTATTATTTTGGAGCTTGGTTTGGGCATTAATGGAGGTTTTGGAGGCCTTATCTTCGTCCTTAGATTCAACCCAAAACCAAATCGATTCAGCCTGGGGATGAATCGATTCGAATCATGAAATTATAGATCAGTTTATTAC
Source organism: Sambucus nigra (assembly GCA_949130495.1). Taxonomy (NCBI): domain Eukaryota; kingdom Viridiplantae; phylum Streptophyta; class Magnoliopsida; order Dipsacales; family Adoxaceae; genus Sambucus; species Sambucus nigra. Next base: position 525,466,034 of record OX422208.1, on the reverse strand, counting down.
GAATAAGTGGCCACCAATTTCGTATTTTTTTTTAAATTAGTTATGAATTTTCGATGGAATTGTGAGCGAGACCAAAATTTTTAGTTGGTGATTTTGGGATGGACTTTATTGTAGGCACGATTATGTTTAGAATGATTACAAACCCTTGTAAATATATTTTCTTGGTTAATATGAAGTCATAGTTGATGAAATTGAGGTTTACAAATCTTAGAAGTCATTAATATAGATTGGGGAAGATGGACACATTTTAATTATAGGCAAATTTGGGATCATTGTCTGGCACGAATCGATTCAGCCCTTGGAGTTGGGTCAGGTCAGACTGGTGGAAATGGTCGTGGAATTTTTACGAACTCATCCGAGTATGTGGGAGGCTATCCAAATGAGTGATGGTTGGCGTAATTGGGAATTTAAGTTTATTAGGCACAAACAACAAGGCAAAATGTGCAATTCTAATTAATATAGAAGAATGGTTAGAATCTTATTAATTATACTATACGACGTTGAGGATTAGATTAAACTAAGTAGATGTGCGAGAGAGCGATATCCTATAGTCACGTGTGCGCATTGTGCTTAGTTTAGGTCTTGAGAGATTATAGGTCGTAAAGTTTATTTAGTAATTAGATGGGGAAATATATATAAGCTATGAGAGAGTGAGTATATATAGAGAGATATATATGTACTCATAGTTTAGAGACGTATTAAACTGAAAGGTTAATTTAATAAGGTTAAGAATTTATAAACTTAAGAAGGTAAAGAATAATTTGGTGTGTGAGGATTCAAAGTGATTTGGGGTACACTTGAGTTAACCTGGTTTTGAGAGATTATAAACCTAATTTTAAGTAAGGATCCAATGATGTGGGAATCTCTCTCTCTCTCTCTCTCTCTCTATATATATATATATATATATATATATATATATATATATATATATATATATATATATATTGTGTGTGTGGGATTATGTGGACATACTCATATTCCTGGTGAATCTATCGATTTGGGGTTGCGTTCGACATCGAGACCGGGTACCATACGCTAGCTGAGATATGTTAGGACGCAGTCTAGGTCATTATTTTAGATCATATGGTTAGGGGTCACCGCTTCGTGATGGGAGAAATAGGATGACCCGTTCCATCTACTATGTCTGGGTATGTGCAAAGTAGACGGTGTCGTTGTTTTATGATCACTTATTTTATGTGTGTTTTGCTTAATTCTGTTAGGTGAGGGACTCCTTTGAACTTATCGATAGAAGAACGAGGTGACACCGAGGGTGGATGCCCTTGTGCATTATATATATATATATACACACACACTATGTAAGAATTAATGTATTCTAATGATAGACTTTAATAATGAACATTCTGGCATGTTAGGTACTTTATGTGGTTTACTTGTACGCCACGTGTGAGTGACGGTGCGGGGGTAGGTATTTGAGATGTATTTTTACATATGTGTCTAGTTGCATTCCTTTATCCAGGATATGTGGTTGCGACCTATCCATTATGATTGTTGGATAATAACTCATTTAATTGAAATATATTTAAACAGGTCGAGCATTATGTTTATGAGACTATGAATACTTTAATAAAAATATATGTGCGGACCTTTGGGTAAAATTCTATTTAGGTTATTAGTAGTTCCATGGTAGTTGTTCGTTACGAATAATGCTTAATTATTTAGATATAAAGACTTCTAGAATAGTTAGACTTTGGGTTGGGACATTCGCGTAGTATTGCATTTAGGTGAAAGGTGAGATACTTATTGTATGTGAGAGCCAATGGGTGACATTTATTGCGAATTGACTACGTCATTATTTATTGGCATTGAAAGTTAATTCTTACAACTTTTGGGCGACCCAAATTATAAAATTTCCCCCCTCCCCACCAGGGTATTATTATTGTATAAATAGGTTAACAGGACTAAGCAGTCAGACTTGCGGTTGTGGGGATCTAGCTTGGTATTCGCAGAGTTGGAGTCGTTGGTTTGTTATAGCTGTCAACGTATTCGGGGTTACATGGAAGGGTTACCTTTATCTTCTATTTATATGCCAATTAGAATTTTATACTTAAAGGAAGTTCGATTGTACTCTTTTATTCAGTTGAACAATTGTAATCAGAGGTTTTTATATAGTGGATTCAATTTTCACAGTTTAGTATTTTAGTTCATCGTCTCTTATTGAATCCTTGATTGTGTCAGTTTTAATTCACTGTGGTTTTTAGTTTACGTTGATGCTGAGAATTATATAAATTGTTTAGACATCCTCGATATTTTATATGCGGCCTGATCAATCAGGCATGAAAAATCACGAGTTATCATAGTTGGTATTAAAGCATCCAGGTTCTAGTGTCCTTAGGATTTGTGTTGCGTCCTTTTTATTTTATGCTGAGCATTATTTGATGTGTCTAGATCCTATTATAGGATTTCATAATATGGTGTCACAGTGATGTGTGTGTCAACATCGTTCGTAGTCGTTGAGCGTTGGCAAGACTTCAGGAGTATTTGAGCTTAGAATGGCGCGAGAGTGAGGACCGTTTCGATTAATGATCAAGTATAGAATGAGTGATTGGACAATGGTATCCACCATAGTTGATGACATCATGGTTTACAGAGCTTAGAAGTCATTAATGGAGATTGGGGAAGATGGCCATGTTTTAATTATAGGCAAATCTGGGCTCACTGACTGGCGCGAATCGATTCGACTTGGAGAGAGAATCGATTTAGCCCAGAGCGAATCGATTTGACTTCAAGGGTGAATTGATTCAGCCTCTGGAGTTGGATCTGGTCAAATTGGTGGAAATGGCCGTGGGATTTTTACGAAGTCATCTGAGTATGTAGGAGGCTATCCAAGTGAGTAATGCTTGGCATAATTGGAAAGTTAAGTTTATTATGGTTAAATAACAGGGAAAAGTGTGCAATTATAATTAAGGTGGAAGAATGGTTAGGATTTTATTAATTGTACTATCCAACGTTGAGGATTGGGTTAGAATAAAAAGATGCACGAGAGAGGGATATTTTATAGTCGTGTATGTGCATTATGCTTAGGTCAGGTCTTGAGAGATTGTAGGTCGTAAAGTTTATTTACTAATTAAATGAGGAAATATATATGTACATTACGAGAGAGTGTTTACAAATAGATATAGATATACGTACTCATAGTTTAGACACGTAATAAACTGGGAGTTGAATTTAATAAGGTTAAGTGTTGATAAATATAAGAACGTAAAGAATAATCCGGTGTTTAGGGATTTAAAGTGATTTGGGGAATGCTTGAGCGTATATATGGTATCGTACTTGTTTACATATGTTTAAGCTCGTTTTAAGATACTACAGACCTTATTTTAAGTAAGGATCCAATGATGTGGGAATCTAAATGGTTAGGTAAGCTTGAGTACATGCGTTGTCCTATATATATATATATTATGTGTGTGTGTGATTATGCGGACGTACCCGTATTCATGGTGAATCTATCGATTTGGGGTTGCGCTCGACATCAGGACCGGGTACCACACTCCAGTTGAGATGTGCTAGGATGCAGTGTAGGTCATTATTTTAGATCATATGCTTAGAGGTCACTGCTTCGTGATGGGAGAAATAGGATGACCCGTTCCATCTACTATGTCTAGGTATGGGCAGAGTAGGTGGTGGTGTTTCCTTGTGATCACCTCTTTTATGTGTGTGTTTTTTTAAGTTCGTTAGGGGAGGCACTCCTTCAAACTTGCCGATAGAAGCACGAGGTGGAGATCGAGGGTAGATGCCTTCGTGTTATATATATATATATATATATATATATATATAATAACGAGTAAAAAAATTTCACTATTCCATAAGGTGATAACTTAATTAGAGGCTAAGATTAAACCATCAATGCCAAAATGGACGACTGAGATGAATTTTGAAAATCTGATGGGACAAGGTTGCGTCGCTAGAAAACCTTTGGGTAGGGATTTTTTCAAGTTCCAATACATTATTACTGTAATTTGAAAATTCACACTCATTAAAGCTGCCAACCCTCTTTCAAATCTCACCAAACCCATTATAACACTCAACCCAATTACCTTTCTCTCTAAATATAATCCCTCACATCTTTTAATTGTCCCCATCAGTTCTATTGCAGAAACACATGGTGTATAGGTATTATTTTCTCTCTCTATCTCTTTATTTATTTATTTCACAGTTTTACCACTAATTGCAAGAAGTTTTAGTCTTTTCTTTCTCCTTTATTTCTCTGTTTTACCACTGTAAGTCTCTCTCACTCTACGGGTTTCTGCATTTGTTGTGACATATTTTTATGGCTTGGATTATCAGTTTTCGATCTTTGTTTTGTTTGGGAATTTTTATTTGAACTTTCTATTCAAGAGTTTCATTTTAATCTCTACATTGTCTTCTACTTTCTCTTCTAATGAAGTTTAAATGAAGTTTTATGCTACGAAAAGAAGGAGATTAACTTTTATTATATTTTTTTGCTGAGTACCATTATTTTTACTCCAGGAGATGATTTTTTTTGCTGAGTACCATCGTTTTATTATGATACACAAAATTTTGCTGAGTACCATAGGTTTATTGTGGTACTAAAAGAATGAGATGAAACTTTTTTGCTAAGTACCATAGTTTTATCATGCTACAGAAATAAAGTTTTTGTTGCGTACCATATTTTTTTTTTTTTTTTTTTTTTTAAGACAGGAGATGAACTTCACGGGCTGAAATTTTAACTTGCAACTCAAACACTTATTTCCACTCCCTATCAGCTTTTCTAAATTATTTTCAAATCAAACATATCAAAGGGGCACACCTGCAGGTCAAACGCTCAAAACGAAACCACATGTCAAAGGCACCGAGCAACATACGAATAGGAAACCAAAGCATAAAATCGAACAACTACTGAACCAACATCTAAAGACACCATAACAAACCCAATATGTGTTCGGAAGAGCTCTCTCTAAAGAGTTTTATTTTGTCTTTTGGGATAAAAGCTACTTATTCTTTATTTTTTTTGTGCCATTCCATTGCTATTCAAGTTAACAAGATGACCATTCCATTTAAATTATTTTGCAAAATTAGGTAGGACCTAGGAAAGATGGGCCGACTTGGACTCGGATTGAACTGGGTTACAACTGTCGAAGTTGGATCTCAGGTTGGTTATGGTCTTGAGTTAGGGCTGATAGTTGAGATGTGCCGGGTTAGGGATGGTTCGAGTTGGGTATGGTCGTTGATGATGGGAATGGGTTGGTGATGGATTTGGGTTCAACTAGGTGGGCGGTGGTTGAGGTGTGACGCTGGGTTCAAATTGAAGGTGTTTGTAGGGGATTTGTGGTTTTTTGTTATGTTTTGGATGTTGTATATTTTCACTGACAACCCTCAGTGTGTTTTTTTAGTTATTTTTGGTTAGAGGTATGGAGGTATCTTTCGTAGTATCTCATTTCATTTATTTGTCTCTTGATGGTAACTCAAACTTTGCAAGGACGTGTTTTATGTAGTTGATAATTAAACTTCCTTCTTTGGCATCGACGTTAGTTAAATTTAAGTATATTGTAATATCTATTTTGAAAATATTAAAGCAAATATTTTATTTATAATTTTAGTCCTTATTTTTTTAAAATTGTTATCGCATATACACATTCATAAAACATCAACCAATCACAGCATGCCACGTCAATCAATAATCAAATGTTTTTATATAGTGGATTCAACTTCCACTGTTTAGTAATTATGTTCCTCGTCTTTTATTAAATCCTATATTATATTGGTTTGAATTTACTATGGTTTTTAGTTTATGTTGATACTGAGAATGATATATATTGTTTAGACATCCCCGGTATTTCATGCGCGGGCTGATCAACTGGGTGTGAAAAATCACGGGTTGTCACATAGATGAGCACAATCAAGTAACGAATTTATCAACAAGTAAGGGGAAGCCCTGCGCACAACTCCATCTCTGCCTCCCTTATAAATGCAACTCTTACCTCAGGGAAAATGGCATGTAATTCTTATTATCAGAAAAAGAGTATAATAAGAAAAGTTAAACACCACGTGGACGTAGGTCGTTACCGAACCACGTAAATACTTGCCTTGTGAGATTGTTTTCTTTACGCTTGGCATTGACTGTTTAAGATTATTATATATGGGATAAATGCACCTATAATTAGAACCTTTTGTGAGAAATTAATTTCCTCTCTCTGAATTAGTTAAAGCTAACAAGCAACTATGTCTCACTCACACAGTGCACCTCTGTTATTGAATGGCCACTAGCAAGGTGGACTGCCGACACCCAAAGTGAGGTCTGAAATCCACACCAATAGGAGTTGAGGAGCTCCTCATGCACGTTATCGCCTACAAGAACAACACTCTGAACAAAGAAATAAGCAGCCTAGATCCACTCATATCTCACGGTTATTTGATGCGTACGAATAGTGGACCCAACAATAGAGGAGACCACACACCTTTAAAAGGAGGAGAATGGACGTCTTCAATGACGCATGTAAAGGGAGCAACAAGAGCTCCACGGGATACAAACGTAAGTGCTATGGTCGGACACCTAAACCTTAGGCACGAAAAACTCGTAGTCGGAGAAAGAGTTCACATCGTGATTAAGAGCACTCTGAGCATGAGAGTCATCTTATGAGATGAGATAAAGAAGAAGGACATCGTAGACATGATACTCGTAATCTCGTTAGGAAAGAGATGGATCAACACCCCTCTAATCTTGGGAATAAATCCACCAAGGAACTAGCTAGGAGGGCCCTCATCACCCAAATGCAGTCGCCTTTTTCAAAGGAATTGAGGCTTAAGAACCCCCAAGAAGTTAGCAATTATGAGGTTCAAAATTTATAATGGAAAGACCGACACCGTTGACCACGTGCATCAGTAGAGGTAGGTCATGACCTTATGGAATCACAGAGACACTCTAATGTGTCGTATGTTCCCTTCTAGTCTGAAGGATATCGCAAAAAAATTACTTGAGAAATTCCACATAGGGCGATCAATAATTTCAAGAAGCTTGTTAAATCCTTCACCGCTCACTACATCACCCGTAACGCCCATCCGAAAAGAATGGAGTCTCTCCTCACGATAAGGAAGAAGCCTCGAGAAATCTTATAGGGATACGTTAGGCGATACTAGAAGACATACAATGAGGTTGAGGACTTCTCTGAACGGGTTAGTATAGCCTCATTGAAGATAGGGTTGCCCAGCAGCTCTATGTTGCATCAGTCCCTCACTAAAAAGGAGGCGGATACCATTAACGACCTTATATCTCACATAGAAAAATGCGCCAAGGTGGAATATGTGGTCGCCATCGCCAAGGGTGACAACGGGTGCTCGAATGCGACCAAAGATAGTGTGGGTGCAAAACCATTATGCCCTAAGATTAAGCAATACAAACAGGCCCAATATGCCGCCCAAGGTAAATTTAACATCACATGGATAATTGTGAAGACTCATCACGTGGATAATTATGAAGACTTATCTTGGTTACCTACATTCTTGGAGGTGGTAAACAAGGATCAGTCAACGAGCCAATAAGGAGCTGGGAGAGTTCGTGCATGGACCACTCTTATCACTATAAATAATACCCCCACCCCGAGGCAATGGGACATCTAATTCTAAACCTCTGAAAGAATAACTAAAATCTGAGAAACCCTCCGTGGACGTAGGTAATTCCCGAACCATGTAAATCCTATGTGTTATGATCTTTACTTGCTATTTAATTGTCTTTGCCTTTAAAATTATTAATTGTTATTTTTTATACTCATAATTGGCATCATCTATGGGAATGATTCTCTTTTCAAAAAGCAACTTGAAACCAAAGAGTGAACAATGTCTCACCCACACGGTGCACCCATTGCTGGTGACTTATGAGTTGAGTTGTTCTTACTCAGAGTCAGATATGAGGTTCAACGACATAGAAATTCAAGACTTTGCCCAGAGAAGCAGCTTTCTGAGCAAAGCAACGAGCATCCCAGATTAACACAGATCTCACGGATGGTCGACACTTATGAGGAATGACTCCACCAGTAAGAGGAGACAAAAATCCTATAAATATAAGAGAATATATGTCTCCAGCGACATCTGGTGAAGATGAAAAAAGAACTCCGTGAGGGAAACCACAAGTGCTAGGGTTGGATGCCTAGTCTAGGCGAGAAAAACTCATAACCGAGGAAGGAGTACTGGCCATGAGCAAGATGGTTCATAGCACGGGAGTCATCTGATAAGATAAAACCGAGATAAAGAATGCTATAAGCAAGATATATGAAGTCTGCTCCGAAGAGAAATGGATCAACACCCAGCTCATCATGGGGATAGATCCTCAAAAGAGTTGTCCAGGATGGCATTCGTCACCCATATGTAATCTCCTTTTTAAGGGAAATTAAAGAGTAGGAGCCTCCAAAAAAGTTTACAATCCCAAAGTTCACGATATAAGATGGAAAAACCGACCTCATAGATCATGTACGCTAATATAGGTAAGCGATAACTCTGTGGAACCATATTGACACTCTCATATGTCATATTTTCCCATCCATCCTAGGAGATGTCACCTAGAAGTGGTTCAAAAGGCTACCCCACAGGTCAATTAGGAGCTTTAATTCCCTCGCAGATGCCTTCACAGCTCGCTTTATAACCAACAACTCACATCTGAAAAGGATGGATTCTCTCCTCACCATGAGGAAGAAACTAAAGGAGACTTTATAAGATTATTGCATCAGTCCCTTACCAAGAAGGAGGAGGACATCACCGATGATCTCATATTGTGCATTGAGAAGTATGACAAAGTGGAAGATATGGTCAACCTCAGTCAGGGAGATACTGGTCGAGCAAAGGCAACCAAAGCAAGCGATAAGGAAAATAACCTAAAAATAGGAGCAAAAAGCTTAACAGAAGATCCAAAAATGGGACATAAAGCAGGCCCGTCCAAAACATTCAAGGAAGCTAATAACGTTTCCAAATAGCCAATTTATAAAATCTTAAGCAAGATTAAGGACGAGAAATTCCTCAAGTGATCGAAGAAGATGGGTGATGATTCGAGAAAGATAAATAATGCACTCAGATATGTCTACCATAAGGAGAATGGACACAAGACAGAGAATGGCAAAGTCCTCAAGTCCCATATGGGGAAGTTAGCCCAGGCAGGGTATTTGAATGAGTATATTAAAAATAAAGTTGATCAGGTCGCCACCAAAGCTGACCCAAAACTAGATAAAATTCTGGACGATGAGGTGGGGTACGAGCTTGCCATTATTTGCGGGACATTAGACCCCAAGAAGATCAAGGGTAACGTAGTTCGGATGGAACTCAAGAAGGTCACAGCAGTGATGAAGGCCTTCCAAATTGAACCCGCCAAAAACTAAGCTAGAAAATGCAGGAGACCAGAGAATGTGGACTAAAGCAAGCATATAATCTTAATGGAAGATGATTTAATTAGGGTGAGGACCCCATACCATGATGCACTAGCAATCACCCTCATAATTGCAAACTAGGACATGGATAAGCTATTAATGGATTAAGGTAGCTCTCCTAAAGTAATGTGCCTGAAGCTCTTTCACAAGCTCAAATTAAATTCACAGACTTGAAGGAAATGATCGTCCCTCTAGTCATCTTCTTTGAAAAGATAACCATGCCGTTACGAAAAGTACTTATGCCAGTAAGGGCAAGAAACATATTTAAACTCATTGGGTTTCTGATGGTAGATATTGACTCGCCCTACCACACCATCCTTGGAAGAGGGTGGTTACACGCTACGAGGGTTGTGCCCTTAACCTATCATAAAAAACTTAAGTGCATTATAGAGCGATGAATAAAAAAGATTATGGATGATCAGGTCATTCCTTAAAAGTGTTTCATTACTACCATCAGGACTAAGCAAGATAATAAGAAAGAGAATAAAGTCATCCTCAAAACATCTCAGAACGGAGCCATTCCATCCAATTAATAGCTAAAGTATGGTAGGCCAGGGGTAGAAGATACGAGAGTTAACTCCACAGGCAGAGTCATGGAACGACTAGAGGAAGTAGCTTTTGACGAGAGCTGACCAAAAGGACATTTCTAATCGTCACTATGTTGTCCGACCAAAAAAGGAAGGAATTAACTGCTTTTCAAAAGAAAAATCTAAATGTGTTCGCAAGGGAACCTTATGATATTGTAAGGACACAAATTTCCAATTGAGTCCATATATAGTTTTGGCTCAATTCCGAACAAAAACATTTATTCATAGGATTTTATGTAATATTCAAGACCTATGAAGTGTTTGTTGAAGACGTAGCGGCAAAGAGTATAAAGCATCATCAACATGCCGTAGTTTATGTGCCTCATTTGTACGTCATCAACTAAGGTTCCATGCTCCCAAGGTATGAATGTAATTATATTAATATAGGAGCTTGGAACAATTTGTATTGGGTGTTAGGTTAATAAACTGCATTTTATTTTTCAGAAAGAATCAATTAGAAACTTAAAAAATTAAGTATATAAAAGTTTATAAATGTTTCTGGGCCAAAATCGAATTTTTCAAACTTTCTGGACGTTCGTTAGAAATGTCGTTCGAACGAGTTTTTTCGTTCGAACCAGATTTCGTTCGAACGAGTTTTGTCGTTCGAACCAGGTTCGTTCGAACGAGTTTGCCAACGACCCTAAGCTGGACAGTCGTTCGATATGTCGTTCGAACGAGTTTTCGTTCTAACGAGATATCTAACGAGATTCTAACGAGCCCAGGCTGGTCGCTCGTTAGAAGTCTCGTTCGAACGAGAGTCAAGTTCGTTCGAACGAGACGTCAGGCGGGAACGGTTTTGAGCAGTTTTTGACAGTTTTTTCCCCACTTCTCCACTTGGTTTTCAACCAACTTTTTCATACTTTATTATGTGCGGGAAACACATTTTCCAAGAGAACTTTTCCATCCTAATACATCTCCTAGAGAGAGTTTGAGAGATCATTCCAAAAGGGAAAATGTTCATGTTTTAAGTGTTCTTCATCTTAAAGAAAAAATATTTAAACACTTAGTTTACACCCATTGTTGTTTATTCCAAGTTCCATATATAGATATCAATTGCTTGGAGATTGTTTTGGCACCGGTTTTTCTCTACACCGAATTGAAGAGAAGTTCGTTTCATTTCTACCCATTTGGAGAAAGGCTCCATGTTGGGGTGACGGTGTGCCTAATTGCCCGATCGGTGAAGTCCGAGACCACGGTGGAGTTCCGTTGGTTATCTGCTAATTGGAGGTTGATACAAGAAGAAGCATCACGGCTTGAGAGGGTTCGAGTTTAGGAAGTAAGTCTTTTGTCTTGTATTTTGTAATACCGTTTTTAGTGGATTTGAGGCTAGGGCCGTCCCGAGGTTTTTTCCCGTTAGTGGGTTTTTCCTCGTACATCGCGGTGTTGTGTGACTGTTGATTTTATCTTGCTCTATATCACTTAGAACACATGCTTTAGGAAGATAAAATTTGGTTTTACAATCACACTCATTTTATTTGGGACTTAAATTAAATATTGGGTTAATTTGGTTTATTCAAGTCATTTGCTAATATTGGTGTCGCCTAACTTTGTTTAAATGAATAATCATGACTTAGGCAAATTCTAGGACTTGGATTAACTTGGTTTAATTTGTTTCTTAAGATATTAAAACCCGGCCTTGTTGTTTTGTGGAACCATCACTTGTATTCAACGCTTCCGCATTTGATTAAAAAGGAAATTAAATATTTTAATTTGAGATTATTATTTCAAACCGGGGATCCAACCGCACGTTTACAGATATGCATGGGATTGATCCCAAAGTCACCTGTCATCAACTTCACATTGACCCAGTATTTCTGTCGATCATACGGAAGACTCGCCGCACTATGCTAGAAATTCCAAGGTAGTGGAAAAGGAGGTAGGGAGACTTTTGGAGGCAAGGTCCATCAATGAAGTTCAATTTCTAAAATGGCTCTTAAATTCGGTAGTGGTACGAAAGAAAAATAGTAGCTAGAAAGTATGTGTCGATTTCACTGACCTCAATAAGGCTTATCCCAAAGACAGTTTCCCTCTACTAAAGATAGATCAGTTGGTTGACGCCACAGTAGTCTACGAGTGGATGAGCTTTTTAGATGCCTACTCGGGGTACCACTAGATTCCACTATTCGGCCCCGAATAAGATAAGACTTCATTTATTGCTGCCTCAGACTTATACTGTTACATGGTCATTCCTTTTGGCCTAAAAAATACTAGAGCCACGTACTAGATATTGGCCACCAAAATGTTAAAGAAATAATTAGGAGAAATAATGGAGGTGTACATTGATGATATGCTCGTCAAAATCAAGCACAAAGTCGAGCATTTAAATTACTTAACGGGGATATTTGGAATCCTCAGACGCTACCAGATGAATCTCAATACGATCAAATTATCCTTTAGGATCCAGTCTAAAAAATTCCTAGCTACTTGGTTAGTAAAAGAGGGATTGAGGTAAACCCTGTCCAAATAGTCATGATCAACAACGTTCAGCCTTTAAAGACTCTGCGTGAAATTCAAAAGCTAACTGAGATGATGGCAGCTCTGAACCGTTTCATCTTCAAGTCATTCGGATGGTGCCGATTATTCTTTGAACTACTGAAGAAGGAGAAAAGACTCGCCTCTAATGATGAATGCTCAAAGGCCCTTGAAGAAATCATCATATCTGAGCAAACCTCCTATATTGGCCATCACAAGCCCATAAGATCTTATCTATCTCTACCTATACATTTCAAGCCATGTGGTCAGTTCAACCTTAGTTTGCGAAAAGGAAGGACGATAATCCCCTATTTACTACATCAATAAGATGCTCCTGGATGCTTCCCACTAGAGAAACTGACCTACTTTGGTCATCGCATCTTGTAAGCTGAAACACTATTTTGAGGCTCATTCAACTATAGTCATCAGATCCTTTCCCCTCATAACTAGTCTTTACAAAGTAAACATATTTATAAGTATATCCAAATGGTCAATCGAATTTGGGAGGTTCGATATACACTACTGACCGAAAATAAGGATTAAGGGACAAGTGTTGCCTGATTTTGTAGCATAATTTATGGAAGAAGGAGCACCTAGCGACCAACAGATTGATGATTAACTAAAATGCCGTGGGATTAACCAATATAGAAAATGGACATTATATACAGATGGGGTCTCTAACTCTAAAAGGATTGGAGTAGGAATTATGCTCATCACACTGGAGAATGCTATAATCAAGCAAGGAATCAGGGAAGGTTTTGAAGCATCCCACAACGAAGTTGAGTACGAAGCTTTCATAGTCGGACTAAGTAAGGCTCACTTGTTGGGGGTAAGTAACCTCAATGTATATTGCGATTCAAATCTAGTATCCAACCAAGTAACTGGGGACTTCAAAGCTAAGGATGAAAGGATGGCAGCGTACTTACATGTGGTCCATGATAAGGTTTTGAGGGGAGATCTAGTTCCAATGGCTTATATTCATCAATGTAAAGGACACATCATTTAGGCAAAAATGGACACATCAATGATAGATTATGATAGGTAGAATAATTCTATGAACAACCCTTACAGTTGAAAGAATATCATACAAATCAGGTGAGAAGTTAAATTCACTACTCTTTTTTAGTATGATTTAAATGGTTAAGATAGTCAAATTTGTAGATTTTATGTATTTGTCGTTTGTTACTCCCGCTTTCCTAGTTCAGAAAAGTCAATGAATTCACTTAGTATTGGTATCATTGGGATATTACATGGTTTTTTAATCATGGAAACAAAAAAAAATTGCATTATTCTTGTTGCGAACAAAAACTAAAAAATGACAAGAGCATATAGAAAAGTTTATGGAACCGAAACCAGACATACCCTAATTCCAGCTGCAATCTGAGTTTGCGACCCATCAGAGTACTGGATACACCAAAGTTAGAGAAAGAACACCAAGTCAAATTAAAATAGATATCGTAATCCACCACTCAACAGGGTAGATTACACATATGTTGTAATGTAGTATTGCATTGAAAATAATGCCTTACCTCGAACGATGAATGGGAATCAATTACACGTTTATTAGAAGATATACGCATGTGCTTACCAGATGTCCTTTCAAAAACTGTACAATTTTATTAAATGAACCTTTTGTGGTAGCACGCCATAAAATGTTAGATGTAATCAATAACAGTTAAAGGCAAGGCTTGATAAGGCAAATATAAAGAGGTTTAAGGACCTAAATAATAGAATATAATTGTTCTAATTTTGTTAAATGTTCTAAATTTTTAATTTTATATTGATTCCGCATGTCATCTAAAAAACTAAAAAAATTTAAATGGATAGAATACTGAAATTTCTAATGGGGGATAAGAAATCATTTTATTATAGTTGATTTTTCAGAAGAATGATCCAGTGTCGTAATGTCGTAATATTATTAAAAGATAATATATATATATATATATATATATATATATATATATATATATATATATATATATATATATATTAAATTAAATTAAAAGCATATAACAACTAATGCATCATTTCTCCTTATTAACATATTATTAATCATTATATAAAAACAACACTTATGGAAATAATAGTTGAATTTAAAGGACGAGTCTAAACCGATAAAAAATATCTCAACAACTTATGAGAAAACGCCACTAGATTGAATTAAAAGTATTACAATTCACTAACAAAAAACACGTTAACAAGTAGTGAAAAAATAATAGCGAGACTTTATCATATTGCTTTAGCAATTTTTTCAAATGAGGTTCATCTTCAAGAGTAGATTGGAACACAATTGGTATCTCTAACTCGTCTACTCAAATAGGTAATCTCTTCAGGGAATGTATAACAACCCACCAATTAGTAGTGTCAAGATCTTTTGAGTATAAGACTTGACTGGCATCAGAAGCGAGAATTGCAGGCTCATCAAGCTCATTACTGGTACTCTTAAATTTATTAAAATTAACCATTACCAAATTAGAGTCTGTACAATATTTACAATAATTAATCTTATCCTCCACCCTCACCCAATCACAATAAAATACGACCTACTTAAATAGCGCATAGCCCAACTCAATTATTTTCTTGATAACTCTATTATACATTGTCTAGGCATCTTAATTTTTTTTATCACTTTTCGTTGCCCTAAATTGAGTCCAAGCCTTATGCAAACACCATTGTCTTGTGTCAGTGGCACAATATTTTTTGTATGTTTTAACCTTGTGTTTTGGATCTTGCACTAACCGCCACAACATAGGATTTGTCTCAATCTCTCTAAAATCAGCTACACAATAGAAGTAAAATAACAGCTATAAAGTGGGTCTGAATAATAAGGAATGTATCTAAATGTGTTATTTAAATCAAGAGCACCTTATCATATAACCATGGAATGGAAGCAATTTGCAGTTCTACTTTTATTAATAGACCTCTTTTCCTTTACCACGCCAAGTGGATTTTAGTGACGTTTTATACTCACTGCAATTTATTTACATAAGTTCGTGTATTAGTATTTAAATATGAATTTTGATAAACACTTATTAAATTGATCAACACATGTAGAATTCTTCAAGATCATCAACGTCAAGTCAAAATAGGAACCGTCGATGTATTTGTTAAAATTGTTTAGGTTCCAACATCACAATCTTATCATCTAATAATGTTCCTTCTTCAGAAAACTCTCAACTTTCATTTAGAAACGCTTCATGAGTACATTTGTGGTTTTCATCAATAAAATTAGGCATGTACTCCATGCAATACCTAACGGATTCAATAATAACATAGGACTCTGTAATTGAACCTTCAATGTATCACTTATTGCTAGGTATATCTTTAAAATCTCGCATCTTCCTGTATGTGTGAATAAGAAAAAATTATACGGACATGTTCATTAACAATGATCTATACACATATATGCTTGCATTTGTGTTTGTGTTTGTGTTTGTGTTTGTGTGAGAATAAAAATTAATATAAAGAGTTTAATGTTCAAACGGACACATCCAATGTGTTCCTGTAGGACTGCAAGTAAATGCTTCATCAGCTAAATGAACAATACGATGGATACTAATATAAAAAAAAGCCGGCGAAAAGTGTTTCTCCAACACACACAACCTCTGCAACCATAAACTTGGCCCTTTGCATATCCTCATGAATTAAAGATTTTGAGCTCAATATTTTGAAAAATAAACTCAACTGCTAAATAGATCTTCATAAATCTTTGTATTTCGAAAATGCATGCTAAAGAAATATGAGAAACAAATACTCCATAATAACATGATTGTCATGTGACTTCATTAAGTGAAAACCAGGTGGGGTGGCTCAGGTTGGATGAAAAGCTAGTAAGTAGCTTTAAGTCTTTCAAAATTTAACAAAACTTTTGTTTCTCTTCTTTATCCCATATAGATGATGCTTCAATTTCATCCCCTTCGCATTTGCTCATCTTCTTGCATCCACTCACCACTATATATTCCCAAGTCTTTCATATCCTTACGCGCATTTTTTGTATCTTTAGTTTTCATTTTACATCGAGGATTATACTTATTAAATGCTCTGCAACATTCTTCTCAGTGTGCATCACATCAAGAACATATCGAATTTTATGAGTACTCCAATATTCCAAGTCAAATAAAATTAACCTTTTGTACCATGCCTCCTTAACTTCAATATTACAATTCTCATTTGCATCACCCATCTTTCGCTTTTATTGGAAACTTTTGGAGACTTTCCCGGTATATACTCGATGCAACGTAACTTTTTTAAAGTACGTACCCATTCAACCGACGTATGGGAGGTGTATACTCTATTTACCTAAGGCCAAACTCCTACTTTTTCTATAAGGGTAAGCTTACTAGTACACGTCAATCAGATGGATAGAGTATTGTCCCCACAAATAGGGCAAGCTTTATAACCACGTAACACACCCAGATAAATTCCCACGTGTAGGGAAATCGTGAATCCCCCACATTAACATTACTTTCAATGTAAAAGATTGCATCTCGTGCATGTCATAAGCTGTAACTCTTACTTCCCATAATTCCTTCAACTCATCAACTAACGGCTGAAGAAAAATGTCAGTGACTTGACCCAGTGCCTTCGAACCAGGTATTAAAAATGATAACATTTGAAACTCGTTATTCATATGTAATGAAGGTGGAAGATTATTCGGTATCATGATAAAAGACCAGCAGCTATAACAGGCAAACTGAATGCCATGAGGATTAGACCCATTGATTGTTAATGAGAGCCAAATATTGCGTTCTTCTTTAACAAATTCAGTCCATTTTGATTTGAAACTCCTCTATTGGGACGAATCACATGGATGTCACTAGTAATCCCATTGACTGGTTGCCTTATGGTGTCATGTCATTTGTATCGCTATTCGGAGAATAGTATAAAATCTCACCAATCTTGTAATCAGAGGGAAAAGTCTCAACACCTTTTAGTTTTTTAGAAATCCTTCTCCCTTTCCTCGTAGTAACTATATACATTGATTCCCCAGATTGGGGATAATCATCCATATATTTATTCTCCTTCCAATATAAGACACAGTTATTAACGCATGCATGAATGTAGTTGGCCTTCATACTCAAGTCTTTTACGATACTCTTTATATTTGGATATTTTTATGGTGGTGTATTACCCTTTGGGAGCCACCTTTTTATGATAAACAAGAGCGTTGTTGTACATAAAAATTATATCTCCACATGGATCAATGAAATACAGACACCTGTCATCCTATGTGGCCATAGAGCTGCCTTGATCGACATTCGAGGAACCTAGTCGACTGGAAGGCCGACTAACCCTAGAATTCGAACCATTAGGAATATCAGAAGTTACTCGAATGGAAGGGAGACCAGCAGTGAATTCCAAGAGTCTCATTTATTGTACAGAAATGTAAATGCCTTTAAATTTAAAGGCATTTCATCTTGGGTACACCACGATAAATATAGAGTACTCCTTCAGCTCAAGGGACAATTCAATCTTTCTTAAACATACCATACTGAGTTATTTTAATTAGCATCAATAAAACTAACAGTGGACATAGGCTTTCTTCACAGCCGAACCACTTTAAAAATCTCTTATGTTGTGTGTTTGATTTGACTACTATATTTTATCTGTGATTATTAATCTGGATTAAGTCCATTTTTATACATCAACAGATTGACGCCATATGTGGAAACGACTACTAGTCGTCGTTATCTACCCCATATATTTTATTCTTTGGTTTAAAGAATGACTATTGTTCCTAAAAGCAGCCTGGCGGCTGCAGGCAATAATTAAGAAATATTCGCTCCCCCTGGTGAGACAGACTTCCAAATGATTCAATTTAGATAAATGATGGGAGGCTATGCAAGATTCAATGAGACAATTTAGCTCGCACAGTGCAAGACAAGTCTTCTAATTTCAAAAGAGATATGCCACATCCATCCTAGCATAACTTCTTCATTTCGATCAATAGATTACTATGACGATAGATCTTTTTCCAAAGAAATGCCAAGTGTACTGGAGAGGATACGTTGGGAGTCAGCTTCTGATCCTTTAGGTTTCTGAGTAACTAGAGGACGTCATAAGGGGGCAAGAGCATCATCGTGAATATATAGAAGAATTTGTGATATCAAGAGCTATTACGAGGGGCTATGTGCATGCCGAACAGACCTCTCAGGAGGAGAGTTCAACGCATAGACACAGTAAAGCCACTAAATCTGCTTCGGTTAAATCCAAACCAAAGGAACATTCCTGTAAAGGATCCATGCAGCGGCTAGAAGATCGGCTAGGAAAAATGGCCAAAATGAAAAACTCATTACAAAGGAGTTTTGTTAAAGGCTCACATTTCGTCCAGACTATTATGGACTACCCCACACCTTCCAAGTTCAAGCCACCAATGGTCACTCCTAAATATGATGGGGAAACTGATCCAATTCTACATATTAAGCAGTACCAAGCTACTGCTGACATTTATTTTGTCCCCAACGAGATGAGGTGTAGGGCCTTTTCCAATTCCATCACAAGTCTAACCCATATATGGTATAATAATCGGCCCTAGAGGTAAAATTTCAAATTTTCACCAATTGGCTGAATTATTCATTGATGACTTTTGCTTTGGGGCTAAGCCGATCAAGAGTGTCACTCATCTCTTAACCGCGCACCAAAAGTCGAAAGAAAGTACCCGAGATTATATTACTCCATTTAATAATGAAAAGTTAGAGGTGGTGGATTATGAAGAAAAAAAGCCTATTGCAGTTGTTGATACCAAAAATTATCTGTCTACGTGGACCATTCGGATATTAACACGTGTTATACCGTGGAAAATTAATCCTAGTCAGCAAGGATAAAATGCCGACCAACACCATGGATGCCAACCAACGATGACAGAAAAACACCAACAGTTGTATACATAAATTATTGTACAGTTGTAAATGTCTACGATATAAAAACATTCCCTCCTTTGATATTCCATCTCTTGTACACCCCTTGGGGGCTATAAATACATTATAAACCCTACATCCAAGGGACACGAAAAAAAAGGAGATTGAACAATCCAAAAGCAATATTTTTATTTATCTGTGATCAATTAATTGGCCTATTCTAGTTTTTTACATCAATAGATTAGCGCCGTTTGTGGAAATAAATATTTCTAATCGATTTCTCTAAATTAAACATCTAAATGGATGATATTCCCGAATCCAGTTTAAGGAACGAAGGTATTCCGCCTGCTCCTTCTCCTTCTCCTTCATCCGAAAGTAATTTAACGAGGATTTTGGCCAATCTTGCAAGAGGTTATGCAAGATACTATTAGGAAACTTGCACAAACTCTTCAAGTCGGGGCACCTGCTCAAGGAAATATGCCCCCACCCCCACCAAGAGGTGGTCGGCGCAAACACTCGATGATGACACGATGTGACACCCCACCTAATTAAATACTGGGTGATCATTCATTTATTAAATTAATTCAAAGTGTTCGGTTAGTTCATTCATAGCATCACTGTCGTGAAATAATTTTCTTTATCAATAACCTAATAAATAATTAAGCTAAGTGTAAAAAACATTTGATTTTATGAATTAAGTTCTATTGTTATGATTTAATAAACGAAATCATTTTTATAAACACAGATAATAATATTAAAAATCAGACCATCCAAATGAAGTATCCAAATGAAAGGGGGTCGATCGATTGATCCAGTCGATCGATCGACATTCTTGAGTCGATTGATCGACCAAGCAGGTCTTGCCCAGAATTCTGCATATTAATTTTACAGGTTTCTGCAAACTTAAATCATCAAAATTCTATTAACATGTCCCAAACTCCCAACCAAACATCATGAATGTTATATAAACCAATAAGGATGATTTCTAATGTAAAATATTCATTAATTCCTTAAGATTCGTCATCAAATGGAATAATTCAAGAAATTATCATTTAACCCCGGTTCATCAAATTTTATCAAGAATTTATTTAATTTTCAGATTTCTATCTCTACTGGGCATCAAATTTCGTTGATAACATTCTACATATAATAAGATATTCATCCTAACATGTTTTATACTCCAAAATTTCAATAATAATCTCCCAACAACATTATTTTCATGAAGAGATAAATTAATTAATTTCCTACACTAGCATGGATGTGTTATCAACTAACGAACAAAAAGTTCGATACTTGACTGGAAATCAAAGTTTGAATCATAGAGAATGATGGGTACGATCCCTCTCCTCGTTCCTCGATTTACGCATTATTGGTGGAATTTGTGAGAGTGGTGTAGGGTTGGTGGCTCTCCTCCTTGAAAGCCTTCTCTATTCTCTCTTCCTTAGCCTCTCTGAAACTCTAATGTTTTCTAACCCTCGAGGACTCCAACTCCCAACAGATATAACCCTTCAATTTTCGTTCATAATTAAGGCCTAAAATTGAAAATTACCAAAATGCCCTCCCGGGTTACCGGTTAAGCTTAAAAACGTCCCGAGACCCAAACTAAACCACCGAGTATACTTTTCTGACTATCTTAACCCTTCTGGACACATTGGCGCACTCTAAATGATCATATGAGCGACTTATAATTAAATTACTTTTTATTCCTTTAATTTATTCCCGACACAACACACGTGCGTCCCAACTTAATTTCAATAATGTAATACCCCGTATTTTTATGGCTTTTAAATTTAGGGATTTATTAAATTTAATTGAGATAAATTAATTTAATTTTAATCCGAAAAATTGTTTTAAATATTTACTAGCGTGGCGAGAGTTAGTAATTATTGGAAATTTGTTGATTTGATTAAATGTGTCTTATTGAGTAAAGTAATATGTAGAATTGATTTTATAAAAAAATATCACGAGGGAATAAAATGACAATTATGAAAATTAAGTCGGGACGCGCCTGTGTCGTGTAGGGACTAAATTATTATTATTATTATAAGTGAAAATTATAAGTCGCCTGTATGATCATTTCGAGTGCGCCAACATGTCCGGAAGGGTCGAGATAGTCAGAAAAGTGTACCCGGGGGTTTAGTTTGGGTCTCGAGACGTTTTTAGGCCTAACCGGTAACTCGGGAGGGCATTTTGGTAATTTTCTATTTTTGGCCTTTAATAATGACGAAAATCATTAAGGTTATATCAGATGGAGTGCCAGGGAAGTTAGGGTTCTTAGAATCAAAAGAGAAAAAGGCCATAGGAAGAAGAAGAGAAAAGCCTTCCAAGTGTTGAAGGCCAATAACCACCAATCTTGCAACCCCACCGCCACCAAACCGTAGATCGGAAGAAGAGGATTACTGCTAGACCAATCGGAGTCGTCAAATCAGAACCTTAAATTCCTAGGCAAGTATCTATCTTGCTTTTCTTGTAGTTAATGTTTCACTCATGTTAGATTAGGATTGATAAACCTATGTCCCATGGAAAAATTTAAGGATTTAGAGAATCAAATCACATGTTTAGAGGGAATAAATATATTCTGGAAATCTCAATCACATGTAGAGGATTATCCACGAAATTGGAGTGATTTAAAAGTGAGAAATCTGGAAAAAGAATTAGAACAATGGAAGTTTAGTGTAAAATTAGGGTTCTTGATAATTAAGACAAATTGCCCCTTTAATACAATCTCGGTGGTGAATTTGTACATGTTTCACGTAGGGAATCATGCATATATATATAGAGAACTAGTAGAAATGTTATTTTGGAGTTTGGAAATCGATAATGATATTTTGGAGAAATTTGGAAGATGAAACCCGTAGGTTTAATTTGCGGTTCTGGACAAGAACTACTTAATCGATGGATCGACCCCAGAACATCGATCGATCGACCCCTTACATCGATCGATCGACCCCTCCTGGAAAACTGCATATTTTTCTTCCGTCGGTTTAATCCGGTTAAAATGCGTAGCAACCCTTGATTATTA
The DNA here is from genome assembly GCA_949130495.1 of Sambucus nigra. Taxonomy (NCBI): domain Eukaryota; kingdom Viridiplantae; phylum Streptophyta; class Magnoliopsida; order Dipsacales; family Adoxaceae; genus Sambucus; species Sambucus nigra. Next base: position 525,443,707 of record OX422208.1, on the reverse strand, counting down.
TTGTGGGAGCATAATGGGATATAAATAGGACCAATAGGGGCTAAGTAAACTCCGTTGAGTAAGAATTTAATGTAAGATGAAATTTAGGGTTAACGGGGAGTTATCCACACATAAGAAATTATGCGTACATTTGATAAAAGGTCGAGACTTGTGAGGAAGTGAGACTAGAAGGAAAGTGAGTGTGCCTACTGAAAATATACTTAGGAAGTTAGAATACTTCGAGAGACGAGAAGTAGGTGTGGAGTAACTTATATATATATGAGAATAAAAGTGACAAATCCATTATGTGAGATAATCAAGTAAAAAAATGTGCTAAGAGCAGATAATTATAATTATGGATTTTGGGTGCTCCTAATTCAGATATGTGATTATTTATATATATGACTGTGTGACTGTGCATATTATATATCTGTGTAAAAATCATACCAGGACTACTTGCTATCACGGGGGTTTCCACGTCAGGACAGTCTTATCTCGATTGGACCTTCATGGGGGATATTGACTCGTACCCTAGAAGATAGTATCCTCGATATAGGCTATCCGAAAATGGTAGTCAGATGTTTTAAGAGACGTGAGGGTATGTGCTGACCTCTTAGGACCTAAAACTATGCTTCGCCTCCATTTGTTTGTGTATTATGTTAATATAGTTCGAGAGTGATTCCGAACTAGTATTTCCCGTAGTTTGTGTGACACGGGGACTTGATAGCAGAGTATGCCAGCACCATAGGTTTTATATGGGGTGTCGTTAGTATATATATTATATGTGTGACTAATATATATACGTATATCTATATGGGAACTTTCTACTGTGCGTATAAGTAGATAAGTAATGAGTAAATGCTTCAATTTTATTATAAGCATTCGGGAACTTTATAAGGGAAATGAGTTATTCTAAATAATGTAGAAATCGCGAAGAGAATGATTTTCTAATGTAAATATCATAACCTCGATTGTCACCTGATAAAACCTTATGGAATAAGTTAGAGAAACTTATGAGATTTATTAGTACGGTAGGCGTGCACACTAGAATGAGAGGTGAGAATTCTCAAGAGAGTGTCGCATACTAACATGGTTGTTGCATTAGCCGGTAAGCATTTTGAATACTTGCTAAACTAATTTTAAACTGTTTCACACTTGGGCTCTGACCCGTTTCCTGTTATTTCTTCTCTCTTGTATATATATATATATGTATATAATACAGGTGCCCAACCACAAGGGGTGTCATGCTTAGGTTCTTTGGACCGGACGCACTGCAGCTTAAGTGGGAGTTGCAGGACATTGCTTAGACGACCTCATTGTTGACTCCACTCCTACTTTTAGTTCTTATTAGTTAGGGCATATGTCGCCCATTTCTCTATTGAGTTTGGATTTTTGTCAGAGATTTACATTCCTTTATATATCCATTTGTTGGTACTCTTTGGGATTTAATTATTGTCAGGATGGTTTTATTTATAGTTTAAACTGGTTTTGGTTTATATGGATGAATCTAATTTTTGTGTGTTATTACCAATCTTTAGTATGTCAAAGTTCTTAACCCGTTGGTTCTTTAAAAAGGTTTTCACATTTGGATTTAATAAAATGGAAATATGGTTTTAAATTGTTTTGACACATAGCTTATTTATTTAGGATGTTTAAATTGGAAATTTTATTTTGCGACAGTGATGCTAAGAATGAACCAACCGTTCATCTTAATTTTTAATTTAATAAAGGACTGATCACCCGATATTTATTTAGGCGGGGTGTTGCAGGTGGTATCAGAGCATCAGGTTCTAGTGTCCTTTAGGATCTGTACGACTTATTTCGTTTCCAGCTTAGGGTCTTTGATTTAGAGCCCTAATATTAAAAATGTTGGATTCTTATTTATGCGTTGAGAATTCGTGCTTCTGTGATTTGTTTATGTGAATGTTGAACTCATCCAGATTATTTAAAATATTCAGATGGATCGTCAAGAAAAACAAGCTAATGCCGTTAGGGGAGTCACTGAGCAAGGTCAGCTCATACCTCAGGTGTCTCCATAAAGTGTATCAACCGCCGAGTTAGCAAGTATTGTGGCTCAGGCAGTTACCACTGCGGTCTTACAGTATCAAGAACGTAGCACACAGCTTATAAGGGGCAAAAGATCTAGAGAGTATAGTCAATCTGTCATGACTAGAAACAACAGGTGCGCGAGGACACTAAAATCGCAACAACAAGCTCCTCAAGACCATAAAAGACAAGAAGGTAACAAATTGTGCAGGGAAAACCAAAAGCGTCAGGGCCCACAAAGTCGGGGACAAATTGAAGTCATAAAGAGGTGTTTCAAATGTGGAATGGATGGTCATGAATGTCAAACTTGTTCGGATCAAACTGGAGAGGAACTCAGACCCGACCAGCGAGAACTTTTAGCATTCTGCTATAAGTGTGTACAAACGGGTCAAGTGGAGGGACTGTCCTCAACCAGATGTCATTTTTCATCAAGATGCTCAACCAGGCCAATAAGGCCAAGGAAAAAGTGGAACTGTACAACCAGGCCAAAACCAACAAAGCCGTAAAATGAAATAGTTTAGAGGTAGATTCTTCAATTGCGGCAAGATGGGTCACCGGAGGCAGGGTTGCCCATATAAGAGTAAGATACCCCAGCAGCAGGGGCAGAAACAGCACGAATGTGTGTGCGACGTACATCATATTGAAATCCAGCAGCCATCCTCGGCCATTGATGGTATGTTCCTTCCTTCTAGTACTATAGGACACATTTTATTCAATACTAGGGCATCATACTGTTTCATAGATACTCACTTTGCACGGACCTTAGGATTTTTAGACACTACTGAGAGTACGGTGTCATGCGTAGACTCATCATTGGGAAAGGGTCATTAATTTTCTTTATATGTCGGGGTGTAGGTATATAGTTTGGTTTTACCTACAGTCATACTAGTTTAGTCATACATGAGCACGACGTCATTATTGGCATGGATTGGCTCGCGAGGTATGATAAATTAATTCGGTAGGAGTATTATCTTTGCCATTTTAGGGCAGGAGATGTTTTGGTGGCGATGCCTCACCCAGAAGGGGGACCTTCCACCTACTTGTATTACATAAAGGAGGATACCTCTAAGGAGATTGTGACTCTCCTAGATTTAATTCCAGTCGTTCGTGAGTTTTCAAATGTATTTCAGGAGATAAGTGGGTTATGTGTTGAGGAATTTTGTTGAGAGTAAAACCACAGGAGTTAAAAAAATTCTCGAAGTGAGAATAAGGGACAGGGGCATGGCGCTTACAAGGGAAATGGTTAATATAATTTCCAATTTGGTTCAGAGAGATGCGTTATGTTCCGAAGACGATTAAGTAGCCAAGGCGATTGGCAAAGTTGAAGTATGAGTTTATCCTCGGAGGATGAAGCGTGTTTTATGTGACACGAGCGAGTCATTTTATTTATTTTTATTGCTAGATTAGCATGAGAAACGAGTTAGTGCGTATAATTATGAACATTATTATTATGTTAATATTCTCCCTAGTGTAGCGGGATTATCTTTAGTGCTATCCGCGGAGGATGAATGGGCGTATTAGTAGTGTTATATACTTTATTGAGGTTTCTCATTTTATTGGTGTGTTATACGAGTATGATATTATCTTAGTTACAACTTTATAGTAATGGTTAGTACGCTGGTAGGCAGATATTGTAAGGCTATCGAAGTGGTTGCATTAGTGCAACATGTTTTGTTCTGGAGAGGCCTCACCTGCGAGAGGGTCGGACTCGCACTTATATTATTTATTCTAGAGACTTCAGAGGGGATAGTGGACTCGAGATATTCGATCCCGGTGTGTGTAGGGAGTTTGTTGTTATGATTCAGTATGTATTAGGTTTACTGTTAAGAGAAAATATTTAACACATTATTATGTTTAGCGCTTAGGACTTGGTGATAGGAAGAGAGCGTTGATATACCTATCCTTTAAAGATGTGGGAGTTGAGAGTTACACCCATATGATTGGGAACGGGATTTTAAGAATCCCGATTGTATGTATTTAAGGTTTTTAGAATATGATTTCCACCAATACTGAACTATTATACAATTGGCGAAATGTTCATTGTTAAGTGTAATTACGGGAGGAGATGTAACCTTTTCTGTAAAGAAACGGAATAACGGGGTACATGTTATGGACAGAGGGCCTAACGGATTTCGATAACCGACAATGCTAGGTAGTAGTGTATCAGGGGGGTTCCTTATTTGAATTTCGCTTTGCGAGACATCCCACGCATGAAACTTAGCGTAAGGTTGGAAGTGGGAAGATATTTGGTCATTAGTCTCTGAGTTTGGGACCTCGGTCGTAGTAGGAACAAATAATTATATCTGTAAGTTGGAAGTTGAATTACGATTAATAAAAAGAGCCGGTGGGGTGCTAAGGAGACATTGGAAGTTTTGTCTTACCACTACGAGTTAGGGGATGGAACGATGATAAGGAGGGTTTAAAATTTCGATTTCTAGGGTGATTGAGAGTACCCAAGTGTGGTAATCACGTTATGAGCACAAGGAAAATAAGGAATTAATTGTTATACGTGAAGCGTATGTGATGCTTATGCTAGTATACACGGTTTATAGGGTGTGTGGCCATCTTGGTTAGCTGATGTCAAAATCGTCCGAGTTAAAGGGACGTGGAAATAGACATGTGGAATAAATGTTTGATGGATTGACATAACGAAATGGAAGTGGTAGAGTGGATTGAACGCCTTGTGAAAGACGATAAATCCCCATATTTGTGTTCAAAGTAGCACACCGAATCTGGTTGGAAGGTTGTGGGAAGCCATTTAAAAAGGGGTATTCCTTGAGAAGGGTAGAATTCAATTATTATGGAGAACACTCAGAGCGGAGTTGTAATTAGTCAAATGTTGAGAGCGACTGATGCGTACAAAGAGTGAAGATGTTAGTATGGTATAACAGGTCCGTGAGTGCACATCGTGCAGAAAAGTGCACGGGTCGGAACTTTCAGTATACGCAAAGGAAAGAAGGGGAGTATTAAGTGTCACTTAATGTGAGACATTACAAGTAGAAGTCGGTGTCGAGCGGGACATAGTGGGTAGTTTCTGCGGGCACTACTCATAAACAGAAATCGGTTGGAAGAAGAGGTCCAACCAGAGAATTTTGTGGCTACCGAAGATTCCGATAAGTGAAGAGGCCGGTGAAGTCGGTAAAGTTTCCTTGGTGGGTTGATAACCTCAAGGCAAGATCAAGGGTTCATTCAAACATGTGGAACAAGTCGCCCAAGAAGGAAGTGATTGATATTCCTTTGGGGTGATTTACCATATTAACTAGTGTGCCCAGTCTTCCTTTGAAAGGAAGAATCGCGTCAGTACATGATCGCTCTCCTTAGGGTGAGACTTTAAAATCCCACCTTCAATATGGAATTTCAGTAAGTAGCGGGGATAACACTTAGTGTGAGCGGGTTGTATCACCCATAATTCGAGGAGTAGGCGAGCAGTAATTAACCATTAGTGGAGCCTTGTGAAAGTAATTTTGGATTCATTGTGATTGTTTCACTTCCACAACGGTTATAGCTAGCAAGTGGAGTATAGTACGATAATTAGGGAAGGATATTACCTAATGTTAGGGTTCCGTGGGAGCATTCTTACCTGTTTATTGTGAACAAGGTGCTTATTGAGGTTTTGGTGTGGAAAACCTTAACTTTTTCTCACTCTGAATGTTAAGAAATGGGTGGATAATCAGAATTTTGGGTTGGTCGAGTTAGAGTCTGATGACTATGGTGGAATTCCACGACTTTTTTAGGCGAACAAGAGTGGTCAGATGTTCGTATGGTTTCTCTCAGAATGGGAGTTTTGTTGTTAGATAAATCCGAGTAGTTGTCATGTAGTCAGGTGCGACCTCCCAATGATATTGAAATAATGGGAATTAATAGTGTATATGTGTGTCTTATGCGAATGCTATCGGATAGGAGCACAATATGAAGTGTCGTTAATGAGAATGTTAAACAAGCTTGCTGAGAGACGGGGGCTATAGTGATTGAGCTCCCTACTATGTAGACAGTTTGCGTACTGTTACGGTATCCAAAATTATTTGAAAAGGTAGGCCTTATTTTCTGAATTTCGGGACAAAATTCCGTTATTAGGGGGGAAGTATGTAATACCCCGTATTTTTATGGCTTTTAAATTTACGGATTTATTAAATTTAATTGGGATAAATTAATTTAATTTTAATCTGAAAAATTATATTAAATATTTAGTAGCGTGACGAGAGTTAGTAATTATTGGAAATTTGTTGATTTGATTAAATGTGTCTTATTGAGTAAAGTAATATGTAGAATTGATTTTATAAAAAATTATCACGAGGGAATAAAATGACAATTATGGAAATTAAGTCGGGACTCGCCTGTGTCGTGTGAGGACTAAATTATTATTATTATTATTATAAGTGAAAATTATAAGTCACCTCTATGGTCATTTTGAGTGCGCCAACATGTCCGAAAGGGCCGAGATAGTCAGAAAAGTGAACCCGGGGGTTTAGTTTGGGTCTCGGGACGTTTTAGGCCTAACCGGTAACCCGGGAGGGCATTTTGGTAATTTTCTATTTTTGGCCTTTAATAATGACGAAAATCAGTAAGGTTATATCAGATGGAGTGTCACGGAAGTTAGGGTTCTTAGAACCAAAAGAGAAAAAGGCCATATGAAGAAGAAGGGAAAAGCCTTCCAAGTGTTCAAGGCCAAGAACCACCAATCTTGCAACCCCACAACACCAAAGCGTAGATCAGAAGAAGAGGATTACTGCTAGACCAATCGGAGTCGTCGAATCAGAACCTTAAATTCCCAGGCAAGTATCTATCTTGCTTTTCTTGTAGTTAATGTTTCACTCATGTTAGATTAGGATTGATAAACCAATGTCTCGTGGAAAAATTTAAGGATTTAGAGAACCAAATCACATGTTTAGAGGGAATAAATATATTCTGGAAATCTCAATCACATGTAGAGGATTACCCACGAAATTGGAGTGATTTAAAAGTGAGAAATCTGGAAAAAGAATTAGAACAATGGAAGTTTAGTGTAAAATTAGGGTTCTTGATAATTAAGACAAATTGCCCCTTTAATACAATCTCGTTGATGAATTTGTACATGTTTCACGTAGGGAATCATGCATATATGTATAGAGAACTAGTAGAAATGTTATTTTGGAGTTTGGAAATCGATAATGATATTTTGGAGAAATTTGGAAGATGAAACCCGTAGCTTTAATTTGCAGTTTCTGGGCAAGAACTGTTTAATCGATCGATCGATGATCGATCGATCGACCCCTTACATCGATCGATCGACCCCTCCTGGAAAATTGCATATTTTTCTTCTGTTGGTTTAATCCGGTTAAAATGCGTAGCAACCCTTGATTATTATTGTGGGAGCATAAGGGGATATAAATAGGACCAGTAGGGGCTAAGAAAACTCCGTTGAGTAAGAATTTAATGTAAGATGAAATTTAGGGTTAACGGGGAGTTATCCACACATAAGAAATTATGCGTACATTTGATAAAAGGTCGAGACTTGTGAGGAAGTGAGACTAGAAGGTAAGTGAGAGTGCCTACTGAAAATATACTTAGGAAGTTAGAATACTTCGAGAGACGAGAAGTAGGTGTGGAGTAACTTATATATATATGAGAATAAAAGTGACAAATTCATTATGCAAGATAATCAAGTAAAAAAATGTGCTAAGAGCAGATAATTATAATTATGGGTTTTGGGTGAACCTAATTCAGATATGTGATTATTTATATATATGACTGTGTGACTGTGCATATTATATATCTGTGTAAAAATCATACCCGAGCTACTTGCTATCACGGGGGTTTCCGCGCCGGGAGAGTCTTATCTCGATTGGAACTTTATGGGGGATATTGACTCGTACCCTAGAAGATAGTATCCTCGATACAGGCTATCCGAAAATGATAGTCAGATTTTCTAAGAGATGTGAGGGTATGTGGTGACCTCTTAGGACCTGGAACTATGCTTCGCTTCCATTTTTTGTGTATTGTGTTAATACAGTTCGAGAGTGATTCCGAACTAGTATTTCCCGTAGTTTGTGTGACACGGGGACTTGATAGTAGAGTATGCCAGCACCATAGGTTTTATGTAGGGTGTCGTTAGTATATATATTATATGTGTGACTAATATATATACGTATATCTATATGGGAACTTTCTACTGTGCGTATAAGTAGATAAGTAATGAGTAAATGCTTCAATTTTATTATAAGCATTCGGGAACTTTATAAGGGAAATGAGTTATTCTAAATAATGTAGAAATCGCGAAGAGAATGATTTTCTAATGTAAATATCATAACCTCGATTGTCACCTGATAAAACCTTATGGAATAAGTTAGAGAAACTTATGAGATTTATTAGTACGGTAGGCGTGCACACTAGAATGAGAGGTGATAATTCTCAAGAGAGTGTCGCATACTAACTGTAATACCCCGTATTTTTGGCGATATTTATTTTTTGGGATTAATTAATTAAATGATAATTAATTGGGAATTAATCAGGATAAAATACTAGCGAGATGTGAATTGGTATTTGACTATATTGAGTATATATGATGATATATGAATATTGAATTATGAAATTTGTCGTGAGATTGATATACGGCAAATTGGACATTTTATTAGGACGCGTGAGACAGTCGCGTCAGGTTATAATTATTTTAATTATAAAAGTGAAATTAAATTATATTAACCGTATGGTCGTTTTGAGTGCGCCAACGCGTCCGGAAGGGTCGAGATAGTCAGAAAACACTAGCCGGGGGTTTAGTTTGGGTCCCGGGGTATTTTTAGGCCATACCGACAACATATAGGGGTCGTTTGGTAATTTTGCATTTTTGAGAATTAAAAGTGACAAAAATTAGTAAATTGTATCTGATGTGGATTTGACCCACTAAACCACTAACCCACTCATCTTAACCTAACAGGCTACGTAGGTTATTAGAATTCGGTTTCTAAATTTTTCCCAAATCAAACCCTAGCCACCATAGCCATTGGAGAAGAAAGCTTGGAGAGAGAGAGAGAGAGAAGGGAATCCTGCAGAAAGAAAGAGGGAACTTCTTCAAATCGTCATCAAAATCAGAGATTGAATCAAGTCAAGTGGTTTAATGTCAATTAATTCAATGCTCTGATACCACCTGTGACACCCCGACTAATTAAATACCGGGTAGCTACTCCTTTATTAAATTAAATCAAAATGCCAAGTTGGCTCAGTTAATAGCATCACTGTCGAAAACATTGTATTATTACTAACCACCTAGTATTTAAAAAGTAATTTGCCAATTTTAAGTTAAGTCTGATTAACATGCAGTAAAAGATTTAAAGCAAAAATAATATCACCATTCACCATAACGATATAATAGAATAACCATCACATGATATAAATAAATCCGGAGGAAAACTCCTCACAACAAATCCCACAACAGAAATAAGTAACGAAATACTGAATACGGAATTAATACAAGCCAAAGTCTGAAAAACTGAAATGGAATTGTCTCTAATAGAATTTGGGCAACATGCCCTACAACTGAAGAATACTGAACATGGAATCCAAATGATAGAAGCGTCTAAAAGCAAATCCCTGTAACTTCCACAAACAGCTACAACTCGTCATCGGAATGAGAATCCTATGCGTGGTGTCCTTGTGGCTGGGCACCTAAAATGGTTTTACAAGAAAATAGATTTGAAAGCAAACGGGTCAGAGCCCGAATGTTGAGATATTTTAAAAACCTGCAAGTGCTTTAATAACAATTAAAACAATATATGCAAAGTACATGTTAGGACGTGCTCTCACATGAGATACTCACATCTCGTCTAACTGTGCACTCCTAACGTTCCTGTACCCATTCATGTGTTTTCCCCTAACTATCTAGTTCAAAAGGATTTCTAACACTTCTACTCGGTTCACATTTTAATCCCAACCTTAACAATTAAATAGAGAGTTCTACTCTAAGTCTCGGATTCCCAATTAGTAATAAAACCATTTATTGATAGCTGTCCCCTTTTATCTTTTCATCAATTTACAATAACTATACACATAATTTAACATAGCAGATTCCATTTCATTTAACCGTATATTATTCGCATCATAAATATACAATACACGCACCCCGAGACTAAGCTGTGGTGCACACATACTCTGCTATCTATCCCGGTACATCACGTACATAAGGATCACGCATTCCGAATCTCTCAGGAATCGTTCAGATAACAACATCACAAATAATGGAGGCGAACACAGTCACATGACATGGGTCACGCACATACCTACGCTCCCACGATCAGCAAACTTATTAACATCCCAATAAGTCCTTCTCTGACCTATGTTCATCGAGGTAACCAATCTAAATCCGGGCAACATAAGGATAAGAAGGCCCTAAGCGAACGTAAACCTCCTGTGATAGCAAGTATGGTGGGTATGTCATACACATAAAGTCATATACTAAGCATTCACACATCTTAGATATTTCGATATTAATAAAGGTATACTCTACATCTTTATACCATTATTCCAAATTCATATATTTCAAGTCCCCCGATAATATAAAAGTTAAACTGTCGACACGTCTCACGTCGTAGTTTCTTATACTTAAAACCTATCTCAAATAGACTATTAAGCTCCTATTATTCCCACATATAACATCTTTATTCCTAAGGTCTTTACTTCTGCCCCAAACCTCATTTCATCAAATTATTCAAATTTACACTATTAACCCAAATATTATCTCACTTATCGAATTTCATTAATTTAGAATAATTCCTCAAATTGAATTCTAATTAAGGTCCAAGTTTCATACTCACGCCTACTGGTCTTCTTTAAGTTTAAGGGTATTCATAAGGTCTCCAATATTATTTTCCAAGGGTTACCACCATTAAAATTTAAAATAGGGAAAACTTTACTCATTCTGGGAAGGTCGATCGATCGACCTTTTCCTTCGATCGATCGATGGTGGTCGATCGATCGACTGATGAACATCGATCGATCGAACGTAACAAGTATGGCTACGGGCTGCTTCGTTTTGCAGTTTTCAATTCGTCCAAAAACACCATTTACAAGCATGAATCTCTAAGACAAGGTTATAATATCATCATACTATCATCCTACAACAGTATTAACGTTCTAAAACCAAGAATTCATCATTCAAGGGCTTTGTTTAGATCAAAACTTCATCAAAAATTCCAGATTTCTTCTTCTTTCAAGAACATCAATAAACTTCTCCTAAAATCCATTTTTTAGATCATCAATGGTTCTGTTTTGAACACATAATTCGTCCAGAATGTTACTACATGTAATCCCTAACATAAATTATAGCTTTTAACTTCCAATTCATGGGTCTATATCATCTTCCAAGATCAATTTCGAAAATTCCTAAACATGGAAAATATAGCATTGAATTAATTGACATTAAACCACTTGCCTTGATTCAATCTCTGATTTTGATGACGATTTGAAGAAGTTCCCTCTTTCTTTCTGCAGGATTCCCTTCTATCTCTCTCTCTCCAAGCTTTCTTCTCCAATGGCTATGGTGGCTAGGGTTTGATTTGGGAAAAATTTAGAAACCTAATTCTAATAACCTACGTAGCCTGTTAGGTTAAGATGAGTGGGTTAGTGGTTTAGTGGGTCAAATCCACATCAGATACAATTTACTAATTTTCGTCACTTTTAATTCTCAAAAATGCAAAATTACCAAACTACCCCTATATGTTGCCGGTATGGCCTAAAAATACCCCGGGACCCAAACTAAACCCCCGGCTAGTGTTTTCTGACTATCTCGACCCTTCCGGACGCGTTGGCGCACTCAAAACGACCATACGGTTAATATAATTTAATTTCACTTTTATAATTAAAATAATTATAACCTGACGCGACTGTCTCACGCGTCCCAATAAAATGTCCAATTTGCCGTATATCAATCTCACGACAAATTTCATAATTCAATATTCATATATCATCATATATACTCAATATAGTCAAATACGAACTCACATCTCGCTAGTATTTTATCCGGATTAATTCCCAATTACTTATCATTTAATTAATTAATCTCAAAAATAAATATCACCAAAAATACGGGTATTACATACTTCCCCCCTAATAACAAAATTTCGTCCCGAAATTCGGAACTAGAAAGTACCTGATAAAAACAACTCTGGATAACGTTCGCGTATCTCATCCTCGCGTTCCCATGTGGACTCCTCGACATTGTGATGTCGCCACTGAACACGCACTAACGGAACTATCTTTGACCGCAGCTTCCTCTCGCTTCGGTCCAAAATAGCAATTGGCCCTTCCTCGTAGGAGCTATCAGGCTGTAGATCAATCTCCTCCAAAGCAATGTGAGAATGAGCCAAATCGTCCCTGAGATATTTCCTTAGCGAGGAAATGTGAAACATATCGTGAATCCGGTGTAAATGCTCCGGTAACCCGAGTCTATACGCAACTGGTCCAATCCGCTCAATAATAGGAAACGGCCCCACATACCTCGGTGCCAGCTTCCCCTTCTTCCCGAAACGCATAATCCCCTTCATAGGAGATACTCTGAGCAAAACCTGGTCCCCCACTTGGAACTCCCTGAAAGACCTCTTCGCATCAGCATAACTCTTCTGCCGGTCTTGAGCTACCCGGATGCGACTCCGAATCAACTCAATCCTTGACGAAGTATCCTGAATCACTTCCGGCCCAAGTAGTTTGTTGTCCCCCACCTCTAACCAACATGCTGGGGAACGACAAGGCCTACCGTACAACGCCTCAAACGGAGCCATGCCAATAGTGAACTGGTAGGAGTTATTATAAGCAAACTCTACCAGTGGAAGGTATTGCTCTGATACCACCTGTGATATCAATAGTAGAGACTTCCCATAAGTCTATAACAAAGTCTATCCTAGGATCGAAACCTGGCTCTGATACCACCTGTGACACCCCGACTAATTAAATACCGGGTAGCTACTCCTTTATTAAATCAATACAAAATGTCAAGTTGGTTCAGTTAATAGCATCACTGTCGAAAAACATTTTTTAAAGATTACTAACCACCTAGTATTTAAAAAGTAAGATGCCAAATTTTAAGTTAAAGTCTGATTAACATGCAGTAAAAGATTTAAAGCAAGAATAATATCACCATTCACCATAACGAAATAATAGAATAACCATCACATGATATAAATAAATCCGGAGGAAAAACTCCTCACAACAAATCCCACAACTGAAATAAGTAACGAAATACTGAATACTGAATTAATACATGCCAAAGTCTGAAAACTGAAATGGAACTGTCTCTAATAGAATTTGGGCAACATGCCCTACAACTGAGGAATACTGAACATGGAATCCAAATGATAGAAGCGTCTAAAAGCAAGTCCCTGTAACTTCCACAATAGCTACAGCTCGTCACCTGTATGAGGATCCTAAGCGTGGTGTCCTTGTGGTTGGGCACCTAAAAATGGTTTTTACAAAAAAATATAGATTTGAAAGCAAACGGGTCAGAGCCCGAATGTGGAGAGTATTTTAAAAACAGCAAGTGCTTTAATAATAATTAAAACAATGAATGCAAGATACATGTTAGGACGTGCTCTCACATGAAATACTCACCTCTCGTCTAACTGTGCACTCCTAACGTTCATGTACCCATTCATGTGTTTTCTCATAACTAATTAATTCCAAAGAGTTTCTAACACTTCTACTCGGTTCACGTTTAATTTTCCAACCTTAACAATTAAATAGAGAGTTCTACTTTAATTCTCGAATTCCCAATTATTAACAAAACCATTTATTGATATCTGTCCCCTTCTTATCTTATCATAATATTACAATTACTATACCCACAATTTAACATAGCAATTTCCTTTTCATTTAACCGTATATTATTCACATCATAAATATATAATACAAGCACCCAAAGGCTAAGCTGCGGTGCCCACATACTCTGCTATCCATCCCGGTACATCACGTACATAAGGATCACAAATTCCGAATCTCTCAAGAATTGTTGGAATAAGCACCACACACAAAAATGGAGGCGAACATAATTCAACATATCCATGGTCACGTACATACCTACGCTCCATAGTCAGCTGGCTTATTAACTCACAAATAAGTCGTTCTCTTGAACTATGTCCTCGAGGTACCAATCTAAATCCGGGCAACACAAGGATAAGAAGGCCCTAAGCGAACGTAAGCTCCCGTGATAGCAAGTATGGTAGGTATGTCATACACATAAAAATCATATACTAAGCATTCACACATCTTAGATAATTCAATATTAATAAAGGTATGCTCTACATCCTTATACCATTATTCCAAATTTGTATATTTTACGTCTCCCGATAATATAAAAGTTAATCTGTCGACACGTCTCACGTCGTAGTTTCTTATACTTAAAACCTATCTAAAATATATTATTAAGTTTCCATCATTCCCACGTGTAACATCTTTAATCCTAAGGTCCTTACTTCTGCCGCAAACCTCGTTTCATCAAATTATTCGATTTTACACTATTAACCCAAATATTATCTCACTTATCGAATTTTATTAAATTATAATAATTCCTCAAATTGGATTCTAATTAAGGTCCAAGTTTCATAATCATACCTACTGGTCTTCCTTAAGTTTAAGGGTATTCATAAGGTCTCCAATAATATTTTCCAACGGTTACCACCATTAAAATTTAAATAGGGAAAAACTTTACTCATTCTGGGAAGGTCGATCGATCGACCTTTTCCTTCGATCGATCGATGGTGGTCGATCGATCGACTGATGAATATCGATCGATCGAACGCACCAGGTATGGCTACGGACTGCTTAGTTTTGCAGTTTTCAAATCATTACAAATCATCCCAAACAAGCATGAAACTCTAAGATAACGTTATAATATCATCATACAACTATCCTACAACATTGCTAACGTTCTAAAACCAATAATTCATCATTCAAGGCTTTGTATGGATCAAATCTTCATCAAGAATTCCAGATTTCTATTTCTTTCAAGAACATTAATAAACTTCTTCTAAAATCCGTTTTTTAAATCATCAAGGGTCATAATTCTGAGTTTATAATTCGTCCAGAATGTTTCTACATGCAGTCCCTAACATAGTTCATAGTTTTAAACTTCCAATTCATGGGTCTATATCATCTTCCAAGATAAATTCGATAATTCCTAAACATGGAAAAGCATGGCATTGAATCAATTTTAATTAAACCACTTGCCTTAATCTTCCTCTGAATTTGATGTTGAATCTTGAAGGCTGAGTTGTTCTCCTTCTCTCTTTCTGCAGAATTCTCTTCTCTCTCTCTCTCTCTCTACAAGTTTCTCTAAGGATGATGACAATGGAGGTGTGGTTGGTTTTTGGTAAGTTGGGACTATATCTTAACTTCTCCCGTAGCCCATTAAGCCCTTAGTGTAGGTAGTGGGTTTAGTGGATAAAGAAAGAGTCAGATTTTTATCTCTTATTTTCGTGGGTTTTAATTCCCAGATTTTCGAAATTACCAAAATGCCCCTATAAGTTACCGGTATGGCCCAATAATGCCCCGGGACCCAAACTTAACCCCCGGCTAGTGTTTTATGACTATTTCGATCCTTCCGGACGCGTTGGCGCACTCAAAATGACCATACGGGTGATAAAATAAAATTCACGTTTTAATTCGAATAATTATATTCCTGACACGACTGTCACGCGCGTCCCAACAAAATGTCCCAAATTGCCGTATTTCAATCTCGCGACAATTTCAATATTTCCAATATTCATATATTGCCAATTATACACATTATAATCAAATACTAACTCACATCTCATTAATATTTTTATCCGGATTAATTTCCAATTAATACACATTTAATTCAATTAATCCCCAAAAATAAATATCACGAAAATACGGGGTATTACATACTTCCCCCCCCTAATAACTGAATTTCGTCCCGAAATTCGGAACTAGAAGGTACCTGGTAAGAATAACTCTGGATAACGTTCGCGCATCTCATCCTCGCGCTCCCATGTGGACTCCTCGACATTATGATGTCGCCACTGAACACGCACTAACGGAACTATCTTTGACCGCAGTTTCTGCTCACTTCGGTCCAGAATAGCAATCGGCCCCTCCTCGTAGGAGCTATCCGGCTGGAGATCGATGTCCTCCACAAAAATGTGAGAATGAGCCAAATTGTCTCTAAGGTATTTCCTTAGCGAGGAAATATGAAACACATCGTGAATCCGATGCAAATGCTCCGGTAATCCAAGCCTATACGCAACCGGCCCAATCTGCTCAATAATAGGAAATGGTCCCACATATCTCGGTGCCAACTTCCCTTTCCTTCCGAAATGCATAATTCCCTTCATCGGAGATACTCTGAGCAAAACCTGATCCCCCACTGCAAATTCCCTGAAGAATCTCTTCGCATCAGCATAGCTCTTCTGCCGATCCTGAGCTACCCGAATGCGACTCCGTATCAATTCAATCCTTGCCGAAGTATCCTGAATCACTTCCGGCCCAAGTAGTTTGTTGTCCCCCACCTCCAACCAACATGCTGGGGAATGACAAGGTCTACCGTACAACGCCTCAAATGGAGCCATGCCAATAGTGAACTGGTAGGAATTGTTGTAAGCAAACTCCACCAGTGGAAGATACTGCTCCCATCCACCCTCAAAATCAATGGTGCACATACGTAGCATGTCTTCCAACATCTGATTTGTACGCTCGGTCTGCCCATCGATCTGCAGGTGGTACGCCGTACTCAACCGCAACTCCGTGCCCATGGCCTGCTGAAAACTTCCCCAAAACCGTGAAACAAATATCTTGTCTCTGTCAGACACGATATTTAGGGGTACACCGTGAAGTCTCACTATCTCTGCAATAAAGAGCTGGGCATACTGTCCCGCAGTGTAGTCTGTCCTTACGGGTAGAAAATGAGCGACTTTGGTCAACCTGTCCACAATTACCAAAATGGAGTCGTGACCTCTCTGTGACGTAGGCAACCCCGTGATAAAATCCATGGAGATGCTCTCCCACATCCACATCGGGACCTCCAATGGCTGTAGAAGTCCTGCCGGTCTTTGATGATCCACTTTAACTAGCTGACAAGTGGCGCATTTTGAAACAAACACGGCAATATCTCTCTTCATCCCGCTCCACCAATACTGTCGCCTCATGTCTTGGTACATTTTGTCCCCTCCGGGATGTACCGCGAACCGTGAGCCGTGCGACTCTGCCATCACCTCGTGTCGCAACTCCTCCCCTTCCAGAACTACCAATATCCCATTAAAGCGTAATCCCCCGTCTGAGCTAACGGTATAGGACTCGGCTCCCTCTGCTAGTAATCGAACTATCTGCTCCTGACAGAACGAATCTTTTGCCTGTTCCTTTACCACCTTCGTGACAATTTGCGGTGTAACGGTCATCACAGACATGAATGATCGGGCCACTGCATCCTGGTGTCCCAACTCCTTCCACTTGGCCTTCCACACCCCTGCCACCTCATCTACTGGCCTACGGCTCAACGCGTCTACCACCACGTTAGCCTTCCCTGGCTGATACTGGATATCGAACTGATAATCTTTCACGAATTCAAGCCACCTCCGTTGCCGCATATTCAACTCCTTCTGCGTGAATAGGTACTGTAGGGACTTGTGATCCGTGAACAATCGAAACTTCTCCCCCAAAAGGTAATGTCTCCAAATACGAAGGGCAAATACCACCGCCGCTAACTCCAAGTCATGGGTAGGGTAATTCTTCTCGTGAGGCTTAAGCTTACGGGAAGCATAAGCTATGGCCTGACTCTCCTGCTACAGTACACCTCCAAGTCCTTGTAAGGACGCATCGGTGTAAACAAGATACTCAACTCCCGATCTCGGCAATGCTAACACAGGTGCTGAGGTCAACTTATCCTTCAACTCATCAAATGCCAACTGACAGGCATCACTCTAGATGAATGGCACATTCTTACGAGTAAGATGTGTCAACGGACCTGCTATCGTGGAGAAACCCCGAATAAACCTCCTGTAGTATCCTGCTAAGCCCAAGAAACTACGAATCTCTGTCGGTGTCGTGGGCTGTCCCCACTCCCTCACCGCGGATACCTTCCCCGAATCAACAGATATTCCCCGGTCGGAAATAATATGTCCCAAAAACTGAACCTCCTTCAGCCAAAACCCGCACTTCTCATATTTTGCATACAGCTCGTTCTGACGTAGCATCTGCAAAACTTGCCTCAAATGCTCGGCGTGCTCCTCCTCTGTCTGGGAGTAAACCAAAATATCATCGATGAAGACAATGACAAACTGATTTAGGAAATCCCTGAACACCCTATTCATCAAGTCCATAAACGCTGCTGGGGCGTTGGTCAAACCAAATGGCATAACCCGAAACTCGTAAGAACCATATCTCGATAAGAACGCAGTCTTTGAGATGTCCTCCTCCCTGATACGCAACTGATGGTATCCAGACCGCAAATCAATCTTTGAGAAGCAAGAAGCTCCTCTCAACTGGTCGAATAGGTCATCGATTCGAGGCAACGGATACTTATTCCGTATCGTGACCTTGTTTAACTCTCGGTAGTCCACACACAATCTCAGTGAACCATCTCTCTTCTTCACGAACAACACAGGGGCACCCCACGGTGAAGTACTCCTCCGAATAAACCCCTGACCCAACAACTGCTCAATCTGATCCCGTAACTCCCTCATCTCAGCTGGAGCCATACGGTACGGTTCGCGTGCTATAGGTCTCGTACCTGGCAATAAGTCTATAACAAAGGAGCAATAGTAGACTGTATGGGAAGTCTATGGTGCTCGCTGTGCCAGGGTAAGACATTCTACTTCATGAATCATCACCTGGAGGAGGGTCGAGTCAATATATATATATATATATATATATATATATATATATATATATATATATATATATATATATATATATTGTATTATACCATAGACTTCGATGAGTATAGTTGTCTCGTTATGTTTAAATCCTAGTGAGTGGGGACTTTTACCGGTGTAATTCAAGGTATATCAGGCAACCGTTGAGCTTAAAGATTTAGATCATTATTGTTTACGTGCTGAGAATTAAGTGATAGATAGAACACCGTATTGTGTGATGCCTTGAGAGACGTGGGCATAGGCAAATTAAATTATGTGTCGAGAGACATGATTCGTGATATCTAAGTTATGTGCTTTGGACCTACGAATTTTGTTGAAAATGCTAGAGAATAGTGCATTGAGAAATTTCTTTGAACTTAGTTGCAGGATGTTACACGTAGGGACCTTAATTTATGTCCGCGGTGACGAGACATAGTTGGATGCTAATGCATCGATTTTAAAATTTTAGTTACTGAACGTGTAGGGAAAACACCTTAAGTTGAGAGCTATTAAAAATATAGGGCCAGTGGATGAATATATATATTATAGTGTGCATATACGTGTATATATTTGATACTGTGTTTCATAATATAGACATATCAGAATATGTTGGCATTGTTATATGTAATCCCGATGAGTAGGGACATTTACTGATGTGATTCAGGGTATACTAACTTATTATTGAGCGGAGGGATATAGCTCGTGATTTATTCCCGCTAAGAAACTGGTGATAGTAAAAGAACCGCATTATATATTGTCTTGTGTAACATGGGAGTGAACGAATATACTTTTATGTTAAGAGACGGGGATTTGGGGGGTATGTGCTATGGACTGAGGGCCTAACGGATCTCAACGACCAACAATGTTAGGTAGTAGTGTATCGGGAGGGTTCCTTGTTTGGATTTCGCTTTGCGAGACATCCCACGCATGAAACTTAGCGCAACGTTGGAAGTGGGGAGTTGTTTGGCCATAGGACATAGGGTTGGTACCGTGGTTATTATACATATATAGTTATAACTATGAGTTGATAATTATACTACGACTTAAGGACGATAGAGCCGTATAGTGTTGATGTGAGAAAACTTTGTGGAACACTTTCACCACGAGTAGATCGGTGGGATAACCTAAATGATAATTAAGTTGCAATTGGTAGGGTAGTTTAGTATAACCTCACCATATAATCAGCTCAAATATGAAAAGCTTAATTATAGCAAGTTTATTACGTTAAGTTGAATTGGGCAGTTATGTGCAGCATATAGGGTGTATGGGCACCCTAGATAGTTGAATTTTTATATATTATCCGCGGTCGATAGATGTAGAAATACATGTGCCAAAAGAGTAAACGAATAAGGGAGTTATCGCAGGGGGATGCTGGAGTATTCCCCTGTAAAGGAAGTATTATAGCCGTTAGTGGTTAGGCTCATAGTAGTGTCAGAAGTTGGAAGCTTCAAAGTGTTGTGTAGGCAACAATGTGAGATGATACATTATATGATGGAACATTTTAATATAAGATGACTAAAGAAAATTGGCCACAGGATTGAACGGTAGTATAGGGACCGTTGGACTAAGGGGTAGCGCTAGGAGAAGTGTAATGAGAACATCATAACGATTTAGATTGTGTGGGAAAGGATGAAGGTGCACGAGATTATATCTGAAGCTTTGAGTACTAGTCTTATCCGAATTTCGAGGACGAAATTCCATTGTAAGGGGAGAAGTATGTAACACCCCATATTTTAGAGGATATATAAATTAATTAAATTAGTGAGTTGGATTTATTTAATTTGGAGAATTTCATTTAATTTGGTGATTTAAATTTAATTTATTTAAATTGGAGAAATTATTGAATTTGGAGATTTAGAATTTATTATTTAAATTTGGGGATTTAGAAATTCAAATTAATTCGGGTTATTGAAAATTTTCACATGTGTCGCATTTTGAGGTTGAAATTGGAAAATTTTATAAAGTATCTCGGATGACAATTCTGAGTGCACGGTTGAGTTCGGAAGGGTCGAGATAGTCGAAAAAGAGTACCCGGGGTAGTAAATGGGTCTCGGGGCATTTTTAGACATGACCGAGCCCATACAGGGGCATTTAAGTCATTTTTAATTGGCCAATAGGCTTAATTACGGGATTGCGGAATTTTAACCTAGGTTTAACTGTGTTGGGCAGCCATGAGTCATTCCAAAACACAAAGGGTTGAGAGAGGAGAGAAAGGAGAAAGAAGAAGAAGGAAAGAAGGATGACAAGAGCAATCAGGGCAAGAATTTCGACATGGGATCGTCGGATTTAACCCCCAAGGCAATTGTTTTCTTGCTTTAATTTGAGTTGTAGTTAATGATGTAAATAGTTGTAATTATGTCAATTAATTCTGAAAATTTGGAAGTAGGAATTTGAATTGAAATTTGTGGGTTTATGGTGAAGAAGATGAAGAATAACCATTGATAGGGGATTTTTAACTTTGTGAGAAATTGGGTTAATAGTGAGATTATAACTTAATTTGAGAAGTGAATAACATGATTAGATCTTGGTTTTTGAATCTCCATTAGTGGTATTGTTGGAAGAAATTGTTAGTGATGAAGTTTGGGTGGATTTAGGATGAATCTTGGGAGGTTTTTGGGGTAAAATATCTGGGTATAATCGAAGGTTTTGAAGCTTTAATGGCGATTCTGTCCGCGTTGCCCTGTAGAAAATCGCGTTTTATACATTTTGTTGTCTCACGCGCTTCCTCCAAAACTGCTCCAAAATGCCTCAAAACATCAATTTATTAATCTGGGCAGAATGTGGGAAAACTTTTTAAGAAAAGTTTTTTTTTTAAATCTTCTTTGAGGTGAATCTTTATAATGCCCTAACTTTTGGCATACGGACTCGGATTAGTGTGCCGTTCACGGCCACACATAGATAGCGAAGAGTATTACGCTGTCCTGGGAATATTTTTAATTAGACACAAAAATTGAGAGGTCTAAAATACCCTTGAAGACGGAACGAGTTATTTGATTTTTAGCACAACTTTAAATGAGCATAACTTTGTCATACGAATTCGGATTTACGTGCCGTTTGTGGCCACGCATAGCAAATGGAGAGTAGTACGCAGTACTAGGAATTTCATTACTGAGGCATATATTGTGAAATATCTGAAATACCCTTGGAGTTTTAATTAGTGATGAAACTTTCCCGAATTGAAACTAAAAATTGTTGGGAACTTTGTGAGACTAATATGAACTTAATCAAGTATATATGAGGTGAGATATATAATTATATAAATTATATTAAATAGTGGGATGTAGCTATTTTGGTATTGGATCGTATTTAATACGAGCGAACTAGTAATAATTGGAATATATGTATATATATATGAATGTGTGAATTATATATATAAATATGGGAATACATAATCCAATAGAAAAATGATAATAGGTTACGGGAATACCTAAAACAATGATAGGTTGTGTGAATACGTAAAACAATGAAAGGTTGTGTGAATACCTAATATTTTAATAGGGTGCGTGAATGCATATTTGCTTGTTTTATTATGTGTATGACATACCTAGCTGCTTGCTATCGCGGGGGGTTGTGTAGAGACGGTCTTATCCTGAGTGACCTTCGGGGGGATATTTGACTTGTATCTCAGAACATAGGACTGTGAAAGACTTATTTGTGAGTTGATAAGTCCGCTGACTATGGGAGCGTAGGTATGTGCGTGACCCATAGGTATGTGAACTATGTTCGCCGCCAATATGTGTGATTTGTTTATATGGTTCGTGGGATATTTCCGAACCGATAGTCCTTGTTTGAGTACGAGACGTACAGGGACATGATAGCAGAGTGTGCAATGCACTATAGGTGTATCCTTAGGGTGCTGTGTTAGTATATATATATAATGGTGGTGGATATATATGTATACTTGTGATATAATTACAATGTGATAATTGTAGGCTATTAAGATTGTGTTAATACATATATATAATAGTGAGGGATATATATGTATGCTTATGGTATATCTACAATGAGATAATTACAGACTATTAAGATAGTGAAATCTTATATAAACGTAAATAGTAAATACTTGACTTTAGTGTGATAACACTTATTTAAAAATGATAATTGTTGAGATCAAATATGATATACTACTACGAGGGGTAACTAGAAGGATAAGCATTTTTCCTAGTAAGAAGTGTGTCAGATGGCTAGGCGGAATAAATGAATGCGATAGATGTGCACTATAGAAGAGAGGTGAGATTATCCTCAAGAGAGTGGGACCGTAAAAGCAATTATGAACATTATATACTACGCATTTCATTTATAGCAATAAAATGCTTGCTAAACAAATCTATAAATCGGGCTCTGACCCATTTCTTGTACTTCTTCTCTCTTGTCTATGTATATGTATATTAACAGGTGTCCAGCCACAGGGATGCCATAGTTGACTTATCTATTCCAGGGTTACGCGGCTGCAACATTGTGGATGGTTGCAGGATTTGATTTAGACGTATCATTTCTTTATTCCTAGAGTAGGATTCTTATCTCAGTTGTAGATTCATTCAGGTCATGTTTCCCCTTTTACTTTTAGACTCAGTATTTGGTTTATGTATTCATTCATTGAATTGTTATTATTGGGATTTTGAGCCGATTGTTTATTCGGCAGGTCATTTAGTGATTTAGTACTGTTTTAGACTCATGGTTTGGATGTATGGTTTATTTGTTATTCAACAAGCCTATTTAATTGTTTAATAAACAGATAAAATTTGACATCAGTCTTTTTGAATACTAGGTGGTTAGTAAAGTTTTAAAAAGTTTTCGACAGTGATGCTAAGAATGAACCCCTGAGATTCCTGTTTTAAATTTGATATAGGACTGATCACCCGGTATTTATTTGGGCGGGGTGTCACAGGTGTGACACCCCGACTAATTAAATATCGGGTAGCTACTCCTTTATTAAATTAAATAAAAATGCCAAGTTGGCTCAGTTAATAGCACCACTGTCGAAAACATTTTTATTTTTACTAACCACCTAGTATTTAAAAAGTAAGTTGTCAAATTTTAATTAAAGTCTGATTAACATGCAGTAAATAATTTAAAGCAAGAATAATATCACCATTCACCATAACGAAATAATAGAATAACCATTACATGATATAAATAAATCCGGAGGAAAACTCCTCACAACAAATCCCACAACTGAAATAAGTAACGAAATACTGAATACTGAATTAATACATGCCAAAGTCTGAAAAACTGAAATGGAAATGTCTCTAATAGAATTTGGGTAACATGCCCTACAACTGAGGAATACCGAACATGGAATCCAAATGATAGAAGCGTCTAAAAGCAAATCCCTGTAACTTCCACAAACAGCTACAACTCGTCATCCGAGTGAGAATCCTATGCATGGTGTCCTTGTGGCTGAGCACCTAAAAATGGTTTTACAAGAAAATATATTTGAAAGCAAACGGGTCAGAGCCCGAATGTGGAGATATTTTAAAAACCTGCAAGTGCTTTAAAAACATTTAAAACATTAAATGCAAAGTACATGTTAGGACGTGAACTCACATGAAATTCTCACCTCTCGACTAAATGTGCACTCCTAACGTAAGTACCCATCAAAATGGCGCTAATCCCTAGCTAAGTGACATCATATCTAGCTAGACTGTCATAGGTTCTACTCTTATTACTCGGTCCCCATTTACATTATACTGATCTCATTTAAATAGGGGCTTAACGTAAATTCAGATTTTCGATATGTAATATATTTCACAATTGGTTAGCCCGTTATGTTTTCTCAAAACAATACCATAATTTTGTTCACAATATTAACATGAAGTTCCCATCAATTAAGTGTATATTATTCACATCATAAATATACAATACAAGCACCCCGAGACTAGCTGCGGTGCACACATACTCTGCTATCCATCCCGGTACATCACGTACATAAGGATCACATATTCCGAATCTCTCAGGAATAGTTCACAGATAACAACATCACAAATAATGGAGGCGAACACAGTCACATCACATGGGTCACGCACATACCTACGCTCCCACGATCAGCAGACTTATTAACATCCCAATAAGTCCTTCTCTGACCTATGTTCATCGAGGTAACCAGTCTAAATTCGGGCAACACAAGGATTAGAGGGCCCTAAGCGAACGCAAACCTCCCGTGATAGCAAGTATGGTAGGTATGTCATACACATAAAATCAATACATATATATACTAAGTATGCACACGTCTTAGTAATCACCATAATATATTGGTACATGTCTCTTCTCGTACTGACATATAATACTAAACCATTTATATGTTCCCGGTTAATATAATTAATTAGGCCGTCAATAGCTCACATCGTAATAGACACTCACGTCCTACTTCACGTTTTCCCTTAGGTTCAAACTACACTTCTAGGTTTGACTCTTCATTATATCCCAAACATCCCAAATATATCAATTACTCATCAAGAAAAGGCTATCTCTACCTATATACAAGGTTACGGGGCACTCGGGATCAAAACAGGCTAAAAAGCCTAAACTGTCAACTCATTCGAAGTCTCGTTCGAACGAGGCTGTTCGAACGAGACTTCGTTCGAACGAACTGAGTCTTCTAACGAGATCTCGTTCGAACGAAGTGGGCTTTCTAACGAGATCTCGTTCGAACGATCTTATCGAACGAACTTCACCCTCGTTAGAAGTCAATGGTCAACTCGTTAGAAGCTCGTTCGAACGAGCTCGTTCGAACGACCTGGGTAGGTCTTCTAACGAGTGGCCAGATTCAAGCCCAGAATTTTCTACTCGTTTTTCACCAATTTCTACTCCTCAATCCTCCTCTAAAATTCGTCCCAACGATGTTTTAAGGTCTCTAATCAATCCTAGGCATACTAAGGTCACATACTAACGTGTATTAAGGAATCAATTCATTCTAAACATCATTAAATCATCAAGTCTCTTCACTTTTCCCCAAATATTCAAGAACATAAACCCTAGAATTTATAATCATCAATTTACTCAAATAATATCCGTTTTTGTTACATCCAACATATATTAACATCAGGGTAATCATCTCTATACGATTCTACATGCAATTTATTCTCAAAATTTAAGTTCTAAGTCCAATAAAAGTGGGTTTTTATTAAACTCCCAAGAACAATTTGATTTATGTAAATTCCTACACATGGAAGAAGCATTCTCTATAATAATTGAAATTAAACCACTTGCCTTGATTCAATCTCTGATTTGATGACGATTTGAAGAAGTTCCCTCTCTTTTCCTGCAGAATTTCCTTCTATCTCTCTCTCTCCAAGCTTTCTTCTCCAATGGCTTTGGTGGCTAGGGTTTGTTTTGGGAACTTAGAAAACCTAATTCTAAAACTCCCCGTAGTCTTATGGGTCAATATGGTTGGTAGTGGGTTTAGTGGTTGGTTTCCTGAATCAGATATAATTTACTAATTTTCGTCACTTTTAATTCCCCAAAAATACAAAATTACCAAAATACCCTTTATGTTGCCGGTATGGCCTAAAAATACCGAGTAGCTACTCCTTTATTAAATTAAATCAAAATGCCAAGTTGGCTCAGTTAATAGCACCACTGTCGAAAACATTTTTATATTTACTAACCACCTAGTATTTAAAAAGTAAGTTGTCAAATTTTAATTAAAGTCTGATTAACATGCAGTAAATAATTTAAAGCAAGAATAATATCACCATTCACCATAACGAAATAATAGAATAACCATCACATGATATAAATAAATCCGGAGGAAAACTCCTCACAACAAATCCCACAACTGAAATAAGTAACGAAATACTGAATACTGAATTAATACATGCCAAAGTCTGAAAAACTGAAATGGAAATGTCTCTAATAGAATTTGGGTAACATGCCCTACAACTGAGGAATACCGAACATGGAATCCAAATGATAGAAGCGTCTAAAAGCAAATCCCTGTAACTTCCACAAACAGCTACAGCTCGTCATCCGAGTGAGAATCCTATGCATGGTGTCCTTGTGGCTGGGCACCTAAAAATGGTTTTACAAGAAAATATATTTGAAAGCAAACGGGTCAGAGCCCGAATGTGGAGATATTTTAAAAACCTGCAAGTGCTTTAAAAACATTTAAAACATTAAATGCAAAGTACATGTTAGGACGTGAACTCACATGAAATTCTCACCTCTCGACTAAATGTGCACTCCTAACGTAAGTACCCATCAAAATGGCGCTAATCCCTAGCTAAGTGACATCATATCTAGCTAGACTGTCATAGGTTCTACTCTTATTACTCGGTCCCCATTTACATTATACTGATCTCATTTAAATAGGGGCTTAACGTAAATTCAGATTTTCGATATGTAATATATTTCACAATTGGTTAGCCCGTTATGTTTTCTCAAAACAATACCATAATTTTGTTCACAATATTAACATGAAGTTCCCATCAATTAAGTGTATATTATTCACATCATAAATATACAATACAAGCACCCCGAGACTAGCTGCGGTGCACACATACTCTGCTATCCATCCCGGTACATCACGTACATAAGGATCACATATTCCGAATCTCTCAGGAATAGTTCACAGATAACAACATCACAAATAATGGAGGCGAACACAGTCACATCACATGGGTCACGAACATACCTACGCTCCCACGATCAGCAGACTTATTAACATCCCAATAAGTCCTTCTCTGACCTATGTTCATCGAGGTAACCAGTCTAAATCCGGGCAACACAAGGATTAGAGGGCCCTAAGCGAACGCAAACCTCCCGTGATAGCAAGTATGGTAGGTATGTCATACACATAAAATCAATACATATATATACTAAGTATGCACACGTCTTAGTAATCACCATAATATATTGGTACATGTCTCTTCTCGTACTGACATATAATACTACACCATTTATATGTTCCCGGTTAATATAATTAATTAGGCCGTCAATAGCTCACATCGTAATAGACACTCACGTCCTACTTCACGTTTTCCCTTAGGTTCAAACTACACTTCTAGGTTTGACTCTTCATTATATCCCAAACATCCCAAATATATCAATTACTCATCAAGAAAAGGCTATCTCTACCTATATACAAGGTTACGGGGCACTCGGGATCAAAACAGGCTAAAAAGCCTAAACTGTCAACTCATTCGAAGTCTCGTTCGAACGAGGCTGTTCGAACGAGACTTCGTTCGAACGAACTGAGTCTTCTAACGAGATCTCGTTCGAACGAAGTGGGCTTTCTAACGAGATCTCGTTCGAACGATCTTATCGAACGAACTTCACCCTCGTTAGAAGTCAATGGTCAACTCGTTAGAAGCTCGTTCGAACGAGCTCGTTCGAACGACCTGGGTAGGTCTTCTAACGAGTGGCCAGATTCAAGCCCAGAATTTTCTACTCGTTTTTCACCAATTTCTACTCCTCAATCCTCCTCTAAAATTCGTCCCAACGATGTTTTAAGGTCTCTAATCAATCCTAGGCATACTAAGGTCACGTACTAACGTGTATTAAGGAATCAATTCATTCTAAACATCATTAAATCATCAAGTCTCTTCACTTTTCCCCAAATATTCAAGAACATAAACCCTAGAATTTATAATCATCAATTTACTCAAATAATATCCGTTTTTGTTACATCCAACATATATTAACATCAGGGTAATCATCTCTATACGATTCTACATGCAATTTCTTCTCAAAATTTAAGTTCTAAGTCCAATAAAAGTGGGTTTTTATTAAACTCCCAAGAACAATTTGATTTATGTAAATTCCTACACATGGAAGAAGCATTCTCTATAATAATTGAAATTAAACCACTTGCCTTGATTCAATCTCTGATTTGATGACGATTTGAAGAAGTTCCCTCTCTTTTCCTGCAGAATTTCCTTCTATCTCTCTCTCTCCAAGCTTTCTTCTCCAATGGCTTTGGTGGCTAGGGTTTGTTTTGGGAACTTAGAAAACCTAATTCTAAAACTCCCCGTAGTCTTATGGGTCAATATGGTTGGTAGTGGGTTTAGTGGTTGGTTTCCTGAATCAGATATAATTTACTAATTTTCGTCACTTTTAATTTCCCAAAAATACAAAATTACCAAAATACCCTTTATGTTGCCGGTATGGCCTAAAAATACCGAGTAGCTACTCCTTTATTAAATTAAATCAAAATGCCAAGTTGGCTCAGTTAATAGCACCACTGTCGAAAACATTTTTATATTTACTAACCACCTAGTATTTAAAAAGTAAGTTGTCAAATTTTAATTAAAGTCTGATTAACATGCAGTAAATAATTTAAAGCAAGAATAATATCACCATTCACCATAACGAAATAATAGAATAACCATCACATGATATAAATAAATCCGGAGGAAAACTCCTCACAACAAATCCCACAACTGAAATAAGTAACGAAATACTGAATACTGAATTAATACATGCCAAAGTCTGAAAAACTGAAATGGAAATGTCTCTAATAGAATTTGGGTAACATGCCCTACAACTGAGGAATACCGAACATGGAATCCAAATGATAGAAGCGTCTAAAAGCAAATCCCTGTAACTTCCACAAACAGCTACAGCTCGTCATCCGAGTGAGAATCCTATGCATGGTGTCCTTGTGGCTGGGCACCTAAAAATGGTTTTACAAGAAAATATATTTGAAAGCAAACGGGTCAGAGCCCGAATGTGGAGATATTTTAAAAACCTGCAAGTGCTTTAAAAACATTTAAAACATTAAATGCAAAGTACATGTTAGGACGTGAACTCACATGAAATTCTCACCTCTCGACTAAATGTGCACTCCTAACGTAAGTACCCATCAAAATGGCGCTAATCCCTAGCTAAGTGACATCATATCTAGCTAGACTGTCATAGGTTCTACTCTTATTACTCGGTCCCCATTTACATTATACTGATCTCATTTAAATAGGGGCTTAACGTAAATTCAGATTTTCGATATGTAATATATTTCACAATTGGTTAGCCCGTTATGTTTTCTCAAAACAATACCATAATTTTGTTCACAATATTAACATGAAGTTCCCATCAATTAAGTGTATATTATTCACATCATAAATATACAATACAAGCACCCCGAGACTAGCTGCGGTGCACACATACTCTGCTATCCATCCCGGTACATCACGTACATAAGGATCACATATTCCGAATCTCTCAGGAATAGTTCACAGATAACAACATCACAAATAATGGAGGCGAACACAGTCACATCACATGGGTCACGCACATACCTACGCTCCCACGATCAGCAGACTTATTAACATCCCAATAAGTCCTTCTCTGACCTATGTTCATCGAGGTAACCAGTCTAAATCCGGGCAACACAAGGATTAGAGGGCCCTAAGCGAACGCAAACCTCCCGTGATAGCAAGTATGGTAGGTATGTCATACACATAAAATCAATACATATATATACTAAGTATGCACACGTCTTAGTAATCACCATAATATATTGGTACATGTCTCTTCTCGTACTGACATACAATACTACACCATTTATATGTTCCCGGTTAATATAATTAATTAGGCCGTCAATAGCTCACATCGTAATAGACACTCACGTCCTACTTCACGTTTTCCCTTAGGTTCAAACTACACTTCTAGGTTTGACTCTTCATTATATCCCAAACATCCCAAATATATCAATTACTCATCAAGAAAAGGCTATCTCTACCTATATACAAGGTTACGGGGCACTCGGGATCAAAACAGGCTAAAAAGCCTAAACTGTCAACTCATTCGAAGTCTCGTTCGAACGAGACTTCGTTCGAACGAACTGAGTCTTCTAACGAGATCTCGTTCGAATGAAGTGGGCTTTCTAACGAGATCTCGTTCGAACGAACTTCACCCTCGTTAGAAGTCAATGGTCAACTCGTTAGAAGCTCGTTCGAACGAGCTCGTTCGAACGACCTGGGTAGGTCTTCTAACGAGTGGCCAGATTCAAGCCCAGAATTTTCTACTCGTTTTTCATCAATTTCTACTCCTCAATCCTCCTCTAAAATTCGTCCCAACGATGTTTTAAGGTCTCTAATCAATCCTAAACATACTAAGGTCACATACTAACGTGTATTAAGGAATCAATTCATCCTAAACATCATTAAATCATCAAGTCTCTTCACTTTTCCCCAAATATTCAAGAACATAAACCCTAGAATTTATAATCATCAATTTACTCAAATAAGATCCGTTTTTGTTACATCCAACATATATTAACATCAGGGTAATCATCTCTATACGATTCTACATTCAATTTCTTCTCAAAATTTAAGTTCTAAGTCCAATAAAAGTGGGTTTTTATTAAACTCCCAAGAACAATTTGATTTATGTAAATTCCTACACATGGAAGAAGCATTCTCTATAATAATTGAAATTAAACCACTTGCCTTGATTCAATCTCTGATTTGATGACGATTTGAAGAAGTTCCCTCTCTTTTCCTGCAGAATTTCCTTCTATCTCTCTCTCTCCAAGCTTTCTTCTCCAATGGCTATGGTGGCTAGGGTTTGTTTTGGGAACTTAGAAAACCTAATTCTAAAACTCCTCGTAGTCTTATGGGTCAATATGGTTGGTAGTGGGTTTAGTGGTTGGTTTCCTGAATCAGATATAATTTACTAATTTTCGTCACTTTTAATTCCCCAAAAATACAAAATTACCAAAATACCCTTTATGTTGCCGGTATGGCCTAAAAATACCGAGTAGCTACTCCTTTATTAAATTAAATCAAAATGCCAAGTTGGCTCAGTTAATAGCACCACTGTCGAAAACATTTTTATATTTACTAACCACCTAGTATTTAAAAAGTAAGTTGTCAAATTTTAATTAAAGTCTGATTAACATGCAGTAAATAATTTAAAGCAAGAATAATATCACCATTCACCATAACGAAATAATAGAATAACCATCACATGATATAAATAAATCCGGAGGAAAACTCCTCACAACAAATCCCACAACTGAAATAAGTAACGAAATACTGAATACTGAATTAATACATGCCAAAGTCTGAAAAACTGAAATGGAAATGTCTCTAATAGAATTTGGGTAACATGCCCTACAACTGAGGAATACCGAACATGGAATCCAAATGATAGAAGCGTCTAAAAGCAAATCCCTGTAACTTCCACAAACAGCTACAGCTCGTCATCCGAGTGAGAATCCTATGCATGGTGTCCTTGTGGCTGGGCACCTAAAAATGGTTTTACAAGAAAATATATTTGAAAGCAAACGGGTCAGAGCCCGAATGTGGAGATATTTTAAAAACCTGCAAGTGCTTTAAAAACATTTAAAACATTAAATGCAAAGTACATGTTAGGACGTGAACTCACATGAAATTCTCACCTCTCGACTAAATGTGCACTCCTAACGTAAGTACCCATCAAAATGGCGCTAATCCCTAGCTAAGTGACATCATATCTAGCTAGACTGTCATAGGTTCTACTCTTATTACTCGGTCCCCATTTACATTATACTGATCTCATTTAAATAGGGGCTTAACGTAAATTCAGATTTTCGATATGTAATATATTTCACAATTGGTTAGCCCGTTATGTTTTCTCAAAACAATACCATAATTTTGTTCACAATATTAACATGAAGTTCCCATCAATTAAGTGTATATTATTCACATCATAAATATACAATACAAGCACCCCGAGACTAGCTGCGGTGCACACATACTCTGCTATCCATCCCGGTACATCACGTACATAAGGATCACATATTTCGAATCTCTCAGGAATAGTTCACAGATAACAACATCACAAATAATGGAGGCGAACACAGTCACATCACATGGGTCACGCACATACCTACGCTCCCACGATCAGCAGACTTATTAACATCCCAATAAGTCCTTCTCTGACCTATGTTCATCGAGGTAACCAGTCTAAATCCGGGCAACACAAGGATTAGAGGGCCCTAAGCGAACGCAAACCTCCCGTGATAGCAAGTATGGTAGGTATGTCATACACATAAAATCAATACATATATATACTAAGTATGCACACGTCTTAGTAATCACCATAATATATTGGTACATGTCTCTTCTCGTACTGACATACAATACTACACCATTTATATGTTCCCGGTTAATATAATTAATTAGGCCGTCAATAGCTCACATCGTAATAGACACTCACGTCCTACTTCACGTTTTCCCTTAGGTTCAAACTACACTTCTAGGTTTGACTCTTCATTATATCCCAAACATCCCAAATATATCAATTACTCATCAAGAAAAGGCTATCTCTACCTATATACAAGGTTACGGGGCACTCGGGATCAAAACAGGCTAAAAAGCCTAAACTGTCAACTCATTCGAAGTCTCGTTCGAACGAGACTTCGTTCGAACGAACTGAGTCTTCTAACGAGATCTCGTTCGAATGAAGTGGGCTTTCTAACGAGATCTCGTTCGAACGAACTTCACCCTCGTTAGAAGTCAATGGTCAACTCGTTAGAAGCTCGTTCGAACGAGCTCGTTCGAACGACCTGGGTAGGTCTTCTAACGAGTGGCCAGATTCAAGCCCAGAATTTTCTACTCGTTTTTCATCAATTTCTACTCCTCAATCCTCCTCTAAAATTCGTCCCAACGATGTTTTAAGGTCTCTAATCAATCCTAAACATACTAAGGTCACATACTAACGTGTATTAAGGAATCAATTCATCCTAAACATCATTAAATCATCAAGTCTCTTCACTTTTCCCCAAATATTCAAGAACATAAACCCTAGAATTTATAATCATCAATTTACTCAAATAAGATCCGTTTTTGTTACATCCAACATATATTAACATCAGGGTAATCATCTCTATACGATTCTACATTCAATTTCTTCTCAAAATTTAAGTTCTAAGTCCAATAAAAGTGGGTTTTTATTAAACTCCCAAGAACAATTTGATTTATGTAAATTCCTACACATGGAAGAAGCATTCTCTATAATAATTGAAATTAAACCACTTGCCTTGATTCAATCTCTGATTTGATGACGATTTGAAGAAGTTCCCTCTCTTTTCCTGCAGAATTTCCTTCTATCTCTCTCTCTCCAAGCTTTCTTCTCCAATGGCTATGGTGGCTAGGGTTTGTTTTGGGAACTTAGAAAACCTAATTCTAAAACTCCTCGTAGTCTTATGGGTCAATATGGTTGGTAGTGGGTTTAGTGGTTGGTTTCCTGAATCAGATATAATTTACTAATTTTCGTCACTTTTAATTCCCCAAAAATACAAAATTACCAAAATACCCTTTATGTTGCCGGTATGGCCTAAAAATACCGAGTAGCTACTCCTTTATTAAATTAAATCAAAATGCCAAGTTGGCTCAGTTAATAGCACCACTGTCGAAAACATTTTTATATTTACTAACCACCTAGTATTTAAAAAGTAAGTTGTCAAATTTTAATTAAAGTCTGATTAACATGCAGTAAATAATTTAAAGCAAGAATAATATCACCATTCACCATAACGAAATAATAGAATAACCATCACATGATATAAATAAATCCGGAGGAAAACTCCTCACAACAAATCCCACAACTGAAATAAGTAACGAAATACTGAATACTGAATTAATACATGCCAAAGTCTGAAAAACTGAAATGGAAATGTCTCTAATAGAATTTGGGTAACATGCCCTACAACTGAGGAATACCGAACATGGAATCCAAATGATAGAAGCGTCTAAAAGCAAATCCCTGTAACTTCCACAAACAGCTACAGCTCGTCATCCGAGTGAGAATCCTATGCATGGTGTCCTTGTGGCTGGGCACCTAAAAATGGTTTTACAAGAAAATATATTTGAAAGCAAACGGGTCAGAGCCCGAATGTGGAGATATTTTAAAAACCTGCAAGTGCTTTAAAAACATTTAAAACATTAAATGCAAAGTACATGTTAGGACGTGAACTCACATGAAATTCTCACCTCTCGACTAAATGTGCACTCCTAACGTAAGTACCCATCAAAATGGCGCTAATCCCTAGCTAAGTGACATCATATCTAGCTAGACTGTCATAGGTTCTACTCTTATTACTCGGTCCCCATTTACATTATACTGATCTCATTTAAATAGGGGCTTAACGTAAATTCAGATTTTCGATATGTAATATATTTCACAATTGGTTAGCCCGTTATGTTTTCTCAAAACAATACCATAATTTTGTTCACAATATTAACATGAAGTTCCCATCAATTAAGTGTATATTATTCACATCATAAATATACAATACAAGCACCCCGAGACTAGCTGCGGTGCACACATACTCTGCTATCCATCCCGGTACATCACGTACATAAGGATCACATATTCCGAATCTCTCAGGAATAGTTCACAGATAACAACATCACAAATAATGGAGGCGAACACAGTCACATCACATGGGTCACGAACATACCTACGCTCCCACGATCAGCAGACTTATTAACATCCCAATAAGTCCTTCTCTGACCTATGTTCATCGAGGTAACCAGTCTAAATCCGGGCAACACAAGGATTAGAGGGCCCTAAGCGAACGCAAACCTCCCGTGATAGCAAGTATGGTAGGTATGTCATACACATAAAATCAATACATATATATACTAAGTATGCACACGTCTTAGTAATCACCATAATATATTGGTACATGTCTCTTCTCGTACTGACATATAATACTACACCATTTATATGTTCCCGGTTAATATAATTAATTAGGCCGTCAATAGCTCACATCGTAATAGACACTCACGTCCTACTTCACGTTTTCCCTTAGGTTCAAACTACACTTCTAGGTTTGACTCTTCATTATATCCCAAACATCCCAAATATATCAATTACTCATCAAGAAAAGGCTATCTCTACCTATATACAAGGTTACGGGGCACTCGGGATCAAAACAGGCTAAAAAGCCTAAACTGTCAACTCATTCGAAGTCTCGTTCGAACGAGGCTGTTCGAACGAGACTTCGTTCGAACGAACTGAGTCTTCTAACGAGATCTCGTTCGAACGAAGTGGGCTTTCTAACGAGATCTCGTTCGAACGATCTTATCGAACGAACTTCACCCTCGTTAGAAGTCAATGGTCAACTCGTTAGAAGCTCGTTCGAACGAGCTCGTTCGAACGACCTGGGTAGGTCTTCTAACGAGTGGCCAGATTCAAGCCCAGAATTTTCTACTCGTTTTTCACCAATTTCTACTCCTCAATCCTCCTCTAAAATTCGTCCCAACGATGTTTTAAGGTCTCTAATCAATCCTAGGCATACTAAGGTCACGTACTAACGTGTATTAAGGAATCAATTCATTCTAAACATCATTAAATCATCAAGTCTCTTCACTTTTCCCCAAATATTCAAGAACATAAACCCTAGAATTTATAATCATCAATTTACTCAAATAATATCCGTTTTTGTTACATCCAACATATATTAACATCAGGGTAATCATCTCTATACGATTCTACATGCAATTTCTTCTCAAAATTTAAGTTCTAAGTCCAATAAAAGTGGGTTTTTATTAAACTCCCAAGAACAATTTGATTTATGTAAATTCCTACACATGGAAGAAGCATTCTCTATAATAATTGAAATTAAACCACTTGCCTTGATTCAATCTCTGATTTGATGACGATTTGAAGAAGTTCCCTCTCTTTTCCTGCAGAATTTCCTTCTATCTCTCTCTCTCCAAGCTTTCTTCTCCAATGGCTTTGGTGGCTAGGGTTTGTTTTGGGAACTTAGAAAACCTAATTCTAAAACTCCCCGTAGTCTTATGGGTCAATATGGTTGGTAGTGGGTTTAGTGGTTGGTTTCCTGAATCAGATATAATTTACTAATTTTCGTCACTTTTAATTTCCCAAAAATACAAAATTACCAAAATACCCTTTATGTTGCCGGTATGGCCTAAAAATACCGAGTAGCTACTCCTTTATTAAATTAAATCAAAATGCCAAGTTGGCTCAGTTAATAGCACCACTGTCGAAAACATTTTTATATTTACTAACCACCTAGTATTTAAAAAGTAAGTTGTCAAATTTTAATTAAAGTCTGATTAACATGCAGTAAATAATTTAAAGCAAGAATAATATCACCATTCACCATAACGAAATAATAGAATAACCATCACATGATATAAATAAATCCGGAGGAAAACTCCTCACAACAAATCCCACAACTGAAATAAGTAACGAAATACTGAATACTGAATTAATACATGCCAAAGTCTGAAAAACTGAAATGGAAATGTCTCTAATAGAATTTGGGTAACATGCCCTACAACTGAGGAATACCGAACATGGAATCCAAATGATAGAAGCGTCTAAAAGCAAATCCCTGTAACTTCCACAAACAGCTACAGCTCGTCATCCGAGTGAGAATCCTATGCATGGTGTCCTTGTGGCTGGGCACCTAAAAATGGTTTTACAAGAAAATATATTTGAAAGCAAACGGGTCAGAGCCCGAATGTGGAGATATTTTAAAAACCTGCAAGTGCTTTAAAAACATTTAAAACATTAAATGCAAAGTACATGTTAGGACGTGAACTCACATGAAATTCTCACCTCTCGACTAAATGTGCACTCCTAACGTAAGTACCCATCAAAATGGCGCTAATCCCTAGCTAAGTGACATCATATCTAGCTAGACTGTCATAGGTTCTACTCTTATTACTCGGTCCCCATTTACATTATACTGATCTCATTTAAATAGGGGCTTAACGTAAATTCAGATTTTCGATATGTAATATATTTCACAATTGGTTAGCCCGTTATGTTTTCTCAAAACAATACCATAATTTTGTTCACAATATTAACATGAAGTTCCCATCAATTAAGTGTATATTATTCACATCATAAATATACAATACAAGCACCCCGAGACTAGCTGCGGTGCACACATACTCTGCTATCCATCCCGGTACATCACGTACATAAGGATCACATATTCCGAATCTCTCAGGAATAGTTCACAGATAACAACATCACAAATAATGGAGGCGAACACAGTCACATCACATGGGTCACGCACATACCTACGCTCCCACGATCAGCAGACTTATTAACATCCCAATAAGTCCTTCTCTGACCTATGTTCATCGAGGTAACCAGTCTAAATCCGGGCAACACAAGGATTAGAGGGCCCTAAGCGAACGCAAACCTCCCGTGATAGCAAGTATGGTAGGTATGTCATACACATAAAATCAATACATATATATACTAAGTATGCACACGTCTTAGTAATCACCATAATATATTGGTACATGTCTCTTCTCGTACTGACATACAATACTACACCATTTATATGTTCCCGGTTAATATAATTAATTAGGCCGTCAATAGCTCACATCGTAATAGACACTCACGTCCTACTTCACGTTTTCCCTTAGGTTCAAACTACACTTCTAGGTTTGACTCTTCATTATATCCCAAACATCCCAAATATATCAATTACTCATCAAGAAAAGGCTATCTCTACCTATATACAAGGTTACGGGGCACTCGGGATCAAAACAGGCTAAAAAGCCTAAACTGTCAACTCATTCGAAGTCTCGTTCGAACGAGACTTCGTTCGAACGAACTGAGTCTTCTAACGAGATCTCGTTCGAATGAAGTGGGCTTTCTAACGAGATCTCGTTCGAACGAACTTCACCCTCGTTAGAAGTCAATGGTCAACTCGTTAGAAGCTCGTTCGAACGAGCTCGTTCGAACGACCTGGGTAGGTCTTCTAACGAGTGGCCAGATTCAAGCCCAGAATTTTCTACTCGTTTTTCATCAATTTCTACTCCTCAATCCTCCTCTAAAATTCGTCCCAACGATGTTTTAAGGTCTCTAATCAATCCTAAACATACTAAGGTCACATACTAACGTGTATTAAGGAATCAATTCATCCTAAACATCATTAAATCATCAAGTCTCTTCACTTTTCCCCAAATATTCAAGAACATAAACCCTAGAATTTATAATCATCAATTTACTCAAATAAGATCCGTTTTTGTTACATCCAACATATATTAACATCAGGGTAATCATCTCTATACGATTCTACATTCAATTTCTTCTCAAAATTTAAGTTCTAAGTCCAATAAAAGTGGGTTTTTATTAAACTCCCAAGAACAATTTGATTTATGTAAATTCCTACACATGGAAGAAGCATTCTCTATAATAATTGAAATTAAACCACTTGCCTTGATTCAATCTCTGATTTGATGACGATTTGAAGA
The DNA here is from genome assembly GCA_949130495.1 of Sambucus nigra. Lineage (NCBI taxonomy): Eukaryota > Viridiplantae > Streptophyta > Magnoliopsida > Dipsacales > Adoxaceae > Sambucus > Sambucus nigra. Next base: position 525,404,682 of record OX422208.1, on the reverse strand, counting down.
AGTTCCCTCTCTTTTCCTGCAGAATTTCCTTCTATCTCTCTCTCTCCAAGCTTTCTTCTCCAATGGCTATGGTGGCTAGGGTTTGTTTTGGGAACTTAGAAAACCTAATTCTAAAACTCCTCGTAGTCTTATGGGTCAATATGGTTGGTAGTGGGTTTAGTGGTTGGTTTCCTGAATCAGATATAATTTACTAATTTTCGTCACTTTTAATTCCCCAAAAATACAAAATTACCAAAATACCCTTTATGTTGCCGGTATGGCCTAAAAATACCGAGTAGCTACTCCTTTATTAAATTAAATCAAAATGCCAAGTTGGCTCAGTTAATAGCACCACTGTCGAAAACATTTTTATATTTACTAACCACCTAGTATTTAAAAAGTAAGTTGTCAAATTTTAATTAAAGTCTGATTAACATGCAGTAAATAATTTAAAGCAAGAATAATATCACCATTCACCATAACGAAATAATAGAATAACCATCACATGATATAAATAAATCCGGAGGAAAACTCCTCACAACAAATCCCACAACTGAAATAAGTAACGAAATACTGAATACTGAATTAATACATGCCAAAGTCTGAAAAACTGAAATGGAAATGTCTCTAATAGAATTTGGGTAACATGCCCTACAACTGAGGAATACCGAACATGGAATCCAAATGATAGAAGCGTCTAAAAGCAAATCCCTGTAACTTCCACAAACAGCTACAGCTCGTCATCCGAGTGAGAATCCTATGCATGGTGTCCTTGTGGCTGGGCACCTAAAAATGGTTTTACAAGAAAATATATTTGAAAGCAAACGGGTCAGAGCCCGAATGTGGAGATATTTTAAAAACCTGCAAGTGCTTTAAAAACATTTAAAACATTAAATGCAAAGTACATGTTAGGACGTGAACTCACATGAAATTCTCACCTCTCGACTAAATGTGCACTCCTAACGTAAGTACCCATCAAAATGGCGCTAATCCCTAGCTAAGTGACATCATATCTAGCTAGACTGTCATAGGTTCTACTCTTATTACTCGGTCCCCATTTACATTATACTGATCTCATTTAAATAGGGGCTTAACGTAAATTCAGATTTTCGATATGTAATATATTTCACAATTGGTTAGCCCGTTATGTTTTCTCAAAACAATACCATAATTTTGTTCACAATATTAACATGAAGTTCCCATCAATTAAGTGTATATTATTCACATCATAAATATACAATACAAGCACCCCGAGACTAGCTGCGGTGCACACATACTCTGCTATCCATCCCGGTACATCACGTACATAAGGATCACATATTCCGAATCTCTCAGGAATAGTTCACAGATAACAACATCACAAATAATGGAGGCGAACACAGTCACATCACATGGGTCACGCACATACCTACGCTCCCACGATCAGCAGACTTATTAACATCCCAATAAGTCCTTCTCTGACCTATGTTCATCGAGGTAACCAGTCTAAATCCGGGCAACACAAGGATTAGAGGGCCCTAAGCGAACGCAAACCTCCCGTGATAGCAAGTATGGTAGGTATGTCATACACATAAAATCAATACATATATATACTAAGTATGCACACGTCTTAGTAATCACCATAATATATTGGTACATGTCTCTTCTCGTACTGACATACAATACTACACCATTTATATGTTCCCGGTTAATATAATTAATTAGGCCGTCAATAGCTCACATCGTAATAGACACTCACGTCCTACTTCACGTTTTCCCTTAGGTTCAAACTACACTTCTAGGTTTGACTCTTCATTATATCCCAAACATCCCAAATATATCAATTACTCATCAAGAAAAGGCTATCTCTACCTATATACAAGGTTACGGGGCACTCGGGATCAAAACAGGCTAAAAAGCCTAAACTGTCAACTCATTCGAAGTCTCGTTCGAACGAGACTTCGTTCGAACGAACTGAGTCTTCTAACGAGATCTCGTTCGAATGAAGTGGGCTTTCTAACGAGATCTCGTTCGAACGAACTTCACCCTCGTTAGAAGTCAATGGTCAACTCGTTAGAAGCTCGTTCGAACGAGCTCGTTCGAACGACCTGGGTAGGTCTTCTAACGAGTGGCCAGATTCAAGCCCAGAATTTTCTACTCGTTTTTCATCAATTTCTACTCCTCAATCCTCCTCTAAAATTCGTCCCAACGATGTTTTAAGGTCTCTAATCAATCCTAAACATACTAAGGTCACATACTAACGTGTATTAAGGAATCAATTCATCCTAAACATCATTAAATCATCAAGTCTCTTCACTTTTCCCCAAATATTCAAGAACATAAACCCTAGAATTTATAATCATCAATTTACTCAAATAAGATCCGTTTTTGTTACATCCAACATATATTAACATCAGGGTAATCATCTCTATACGATTCTACATTCAATTTCTTCTCAAAATTTAAGTTCTAAGTCCAATAAAAGTGGGTTTTTATTAAACTCCCAAGAACAATTTGATTTATGTAAATTCCTACACATGGAAGAAGCATTCTCTATAATAATTGAAATTAAACCACTTGCCTTGATTCAATCTCTGATTTGATGACGATTTGAAGAAGTTCCCTCTCTTTTCCTGCAGAATTTCCTTCTATCTCTCTCTCTCCAAGCTTTCTTCTCCAATGGCTATGGTGGCTAGGGTTTGTTTTGGGAACTTAGAAAACCTAATTCTAAAACTCCTCGTAGTCTTATGGGTCAATATGGTTGGTAGTGGGTTTAGTGGTTGGTTTCCTGAATCAGATATAATTTACTAATTTTCGTCACTTTTAATTCCCCAAAAATACAAATTACCAAAATACCCTTTATGTTGCCGGTATGGCCTAAAAATACCGAGTAGCTACTCCTTTATTAAATTAAATCAAAATGCCAAGTTGGCTCAGTTAATAGCACCACTGTCGAAAACATTTTTATATTTACTAACCACCTAGTATTTAAAAAGTAAGTTGTCAAATTTTAATTAAAGTCTGATTAACATGCAGTAAATAATTTAAAGCAAGAATAATATCACCATTCACCATAACGAAATAATAGAATAACTATCACATGATATAAATAAATCCGGAGGAAAACTCCTCACAACAAATCCCACAACTGAAATAAGTAACGAAATACTGAATACTGAATTAATACATGCCAAAGTCTGAAAAACTGAAATGGAAATGTCTCTAATAGAATTTGGGTAACATGCCCTACAACTGAGGAATACCGAACATGGAATCCAAATGATAGAAGCGTCTAAAAGAAAATCCCTGTAACTTCCACAAACAGCTACAGCTCGTCATCCGAGTGAGAATCCTATGCATGGTGTCCTTGTGGCTGGGCACCTAAAAATGGTTTTACAAGAAAATATATTTGAAAGCAAACGGGTCAGAGCCCGAATGTGGAGATATTTTAAAAACCTGCAAGTGCTTTAAAAACATTTAAAACATTAAATGCAAAGTACATGTTAGGACGTGAACTCACATGAAATTCTCACCTCTCGACTAAATGTGCACTCTTAACGTAAGTACCCATCAAAATGGCGCTAATCCCTAGCTAAGTGACATCATATCTAGCTAGACTGTCATAGGTTCTACTCTTATTACTCGGTCCCCATTTACATTATACTGATCTCATTTAAATAGGGGCTTAACGTAAATTCAGATTTTCGATATGTAATATATTTCACAATTGGTTAGCCCGTTATGTTTTCTCAAAACAATACCATAATTTTGTTCACAATATTAACATGAAGTTCCCATCAATTAAGTGTATATTATTCACATCATAAATATACAATACAAGCACCCCGAGACTAGCTGCGGTGCACACATACTCTGCTATCCATCCCGGTACATCACGTACATAAGGATCACATATTCCGAATCTCTCAGGAATAGTTCACAGATAACAACATCACAAATAATGGAGGCGAACACAGTCACATCACATGGGTCACGCACATACCTACGCTCCCACGATCAGCAGACTTATTAACATCCCAATAAGTCCTTCTCTGACCTATGTTCATCGAGGTAACCAGTCTAAATCCGGGCAACACAAGGATTAGAGGGCCCTAAGCGAACGCAAACCTCCCGTGATAGCAAGTATGGTAGGTATGTCATACACATAAAATCAATACATATATATACTAAGTATGCACACGTCTTAGTAATCACCATAATATATTGGTACATGTCTCTTCTCGTACTGACATATAATACTACACCATTTATATGTTCCCGGTTAATATAATTAATTAGGCCGTCAATAGCTCACATCGTAATAGACACTCACGTCCTACTTCACGTTTTCCCTTAGGTTCAAACTACACTTCTAGGTTTGACTCTTCATTATATCCCAAACATCCCAAATATATCAATTACTCATCAAGAAAAGGCTATCTCTACCTATATACAAGGTTACGGGGCACTCGGGATCAAAACAGGCTAAAAAGTCTAAACTGTCAACTCATTCGAAGTCTCGTTCGAACGAGGCTGTTCGAACGAGACTTCGTTCGAACGAACTGAGTCTTCTAACGAGATCTCGTTCGAATGAAGTGGGCTTTCTAACGAGATCTCGTTGGAACGATCTTATCGAACGAACTTCACCCTCGTTAGAAGTCAATGGTCAACTCGTTAGAAGCTCGTTCGAACGAGCTCGTTCGAACGACCTGGGTAGGTCTTCTAACGAGTGGCCAGATTCAAGCCCAGAATTTTCTACTCGTTTTTCATCAATTTCTACTCCTCAATCCTCCTCTAAAATTCGTCCCAACGATGTTTTAAGGTCTCTAATCAATCCTAAACATACTAAGGTCACATACTAACGTGTATTAAGGAATCAATTCATCCTAAACATCATTAAATCATCAAGTCTCTTCACTTTTCCCCAAATATTCAAGAACATAAACCCTAGAATTTATAATCATCAATTTACTCAAATAAGATCCGTTTTTGTTACATCCAACATATATTAACATCAGGGTAATCATCTCTATACGATTCTACATTCAATTTCTTCTCAAAATTTAAGTTCTAAGTCCAATAAAAGTGGGTTTTTATTAAACTCCCAAGAACAATTTGATTTATGTAAATTCCTACACATGGAAGAAGCATTCTCTATAATAATTGAAATTAAACCACTTGCCTTGATTCAATCTCTGATTTGATGACGATTTGAAGAAGTTCCCTCTCTTTTCCTGCAGAATTTCCTTCTATCTCTCTCTCTCCAAGCTTTCTTCTCCAATGGCTATGGTGGCTAGGGTTTGTTTTGGGAACTTAGAAAACCTAATTCTAAAACTCCTCGTAGTCTTATGGGTCAATATGGTTGGTAGTGGGTTTAGTGGTTGGTTTCCTGAATCAGATATAATTTACTAATTTTCGTCACTTTTAATTCCCCAAAAATACAAATTACCAAAATACCCTTTATGTTGCCGGTATGGCCTAAAAATACCGAGTAGCTACTCCTTTATTAAATTAAATCAAAATGCCAAGTTGGCTCAGTTAATAGCACCACTGTCGAAAACATTTTTATATTTACTAACCACCTAGTATTTAAAAAGTAAGTTGTCAAATTTTAATTAAAGTCTGATTAACATGCAGTAAATAATTTAAAGCAAGAATAATATCACCATTCACCATAACGAAATAATAGAATAACCATCACATGATATAAATAAATCCGGAGGAAAACTCCTCACAACAAATCCCACAACTGAAATAAGTAACGAAATACTGAATACTGAATTAATACATGCCAAAGTCTGAAAAACTGAAATGGAAATGTCTCTAATAGAATTTGGGTAATATGCCCTACAACTGAGGAATACCGAACATGGAATCCAAATGATAGAAGCGTCTAAAAGCAAATCCCTGTAACTTCCACAAACAGCTACAGCTCGTCATCCGAGTGAGAATCCTATGCATGGTGTCCTTGTGGCTGGGCACCTAAAAATGGTTTTACAAGAAAATATATTTGAAAGCAAACGGGTCAGAGCCCGAATGTGGAGATATTTTAAAAACCTGCAAGTGCTTTAAAAACATTTAAAACATTAAATGCAAAGTACATGTTAGGACGTGAACTCACATGAAATTCTCACCTCTCGACTAAATGTGCACTCCTAACGTAAGTACCCATCAAAATGGCGCTAATCCCTAGCTAAGTGACATCATATCTAGCTAGACTGTCATAGGTTCTACTCTTATTACTCGGTCCCCATTTACATTATACTGATCTCATTTAAATAGGGGCTTAACGTAAATTCAGATTTTCGATATGTAATATATTTCACAATTGGTTAGCCCGTTATGTTTTCTCAAAACAATACCATAATTTTGTTCACAATATTAACATGAAGTTCCCATCAATTAAGTGTATATTATTCACATCATAAATATACAATACAAGCACCCCGAGACTAGCTGCGGTGCACACATACTCTGCTATCCATCCCGGTACATCACGTACATAAGGATCACATATTCCGAATCTCTCAGGAATAGTTCACAGATAACAACATCACAAATAATGGAGGCGAACACAGTCACATCACATGGGTCACGCACATACCTACGCTCCCACGATCAGCAGACTTATTAACATCCCAATAAGTCCTTCTCTGACCTATGTTCATCGAGGTAACCAGTCTAAATCCGGGCAACACAAGGATTAGAGGGCCCTAAGCGAACGCAAACCTCCCGTGATAGCAAGTATGGTAGGTATGTCATACACATAAAATCAATACATATATATACTAAGTATGCACACGTCTTAGTAATCACCATAATATATTGGTACATGTCTCTTCTCGTACTGACATATAATACTACACCATTTATATGTTCCCGGTTAATATAATTAATTAGGCCGTCAATAGCTCACATCGTAATAGACACTCACGTCCTACTTCACGTTTTCCCTTAGGTTCAAACTACACTTCTAGGTTTGACTCTTCATTATATCCCAAACATCCCAAATATATCAATTACTCATCAAGAAAAGGCTATCTCTACCTATATACAAGGTTACGGGGCACTCGGGATCAAAACAGGCTAAAAAGTCTAAACTGTCAACTCATTCGAAGTCTCGTTCGAACGAGGCTGTTCGAACGAGACTTCGTTCGAACGAACTGAGTCTTCTAACGAGATCTCGTTCGAATGAAGTGGGCTTTCTAACGAGATCTCGTTGGAACGATCTTATCGAACGAACTTCACCCTCGTTAGAAGTCAATGGTCAACTCGTTAGAAGCTCGTTCGAACGAGCTCGTTCGAACGACCTGGGTAGGTCTTCTAACGAGTGGCCAGATTCAAGCCCAGAATTTTCTACTCGTTTTTCATCAATTTCTACTCCTCAATCCTCCTCTAAAATTCGTCCCAACGATGTTTTAAGGTCTCTAATCAATCCTAAACATACTAAGGTCACATACTAACGTGTATTAAGGAATCAATTCATCCTAAACATCATTAAATCATCAAGTCTCTTCACTTTTCCCCAAATATTCAAGAACATAAACCCTAGAATTTATAATCATCAATTTACTCAAATAAGATCCGTTTTTGTTACATCCAACATATATTAACATCAGGGTAATCATCTCTATACGATTCTACATTCAATTTCTTCTCAAAATTTAAGTTCTAAGTCCAATAAAAGTGGGTTTTTATTAAACTCCCAAGAACAATTTGATTTATGTAAATTCCTACACATGGAAGAAGCATTCTCTATAATAATTGAAATTAAACCACTTGCCTTGATTCAATCTCTGATTTGATGACGATTTGAAGAAGTTCCCTCTCTTTTCCTGCAGAATTTCCTTCTATCTCTCTCTCTCCAAGCTTTCTTCTCCAATGGCTATGGTGGCTAGGGTTTGTTTTGGGAACTTAGAAAACCTAATTCTAAAACTCCTCGTAGTCTTATGGGTCAATATGGTTGGTAGTGGGTTTAGTGGTTGGTTTCCTGAATCAGATATAATTTACTAATTTTCGTCACTTTTAATTCCCCAAAAATACAAATTACCAAAATACCCTTTATGTTGCCGGTATGGCCTAAAAATACCGAGTAGCTACTCCTTTATTAAATTAAATCAAAATGCCAAGTTGGCTCAGTTAATAGCACCACTGTCGAAAACATTTTTATATTTACTAACCACCTAGTATTTAAAAAGTAAGTTGTCAAATTTTAATTAAAGTCTGATTAACATGCAGTAAATAATTTAAAGCAAGAATAATATCACCATTCACCATAACGAAATAATAGAATAACCATCACATGATATAAATAAATCCGGAGGAAAACTCCTCACAACAAATCCCACAACTGAAATAAGTAACGAAATACTGAATACTGAATTAATACATGCCAAAGTCTGAAAAACTGAAATGGAAATGTCTCTAATAGAATTTGGGTAACATGCCCTACAACTGAGGAATACCGAACATGGAATCCAAATGATAGAAGCGTCTAAAAGCAAATCCCTGTAACTTCCACAAACAGCTACAGCTCGTCATCCGAGTGAGAATCCTATGCATGGTGTCCTTGTGGCTGGGCACCTAAAAATGGTTTTACAAGAAAATATATTTGAAAGCAAACGGGTCAGAGCCCGAATGTGGAGATATTTTAAAAACCTGCAAGTGCTTTAAAAACATTTAAAACATTAAATGCAAAGTACATGTTAGGACGTGAACTCACATGAAATTCTCACCTCTCGACTAAATGTGCACTCCTAACGTAAGTACCCATCAAAATGGCGCTAATCCCTAGCTAAGTGACATCATATCTAGCTAGACTGTCATAGGTTCTACTCTTATTACTCGGTCCCCATTTACATTATACTGATCTCATTTAAATAGGGGCTTAACGTAAATTCAGATTTTCGATATGTAATATATTTCACAATTGGTTAGCCCGTTATGTTTTCTCAAAACAATACCATAATTTTGTTCACAATATTAACATGAAGTTCCCATCAATTAAGTGTATATTATTCACATCATAAATATACAATACAAGCACCCCGAGACTAGCTGCGGTGCACACATACTCTGCTATCCATCCCGGTACATCACGTACATAAGGATCACATATTCCGAATCTCTCAGGAATAGTTCACAGATAACAACATCACAAATAATGGAGGCGAACACAGTCACATCACATGGGTCACGCACATACCTACGCTCCCACGATCAGCAGACTTATTAACATCCCAATAAGTCCTTCTCTGACCTATGTTCATCGAGGTAACCAGTCTAAATCCGGGCAACACAAGGATTAGAGGGCCCTAAGCGAACGCAAACCTCCCGTGATAGCAAGTATGGTAGGTATGTCATACACATAAAATCAATACATATATATACTAAGTATGCACACGTCTTAGTAATCACCATAATATATTGGTACATGTCTCTTCTCGTACTGACATATAATACTACACCATTTATATGTTCCCGGTTAATATAATTAATTAGGCCGTCAATAGCTCACATCGTAATAGACACTCACGTCCTACTTCACGTTTTCCCTTAGGTTCAAACTACACTTCTAGGTTTGACTCTTCATTATATCCCAAACATCCCAAATATATCAATTACTCATCAAGAAAAGGCTATCTCTACCTATATACAAGGTTACGGGGCACTCGGGATCAAAACAGGCTAAAAAGTCTAAACTGTCAACTCATTCGAAGTCTCGTTCGAACGAGGCTGTTCGAACGAGACTTCGTTCGAACGAACTGAGTCTTCTAACGAGATCTCGTTCGAATGAAGTGGGCTTTCTAACGAGATCTCGTTGGAACGATCTTATCGAACGAACTTCACCCTCGTTAGAAGTCAATGGTCAACTCGTTAGAAGCTCGTTCGAACGAGCTCGTTCGAACGACCTGGGTAGGTCTTCTAACGAGTGGCCAGATTCAAGCCCAGAATTTTCTACTCGTTTTTCATCAATTTCTACTCCTCAATCCTCCTCTAAAATTCGTCCCAACGATGTTTTAAGGTCTCTAATCAATCCTAAACATACTAAGGTCACATACTAACGTGTATTAAGGAATCAATTCATCCTAAACATCATTAAATCATCAAGTCTCTTCACTTTTCCCCAAATATTCAAGAACATAAACCCTAGAATTTATAATCATCAATTTACTCAAATAAGATCCGTTTTTGTTACATCCAACATATATTAACATCAGGGTAATCATCTCTATACGATTCTACATTCAATTTCTTCTCAAAATTTAAGTTCTAAGTCCAATAAAAGTGGGTTTTTATTAAACTCCCAAGAACAGTTTGATTTATGTAAATTCCTACACATGGAAGAAGCATTCTCTATAATAATTGAAATTAAACCACTTGCCTTGATTCAATCTCTGATTTGATGACGATTTGAAGAAGTTCCCTCTCTTTTCCTGCATAATTTCCTTCTATCTCTCTCTCTCCAAGCTTTCTTCTCCAATGGCTATGATGGCTAGGGTTTGTTTTGGGAACTTAGAAAACCTAATTCTAAAACTCCTCGTAGTCTTATGGGTCAATATGGTTGGTAGTGGGTTTAGTGGTTGGTTTCCTGAATCAGATATAATTTACTAATTTTCGTCAGTTTTAATTCCCCAAAAATACAAAATTACCAAAATACCCTTTATGTTGCCGGTATGGCCTAAAAATACCCCGGGACCCAAACTAAACCCCCGGCTAGTGTTTTCTGACTATCTCGACCCTTCCGGACGCGTTGGCGCACTCAAAATGACCATACGATTAACAGAATTTAATTTCACTTTCATAATTAAAATAATTATAACCTGACGCGACTGTCTCACGCGTCCCAATAAAATGTCCAATTTGCCGTATATCAATCTCACGACAAATTTCATAATTCAATATTCATATATCATCATATATACTCAATATAGTCAAATACCAATTCACATCTCGCTAGTATTTTATCCGGATTAATTCCCAATTAATTCTCATTTAATTAATTAATCCCAAAAAATAAATATCGCCAAAAATACGGGGTATTACATACTTCCCCCCTAATAACAGAATTTCGTCCCGAAATTCGGAACTAGAAAGTACCTGATAAAAACAACTCTGGATAACGTTCGCGCATCTCATCCTCGCGTTCCCATGTGGACTCCTCGACATTGTGATGTCGCCACTGAACACGCACTAACGGAACTATCTTTGCCCGCAGCTTCCTCTCACTTCGGTCCAAAATAGCAATCGGCCCCTCCTCGTAGGAGTTATCAGGCTGTAGATCAATCTCCTCCAAAGCGATGTGAGAATGAGCCAAATCGTCCCTGAGATATTTCCTTAGCGAGGAAATATGAAACACATCGTGAATCCGGTGTAAATGCTCCGGTAACCCGAGTCTATACGCAACTGGTCCAATCCGCTCAATAATAGGAAACGGCCCCACATACCTCGGTGCCAACTTCCCCTTCTTCCCAAAACGCATAATCCCCTTCATAGGAGATACTCTGAGCAAAACCTGGTCTCCCACTTGGAACTCCCTGAAAGATCTCTTCGCATCAGCATAACTCTTCTGCCGGTCTTGAGCTACCCGAATGCGACTCCGAATCAACTCAATCCTTGCCGAAGTATCCTGACTCACTTTCGGCCCAAGTAGTTTGTTGTCCCCCACCTCTAACCAACATGTTGGGGAACGACAAGGCCTACCTTACAACGCCTCAAACAGAGCCATGCCAATAGTGAACTGGTAGGAGTTATTATAAGCAAACTCTACCAGTGGAAGGTATTGCTCCCATCCACCTCCAAAGTCAATAATGCACATGCGTAGCATGTTCTCCAACATCTGATTTGTGCGCTCGGTCTGCCCATCGGTCTGCGGATGATAAGCCATACTCAACCGCAATTTCGTGCCCATGTCCTCCTGGAAACTCTCCCAAAACTGCGAAATAAATATCTTATCTCTGTCAGACACGATATTTAGGGGCACACCGTGAAGTCTCACCATCTCTGAAATGAAGAGCTGGGCATACTGTCCCGTAGTGTAGTCAGTCCTTACGGGTAAAAAGTGAGCGACTTTGGACAACCTGTCCACAATTACCCAAACGGAGTCGTGACCCCTCTGCGACGTAGGCAACCCCGTGATAAATTCCATGGATATGCTCTCCCACATCCACCTCGGAACCTCCAACGGCTGTAGAAGTCCTGTCGATCTCTGATGATCCACTTTTACTAGCTGACAAGTGGCGCATTTCGAAACAAACACAGCGATATCTCTCTTCATACCGCTCCACCAATACTGGCGTCTCATGTCTTGGTACATTTTGTCCCCTCCGGGATGTACCGCGAACCGTGAGCCGTGCGACCCTGCCATCACCTCGTGTCGTAATTCCTCCCCTTTCGGAACCACCAATCTCCCATTGAAGCGTAATCCCCCGTCTGAGCTAACGGTATAGGACTCGGCTCCCTCTGCTAGTAATCGAACTATCTGCTCCTGACAGAACGAGTCATTAGCCTGTGCCCGTACTACCTTCGTGACAATCTGCGGTGTAACGGTCATCACAGACATGAAAGATCGGGTCACTGCATCCTGGTGTCCCAACTCCTTCTACTTTGCCTTTCACACCCCTGCCACCTCATATGCTGGCCTACGGCTCAACGCGTTTGCTACCACGTTAGCCTTACCCGGGTGGTACTGGATATCGAACTGGTAGTCCTTCAATAACTCAAGCCACCTCCTTTGCCGCATGTTCAACTCCTTCTGCGTGAACAGGTACTGTAGGGACTTGTGGTCCGTGAACAATTGGAACTTCTCCCCCAAAAGATAGTGCCTCCAAATCCGTAGGGCAAATACCACTGCCGCCAACTCCAAATCATGCGTGGGGTAATTCTTCTCATGAGGCTTAAGCTTACGGGAAGCATAAGCTATGGCCTGTCTCTCCTACTGCAATACACCTCCAAGTCCTTGCAAAGACGCATCGGTGTAAACCAAATACTCAACTCCCGGTCTCGGCAATGCTAACACAGGTGCTGAGGTCAATTTGTCCTTTAACTCATCAAATGCCAACTGACAGGCATCACTCCAGATGAATGGCACACCCTTACGAGTCAGATGTGTCAAAGGACCCGCTATCTTCGAAAATCCCCGAATGAACCTCCTGTAGTATCCTGCTAGGCCCAAGAAACTATGAATCTCGGTCGGTGTCGTGGGCTGTCCCCACTCCCTCACCACGGATACCTTCCCCGGATCAACAGATATCCCCCGGTCGGAAATAATGTGTCCCAAAAACTGGACCTCCTTCAGCCAAAACCCGCATTTCTCATATTTTGCATACAACTCGTTCTGACGTAGTGTCTGCAAAACTTGCCTCAAATGCTCGGCGTGCTCCTCCTCTGTCTGGGAGTAAACCAGAATATCATCGATGAAGACAATGACAAACTGATCTAGGAAGTCCCTGAACACTCTGTTCATCAAGTCCATAAACACTGCCGGAGCGTTGGTCAAACCAAAAGGCATAATCCGAAACTCGTAAGAACCATATCTCGACAAGAACGCAGTCTTCGAGACATCCTCCTCCCTGATACGCAACTGATGGTATCCCGATCTCAAATCAATCTTCGAGAAGAAAGAAGCTCTTCTCAACTGGTCAAATAGGTCATCGATTCGAGGCAACGGATACTTATTCCGTATCGTGACCTTATTCAACTCTCGGTAGTCCACACACAATCTTAGTGAACCGTCCCTCTTCTTCACAAACAAAACTGGAGCGCCCCAAGGTGAGGTACTCCTGCGAATAAAGCCTTGACCTAATAGTTGCTCTATCTGATCTCGTAGCTCTCGCATCTCTGCCGGAGCCATACGGTACGGTGCGCGTGCTATAGGTCTCGTATCGGGCAATAGGTCTATAACAAAGTCTATCTCTCGACTGGGGGGTAGGCCTGGGATCAAAAGTTTGCGATGTTGTACGTATACGCTAAATCATGAAAATTATGACATATTAGATATGAAGACGCGTTGATAAATTGCAGATAAGACAAATGCCTATATCAGGGAATCCATTTCATTCAAATATATTTTTTTAATACATTACATTGTTGGTAAGTTGTTATCATTCTCACAAATATTATTAACCTTCGATGGAAAAAGCAGTATAAAAACTTTAACAAAATAAATAGTAAATGGTTTAGGATCACGTACCTTCTCTGAAAATTCTCGATACAAACCGGAATCCAAATGAATAAAATTCCTACACATGTTTAAGAATTTATGAAAGAAGATGAAGAATATGAAATCGAAACAGATCATATATATTTCTCAGCGAAATTAGTACAGAAACATAAGTAAGAGTAATCATACTGACTGTGAAGATGTTTTACAATATGAGAAACATAATACTGTTGATCGTAGGATGAAGTTGAAGAAGTCTAGAGCTAGTCTCTAATTGCCTCTTTATAGAGAAGAAGTTTTTTGGAAACAAAGTCTTCAATGAAATGGCTTAAATAAGGAGACTCCAACACTAAATATATTTATTCCTAAGTCAAATAAAACCACAAAAACCTTAAAATCGAAAGAAGTAAAGACCCGAATGTCTGATGGAAGATAGGTCTGCTTAGGAGGTTTGAAATCATGTTGCCAATAATTTCAGTATATAGCTCAATTTTTAATCTTACAAATTCCAAATATTTCAAGAAATACTTCATTGCAAGATAATATTACTTAGATAGGAGTATAAAATCATATAATGTAAAGAAATAGGCAGAGGAAAGATCATAATGGTACAAACGTCTTTTGCAAAGACTGATATCTTCCTATATCGTACAGTAAATTCCATAAAACGTAAGCTCTATAAAAAGCCTAAATGTACATCAAACAATATATGGACAAAAAAAAATAATCCAAGCAAAATCACAGCAATGGCCTGTCGATGGATGACTATAACAACGTAATTTCATTTACATAACCCTTTTATCATATCAGCGCCACTTCAAACACACATGCATACACAATTGACACAACATACAGAACAGGGCATATAATGATAAATACAAATCTACAGAAGCAATAATACCTTGTTGGGTGCCTAGAATAAATCGTTTTTGAAAACAAATCTTGCAAAATAAAATCTTCTTGCTGATGAGGAGCCATTGTACCAGCCGCATCTCCAAAGATATATAAGATGGGAAGAAGTGTACAAAATCCATTGTCGAGAATCACGGATGGGAGATGGGGGATGAATATGAGTGTACCTCAATTCGAGTGAAGTGAACTGGGATGTGGGAGATGTAAGAGGGAAGGATGAATGAACAATCGTTTGGTTTTCCAAAACAAACCGTGTATCTGAATGAAGAGAGACAGAGGCGCAGTAACAAACAACAAATTTTAGGGCTTCCAAACACTGACGTGTACCTAAATTAAGAGAGAGAGAGACACGAAGGAAACAAACCAATAAAATTAGGTGCCACGTGGATAGGCTAATCACCAAGAATAATAAATGCCTTCTTTTGCCTCTGTTAGGGAACCTTTCGTTGGCCACTTATTCTGATGTGGTTAACGCTGCTTTATTACACTGCCAGGATCACCGCTTTCATATGGCTGAGGGCAAGAGATCGGGAGAGTCTAGCCATCAGGGCAGGACTGGAGGACATGGTGCCGGTGGGGCACAATCTGTTCAGGGGCAGAGACAGGGTGAGCAGGGTTCTCAGCAAGGGGATCAGAAGAGATTCAGATCAGGGAATTACAGGCACGGACAGGGAGGTTTCCGTCAGGGCCATCAGGGTCCAAACGGCCAACAGGGGCAGAATGGGCAGCAGTTTCAGCAGGGCCAGCAGGGCCAAGGGAGGAACGGTAACGGCCACCAAGGCCGGGGACAGCAGGGACAGAGAGGAGGGAACTTCCCAGGGAAGTGTTATGTTTGTGGCAAGACTGGCCATAAACGACAGGATTGTCCTGATAGGGGCAGGGCCCCACAGCAGCAGCAGGGTGCTCGCCAGGAGCCGCAGAGGCCTATGTTTCTCGCTGCTCTCCCCGCACCGCCACAGATGGCAGCATTGCCCCAATCCAGCAGTCCCAGCTCAACAGGGGCAGCTACAGTATGGACGTGTCTATAACGTCCACCAGGCAGCAGTTCCACAGGCACCGCCCGCGATTGAGGGTACGTTTCCTATCCATGGCACTATGGGTCGGGTATTGTTTGATACGGGGGCTACACATTGTTTTATAACTACACATTTCGCGAAGGCTTTAGGGTTGTTAGTCACAACGGAGAGCACAGTGACGTGTTTCGACTCACCATTGGGGAATGGGTCACTTATATTCTTTATATGCCGGGGAGTGGGGGTAGAGATTGGTGGTTTGGTATTACCTGCAGACATGTTGGTATTAGATATGCATGTGCACGATGTGATTATCGGTATGGATTGGCTCGTAGCTTATAGGGCCATGATTGATTGCTTCAGCGGGAGCATTGTTTTTGCCATTCCGGGGCAAGAGATGTTTGTAGTGGCGATGCCTTGCCCAGAGGGAGGCTCGACCGCTCATTTGTATTGTCTAGAGGAGGATACCTCTAAGGAGGTTGTGATTCCTTTAGATTCGATCCCAGTTGTCAGGGAGTATTCTGATGTGCTTCAGGAGATACCAGGCCTACCCCCCAGTCGAGAGATAGA
This sequence comes from Sambucus nigra, assembly GCA_949130495.1. Lineage (NCBI taxonomy): Eukaryota > Viridiplantae > Streptophyta > Magnoliopsida > Dipsacales > Adoxaceae > Sambucus > Sambucus nigra. Next base: position 525,388,068 of record OX422208.1, on the reverse strand, counting down.
CTTTGTTATAGTCTTATTGCCAGGTACGAGACCTATAGCACGCGCTCCGTACCGTATGGCTCCAGTTGAGATGAGGGAGTTACGGGATCAGATTGAGCAGTTGTTGGGTCAGGGGTTTATTCGGAGGAGTACGTCACCGTGGGGTGCCCCTGTGTTGTTCGTGAAGAAGAGAGATGGTTCACTAAGATTGTGTGTGGACTACAGAGAGTTGAATAAGGTCACGATACGGAATAAGTATCCGTTGCCTCGAATCGATGACTTATTCGACCAGTTGAGAGGAGCTTCTTTCTTCTCGAAGATTGATTTAAGATCGGGATACCATCAGTTGCGTATCAGGGAGGAGGATGTCTCGAAGACTGCGTTCTTGTCGAGATATGGTTCTTACAAATTTTGGGTTATGCCTTTTGGTTTGACCAACGCTCCAGTATTGTTTATGGACTTGATGAACAGAGTGTTCAGGGATTTCCTAGATCAGTTTGTCATTGTCTTCATCGATGATATTCTGGTTTACTCCGAGACAGAGGAGGAGCACGCTGAGCATTTGAGGCAAGTTTTGCAGACACTACGTCAGAACGAGTTGTATGCAAAATATGAGAAATGCGGGTTTTGGCTGAAGGAGGTCCAGTTTTTGGGACACATTATTTCCGACCGGGGGATATCTGTTGATCCGGGGAAGGTATCCGCGGTGAGGGAGTGGGGACAGCCCACGACACCGACCGAGATTCGTAGTTTCTTGGGCCTAGCAGGATACTACAGGAGGTTCATTCGGAGATTTTCGAAGATAGCGGGTCCTTTGACACATCTGACTCGTAAGGGTGTGCCATTCATCTGGAGTGATGCCTGTCAGTTGGCATTTGATGAGTTAAAGGACAAACTGACCTCAACACCTGTGTTAGCATTGCCGAGACCGGGAGTTGAGTATTTGGTTTACACCGATGCGTCTTTGCAAGGACTTGGAGGTGTATTGCAGCAGGAGAGACAGGCCATAGCTTATGCTTCCCGTAAGCTTAAGCCTCACGAGAAGAATTACCCCACGCATGATTTAGAGTTGGCGGCAGTGTTATTTGCCCTACGGATTTGGAGGCACTATCTTTTGGGGGAGAAGTTCCAATTGTTCACGGACCACAAGTCCCTACAGTACCTGTTCACGCAGAAAGAGTTGAACATGCGACAAAGGAGGTGGCTTAAGTTTTTGAAGGACTACCAGTTCGATATCCAGTACCACCCGGGTAAGGCTAACGTGGTAGCAGACGCATTGAGCCGTAGGCCAGCAGATGAGGTGGCAGGGGTGTGGAAGGCAAAGTAGAAGGAGTTGGGACACCAGGATGCAGTGACCCGATCTTTCATGTCTGTGATGACCGTTACACCGCAGATTGTCACGAAGGTAGTACGGGCACAGGCTAATGACTCGTTCTGTCAGGAGCAGATAGTTCGATTACTAGCAGAGGGAGCCGAGTCCTATACCGTTAGCTCAGACGGGGGATTACGCTTCAATGGGAGATTGGTGGTTCCGAAAGGGGAGGAATTGCGACACGAGGTGATGGCAGGGTCGCACGGCTCACGGTTGGTGGTACATCCCGGAGGGGATAAAATGTACCAAGACATGAGACACCAGTATTGGTGGAGCAGTATGAAGAGAGATATCGCTGTGTTTGTTTCGAAATGCGCCACTTGTCAGCTAGTAAAAGTGGATCATCAGAGATCGACAGGACTTCTACAGCCGTTGGAGGTTCCGAGGTGGATGTGGGAGAGCATATCCATGGACTTTATCACGGGGTTGCCTACGTCGCAGAGGGGTCACGACTCCGTTTGGGTAATTGTGGACAGGTTGTCCAAAGTCGCTCACTTTTTACCCGTAAGGACTGACTACACTACGGGACAGTATGCCCAGCTCTTCATTTCAGAGATTGTGAGACTTCACGGTGTGCCCCTAAATATCGTGTCTGACAGAGACAAGATATTTGTTTCGCGGTTTTAGGAGAGTTTCCAGGAGGCCATGGGTACGGAATTACGGTTGAGTACGGCTTATCATCCGCAGACCGATGGGCAGACCGAGCGCACAAATCAGATGTTGGAGGACATGCTACGCATGTGCATTATTGACTTTGGAGGTGGATGGGAGCAATACCTTCCACTGGTAGAGTTTGCTTATAATAACTCCTACCAGTTCACTATTGGCATGGCTCCGTTTGAGGCGTTGTACGGTAGGCCTTGTCGTTCCCCAACATGTTGGTTAGAGGTGGGGGACAACAAACTACTTGGTCCGGAAGTGAGTCAAGATACTTCGGCAAGGATTGAGTTGATTCGGAGTCGCATTCGGGTAGCTCAAGACCGGCAGAAGTGTTATGCTGATGCGAAGAGATCTTTCAGGGAGTTCCAAGTGGGAGACCAGGTTTTGCTCAGAGTATCTCCTATGAAGGGGATTATGCGTTTCGGGAAGAAGGGGAAGTTGGCACCGAGGTATGTGGGGCCGTTTCCTATTATTGAGCGGATTGGACCAGTTGCGTATAGACTCGGGTTACCGGAGAATTTACACCGGATTCACGATGTGTTTCATATTTCCTCGCTAAGGAAATATCTCAGGGACGATTTGGCTCATTCTCACATCGCTTTGGAGGTGATTGATCTACAACCTGATAGCTCCTACGAGGAGGGGCCGATTGCTATTTTGGACCGAAGTGAGAGGAAGCTGCGGGCAAAGATAGTTCCGTTAGTGCGTGTTTAGTGGCGACATCACAATGTCGAGGAGTCCACATGGGAACGCGAGGATGAGATGCGCGAACGTTATCCAGAGTTGTTTTTATCAGGTACTTTCTAGTTCCGAATTTCGGGACGAAATTCTGTTATTAGGGGGGAAGTATGTAATACCCCGTATTTTTGGCGATATTTATTTTTTGGGATTAATTAATTAAATGAGAATTAATTGGGAATTAATCCGGATAAAATACTAGCGAGATGTGAATTGGTATTTGACTATATTGAGTATATATGATGATATATGAATATTGAATTATGAAATTTGTCGTGAGATTGATATACGGCAAATTGGACATTTTATTGGGACGCGTGAGACAGTCGCGTCAGGTTATAATTATTTTAATTATAAAAGTGAAATTAAATTCTGTTAACCATATGGTCGTTGGAGAAGAAAGCTTGGAGAGAGAGAGATAGAAGGGAATCCTGCAGAAAGAAAGAGGGAACTTCTTCAAATCGTCCTCAAAATCAGAGATTGAATCAAGGCAAGTGGTTTAATGTCAATTAATTCAATGCTATATTTTCCATGTTTAGGAATTTTCGAAATTGATCTTGGAAGATGATATAGACCCATGAATTGGAAGTTAAAAGCTATAATTTATGTTAGGGATTACATGTAGTAACATTCTGGACAAATTATGTGTTCAAAACAGAACCATTGATGATCTAAAAAATGGATTTTAGGAGAAGTTTATTGATGTTCTTGAAAGAAGAAGAAATTTGGAATTTTTGATGAAGTTTTGATCTAAACAAAGCCCTTGAATGATGAATTATTGGTTTTAGAACGTTAATACTGTTGTAGGATGATGATATTATAACCTTGTCTTAGATATTCATGCTTGTAAATGGTGTTTTGGGACGAATTGAAAACTGCAAAACGAAGCAGCCCGTAGCCATACCTGTTACGTTCGATCGATCGATGTTCATCAGTCGATCGATCGACCACCATCGATCGATCGAAGGAAAAGGTCGATCGATCGACCTTCCCAGAATGAGTAAAGTTTTCCCTATTTTAAATTTTAATGGTGGTAATCCTTGGAAAATAATATTGGAGACCTTATGAATACCCTTAAACTTAAAGAAGACCAGTAGGCGTGAGTATGAAACTTGGACCTTAATTAGAATTCAATTTGAGGAATTATTCTAAATTAATGAAATTCGATAAGTGAGATACTATTTGGGTTAATAGTGTAAATTTGAATAATTAGATGAAATGAGGTTTGGGGCAGAAGTAAAGACCTTAGGAATAAAGATGTTATATGTGGGAATAATAGGAGCTTAATAGTCTATTTGAGATAGGTATTAAGTATAAGAAACTACGACGTGAGACGTGTCGACAGTTTAACTTTTATATTATCGGGGGACTTGAAATATATGAATTTGGAATAATGGTATAAAGATGTAGAGTATACCTTTATTAATATCGAAATATCTAAGATGTGTGAATGCTTAGTATATGATTTTATGTGTATGACATACCTACCATACTTGCTATCACGGGAGGTTTACGTTCGCTTAGGGCCTTTTTATCCATGTGTTGCCCGGATTTAGATTGGTTACCTTGATGAACATAGGTCAGAGAAGGACTTATTGGGATGTTAATAAGTTTGCTGATCGTGGGAGGGTAGGTATGTGCATGACCCATGTGATGTGACTGTGTTCGCCTCCATTATTTGTGATGTTGTTATCTGAACGATTCCTGAGAGATTCGGAATGCGTGATCCTTATGTACGTGATGTACCGGGATAGATAGCAGAGTATGTGTGCACCACAGCTTAGTCTCGGGGTGCGTGTATTGTATATTTATGATGCGAATAATATACGGTTAAATGAAATGGAATCTGCTATGTTAAATTATGTGTATAGTTATTGTAACTTGATGAAAAGATAAAAGGGGACAACTATCAATAAATGGTTTTATTACTAATTGGGAATCCGAGACTTAGAGTAGAACTCTCTATTTAATTGTTAAGGTTGGGATTAAAATGTGAACCGAGTAGAAGTGTTAGAAATCCTTTTGAACTAGATAGTTAGGGGAAAACACATGAATGGGTACAGGAACGTTAGGAGTGCACAGTTAGACGAGAGGTGAGTATCTCATGTGAGAGCACATCCTAACATGTACTTTGCATATATTGTTTTAATTGTTATTAAAGCACTTGCAGGTTTTTAAAATATCTCCACATTCGGGCTCTGACCCGTTTGCTTTCAAATCTATTTTCTTGTAAAACCATTTTAGGTGCCCAGCCACAAGGACACCACGCATAGGATTCTCATTCCGATGACGAGCTGTAGCTGTTTGTGGAAGTTACAGGGATTTGCTTTTAGACGCTTCTATCATTTGGATTCCATGTTCAGTATTCTTCAGTTGTAGGGCATGTTGCCCAAACTCTATTAGGGACATTTCCATTTCAGTTTTTCAGACTTTGGCATGTATTAATTCAGTATTCAGTATTTCGTTACTTATTTCAGTTGTGGGATTTGTTGTGAGGAGTTTTCCTCCGGATTTATTTATATCATGTGATGGTTATTCTATTATTTCGTTATGGTGAATGGTGATATTATTCTTGCTTTAAATCTTTTACTGCATGTTAATCAGACTTTAATTAAAATTTGACAACTTACTTTTTAAATACTAGGTGGTTAGTAAAAATAAAATTGTTTTCGACAGTGGTGCTATTAACTGAGCCAACTTGGCATTTTGATTTAATTTAATAAAGGAGTAGCTACCCGGTATTTAATTAGTCGGGGTGTCACACTAACATGGTTGTTGCATTAGCCGGTAAACATTTTGAATACTTGCTAAACTAATTTTAAACTGTTTCACACTCGGGCTCTGACCCGTTTCCTGTTATTTCTTCTCTCTTGTATATATATATATATATATATATATATATGTATATAATACAGGTGCCCAACCACAAGGGGTGTCATGCTTAGGTTCTTTGGACCGGACGCTCCGCAGCTTATGTGGGAGTTGCAGGACATTGCTTAGACGACCTCATTGTTGACTCCACTCCTACTTTTAGTTCTTATTAGTTAGGGCATATGTCGCCCATTTCTCTATTGAGTTTGGATTTTTGTCAGAGATTTACATTCCTTTATATTTCCATTCGTTGGTACTCTTTGGGATTTAATTATTGTCAGGATGGTTTTATTTATAGTTTAAACTGGTTTTGGTTTATATGGATGAATCTAATTTTTGTGTGTTATTACCAATCTTTAGTATGTCAAAGTTCTTAAACCGTTGGTTCTTTAAAATGGTTTTCACATTTGGATTTAATAAAATGGAAATATGGTTTTAAATTGTTTTGACACTTTTCTTAATTATTTAGGGTGTTTAAATTGGATATTTTATTTTGCGACAGTGATGCTAAGAATGAACCAACCGTTCACCTTGATTTTTAATTTAATAAAGGACTGATCACCCGATATTTAATTAGGTGGGGTGTCACATATAATTGTTATGTTATTCACTCATGACAATTTTAATAAATTCGATCTCATATATTACTTTACTCATCTAGTAATATTCAACATAATTGTTACCAATAATTACTAACTCTCATCACGCTAGTAAATATTTATTTTAAAATTCAAATTAATATCAAATTAATTTATCCCAATTTAATTTAATTAATCCCATAATTAAACACCATAAAAATACGAGGTATTAATCCCATAATTAAACATCATAAAAATACGGGTTATTACATACTTCCCCCCTAATAACGGAATTTCACCCCGAGATTCGAAAAATAAGGCATACCTGGTAAAAATAATTTCGGATACTTTTCGCACATATCTGCATCGTGCTCCCAAGTGGACTCCTCTACATTATGATGCTCACACTGGTACCATACAAGTGGGACTACCTTCGACCTCAATTTCCTCTCACTATGGTCTAGGATGGCCACTAGTCTCTTCTTATAAGAACTGTTGAGCTTCAAATCAATCTCGTCTATCGCAATATGACTATGGGTCAAATCTTCCCAAAAATAGCGCCTCAACGACGAAATGTGGAACACATCATGAATACGGTGCAAGTGTTCCGACAAACGAAGCCTGTATGCCACCAGTCCAATCCTCTCGATAATGGGAGATGATCCTACGTACCTCGAAGCCAATTTCTCTTTCTTCCCGAACCTCATCACTCCTTTCATAGGAGACACCCGCAGTAATACTTGGTCTCCCACTCTAAACTCCCTGAAAGACCGCTTTGCATCGGCATAGCTTTTCTGCCTGTCCTGGGCTACCCAAATGCGACTCCTGATTAACTCAATCCTGGATGACGTTTCCTGAATCACCTCTGGCCCAAGCATCTTGTTGTCCCCCACCTCTAGCCAACAAGTGGGAGAACAACAAGGTCTGCCATACAACGCCTCGAAAGGGGCCATGCAAATCGTAAACTGGAAGGAGTTATTATAAGCGAACTCCACCAATAAAAGGTAATGCTCCCAACCCCCTCTAAAATCAAGGACACACATGCATAGCATATCCTCCAGCATTTGATTAGTACACTCAGTTTGTCCATCTGTCTGCGGGTGATATGCCGTACTCAACCGAAGCTCGGTACCCATGGCCTCTTGAAATCTCTCCCAGAAGCATGACACCAAATTCTTATCTCTGTCGGACACGATATCTAGGGGCACCCGATGCAACCTCACTATCTCAGTAATGAATAACCGGGCATACTGTCCCGTAGTGTAGTCTATCCGCACCGGCAGAAAATGCGCTACCTTGGTCAAACGATCCACCATTACCCATATAGAATCGTGACCCCGCTGTGACATAGGCAACCCAGTGATGAAATCCATGGAAATGCTCTCCCATTTCCACGTAGGGATCTCTAGCCGCTGGAGTAACCCTGGAGGTCTCTGATGGTCCACCTTTACCAGCTGACAGGTTCCACACTTGGACACGAACTCCATAATGTCCTTCTTTATCCCACTCCACCAGAACTATCGCCTTATATCCCGGTACATCTAATCCCTTCCGTGATGTACCAAAAATCGAGATCCATGTGACACTGTCATCACTGCATGACGTAAGTCCTCACCCTCTGGGACCACTAACCTCCCATTAAATCGTAATCCTCCATCTGAACTTACTGAGTAGGACTCCAAGCCCTCGGCTAGAATCCATACAATCTGATCCTGGAAAAACGAATCATCTGCTTGGGCTTGGATCACCCTCGTAACAATCAATGGTGTGACTGTCATAATGGACATAAAGGATCGATCCATTGCCTCTTGATGTCCCAGCTCTTTCCACTTCACCTTCCACACATCCGCCACCTCATCTACTGGCCTACGGCTCAACACATCAGCAACTACGTTAGCCTTCCCCGAGTGGTACTGTATCTCGAGCTAGTAGTCTTTCACAAACTCCAACCACTTGTGCTTATGCATGTTCAACTCCCGCCGAGTGAAAAAGTATTGCAGTGACTTGTGGTCTACGAACAGGCGAAATTTCTCCCCCAACAAGTAGTGTCTCCAAATCCATAAGGCAAACACGACTGCTGTTAGCTCCAAGTCGTCGGTGGGGTAATTTATCTCGTAAGGCTTGAGCTTGCGGGAGGCATAAGCTAAAGCTTGCTCCTCCTGCTGAAGTACTCCACCAAGTCCCTGTAGATAAGCGTCAGTATACACCAGGTAATCTACTCCTGGCCTGGATAAGGTAAGAACTAGCACCGAAGTCAATTTTTCCTTTAGCTCATCAATATCCAACTGACAAGCGTAATCCCATACGTACGGTACCCCCTTGAGAGTCATATTAGTCAATGAACCCGATATTTTTGAGAAACATCGAATGAACCTCCTATAGTACCCTGCCAATCCCAAGAAACTACGAATCTTTATCGGTGTCGTGGGCTATCCCCACTCCCTCACTACGGACACCTTTCCTGGATCCACGGATATCCCCCTGGCGAAAATAATGTGTCCCAAGAACTGGACATCACGTTACTAAAATCCGTACTTCTCATACTTAGCATACAGCTAATGCTCTCGTAGAGTATGAAGAAACCATCTCAAATGCTCAACATGCTCCTCCTCAGTCTGAGAGTAAATAAAAATGTCATATATGAAGACAATAACAAACTGATCCAGGAACTCTCTGAACACCCTATTCATTAAGCCCATGAAAACGGCTGGCGCATTTGTTAGCCCAAACGGTATAACACATTACTTGTAGGATCCATATCGCGTCAAAAAAGCATACTACAACACATCTTGTTCCCTAATCCGTAACTGATGGTACCCGACCTCAAGTTTATCTTTGAGAAGAAGGCAACTCCTCTCAAATGGTCAAACAAGTCATCGATTCAGGGAAACTAATACTTATTCCTTATCGTGACTTTGTTCAACTATCTGTAGTCCACACACAAGCTCAATGACCCATCTCTCTTCTTCATAAACAACATAGGAGCACCCCAGGGTGAGTTACTCCTACGGATAAAGCCCTGTACCAATAGCTGCTCAATCTGATCACACAAGTCTCTTATCTCAGCTGGGGCCATACGGTATGGTGCGCTAGCAATCGGTCGAGTGCCCGACATTAAATTTATAATGAAATCTATCTCTCGGCTAGGCGATAGTTCCGATATCTCTTGGAACACATCAAAAAACTCGCGAACTATAGGAATCGAATCAATGGGAATCACTACCTCCTTAGTGGTCTCCTCCTTTATGTAATATAAATGAGTGGATGAGTCTTCCTCAGGATTAAGCATTGCCACCAGAAACATCTCATGACTCGAAATAACAAAAATAATACTCCTACTAAAACAGTTTATCATGGCTCTATATGAATCAAGCCAATCCATGCCAATAATGGAGCCATGCTCATGCATATCTAAGACAAACATGTTTGCATGCAAAATCAGACTCCCAATCTCTATACTTAGTCCCCAGCATTAAAGAAAATCAACGACCCATTACCCATCGGTGAGTCTACACATGTTACTGTACTCTCTATCGAGTCTAACAACCTCGTGGCTCGTGCAAAACTAGTGGCTATGAAGTAGTGTGATTCCCCATTTTCACATAAAACACGCCCCATAGTACCATGGATAGGAAACTTACCCTCAACTATGGGTGGCACCTATGGTGCTGCTGCCTGGTGAATATTATAAACACGTCCATACTATAATTGTCCCTACTGAACTGGGATGGCTGGTAAGGCTGGCATATGAGGTGGTGCGGGGAAGGCGGCTGGCAAGATCGGTCTTTGTGGCTCCTAACAGCCACCCTACTGCCGCGGGGCCCTTTCCCCTTGGGATAATCCTGAGGTCTATGGCCATTCTTGCCACTACCAAAGAATATGCCCCTGAAGTTTCCTCCACCCTGTCCCTTCTATCCCCGGCCCTAATGGCCATTACCACCCCTCTGCTGGCCCTACTGATACTATTGTTAGCCTTGATGGACCTACTGACCCTGTTGATAGCGATGCTGTCCCTGTTAGCCCCGTCTATAGCCTCCCTCGCCAGATCGGAATCGCTAAGCAGGGTCCTCCTGATGGGAACTCTGCTCACCCTGATGGACCTATCCCTGAGCTTCTGGTACCCCACTGGCACTATTACCTCATGTCCGACCTTGCTGGATGGACTCCCCGGCTCATTTTCTCCCCTTATGGTGGAAGCGATGGTCTTAAAAATGCAATAGGGCGGCATTGAGTACATCAGTATAAGTACCCAATAATAGATTATCCAAGAGGTGATGGAGAATACTCGAGGTCAAGCCATCCATAAACATCTGAATCTTCTTATCTTTGGTAGGTGCCTCATTAGGTACAATAGTAATCGGTCTCGTGAACTCCTCCTCATACTCCGCGAAAATCATACTTTCCTACTTGAGATTCAACACTTTTCGCCTCAACTCGGTCTGTACGGTGAAAGGAAAGTATTTGAGTTCAAATCACACCCAAAAGCTCTGAATCGTCATATTATCCCTTTCCTTCAAGGTTTTAGTGTACCCCCACCACTATAAGGTGGCCCCCACTAGCTTATAGGAAGCCAGTAACTGTCTCTGAATGTCTGTGCACTCGTACATGCGAAGATGCCTCTGGATTTCTTTCTTCCATTGGCTCGCGATGACAATATCAGAACCGCCCGAGAACTCTTGGGGATGTGCCCTCTGAAAGGCATCCCTGACCCTCGCCCATGCAGTGGGAAACTGAGCTGGAACTGGTGCCACAACCTGAACTTAAGGTGGGGCCTCCTGCACCACCGCTAAAGCTGCATTCACCGCCTGAGAATCTATAGCGACGACCTTGCCTGCATTCATTTTTCTCTGGGCCTCAACTACTGGCTGCTCCTGTCGGGTTTATCTGTCTCGTGGTGCACGTCGAGGAGGCATCTGAGACGAGAAAGAATTTATTAGTCCACAATTATTATTAAATCTCAAATAGCTGAAGACGTATTCACATAAATAATAGTACATCAATTCTAAAGATAGGGCTCTATATCAAAGGACGCTAAGCTGAAAGCATAATAAACCGTACAGATCCTAAAGGACTCTAGAACCTGATGCTGATACCACCTGTGACACCCCGCCGAATTAAATACCGGGTGATCAATCCTTTATTAAATTGTTTCACAGTGTCCGGTTGGTTCATTCTTAGCATCACTGTCGTAAAACAATTTTCTTTATCGATCACCTCATAAATAATTAAGCTAAGTGTCAAAACATTTGATTTTATGAATTAAGTTCTATTATTATGATGTAATATACGAAATCATTTTTATAAACACAGATAATAATATTAAAAACTAGACCATCCAAATGAAGTAACCAAGCTAGATTAAGAAAACCATAATAATATCTCAAATCACAGCACAAAGTAATAAGTAAAACAATCCCAACAATAGCTGAATACTAAAATAATAAAGGGTACAAATATCTCTCCGAACTAAAAGAAATATGGAAATGGGCGACTCATGCCCTTACTAAAAATGTCTAAATAAGAGAATGGGAAGACAAGGATGAAGTACGTCGATAGTCCAAAGATCTAAGCCTGACGGCACCTGTAATACATATATATATACAAGGGAAAGAAGAGATGACAGGAAACGGGTCAGAGCCCGAGTGTAAAATAACTTTAAAAATAGTTAAGCAAGTATATAAAACGCTTACCAGTTGATATTACATACATCTTAGTATCTCGACACTCACTTGAGAATTCTCACTTCTCAACTAGTGTGCACGCTTAACGTACTACCAAATTAATCTAGTTAAGTCTAACCCAATTTTCATTCACCGAGCCCAATCCAAGTGATCGCATAACCATAGTTTATATCTGATAACCCTTTTAGTAGGAATTTGCCAAGCAGTTATATTTATCTCAATTTCGACTAAAGTTCTCAACCACTTATCTCATTTAATATTAACCACTCAATTCTATCTACTTACAAACACAGTAGATTAATCACAAGTACATATATTTATCACCCATAATATATATACTAATAGGGAACCCCACATAAGTCTATGGTGTTGGCATACTCTATTATCAAATCCCCGTATCACTCGTACAAAAGGGAAATACTAGTTCAGAATCACTTTCGAACTGTATTAACACAAAACACACATAATGGAGGTGAAGCATAGTTCCAAATCACTAAAAGGCCAACACATACCTGTAACAACCCGGATTTTTTTAAATGGGGATTTTTAAATTAATCGGAGAAAAAAAAATGAAATTTTGGATTTAGAAATTTTATAATTTAAAGTGTTGGTTTTTATATTTGAAAAATAAATTTTCAAACGGAATTGGAATCGGAATTAAAATGGAGATTTAATTGAATTTTTATTATTTAGAAGAGTCCTCAAAACATAAAACTCTCTAAGAGTCCTCGGAACATAAAACTCTCTAGTAAAAATAACATTTTTAGAAATCCGACCGTCCGATCAAGCTGGTTAAGTTAATGAAATTTAACATTATGGGAAGGTGGGTTAATTAAAATCATATTGGTGTGGCTTTTATGAAAACCTTGCGGGTAATTGTGAATTTATTTATGGTGATTATTAATCTCGTAATTAAAAGATTCTATTGTTATAGTCGATATATATAGCACTATCGTCTGGGTTCAAGGACCCTATTTGAGGAGACTAGCCGGTTTACATGCTCGGGGCTTTGGCTCTGACACATGCGTTGACTAATCTTTTTCAGGATTTTTGGGAGTTGCTGCATAGGATTCATTGGAGATCTTTTGGAGGTGCAGCTGGATTTATGTTACTGCTTTAGTAGTTGGATTTTCTCTTTCCATTCAGTCGTTTTATTTATGAGACTATTTTGGAGTTATTGGGCCTTTTTGGTTCCAAATTTGTTTAGAGGATTTCTGTTGGGATTATTTAGATTTTATTTAATCATTATTGGAGATTAGATTTTTGGAGTTAGCATGTGATGGATCTTTTATCGCTTAGTTATTTGTGATCATTTGAGCTTGAATCAATTGTTTATCTTATGGACTGATTTATTTATGTCTCATATCTGTCTCATGCTAAGAATGGTATTTATTTAGTTCACGTCCGGCTTAGTTTTGGTGGCGGCCGACGCCAGAATTAGGCGGGGTGTGACAATACCCTCACGTCTCTTAGGACCGTCTGACTATCATTCTCGAATAGCCTGTACCAAGGATGCTATGTTATAGGGTACAAGTCAATATCCCCCCCATAAAGGTCCAATCGAGATAAGACTATCCCGGCGCAGAACCTCCATGATAGCAAGTAGCGCGGGTATGATTGCACATAAATATACAAAATTATATATATATATATATATATATATATATATATATATATTCACATTATTCAGCTAGGTATAGCCATGACCCAATATACATGCGAACTACGCGTGGCATATAATGCCCGATTTCTACGTATGAATAAATCACTCCTTTTATTTTCTCAATTACTGTAAATCCTGAATTACTTCTCGACTCTCGAAGTGTACCCTCTTAATAAATATAAAATCAGTAGATGTACGCTCAATACCCTACTGGTCTAAGTCCTTCTTAATTCTCGCATGATGTAATTTAACGTACGCAGGATTTCCCATTCAACTTATACCCCCGAAATCCCACGATTAATTCTCATATAAAATTGTCTTCCCCGGACCCTACTAGTCCTCCTCAAGTCCCATTATAATATTTAAAATATTCCCAAGGGTCCTTACACATTAGGATTGGATTATCATTTAAAAAGGGGAAGAAGTTTCCATTTCCAAGAGGAGTCGATCGATCGATGAAAGGGGGTCGATCGATCAACATTCTTGAGTCGATCGATCGACCAATCAGGTCTTGCCCAGAATTCTGCATATTAAGCCTACGAGTTTCTTCCAACTTAAATCATCAAAACTCCATTAGTCATCAAATGGGATAATTCAAGAAATTATCATTTAACCCTAGTTCATCAAATTTTCTCAATAATTCATTTAATTTCCAGATTTCTATCTCTACTGGGCATCAAATTCCGTGGATAACATTCTACATATAACAAGATATTCATCCTAAAATGGTATATACTCCAAAATTTCAATAATAATCTCCCAACAACATTATTTTCATGAAGACATAAATTAATTAATTAATTTCCTACACTAGAATGGATGTGTTATCAACTAACGAACAAAAAGTTTGATACTTGACTGGAAACCAAAGTTTGAATCATAGAGAATGATGGGTATGATCCCGCTCCTCGTTCCTCAATCTATGCGTTAGCGGTGGAATTTGTCAGAGTGGTATAGGGTTGGTGGCTCTCCTCCTTGGAAGCCTTCTCTCTTCTCTCTTTCTTAGCCTCTCTGAAACTCTAATATTTTCTAACCCTCGAGGACTCTAACTCCCAAAAGATATAACCCTTAAATTTTCGTCCATAATTAAGGCCTAAAATTAAAAATTACTAAAATTCCCTCCCGGGTTACCGGTTAGGCCTAAAAACGTCCCGAGACCCAAACTAAACCCCCGAGTATACTTTTTTGACTATCTTAACCCTTTCGAACACATTAGTAAACTTGAAATGACCATACGGGTGACTTAAAATTAAATTACTTTTTATTCCATTAGTTTAGTCCCGACATGACACATGCGCGTCCCGACTTAATTTTTATAATTGTCGTGTTATTCACTCGCGACAATTTAAATAAATTCGATCTCATATATTACTTTACTCATCTAGTAATATTCAACATAATTGTTACCAATAATTACTAACTCTCGTCACGCTAGTAAATATTTATTTTAAAATCCGAATTAATATCAAATTAATTTATCCCATAATTAAATACCATAAAAATACGGGGTATTACACACGAGATGTTTCTTACCATTCAAGGTCAAATTCATTACTCAGGACATCGGAATCTTTCCACATACAATCTTATTTTCCAGAGAGGTCAAGTGCCTTAGAGAGATTAAGTTGCGCTTCTCCCTTCGATCCTTTGGGAACCTGGGGGAAGAAAAATGTTCCTAGGATAATGTCAGGTAACACCCGACGACCATCTGAGCAAAGGGAAAACACAGCTCAATCTAGATCAAATGCCCGACGAACTGCTACTCGAACCGAGCAACGACTTCTGGAAGAAAGCTCAATAACTAATAAAGTTGCAATGCATAAATCCGATATTTCCAATGATGCATGGAATGGCTCCATACAGAGATTGGAAGACAGATTAAGAGAAATGGTGAAGTTGAAAAACCCACTATAAAGAAGTTTTGTAAAGGAGTCTCCATTTGTGCAGGCAATTATGGATTTCCCCATTCCAACAAAGTTTAAGGCTCCAGTAGTAACACCCAAATATGATAGAAAAACTGATCCAGTTCTCAACATAGAGTAATATCAAGCAGCTACTCATATTTATACCGTCCCCGACGAAATGAGGTGTAGAGCATTTTTTGGAACCATTACTAGATCTGCCCAAATCTAGTATAATGGTCTTCCTTAGGGCTAAATTTCTAGCTTCAACCAACTGGCTGAACTATTCATTAATAACTTTTGCTTTGGAGCAAAACCTATGAAAAAGGTAGCACACTTAGTGTTAGACAAAAAGAAGGAGAGAGCACCAGAGATTACATCACTCATTTTAATAACGAGAAACTATAAGTTATAGATTATGAGGAGAAGACTGAAATAACTGCCTCATGAGTGAATTGCTCCCCGAAAAATTATATTACACTCTTGCCAATGATCCTCCGAAGACAATGGCAGAATTGATGGCTAAAGCAGCAAAGATCATAAATATTGAGGAAGCAATGTCAGCCAAGCATAGCTCGGACATAAAAGTTGATGGAAAAAATGGTAAGAAAGATCATAAATACCCTAAAGAACACAGAGAATCAAAACAGAAAGGAGTTTTGGAGTGACTCAAGAAATACAATGACTATTGTGGCCATCCCCGATCCTCGCCGTGCGGGCAGCGCGAAGGTAAAGGATCCTCGGGTCCCGCGCATCCCTCTCGAGAGTGTTACGGCTAGCGTCATTTGAGATGAAGTGTAAACATATACGGAGATTCAGAGTCACCAATCTATTTTACTCAAAAGAGACAAAAGAAAATGGGTAAGCCATCCCGAAGGATGGCATCCAAAGACATACTGGTGCATGCGAAACCAAAATAATTCAAGAAGGGTTCAGAGGCTAAGTTACGAAATGGGAAGGTGTTAGGCACCCATTTCGCCCTTTCGGTCTCTCATGGATATTTACTATTTTCCTTTGTTTTTCCCCGTGATATGTATGCATGTGTATATATATAGTGGAGATAGGAATCCTCGACTTGTATCATGGAAGAGAAAAAGCGAGTCATCCGTAGAAAGGTATAAAAATAATATTAGAAAGATAAGATTTACGCGATCACCCCTACGTTGATCGTTATAATGGAACGATAACGCATATGGAGTAACACGTCACTAAGAACAAGTGTATATAATATAAGAAAATTGGATTTAGAGAAGATAGAAAATGAGAGAGAAAGTGAAAAAGAAAAGGACTCGAGTCTCGGGTTTTACCCCGAGACGCCTAAGTAGCCTATAAAGGCATCAAAGTCCACGTAGTTCGCATACAAAATGAGGGGTGGGGTTTATCCCATAAATCCAAATGGGGGATCTCTTATTTATGTGTGTGTGTGTGTGTAGAAAAAGTGTTTTAGTTGTGAGAAAAGTGTGAGAAAAGTATGAGAATCCCTATTTGAAATTTATGAGCAAACCCTATTTTTCTTATTTTTTGGGTTTTATTTATATGAAAATAGGAGATGTGCAATAATACTAAATAAAAAGTATATTAGGATGTGTGAGATGCGATAATAGAAATGCTAAGTAATAAAACAAGTTATTGCGAATTTAAGAGAATTTGGAGAGAAAGTTAAGAAAATTGGACCTTCTTGAAGATCTTGAGCTTGATCTTGAATGTTGGAGAGCAGCCCTTGCACTTGGATGATGATGGAGAGTGGCTAATTCACCACATTTGATGAAAAAGAGGATGAAAAGTGGAAGTTAGGAAGGGATTTGGATGTTGAAATCGCGCTGCCTTCGAGAGAGGTTTTTGGGATTCGCTGAGAGCGATTTGTATCAGATCTGGGCTCCTCTTGCAAATGAGGTGAAGGCATCCTTTTATAGGCCCAGGTCATTGCCGAACGGCATAGACCTGGTCCTACCTATCGGCACCTGCCGATAGGCAGGGTCTGGAACCTGCCTTTTGGTAGTGTGTTTCAGGCCTTTTCGGAAAATCGGTTGCCGAGGGCAAACCGTTGGTTAGAATCGCGCATAGGGAAGACCGTTAGAAAGGTAATTCAGATACCTTTAAAAGTCCTTTTGATTGCTCTCGAGTTCAGGAGTTGACTTTGGGTCAAATATGGCTTGGAAGCTTTTGTCGATCCATTGGACGGGGAATCGTTCGTCCGCATGGTAAGTCCGAATTGCGCACGGGGCAGACCGTTGGAAAGGTTAGGAGATGTAATTCGACATTCCAACGAGTTTGGACCGGCTTGGGGAGTTGACTTTGGTCAACCGAGTCCTGGAAGAATTCGGTGACCTCTCGGACGCAAACAAATCGTTCGTCCGCTTGGTAAGTTAGAATCGCGCACGGGGCGGACCATTGGAAAGGGATCTCAGTGCCCTTAGAAGATTCATTCAGCTTTAGTTGAGTTGAAGAGTTTGACTTTTTGGTCAAATGGAGCCTGGGAGTGCCCGATGGCTTCTAGGTCAGTACTCGGGACATGACCTAGGTTTGTAGTGATGAAAGGAGGTGCTAGGGTCCTTAGGAGAGTTAGGGGTAACAAAATGGGGTGTCTATAACTATACTCCATTCACCATGGGAATTCACCATGTTTTAGAATAAATCAAGCATAATAAAGATGTGCGTTGGCCTGATAAGTTGAGAAGTTCCCCGACCAAGAGAGATAAACTAAATATTGTGAATTCTACAGGGATCACGATCACATGACGAAACGTTGCCTAGCTCTTCAAACGGAGATTAAAACTCTCATTCGACGAGGAAAGTTGAATCAGAATGTTAATCTACAGAACAATGAGGGAATTCGGGGAAGATCAAAATCTCCTTGCAAGCCCAGAGAGGAGGAGAAAAGAACTCGTGAAGATGATCAGGATGATGACCCTGTTCTCCCTTAAAAACCCTGGCAACCAAAACATGAGGTATTCTATATCAATTTTAGTTCTTTTGATTTCCAAATGGTTACATATGGAGATGCAAGAGAAGGATATCATACAGCAGAGCGAAAAACTTACCTTAATGAGGCATAGGCTTGCTCGTACATACAGAGGATCAACTTTGTCGAGGAAGATCTACCAAGGAAGGTTAACGAAGATAAACTAGTAATTGGTTTCTCTAAAAATGACCTTTCAGTAGTACTGTATCCTCATGACGACCCATTAGTAATCAAAGTCAGCAAGGAAGAAATTATTATCTCTAGAGTATTAGTAGACAATAGCAGCTCGACGAATATCATGTTCTATCCTTATTTTAGTAACTTGGATTTTAAACTCAGCCAATTAGATCCCTATCATAGACCACTTATAGGCTTTTAGGTGAGAAAGTATTTCCTTTGGGAACCATTAAAATGGAGGTGATGATAGGCACCTGGCCAACTAGACGAACAGAGAAGATCCATTTCTTTGTAATGGATAAAAACGTCCATTCAACTTACAATATAGTCATGGGAAGAGTAGGCCTAAAGAAGTTTGAGGCAGTACCATCCACTATTCATTAGTGTTTAAAATTTCCAACTAACTTTGGTATGGGAATTACGAAAGGTGATCAGAATGTAGCTCGGGAGTGTTGCCACTCTTCTGCCGAGCAAGAAGACTTAGAAGAAATAAAGAAGAAAACCACTACCTACCAAGGGGATACTCCTGAGCTTAATGAAGAATCTAAGGTTGAAACCTTAGACCCAAGGGAGGAAACAAAGATGGTAAAGGGAAAGATTGTGGAAGAAACTGAAAGCATTATGTTAAACGATGATAAACCAGAGGCGTCACTCAAATAGGTCCAACACTAGAACATGTTCTTAAACATGAACTGGTAAACTTTCTTAGACAAATAAAGAATGTGTTTGCCTGGAGTCATGAAGATATTCCTAGGATAGATCCAATTTCCTTTTCCATGAGCTCAATGTAAACACAGAAGTTAAACTAGTAAAGCAAAGACAAAGAGTGATCAGCCCCGAGAAAAACCAGGCCATACAAGAAGAAGTCGGAAAGCTTTAAAAAGTAGATTTTATTAATGACGTGAAATGTCCAGACTGGTTGACTAATGTATTTATGGTTAAAAAGAAAAACAACAAGTGGAGAATGTGTGTAGATTTCACAGATTTAAATAAAGCATGCCCAAAGGATTATTTTCTTTTGCCCCGAATATATCATCTCTTGGACGCAACATTAGGATATGAATTACTCAGTTTTATGGATGCTCATTATGGTTATAATCGAATAAAAATGAAGCCTGAGGATAGGGAAAGAACTTTTTTCATCATTCCCCGAGGAATATATTGTTATAATGTTATGCCTTTTGGTTTGAAAAATGCAGGTGCTACTTATCAAGGCTGGTTAATAAGCTGTTCGAGGAGAAAATAAACAAGAATATGGAAGTCTACGTGGATGATATGCTTACAAAAAGGAAAAAGGGGGTCCGATCACATTGCCGACCTTAGCCAGACTTTTTATCAACTTGAGAAACACTAGATGAGGCTGAATCCGACCAAGTGCATTTTTGGAGTGCAAGAAGGAGTGTTCCTCGGGTACATAGTAAATCAAAGAGGAATTGAAGCAAATCCAGATAAGATCAAGGCATTTATTGAAATGCAATCTCCAACTTGTAAGAAGGACGTGCAAAGACTGACTGGACGAGTAGCGGCATTGAACAAATTCGTATCCAGAGCTACAGATAGGTGTCTGTCGTTCTTCAAGTTGATGAGAAAGAGTTTTGAATGGAACGGGGAATGTGAGAAAGATTTTGTGGAATAAAAAAAGTATTTGGGGTCACCTCCATTACTCTCCCGACCAATCACAAGTGAAAAATTGTACCTGTACTTAGCTGTTTCTGAATCGGCCATAAGTTCTACATTGATTCGAGAAGAGAATGGAGTTAAAAAACCCGTCTACTATACCAGTAAGTCTTTTCGAGGGGGATAAATTGATAAGCACACAAAAGTGTATAATTTATGCCATGAATAGATGCATTTTAATCGCTCGTTTCTAATAAAAATTGGCCTTGTGTTCGTATTTTATCATTTTGCATGTCAATACGCAGTTGTGGTACATATAGTGTTAAATCTAGTCAATTACAACAAAGTAGCGGTAAAAAGAGTGCATCGAAGAAATTAAAAAGACCGCGAAGTCTGAAGTCCATTTATGAGCTTGCCCGATGAGTTCCGATGCCCTGAACCCAGTCCCATAATCCTAATCTAGCCCAGACGGAGCCCAGTCCATACCTCGAGCCCGAAGTGTGTTGAGTTTGTACCTTTATTATTTTTCTTTGTACCTTTATTATTTTTTTAGATTTTTATTTTGAGTCGTTTTATTTTTAGGATTTATTTTAGAATTTATTTTCTATTTTTCTATTTCTTTTTATTTAGTGTAGTTTTATTTCGAGTTTTGATTTTTTAGTTCTAAGTTTTAGTCTTTATTTTATTTTACTTTCATTTTAGGTGTTTATTTTGAGTTTTATTAGATTTTACATTTTTTAGGACTTTAGTTTTTATTATGATATTTTTAGTTTTATTTCTTTTGTTTTATTATTTGAATTTTTTTAGGTTAGGATTTTATTTTAGGTTGATTTTAATTTTTTAGTTTGTTAGTTTTATTTTTAGTTAATTAGTTAGGTTATTTTATTTTTTAGGGGTATAAATTAAACACACACACACACCACCATTCCCTACACTCACATACACCTAAACTAATTCTAAACCCTCCCTCGCCCACACCCTAATATCCTATACCTTAACCACACACCACTACACCACATCATCTTCCCTACCAACACACTCGCACTCTCTCTCCACACTCACCACCATTACCAATTCAACCACTTGACTTTAGCTCCAAAACCCATTTCCAACCAGCGGCCCAACTACCCGTGGAAACCCCAAGTCGCGAACCACTGCCCTTCCCCGAACCCACCAGATGCCAAACCGAACCCTCCATCTCCACCCGCCGGACAACCCCCAAAACGAAACCAACAACCCCGAAACTCATCGTGACCCGGTGCCGTCCTGCCCAAATAGGACCTGCCCTTACCCGGTTCCATTCCGCCCAAACCTGGATACACCTCAGTTAAACCCGATTTTAATTCCCCAATCCACCAAAATAGGAGCTTATCCCTATCTTCTTATCCCACTTGCCAAGCTGCTAGACCATGTGAGAAAAATCTATTCAAAATCCCTCTCAATCTTTGACTTAGCCTACTTAAATCCCAAAGAAATCTCCCCATCCAAACCAATCTGTGGACTATAAACAAAGAGGGAAGGAGCTCATTTTAGAGAGGACACTCACGCAGAGAACGAGAGATAAAAAAGAAAAAAAAGAGACTGCACAGGGTAGAAAAAAAACAAAAAAAAAATAGTTTAGGATTAGAAAAAATTTGTAGGTTTAGTTTTGTAATCCAGCTGAGTTTTTGTGACAAGTTTGGACACGTGTTTATACACATAGTTGACACAAGGAATTAATGTATATCGTATCTCTTTTTGTCTTCTTTAATTTCTTGTTCTTTAATTGTGCTTGTGCTGAATCTTTAATAATGTTTGGCTAAACACCCCATTCAAGAGGTGGGATGAAACGCGTAGGGAGATTTAAATTGATGAATTAATTTTTCATTGATGTGTTCCAGGGTAATTAAATTGGGAAAAATCACACATTAATTTATGTAACGGGAGTGAATAAAATAATGTTGAAAATTGATATTTTGATTTTTGGATTTGACTTAGAGATAGGTCTTATTCTTAAATTTAAGTATTAACTCTTTGTGTGCAATTAAAAGATCCGTATAAATTTTTATGAAGTGATCTTAGCGGATAATTTGTAAGAACAAGTATGAATCTTAATTTTTTATATGTAGTGACAATTCCGGATTTAATTGCTGAAAAAAGATAAAATTGAATTTAGAATTGTAACGAGAGTTAAGTTTTAAATTCAATATTATTTCGAACTTTTCAATTGAATAAATAGGGACATTAAATTAAATTAACTACGCCGTGTAATCCAATCTCTTGTTTCTTCTCATAAATTCTAAACTGGATTTCTTTTTAATTTTTCATAGTCATTTTAATTGCAAAAATTTTGATTTCCTCCCTTGAAATTGTTTTTAAATATAAAACTAAAAAAAATAAAATTTTAAAATTTTAAAAATTAAAAACACAAAAAGATAATTTTTATAAAAATTAAAATTGCGAATTTTCACGATAATTGTTTCAACGCTTGAAGTTGGATTGATACCCGTACTTACATCAATACGAGTTATTTTAGACAAGTTTTGTAGGTACTCAATAAAATTTTGATATTGGCTTTTGAAGACAACGGACATAAGCTAAAAGCTTATTATTAGAAATTTGGTACCCTCGTTTGGAGAAATTAGATTTATCACTAATTGAAGCTTTCAGTCGTATGAAACCTTATTTCCAAGCCTATACAATCATAGTTTACACTGATATGCCTCTAAGACAGGCTTTAGATAAACTGGAGAAATCTGGTAGACTAATGTACTGGGCTGTGGAATTGGGGGAGTATGATAATATATATGAGCCAAGGTCTTCTTTGAAAGGCCAAGCAGTGGAAGATTTCATAACGGATTTTTCCTACTCTGAGGTCCCCGAGCAGCAAAGTGAATAAGCATAACAAGAATCAGGAGGAAGTGATGTTAACAAGAAAGCTCCTGAAGAACCTTCTTCAAAAGAAGCAGTTGTCGACCTACCATATTCCTCTTCTCGAACACAGGAGATGACCAGGAAGTATGAAGAAGCAAAGGGAAAAATATTCCACTATTGGAGTTTGACAGACCAACCGTTTGATAATAATTCCACAATATAGAACTTATATGTTGATGGATCATCTTGTTCAACCGGTAGTGGAGCAGGTATAATACTTAACACTCCTAAAATTAAGTATGCACTACGTTTTCAATTCTAGGCTTCAAACAATGAAGCAGAGTACGAAGCCTTTATTGTGGGCCTAAGTTTAGCCCAATCAATGAGTGCCGAGCAAGTTGTGGCACACAGTGACTCTCAGCTAGTGGTGAACCAAATACTGGGTTTATATGGAGCTAAAAAAGAATTAACTACCAGGTATTTATCCAAGGCGATGGAAGTCGTTGCAAAATTACCAGTTGTTCAGATGAATAAAATCCCAAGGTTAGAAAATGCTCGAGTTGATGCCCTTGCTCGGCTAGCCTCAACTACCAGAATTAAACTTCGACGAACTATACCTATTGAGATTTTGGCCAATAGGAGCATAGATGAAGATTTGATGATCAATTTTATTGCCATAGATATGGGGCCATCATGAATAGACCCCATCAGAGCATACAATGAATAAGGAACTCTAACAATAGATACAGTGGAAGTAAAGAAGCTGAAGTACAAAGCAACTCTGTATGTATTAGATAAAGGTGTGTTGTGTAGGAGAGGACTAACAGTTAATTTGCAACGCTGTGTGCATCCATCAAAGGTTCAAGATCTAATTCAAGAAGTGCATGAAGATCTCACATAGTAGGGATAACACTTCTGTAGAGAATCAGTACACAAGGGTATTACTGGCCAACAATGCGAGCAGACTGTGCGACTTTTGCCAAGAAATGTGATAAATGTAAAAAATTCTCCAGCATTCGAAAAACTCTACAAGCTGCTCTCACTCCAATCACTTCACCATGGCCATTTACCATGTAGGGTATAGACTTTATCGGACCACTATCGACCACCCGAGGAAGATTTGAATACTCGGTTGTCGCCATGGATTATTTTACAACATGGGTTGAGGTAGAGCCCCTGACACACATGACTTATGAAAATGTGTATCAGTTCATATGGAAAAGCATCATCTGTAGGTATGGGTTGCCTTATGCTTTCATTTTAGATCATGGAACACAGTTTGACAATGATGAATTCACAACTTATTGTGCTCAGTCCAATATTCAAAAATTGCATTCAGGTCCAGGATATCCTTAAAGTAACACACATACTGAAGTTACGAACAAAACTTTGCTTAACGGGTTAAAGAAAAAGCATGATGATGCCAAGGAAAATTGAATAAATGAGCAACATTCGGTCTTGTGGGCATATTGAACAACACGAGAACAGCTACTGGAGAATCCCTATATATGTTAGCATTTGATACTGAAGTTGTCATTCCTGCCAAGCTAGGCTTACCATCCCATAGAGTTTTAAATTTTAACTCTCCTGTAAGTGAACTAATGAGAAGGTTGGATCTAGTTATGCTGGAAAAAGTAAGATAAGATGTTGCCCTGAGAAATACCGCCTACCAATAGGGAACAACCTGTTCTTATTATAAAAGGATGAAATTGACCAACTTGAAGGAAGGAGATTATGTGCTGAAGAAAGTGCTGCAGAAAAATAACAAGCTTGAGGCCACTTGGTATGGGCCATACCGTATTACAGCAGTGACCCGACCTGGAACTTATCGAATTGAAACCTTGGAAGGCAAAGAATTCAAAAACCCATGGCATGCAGAGCATCTAAAAAAATATTACCAATGATGTTATAATATGTTTGAAATAAACTTTCAGTATTAATAAAATCATCAGTTCTTTCAATTTTTATTTTTAATTTTTTTTGGATATACTAGTGCTATGCACTACTATAGCTACATATAGTTTTTCAAAATTGTTGCATAGGCTGGACAAGTATTGCCCTAAAAGATGCTCGGCGAAACACATGAATACAAGCGAATTGCTCGGCATAAGCAATAAGTTGCTTGAAAAAGCCACAAACTCGATCGCTGATACACAAAGTCCAAGTCAACAGGATGTTAAATCCTCAAGAAACTTGGTACACAAACATAAGGATAAAACAAGATCTTTATCCTACTGGGCAAAGTACATGAAGAACATTGTAAAGATTACTCAAGAGGAATGTAATCACATATTCCACAAACCCTGGTCACACCACTGGTATCTAATGCAAAAACCTAACACTTGGGTGCATAAGTAAAACCTTTGGATACACATGGGTAACTAGCTCTAAATTTAGATTTTAATCTAAGTATTCTAGTAAAACCTATGTATTCATCTAACTAACTCTAAATTTAGATTTTAATCTAAGTACGCTAGTAGAACATCAACACTCATTGGTAATTGATACTCAACTTAATCAAAGTGTATCAATAGAACTAATAATAAAAATAAGATAAGTTGATCAAATTTCCATTTCATTCAATCAAATTAATTACATGTCCGTGTTAATAAAACAAAGTACAAAGTTTCATTCTGCATGATGTTTCCCTTTAGCCTTTGAAACAAGATACATTCCAGTAGGAGGATAATAAAAAATATAAGGATAATCAATGAAGTTAAAACCCTGAAGCATTATGGCATTGTTGCTACTAGGACGATCAAGCAGGTAAGGAGGTCAGACAATTTCTAATTCATCATGAAGCTCATAATCTCCCAAGTATTTTGAAATCAAACATTGAGTAATATGATGAACTGGAATCCAATTGACATTTAATTCAAATGGGGGATTATCAAGGTCAAGCAATCCTGGATCATACCAGTCCCATAATTGGCTGTTTTGATCCACCTTTATAATTGTCAAAACATTCATCCAACCCCATTTATAGCTCTCATTCTTAGCTTGTTGAAGTTGATCATCAAAATGCCCCAGGGCTTCATTGTACCCATCCATCCAGACTTCCCTTGGTTGTTTATGGAATTGAAAGGTCAATTTGTCAACTTGATAATGCAGTTTCTTCAACACTCCATTCTTAGCTTAAAATTGAGAAGATTGAGTGGATAACTGCTCGGACAAGGCCTGTAGCTTCTGGGATATCTCAACAATGTCTTGATTTTTGGCTTTTAATTATGTAGCTTGATTGGTAAGGGTCTGTTGTGTCCTGATTTCCTCTGTAGTACCTCGACCAGGTTTGACTCTAGCTCAAGAAAATGAAGAAATAGGTTTTAATTTCTTCAGAGCCTTCAACTCCTCACTCAATCTTGAGTTCTTAGCCTCTAAGAATGAATGACCCTCATCTATAGTAGTATCAATAGCAGTGGATGACTTTAAGGAATCAAGTTTATCTCTAAAATTATTGTTCTCTTCCTCTAGAATCTTGGCAATGTCCGTTGTTTCATCCATTTCACGTTTGAGTAGGAATTTTTATCTTAAAAAATGAGAAGCAAATTTATCCAACTTTTGATCAAATCCCCAACCTTTACTAAGGGCCTGGAACTTCTTCTCATAATCCTCATAAAAATGTACCTTAGCTTCATTATGGTCTTCCTGTAGCTCTTCAATCATTTCATAGTAGGCAACATTATTGGCCACTGCCCAATCAAGAAGACACTTCAAATGAATATTATCTTATTTGGCTTGCTCGGATACCCCTTCCCTAAGCAACTTCAGTAGGCCGACATCAGTCAGAGATGAGTGACCAGCTTTGAAAAACTCATTATACCTATGGAGTAGCTCGGAGTCAGTAGATGAGACGTATTCTAATTTATCCATAAACTAGTAAGAAGAAGAAAATTATCAATCAACAAGGTGTAGAGCATAGAAAACACATGCAGAGGAATAAAAATATTTCTCTTTTTATTAATAAAAAGGGGAAAGTACATATACATCTTCAAAAAGAAAAAGAAAAAGTACAACTACTCAATAAGTAAAACAAAAAGTTGGTCGGTTTTACACTTTCTTCTTATCTGCCTCAGGATTAGCTGAAGTAGAAGTAGGAGGATTAACTGTGGAGGGGGTGACAGAATCAACATCCTGGTGTTGATCGACGGACTCCACCGCTATCAAGGATTCACTAGAACCCTCATTATCATTAATTTCCTCATCTAGGTACGAAGGGGCCCCAGGATCATGTCGCAAGAATAGCTCGAAATCTTTTGGAGTACCGACCTCTACCAGGGCAGCAGACCAGTCGTCCTTAAAGCATTTCTTCTTCACAAACTCAATTTGCAAAGAAGCTGCTCCAATGGCTTTATCATAACCTCTGTTGAAGCTTGCCTCCCCAGTCTTAGTCCTCTTCGCCTTCTCAACACCCAAATCCTTCTGTAGTAGGGCGATCTTGACTTTTTCAGCATCTAAGTCTTTCTGTAACTTGTCAGCCAGACCCCAAACAGTTTTAGCAGCTCCTTCAGTAGCTTGCACCTTCTCCTCCTATTTCTTTTGTTTATTGGCCAATGCTTGTTGGAAATCAAGCACTGACTTTTTTAGCCCATTAAAAGCTTCTTCAACTTCACCGGAATAAGCTCTCAAAGCCTCATCTTTCTCCAACATGTTATTGAAGTCAACGAGGAATTGCACAAGAACAACAAGAAAAGTCAGTATTACTAATAATAAATAAAGAGACGGAAATTAAAGAAGGTAAAAGAATATACCAGAGCAAGGCTTTGAGCAACCCTGTCAGAACTTTTAGAATGAGGTAATGCAGCTGCAGTACCCCTGTGGTCTGGAAAAATCCCAGGCTTTATTAGTTGTCTTGCCAATCCAGGGCCAAGGACCACTGGAGAGGAAGAAGAAGATATATCGACCAACTCACGCTGGTCAGGAAGGGCAGAATCACCTTCTGCTAACTTAGAAGGAAGCCATTTATTTATTATTTTCAGGGGGCTCTCCTCAACTTTATTGGTTGGGGGTTTCATCTTTGTTTTTTACCCCTTCATCAACTTGTTTGGAAGGGGGCTCGGTAGTTATGTCTCCTAAAATGTTGGGAAACTTCCTCTTTCCCATAGCAATGGCAAGGGACAAGTTTGAATCTAAGGAAGAAGGGGAGTGGGAAGCAAGATCACCACTGTCAGATGTAGCAACAAAGGAGGAAATTGTATTCTTGTACTGCAGCAAACAAGATGCAGACCTGACGTGCTCCTCGCCAATCCTCTGATGAAGTCCCCAAATAAATTTTAACTCCCTAAGATTCACTTCACTTTCCTTTGGGAACCTTCTCTTCTGATCAAATGCAATCAATATTTATAGACAAACAATTAATGTTATATTTAAACACCTATGTACATGGTAAAACAGTTAAATGAAGAATAACCTATCCAATTTCCAAAAGGAGGGCATCTAGTCCCCTGGTACTCAGCATTTCCAGTCAAAGGGGCGTATTGCTAATTTTCTACAATAACTCCGTGCTCAAAATAAACCCTATTGGAATCTGGAAGATTAACTACTAATGCTTTATTTACAGCCCTAGTTTTTAAATAAAAATTGATGTCACTAGTCACCCACTTACACTACACCAAAAACAGCATTTTGGCACACCCTGATATTAAAAATCTGGCACAGTTTAAAATTGTGCCAGATTTTGGCACGGTTTAATGACAATTTGGCACACTTTAAAACAGTGCCAAATTTTGGCACTGTTTTAAAGTGTGCCAAAATTAAGAACACTTGACTAGAATATAAAATGCCTTAAAATTATGACACACTTTAGTTTTCCTCTTCTCTCTATTTTAAAGTGTGCCAAAATTAAGAACACTTGACTAGAATATAAAATGCCTTAAAATTATGACACACTTTAGTTTCCCTCTTCTCTCTCCTCCCTCGTCTTCTCCCCTGCTCCCCCCTCTCTCGACCAAAAGCCCTACCCTCTCAATATCTCTACCGCTGCGTCGCCCCTATTCCTCCTCTCATTCTTCGAAGTCGCACATGGTCGACGATCACATCGGCGTCGCCATCTCCAGTCTCACCGCCGACGGCCGCGCCCTCTCCCCGTCGGCCGACTCGTTGTTCAGAGTGGTGATTCTAATCATGTCACTACATGGTTGCTCCATGATAAATGAATAATCGACACTGGGATATAAAGGTTTGTATTAGACCTTGGATTAATTTTTTTTAAATATTTTATTTTATATTTTAGTGGTTTTAGTAACAAGTATGTGAATGGTTTGATTGTAATTGATATTGTTGTTGTTGGTTAGTTTAGGGTTTGATTTTGGTTGTTGTTTTGTTTAGTGTTTAATTGGATTTGGTTGTTACTTAGGGTTTTGCAACCTCTGGCGATTTGGAATAATTCTTGGATTGGGAGGTATTTTTCTTCAATTTGAAATTTGAATGTATAGTTGCTTAAATTTTACTGAATTGATATTCTAAATTTGACGATAATGTTGGTTATGTTACAACAGGTGTAGAATTATGACCCAAAAAACTAATAAAGTGTATTTTGATAAATTTTTATGAGGGTGTATTTTGATAACTATTTAATGTAGTTGATCTTTTTCATTTTATTATTATTATTATTATTATTATTATTATTATTTTTTTTTTTGGTTGTTTGTTTTTGTAATGGATAATGACTTTTGGGTCTGTAATGCTGCTGCAATATTTTGTACTGATTATATAAAATTTTATGAAAAGAAAAAATTATTCTCGAGTTCCCAACCCCAACCAAAATCACGGCTTCGTCAATGGGTGGATTGATGAATGTACTAGTAGAGAGAGAATATTGTTTGACATATGATCTGCCTATGCATCAATCAATTTGGTTTGGGGACTATGAACTGGTTTTTTATCCAAACTTCTGCTACAGCTAGCGGGAACCAACAAAATCTCACCATCCTAAACCCAATCAACAATAAAAACTCCGTATCCTACTCTAAGTTCTTATCAGGATGCTGCCAAACTAAGTCTTTTAGTCAGGGACTGCAAGTCTATGACCACATAACCCAACTCGGAGTTTTTGATGACCCAAAGCTCCAGAACCATTTGATTAACATGTATGCCAAGTGTGGAATTTCAGGTATGCACGTAAGCTTTCAGAACTGGATATTGTTGCTTTGATATCTGGCTTTTCGCAAAATGCTTGTGTTAGGTATTAAGTGTAATGAGTTTACCAAGAGTGTGCTTAAGGAGTGCTCGATTAAGAAGGATATGAAGTGAGGGAAGCAAATTCATGGAATTATGGTAGTCAATGTATGCAAAATGTGGTGAGTTTCTCGACTGAAGGAGACTTTTTGACCAAATTCCCGAATGACATGTTGTTTCTTGGAACACAATGTTTTCTAAGGTTCTTGAGAGAGGTCTAGTCTCATGGTCAGCAATGATTGGAGAACTTGCGCAACATAGACATCGAAAAGAGGCCATCCATTTGTTAAACGAAATGCTTGAAGATGGGGATATCCCCCTATCACATAACTCCGGTTAGCATCCTCTGCATGTAATCATGCTGGGTTGGTAACCAAAGCAAAGCTATACTTCGAGAAAATGAAAGAGTTATACCGAATAAAATCAACATGAGCATTATGCTTTCATGATTGATCTCCTTGCCCGTGAAAGGAAATTGGATGAGGTAATGGATCTTGTGAAGAAGATGCCATTTGAATCCAATGTCTTAGTTTGTGGGGCGCTTCTAGGTGCTGTGAGAATTCGTAAGAATATTGAACTAGGTCGACATGCAGCCGAGATCCTTTTCACTCTTGAACCGGAGAAATCTGGAACCCATGTTCTTCTTGTAAATATCTATGCATCGGTTGGGCTGTGGGAAAATGTAGCGAATGCAAGGAGCTTGATGAAAGATAGCAAGGTGAAGAAGGAACCAGGAATGAGTTGGATCGAGGAGAAAGAGAGTATACATGTTTATAGTTGGAGATAGAAGCCATACTAGAAGTGAGGAAATATATGCAAAGCTTTAGGAGTTGAATGCCTTAATTGTAAAGTTGGGTATGTTCCTACATTACAGACTGACCTCCATAATATGGAAAAAAAGAGAGAAGGAGCTTCTTCTCTCCTACCATAGTGAGAAATTTGTGGTGGCTTTTGGGCTGATTGTGACTCCCCCAGGAGCTCCCATTTGAGTTAAAAAGAACCTTCGAGTTTATGTAGACTACCACACTTCATTCAAGTTCATTTGTAAAATTGTTTCGAGGGAGATTATTATTAGAGACGTCAATAGATTCCACCATTTCAAAGATGGGTCATGTTCTTGTGGGGATTATTGGTAGTGATTATCGATGAGACGTGGTTTCTTCTTTGCGATAGAAGAATGAGGGCTTAAGATGTGTTCTCACTAGGCCATCTACTACTCATATAGAGATGTTGCCATATTGGAGATGAATAATGTAATGATGATGAACTTTTTTGGATACATACATACGGATAAAGAGCTGTTGCCTTGGTTGTGTGAAGCAGGTGGAAGATTGGGCATTTAGGGATGGAGCCTGGCTTATTGCAACATATATCTGTATTGACATTTCACCATTGTATGCTAAAAATCATCCTACCAACTTCAATTGATGAAAGTGCACTAATGAATGGGCATCTGTGAAGCTTGGTGATGCTTTTTTGAAGCAGTTCCTATTTTTTTGTTCTATCAAGGCAAGAAGACACATTAGCAGTGTGTGGGTGCTCAATTATTTGCCATTAACCATCGTGTTTAATATGTTGTTCTGGACCTATTTATTGGCTCACTATATACCCTTGAAATCATGGAATCATGATCCGTAGAATAACATCAATAACGACGAGAGGAAGTGGATAAAAAGCTAAGTGTGTTCACCCAAACCATGAGCCCATCGAGTCATTATACCAGTTACTGATCTTGGTGTACATAATTATTTCATGAGATTTGATATGCAGTAGTTATGTTTTCATCATCTGTCTCTTGCACCATCCCTAGATCTTGAAATGTAAATAGGAAAATGTTGTATACCTTGAAGATGTGTTTGATTAAAATTTTGTAAAAATTGAAAAATAGTTTAGTTTATATGAACACTTAAAAAACAAAATAACAAGTTGTTAACACTTAAAAAAGATAAAGAGTAATGTTTCACAGTTGGCACAAAAAAATCGAACAGAAAATGATGTTCAAATTATTAGTTTCAACCAATACCAATCACCTTGTGTGTAGAATTATTGGTATGTTAAACATTCATCCTCCTTTTTCTAGAGTGAAAAAAAGTTGGAAGAAAGAAAAAAAGGAAAGGAGATGTAAAATTAATGAAGCATTTTTCTTAATATAAGGATGAAAAGTTGAGGGGGAAGGGGATAAGAGGGTGTCAATTAGGAATCTTAAGTACCACTTACAATTAATAATTATAATTCTCAAACGTAATCTATTAATTTATAACCAATAACTATCACCAGTCATTTGAACATTATTCACACTTAATATCTTAAAACCATATATAATTCTTTCACATTTATAAAACCATATCTTACTCTAATTTGCATATCGAAAAAATTCCAATTAATTTAACCCACCGTCTCAATTAATATATATATCATATGTGTGTTATTTGTGTCTTATTAGAGCATTCATAATGGTTTTCCAAGCAGAAGGAACCAGATAGCTTAAATGTGTCATATCCCTGTCGCAGCAGCATAATGGTGGAGGATCCCTTGTCATTCATATCCACTTTTGAGTTCTCCCCCACTCCCCCCCCCCCCCCCCCGGTATAACAATCTATGGTGCCTCTCTTATACTGATTTGTTTGCATAAGGCTTGTATACCCTGTTAAGATGTTATATTGTCCTGTATTTAAAAGAATAGTACAACTGAACGTTATGAATTTTCATGGAGTATCAATGACATGAAAGTTGTATCCTTGTTTTGTTACAAGTCTTGATATTTGCCAACTCCTTATCTCATTCAAAGAAGGCATTTATAAATTTATAAATGAAGACGCAACATGTATAATTTTCTGGTCGTAATTACATATTTTCTTTATCTTTATTGTATTTTCCTTGTCAGCGGAAGATTTCAGAATTTGTAGATATTGTTGGACCAAATGGGATACTTTTGAGAAGTTATGGCGCGAAGAGTTCATCGGGTGGCTATCAAAATACAAATGAAATCTGGTTAGTCTCAAATTCTCTTTGAATGTTGCAGCATTAAACGAAAAAATAGCCTGAAATAGCGGTGGCAAGTAGCCAAACGTAAAGTGGCTTACTTTATGAGCTTATTTAGTTAAATTGGTGGAAGGGATTTGCTGGTGGTTTGGTTTCGGAATTTGCTGCTGCTGTTGAGTTTTTTTTAAATGTTAAAACATGTTGGATTTAACGAATAAACAAATGAAACTATGTCAAAATTTTCTAAAATCAATAAACGTTCTAAATTGATTAAAAACATATCGTTATAGGTTAAAACCAAATGTAAATTGTAGGCGCTGACCGCGTAGTCCCGGGTCTCCCGGTTTGTGAATATGATGATATTTTACAAAAATCAACACTTAGACTTAAAAACAAGCCGTTAAAGGGTGAAAACCCAAACCAGCTACCAAACGACCCTGTAGGAGACACGAACACCTCGCACGGGACCAATGTAACTTGTAGGAACTGACCGCGTAGTCTCGGGTCTCCCGGTTTGAGAATATGACGATAGTTTGCAAAAATAACACTTAGACTTAAAAACAAGCCGTTGAAGGGTGAAAACCCAAACCAACCCCCAAACGGACCTGTAAGAGGCACGAACATCTCGCACAGGACCAATGTAACTTGTAGGAACTGACCGCGTAGTCCCGGGTCTCCCAATTTGTGAGTATGATGATAATTTGTAAAAATCACACTTAGACTTAAAAACATGCCGTTAAAGGGTGAAAATCCAAACCAGGCCCCAAACGACCCCGTAGGAGGCACGAACACCTCGCCCGGGACCAATGCAACTTGTAGGAACTGACCGCGTAGTCCCGGGTCTCCCGGTTTGAGAGTATGACGATAATTTGCAAAAATCACACTTAGACTTAAAAACAAGCCGTTAAAGGGTGAAAACCCAAACCAGCCCCCAAACGACCCCGTAGGAGGTACGAACACCTCGCACGGGACTAATGCAACTTGTAGGAACTGACCGTGTAGTCCCGAATCTCCCGATTTGAGAGTATGATGATAATTTACAAAAATCACACTTAGACTTAAAAACAAGCCGTTAAAGGGTGAAAACCCAAACTAGGTCCCCAAACGACCTCGTAAGAGGCACGAACACCTCGTACGGGACCAATGTAACTTGTAGGGACTGACCGCGTAGTCCCGGGTCTCCCGGTTTGAGAGTATGATGATAATTTGCAAAATCACCACTTAGACTTAAAAACAAAGTGTTAAAGGGTGAAAACCCAAACCAGCCCCGAAACGACCCCGTAGGAGGCACGAACCCCTCGCACGGGACCAATGCAACTTGTAGGTTCCGACCGTGTAATCCCGAGTTTGAGAGTATGACCCGTAGGAGTCACGAACACCTCGCAAGGGACCAATGCAACTTATAGGAACTGACCGCGTAGTCCCGGGTCTCCCAGTTTGAGAGTATGACGATAATTTGCAAAAATCACACTTAGACTTAAAAATAAGCCGTTAAAGGGTGAAAACCCAAACCAACCCCCAAATGACCCCGTAAGAGGCACGGACACCTCGCACGGGACCAATGCAACTTTTAGGAACTGACCGCGTAGTCCCGGGTCTCCCGATTTGAGAGTATGATGATAATTTGCAAAAATCACACTTAGACTTAAAAACAAGCTGTTAAAGGGTGAAAATCCAAACCAGCCCCCAAACGGCCCCGTAGGAGGCACGAACACCTCGCGCGGGACCAATGCAACTTGTAGGAACTGACCGTGTAGTCCCGAGTCTCCCGGTTTGAGAGTATGACGATAATTTGCAAAAATCACACTTAGACTTAAAAACAAGTTATTAACGGGTGAAAACCCAAACCAGGCCCCAAACGACCCCGTAGGAGGCACGAACACCTCGCACGGGATCAATGCAACTTGTAGGAACTGATCGCGTAGTCCCGGGTCTCCCGGTTTGAGAGTATGACGATAATTTACAAAATCACACTTAGACTTAAAAACAAGCCGTTAACGGGTGAAAACCCAAACCACCCCCCAAACGACCCCGTAGGAGGCACGAACACCTCGCACGGGACCAATGCAACTGTAGGAACTGACCGCGTAGTTTCGGGTCTCCCGGT
The DNA here is from genome assembly GCA_949130495.1 of Sambucus nigra. Taxonomy (NCBI): domain Eukaryota; kingdom Viridiplantae; phylum Streptophyta; class Magnoliopsida; order Dipsacales; family Adoxaceae; genus Sambucus; species Sambucus nigra. Next base: position 525,352,754 of record OX422208.1, on the reverse strand, counting down.
TTGAGAATATGACTTTAATTTTCACTCATATATGTAATTTTTTAGTTTTGAGTAATTTTTTTTTTTGTAAATTATTGGGTTACTAATATCGTATCTTTTTTGTATCCTATTTTTTTGCAGGATAACAGTTTATCGTTGGCATTTATTCACGTGGAACACACAGAGAACTCAATGGTTTACAACAAGGGATTTATTCATGATTCCATTTTTTTTTGTCATGGTCATGTGGTCTTTTGTTGTTTTATTGTTGACCTTTATGGCCGTGCGAGCTTTTGTAAGTTAATTGTTATATTTTGTGGCCGTGCGGGCTTTTTGTTAGGCAGATTTTGTATTAACAGGTTTTGGAATGTCCAGAAAATAGAGGAAACTCTGCCCAATTTTTTTTGGGCCTGTGAATTGTTAAAGACTTGTGATATTTTGAAGTTTGTATGTACATTAGTTTATTAACAACGTGCAATATTATTAATTTGTGAATTTTGTGATTTCAAATAATTAATTTTTTTTCTATAAAAAATTTGGCACAGTTCAAAACCGTGCCAAAAGTGTGCCAGAAATATCAAATTCTGGCATGATTTAAAAGTGTGTCAGAAGTGTTCCTGTTTGGCTGAATCTGGCACAGTTAAAAACTGTGCCAAAAGTGTGTCAGAAATATCAAATTCTGGCACGGTTTAAAAGTGTGCCAGAAGTGTTCCTGTTTGGCTAAATCTGGCACACTTTTGAGTCGTGTCAGAAAAAAAATGCCATTTTGGAACACCTGATTCTGGCACAGTTCAAAACCGTGCCAGATTTGATCTGGCACAGTTTTAAACCGTGCCAGATTCCAATTTTTGGTGTAGTGTTATAACAAAACATTATTTCTGAAATCCCTAGATGGGTTCCATGAATTTGATTAAACCTATACACTCCATTTACGACCCTCCAAGTATTGGGGGTTTCCCTAGCTGGGACAACATAAAAGTATTGATCAAACTCAAGGCACAAGGGGTTGGGAGGAAAGGTAAACCCACACTCAGTTATAAAGATAGATGGAAACCCGTGACCCTGAGCAAATGAGAAAAAATCATCAAGCAAAGTAGCGTGTTACAAAATAACCCAAGAGGGAATATTAAATTCAGTTCTGAATTCATCAAGAGAATCAATAGAGTAAACCATGATGAAGAATAGAATAGAAGAGAAAGAGTTCTTACAGGAACTAAGGATTTAGTAAGAGCTGAAGAACAAAAAATGATCGGAATACAAGGGAGAAAAAGAAAGCTTGAAGAAGTTGTAGCAAAAAACACTCAGAAAATTTGAGGTAAGAAAAGATCGTGTCTTTTCTCGCTCTTTACAGGTTGCCTCGAAAACTAGAAAATAATTATTAAAAGGTAGCGACGATTGAACTGGTGGCGGCCAAAGGCAGAAAAGAAGGATTTTCCCGAAATGATTCGTTGAAGTTGTAGATAATTTCAAAAATGCCACCTGCATTATATTTTCATAATCAAACCATAATTTTTACAAGTATGGGAAGTCGGCAACCGACCAAACCTAAAAATGTTGCCCGAGAAACTTTAAGAGCTAAATACACCATACTCTTATAAAAACTCTAAGCATGAAACATTGGGAGCTTCTGTTGATACCAAAAATTATCTATCTACGTGGACCATTCGGATATTGACACGTGTTGTACTATGGAAGATTAATCATAGTCTGTAAGGATGAAATGCCGACCAACGATGATAGGAAAACACCAACAGTTGAATACATAAATGATTGTATAGATGTAAATGTCTACGGTATAAAGACATTCCATCCTTTGATATTCTAGCTCTTGTACACCCACTAGGGCTTTAAATACATTATAAACCCTACATCCAAGGGATACGAAAAGAGAGGTAATTGAACAATCCCAAAGCAATACACAACAGTGGACGCATGCTCTTCCCTTTAGCCGAACCACTTTAAAAATCTCCTGTCTCTTTTATTTCTATTTATCTGTGATCAATTAATTATCCAATTCTATTTTTTTGCATAAACAACATCATTAATGAATGGGTTATTGGTAAAAGATCTTTACTACGCCTTAGCAAAAAAACCCACCTAAGACTACGATAGAGTTGATGGCTAAAGTTGAAAAAATCATGAACGTCGAGGAAGCCATGGCAATAAAAGAAGCACCAGAGAACAAAGCTGAGGGACAGAAGAACAATTCGTTCAAAAAAGATAAAAAACATAAAAAGTAAGACAGGATCAAGAAGTTTGAAGAGTATACTCCGCTCACTAAGGGAGATCACCACATACTGGAAAAAATCAGGGGTAACAAGGATCTAAACTGGCCTGGAAAATTAAGGATGCCCCCTAACAAAAGAGATAAGTCAAAGTATTGTGATTTTTATCACGATCACAAACACACCACTGATAGTTGCATAACCCTAAAAAATGAAGTTGAAACTCTGATTCGGTGGGGAAAGATGACAAAATTTGTTGATCGAAATGGTAGTCGAGATACCAGGAGGAGATCTAAGTTATTGACCAAGGAAAAGAGGACGCCAAAAGAGCACACAACAATGATTATGAAGATGACCCTGACGAACCAGAAATTAATGTAGGTATGATCTCTTTAGATTATAATTTTATTGCAGATGGAGAGGAGATGGACTCGTTAAAAGAAAGGCGTACCTAAATGAAGCCAAATCTTCTCCCACTATTAGGCAGATTGATATGGCTGAGAGCAATGATGGTCGACCCAGGAAAGTCAACAAAGACAAATTGGTAATCGACTTATCCAAAAACAATCTAAGTGGGGTACTTTATCCTCATGACGATCATTGGTAATTACTTGCAGAGTTCAACATGGTAGAGTGGCTAGAGTTTTGATTAATAATGGGAGTTCATTTGATGTAATGTTCAATAACTGTTTCCAAAGCTTAGGGCTAAAAGACAGTAAGTTGGAACCATATCACAGACCTCTTAAAGGATTTTCTGGAGAAAGGGTATATCCCTTGGGAACTATCAAGTTTGAAGTACTAATCGACACTTGGCAAATGAGAAGGATGGAACGAATTCGCTTCATCGTGTTAGATAAAAACATACTTTCAGTCTACAATATAATCCTTGGTTGGGTAGGGTTTAAATAACTGGAAGCGCATCCGCCTACTGTACATCAATGCATGAAGTTCTCTACCAACTACGGAGTCGGTATGGTAAATGGTGACCAGATGGGGGCACAAAAATGCTATTACACTTCAACTGACCAACAGGAAATGAAAAGGGGCACAATTACTTTCCACATTGATACTTTGGATCCTCACGAGGATGAGGACATATTGATAGGACACGTCATGAAAGAAATAGAAACTATTGTATTAGATTATGAGAAACTAGAAAAAACCACACATATTGGCTAAAGAATAACACATTTTATTAAACAGAAATTAATTACATTCCTTAGAAATAGGAAGAATATGTTTGCTTGGAGTCACAAAGATATGTCAGGGATTGATCCCAACTTCATCTGCCACGAACACAATATTTACAAAGAGGCCAGGTCGGTCAAGCAGAAGTGCAGAGTTTTTAACCCAGAAAAGAATATGGTGATCCAAGAAGAGGTGGAGAAGCTGCAGAAAGCACAATTCATTGAGGATATTAAATATCCGACTTGGTTGGCCAATGTGGTAGTGGTAAAAAAAAAGAATAATAAATGGAGAATGTGTGTGGACTTTACTGACCTTAACACGACATGTCCAAAAGATCACTTTTCTTTACCAAGGAATAATTAATTGGTAGATGCCACAGCAGGTCATGAATTGCTCAGCTTCATGGATGCTTATTCAGGGTATAACCAGATCAAGATAAAGTCGGAGGATAAGGAAAGCACATCCTTCATAACTAGTCGAGGAACTTACTGCTACAATGTAATGCCCTTTGGTCTCAAAAACAATTGTGCAATATATCAGAGGTCGGTAAACAACGTCTTTGAAGATCAAATCGACAAGAACATGGAGGTGTATGTAGATGATATGCTTTCCAAAAGTAATTTCACCAATGACCACATTGTTAATCTGGCCCAAATATTTGAACAATCGAAGAAACATCAAATGAAGCTCAATCCGATCAAGTGCATATTTGGAGTCCAGGAAGGTATGTTCATGGAGTACATTGGGAATCATCGAGGAATCGAAGCCAATCCCGAAAAAATAAAGGCCTTACTAAAAATGCAATCCCCGACTAGTAAGAAAGATGTGAAAAAACTAATAGGGAGAGTAGCAGCCTTAAATCGTTTTGTATCTTGGGTTAAGGATAAATGTCTTTCATTCTTCAAGGTGCTTAGAAAGACCTTTAAACGGAACGACGAATGTGAAAAAGCTTTTTTGGACTTGAAGAAGTATTTGGGGTCTCCCCTATTACTCTCCTGACTAGTTTTGGGCGAGAAGTTGTACTTATATTTGGCTGCTTTAGAGTCTGCTATAAGCTCGGTCTTGATCTGATTAGAGGAGGGCGTTCAAAACCAACTGTACTACGCCAGTAAGGCATTCCGAGGAGCTGAGATAAGATATCCACGCTTAGAAAAATTGGCATTGGCTCTCATCGAAGCCTCTAGAAGGATGAGACCTTATTTCAAACTCATACCATTGTAGTATACACTGATTTACCCTTGCGGTAAGCTTTGCATAAGCCTAAAAAGTCTGAAAGATTAATGTCTTGTGAAGTTGAGCTGGGAGAGTATAAAATTGTGTACGAACCAAGAACTTCATTGAAGGGGCAAGCAGTTGCAGAATTCATAACATAATTAATTTATGCTCTTGAAGTATCCAGCACACTAAGTTAGCCTACCGAGCAGACTTTTTTGGAAGAGAGCTCAGCTCCAAATCCAACTGAGATGGATGCTGACCAATCAGAATTATAAATTGTTCAAGAAATAACTCTCCGACTAGCTGAGCAAAGCCAAAAGCTTTTCAAGTACGGGGCATTAATGGATGAAGACTTCAAAGATGACGTTTGAATTTGAAAATTATTCGTAAATAGAACTTCATGTATAATTGGAATTGGTGTTGGACTCATCCTTAATACTCCAGATGATTTGAATATAGAATATGCATTTGAGATTTTAATTTCAGGCTTCCAACAATGAAGTCGAATACGAAACATTGATTACTGGTTTGGAGTTAGCTTCATTATTGGGTGTCGAGCAGGTGATAGCCTATAGTGATTCTTAACTTATTGTTCATCAGTTACTGGAAATATATGGCATCAAAGGGGAAATAATGGTGAAATATTTGAATAAAGCAAAGGAAGTTATCTCTTCATTTCCTGCAATCAAGATGGTCCACATTCCAATTAATCAATATTATTAGAGGTCGTAACAATAAATCAACACGGTAAACAATGATTATATGATTTGATTTAAAAAATTAAAACAACTAGTCCAGAAACAAAGTTTAATTCGATCAATTAAGTAGATTTATATAGATATATCGACATACATAGACGTTAACATATAGGAATATGGTAATCGAGCAAAATAAAAGATCAAAAAATAAAAATACCTAAATTAACGTCTACCAGACTCACCAAAATGAACCACTGAAAAAAAACAAGGCATTAAGCAATTGACCCCCATCGAAAAACATAATTTCTATCATATTCAATCTCCAAACCAAAAAATGTATTAGTAATAAGAATCTTAATAAAATAAAAATTGTTACAGTTTGTATGAGATTATTCTTAACTAAGTTGTTATAACAATACAGTCGTAGGACCCTTATCGAAGGGAAGCCCATACTTATAAGTTTAGGATTAGAAGTTAAATTAACCCAATATTTTATTTCCTATGTATCTTTGAGGCATTTGATAAGATAATAAACATACACCATGATATAGGGAAAGAAGTAGCTCAACGTAATTATAATTTTGTGCTCGGTTAAGCCATCACTTGCCTCGACCATAACTTACACACTCCAAGGGCAAACATATCAAACAACATATTACTTCTTTTCCCCGTGACCCGAGGTCTAGGATAGAATTCATGCCTAATGTCCTAACCTCAACCGCATAATAAGAGGTGAGTCAGGCCTACATGCAAACCACATTCCATAACCACAAGTCGAATTAAGAGGCCAAATGCATGCTCGAAGTGGAAAAAACCTTATTTAAGTTACCTTATGTAACACCCCGCCTAATTAACTATCAGGTGATCAGTCCTTTATTAAATTACAAACCAGGTGAACGGTTGGTTCATTCTCAGCACACTGTCGCAAAATAATATTTCCAATTTGAGCACCCTAAATAATTAAGCTAAGTGTCAAAACCATTTAAAGTCTCATTTTTCCTTTCTTAAGTACCAATATAAACCATTTTAATACCCAACAGTTAAGAATCACATAAATACTAAGAATAGAAATTTACACACAAGAATTAAACCATCTATATAATCCCAACCAAGTTTAAGAACCATAAATGAAATCATCCTGACAAAAGTTTACTCCCGAGGAGTACCGAATGCTGGAAATATCCTAAATCTCTGACAAATCCAACTGTAATAGGAAATCGGGCGACACTTGCCCTAACTATGAAGTTCTAAAGTAGGAACTGATTCAATGATGCAGTCGTCTAAAGCAAGGGTCTGCAACTCCCGCATAAGCTGCAGCACGTCCAATCCAAAGAACCTAAGCATGATGCCCCTGTGGCTGGGCACCTGTAATACATACATATATATACAAAAGAAAAAGAAATGACAGAAAACGGGTCAGAGCCCGAGTGTAAAATAGTTTTAAAAATAGTTTAGCAAGTATTTAAAATACTTACCGGATAATATCACAACCATGTTAATATGCGACACTATCTTCAGAATCCTCACTTCTCATCTAGTGTGCAGCCCTGTCGTTCTACTGATCTCATAAGTCTATCTGACTTATTTTCCATAAAGTTTTATCCCGAGAAATACTAAGGCCATAATATTTAGTTTTAGAAAATCTTTACCTTCCATTTTCTTACATTACTTAGAACCACTCATTATCGTTACAAAATTCACGAACACTTGTTATAAAGTTGAAGCATTTATTTATTACTTAACTACTTATACCCACAGTGTAAAGTTTCCATATATATATATATATATATATATAATAAGTTAGGGAAGGTTTTGAATTGTCTACACATTTTAACGGTCAAGATGTATGCCACCTCCTTACACATTTTTACACATTTTAATGGTTTAGATCACCTCCCCTTCTTTTTTACCAACTTACCCCTTAATTCTTTGATTTCCCCCTCTTTTATACTCACCAAAGTTACCCTTTCATTCAAATTTGAGGGTATTTTAGTAACACTCTCCCTTTACACAGATGACCCTCTCTCTCTTTCTCGATATCTCTCAAACCCATCTACTTTTCACTCTCTCTCCCCAACATACCTCTCTCATGATTTGCCATGCCACTCAACGAAACCCCTCCTGTTTTTTCCTCTCTCCCTCCGGTGCTCACCCTCCCTCCCTCCGCCCGCTGCTCGCCCTCCCTCCGCTGCCTCCCTCTTTCCCTTCGCCCGCTGATCGCTCGCCCTCCCTCCCTCCGCCTGCTACTCGCTCACCCACCCTCCCTCCGCCCGTTGCTTTACACATGCACACACACATAAACACATGCACGCACATATAAACACACACACACACAGCCCATACCCCTCTCCATCCGCAACCCCTCCTCTGCCCTGCCTCACCCCCTGCCCTGCCTCGCCCCTCAGAAAAGGTATTCTTCTTTTTATGATTTGTTGATATCATATTTTTTAATTTGATTTATTGTAATTTGAGAGATTGAATCAATTTATTTGGATTTCTTTTTATGTTTGTATCATGTTTATGATGTCTATTCTTCACTGAAGATTTTATGTTTGAGAGGTTCCTTTTGCTATCATGTTTTGTTATGTTTAGCAAACCATTTTTATATTTTTTTCAGGCAACAGTGGACATTTTGTTTGAGGGATTCACAGTAACTTGAGATGTGCAATGGTGTAAGTTATTCTCTCAATGGTGAATCTGTAAATATTTCTCTAATGAAATCTTCCACCTCAGATAATGTAAAACCACAACGGAAACATTATCATGCTCTAACAATGTTTTTTATAAAGAATTTTTTATTTTTTATTTTCAGCATTGAGGCTTCTTTCATAATATTCATGGTTGGATTTCCCTCAAATTCAAATTAGGAAAATAATCGGCGACATCAAAAACCATCCTGTCACGATTTCTCTCCCATATTCCAGATTAGTCCCATTTTCATCAACATTGTGGAGGTATTTTTTCTGTTTCGAATTTTAGATTTTTGTGTGGATGCCGTAGATTAAGATAGTTGCATATATATGCACTGCATATATATGCATATGCACATATATATGCATATGCACATATATATGCACTTATACGCTCTGCATATATATTTGTTGGCAAGTTCTGCATATATATATGCATATGCACATATGTATTTGTTGTTATATAGAATCAAATGTTACGTTCTTAATATTTGAACCCAGTCTACTACGTTGCAAGTGCAATTTTGGTTAGTTCTTAATATTTGGACCCAGACTACTAATACTTTTGGTTAGTTTCGAATAGCAAACATCCTCACAAAGTTCCATGCGATCTCTCCAAAATTTATATACTTTGATGTATTGATAAAATCCTTGAGTAAATTAGTGTGGTAATGGTGGTCGATGAGGGGTTTCAACCTCACCTCACACCTCCTCAAGTCCATCACACAACCAAGAAAACTCCCTACCTTTTAGGTGTGTCAACCCTTTAATCTATCAGGCATGTGTGATCACCCACAACGACAACGGAGATAAGGTTTGATCCTTAACACTTTCAAAGATGATTTTGTCAATGCAAAATAATATATGATAGTAAGGGTAAAGTAAAATTCACTCCTAATACTGCTAAATTTGTCAAAGAAAAAGCCTAAAAAGGCTCTTAATATCTGACGCCTAAGAGAATGAATGTAATGAGTATACTACTAAAGTTGATTAGTTTTTACCCAATAGCCATTTTGCATAATGAAAATTTTCTTGGTTGAGAACACATTGATTACTTTTTCTTTTCATTACAGTTGAGAACAAGTTGCGTAATGGCATTTGAAGTTTTTCGAACACATTGTTTGGTTTTACAAATCTAAATGGAGATTTTCTTCATGGAGATTTGTTTGGATTCGAAAGGTATACTTAAGTTTAATATTAATCTTTGTTTTGAATATCATGTGTCGACTTTGTTGTGTAACTATTTTGATTTTGTTTCAAAAGGTATACTAATTTATGGTGATGCAAGGCATTTATATTTGATTATCCATCAAGCATTTTTGTACGCACATGTTTTCTAAATTTCAAGTGTTGGATCCTAAGTTTTACCTACTACAATTTATTGGCTTAAGATCAAGCATTTCTAGCAGTTGCATATATATGCATATGTTGCATATATATGCAGTTGCATATGCATATGCTACATATATATGCAGTTGCATATATATGCATATACTGCATATATATGCAGCTGCATATGCATATATATCAAGCTTCCAAATTTGGTTTTGATCAAGTTTCCAAATTTGCATATCCTATTTCAGCTCTGCTACTTGCATTTATCCCACACAATAGTGGATTTTCGAAGTTGCTGATCGATCTAAAGTACCTACGGGTTGTGCTATTTCGAAGTTGTTTGTTTTCATTTATTGGAATGTTTATTTTCATTTATTAACTTTTTTTCTTTTGGTTATTGCTGCAGTTGGACATATACATGGTACTGCATCAGTGGCATTCAAATCTTGGGAGGACCATCGAAAGTAGATGGAATTGGAAGAAGCACATAAGGCTGGGCTTTCGCTGGCTCAGGTTGGCGAGGATGGGAAAAAATTAACCCTCATATCCCTCAGAAGATGTCATCGTCACCATGGTATCTAAATGCCGAGAGACCGAGTTTGAAACATTAAAGGAAATGGAAGTTGGATCAAAATTATACAAAATCATGGTAAGACAGAGGTGCCGAATTATTATGATTTCCAGTTTACAAATGTTCGATTTTGCTTAATTTCATCTCTTTACTCGAGCATTTCTTATGTCATCTATCAGATTCTAAAATTTTTAATCATTTATACAGACTCTGCCCGTTCATGAAAGAAAATCCGATACACATTTGTCTCAAGTTAGACAGGGCTTGGCTTGAATAAAATAACTGTTTTTATGTACTATTATAGAGCTACTATGTTTTCTTAATGGTTACCCCACGCTTTGACGCGCACACACGCCCCCTACCTGTCCCCTCCCCCTTTCCCACTCACACATGCACACACACACGAACACACTCGCACTACATATATGCAGATGCATATATGCACTGCATATATGCAGATTGCATATATGCATACCTGCCCCGTCCCCTCCCCCCTTCCCCACTCACACACGCACACATGCACACACACACACGCGCGCACACATATGCGCCCCCTGCCCGTCCCCTCCCCCTCCCCCTTCTCCACTCACACACACACACGGACACAAGCACACACACAAACATGCACACACGCACACTCGCGCCCCCTCCCCCGTCTCCTCCCCCTTCCCCACTCACACACGCACACATGCGCACACAAACACACACACACACACAAACGCACACATGCTCCCCCTTCCCGTCCCCTCTCCCCTTCCCCACTCACACACGCACACATGCGCACACGAACACACACATACACACACGCACATATGCTCCCCCTTCCCGTTCCCTCCCACCTTCCCCACTCACACACAAACACGCACACACGCGCCCCATTCCCGTCCCCTCCCTCTTTTCCCACTCACACACGGGCACACAAACACACGCACGCACACACTCGCACTACATATATGCATATGCATATATGCACATTGCATATATGCACATTGCATATATGCACTGCATATATGCATACCTGCCCCGTCCCCTCCCCCCTTCCCCACTCACACACGCACACATGCGCACACAAACACACACACATGCTCACCCTTCCTGTCCCCTCCCCACTCAGACACGCGCCTCCTACCCGTCCCCTCCCCCCTGCCCACTCACACACGCGCACACAAACACACGCACGCACACGAACACATGCACTCACTTTCACTACATATATGCATATGAATATATGCACTGCATATATTCATACATGCCCCATCCCCTCCCCCCTTCCCCACTCACACACGCACACACACACACACACAAACACAAACACACACACACACATGCACACACGCGCCCCCTGCCCGTCCTCTCCCCCTTCCCCACTCACACATGCGCACACACACAAACATGCACACACGCACCCCCTGCCCATCCCCTCCCCCCTTTCCCACTCACACGCACACGGGCACACACACAAACATGCACACACACACACTGCATATATGCACTCGCATATATGAATATGAAATTATTCAAATAGTTCCTTTTTCCTAATATTGTTATTTGTTTCATTTGTAGACCAAATGTGATGGGATCAAACTCGAAACTGCATTTTTTTTATAAAAGAGGTAATCCAATTGGATCCGGCTGAATCAATCTCGAATTTAGACAATTTGGATGTGATTGTATATTTACTTATGTGATGTATCTTTGTTCGAGAAACTGATTAATTATGTTTATTGTTTGTCAAATCGTACAGGAAATTGAGAGGGAGAGAGTGATCATGGCTAGAGGTGGGAAGAAGGATGGGAAGACAGCAGTAATAGCACCTAATCCAGAAGCACCATGTCACAAACATTTTGAGGAAGTCCCACATATTCTCCTTTCTCTGCCTTCTAGCTCCCATCTCCGAATTTGGGATTTTTTTTTAATTTGTTGGATTTATTGTTACCCCTTAAATAGGGTGGATAGTCCAATAAACAAAGGAGACTATGCCCAATTTTTTTTTTAAATTGACACTTTATTTTTTTGAGACACAGTTAATTTGATTGGTGAATATTGTATATTTCATTTTATATGTGAATTTGTTTGAAGAATTTAGACAATTTGGATGTTGAACTATTTGTTATTTGTTAAGCAGGGTGAATAGTTCCATAAACAAAGGAGATTATGCCCATTTTTAAAAAAAAAATTGACATTGTCGCCGTTTCGCGATTACGTACTTTGAAAAATTATCGTCGTTTCGCGATTACGTACTTTGGAAAATTTCTTCCTGCCTTCAGGCACGGGCATACGCTAGTATATATATATATCAATCACTCACATAATATACATATACTATCGTCACCCCACATAAATCTATGGTGCTGGCATACTCTGCTATCAAGTCCTCGTATCACTCACTCTAAGGGAAATACTAGTTCGGAATCACTCTCGAACTGTATTAACACAATACACATACAAATGGAGGCAAAGCATAGTTCCAAGTCACTAAGAGGTCAGCACATACCCTCACGTCTCTTAGGACCGTTTGACTATCGATCGAATAGCCTGTACTAAGGATTCCTATGTTCTAGGGTACAAGTCAATATCCCCCATAAAGGTCCAATCGAGATAAGACTGTCCCAACGCGGAAACCTCCGTGATAGCAAGTAGCCCGGGTATGATTTTTATACAGATACATAATATATGCACAATCACACAGTCATATATATAAATATTCACATTTTCCAAATTAGGTTCGCCCACGACCCATAATCATTATTATCCGTTCTCAACACAAATTTTACTCAATTATTTCTCATAACGGATTCGTCTCTTTTATTCTCATTTATTATTTACTTAATACTTACTTCTTATCTCTCGAAGTATTCTCTCTCACTAAGTATAAATATCAGTAGGTATACCCACACTTACCTTCTAGTCTAAATCTTTCACGAGTCTCAATCTCTTAGTAAACGTACGCACATTTTCCAATATTTGAATAACTCCCTCGTTAACCCATAATTTCCTCTCATTTTAATTTCACTCAACGAAGTCCACTTAGACCCTACTGGTCCTTTTCATAACCCATTATACTCCATAAATAATAATCAAGGGTTCCTACGTATCTTAACCGGACTAAATAAAAAAAAGAAAAAAATATGCAGTTTTCCAGGAGGGGTCGATCGATCGATCGATCGATGTTCTTGAGTCGATCGATCGATCAAGCAGTTCTTGCCCAGTTTTCTGCAATATTCAACTTACGGGTTCAACCATTTTAACCCCTCCAAACCTCTATAATTTCATCCCAAAATCCCATCAAAGTAATCCGAATGTATAAGCAATGTACATAAACAAGTTCTAACGTAACGACATCAATAAATCCTCAACGAATCAATCAAAAAGGAGTTCAATCTCAAATCTCTTTATAAAACCAAATTTTGCATGAATAATCACCACCCTCTATTTTAATCAAGATTTTCTTCCCAAATATCATAATAAATTCATGGGTAATCCTCTACATATGATCAAGATTTTAGACTACATGGGTTTCCCTACAACACATATAAATTCTCTTCCAAAATATATTATTCTTCCATTAAAACATATGATTTTCATTCCTAGACTAACATGGAAGGTATATTAACTTGGAAATAAGCAAGATAGATACTTTCCTCGGATTCAAGGGTCTAATTTGTGATGAAAAATGTATGGTTGCATTCCTCGTCGTGCGATCTACGTTTTGGTGGTGGAGGCGATGAAATCGGCTGAGTTTTAGGCCTTGGATTGCTTGAAGACTCTTCACCTTCTTCTCTAATCACTTCACCTTCTTCTCTAATGGCTGGCTTAGGCTTTGTGTTTGTTAACCCCAAGAGACAACTCTAAATGGATAATAAATACTAAGAAAATTCGTGGGTTTAATTACCCAAAAATACAAAATGTCTAAAATACCCTCCTGTGATGTCAGTTTGGCTTAAAAACGCCCTGAGATCCAAACTAAACCCCCGGGTATACTTTTCTGACTATCTCGACCCTTCCGAACACTTTGGCGCACTCAAAATGACTATACGAATGACTTATAATTTATTCACTTTAAAAATAATAATTTAGTCCTGACACGACACAGGCGCGTCCCGAATTCAATTTCCATAATTGCCATTTTATTCACTCGTGAGGATTTTAATAAAATCAATCTCATATATTACTTTACTCATCTAGTAATATTCAACAAATTTCCAATAATTACTAACTCACATCATGCTAGTAAATATAAAAAAATAATTTTCGAATTAATATTAAATTAATACCTCAAATTAAATTTAATAAATTCCCAATTTTAAAAGCTATAAAAATACGGGTATTACACCTTATGCATTGTTCCTTACTACTAAAGGCTACAAAACTATTTCATAAGATTATATAAAGCAAAAGGAGGATAATCAAGGTTTGTGATTAATAAAAGGAGCCTTAGGCCCTTCAAATCCGAGGTGTCTAATGTTGATGAAAAAATGATAATTTTAAACAACTTTAGTAGGTCCAACTATAATGACGCAATAATAAGAATACTCTCAAATTATTATGAGCAATAACATGGCCTAAACGAATACAAACACTATGGAGAGCAACTTTCGAGACAACATCGAGTGGACACTAAATATCCCATGACAAATGTACAAAAGTGACGGAAACGCTAATTACTAAATAAAACAATTTTAAAAACACATCTTGAAATAAGGAGGTTATGAGTGAATAAGACATAACAAAATATCTTACCTCTCGAGGAAAAGTCATAACTTGAAATGAAGGTCACTGCTCTAAGCCTTCTTGGCCACTTTCACTTATCTCATTCGTCCACTATTCATTGTTCGACTTTATCCCCTCTATCTCTTGTATAAAAAAATCTCAGAATGCAACATTCAATTAACAAACCTTAATGATGCTATTTAAGGCTATAGGTGGGTTTCTCTAAAGTTTCCATATATCTCTAAACTTTCTCCAAATTTTTTAAGAGTTACCACATATAAAAAAATTCAAGATTTCAACTTGGTGTCCAATAGTGTATTTATTTTGTCTAACTAACATAGCCTCACTGATGTGCTGTAGTTTATATAACCAACATAGCCTTACTGATGAGTTATATTTTATATACTTAAAATATTTTATATAACTAACTCAGTGAATTATATACTTAAAATATACTTTAAGTTATATTTTACATAACTAATACAACCTCACTGATGAGTTATACTTTACATAACTTAAACAACCTCACCTTCTTTGACATATGGAACATTATGATGAGTTTTATTTTATATAAGAAATACAAATTTAAGAACAAGATCAATGGAATCTTAATTGTACTAATTTATTTATTTTATGCTTAGATTCTTGAATGAAAAAAGATACTTACAATAATTTGTAAAACAATATTTTCTTAACATTTTTTCTATACTTTTAGAGATTTATATTTTCACACTACAAAGTTGAACAAACCAGAAATGTAATATAACGAAAAAAGAGATTCCCCTACTTAATCGTGAAAAGTACGGTTTCAACGTGTTGATTGGGAACTTTTTACGAGAGAGCCGTGCTGATCACACCAAACTAAAAGAGAGCCGTGAAAATATATATAGAGAGAGACGTTAGAATAAGGGAGGTATAGAGATACTGGAGAGTTCAAGAGTGGTGACCTGTGTGACCCTCCCACTTTTTTTAAATGACTTTTGCATACAATTCCAATATATTTTTAACAGTTTATTATATTAATAATGGATTTTGTCCATTATAAATGTGCAACGGACAAAATTTGTTACAAACGAAAAAAAAAATTGTTACAATTTCCATATTTTGGTGTAGTGGGTCTCTATCTTCAATGAGTACATCCAAGTGACGTAGCTCAAGTATTATACGGGGTTCATGATGGTATTTGTGGAAAACACTCACGAAGAGGATATTTGGCCTTTAGAGCAACCAAGGAAGGATATTGGTGACCGTACATGTAGTCTATTATGTCAGAAGATACAAAAAGTGTTAGAAGTTCTCTTCCATGATCCACCAGTCAACCAGTAACTTGAGGTCATTAACTGGTCCACGATCATTCACTCAATAGGTTTTGGACATCATGGTCCCACTACCTACAGCACTAGGAAATCGTAAGTATCTGATGGTTGGCACAGACTATTTTATAAAGTAGATTGAGGAAGAGCTATTGAAGAACATCATAGATACTAATATAATCAGATTCATTCGAAGGAACATCGTGACTCATTTTAATGCGATAAGAATAATCATCATAGATAAGAGAACGTAATTCGAAAGTGGGTCATTCTAAAACTTATGTGACAGTCATAACATCAAGCACAATTTCAGCTCAGTAGCCTACCCTCGATGCAATGGGAAGGCCAAGGCCTCCAACAAGATAGTGCTCGATAACTTGAAGAAAAGACTAGAAAAGGTGCTTGGGTGAATGTTTCCCGGTGTACTTTGGGCATACCGAACTACGTTTTGAAGATCAACTGTGGAAATGCCCTTTGCTTTAGCCTACGAAATGAAAGTCTTTATCCCTTTGAAGTTTTCTTACCAACCATGAAGACCACAACTGTCAATCAATATTTGAATGGAGAAATTATAAGGACAGAGCTCGACCTAACCGATAAATGAAGGTAATAAGCCTTAATGAAGTTAGGTTCCTACCAACACCATTTGGCCAAGCAATACATCAAAAGTGTCAATCCAAGAAGATTTTAGGTCGGAGATTACGTCCTCAAAAAAGTGCTCGATAGTGCTAAAAATCCTTGAGATGGAAAGTTAGGTCCCAATCGAAAAGGACTGTTTAAAATCATTAGAGATGATTTCCTACCATTTGGAAACAATTGAGGGTAGGGAGATCCCGAGGGCCTGGAATGCGGCTAATCATAGGAAATTTATGCAAGTTTGTTTCTCACAAGTTCATTTCTCATAAATTTTAGCTTTTTGTTTGTGATTCTTGGTATAATTTTAAGTTTATTAAGTGCAAGTTCAATTAGTACAATTAACTTCGTTATAGTTCCATTATTTTTCCAAATGGCAGATCAACTCTTTTCATTTATAAATCATCAGTATGTCCGATCATTATGTCTTGTCAAATATTGGTCATCAATATACATGCTTTAGTTTTACGTGAATGAATAAGTATAATTACACTTAATTAGAATCTCAAGGTTAAATGGTTTCGTCATGAAAAACATGAAAGCATCAATAATTACCCAGGCAAGCAAAAGACCTAAGGGAGATCCTCGGACATTAAGTGCCCCGACTTTGGTTGGCTAAAAATCCTGAGCGGGTGGATGAACCTACAACTAGGTGCATTTTCGCTAAAGTTTGGCATATGCCTAAGTTTGTTTGGTGACAAAATCTAAAATGTAAGACAAATAATAAAAAATATGGTCGACATAAGAAATGGGAAAATGCAAAATATCGAATTTCACAATGCAATCATTTTATAAAAAACTTATACATTTACAGAGTTATAAAAATATAGTACTAAGCACAACATTCATCCTTGATGAGATATCATCTCGATAACTGTGACCCTTCGTCTATCATCAAGATCTAGCAAAAAATTATCATCGTTGTCATGAGCCAATAAGTAATCTTTCACCAACTGAAGGGGAACAAAATCAACGGGAATACAACTCTCATCACTCCCAAATAGAGGATGATTATAGCAGGGCACTCCACTTGGTACCAATACCAAAGCTCGGAGTCTTTTAGAACCTTCATAATGGCTAGTGCGTTTAGACAACCATGCTTACATGCCACTTATTTGGCTTCATCCACCATAAAAGAGGGATTTACCCAGTCATCATCATAGCCAAAGGCCCAAAATGTTGTATTTTAACTTCATTATGTCGTGACCAAGGCCCTGTTCGATCGCGCCATCTCTCTTTGAGTACTCTTTCACTTTTTTGAGCTTTTCCCTTTGAGAAATATTTTTATTTGGTAAAAGCCCTGTAATGTCGCTGACACCCTTAGAGTCATTCTTTAATTTGGCAAACAAATGAGATTGTTCATCGAAAGCACTTGACATTTTTTAAAGAGCTCTTCGTAAAAAGATAAAAGTGTCATGAGCTTGAGTCTAATGGCTTCCCGAATAAGTACTAGATCCAGGTCGTCAATCTTTAGAAGAGATGGGACCTCTGTAGTTATATTTTTGAGCTGCAAGAATCAAAAGAAAACCATTCAGGAATAAAAAATATGATTTCAAACTCTGACGAACTTTTCATTACATCAAAGAAGTGGGGCAAGCCCTTAATATTCAAAAACTTGAGAGTACAAGGATTTTTTAGCTAAGCTAATCATAAATAACTTTGACATTTTTCTCTTCACCTGTTCTTAAAGATTTGGAGTTTTGCTATGATCGATACCCGCAACTTCTTTATCGGCTATAACCTCTGCCTACTCGTTGCCTGAAGCCATGTCTCTTTCTTCTTCCCTTAGTGGAAACCTTAATCCACTGCACCATAAATTAAAGAGGGTCACAGATTTAGGCCATGATTATGGTTTTGGGTCACGAATAAAGTCGGTGACCATTTGGAGCATGGCCAATATTGGTGGTCATGGACTTCATTTATGACCAAAAGATAGAGTCATGGCCTTAGGCATGGGACATTATTGAGGGTCATGACCTGATGGTCAAGGAACTGAGCCATGACAAGTTGGGGGTTGGGCATCACAGACATGGTCCATTACTAATTGTGGTCATGAATGACATATGGTCATGACCCAAAGTTGTGACCCCCTGATTGTTTTTATTTTATTATGGGGGTCATGTCTTTGGTCCGTGACCATATCTATTTAATAAAAAAAATTATTTTTAGGCAACATCGAAGAAAAAATTTATATTCAGTAACCTAAGCATCCCGCGACTATGCGGTCAGTTCCTACGAGTTACATTGATCCCGTGCGAGGTGTTCACCCCCTCTTACGGAGTCGTTTGGGAGCTGTGTTGGATTTCCCCCTCTAGCAGAATGTTTTCAAGCCTAAGTTTCATTATCTAAAAATTTACTTCTATTCTCAAACCTGGCGTCCCATGACAATGCGATCAGTTCTGAGGAGTTACATTAGTACCGTGCGAGGTATTCAAGCCCATTACGGGACCATTTGGCAACTATTTTTAGTTTTCCACATCTAACGGCATATTTTCAGGCCCAATTCTGGTTATTTATAAATTTTGGTCCTATTTTAAAATCGAACATCCCATGACTACGTGATCTGTTCCTACGAGTTACATAGTCCCGTGCGAGGTATTTGCTCCCCTAACTGGGTCGTTAGGAGTTTGGGGTTTACTCCCTTTAGCAGCGTGTTTTTAAGCCTAAGTCTAGTTAATTGTAAATTTTAGTCCTATTCTAAAATCAGGCATCCCGTGACTATGCGATGAGTTCCTATGAGCTACATATGAGCTATACGAGGTGTTTTATCCCCTTATAGGGCCGTTTGGGGGTTGTTTTGGCATAATTACCTCTAGCGGTGTGTTTTCAAGCCTAAATCTAGTTATTTGAAAATTGTAGTCATATTCTTAAATCGGGAATCCCGTGACTACGCGATGAGTTTGGACGAGTTGCATTGGTACCGTACGATGTGTTTGCACCCCTTACAGGGACGTTTGGGGGTTATTTTGGGTTTACTCCCTATATTAGCATGTTTTCAAGACTAAGTCAGGTTATTTGCAAATTTTAGTCCTATTTTAAAATTAGGTGTCTCGTGACTATACGGCTAGTTCCTACAAGTTACATTGGTCCTATGTGACATGTTTGCGCCTCTTACGGGACCGTTTAGGGGATATTTTATGTTTACCCCTGTAGTGGCGTGTTTTCAAGTCCAAGTCTAGTTATTTATAAATTTGAGTCCTATTTTCAAACCAGGGGCTCCATAACTACACGGTTAGTTCCTACAAGTTACATTGGTCCCGTACGAGGTGTTCGCATCCCTTACGAGGCCGCTTGGGGGATATTTTGGGTTTATCCCCTCTAGCGGTATGTTTTCAAGCATAAATCTAGTTATTTGCAAATTTTACTCACATTCTCAAATCGAGCGTCTCGTGACTGCACAATCATTTCCTACGAATACATTAGTCTCGTGAGGTGTTCACGCCCTTTACGGGGTTGTTTTGGGCTTATCCCCTCTAGCGGCATGTTTTCAATTCTAAATTTGGTTATTTGAAAATTTTAGTTACATTCTCAAATAGTGTGTTCCGTGACTACATGGTTAGTTCTTACGAGTTATATTGGTCATGTGCGCGGTATTCGTGCCCCTTCGGGAACTTATTGGGGTTATTTTCGGTTTACCACTCTAGCAACGTGTTTTCAAGCCTAATTTTGGTTAATTATAAATTTTAGTCACATTTTCAAATTGGGTCTTGTTTTTAATTGTTATATGGTGTGTTATGTTATATTTAAACTATGTACGGTACTTGTGTAATATTTGAAGCTTATTAATATAAACAGAATCTGATATGGAGAATGAAGGCGTGCATTTATTCATTCCCTTTTTGGTTGACTTCTCTTTTCTCTCTTCTTCTCTTCTTACCATCTTCCTTATTATGTAAATTATTATTCTCATAAATCTAACATGGTATTAGAACATGGTGTGTAAATTTCTAAGTGGAAGTAGTATAAACCCTAGTTTGTGTGTAGGGTTTGGAGACATTTAAATATGTGAGTTGCTTGTAAGGGTGTATGGTTTATTTCGGCCTATTTTTTCATGATTTATTCGAATCCCTATGTTCCAATCAGTTTTCCCATCCTTGTTCTTCGTAATTGAGGTATATGCATTACTCCGCTATTTTTTTATAGTTCATGAATCAGATATGAATTACTCCATTATTTTGTAGGGTTTGTGTGTAGTTTCAGACGCAGCCATATAAGTTGTTGTTGTTTGGAGCTAGAGAGGTAGATCTCTATACACTTATTATTCTATTTTTGAGGAATATATACCCAAAAACTATTTTAAGAACATATTTGGTTCGAAGGTGATATCCTAAGGAGCCGGGTCTTCATCAAGTCTTACTCTAACAATGGGTAGTAATAATGATCCTCATCCAGGCCTGTGTATCACCACTGCTTGACTGGATGAGACAAATTATACGCGATGGGCTCAACCAGTGTGTATGAATATCACTGGTAGAAGAAT
The DNA here is from genome assembly GCA_949130495.1 of Sambucus nigra. Taxonomy (NCBI): domain Eukaryota; kingdom Viridiplantae; phylum Streptophyta; class Magnoliopsida; order Dipsacales; family Adoxaceae; genus Sambucus; species Sambucus nigra. The sequence goes on along the minus strand of OX422208.1, from coordinate 525,331,717 downwards.
GATTGACCATATTAATGGACCTACTGCGTATCCAACCAATAATGATCATAAGTTTAAAGAATGGAATGTTGAAAATGCATTAGTTATGACGTGGTTATTACAGTCAATGCAGCCACAAATTAGCAAATGTTTCTTGTTTATAAAAATGGCCAAAGATTTATGGGATGCTATTGAAGATACTTGTTCATCCGTTGGTAATTTTCCTAAGCTGTATGACCTTCAAAAAGATATTACAAAATTCAAGAAAAATTATTTATCTTGTTACCAATTATCATACTCTGCGTGGCAAGTGGGAAGAGGTTGACCACTGCCACGACTACATACCAATTTGAGCAGATGATGTTAAAGAATTTTGGACTACGGTAGAAGGGAATCAAATCTATGAGTTCTGAGGTGGTCTGCACCTACAGTATGAGCATGTCAGGGTGAAAGTGTTGGAGAGATATCCTGCACCAACTTCTATTAGGGAAATTTTTTCCTATATCCAAAATAAGGAAAACAGGAAGAAAGTTATGAATCTAAAGTCTGAGCTAGAAGTGCCTTTATCTAAAAGATCTGCTCTTACCACCCAACAATAAAACAAACCCATCCCCTAAAGAGCGGTGAAGCAAGATGATAAGAGCAGGTTGAAGTGCGACTATTCTGAACGTATTCGTCATACTCGGGAAATATGCTAGAATCTCCATGGCTAACCTCCTACAATTCAGTCAAATGCTAGGCCTCGTCCTGTCACATTTTATGTTTCATCTGCAAATTATACAACAGTTAATGATCCTCCAACACCTACCGGTCATGTCCTTCTCAGGCCACAATAATTCATCAAGAAATATATATCATATCTTCGACAAATGTTAGCATAATTTGCTTCTCATCACAGTCCTGACTCTAATTTTACTCAGACAGGTACTTCTCATTAGAAAATCATGTTTCTACTTCATCTGATGCATTTCTTATATCATTAATTCAGATGATACTAATCATATAACTGGTATGGCATTCGATTTCTCCTCTTATAATGTATGTTTTGGTAGGGATGGGATTAGAGTGGCGAATGGATCCTTCTCTCCCATTGCGGGAAAGGGAACAATTTATGTCTCTTCTAATATTACCTTATCATCTGTTCTTCATGCTCCAAAGCTTTCCAATAATTTTCTATTTGTCAGTCACATTATCAAAATCTTGAATTATAGTGTAACCTTTTTTCATTCCCATAATCTCTTTCAGAACTTAGACACAGGGAAGATAATTAAAAGTGGATATAAAGACAATGGCTTTTATTTGTTGGACACGATGCCATCTTCTTATATTGAAAATCAAACTAGATTTTGGTATAGTAGGAATAATAAAGATTTGTTGATGCAATGGCATAATAGACTAGGATATTTACCTATTCGTGTTTTGAAACATGTACTCCCTAAATTTACATGTGTTGCACCTTCTGAGCTAAATTGTGAAGCATGTGTTCTCACAAAATAATGTCGTATTCCCTATCATATTAGTATTAATGAAACTAAAACTCCATTATAGCTTGTTCATTCTGATGTGTGGGATCCTGAACAACTACTTCATTACTTGGTTTTAGATACTGTAGTGTGTTAGTTGATGACCTCTGTTATAATACTTAGCTTTATCTTATGAAAGCTAAAAGTGAAGTTCATTCCATTTTTCAAATATTTAAGATGGAGTGTACTTAGTTTGATTGTCCCCTTAAGATCCTTCGATTCGATAATGAAGATGAATTTATATATGGTGGCCTTGCCTGCTTTTTTTCCTCGTAATAGGATTGTCCATCAAACATCATGTGTTGATACCCCATAATAAAATGGTGTAGCTGAAAGAAAACATCGTCATATTACAAAGGTGTGTAGTTCCTTTCTCATAGGTATGGGGGTATTTAAATCATATTAAATTGATACAATGTTAAACGTAACGTATTTAATCAATCACAGTCCCTCTCAGATTCTCGGCTATCAATCACCAGTCTCCATTTTACATCCTTACTCCCTTTTGTTCACTGCTTCTCCCAAAGTGTTTGCCTGTGGTTTTTATGTTCACATACATTATTAGAAGGACAAAATGGATCCAAAGGCAGTCCGATGTGTGTTTTTTGGGTATTCAGTCACTCAAAAGTGGTATCGGTATTATAATACTACTACTCGTCATCAGTTTGTCTCCATGGATGTCACATTCTTTGAGTCGGTTTCTTTTTTTTCCTTATTACTTAGGTATCTCTACAGGGGAAATTATAAGTATAAAGAACCCATGTCCCATTCCATCACCCGTTCCTATACATGGGGAATTTCCTAATCAAGGGGAGCATATGCCTACTCAGAGGGTGTTTATGTCTATTACTACTAACATTAATGCTTTGCAACAAGCAAAAGAGATACTTATATACATTAGGAGAGAAAAATAAGCCATTATCTCACTTCAGGACTAAGCAGTCTCCTTCAATTCAATAATCCATCACTCGATTTTGATGTTCCTATTGCTCTTCATAAGAGTTTCCGTGATTGTACGAAACATCCTATATCTCAATTTGTATCCTATGATGCCTTATCTCTTACATATCGTGATTTTACTTCTTTTGTATCATCTGTTTATATTCCTTCTAATGTTTCAAATGGCCTTAGTTAGAACCAGTGGAAAAAGGAAATAGAGGCCCTTGAGAAGAATAATAAGTGAGATATTATTCCATTGCCCAAAGAAAAGAAACCCTTAGGCTGCAAATGGGTTTACACAGTTAAGTTTCAGGACAATGGATAAATTAAATTATAGAGGGCTTCACTCAGACATATGGGATTTATTATCAGGAGACGTTTGCTTTGGCTGCCAAGAGAGCTCCATATAAATTCTTCTCTCCTAGGCAGCTAATTTATCATGGTCGTTGCATCAGTTGGGTGTAAATAATGCCTTTCTTCGTAGTGATTTGGAGGAACAAGTATATATAACGATGCCTCATAACTTCAAGTTTGCTGATGGATATGGTTTAGTTTGCAATTTGAATAAGACCTTGTATGGGCTTAAAAAGTCTCCACGTGATTGGTTTGAGAGGTTTAGCACTGTTGTGAAGAGAGAAGGGTACACACAGAGCCAAGCGAATTAAACATTCTTCACCAAGAGGCAAAAAAATTGTGCCACTGCCCTTATTATATATATTGATGATATTATTATCACCGGAGATGATCCGAAAGAGATACAAGCAATGAAGACATTCTTGGGAACAGAGCTTGAGGTTAAAGACCTCAGATTATTGAGATACTTCCTTGGAATCGAAGTGTGGAGATATAATAGAGGAGTGTTTATTTCTAAAAAGGAGTATATGTTACATATATTAGTTGAAACTGATAAACTTGGAGCTAAGCCTGTTGATACCTCCATTGAGCAAAATTATAGGCTCAATGATACGGATAGGGGTTGACAAAAAAAGACCGACCCGATTGACCCGATTTGATCGAACCGGACCTGACACACATTTATAGGCTTTTTTGTAATTTGGTCCTAAATTAGGAGACCCGAATATATTCGGGTCGGTCCAAAATATCCCTTTTAAATTCGGTCTTAGGACCGGACCGGACTGCTTATTTTAATATTGTATAATATATATTAATTTTATATAAATATGTTATATATTATCATATAGGTTTAAAGTTTAGTAAATAACTAAACCCTAAAAACAGTTGCCCAAAGTTTAGAAAAATTAGAGTTCCCTTCTCTCTCACTTCCGTTCTTCCTCTCTCCTATTTACACAAAGAAAGCTGAAAACCACAAACATCCAGTGATCGTATACTTTGGAAACATCGAATCCGACGATATCGGCGCACCTCAACACAGCCTCGGATTTGAAGCTATACCGGCGCACCTCAACAACTCCTACATAGTTTTACACAGCCGGCGACTCCACAAATCCATTACCTCTACAACACAGCCGGCGCACCTCTCCCATTTACTTAAACTATTTTTTTTATTGTGATTTCTTGACTGAACTTGGTGTTCACCCAAGCGTGTGATTTCTTGACAGACTATTGTGTGATTTCTTGACTGACTATGGTAAACAATCGTGTGATTTCTTGAACAGTGATGAATTATATTGTGTGATTTCTTGAAGATTCAGTCGTTGTTGTTTTTCTTAATCTATTGTGATTTCTTGACTGAATTAGAATTTAGAATAAAAATTTACTCGTTGACAACACCGAACTTACATAAGCACAAATATGATATATTATAACTGTTATCAATTTCATTTATGTTATATTATCTATATCTGTTTGACTTGAAATAACTGATATAAATGTGGACTGATATAAATAACTTAAACAGAACTCACAGAAGCACAAGTTTTTATTGAAAAAAAGTAAATAAATGTAAATGTGGACTGATTATCAACCGAACCGGACCGAAAATAGCCTAGACCGAATAAATAGGTTAAATCGGTTAAATCAGTATGAATTCGATCTTCTCAAATATAGGACCGAATAATTCGGTCTGGCACTTAAAATGGTCAAAAATCGTATCAGACCAGATCACGTCCACCCCTAGATATGGATGGGGAGCCATTAACTGATGATGTGGGAAGATTTCAACATTTGGTTGGGAGACTTATTTTCCTTCTCTTACGTGCCCAGATATTGCTTATGTTGTTAGTGTGATAAGCTAGTTTATGCATGCTCCAAGAACACCACATTTAGAAGTTGAGTATTATGTCCTCCGGTACCTCAAGAGTTCCACTGGAAAAGGAATATCGTTTGAGAAGCATGGTCACTTACATGTTGAAACTTACACTGAAGCTGATTAGTTAAGGTTCGTCATCATTCAACGATCTACTTCGGGATATTACACTTTTGTTGGAGGTAATCTTATTTCAGGGCAAATCAAGAAACTGTTTATATTTGTTAGATGTAGTGCAGAAGCTGAGTTCAAATCCACAACACATGAAGTGTGTGAGATAATGTGGCTACGGACCATGTTAGATGAGTTAAGTTACCCTGTTCGTGAGCCAATAAATTTGTATTATGATAATAAGGTCGCTATTAGTATTGCCAATAACTCACTCCAACATGACAGGACAAAGCACATTAAAGTTAATCGATATTTTACCAAGGATTAGCTTCATCTTGGATTGATTTGTACTCTCTATGTCATCATTACTGATCAAGTGGCTAATTTCTCGATTAAGGGTGCGAGCAAAACTTATTTGCAACATATTTTGGTCAAGCTAGCCATGATAGATATCTTTGCACCACCTTGAGGGGGAGTGTTGCCGAGTCTTATTTGTAATAGTTACATGGTGTGTTATATTATATTTAAACTATGTAGGGTACTTATATAATATCTTAAACATATTAATATAAATATAAAGTGATAGGGAGAATGAAGGCATTCATTCATTCATTCATCCCCACTTTACCTGATTTCTTACTTCTTTTTCATCTCTTTACATCATCTTCGTTGTTACGAAATTGTTTATATCATAAATCTAACAGGTCTACCCCCTCGAGCAATGTGTTTTCAAGCTTAATTCATGTTATTTGTAAATTTTAATCATATTCTCAAACAGGATGTTCCGTGACTAAGCGGTTAGTTCCTAAAAGTTACATTGGTCCCGTACGAGGTGTCCGCGCCCCTTACTGGGTCATTTGAGGGTTGTTTGGGGTTTACTCCTTTAGCGGCGTATTTTCAAGACTTAAGTCTGGTTATTTTAAAATTTTAGTCCTATTCTCAAACCGGGTGTCCCGTGACTACACGACCAGTTTCTACAAGTTACATTGTTCATGTGCGAGGTGTTCGTTCCCCTTACGGAGCCGTTTTGGGGTATTTTGGGTTTACCCCTCTAACGGCGTGTTTTTAAGCCTAAGTCTGGGTATTTTTAATTTTTAGTTATATTCTCAAACCGTGCATCCATGACTACACGATCAGTTCTTACAAGTTACATTTGTCCCGTGCGAGGTGTTCGCACCCCTCAAGAGTCCATTTGGAGGTTATTTTGGATTTACCCCTCTAGTGATGTGTTTTCAAGCCTCGATCAAGTTATTTTCAAATTTTAGTCTTATTCTCAAACAGGGTGTCCCATGATTACGCGGTTAGTTCCTACGAGTTACACGAGATGTTCGTACCCTTTACAGGGTTTTTTGGGTTTTACCCCTTTAGCGGCGTATTCTCAAGCCTAAGTCTGATTATTTATAAATTTTAGTCCTATTCTCAAATTGAGAATCTCATGACCATGCGATCAATTCCTACGATATACATTGGTCCCACATGAGGTGTTCGCACCCCTTACGAGGTCGTTTGGGTGTTATTTTGTGTTTCCTCTCGCTCGAGGCGTGTTTTCAAGCCTAAGTCTGCTTATTTACAAATTTTAGTCACATTCTCAAACCAAGCATCACGTGACTACGTGGTCAGTTATTGCGAGTTATATTGGTCCCGAGCGATAGTGCCTTTATGGGTCCGTTTGGGGAATATTTTAGGCTTACCCCTAAATGAGCACTTAATTGACTGTTATATAGGAATAAAACATTTAAAAAATTATGCATATCAATTATATAAAAATGTGAGTTAAAGTAAAGAATACTTATTTTGTGTGATAGTTTTGGCGCATTTCAACTGCACAACATCGTCTTTCTCTTCAGCCCTATTTTCTAAAACGAGGTAGAGTTGAAGGTCCTCATTAATGAGGGTGAGTTGTTTTCTCATGTGTTCGACCTATAACTTGCACCTTTTCAAATTAACTTCCATCTCAAACTTTTCAAGAAAAATTTTCTCGTGTTCCTACTCTATGGCATCGTATTTGGTTTTCATGATTGATTCTTTATTCATTAGAATTTTTTCAATATTTTTGAACTCGAATATGTGAAAGGCGGATCAGAACGAAAAAAGAGGTCTGAGATTGTTCTTATATAGGTGGCTATCCGATCAACCTTTTACATGTTTGAGTTCGATCGTGTCAAAAAATTTTGATGAATCGAGAATTAATCATGAAAACCAAATATGACGCCAGGGAAAAGGAACAGGGGAAAATTCTGCCAAAAAAGCTCAAGATTGAAGTTGATTTGAAAAGGTGCAAATCAGAGGTCGAATGCCTGAGAAAAAAATTCACTCGCATTAACATGGACAACTAATTACACCTCTTACGAGAAGATGTGGCTTAAAATAAACATATTTGTAAATAAAATCGGACGTCCCGTACGAGGTATTCATGCCCCTAAACATTCATAATTCAAACCAAACATTCATAAATCAAACAAAACACTCATAAATTAAACTAAAGCCCCAATATAGCCTCAAAATCAACATAGGATACAAATTGGATTGCCAAAGGCCAATATAATAATAGGGTACAAATAGGATTGTTAAGGGTAAAATAATGTTTTGATAATCAGTCTTCCTATAAATCAATAAAAAGATCCTTCAAATTAGGGTTGTCATCAAGAGTAGATTGGAACTCTTTAGTAGCCTTTAATGTGTATGCTTGAGTAGTCCTACTCTTTGGTTCATACATAACAATATACCAATCGCCATCGTTTATGCACTTCGAGTAGAATACCATATTTATGTTCTTAAAGTCACAAATAAAAGGCTTGTCGACTATGAGATCTTTACTCTTCATCTTTAATAAATCTACCATGATAAGTTTGGAGTTAGGATCAACTTTACAAGTATTTATAGTGTCCTCCACCTTCACTCAGTCATAATAGAAAACAGTTTATGTGAAATCTAAATAATCGAGTTCCAGTATTTTTTTGGACAATCCCATAATAGGTTAGAACCGTATCTCTTACTCCTTCTATCGTCAACATAATAAAACACATACTAATAATAACAATATCAAAAGTACTACTCTCAAAGCATAAGGTACAATTTGGTTCATTTTACATATTAGGCTTTAGGAATTAGTGTTTTAGTTTTAGGATTTAGGGTTTAGGATTTGGGTTTCAAGAATTAGTGTTTTAATTTTAAGTTTTATGGTTTTTGAATTAGGGTTTAAGGATTTAGGTTTGAGTTCAGGTATTTGGGTAGACAGTTTAGGAATATGGATACAGTTTACGATTTAGGTAAATTCTAAAGAGAGAAAGTGGCGCTACTAAGCACCCCTCTGGCCCACTCATTCTCTTAAATATCTAATACCCAAATAATGTAATCCACTACGTGGGCAAATTTCCCACTAAATTAGTTATAAAAAAAATCGAACTTAGCCGTGTTTTTGGGTATTTTCCACTAATTAGGGTTTAAGAATTGGGTATTTTTCACTAATTAGGGTATTTTCCACTGATTTTAAACTTGGGTAAAATTTCCACTAATTAGGATTTAACAATTGGGAATTTTAAATTAGTTAAAAAAATAATTGGGTATTTGGGTATATAAACACAGATACACATACACGCACATATACACACACACATACACACACACACACACACACACACACACATATATAGGGAGAGAAGTGGACCTGAGAGTGTAGATAGAGAAATATATCGGATAATAAAGGTTGTCGGTGCGAGAGAGGCTGATCGGAGAGTGTAGAGAGAGAGAGAGTTTGGTCGGAGAGTGTAAAGAGAGTGAGAGTTTAAGAGGTTAGAGAGATGGGTCAAGAGTAAAGGCCGTGGTCACCGCCCTGGACCATGACCACAAGGCGTGACCATTTTAAATAGTCATAACTTTAACTAAAAACCTTAACTGGTCACGGTATTAGGCCGTGACCAATGTCGAGGAGAATTTTGGCTCAATTTTGGCACCATGATGGTCACGATATTGTCATAGACCATGGCTGTGACTACGATGGCAATGATTTGTGGCCCTGATCATATTCAATTTATGTCTTATGAGTGGTTATGGACCTGGTCACGGTTACTTTGACTCTGGTCATGGTCCTGGGCCGTGACCAGTTGCCTGTTACCATTTCAATATGTAGTGTAATAATCGTGCCCCCAAATAACTCGAAGTCCAAAGGGACACTGGTTTTGACCAATGCCATGCCCCAACCTTTCTTTAAATTTAATTTTCGAACAAAATTCAATTATTTCTTAGCCTGGGCGAAGGCCTCCACATACCCATGTTCATAGGCCTTGTCTTTGGTCGCTGCCAAAATATGAGCATTATCATCATTAGCCTTCTTCAATGCATCACGCTCAGTCCTCAGTTAATCACGTTATTTCTTCAACTTGTTAACTTTCAAGTTAGTGGATCTCTTCTCGTCCTCATATTTCTTTTTTGAAGCTGCCAAAGACTCTTTGGACTTATCAGCACTAGCACCTTCGTCAGGTCGTTATTGGTCTTGGCCTGATTGGAACACCTTTCGAGCATGGAAACAAAATTTGCCACAAATCGTAAAGATAAAACCATAAGTCAACTCAGCAACCAAAATGAGGAAAATATCAAAGTTAACTCATCTACCAAAATGAGAAAATAATTAAAGTCAACTCAGCAACCAAAATAGGGCAACAAGTGCTAAACTTACTAAGGATAATGCCTACACGGTGTGAGAAGAAAGTTGATTTGAGGTCAGTTTGTAGACCTGCTCCCGGTCCAGCGCCAGCATATCCCCCCTCAGTAGACTAGGGGACAAAGATGCATTCTTGGCCTCTGATATAGTTTGGTGGCCCTTCCCTATATTAGGGGCATCCACCCTCTTGGTGGGAATGTCAATAGAGGAAGAAAGAATGGCTTTATCCTTTTTTGCGCTCTTTTTTCTTAGAGGAATTTACTAGAGTAACGAGCTCGGAAGGGCCTTTGACCTCCCTCCTTTTTCTAACCATCGCTTTGGGGGAAGTGGGGAGATTGAAATCATCCACAAGAGTGAGGTTTCTCTTTCTTGGGGCCATAATGTCCTCTTCAGCAATTGAGATGGTATTCACATTCACAAGCTTAAAAGAGGATGAAATGGAGGCTCTGAAAGGCCCCTAACTTATGGAGGGAAGTGGTATTTCAGGACTGGAATCCACAACCTGGCTATAAAGCTAGATGTGGAGTTAGTATACTCGAGCAGGAAAAACATCGACCTAGGATGCTCTCCACTTGGAACCAACGATCTCCTTAGATTCCAAACTTTAATAAGCTCGTCGTGATTGAAAATATAAGGTTCTTTCTCATTTGATCCAGGTAAAGAAAACAAATGAGAAGGAAATATTAGTGTATATTTCATCTAACTATCAGTCGGCAATAATAAAAATTTTAAAAAAGGAGAAAAATAGTAATAAGGCATTATCAACCTATTCTCCTCCCTTTGTCAGGGTATAAAAACCCTCCATATGCTTCTTCATCCTTGGGAATAGGTGGATGTTACCAATTTATAGCGATAAGTCCCTCATTCCAATACCGCTTATTAGAATTGGGGAGATTGACAACTAAAACCCTATCGGCCTAAAAGACGTTGTCAGTCATATTTGACCACGAGTTGCAGCATCAGAGTTATGGAATCCCAATTTGGGTCCTATATAATTCATTTATTCTGTGGACACCATTTAGGAGTCTCCATGTGTTCAGAGAACACTAGGAAGGATTTACGTGGAAAAAATCACAAAACTCTAAGAACAATTTACTAGGGGAAATATTATACCCCTTCAGCAACTGATATGGTATGAATCCAGTGGTCGCCTTTAACGTTATAGCAACCGACTAGAATATTAGTACATTATATTATTATCCATTGGGGAATGAAATACTTATCCCTAAATTCCCCCAAAGTTCTATCATTTACGAAGTAAACCATTTCTTCTCAGATATAGAGGGAAATAGCGGAAAAAATGAAAAAAAAAATCAGGGGATCGTCGCAAGAAAACTTGAAAACGTAAAAGAGGAGAAAATTTACAAGTAAAGGTTAAGGAATGAGCTTCTGATTCTTTCAATAGTTAAAGTGATAGAGTGAAATGGTGATTGCAAGCTTTTGATTACTTTGTATAAATTTTGAGACACCTCATTGATTAGTTATGAATATTTCATTTAGTACCCTTTATTCTTACACATTCTAGTATTCTTATATCTCTTAGTTCCTATATTTAATCTCATATATTAGATAACATTTATTATATCTATTTATATGCTTTGTGAGGTATATTTGAGCTTTTATAGGTATTATGGATGCAGACTGTAAGTTGGATATATTTTTAGGAAAGTTTCATCACAAAATGCAACTTAAAGGGCATTTTTTTCTTTTCAAACTCCCTATCTTGAATGTATTGAAATTACCAACATGTATATAATCATATTATATTCGTGTGGCCTCTGATCGTGCATCATTCTGATCCAAATGAGGAAGTTATGGCCGTTTTAAAAAAAAATAGTATATTCTTCTACTTTAAGGGTAATTTGGTAATTTCATACTGGATAATTTGGAGGGTTTCAAAAAACCATCTTGTGTAGAATTTAATTATCTTCACGTGGGTTCCGACTACGCATCATTTTGAGTCCTTATGAAGATTTGTAGCCTTTTTTGTGTGATGTGTTAAAATTGAATCAGAGTGAGAAGGGGGTTGTTTGAGTCAATGTCAGCAGGGTCCTTGTCGAGGTCGAACTCGAGTAATAGAAAACATACACAAATTTATACTTTTGGGGTTATTTTACTTTATTTTCTTTTTATTTTGTTTAAGGGTAAAAATAAAATGCGAAGGCTTCTATTTTAAGGAGATAAATCAGATTAGGGAGATATTTTTGGGTGTGGGAGATTTCCTCCTTTCTCTCCCCAAGGGTTTACCCATTTTGGGTTTTCTAAGTATTATTCATCCTTTTGTCCATTAATTCAAGCTTTCTAAGTTATTTCAAGCTTTGGTAATTAGTTATCTTGCTTTGATAATCAGTTCTGCTTGCTTATTTATTGCTTTCCTTTCAATACATGTCATTTAATATGCTTTCTAGATAAATTAGTTTAGGTTGAGATTGATTGAACTCACCTTGGAGTGATTTAGTTTTTTTTATTTGGTGATGAAAATGAGTATAGTTGTTCTTGATTTTACGCCGAGGAGATTTAAAGGTGTATATCATGTATACACCCTATTTACAGCCTTACGTGTGTAATCTTGGGGATATTTGTTGATGCCAAAATTAGTTAAGATTTTACGGGAATTTAGTGGGTGAAAACTCTAGATTTTATTAATTATTGAAATGAGTGTTAATATGAAAATTAGTCAGCTGACGTGGACCAACTATATGAAGACACGTGTCATCTTATGTGGCAAATGATTAAAAGCACCGAGCTACACATCACCCCGAGGAACACAGCGTGCCCACCTACTCAGCTTGCCGACCAACCGGCGTGCAGACCTACTTAGCGAACAGAGCATCTGGACAGGAAGATCAAGCGATGACTGCACATTCAATGAACATTGGGTTTAATGAACATTCATATTGTACAGATGTATATGTCAATTAAACAAAGGCATCTTGTCTATTCATACTGATAGCCCCAAGGCTATAAATACATTGTAACACTCCCCATAAGCCGGCAAGGAACTAATCTCTGGTAATCATTATTGAGATTAAGGCATACATTGGCAATAAAATTACAGTGGACGTAGGCCATTCTCGTTGGGATGAACCACTTTAAAAATCTATTATCTTATTTTCTTTATTCCTTTTTATCTGTGATTAATTAATTAGATTGCATCTAGTTTTTTACATCAACATATTGGCGCCGTCTGTGGAAAACGACTATACGTAGCGTTTTTCACCAAAAACTCATTACTAATGGCTGAGATCCCAGAATCTAACGCCCGGAACAATACCGGGGACCCTCTAAATCCCTCTGCTCCTCCAACTATCGATCAACTTATAGGAATAATATCCAACTTGGCCCAAGGTCAAACGGCTATGCAAGAAACTATGTGGCAACTCATTCAGACTGTTCATAACGGATCACCTGCCCAGTCAGGACAACGAAGTGCTTAGAGATATACCCATCTGCCATCCTTAAGAACCAGATGTACACTATTCCCGGATGTTTCTCAGCCCAGGCGCAGTGACTCTCATCATACCAAGAGGTCCAATGATCCTTCCTATCAACCTGGACGAACTTCATCTATTAGAGTTACAAATTCTAGACCAAATATCACTTTAACTCCTGAGCGAACGAGCGCTCTGGAAAGGTTGAGTACAGTCTCCCCTTTTGATCGTGTGGGCCCTAGGAGGAATAGGAATCCCCCTAGGATTGCGTCGAGGAATACTCAACGACCAATCGATCTAAGAGAGGGTTCTTCCCAATCATACCCAGGAACCCGCAATGAAAGGTCCCAAGAGGAGAATTCAGTGCATTCTGTTGCTCGGGAAAATAGGCCCGCGGTTGTGAACAATGCGTGGAAGGGTTCCATTCAGAGATTGGAAGACCGGCTAGGGGAAATGGCTAAGTCTAAGAATCCTCTCCAAAGAACCTTTGTCCAAGGGTCACCTTTCGTGCATACGGTAGTGGATTTTCCCACACCATCAAAGTTTAAAGCCCCGGTAGTGACGCCCAAATATGATGGAAAAACTGATCCCGTCCTCCATATAGAGCAGTACCAGGCCGTTGCTAATATCTAAGCAGTTTTAGATGAGATGCGGTGCAGGGCTTTCTCAGGAACCATCACTGGATCAGCCCAAATATGGTACAATAATCTTCCTCGGGGCAAGATTGATACTTTCCATCAATTGACGGAGCCATTCATAGGAAACTTCTTCTTTGGAGCAAAGCCAGTTAAGAGAGTAGCACATCTATTGAGTGTGATACAGAAGGCAGGAGAAAGCACCAGGGAATACATCACTCGTTTTAATAATGAGAAACTGGAAGTGATTGACTACGAGGAGAAAACATCAATAACAGCTCTAATGAGTGGTCTATTACCGGACAAGTTATATTATACATTGGCCAAAGATCCCCCTAAATCCATGGCAGAACTGATGGCAAAGGCAGCTAAGATCATGAACGCCGAAGAGGCCATGGCTGCGAAGAAGAACCCTGGTACTAAAGTAGAGACCAAGACCGAAGGTACAGCGGAGAAGAACGACCAAAAGCGTAATGGGAATGGACAGCGACCAAAAGGCATAGAGGCATTCGAGCAGTTAAAGAAGTATGGGAATAAAACGCCTTTGAAGGTGGATATAAACCATATTCTAGAAGAAATCAAGAACAGCGAGGAGCTAAACTGACCGAAGAAAATAAGGACAGACCCCGAGAAGAAGGATAAGTCCAAATATTGCGAGTTCCATAGAGATCATGGCCATACCACCAAACGTTGCATAGCTCTCCAGAATGAGATCAAAACACTCATTAGGCGAGGAAAATTGAGTAAGTTCGTTGATCGTCAGAATGGTGGGAAGGCTAACGAGAAAGAAAGACAAAGGTCCAAATCTCCTCACCGAACAAAAGATGACAAAAAGAGAAACCACGAAGACGATCCAGAGGATGACCCCGACCTCCAAAAAAGGCCAAGGCAACCCGAACGCGATGTGTTTTCAATCCATTTTGGATCATTTGAATGTAATGTGATTACAGGCGTAGATGCAAGGGGTGGGGATCACACTACTGAAAGGAAAGCTTACCTTAATGAGGCCCAAGCTTGTTCTTATATACAACGCATAAATCTGACTGAAGATGATCGCCCGAGGAAGGTGAACAAGGATAAACTAGTCATTAGTTTTTCCAAAAATGACCTGGAAGGTGTTTTATATCCTCACGATGATCCTTTAGTGGTCAAGATGAGAATGAAGGATGTAGTGATTTCACGCGTATTGGTGGACAATGGTAGCTCTGCAGACATCATGTTCTATCCCTGTTTTGATAGTTTGAATTTGAAGTTAGCCCAGTTGGAGCCATATCACAGGCCCCTCCTCGAATTTACAGGAGAGAAGGTCTTCCCACTTGGGATGATTAAGTTGGACATGCTCATAGGCACCTGGCCTGCCTGCAGAACAGAAAAAGTATGCTATTTCGTAATGGATAAGAATATCCAATCAGCTTACAATGTAATCATGCGAAGAGTCAATTTGAAGAAGTTTGAAGCTGTACCATCCACGGTACACCAGTGCTTCAAGTTTCGAACCAATTTTGGAGTTGAAATTATGAAAGGCGACCAGAAAGTAGCTCGGGAATGTTACTATTCATCTGCCGAGTAGGAAGGATCAGAGGAGGCGAGGAAGAAATCCATCACCTACCAGGTGGATGAGTCTGAAGAAGTGGAGATCAAAACTTTGGACCCTAGAGATGAATCTCAACTTGTGAAGGGACAAGTTGTCGAAACTACAGAGAACATCATTCTGGACGATGAACGGCCAGAACAAACAACTCAAATCAGCGCTTCCCTGGATTAGTTCATAAAATAGGAGCTAGTGACACTTCTACGGCACAGAAAGCAAGCCTTCGCATGGAGCCATGAAGATATGTCGGGGATAGATCCGAGTTTCCTATGCCACGAGCTCAATGTTAATAAGGAGGTCAAGCCGGTGAAGCAGTGAAGAAGGGTATTTAGCCCGTAGAAGAATCAAGCAATCCAAGAAGAAGCTAAGAAGCTACAAAAGGCCTCCTTCATCAAAGATGTCAAATATCCCGACTAGTTAGCCAATGTTGTTATGGTAAAAAAGAAGAATAAGAAGTGGAGGATGTGTTTAGATTTCACTAATCTCAATAAAGCTTACCCAAAAGATCACTTTCCCTTGCCCCGAATTGATCAGCTGGTGGATGCTACCTCGGGGCACGAGTTATTGAGCTTCATGGACACTTACTCCGATTATAACCATATTAAGATGAAACCAGAAGACAGGGAGAGTACTTCTTTCATTACCCCAAGGGGAACATACTGCTATAATGTCATGCCATTCGTACTTAAAAATGCAGGCGCTACGTACCAGAGGTTGATGAATAAGGTCTTCGCAGAGTAAATCGATAAAAATATGGAGGTTTACGTCGACGATATGCTAACTAAGAGCAAGAAATCCGCCGACCATCTAGATGACCTCGGCCAAACCTTTGATCAATTGGATAAATATAAGATGAAGTTGAACCCGATGAAACGTATATTCGGTGTACAATAAGGCATGTTCCTCGGGTATATTGTGAATCAACGAGTCATTGAAGCGAATCCAGATAAGATCAAAGCTCTGCTGGAATTACGATCTCTAGCTACGAAGAAGGAAGTGCAAAGCCTCACAGGCCGCATCACCGCTTTTAATAGGTTTGTATCGAGAGCAACGGACAGATGTCTCCCATTCTTCAAGACCCTTAGGACAACTTTTGAATGGAACGACGAATGCGAGTAGGCGTTTCAAAAATTGAAGAAATATTTGGGGCCAACTCCACTGTTATCCAAACCGGTTATGGGCAAAAGATTATACTTGTACCTGAATGTCTCGGAGAGAGCAGTCAGTTCGATGTTGATAAGAGTGGAGAATGGAGTATAAAAACCCATGTACTACACTAGCAAAGCATTCTAAGGAGCATAAATTAGATATCCAAAGTTGGAAAGCTAGCATTAGTTCTAATAGAAGCAAGTAGGAGGATGAAACCCTATTTCCAGGCCCATACCATAGTGGTGTTCACTGATATGCCACTTAGACATGCCTTACACAAGCCAAAAAAGTTCGGAAGACTAATGTACTAGGCGGTCGAACTGGGCGAGTATGATATTATTTATAAGCCAAGGTCCTCACTCAAAGGGCATGCGATGGACGATTTCATCGCAAAATTCACTTACCCAGATACCCCCAACCAGCAAGAGCCTAATGAAGAATAACCCATGGATGTTATGGGATCATCAAGGATAGTTCTCGATCAACTAATAGTGGCAGATTCATGAGAAAAGAAGAATAACGAGCAACAAGCGTCATCGGGTAATGATCCAGTAGTGGAGAACAATTAAAGGAAGTGCCAAATATTCCATCAGGGAACCTTATTAGACCAATATTTTGATAATGAGATACCTGTGTGGAACTTATATGTTAATGGCTCCTCATGTGCAACAGGAAGTGGAGATGGAATAATTCTTAATAGCCCTGATGGATTGGATGTCAAATACACTCTGCGCTTTCAATTTAAAGCCTCCAATAATGAGGCGAAATATGAAGCCTTGATAATGGGCCTCAGTTTGGCAAAAACGTTGCACGCAGAGCAAGTAACCGTGTTTAGTGATTCACAGTTAATTGTACATCAGATTCTAGGGTTGTACGTAGCGAAGGGAGACTTGATGTCAAGATACTATGCCAAAGCTAGGGAGATTGTGTCCACCTTCACCGCAATTCGGTATGTCAGATATTAAGATTGAAGAATGCTAGGGTTGATGTATTAGCTTGGCTAGCCTCAGCTACTCGCACCGAGCTACGAAGAATAATTCCTATCGAGATATTGGCAGAACGGAGCAGAGATGAAGATTTAATGGTGAAATTCATTACCCTAAATAGGGGACCATCCTGGATGGACCCCATTAGGGCATATATCAAAAAAGGGATTGTGCCAACCGACCAACTTAAAGCCAAGAGGCTGAAGTTTAAGGATACTCGGTATGTACTGAATAATGGCATCCTATATAGAAGGGGTATCATCACAGGTCTACAGAGATGTGTGCATCCCTTGGAAGTTAAGATCTGATTGAAGAGGTCCATGAAGGCTCTTGTGGAGCTCATGTGGCAGGTCGGACTCTCCTACAGAGGATAATAACGCAGGGATATTATTGGCCGACGATGAGAGCTGACTGCACAGCCTATGCGAAGAAATACGATAAGTGTCAGCGTTTATCTTCTGTCCGAAGAACCCCCCAGGCATTGTTAACACCCATTACATCCCCTTGGCCATTTTCTATGTGGGGAATAGACTTGGTCAGACCTCTGCCGACCACCAAAGGGAGGTTTAAATATCTGGTAGTCGCTGTTGACTATTTCACCAAGTGGGTCGAGGCCGAACCTCTCATTGATATATCGTATGAAAGGGTCTACCAGTTTATATGGAAGAATATTATTTGCAGGTATAGATTGCCACATGCCTTTATCACAGACCATGGAACCCAATTCGATAATGAGGAATTCAGTGCATATTGTCATCAATCCAATATTCAGAAGATCCATTCTGCGCCCGGCCACCCACAAAGCAATGGACAAACTGAAGTGACGAACATGACTCTGTTGAATGGCTTGAAGAAACGACTAGATGAAGCAAAAGGAAATTGGATTAACAAGCTACACTCTGTGCTCTGGGCATATCGCACAACACCCCGAACAGCTACTGGAGAATCACCCTACATGCTAGCCTTTGGAAGCGAAGTAGTTCTCCCAGTTGAATTGGGCCTGCCTATACACAGGGTACTTAATTTCAACTCTCTTATAAGCGATTTGATGAGATTCTTAGACCTGGACATGCTCGAGGAAGTTTGAGAAGACGCGGTAATCAGGAACGCAGCCAACCAACAGAGAACAACCATGTTCTACAACAAAAGAGTGAAGAAATGTGAACTTAAGGAAGGGGATTATGTGCTCAAGAATGTGATTTAGAAACATAACAAGCTAGAGGCTAATTGGCATGGGCCCTATCGAGTAACTACAGTTGTTCGCCCTGGGACTTACAGACTAGAAACTTTAGAGGGGGAAGAATTTAAAAATGCATGGAATGTAGAGCATTTGCGCAAGTATTACTAGTAATACAGATTTATATGTACACATTTCTCCTAAATGAATAAAAGTGTTGGTTGTTCCATATGTCTTCTTTTTGTTTAATTTTTGTTGGAATACTAGTGCTACACACTACATCGATTCCGGTCGATCAACATCAGCAACCACCAACTCCGGTTGGTCGGCACTAATAAATTTTACCAATAAAGTTGGCATAACAATCATACAAGGCAAAGCCTGTTAGATCACGGATGATCTCAAGAGATATCCCAAACTAGGCAAAAAGGTGGATGACCTCACGGGGCATCTACTGTCTAGGCTCCGAGGTAATCCCAACGCGATTACTATAACTAAGCAGGAACATGGGAGGAAAATCACCCCACTTATTAGGCACTAATAAGTGATAAGTCACTACAACTAGGCAGCAAATGGGGCAAACTCCATTGTCTAGGCAAAACAGGATAAATTCTCCCTCTATATATATATATGCATATCTATATTCATCAACAAAAATGAGAAACACATCTCATAAAAATAAATACCAATTTTTATTTATTAACCACAAGCAGACCACATAAACATGAATTTTGTTTCATTGAATACAAATATCTTATTCCATAGGTTTCTTTCCCTTTGATTTTGCCACAGGTTCCATCCCGGCCAGAGGGTCATCTAACGCGTAGGGAGAATTGATAAAGTTCATATATTGTAGCATTCTGATGTTGCTCAGACATGGTTGATCAAGCAAATGTTGAGGATGAGATATCTTAAACTCTTAATGAAGCTGGTAATCACCAAGATACCTAGAGATCAAACACTGAGGAATGGCACGAGCTGGAATCCAGTTAACATCGAGTTAAAAGGGAGGAACCGGCAAGTCAGGTAATCTAGGCTCACACTAATCCCACAAGGATAGTCCTCGATCAACTTTCATTACACATAAGGCATTCAACCATCCCTGTTTGTATCCCTTATTATTGGATTATTGTAACCGAGCATCGAGGTGGCATAAAGCTTCATTGTATCCCGCCATCCAGAACTCCCTAGGCTGCTTGTGAAATTGATAAGTCAATCTCTCAAGTTCCTCGTGGATCTTCTTCACCAACATTTCTTTACTCTCCAGGGCAGAGTTCTGGTTGGAGAGTTGGTCAATAAAACTTTAAAGTTTTTTAGACATCTCTGCCAAGGCCTGATTTTTTGTCGTTAATTGAACGGCTTGATTTTCCAAAGCTAGTTGGATCCTAGTCTCTTTAATATTAATCCGACCAGCCATTGCTCATCCACGGGTAGAAGGCTTCGCTCTACCACGAGTAGACTGGGTAGATCCGATTCATTTTAAAATCTCAAACTCCTCTCTCAAGGCAACACTTTCGGTTTCTAAAAAGGAAAAGCCTTTGATACGACGTAAATATTGCGTATTTCACCCGTTAACCTACACGTTATTATCCCCCTCGGGTATCTTAATCCCTATATTTATGCTCGTTAACCAGACAACCTCGGATTTCTATGTTAACATGTTTTGCAGGGGTTAATTGAGCTTTTGTAGGTATTTGGATGCTTAGTATGAAGTTCGGATGCATTCCGCTCGATGTTCGTACACTATCGCACGTTCGGGGGCATTTTAGTCTTTTCACAGCTTGGGTACCTGGCCCGACATTTCATGAAAGTTGTAGCCCTCCTCGCTAGCTTCGCGTGGCCGCAAACGGTGCGCGATTCCGATTCATAACGAAGAAGTTATGGCGATTTCAGCGGAGGAAAACTAAGGAAGCAAAAGAGGAGAAGGAGAAGAGGAAGAAAAGAAGCAGGGGCTGCTGTTGCAATCTGCCCTGCTTGATCGATCGATCGACCATATGGGTCGATCGATCGACCATTCAGGATTGTCGAAATTTTCCCTTGATCGATCGATCGATCCCCTGTTTTTCTGCAGATATTTTCTTTTCTTTTCTTTCTTCTTTATTTTTATTCTAACTTACTATATAAGCCAAATTTTGGTTTTGTAATAAGGGACCAGCCATATATACGATTTTAGGTTAGTTTTAGTTAGGGTTTTGGGGTTTTGCTTGGTTCTTCTTCAATTCCTCTTGGTTTGACACCCCATGTGGATTGTATGTTGACTATTCATCTTCCCTCTCCATCAATATAGCTTGTTTTCCTTCTTTTCTTGCTTTCTAGATATTTTCCATGCTTTCATAATTAGTTTATTGCTTTAATTTATGGCTTTCTTAGTTAATTAGTTTAATTTAGTTTAATTCATTATGCGTCCCTAGATAAATAGGTTCGGGATTGCATTTCCGCCATTTTCGGGTTCGGACCTCGAAAGTTAGGGTTTCGTGTAAAATCGCATTTAATTGAAACCTCGCGTATTAAAGTCGGATTATTATGCGTTTAACTTTTTTTGTCACGCAACGTTAGTGTTTATAGCGATTATCCGAATTTAATCCGCGTGTGACCATTTTCTGTTAAATGTTTAATCTCGCAACTTTGGCTTAAATTCCTTATTGCGTGATGTTTATGCTTAATTGGAAATGATCCATTAAATGTTTTCGAACCGAAATTCTAATTAGTAGTTGTTTAGCCCGTGAATGCGTGTATGCGATCCCGATCCTCGTTTTACTTTAATTTAGCGTTAACTTCTCTTTTTATTTATTCACGACAACCACCCTATCACCTTTTCTTTTATTTATTTTACACCATTTTTATTCCTGAATTAGTAAAACAATTAACATCTAAAATTTAATCACTCCCTATGGATTTCTTACGATACCCGACTTACCGCTGTGCTTGCTTGTCAAGTGTGGTTGTAGCTTAGGTTTTATTTGTATCGCGGCGGCGAAACACACGACGATTGTGTCCTCACACGAACACACTTTTTCCGCCCGATCACAAAATGGCGCCGTTGCCGGGGAGTGTGTTTTAGATAGTAATTGTTTTATTATTTCGTAGTATTTTTCCTTTTGTATTTGTATTCTTTGTTTTAACCTTTTTTTGCAGGATAGCATACTTGAGCGCTAAGAAACTTTGATTCGCGGTTGCTCACTTTCTTGCTCGGATTCTCCATCTACAAACAACGAGGTAATCATGTCCTACTATTATAGTTATTACGGTTATTCTAATGATTCATACTTTGTGGATAGTTTTCAAGTTTTTCATTTTCAAGATTTTCTTGAAAATGAAAGACTTGAAAACATTTATCGGAATGAAAATCGTTATTGGGAGCTTGAGTTGGATTCATTATTCGAATCCAATGACGATTCTTATTTCATTACTTTCGAAGACGAGTTTCAACCAAATGAGGAGTCCGAGGCTTTTGAGTCGAGGAAGCCTACTTTGGAAGAAACTTTGCTTCTTTACTCCCAAGGTTTGGAAAGCTTAAATGATGCTGGAATGAGAGTTGGTGCACTTTGCGATGAGATGAATTCTTATGCACAAAACAACGAGGAGGTGGAAACTTGTGTTTCACATCAATTTTTCAAAGAATTTCTCATCGAATGTGAATCTTTCTCCCCCGAAATTCAATCTCCTTCCGACGATGAGTCGATTGAGATTGAATTTGTTTCATCACCATATTTGTTTTCTGCCATTGAACCATTAGAATTACCGGTTGATTCCTATGAGTCGGTAGAAACTTTTAAAACTTCTACACTTTTTGCCGATGAGGACTCCTTGCTGGACTTGTTTTCGATGGATGTTATCCCGACGTGTGCACCATCTCCCATTCCATTTGAAAAATCTTTGGGAGATGAGTCTATTTTTCTTGGACCTCAAGTGTATCTTTCCCCCTTGTTATCCAAATCCCCCATCGTCCACCCAAAATTTCAAATTGGCGATGGTTCACTTTTTTCACCACCCACATGCCTTCTGTTGTTCAAACGGAATTCTTATTTTTCGGGAGGCATGTTCCTTTTGGAGGGTCCACCGTTGATCTTTCAAAGTCAAATCCCTTTTTGGGTGGACCCTCAACTATTTAGACTTCTAGTGTATAGTTAGTGTGAAGCCTAAATAGTAGGTTCTAAATAGTTAGCTTTTTAATTTTCTTTCTTTCCTATTTTTCTTTCCTTTTAATTTAGTCTAGTGTAATTAGTTAACTTTTTGTTATTTGTTTTTGCTATGCTCGGTACTAACTTGTTTTGTAGATTCCTTTGGACTCGTGCTTATGGAGATCTCTCCAATTTTGGGTAATATCGTTCTTTTTCTCTCTTTGTGTTGTGTTCTTAATGCGCATTGAGGACAATGCAACATTTAAGTTAGGGGGTGTAGGATATTCTATCCATTTCATGTGTAGTCCATGGATTTTCTCACATTTAGTTACTAAGTACGCCTTTTTGTGAAAAATTTGAAAATTTTCAAAAATATTTTCTTTCTTTTTTCTCCTTTGTTGGGCATTTTGCCTTGTTTCCAATAATAAATTTCAATAATTGCCCAATCCAATAGACAACTCAATGATGCATGTTCTCGATTTTAGAAGTTATTGGACTTTAGTCCTCAAATCATTGATATTGTGAATAACTTCATGAATTAAACTTTATCCCATGAGCATATGCACTTTCCTTGTTATATTGATTTGGTTTAAGATTTTTATAACTCGGTAATCTTTTGTTGCATTGTATATACTTACACCGAGTAAGCTTCGTACCTTTCGTCGTTTGTGAGTGTTATACACTATTCTTTCCTCTTTGAAAACGTTGAATTCGTTGGTAATCTCTCTAATCTTTCATTTGACCGTTCATTAATTGAGTTCATGCTTGAAATGTGTTACTTGAGCATGATTTTCATATATTGTTTTGACTTGAGAATTGCGTAAACTTTGTGAAATGATCATAGGCAATCTTTGTTATATCACCCATATTAACCTTGACCTCACCCTTATATGCTTACCCTCGTTAACCCCTTTGAGCCTAAATATAGCCTTTCTTTTCATAACCCAAATTCCCATAACCAACTCCAAATTGGAGTTTTAGCCCATACATACACTTTCCATACCTTTGTTTGGAATGTTACTTGGGATTGAATGTTGTTGTTATGATGTCGGTTGCAATTTAAGCATATGAGAGTTTGATAAGCAAAGAAAAGTGATGTGAAAAAGTGAAGAAAAATAGAAAGCAAAAAGAAAAAGAAAACAAAAGAGAAAAATGAAAAAGAAGAAAAGAAAAAAAAGAGAAAGTTGTAAATGTTGTGTATAATGTTCAATAAGCTTTGATTACTCTCTCCAATTGTTATATCTAATGCTTGTTTGGAAGTTACTTTCCAATTTTGATATAGCCCGCATCTTTCCATTATTCCAAGTTTTCATCTCCGAACACTTTGAATCCGTACATATACCTTTCGTTTCGTACCCTATCCAAGCCTACATTACAACCCTATAAAGTCCTATGTGATCTTAGGGTGCATTTAATTTAAAAGTCATAATAGTTTTGATAATCTGTGAAAATGCATTTCGCCTCTTTTAGTGTGCGGTATCCTTTCATTGAGATTACAGTTTTTCATTTTATATATAGCGTTCTTCATTTGTGACATGTGTGCGGCCTAGTTTCCATTTACATTTACTCTTTATGCCCGCATGTTCCGTGTGTTACCTCCCGTTCCGAGTGAATTCATTTGTTGAGCGTAATGCCCGTGAGGATTGAATATATGCTTGCTTTATGTTTATCCGGTTTATTTATGTTTTTACCAAATCACACTTTGCATGTGCTCTCCCCCCCTCCCACTTTTAAAGTTTCAATTCTATGAGGTGCATTCAACTTGTTAATAACAACGGACTTTAGCTTGAATTCGTTCAATATGCTAATAACGCGTTTGAAATCTTTTTCGTTGTTGTTGAGTTTGTCGCATGTTGGGTTGGGCATATTTTGAGGAAACCATATGATGTTTGTGGGTTTCATCCCTGAAAATCCTCACGAGACGACACTCGTCCACTAGGGTAACCTAGGGGTTTAACGGCTTATTGCATACGCTAAATGCAATCGAATCGCCCGCGAAAGTGGCCTTATCTTTTTATTGCTTTTATACCATACTTTTGTACTTCTCCTGCTTTTGGTTTGCTTGTAGTTCTTGTTGTTTCCTATTTCATTGCTAGGGACTAGCAATGTGTAAGTTAGGGGGTGTGATACGACGCAAATATTGCGTATTTCACCCGTTAACCTACGCAATATTATCCCCCTCAGGTATTTTAATCCCTATATTTATGCTCGTTAACCAGACAACCTCGGATTTCTATGTTAACATGTTTTGCAGGGGTTAATTGAGCTTTTGTAGGTATTTGGATGCTTAGTATGAAGTTCGGATGCATTCCGCTCAATTTCCGTACACTATCGCACGTTCGGAGGCATTTTAGTCTTTTCACAGCTTGGGTACCTGGCCCGACATTTCACGGAAGTTGTAACCCTCCTCGCTAGCTTCGCGTGGCCGCGAACGGTGCGCGATTCCGATTCATAACGAAGAAGTTACGGCGATTTCAGCGGAGGAAAACCAAGGAAGCAAAAGAGGAGAAGGAGAAGAGGAAGAAAAGAAGCAGGGGCTGCTGCTGCAATCTGCCCTGCTTGATCGATCGATCGACCATATGGGTCGATCGATCAACCATTCAGGATTGTCAAAATTTTCCCTTGATCGATCGATCGACCAAAGGGGTCGATCGATCGATCCCCTGTTTTTCTGCAGATATTTTCTTTTCTTTTCTTTCTTCTTTATTTTTATTCTAACTTACTATATAAGCCAAATTTTGGTTTTGTAATAAGGGACCAGCCATATATACGATTTTAGGTTAGTTTTAGTTAGGGTTTTGGGGTTTTTCTTGGTTCTTCTTCAATTCCTCTTGGTTTGACACCCCATGTGGATTGTATGTTGACTATTCATCTTCCCTCTCCATTAATATAGCTTATTTTCCTTCTTTTCTTGCTTTCTAGATATTTTCCATGCTTTCATAATTAGTTTATTGCTTTGATTTATTGCTTTCTTAGTTAATTAGTTTAATTTAGTTTAATTCATTATGCGTCCCTAGATAAATAGGTTCGGGATTGCATTTCCGCCATTTTCGGGTTCGGACCTCGAAAGTTAGGGTTTCGTGTAAAATCGCATTTAATTGAAACCTCGCGTATTAAAGTCGGATTATTATGCGTTTAACTTTCTTTGTCACGCAACGTTAGTGTTTATAGCGATTATCCGAATTTAATCCGCGTGTGACCATTTTCCGTTAAATGTTTAATCTCGCAACTTTGGCTTAAATTCCTTATTGCGTTATGTTTATGCTTAATTGAAAATGATCGATTAAATGTTTTCGAACCGAAATTCTAATTAGTAGTTGTTTAGCCCGTGAATGCGTGTATGCGATCCCGATCCTCGTTTTACTTTAATTTAGCGTTAACTTCTCTTTTTATTTATTCACGACAACCACCCTATCACCTTTTCTTTTATTTATTTTACACCATTTTTATTCCTGAATTAGTAAAACAATTAACATCTAAAATTTAATCACTCCCTATGGATTTCTTACGATACCCGACTTACCGTTGTGCTTGATTGTCAAGTGTGGTTGTAGCTTAGGTTTTATTTGTATCGCGGCGGCGAAACACACGACGATTGTGTCCTCACACGAACACACTTTTTTCGCCCGGTCAGCCTTCATCATTAACTGGAACCAAGGCTCCTGAAGAAGATGAGGCAGCAGATTTGAGTTATTTCACTTCTTCTTGCAAGGCAATATTTTCTTGCTCTAGCAGCTTGGCAATATTCATGTGCTCTTCGATCTCAAGCTTCAGCACGTTTTCCTTTTTCTCATGGGTAGAGACGAACTTATCATAGCCCCTATCAGCACTCAACTGTTGGTATTTTTTCTCATAACCTTCGTGTAAGAGAGCAGTGGACGTTTTGTACTGAAGTTGGAGTTCTTCGATCATTCCTTGAAGGTCTTCAATCATATCGTAGTAAGCCACGTCGTTGGCCACAACACGATCAAGCAAACATTTAAAGTATTGGTACGCATCAACTGCTCGCTCAGAAGCATCAGATCCGAGGATATTAATTATTTGAGCTTCGATAAAATCTTCATAACTCGCTTTGAAGTAATCATTACACTTTTTCATCAACTCAGTGTCATGAGCGGATAAGAGTTCCATCCTGGCAATAAACTAGCAAAGACGAATAAAAACATATCAACAATGATACAGACAAGAGAAAGTCAATGGGATATTCAGAGTAGACGACAACAACCCATTTTATTCATCATAAGAAGAGAGATTACAACCAAAGTTATAAGAAAGAGAAGAAGGCCGAAGAACAACATAAATAAAGAACCGAGCAATGCTACACCTTCTCCTTATTTCCTATAACATTAGCAACAGGTTTGGACGAAGAAGTTGGTTGCTCAGGAGGCATTTGATGTTGCTCGACAGAATTTAATATTTGCTAAACTTTCTCGGAGGATTGAGGAGTGTTAGCAACAGGGACTTGTTTTACTAGCATTAAAGAGGACTCATCAGATACAGCTTCATCTTCTTCTTCGTTAATAGTAGAAGGAGGGCCACAAGTGTGCTTTTGGAATAACTCTAACTCATCCGTACCATTCAACTCTCTTAATGTTGCGACCCATCCGTCCCTGAAGTACTTCAAACTCGCGTATTCCATCTGGTAAGTAATTGAAGTCAAAGCTCTATTCCACCCCTTATCCCAACTAGAGCTAAATGATTCCTTCACCGAGACCTTTCTTTTCGTCTTTTCAGAAGAAGCACGTGCCTCGGCAAGCCTCACCTTCTCCTCAAGGTCTTTCTTACGTTGTTCAGCCTCTTCAAGCTTACCATCAGTTTCTTTCTTACTAGAAACGATGACTGTTACCTTTTCCTCTAACTCCTTGGAGATATTTACAACTTGGCCATGAGCTGACTCTGCAGATAGAAGCTTCTTTTCCCAAGCAGCTTTATCTTCATCGTATTTCTTTTGAACGTCCTTTAAGGCTTGAGACAACCCAGCAAAAGCCTCTTCAATCCCGCTGGATGAGGTTGAAGCCTTGATAGCTTTATCTCTCTCCAAGATATTATTAAAGCACGTCATAAACTGGAAACAAAAAATGAAGCTCAAGTTAGAATGCGAATAATATATGGGAAGAAGTGTTAGAAATAATGATACTTACTGACGCGATATATTGAGCCGCAAAATCAAAGACCTTTTCTAGTGAAAGGGAACCCCCATCAGCTCGATAATCTGGAATGGTCCAAGACTTGATCAAACCCTTGGCCGAACTTGGGGTAATACTAGCTGGAGCGCTAGTCCCCGAGGAAGGACCTCCAACATCAGAAGGTCGAGTAGTAGTTTCTACAAGTCTCTCTGCAAGACCTCTCCTCAATATTCTCAAAGGAGTATCTTCAATCAAAGATGCTGCCCCTTTTTGTGCAACAGCAGCACCTTCAATCAAAGGTATTGCCTCTTTTTGAGACAACAAGAGTCTTCCTGCCAACTTCCTTAACAGGTGAAACTGTTCCTTTGGAGGAAATACTGTCCACTTTCTTTGTCCCTTCAATTGGGACATCCCATTTGCTCTTTTTCGCCCCCTTAGTATTAGGAGCATCCTTGACAAAGAACGCATGCACTCTCCTCTTCCTCGTCATTAAATCAGAAGAAGGCTCCTCGGCACTTGATTGAGATGCTGGTACTTGATCAAGATTGATTACCACAGGAGGGGTAAGAGAACGAGCAATGAAAGAAGAGGTGGTATTTTTGTATCTAAGCAAATAAGAAGCATCTCTAACGTGCTCCCCGTTAACTGATTGATGCAAACCCCAGATGAGTTTCAAAGACTTTATATTGATATCGATCTCTTTTGGGGGCTTTCTTTTGTTATGAACTGCAAAAGAAAATATAAATATTAGTGACGCATTTTATCAAACATAAACAGAGCTAAATCAAATCATTGAAAACAACCTATCCCATTGCCATAAAGTGGACACCTAGAACCTTGGTACACATCATTCCCTTTTAATAGAGGGTGTTGCCAATTTTTCATCACCACCCCATGATCAAAATAGTCCATATTAGCATCAGAAAGATTGACTACTAAAGCTCTATTGGAAAACCTAGTTTTAAAATAAAATATGGTATCACTGGTAACCCATTTATAACAAAACATAATTTCAGGGATCCCTAAACGAGTCCCATGGATCTGGTTTAACCAATGTACGCCATTAACTACTCTTCATGTATTTGGAGCTACCCTTGCAAGCACAATATCAAAATATTGGCAAAATTCCAAACACAAGGGATTATGCAGAAAAGAAAAGCCACATCCAGCTATGAAAAGTGAGGAAAAGCAGTGCCCCTCAGCCAGAGAAAATAAATCAGCTGAAGAAGGAAGTTTATCTAGAATAACCCAGGAGGGAATCGCAAAGTCGGCTCGAAATTTATCTAAAGATTCGAAAAGATAAACCATGATGACTAAAGCAAAGAAAGAATAAGGAAGAAATTCTTACAGAGAATTTATAAATCTGCTAAGGCGGACAATGGTAGGAACAGTAGTATGAAGATGGAGTGAGAAAACACAGAGTTTAGAAATCTGGGAGTGAAAAGTAGATGACGTTTATTTTTCCTATCTCTTTTAAATGACTTGCCTCGGGAAGTAGGAAAATAAATGATTACAAGAAAAGACGATTGGGTTTCTGGCGGTTAAATGATGAAAAAGACGCCAATACCCAAGCACCTAGCGTAGATTCAAAATATTTACAAATTTACCATTTCGCGCTCAAATGACGAGATTAGAGGAAAAGATCCTAAGTGTGGGAGATTTGTAAGTAATCAATACATACAAAGGTGTTCGAGCACCTCTCAAATAAAATATTCCACACTCTCATATCAAAGCTCGATTCTGAAACATTGGGGGCTTCTGTTGATATGAAAATTAGTCAGCTGACGTGGACCAACTATATGAAGACATGTGTCATCTTGCATGGTAAATGATTAAAAGCATCGAGCTACACATCACCCCGAGGAACACAACGTGTCGACCTACTCAGCGTGCCGACCAACCAGCGTGCAGACCTACTCAGCGAACATAGCATCTGGACAGGAAGATCAAGCGATGACTGCACATTCAATGAACATTGGGTTTAATGAACATTCCTATTGTACAGATGTATATGTCAATTAAACAACGGCATCTTGTCTATTCATACTGATAGCCCCAAGGCTATAAATACATTGTAACACTCCCCATAAGCGGGAAAGGAATTAATCTCCCGTAATCATCATCGAGATTAAGGCATATATTGGAAATAAAATTATAGTGGACGTAGGCCATTCTCGTTGGGCTGAACCACTTTAAAAATCTATTGTCTTATTTTCTTTATTCCTTTTTATCTGTGATTAATTAATTAGATCGCATCTAGTTTTTTACATCAACAATGAGATTGAATCTTGAAAGCCTTTTCTTCCCATGTTACTATTTATACTAATGAACCCGAGGTAAGGGATATTATTCTCAATCTATAGTTTTTACTGTTTTTATTAAAATTAGTTTCAATACATGCCTAGGTTAAAGTTTTGTTACCCCTTTTATCTCTTAAACTTTTATTGATAAGTAACAAGTCAATCAACGTCTAGCAACATTCTCTGTGGATTTGATATCCGAACTCGTAGCTATACTTAGATAACAAGTGTATCAAAAGTTTAGTTTTTTTATATTGTAGTGGGAAACCAAACAACGATAGTGTTTTTGTACGACCACTCCATTTTCACGCAATCAAAATGGCGTTGTTGCAGGAGAATTAGTTATTTTAGAATTTTATTCATTTAGTATTTCATAATATTTTTCTTTATATTTGTATTCTTTATTAACTAGTTTTGTAGGATGCATTTAAGCACTAAGAAATGCTTGAATCTATCGGCCGCACATCATTTTGTGGAATTTTCAGCTTGAGCTTATTAGGTTAAGCATGTATTATTTCATTGTTTTTGGTAATCTTAATGATAATTCTCAAAATCCCCCTAAACCTATGACTTTTGGTGAATATGCGAAAAGTCAAAAACTTGAAACATCTAAAACAACTTTAGGTGAGTATTACACAAGCGAAGTTATAAATTATGGGAATTTTGATAAGGATCATTCCGATAATGGGCCACAAAGTAACTTTAATAAGAATGGTGAAACTAATTGCAATAGATTTCAAAGTTCTTATAATAATGATTTTGATAGTAGTTCTGAGGATAGTTTTCAAACTTCTCATTTTCAAGAATCCACGCCTCCAACTATGACATTTCATGAAGGCTTGTGCATTCTTGAAAATGAAAAACTTGAAAACCATTATCGAAAAAAAATCATTATTGGGAATAAAAAAATGGATGCATTATTCGAATCCAACGATGATTTCTCTTCCGAGACTTTTGAAGTTGAGGAATGTATTGAAGCAAATGAGTAATCGATGCCTACTTTGGAACAAACCATTCTTCTCTTTGCGAATGGCATAATAGAGAATAAAAGTGAGGAAGAAATTGATGTAGTATCCATTTGCAATGAAATGATTTCTTCTTTAGAAAACAAATAGAAGGTTGAGACTTATGTTTCATCTCAAACAATTTTGAAAGAACATTTCATTGAAAGTGAATCCTTCTTCCTTGGAATTCAGTCTTCAAGTGACGATGAGTCATCTCTCGAGATTGAATTTATTGCATCCCCTTTTCATTATCCATTATCGAATCGTTACGTGTATCCCATGAATCGGTATCAAAACTTTAAAATGTTCAACCCTTTCACCGATGAGAATTACTTGCTTGAGTCGCTTTCCATGAAGGTAATCTTACCCTTATGTGTGCCACCTCCCATTCCAATTGCAAAATCTTTTGGAGGAAATTTTATTATGTTGGATCCCATGTGTATTCATCACCCATTCAATCCAACTCCCCCATTATTCCCTAATTTTTTTTAATTGGTGATAACTCATTTCTTTCGCCTTACACATACCATCCGTTGTCCAAACAAAATTCTTATTTTCTGGAAGTATGCACTTAAATGAGGGTATACCTATAATCCCTCAAAGTCAAATCGTATTTTGGGTGGACCCTCAAAAATTTCAACTTCTAGTGTATAGTTAGTTTGAAGTTCAAATTATAGGTTGTACATAGTAGTTTGTTTCATTTTTCTTCCTTTTTACTTATTTCCTAGTGTAATTTAGTTAAAGTTTTGGTATTCTTTTTGTTATGCTTGGTGCTAACATATTTTGTTGAATTTTTAGACTTGTACTATTCGAAAATTGCTCAATTTTGGGTAATATTGTTATTTTCCTCTCTTTAACTTGGTTCTTAATTCACATTAAGGACAACACAAGGTTTAAGTTAGGGGTGTGGGATATTCTTCTCATTTATTGGTAGTGTAAGAGGGTACTTTAGATTATAGATGGAGGCGTAACCCCTGTTCGAGTATGGTAATGATAAGCTAATTGGCCAAAGCTTTGGATTAATGATAGGGCATGCTAACACAAACTTAATGAAGATAAGACTCAGTTTAAACTCACAAATCTCTCGTGTATAACTCAGAAAGTAGTAATGGAACTCTAGAAGCAACTAATCTAGAGGGAGAGAGAAGTAAGCACCCTAGATACACCTCGGTAGGCAGGTATAAACACACCTAAACACCCTCAAGAATCTTTGTCAAGTATTAAAAGCTTCGTAATAAATAACAATGGTGAGTGAGTAAACCCCTCTGGTTTGTAATAACTATTTGTGATGTGTATTCTCTCTAGCAATAACTCCTGAACTTTCGAAAGGTCATCCTTTCCTCAAAGGTGGTTAGGGTCCTTAAATAGCCCCACACCATCCCCGAGACAACTCAGTCATTAAAGACTATGAAAGACACCCCTCATACTTTATGTCACAGCATTAAATGTCAGATGCACTAGTTGTCTCCACGTCATAAACATTAAATGTCAAGACATGCCTTTTGCCTAACCACTGTGTGTCAGGGGCTGTTGTCGTAGAGGTGGATCACCAACTGCCTAACAGTCCCAAATACCACGGTGGTTTACTCAAGTGCAATTCTGACATTGTTTAGCTGGCTAGTGACATCACCTATAGTAGATGTGACATTAAGTAGAGGGTTGTTTGGTTCTCAACTCAATGCCCGATGGAACTTCAAGCTACTTCGCTCGAGGTTCCACGGTCAGGGTCCTTTGGTGTTTTTACCAGGTATATTTAAGATGGTCAGGACAAGCCCCAACGGTGCCTCACTTCTCAATCCTCCAAACCAAGTCCCTTTAAAGTTCCCACGGCGAGGTCATTCGATAGAGCATGAAAGCTCTCCCAGGCCCTGTCAAGTCTGGTCTCTCGCGAGTACCGTTTGACCTTACGCTAAAACTCATTATTATTCTTGTTAAAAAATTACAACCGTTATATCTTACAGTCAATATACACAAAGATACAACATGACTAACATAACAAGCTAAATATGAGTTGCCACGCTAAGCTGCCTCGCTGAGTTGCCACACAGAGTTGCCACGCTTGAGCTGCCTCGGTTGCTTAATCTCAAGCACTATTTCCAATTAAGTAATTATCCGTAATCTCAGGTTTACCTTCAATCCCCCTCTACATTTTCCCCTTCGTGGAGAGATTTGTGGGAACAAGAATTGTCTTGCCGAAACTTCTCAATCCGATGAACCTTCTCTGAGCGAAAAAATCCTGGCCTTCTTTCCCCCGTTAGAACCACAATGATATAATCTCCTGGAAAAAGTAAAATTTTCCCCCAAGTACCTGAGCCGAAGGCCATTCTCATTGGGGCTTGGGCGAAAGGACATCGTCGCTTTTTCCTCATGCTGAGCCTCAACCGTTCTAGCTTTAGAATTTGAAATGATCCCGAAAGGCCTACTAACCTTCTCAAATACTCGTTTGGACTCCTGGTAAATGAAATTATCCCCGATGTAACTGAGTCACAATTCAAACGTTTGTACATACGACGAGGGGACATCGCAGCTTTGTTAAATCGTTGGGGCAATGCCTTCGTTGGGAGTGATTGGATATGTCTGACAAAAATTCTGGCGCCAAAACTCAAACTTGCTGGGGAAGGCAGCCCCCTTCTTTTCCCCAAGAGTCACCTCATAAGTGATGTGGCGTTGTCTTTTCAACTGTCGGGACCCTTGCCGATGTGCCACGTGTTCATGTGAAATGATTACAAGCGGCCCTTGCAGGTGCGATGGCGGGAAACTCAAAAGTCAGGTTTACAAACCCTTCAAACGTCTCTTTTATTTCAAAACCATTCTACTTCTGCATCTTCTTCAAGCTCCCCGATTTCTTTAGAGAGAGAAATTATATGCGAACTCTATGCGACCTCCATTGTTTCCCCGTTCTTTACTCAGTCTCCTCCTTCTCTCATCTTTTGCACCCCTCCTGCGGTTGTGCTCCTCCCCTCTTGTTCTTAACCCTTCTTGTCCAGCTATATCGTTCATCACCACTATCTCATGGCTTTTTCAAGCGCTTCCAAGGTTATTGCCACCACTCATCCAGGTTCACCCTCTACCGCTGCTGGCGTTACCCCCGCCCTTAGTGGCACTGCCCTGGATGCTGCTCGTCAAGAGCAATTACGCTTCTACCGTCGGGCGCCCATCTTTGAAGAAGATGATAGGTTTTCTGAGGCATGTAAGACCTGCCACTTCTCGTCTAAGTTCGACCCCTTACTGTTGGGTGATAAGGATATGGATTCATCAAAGTGGGGTTATCTTCCACCCGAGGGGACTCTGCATTTCCGTCTGGACCGTGGCGACTTCCCCTATTCTCAGATTGACTTCGAAGCACCTGGGGGGTCACCGGCCCATTTTACTGCCTGGCACACACATATGCATAGCTCCCACGCTGCTACTCTTACGAAGGTTGGGCTGCATCGAGCCTACTGGTTTGTCGAGTTCACCCTATCGAAGCACAACGCGGCACTCCAAGTGCTAGTCTCCCGATGGAACATCACAACCCACACCTTCTTCGCCGCGTGGGGGGAGTTTACTGTTACACTGGAGGATGTCTATGAACTCCTTGGGTTTGAGCCCATGGGTGAGTTTACCTACCCCGACGAGCCTCTGGATGCCGAAGAGGCTGCTGATCGAGTTAAGCTAGATCGGATCTGCCGTAGTTGCATCGGTTCCTCAAACAAAGCCACATTTCCCCTTATCAACTACTTTTTTGAAGCTCCAACGTCGAAGGATGTCAGTGATGTAACGGGTCACGGTTGAGGTACCTCCCTGGAACTACCAGCCTATATACTGGTATTACTGTCACGCTTCTTTCTTACCCAAAAACCCAACGATCAGCCCAGGAGGGACCTGATAAACATTTTCGTTCGTTTGGCCAGAGGGTTCTACCTACCTCTGGCTGCCATCGCCTTGGGTTCCCTCTATACCTGGTTGGATCGAACCCATATTGATATGGAACGATCACTGGGTCATTACAACTTAGAGAATTTCACCAACACCATTATTTTGACG
The DNA here is from genome assembly GCA_949130495.1 of Sambucus nigra. NCBI lineage: Eukaryota > Viridiplantae > Streptophyta > Magnoliopsida > Dipsacales > Adoxaceae > Sambucus > Sambucus nigra. The sequence continues at coordinate 525,296,732 of OX422208.1, read as the reverse complement.
GTCTTCCTTTATACCCGTTTTCCTGCAATTACTGTGAAGTCAGTTTCTCTGCCCGTGAGCGAAGGTATTAAGCCCATATGCCTCATATATTTCCAAAAGAAGTAGAGCCGAAAGGAGATAATGGAGGTTTTTGATCGCTTAGACTCCTTCTAATGAGGCCATACAGTGAGCCCACCTTTTCCCATAGTTGGGACTTCTTTCCTACTGCAGCCACAACGATCAGACTTAACCCGATTGTAGAAGATCCCTCACAAGTCGTAGTGCTACTTTTCACCTCGGGGTTTCTCCCCTCCTACACTGAATGGGGATACACCTCAGAGCCTTACAACCCTAATAGATGCAGCAGGCAGTTCGGGTTCGATTAGGGGGGCCCTCGACCTGTGTTCTAGGACAACCACTTAAAGGCCACCTTCACTGAAGCCTGCACCTTCTATACTGCAGCCACGGTGGTTGGTGTGACATCCACTATCGATGGTCGTGTCACCCTTCCTAGAGCTACTAGGAAGGGAGATGTATCCACTTATTTTGCCACCAAGTTCCATTTGGAACAGTTAAAAATGATTCGCGAGTTCATTCAGTCCCCACCTCAATATCCCCCAACTCTTTCCTTTTCCTCTTCTGAGTTGGGTCTTAAAGGGAACTCCGTGCTTGGGGTTGAGTTTCCCTTGAGTACAACCCTTAAAGAATGTCCCCAATAATTACCCCCTTATTGCCCAATAATTCCCACCGCCGTCCCGAAGTCCAAGGCCGCTGCAGCTCCCAAACAAACTGCCCCTTCGGCCGAAGCTGCCACGAAAAGGGGACTTTCTCAGCAGCCTGCTAAGAAGGTCAAGAAGGCCAAGTCTAAGAAATTTAAGGTCCAAGTTCAAATGGAAACTCCTTTGGAGGCATTATTAATTTCCTCCGTTCCTCCTCCTATGTCTCCAGGGATGTCCGAAGAGCTGAAGAGGCGGGTGCAAGCTGAGGTTGGACGAATAATTGTTGAATTCTAATGATGCGCAGTCGCCGTTCCTCCTTCATGTACGTTCCCCACAATCGTAGTTGATCCTAGTGAGCCACTGGCAAAAAGGAGAATAAGGTCGAAGGTACCTGAAAGTGGTGGTGCAACGGGCTCAAGAAGGAAAATGCTGGGTACTAAGTCACAGAAGAAGCAGACACTTAAGAGACCTTTATCACCAACTCCTTCCGTTGCTGCCTCCTCGCCACCTTCGCCCGTGGTTATACCTTCTCGTTCTCCCTCTGGATCTGAGGTATGTGTGCATTCTTTATTTCTCATTCTCATTGTCCTTATCTTAACATAGCGCCTTTACTTATTGCCTGATAACTTTGGTGCAGGGAGTTGAAGAAGCGAGGGTCAGTCCTCCCAGCCCCCACAGTCCCCTAGTGAGTCATTTTATGAGGGGACGTTGTAGTACTCCTCCAGCCACTGCCGCCCTTACACGTTCTCCTTTAATAAGCCTTATTTATTCGCGTTGTTCCTCCTCCCATTAGGCCAGAGATGCCGCCACGGGTGCTTTCGAGATATCTGGCTAGCCCGAGGCAACTGTTCCAGCTTCCTCTGAGTTGCCCTCGGAGCGGGAGGTCTCTCTGCCCTTGGTTGTGGTCGAAGAGAGTGCCCCGCAGGTAAATTTCTTTCCAATCCTTGCACCTTTTATTTTTCCCACTAGTTTATTTATCAATTATAACATGCTGGCTACTTTAGGTGGAAGTGGCATCGTTGATAGCCAACATTCTCCTTCCTCCTGTATTGTCAAGACCCATTACTGCAGTTCCTCTATTCAGTGCCATAACGGGGGTAAGCTAGGTGCATTTTTGTCTCTTATCCTTTTGCGGTTACTCCTTATGTCAACACTTGTCTTTACATTTGTAGTTTTCTCTAAGTTTTTCTCCGCCCTTTGCGTTAAGTGGCCTTATCCTTTCCCAGGCCCAGGTTGGTGTGGATGCTCTCGTTGGGGCATCTCTCGAAGGTCCAACCTCTCCTTCTGATGATGCGCCCGTGTTGGCCATAGTACCCTATGCCGGCGAGGAGAGTGTGCCTACCCTTGAGGCTTCTGCATCCGAGGGTTCCGTTGAGGCTGCTGAGGTAATGAGCCCGCCTCCCACGATTTCTAGCATTATGGCTCCCGTAGTAACTACCCATCTCGCTCCTGCTGCTGCTGAGGTACTTCTCTAATTTTTATGTATTTCTCAGCTTCTCAAAATCCACCTGTATAGGTGACTTAATCAATGAAAACACTTGTTTAAGATTTTTTCATAAACTCCCACCTATAACGGTGACTTAACAATGAAAACACTTGTTAAGGTTTTTTATAAACTCCCCCTATAACGGTGACTTATTAATGAAAACACTTGTTAAGATTTCTCATAAACTCCACCTATAACGGTGGCTTAACAATGAAAATACTTGTTAAGATTTCTCATAAACTCCACCTGTAACGGTGACTTAACAATTAGAACACTTGTTAAGATTTCTCATAAACTTCATAAACTTCACCTATAACAGTGGCTTAACAATGAAAACACTTGTTAAGATTTCTCATAAACTCCACCTATAACGGTGACTTAATAATGAAAATACTTGTTAAGATTTTTTTTATAAACTCCACCTATAACGGTGACTTAAAAATGAAAACACTGGTTAAGATTTTTCTCATAAACTCTACCTATAACGGTGACTTAACAATGAAAACACTTGTTAAGATTTCTCATAAATCCCACCTATAACGGTGGCTTAACAATGAAAACACTTGTTAAGATTTCTCATAAACTCCACATATAACGGTGGCTTAACAACGAAAACACTTGTTAATATTTCTCATAAACTCCACCTATAACGGTGACTTAACAAGGAAAACACTTGTTAAGATTTTTTTTCATAAACTCCACCTATAACGGTGACTTAACAATGAAAACACCTTTTAAGATTTTTTCATAAACTCCTTGTTTCCTCTAACTATTTTCAGGTTGCTTAGGAGGATTCTCCACCAGTTCCCTCGCGCATTGCCTCGCCCCGTTGTGATCCTGCCGCTTTCGAAGAAACTAGCCATGATGATCAAGGTTCCACAACAGGTGTTGCTACGGAGAGCGAATCTGGGTGTGAGCTTCCTCTTCCCGACTCGGCTCCTCACGCTTTCTGCATGATGGTACTCTAACGTTCTCCCCAGATACCTGCCAATCACCGTTTGGCAATTAAGCAACTTGTGAGCTATCATCCTAAAACCTTCACAGTGGACTGCCTTCGTTCAAATATCTCAGTTATGAGCTACAGGCTTCAAGGCATGGCCACCGTCATTGCTAAAATTGCCAACACTCCAACTGCCAATGTTAACAGACCCCTCCTCAACCAATTCTTAGGTTATCTGATGGAGTTGGGTCGTGACGGGTTCCACTTTGATTGGTTCATCGTGCATTTGAAGACTTTAAAGAGCCAACGGTTAGACAGCTAGAAGGAGCTCTTATAAAAATATCAGGAGGACCAGAGGGCCGAGAAAGCTAAGTTGGCCGCACTAGCACCTCTACTTAAAACCATTGACAAGGAGGTGGAGGACCTCAAAGAAGCTCTACGTGCGGTGAAGTCGGAACGAGAGAAACTCTTGATTGAGGACACACAAGCGCAGACAAGGTTGGAGGTCTCCATCAATGCTCAACGGTCTTGCCAAGCTGCTTCTTCGGGACTCCCTGGAGATTTTTTCTCTTCTCCTGATCTGTGGTTCCTTCTTGGTGAATGAACTTGTGTATATATTTTTATTTTCTTCTCATGTAATTCTTGGGCAATAACTCCCAATTTTGTAATGCCCCAAAGTTCATGAATGCAAAAAGGTATTTATTCCCATGCCATTTTTTGTGTTATAACTGTTTACATAGATTATGAAATATGAAGTTCTATAATTCTTTCATCTCTACTTAAGGTATAATAAAAAGAACTTGCATACTCATCATAAGAAAGAACTTGTGTATTTATAACAACAGCCAATTACATCAGAGGTCAAATATAACTGCCTACACATGATAAACCTTCAACCACTTATTATTAATCTTGAATGGTTTATCTTCTTCTATTTTTGAAATTAAGCAATAACCTGAGTCATGAGCCTCCTTTACGATGAAAGGTCCCTCCCGATTCGCTGCAAACTTAGGTAGAGGAAGCCCCCAAATATGTTTCACTGCTGACTTCAATACGAGATCTCCCTCCACAAATTTCCTTGGTCTCGCTAAGTTATCATATGCCCTGGAGAGCTGCTTCAAATACATTTGAAAGTGTTGCATCGCATTATCTCTGTGTTCGTTCAATGCTTCCAGTTGTACATGTCTATTCTAAGGGAGCATGCTGCTTCGTAAAGCATATCGAGCCAAGGGAACTTCTAACTCCACTGGGAGAATTGCCTCAACCCCATAAACAAGAGAGAACGGTGTATACCCTATAGGCTTCCTCTTAGTCGTTCGATAGGCCCATAAAACGATTGGTATCTTATCATCCCACGATCCTGGGAAATCCTCCATCATTTTAGCGAAGATATTGACCAAAGTTTTGTTAGTCACTTCGGCTTGCCCGTTTCCCTTTGGGTATGCCACCGTCGAAGTGTGATGGAGAATGGAGTATTTATCTGTGAGCATCGTTACCTCAGAATTGATGAAAGGGGTTCCATTATCTGAAAGGATAACCTTTGGGATCTCGAAATGACAAATGATGAATTCCCTGATGAAGTTACTCACCACTCCTGTTGTTGCCCTTCTCAGTGGTATCGCCTCAGCCCACTTTATGAAACACTCCATTGCTACTAGTATCCATATCTTCCCCCTCGATGAAGGGTGTATTTCCCCTACTAGGTCGAACGCCCACGTATGAAAAGGATAAAGCGTCGCCAGGGAGTGTAAGTTCACTGACGGGGCATGGATCATATTTCTATGAAGCTGGCAGGCTTTGCATTTTCGAACGAACTCAGCGGAATGATTCTCCATCATTAGCCAATTGTAACCCATAGTCATCAATTGGTCATATATCTTAGCCCCTCCTATATGAGCTGGATCATGCGTCTGTTTGAGAACCTCGATCGCCTCTTTCTTCGTGATGTAATGTAACGGTCTATTGAAGTATCCCCTTCGATAAAGCTGCCCCTCTTAAAAGTAGAATCTCGGGGCCCTTCGCTGGAGTCCCATCACATTAATTTTCTCCTTTTGGATAACTCCATCTTTAATGAAGTCAATATAGGGTTGTCTCCAATTAGGTTGAGTCTCCACGAAATAACATTTTGCTGCCTCAAAGAATAATTAGCATTTGTCGCACCTCCATTGTAACTCGACGGCATCCTGCTTCATGCTAGGTCAGAAATACCCCTCCCTTTGAATTATTCGGTAGAGAGGTATCTCAGTTATTTTACAGTGTTCTCCATGTATTTTCTTTAATATTTGCACTGCCTCTTCTGGACCGATACATCTCGATAGCCATCCTCCTGCATTTCTGAAGTAAAGGTTTCCCTTATTTGTAAAGTACTGGGCCAATTCTCTGAGCCCCATCGTTCCTTCACCAGTCTTCAGTTGCCTCTTAATCTCTCCCCTCCAATCCACATCCTCCTCCATTGGTAAATTGATTGTACCATCGAATGAGCTTCTCTTCGTTGAATCACGACAGTAGTTGTATCGCTCCTCATGATCATCTTTTGGGCAATGGTAGCATAGGCGTCTGGGTGGCAGTTCATCATTTTGGGCTGCTTCTTGATCTTGGTCCGATGGAATTGGCAAAGAAGTCTCTGAATGATCATTTTGTATGGTGCCAGGCTCATGTGTTTCAACGCGTACTCTCCATTCACTTGCTGAACCACCAAGTTTGAATCCACCTTGATGCAAAATGAACAGATCCCCATTCGAATAGCCTCTAGAAATCCCAACACCAATGCTTCATATTCTGCCTCATTATTAGAGCAAGAGAAATCTAACTTGTAAGAAAGGCAAACCTCATATGTTCCTTTCAAAAGAATAACCCCTGCTCCTCTTTTCTTTTCTGTTGATGACCCATCGAACTGCATTGTCCATTCCTCATCTGTTGCCTCTAGGTGATTGGCCTGCAAGTCGTCTCCTGGGATGCTTTCCTTGGGTGGCTCAAACGTTCCTGAAGGGAAAATAGCCAATAGATCAGCGTACGCCTGGCTTTTGATTGTGCGAGGGACCACGCACTTTAAGTCATATTCGAAGAGGATAAGGAACCATCTAGCTACCCTGCCAATCAATATAGTTCTTGCAAGAAAATACTTAATGGGATCATATCTAGTTATAATATGAAGTGTAAAAGACAGCATATAATGTCTAAGTTTTTGCGCTACAAATACTAAGGCCAAACAATGCCTTTCTAATCTACTATATCTGACTTCTGGCCCATGGATAATCCTACTGAGGTAGTAAACTGGTCATTCTTGCCCATCGGTCTCTTGTGCCAACAATGCTCCCACGGACCTCGTGGGGGAACCATGGTCTGTGGTGAAACGAGCAGTTTCTTCAGCCATCGAGAGACCCCTGATGAATCGTCTCCCATTTTAACTTCATGTTCTTTCACAGTAGCTGCATCAGTGGGTGTGTTATTTCAGCCAATCCAGGCACAAATCTCCTAAGGTAGGAGACCTTGTCGAGGAAACTCTTCAGCTCCTTCGCCGTTCTTGGACACGGCATTTCCAAGATCGCCCACTGCTTGTCCTGGTCCATCTGCACCCCTTGTCGATCGACCACGAAACCTAGGAATTTATCGCTTGTCACTCCGACAACACACTTCAATGGATTTATCTTTAATTTAAATTTCCTGTAACGGGAAAACACCTTCCTCAAATCGCTCAGATGGGACTCCTCCTTCCTCGACTTGATGACCAAATCATCCATATAGAATTTCACAAACTTGTGAAAAAAGTCATGGAAAATGGCCATCATTATTCTTTGGTAAGTCGCCCCAGCGTTCTTGAGTCCAAACGACATTACCTTGTACATGAAGTTGCCCAACGGGGTCCTGAACGCTGTTTTCTCTGCATCGGAGGGGTCCATCTTGATCTGGTTATACCTTACATACCCATCCATGAAGCTATACATCTCATGACCTGTTGTTGCAAGTATCAGGCTATCAATGGAGGGCATAGGGAACTTATCTTTGGGACAAGCTCTATTCAAGTCTCTGAAATCCACACAGATTCTTATTTGATTTCTATCTTTCTTTCTTATAGGGACAATGCTGGATAACCAGAGCGGGTGCAGTATTGGCATGATGAACCCTACCGTTAGTAAGCGTTGAACCTCTTCCTTGATCTTCAAATCTAGCTCAGGCTTATACGTTCTCATTGCTTGTTTCACTGGAATAGCTGAAGGCATTATGTTTAACTTATGGCAGCTCACTTCCTCATCTATCCCCTCTATCTCTGTGTATTTCCATGCAAAGACGTCTATAAAATCCTGAATCAACTCAACCAAGGCCCCCCGTTTCTCCTTACTGAGATCATTTGAGATGAAAATGGGCCTCGGGTCTTCCCCTTCCTTCGCTAGGTTCAGCTGCTCCAACTCTTGTGCCTGGGGTTTCGGATGATCTACCATATAATCACATTCCTCGGTGACTTCCTTCACAAATTCATGTATGCTGGAATTATCCATCACCATGCATTGTACCCATTAATCTACCAGAAAGCATTCATATATCGGGTCAACCTCATCATCAGCTTCCTCGATCGCTCGCTCACACCGTTACAATCGATACACTACCTTTCCTTCTTCAGTAATGACTTTCTTGCATTGTCTGCTAGTAGGGGCGACTGCTTTCCTCTTTTTCTCTCTAGACGCCTCGGCCACTCTTTTTCCTGAGAACCGAATCAACACGCTTTATCGTTGGACCTCATGCTCCATTGGATCTAGTTTGGGCCTCATCATGTCTTTGAGCTGCTTCGAGATGCCTTAGGGCCGAGGGACCGCCTAGTGAGCTTCCTCGATCATTACTCTTGCGCTACTCGTGACCTCTTTACCCTGCTCGTTCAAGGGTCCCATCCTTTCTCTGATCGAGGGAACCTATGCTCCCTCCATCCTTCTCGTTAGGACCCAGACATCCTTTTCTAACTCAGTATAAAATGCTGCGTCCACCAAGTGAGCTTCCTCGATAGTGAAAGGCCTCTTTGTAGCCCTAATGGTCACCTCTGCCCCCTTGATGTTCGCCTTAGCACACTGGTGGTACGTAGAAGGAACTAGCCCTTGGTTGTGCATCCACACCCTTCCTATTAGCAGATGATAGGAAGTTGCACTCTCTATCACGTGGATCTTTATATGGGAACTCAAATTTCCCATCACAATCCCCACATTAACATACCCAATGGATTTAGAGGATTGGTTATCATACCCCGAAGTTACCAAAGGCATGGGGACCAACCTTTCTTCTGGAATATTGGCTGCATGAAAGGAGTTAATTGGCATGATATTGATGGAAGCTCCCCCATCCATGAGAGTCCTTGCAAAACTAACTCCGTTGACACTGAAAGTCACATGCAATGGCCTATTATGAGGAAATCTTACAACCCTATCGGCATCGCTGAATGTCACTGCTGATAGGAACCTTCTTACCAACCTGGCCATGGGTCCCTTCCATTTCAACGAAGGGACCGTGTCTTTCCTCGTAATATCTAGTATCGCCTGAGTTACCTGCTCTCTTTCGGTATCCCCATTTGTTCGAAGAACCAGGTGAACTTTAGGGATTTTAAGACTGCACAGTACTCTAAGCCCGGATCTGCTTCCTCACCTTCAACGCTATACACATTCTCCACGTCCTTGGCACTTGCTTCATCATAATCCAAGACCACATTAGCCATTCCCCTCGTACAAGCTTCCAGAGCCTCCTCGTACTCTTCTCGCTTTATTGTTGACTCTCTTCCCCCTCTCTCACCCTCTTCATCATAGGCCACCATAAGATTGGCCCCATGTGCTGGCAAGGGGTTGTTATTGGCGTTCTTTGGAGGGATTTGCAACGTCCCTGTCTTCACGTACTTGTCAATAATTCTTTTCAGTGTGAAGCAACTTTCTGTTGGGTGCTGGATCCTCCGATGAACCTGACCGTACCTAGGATCCGCCTTCGTGGCCGCATCGGGTTCCCCAATGGGAATGTCCTTTGGTTCGTAGACCATTCTGCCTTGGACCATTGCATTGTAATAGTTGATAACCTCCTCTACTGTACAAGGCAATGGTGGTGGGTGCTCCATGTTTCTTCCGAACTTTTTCTTATTATCTTTCTTCGGTGCCTTGCTCCCATCTCCTCCCTCAGTGTACCCTACCCGTGGGGGCTGAGACCTCCCCCCCGCGGGTTGCATCGACTGCCTGAACATTATGGGTATCGCCACCGAATTGGGCCGCACCACCAAAGAGATATTTCTCGCTGCTTTCAAGAATGCCGAGAAAGTTCCCTCGTGCGTCTCATTGATGAGATGGCAGATATACTCAGGTAGAAGCCCCTCAGCGTAGATCTGTAATAACTTAGACTCTTTGGCTTCCTCCCTCACGTCCAGGGATTTTTTTCTGAACCTTCGAACATAGGCCACCACTTCTTTCCCAGGTCGCTGCTTCTCCCTACCCAGTTGGGTCAAAGTAAACTCATCCTTTGCCAGAAAGAACTTCTGGACAAACAATATATGCATCTCCTCCCACGTGGAAACACTCCTAGGAGCCAAATGGGAATACCAGGTATATGCTTTATCGGTTAAGGATTTGGAAAACTCCCTCAACCGAATCTTCTTATTATTGCAATGTACCCCCAAGTGTTCGATGAAGCGCTTAATGTGCTCCTTCGAATTCCTACCTTTTCCTGTGTATTTTTAAAAAATGGGAGGAATATAGTCTTTCAGATAGGGATCGTCGTTGTACTCCTGAGGATACGGTGTTCGGAAATCATCATAAACCGAAGCTACCTCACCAGGAGATTACGAGGAAGCCTGCATGAACTTCAGCATCTCCTTTTGCATATCTTTTATCATTTCCTCCATGGACGATGCCGCTGGGACAATAAATAACGGAACCACGGGCTGAGTGCCCATTGTAGCTGGGGCAAGCGCCACGATTGGGGCTGCCGATGCTTCTGATGTTCCCCATATTGGATTCACAATAGAGGGTACGCTCGTTGGGAATGTTCCCGCTACACCCGCACCTGGTGGGGCCGTTGGAGCTACCCCTGGTGTTAGGAAGGCATTAGCCTCCAACCCTCCCAGTATAGTTGAAGCTACTGGGGTTTGCAAAAACTCATAGAACTTGCTCATGAGGAGCGTGACCTGAGTGGGTCCCAACCCCGCACTCATGGAAGCTTGTGTCACCCCCGGAACCCTTGATGTTGCCGGAACTGGAGGTACCTCTACTCGTAGAGCCCCATCTCTTAGTGCCTCCACTTCTCTCACAGCTTGTTCTTTATTATACTGGATGTCATCAAAGTTGAGCCTTCGATTAACATTATCCTGCGCCATACTCCTTACTTGGAAGAATGCCTCCCCAGCAGAGTCGCCAAATGTAAGAGGGTACTTTAGATTATAGATGGAGGCATAACCCCTGATCGAGTATGGTAATGATAAGCTAATTGGCCAAAGCTTTGGATTAATGATAGGGCATGCTAACACAAACTTAATGAAGATAAGACTCAGTTTAAACTCACAAATCTCTCGTGTATAACTCAGAAAGTAGTAATGGAACTCTAGAAGTAACTGAGCTAGAGGGAGAGAGAAGTAATCACCCTAGATACACCTCGGTAGGCAGGTATAAACACACCCAAACACCCTCAAGAATCTCTCTCAAGTATTAAAAGCTTCGTAATAAATAACAATGGTGATTGAGTAAACCCCTTTGGTTTGTAATAACTCTCTCTGATGTGTATTCTCTCTAGCAATAACTCCTGAACTTTTAAAAGGTCATCCTCTCCTCAAGGGTGGTTGGGGTCCTTAAATAACCCCCCACACCATCCTCGAGGCAACTCAGTCATTAAAGACTATAAAATACATCCCTCATACTTTATGTCACAACATTAAATGCCTGATGCAGAATTGTCTCCACGTCATAAACATTAAATGCCAAGACATGCCGTTTGCCTAACCACTGTGTGTCAGGGGGCTGTTGTCGCAGAGGTGGCTCACCAACTGCCTAACAGTCCCAAATACCACGGTGGTTTACTCAAGTGCAATTCTGACATTGTTTAGTTGGTTAGTGACATCACCTACAGTAGATGTGACATTAAGTAGAGGGTTGTTTGGTTCTCAACTCAATGCCCGATGGAACTTCAAGCTACTCCGCCCGAGGTTCCACGGTCAGGGTCCTTTCGTGTTTTTACCAGGTGTATCTAAGATGGTAAGGACAAGCCCCAATGGTGCCTCACTTCTCAATCCTCCAAACCAAGTCCCTCTAAAATTCCCACGGCGAGGTCATTCGATATAGCATGAAAGCTCTCCCAGGCCCTGCCAAGTCTGGTCTCTCGCGAGTACCGTTTGACCTCACGCTAAAACTCATTATTATTCTCGTTACAACATTACAACCGTTATATTTTACAGTCAATATAAACAAAGATACGATATGACTAACATAACAAGCTAAATATGAGTTGCCACACTAAGCTGCCTCGCTGAGTTGCCACACTTGAGCTGCCTCAGTTGCTTAATCTCAAACACTATTGTCAATTAGGGAATTATCCCTAATCTCATGATTATCTTTGATTTGGTCACATGTTCTTACCAAGTATGTTTTTTCCTTAAAAATTGAAACTTTTGAAAATATTTGCATTCTTTTTCTCCTTTGTTGGGCATTTTGCCTTTATTTTCAATGATAAATTTCAAATAAATGCTCGATCAATGATGCATGTTCTTGATTTTAGAAGTTATTAGACTTTAGTCCTAGAATCATTGATATTATGAAAAACTTCATGAATTAAACTTTAAACCCATGAGCAGATGTGGTTTTCTTGTTTAAATGATTTGGTTTAAGATTTTTATGACTCGATAATCTTTTGTTGCATTGTATATACTTACACCAAGTGAGTGTTGCACTTTTCTTCGTTTGTGAGCATTTATATATTACTATCCCCTCCTTGAAAACGTTAAATTTGTTGGTAATCTCACTAATCTTTAATTTGATCATTCATTAATTGAGTTTATTTTGAAATGTATTACTTAATCATGATTTCCAAAGTTGTTATGAATCAAGAATTATGTAAACTTTAGGAAAGGGTCATAGGCTCTCTTTTATATATCACCCATTTTGACCTTGACCTCACCTTAAATATTTCCCTAGTCAACCTCTTTGAGCCTAAATATTATCCTTTCATTTTATAACCCAAAATCCCATAACCAACTCAAAAATGGAGTTTAAAACCATACATATCACGTTTCCTAACTTTGTTCGGAATGATACTTGGGATTTTATGATGTTCTAGTTATATGGTTGCAATAAAGCTTATGGTAGTAAAAAGAAAAGAAAAAGTGAAAAATAAAAGAAAATATAAGAGAGCGAGAGAGAGACAGACAGAAAAGAAGAAAAAAAAAGAAAAAAAAGAGAAAAAAAGAGAAAAAGAAGAAAATAATAGAAAGAGAAAGCATTTCATTTATGTACATAGTGTTAAATAATCTTTGTCACTTTCCAATGTTATATGCAACGCTTGTTATGCAAATCATATTTCAATTTTGAAATTGCCCACAATTTTCCATTAACCCAAGTGTTTCATCCCCATACACCTTTGAATCTGTACATATCATTTTCATTTCATACACCTTAACCCCAAACCAACATTATAACCCATACAAGTCCTATGTAATCCTATGGTAAATGTAATTAAAAAGTTTGAATATTGCAATAATCTATAAAAATGCATCTCACCTCTTTAATGGTGATATCCTTTCATTGAGATTGCATATTTTTCATTTTATATATAACATTCTTGATTGATGACATGTGTACGACCTAGTTTCTATTTCCATTTACTCTTTATGCATGTATATCCCTTGTGTGCCACAGCCTATTCATAGTGATTTCATTTGTTGAGCATAACACTTGTGAGGATTGAATATTTTTATCGCTTGAATATATATCCGAATTATTAAAGTTTTTCCAGATCATAATTTTTTCTTAGGCTCCCTCTTCCTCCCACGTATAATGCTTTAATTATGATGAAGTTATTTTAATAATGTTAATGATACATAACTTGTTCGAATCCTTTTCATCGTTATTGAACTTAGCTTATTAGTTATTTGGACATAGTTTTGAGGCAACTTTACATTTGTGGGTTTCATCCTTGAAAACCCTCACGGGACAACACTCATTCACTGGAGTAACTTAGGGGTTTAACGGGTTATTGCATATGCTAAATGCAATCGTGTTCCCTGCGAAAATGGCTTTTGATGATTTGTATATATTTATATTCTATTTGGTCTACCTCTTTTTCTAATAATTATTCATCTTTATTGCAAAGGACTAGTAATGCGTAAGTTGGGGGGGTGATTAGCCATGAATATTGCATTCAATACTCTTTATTCTTGCACATTCTATTATTCTTGTATCCGTTAATTCTTATATTTAAGCTCATATGTTGTATAACACTTGTTCTATTTATTTATATATTTTGTGTGGTATATTTGAGCTTTCGTAAGTATTATGGATGCATAATGTGGAGTTTGATACATTTCGGAAACGTTTCTTCGCAAAATGCAACTTCAAGGGAAATTTGGTGTTTTTAAACTCCCTTTTTTGGATGGAATGAAATTAATAATGTGTATATCATCAAATTATCTTCGCATGGTCGCTGAATGTGCGCCATTCTGATCCGAAAGAGGAAGTTATAGTCTTTTTTGAAAAGTTTCAGCATATTCTTCTATTTCAAGGGTAATTCGATAATTTCATACACCATATGTATGAGGGTTTCAAAACACCGCCGCGTAGATAATTGAACTATCTTCGCATGGGTTCTAATCGCGCATCATTTTGAGTCCGTATGAAGATTTTATAGCATTTTTCGTGCGATATATCAAAATTGGATCGGAGTGAAAAGGGGACTGCCAGAGTCATGGTCGATCGGGTCCTTTTCGAGGTCAACCTCAAGTAACAGAAAACATACGCATATTGATGTGATATTGGGTTATTTTTCTTTTTTTCTTTGTATATGGTTTAGGGGTACAAATATAATTCGAGGGCTTTTATTTTAGGAAATTAGATCAGATTAGGGAGATATTTTTGGGTGTGATAGATTTCCTCCTTTCTCTCTCCAGGGCCTTTCCCATTTTGGGTTTTATAAGTACTTTTCATCTTCTTCTCCATTAATTTAAACTTTTTAAAGTTATTGTAAGCTTTGGTAATTAGTTGTCTTGATTTGATAATTAGTTTTACTTGCTTATTTATTGCTTTCATTTCAATACATGTCATTTAATATGCTTTCTTGATAAATTAGTTGAACTCACCTTGGATTGATTTAGTTGCTTTGTTTTGGTGATGGATTGGATTATTTTTAATGGGTTAGGTTGTTCTTGATTTTACACCTAGTAGATTTAACGGTGTATATATCTATGTCGTGTTTACGACCTTGCGAGTGTAATCATAGGGATATTTGTTAATCTTTTATGAGAATTTAGGGGGTGACAACTCTATATTTTATTAATTGTTGAAATGAGATTTAATCTTGAAGGACTTGTCTTCCCATATAACCATTTATACTAATTAACCAGAGCTGAGGGATATTATTCTCAATCTATAGTTTTTACTCGTTTCGTTAATATTAGTCTCAATACATCCCTAGATTAAGTTTTTCTTTCATATTTCATCTTTTACACTTTTCTTGAGAAGTAATAAGTCAATTAACATCTAGCAACATTCTCTGCGGGTTCGTTATCCGAACTCGTCGATATACTTATAAAAGTTTTTTTATAAGTATTATGCTAAAAGTTTTTTTTTGTATTGTGGTGGAAAAACAGGCAACGACAATGTCCTTATACGACCACTTGGTTTTCATACAATCACTCATCACTTGAAACGATACCCAAGTTCATTAATTGACAGAGGCGCTTTAGTTTTCCATAAAAGAAATTTTACCAGCGCGCCCCTAGCTAAATCGATAAATTACAAGCGCGCCCTTTGAGGGCCCAACAAGCAAAATCTATCAGAATCTTCATTCAAGAAGTCGTTTCAAGAGTAGGAGAACACAATTTTAACCCGTGACCAACCACCTTAGCCGATCAAGTCACTTCTCAACCTCTCCACCCCATTAAAGCCACAGAGCATCGGGGGCATTTATTGGGGAACGTTTCGAATAACTTGAACAACAAGGGTCGGTTAAAAATCGACCGAGAATAGTTGGGTAGAGGGTCACAATTAGAGATAATCACAAATATGATTTCTACATGCATATCTCGGGAAGAGTAAGGCATAATCGAGCATCGACTTTATCAATAAGCAAGAAAAGCCTTGCACGGGTCCATCTCTTTCTCCCCTATAAATATAACCCTTACCCCCACGAAAAAAAGGTATGTAATTCTTGTTATCATAAACAAAGAGTATAATAAGCAAAGTGAACCACCCCGTGGACGTAGACCATTGTCGAATCACGTAAATACCTGTCTTGTGATATTATTTTCTTTCTGTTTGGCATTAATTGTTTAGGATTGTTATCTGTGGAATAATTACACCTACTATATATATATATATATATATTAGGTAAATAGTAATAAATATTTAGTATTCAAAATAAACATTTATATTAAATTAAATATTATTAAAAAAAATGCTTTATAAATATTTAAAAACTAATTGGTAAACTATTTTTTATAAGTCAGAGTTTAAAAAAATATATTCTTATAAAATAATTGTTTTAAACTTTTTGACGGTTTTAAAAAATATATTTTACGATAAGAAAATATTTTAATTTCTAAATAAACAAAATTATACATAATTTTTTTATAAATAGCTATTTTAAATTTTTTGTAACTATTTAAAAGAAAAATAAAATAATTTTAAATTTTATATATATTAACTATTTAATTAAAACTTATTTTAAAAAAATAAATATATTTTATAAAAAAAATTGATTTAACGCTTAAAAATAGTTGTTCTTATATAAATCAATCTCTTAAAATTAGTTGTTCTTATATAAATCAATTTCTATTAACAACTATTTTAACAGTGTTATACAAAAATGATTTAACTACTTTTCCTAATTTTTATTTACAAAAAGATCAATTTTTTTTAATAAATGCATAGAGTTTCCTTTGCAAATAACATGAAGGTTTTTTGAAAAGAAAAAAATAGTTAAAAATATGTACAATTTTTTTTCTAAAACAAAAAGCAATTTAAAAAATATAATGTTTTTATTTATAAAAATGTTACAAATCATTTTTTTATAAATAGTGTATAACTATTTTAAAATAATGGATTAAAAAATCCCGTGAATTTTTTAAATAACATACATTTTTTCCTTTGAAAAATTTAAAAACAATTATTAAATTGCATACAATTAAAAACATGTTGTTTTTTAAAAAAAATGTACACTTTTTTTGTATAAAAAATATTTAAATAATATACCTTTTTTTACATAATTTTTTAATTTTTTTAAAAAACATTTCCTTAAAACAAAATAGATTTTTTTCAAAAGAAACAACAGTTTTTCATTTTTATTAAATGTTTAAAAAAACTATTTTTTTATATATAATAGTTGTTTGGTAATGAATGAGGGGTAATTAATTTAGGCATAAAAATTAGTTATTTAATGGCCAAGTGACGGAATCCGTTAAAATAGGGGTCAACCCCCAAGAAGTGATAACAATTAGGGTTTGACTCACTAACGAATAGTTAGTGGGGGCAACCCCCAAATAACCCTAAATTTTAAGTTGAAAAATACTTTCTAAGGTGAAGAATTTTGTTTTCTTAAATGTAATCAAACACACCCATACTATAATACTTTCTCATAAACTTTACGATAAGAAAGTTGAAAGTTTAGTGCAGATTCTTGTAATATCTCGTGTTTTTATACATTAAATCAATTATGAAATTATCTTATTTTATTTGTCTAACATGACATGCAGGTGTCACCGTTGTGATACATTCTTATGTATTATATAAATTAATAAAGAAAACAGATTTTGATACACGATAAAATAGTAAATAAATATTTTAATGTGAGTGTGTGCTATGGGCAACTATGGAATGATAAGGGATTTGGTATCAATTATTCCCTTATTTGGATTATCCCTTGGTGTCGGGTTCCAATAATTATGAAGTAGTTTTCTATAATGTCGTGTTACACTGAATTAATAAATTAATTAATTACGGACGTTTGAATTCGTATAAGCTAAGTTACTAAATTACTGAATTAGATTAGTAATTGATTTTATGAAATGTTTCGGGATACGTATAAGGTTCGTTTGTGTCAAAAAGTATGGGTTTTAAGTCCATTGGGCTAGTACGGGTCCTGGACAATGTTTTAGATTCATTAGAGCTGTTTTTAGACTCGTTTAGATAAGGCCGTTGTAGGGGGTTAATTTAATTTAGTGGATTATAAGTTTTAAGGATTTTTAAAGAAGAAGAAATCGAAGCCTATTGAAACCAAAACAAAAGTTGAAACTGAAGTAATGGTGGGGGGTGAAGCTGAGGTTAGAGTTGGGGCTGAAAATAACAATGCTGATGAGGGAGTAAATGATGATCACCATTTTCATGGGGAAGGGGCTGAAATGGATTATGAACATGGTCCATTCCAGGATCCTGGGTTAATACGTGACTCACTTGGAGCACTTTGTGGTATCATTAATAAGAGTACGACAAAAGTTTATGTTGAGGGAGACATACGAGAAGTAATTAAAGGTACAATGAAATTGTCAATGGAAAACTAAGAAAAAAAGGCCTTTGAAGACCCATTTTGTATACCCAGGTACGACCAGGTTAAGGAAGATGATGGGGTGAACAATAAAAGGGCGAAGTTTTGAGACCTTAAAATAAAATATAAGGAGTTGGAAAAGGCTATGAAAATAGAGGTTGAAACTGTCACAAGTGAATGCAATCATTTAAAAACTGACAATGATGAACTTATATTGTAGCACGAAGAACATATTAATAAAATAAAAAGCGTGGAATCTATAAATATTTATCTATCGGAAAAGTTAAGAGAATTGGAGTAGAAAATGGAGGAGAAAAAGTTCAAATAATCATTTGTGGTGGCCCGAAAAAATGAGATAATAGCAAAGTTGGAAGCAAAAGTTCTCCATAGTGGACATATATCGCAGAAGAGGAAGAATACTATGTAAATAAATTGAAAAAAAGCATAGATGCATACAAGAAACGACTTAAAAAGTCTGAGTGGGATATGCAATCAATAATTACTTTATATAAAGATAGAATAAGAGAATTGGTAGGAGAAAAGGATAAAATGAAGAAAAATTTAAATAGAAGAAAAGCTTATTAGAAGAAGTAGAAAAAATAGTTGAAAGAATTTGCGTTCTTATTAGAATGAAAAGTGAAATAATTGAGTCATTGAAGATAATAAGTACAAACAATATGACTAATGATAATGTCACCATTGCGAAGTACAAGAAAGGGTTAGAAGTCAGTAAAGTTGAGATAAATTGGTTGAAATATGATCGTGAAAATATCCATAAAGAGAAAGATAAATTGGAAGCTCTTAAAAAAAGGAATTCTTTTCAACAAAGAAGTTGTGAATAAGTCGGGGGAGGAAGAAATCCTGAATGCATATCATGAAATACCAAAAAAAAAAATCAAGAATCAAAATGTGAACACTATTGTTGCTGGTGTGAAGGAGAAGCCAATACTTGTTGTTAAGCCAATTGGAGACGATTCACTGCAGAAGGAAAACGCAAAAGGGTCAAAACATATGCACATGAAAGAGACTCAAAAAGAACAAAATAATAATGAGAAACAGCAAGTTGAGGGTGATAATTCTTCAATTTAAAAACATGAAATGTCATTTCCAGCTTTTAACAAATGCTACCAAACAGCTTATTGCAAAAGCCATGCCATTGAATGGAAAAGAGTAAGAATAAGTATCATTAAAAAAAATTAATCTTCATTACATTAATTTTTTTAAATTATATTACTAATTTTATTATGATCAAAATATAGGATAATAATGTGGACTTGTGGTGAATTGCCAGTTTGTATTGATGATATATTTCACTTGATAAACAATGAGGAAGTGCTAAGTGATGTGTGTATAAATCATATGATGGCACTATGAAATAGCATTGTGAAATCGCATTATTATTTTGCACTACGAAATAACTATGTAACAGCGGGAAATAACGTTGCCTCACACCAATGATTTTCGCACTGATTATTTCACAGTGGGAAATATCATTGAGAATTCGCACTTCGAAGTGACTTTTCATTAATGTAATTGATCTTATGGTTGTATGTACTGATATTAACCCATGTAATTGATGATCAGAGAGTCCAAAAGAATATGGAGAAAAGGGATATAAACATCACCAGCCAGTTATTTTTCCAGAAAAAATATTATATAATGAGTTCATTGTTTCATGTAATAATCATTATTTTAACTATTTTAAAAGTGTTTTATGTAATATATTAGTATCACATTGGAATACAATAATAACTTTTATAACGAATCTGGGATTATCACCAAATGAACCGATACTCTAAATACTATGATTGATTCAAGTGCAAATCACTCAAAATAAGTAATAACCGGATAAGTGCAGGATCGATTTCCACAAGGACTGAACATTTTGAAAATAACAAGATTAGGTTATATGAAGTTATTATATGTCACAAAAATAAAGAGTAAAAGATTATAATAGTAGGAGCGGGGAACTACAACTAACAAGTATCTTAGCATGCACTAAAATAGATGTGAAAACGGTAAACTGAGCTTATGAGTAAATTAAAGAAGATAGATTACAGATCATTCCTTCACCTTGGACTTGAAAAGTAGATGTTGAGATTCAATTCAATTTTATTCTAATCGATCATATATAATTAACTCCAAACATATAATTATGTCCAAACATCAACCATTCAGAGATCCACCTCATAAATGGAAAATTAAAGTCTAATTAGTTATGACTACAAATGGGTTGAGTTTGTTGTAAAACTCTAAAGACTACCCTTGCATGCATGATAAGGGAATTTAAGAGGCTTTGATACTCCAATACCAACACATGAGTATCACTTATAATGAATATAAATCAAACCCTAAATTTGAAGTTCAATCATCCATGGTGGGATTATGAACCTTCACCTATGAGAATTACATACTCATGCTATAAAAGACATATACAATGAAAATAAGCTTCGATAATAAGCAAAACATTATTTAAGAGAGATAACAACCAAATCTTCTTCAATTAATGCACATTCAAACTTATACAACCAACACAAACATGAGTTCCACACTTACAAACTTAAATATGCAACAACATTTATCTAATTAATGGAAGGAAAGGGAGAGGAAGCAAACTTTGAATGTTAACCTATGAGAGATAAAGAGAGTTAAATGCAAGTCTTAGATCCTAAAAATAAAATCAATATCTGTACATATGAAATGGAAACACTATATATACAATAATCTTAAAATGGCAAACTTGAGAATAAAGATTCAGGCCAAAACAGGGGAACGAATCGATTTAGAGCAGTGGCCAATAGATTTGAATAAGGATTTAATTTGAAATTCCATGTGTCTAAATCAATTTGGATTGGGATCGAATCGATTCGGTACCTGAAGGCAAAATAAGGACCCCATGTTGCCTTGCTTTTTATATTGTTCAATCTGCGAAAACTTTCGTAACTTATTCGTTACAAGTTAGAATCATGCATCATTGGTGGCTACGCGAAGATAACTCATAGAACTATAACTTCTTTATAGAGCTCAACCCCGAAGCCTGAGTGCTAAAATTACTAAAATGACCCTGAAGTTGTATTTATCAACGAAACTTTCCCAGAATTCATCTGAACTTCACGTCTAGCATTCCCAATACCTATAAAATCTCAAATAAATCTTGCACAAGATATATACAATGAAAATAAAAATTATTCAAAAAATGATAATAAGTCTCGAGATTAATGTTAACGGGAATGCTAAAATGCATAAAGTTAAAGGGTCTTAAATGCAATATTCATGACTAATCACACCCCCTAACTTACACATTGTCAATACCGAGCAATAAAGCATTAAAAACAATAATAACAAGTAAAGTAATAAGTAAGATATATGTATAATGGATAAAAAAATACTTTCGGAGGGCGAACGATTGCATTTAGCGTATGAAATAGGCTGTTACACCCCTATGTTACCCTAGTGGACGAGTTCTAGCTCGTGAGGGTTTTCAGGGATCATACCCAAAAACATCAAGTCACCTCATACTTTGATTGCCTTAAATCTAATGTAACAGCGCAATAATAATAAAGATAACATAATTTATCAAAAAAAGGGAACGAGAATTCACATAGAAGTCCTAAATTATTAACGTCAAGAGAGAAACTTTCAAAAATTGAAACCCTCAAAATGTGAGATGAGCGGACACATGTGATAGTTTAGATTTGATATAACTTTTATAACTCAGATAAACGTTGCAACATACATGACTCGAATTTTCTTCGACGATTACACTTAGTAAATTAAAACACTCAGAATGGGGTGTAACTCGCACGTGACATGCAGGAAATAGGAGTAATTGTAAATGGAAACTAGGCCGCACATATGTCTAAATGAAGAATGTAATATAAAAGTGAAAAATATAATCTCATGAATGGATATCCTTCATTAAATGAGGTAACAAAACCTAACAGATCAAATAAGACTTTTTCGAGTTGTAACGTATGCTAGGTTAAGATTAATAACTGAAGGTATATTTATGGGGAAAAGGGATTCGGGAAGAGCATGCAGGAACAGTAGTAAGAGTGAGCAATTTACAAACCAGAATTCAAGTTACATAAGCACAAATGTTCAATTAGAGTATGGCTTCTTTATTCTTTTACACAAGCATAAAATTCGAATTTTTTCGAAACTCTTTATTCTATTTTTTTTATTTTTTCCCTTTCTTTTCTTTCTTTTATTTAAAGTCAACTCATCGCTTGATTGAAACCACACAAAACAACATCATAAAATCCCTAGTTATTTCCCAAATAGTGGTGAGGAAGGTGCATGTAGGGTTAATAACTCCAATGTGGAGTTGGTTAAGGGATTTGAATATGAAATTAAGGGCTTTATTTAGGCTCAAAAGGGATAAGTAGGGTTAATAAAGTAGGTAAGGTTAAGGTCAATATGGGTTTAATGCAAAGAGGACCTATGATCCTTTTTTAGGATTTCATGCGATTGTCGACACTCGACCATATTGAAAATCATGATTAAGTGTCAATTTTCATGATGAACTCAATTAATAAACAATCAATGAAAGAAAAATGACATTATCGACTAAAGTATGTTCTTCAAAAAAGAGAAAGAGAGAAATTTTATAACACTCACAAATGAAGGTAAGTCTCAAAGCTCGCTTGGTGTAAGTGTATACAACCCACATATGATCACCGAGTTATAATAGACTTAAACGGAATTATAAACAAGTATTTATGCATCTGCTCGTGGGTTTATAAGTTTAATTTATGAAGTTTTTCATAATAATAACAATTTGAGGACTAAGGGTTAATAAATCATAAAATCTATACATGCATCATTGATATACAAATGGATAGGGAGATCATTCAGGTAATTATTATAAACATTAGGCGACACGCACAAGAAAGAGGAAATAAGAAATTTTTTGATTTTTGATTTTTTATAAATATATATGTGAATTAATATAAACATGTTATGCGTTTGCCAAAAGAATGAAATGATTAAATCACACACCTTAACTTGAAATAAGCATTGTCCTCAATGTTGCTAAGGACCAAAATGAAAAAAGACGATGAGATATTCGTCACCCTAAATGGAGCAATCCTCGATAAATGCAACGGTAAATCTACAAAAAAAGGTTAGTACCAAAACAGGAGTATACACAAACAGAATACACATGATATATATAAATGACAACAAGATATAGAAATGTAATTATGTCATTAATATAACAAGAGTTGTGATACAAAAGGTTAAGGTAAAATAAATTACTTCAAAATGATCCTTACTATCCTACATACCACTACCAACATCACGTGACAAAAACAACCCAACCACAACAATAGACAAATAAATGGGGGGAAGAAATTCTAATGATCGCTAGAGGATCCAAGCGCATCAGGATCACGTGGTGAGTAGGGGTCGTAGAAATAATGTGAAAGTGGCGTGTCGACCCTACGCTGGTAGTGATACATATACACCTGAAGTCGAGTGATCATGTTAATGTCTTAACGATAGTTAGAATAGAAAGAAGTAAAGCTGGCCTGCAGCACGTCCATTTGTCATCCTATGGCATGCATATCATAGACACCCTTTATAGTCTAGACATTTACCTCAGCATTCATCATCTCCACCTCCTCCTCCTCCTCCTCCTCAGAATCCACCTCTGCCACATCTCTTTCCATGTGCTCTTTGTGCGTCGCTCCTAGTAGCCACGCAAGCATTTTATGATTGAAATATCACCCACTATCTTAAGAAGATTGAAGGTCTTGTCTCTCTCTTGGACTAGGCACCTCATTGCAACACAAATCCTCACGACTAACCGATCATACGGGAGTGAAGTGGTGGCCAACTTATTACAAGCGGTGCCCACCATTTCCTTTAAAACTAATACAAATAAGAAAATTCGTGTATCCACCACAAAAAGATTGTATAAGATCAAATCATGATTGAAAGATAGATTTATTTTTCGTTGGTAGAATGGAGTTGACGCTAATGAGATGGAAGAGGCGATGTACATCCTTTGTGCAAGACGGATGTAGTGTATCTGATATCCATGTATCGCCCAGAGTCAGACGCTCACAGTAGCAGCATGTGGTACCTTAACCGTATCGTCAACAAAAGGGTAATCATAGGGGTTGGGGTTAACTCCCCCATTCAAATGCCCATTAAGAATGGCGGTGGAGATATGGATCACGCGTTCAGCTACAAAGTCCTCGTATGTCCCATATGGCCTCTGGACCAAGATGGCATAAAATCGACAGATTAAATCCTCATTAACCACCCCTTCCTTAGCTAGGTGTTTCTCTCACCAAAACTTCTACAGGTAAATCCTCTTGGTGTTGGGAAAGTCATTCAACTTTAAGGCCCTCTCAAAATAAATGAGGCGATTAGATATGAAACTCGCCTTAAACCAATCACATTCTGATTTTGAGCAGAAGCTCTCGAAACCCTGTCGTCCCTGGAGTTTGGTATAACTGGGCTTTGTTGCCAATTGAGACCTACAAGACAGTAATTTGATCAAACACCATTAGTGTAACGCAAAAAATTAAAGTAGAATTAAAAATTTAGGCAAAACGTGAGTGTGGGTGAAAAATGTTGAAATTGGTCGGTCAATTGGTGACCAACATGCACCGTAGCTATGATGAAGTTATGGTACAAGTGTGAGAGATAAATTTGCAAAATAAGTAACAATTTGTGCATCTGAATCCCATTGGGGCGGCATTTTATCAAACACAATGTGGGCTAGTTTAAATAGGGGTGGGTAGACATTTGATTTCACATGCAAAACCCACAAATCACAAAAACAACAACAATAAACATCAAGAACATGTTTCATTTGAAGGATTATAGCATTAAATAAGCATTTGTTATACTACAATGCAAGTTGAATCACAACACACGAAAACAGTCCCAAACCCAGCTTAGAGCATATAAATACCACAAATCAATTTAAAAAAATAAGAGGATGAGTGGAAATCATATATAGAAGTGGTTGGAATGGATTATTGAATTGATTTGGGTGAGAAAATGAAATTTGGGGAACTAGGGCTTAAGAGGAGTTTGAGAGAATTAGGAGAGTTGGAGTGAAATGTTGAAAGAAATGAGGGGAGGCTATAAAGGCCCTATTTTTTTCACACCTCTTGGTTCTAAATCGATTCAACACTTGATCGAATCGATTTGGTCAGCCAAAATTAGGTTATGCCTTTATCCGAATTGATTCAAAAATTTGAGGAATCGATTCATCATCTGTTACAAATGCACCGCTTCTGTTTTGGTAAAAAAGGGTGGATCATGGGATTTTTGGGTAGAGACTTATTATATAATGCTAGAATATGATCCAAAATGGAATCCCAATAAAAATAGGGAACCCAATAAATGTCGGGCGTTGCTCAGCATAAAAAGTAGGTTTGAGAGAACCTAAAGGACCCTGTAAATAAGGTCGTTCCTCGTAAAGTCTGGCGATAAATCCGCGGATATAACTTGGACACAATTGTGTAGATTGAGAACTACCCCTTCAACTTTCACAACATCGTTTCGTTGGAAATTCCACCCATTAGCATATATGTTGGGTTCTATATCCGAACATGTAATGCACACTACCGTTGCTAATTTTTGGACATTGGACACGCAGTTGGTTTTCTCACGTGGATTAAAACTCGAGAGTGGAGGCCATGGATTTGTACTGCTAGGGTTGGGTAATTTTAGGCATACTCGGGTGAATCCCTCGATAACCATTATTCCTTTAAGGAAATTCACCTCTATGAGGAATGTTGACTCTTCTTGAGACATTGTTTCGAATATATTCGAGTCGTCAATCGGGGGACATCACAACCTACAAATTTTTCTCATATATCGACTTTCTCATGAATATCCACATTTTTTAGCATGTCAAAACATGCGTCTAACATGATCCACTTAATATACTCCATCACGCTTTGCTCATTTTCCTCGAGCACATCCCTAATAAAATTCACTTATTTGATACGCTCTGTCTCGTCGTTGAGATTTGCGACACATTGAAAATATTGAGATCTAATGTCATATTTCAAATGATAGATTCATTGCCCCATTCCTACAATTATTCGAGGAGTTGGCGGTTGCAAAGAATGGTCACCTTAGGTCAACAGGAGGTCGAGTGTTTAAAATTGAAACGATTTGGGTGTTAGAACGATAAAGTTGAGCGAGAAGACAAGCGTTTCTATTTGGACGAGAATATCTTCTAACACACTCCTAGGGATTTGGTTGTACCCATTATCTTGTTGGATTCTCGTCTAGGTTGGGATAAGCTCATCTGGTCCCAATTAAAGATAAACCGAATAGTGTAGGAGGTTAACGCTAGCACTAAGGTTAAGGAGGGCATGATTTATAGCAAAATTTCCAATCACACACGAAATTAATGGAAAATTGTGGCCACCTCGGGATTGATATAGATCGGGTTGGCCCCGAAAGGGGGAGAAAATGAGGAAATCACTGTCATCATGTAGGGATTCGAGAATAGGAATCCTCTTTCCTCCTTTCGCCCAATTTTCGCGGTTGCCACGAATATAAATCGATCGTCGTCAAAGGGGAAAAATGTATAAAATATAGTGGCCAACCTATTTTCCTTAAAACGGGCGAAAAAATGTAGCCATCCTTGAAATCACGGCATCAAAATACAAAATAATTCATACAAAACCAAAGGAATCGAGGGTTCGGGGACCAAGTTATAGAATAAGAAGGTTTTACGCACCCATTCCACCCTTTCGGTCTCTCATGGGATATGATAATGTTATCCTCGAAGATGTGACTCATGTGTACAATGTGTGCGATGTGAAAATAAGTGAGAAAAAAGAATTACCCCACTCCGTCATGGGAAGGATGAAGAGGAGTCATCCTAAGGAGTATATAAAAGAAAGGGAATAATAGAAAACAACGATGTTAATGCGAACTAAATCATGATTCACTATGAAAAATTGAATGTGCATGTCGAGTGGGAACATTAATATGTAGGCGAGTGCATATGCGTAATACTATTAAATATGAGATGTAAACAAAGGTAGTACAGTGAGTAAAATATGACTTGAATCCTGATAATGACTCGAGACACCTACGTAGCCAAAATAGGCATCAAAGTCCATGTAGTTCGACATATCACAAGGGTGGGGTTTAACCCATAAACCCAAATTTAGGACTCAGCCTTGCTAGTTTTGGAAAGAGGTGCTCAAGTATAAAAGTGCAGAAAAGGTGAGGAAATCTTACATAAAGGTTTATAGGTGAATCCTTTTTTTTTGTCTTTTTGATTTTATGAATATATATTATGTGAATACTACTAATAAAAAAAGGTATTAGTTGATGTGTGATAATGGATTAAGACTAAAATATATCAAAAGTATAAGAAAAGTAAATAAATAATTCTAATTAAATGAATTATAAAAATATGAGAGTAGACCTCCTAGAAGATTTTGCCAGTGATTCTTAAAGGAGAGTAGGTTGATTTTATGGTGGTAAGATGATGGTGAAGTATGGTGAGGTAAGAGGTAAAAGGTGGTATGAAAGTGAGGTAAGAAAAGTGAAAGGAATGTTAGAAATGTAGATTTTTTGGAGTGATGACGCACTGATTTCGAGACAGGGAATGTTATGATTGCTAAAAAGGGGTGTTATGAGAATGAGATCACAACCTTTTTAAATAGTAAAAATTAGGGTTTCAGAGGACCGTCTATTGGCATGGGTCCTATCCTGCCTATAGGCATACCCCTAACTTATTGGTGAAGTAAAGTACACCCCTACCTATATAGGCACGGGACCTGGGGTGCCTATAGGCATTTTGAAAAGGACTTTTCCGAAAAATGGGCATAAAATGCAAACCATAAGTCCAAATCGCGCACGGTCGGGACCATTGGAAAGGGGATTCAGAGCCTTATGAAAATATATGGTCCAATCTTAGGTTTAAGAGTTAACTAAAATCAAACGGGGCTCAAAAGCGCTTGATGGCCTCTCGACGGGGATTCTCGGAGTAAAAAGGCAAGTAAGCACAAATCATGAGGCCAATTCGCACACTGTGTGGATTGTTAGAATAAGTAAGTAGAGACCTATGAAGGTTCAATGATCTTCACTCGGTTTGAAAAGTTAACCAAAGTCAAACGGGGCTCGGGAGTGCCCATTGGCCTCTAGATCAAAGCTTAAAGTGAAATGGTGACTATACATAAACCGTAAGTTCGATTTATGCATGATATGGTCCGTTAGAAATAGAATTAGGGGATCTAAAAAGGTGCAATGAGCTTTGCTCGGGTTAAAGAGTTGACCAAAGTTAAACGAGGCTCGAGAGCACCCGATTGCCTCTAGATCAGTGCTTGGAGTGAAAAAGTGAGTATGAGAGAACCATAAGGCCAATACGCGCACGATATGGACTGTTGGAAAGGGGATTCGGGGAATTATGACAGTTCAATGTGCTTTGTGGATAGTTAACCAAAGTCAAACTAGACTCAAGAGCACCCGATGGCCTCTAGATCAAGGTTTAGAGAAGGACCTGAGGTCTTAGGGTGGGAGGAGAAGTGATAGGGACCTAAAGAGGTATTTGGAGGGTACTAGGAGGGGGTATTTGCAGTCTTCCTAGGATTATGGGAGATTAAGTGTTTAAAATTGAAACGGGATGGGACTCAAGAACTATAAAGTTTATCGGGAAGACAAAAGTGTCTATTTTGACAAGAATATCTTTTAACACACCCATAGGAATTTTGGTGGACCCATCGGCCAATTAAATTCTCATTTTGGTTGGGATAAGCTCACCTAGGACCAATTGGAGATAAACCGAAGTGGTAAGAGGTTAACGCTAGCCTTGAGATCAAGGAAGGCATGGTTTATAGTGAAATTTCTAATCACACATGAAACTATTGGATAACCGGGGTCTTGAATTTGGGAATCATGTTATGTCAAAAAATGGAGCTCACTTCCTCAATCAACTCTACTTTTTTTAAGAGATGTGCTTTCTCTTAAGTGCGCTCAGGTCTTTCAGAAATTTTCCATTTGATGGAATTTACTTGATAGCATCATAGAGAGGAAGATTGATCTTCACTTGTTTAAAAGTGTCCACGATCACTTAATCTTATTGGGAATCACGATGGGAAGAAGACTTTGAGGGTAGAGTGCAAAAAAGGACACGGGATTGGGGCTTTCGTATCTTGGACATAAAACTTATCACTATTCATTTTCAGAGTCACTTCATGCTCTCGGGGCATTAGTGAGATCACTTTGGATTATCTCGTGGTAGGTGGGATAGGATTTTGAATCTCTTTCCCTCTCCTTAGAGTTGTGACAGAGTTAGCTTTATCTAATGATTGGCATTAAGCGAGGACATTTCCTTTTTCTTAGGTATCCATTGACGCGGTTAATTTTCTAATTTAAGACTTAATGAGCACAAATTGTTGAGCATTTTGGTTATTGATGGTCACTTGTGCCTGTATGAAAGCATGCAAAGTGTCCTTGAGGCTCTTCTTATGTGGGGGCACATAAGAAGGAATGGCCGAAGAGCCTTGAATTTGGAAAGGAGGGGGAGGTGCTTGTCAGAAAGGCGTTTGATAATTTGGGCATAGAGGATTTTGATATTATTGGGGTTGTCCATATTGGTAACCTATATGGTTGTTCTAAGATTAGGTTGTATCCATAGTCAACAGGAGTGCTCTGGGACCTTTTAAAGGCCCTCATAACACTCGTTTGATCGTGGAGGATAACTTTGTAGGACGGGATTATGAGAAACTCCTTGGTCAGGTGACAATTACTGTTGCATATGGCACACAACTCCTTAAATGAAGAATGCATTGGAATGGTAGGAGCTTGACCCTTTAAGTCGAACTCCTTAAACTTCTTTGATAATTTATCAAGCCTCATTATCATATCATCCTCATTTTTTAGGTGATAGAGTCTTTAGGTATAGCTGGATGGATTAAAAGGTCGGGGGTTAACTTTATTTGGGTTTTACGTGTCCCACGCTTAAGTATTCTCAACACAATGCTTGAAATATGCCTCAGTATTATTCGAAAGCCAAAAAATTCCCTAGAACACATGGTCTCCACCATTTGTTTAGAATTAAGGGTAAGGTCATTATGAAAAAAGGTGATGAGCCTCCACTTTTCAAAGGCGTAACGGGGACATTTACCTATGAGGTAGTTGAACCTCTCCTAAAATTTCTCAAATGTCTTATTTTCACCTTGGGTGAATGTTTGAATTTGTCCTTTGAGAGTGTTAGTTCTATAGGTAGAAAAAAATTCTTTAAGAATTGGGCTTGCATATCGCGTTAACTCTTGATAGAATTTGTGGCTAAGGACCAAAGCTAAGTTTTAGCCTTGCCCTTGAGAGAAAACGGGAATAATTTGAGGCATGTAACATCAAGAGGGAAATAACAATACGCCTGGTGCTACATCATAGGCACATTGGGAACGCAAAAAATTGTAACCATATACATACGAAATGAGAACAATGGAGTACCAATTCTTGAGCTTTATTTGTCAAGTCAATATTCCTTTATAATCAAAGCCCTAACCACTAAAAGTAACGCATACCTCCTCAAAATACCGCACATGTAAGTATGGTTGTTCACTTTCCATGTCGAGAAAAGTTAGCAATAATTAAATCATGCCATTTCGGAAGTGGAATTACACTTCATTGTAAGGGAAAATGATACATGACGGAGAGGTGGTCCTCTCCGGATTAAGATATTCTCTCATAGTCTGACATGGTGGCTCGACCCCATCTCGACACCATGCTCACTCAAATTGTCACCCATAGTGACATAATTTGAACTGGATTTGTAATGTGAGAATGTGGAAGGAGTGGTGGATGGTCTCCAATTATCCGAACGCTCACTCGACGGTAGATATTCCACAATGGGATTTTGATTATTGTCGTTTGTGTTATGCATCTATTGGAATTATGGATTTGTTTTTGGAAATCTGTTGTCACAGTGACCTCTGGGAACGAGAAAGGGTGTAGAAGCGTCATATAACCTGAACTTTTGTTGCCTATCCTAGCATCGACGATAAAAACTTGGTGCTTAAAAAACTATGTTTAATTAAAGTGCAAATCAATTGCAACAAGTAATAACTAAACAAGTGTGGGATCAATTTTCACTAGGACTGGACACTTAGAAAAGAACAAGATTGACTTATATAAAGTTACTATACGTCACAAAAGTAAAGTGTAAAAGACGATAGTAGTGGGAGTGGTGAACTATAACTAACAAGTATCTTAGCATACGCTAAACTGGATGTGAAAATGGTAAACTAGGCTTGTGAGTAGATTAGGGATCATTCCCCGACTTTGGACTTGCGAAGTAGATGATGGGATTCAATTCAATTCAATTATAATCGATCATAAATAATTAAGTTCAAACATCGGTTATGTAGAGATCAACCTTATCAATGGAAAATTAAGGTTTAATTAGTTATGGTGACAAATGGGTTGGTTTGGAGTAAAGCTTCAAACACGACCCTTGCATGACAAGGGAAGTTAAGAGGCTATGATATTCTAATACCGACACACGAGTTTCACTTAGAATGAATATAAATCAAATCCTAACTTTAAAGTTCAACCATCCATGGTAGGATTAAGAGCCCTAATCTATGAGAATTACTTAATAATGGTATAAAAACATACACAATGAAAACAAGCTTCAACAATAAGCAAGGCATCGTTAAAGAAAGATAACAAACAAAGCTTCTTCAATTGATGCACATTCAAACTTGTACAACCAAAACAAATAAGAATAACAAGCTTATAAACATAAATATAATAGATTTGAAGTTCAGGCTGAATCGATTCAGATAAGGATTTAATTCGAACTGTCAGGGTCTAAATTGATTTGGACATGGACTGAATCGATTCGGTACATGAAGGGAAATGAGGATCCCCGCGTTGCCTTTCTTTTTATATTACTCAATCAGTGGAAAATTCCATAACTTAATCGTTACAAGTGAAAATCATAAATCGCTGGCGGACATGCAAAGATAACACGAAGAGCTACAACTTCCCTGTAGAGCTTGGGCCTAAAGCTCAGTGCTGAAATTATTAAAATGCCCCTGAGATTGCATTTGTCAACGAAACTTTCCCGGAATTCAACTGAACTTCATGTCTAGTAATTCCCAGACAAGGAACATATGCCTTGTCTCGGAATGTGCTCTCTACGGATATAGACTGCTTAATGATAATAAAGTTGGGTTAATATAATGATGTGGATAATTAAGGACGAAGATGAGTCCTAATGAATAATGTGGTAGACAATTATTAATGAGAATAATAATTGGGCAGTCTAAGAATGTAGACAGTAATTAAAGAGAATGAATAATGGGATAAACAATTATTAACAAGAATAACAATTTGGTAGCCTAAGGAAGGAAACTTATAGTCTAATGGGGTAGATGATGAGGATTATGACTTAATTATCAATTAGTCTCAATAGATAGACTAACGTTATGGAATATTATATGACGTAAAAATACACACTAAGATTATATCAAATTGAATGGCCAATATTATGAAATCGATTCAAAGACTAGGGTGTTAAAAATGAGGGTACATTTGTTTAGAATATCTTATGCTTGGGGTACGCTAGTTTTCGTTATTGTTGGATGGAAGTTATTTTAACGGTTGAGCTTAACTTCCGTCATCCAGCTCACAATATACACTCAATTACCAATATTACCCTTATTTATAATGACGCATGTACCGTTTTGTGTATATAAATATTATTTCTTTATATAAAATTAATTTTAAATTGTATATATATATATATATATATATATATATATACAGGAAAAAAACATTTCCACCAATTAAAATGATTTTTAACACAAAAAAATTGTTTGCCACCCATAAAACTTACCCTTGTGAGGAGGGTGAGGGGCGGTGGGATCGGGAGCAGATCGGGAGGAGATCTCATAAAACTCCACTAGATCCATATGTCTTCTTCTCACTATAAGGAGATTGGGAGAGGGGCGGAGGTCGAGGGGAAGAGGAAGAGGGCAGAGTGAGGGGAGGGGTTGTGGAGTAGCGGGGCATCCATGGCCATGGTTGCCATTAGAAGAGGAGAGAGAGTGAAATAGGTGAGAACAATTTTTGGGGTTTAAAAATGTTATTGTCTTCTAAGTTATCAGAGTAGGGGTATTTTTGGAAGTTAATAATAGGAGGTGAGAGTAATTAAACGGCGTTGACAACAATCGTTAAATTAACACCCATCCAACAATAAAGAAAACTAGCGTACCCCAAGCACCAAATATTGTAAGCAAATGTACCTCAAATAGTAAATGACACTGAATATAAATATCCAATTTTAGTTAACGCATAACTAGATGGCTTATTCTTTACATGCAAGATTAAATAATGGAATTTACAATTGGCATTTTATTTGAAGATACGAGTAGTACTGCTTCTAAATGAGATGTGAGATACTCGTTTTGTGTGAGCGTTGATGGAGAGACATGAAGTATGAGTTAGTAACATTTTACATATTTACTGATGAAGAATCCTTGCATCTCTAGGTCTCCCACCCAAATTATAAATATTCCCCCCAGGTATTCTTATGAGAGGGATAGCAGGACTGACAACGGATCAAACTTGCAGTTGCATTGGACGTAGTGGATTTCGCTCCATTGATCATAATATAGGTTGTACTTCAGCATTTAGTCATTTTATTTCAGACTGAAATTTGTATGGGCATAAGCCCAAGACTTTATTTATATCAGTTGTACTTAACTTTACATTATGGATATTGTATGATGATTTAGTTTTTTTTATTCGCGTATTAAATGAGTTTTATTCAGATGTTTTTATTTATTGTGGGTTTTGACATAGAATAAAGAAACTTTTATTTCTTTAGTACTGATAATGGTATAAATTGTTGATAAACCCCATCTTCGGCGTACGGAGCCTCGTCATCCTTTATGTGAGAAAATGGAGGTTGTTACATTTGGTAACATAGCACGGTTTTAGTGTCCTTAGGATCTGTGTTTGAGCTTGTCTCTTTCTACGTTGCGCCCTTTGATGTAGAGCTCTATGATTATGAATCATTGTATTCTTTGCAATTGGTTACTACCTGTTCGGGCATAAGCCCAAGGCTTTATTTATAGCAGTTAGGGGTGTTCAAAAAACCGACCGAACCGAACCGAACCGCCTTATTTTTATCGGTTTTTTTGTTAGTCGGTTCGTTCCCGTTTTTTTTTTTTAAAACCGACTGAGTCGGTCCGGTCCTCGGGTTTTGAGTTGATATGGTCGGTCTGGACCGACCCGGACCGACAGTAATTATTTATATATTTTTTATTTAGTGTGTTGTGTGTGTATTCTGTTAGTAGTGTAAAATAAAAAGGAGATGAGGCTAAAATAGTCCAATAGCCTAAACTCTCTAAACCCCTACACTTTCATCTCATTCTCAGCCATTCTTTCTCACACAACGCATGGTAGGCAACAACAAAAACTCTCTCCCTCTCTTATTAAACTCACTCACGCCCCCGCCTCCTTCTCTCCAAATCTGTCATTTCTAAATCTCACTACACACCACCGGCGCCGGAGGACATCGACAGCAACGGAGCCCAAAATCGTTGGTGTTCTTCATCAATGAAAAAACTATAACAGGTATTTTTCGAATCTAAGTTTTCTGTTCGAACTAAGATTTCGTGTTGGTTGTTGATTTTTGTTCAAACTAAGATTTCCCTAATATTATTTGTTGAAACTAGTTTTTTGTTGAAACCGTTGTTGATTTGTTCAAACTGTTGTTGAAATTATTTGTCCGTTGAGTTCTATTTGTGTTGGTTGTTTTTAGTTTGTGTTGGTTTTGAAATTAGTTTGTTGTTTGAACTAATTAGTTTGTTGAAATTACATATTTCTGCTCGGGTTGGTTGTTTTTTAGATTAGTTTTCTGTTGGGAATTAGTTTGTGACTTGTCAGATAGAAAAGAAAGAGGCTTTGTATGGTATGGGTTTATATATATAATTATTTTATTATTATGTATTGCTTGTGATACAAAAACTTGTATACAATTTGTTACTGTCTTGTCTTGTGTCGCAGCTAGCCTTCGCTGGCAGTGTGCTTCTCTAGCTGTAAGAGATGCATTCCCACTATAATGTTCATGGATATATAGTTTAAATAGGGGATAAAAAAGGGATAAAAAGGGGATAACTTCAAGCCCTAGGAAAACATGTTCAAGATTTATTTTAAATAACATATTTAATTAATGTTAGGACCGACAAACTAAACCGAACCGACCCTGTAAAAAATCGAACCGAATAGGGTCGGTTAACCGACATTAGCGGTCCGGTCTTGGTCCATTTTTTTAGAGGACCGACATACTCGGTCCGGTCCAAAAAAATCATCAAAACCGAACCGGACCGGACCGCGAACACCCCTAATAGCAGTTGTACCTAGCTTTACATTATGGACATTGTATGATGATTAAATTTTTTTTATTCACATATTAAATTAGTTTTATTCGGATATTTTTATTTATTGTGGATTTTGACATAAAATAAAGAAACTTATATTTCTTCAGTGCTGAGAATGGTATCAATTCTTGATAAGTCCCATCTTCGACGTAATGAGCCTGGCCAACCTTTACGTGAGAAAATAAGGAGTGTTATAGATACCCACAAGCATCATGTCAACTCATACCGTAATTTCTCAAAATCCAATGCGAAAGCTCAAAAATAACAAAGATAGCACAACTTATCAACAAATGGAATGAGAATTCTCATAGAAGTCCTAAATTATTAACATTATCAGAGAAACTTCAACAAAATTAAAACCTTAAAAATGTGAGATGAGCGGGCAAATGTGATAGTTCAGATTTGATAAAACGTTTACAACTCAGATAAATGCTACAACTATGCATGACTCAAATCCTCTCTAGTGATTGCGGGGTTGTCGTTTGATATGTAATGAAGAAACTAATTACTGGAGGGGGACTTCAAGATCATTTAGATAATGATTTTATCAATGAATTTAGAACTAAGATAGTACACATGCAATTAAATGACAAACGAAAAACATGGATAAAAGAATACTATTTAGCATAAAAATGCAAGATATTTTGCAATTTAAAAGAAAATAATTACTATTTTATTTATATTGTATAGTTTTTGTGAAATTTGTGTCTCAATGTATTTATCCCCTTATCTAGTATTAGTCCTCGTTAGAGGGAATTTTAATTGATTACACACGTGAGTTCGCAATACACATTTCGTAAAAAGTTTAAGTTTTCATTCCAATATAATCATTTCCCATTTTGCATATCAAAATGACCATTTCTCATCCTGAAACATATTTTCGCGTTATGATATAGATACTTTTCAATGTGAAATTGTTATGTCGCAATGAGGAATAAGGTATTTCGCACTGCGAAATAACTATGTCACAATGCGAAATGATCATGTCATAATGAGAAAAATGTATTTCCCAGTACGAAATGAGTATAACACATTTCGAAATACTCTTTGCTTCTCACTGCGAAATAAACATTATCTCTTCATTTTATTATAATTATAAAAATCAAGCTATTATGTTGATCCCTCTAGCGAGGACTATATCCATAAGAGCTTCCATGAGATAAAACTGAAAATAAAATAAAGGAAATGGAAATAAACACTAAAATATCATACTTACAAAAGACAAAACATATTTACATTGACATTAATATATTACAACGAATTAAAGGTGCTCCACTTCAGGATCGTATCAAACTTGCATTCGGTACATTCCAAATGCTCATACTCATCCTTAGAGAAATGCATACTATAATTGTTATGTGTTTTACAAACGATAGTATATTGAGTTATGAGAGATTTTATCAAAATGATGGAAAGATTATTTTCAAATATCCCAATCATTTTTAAAAACCCTCTCCATGTTAATTGCAAATTCCCTGTCACTAATTGAACCAATTTTGACAGAAAAAATTGCAAAAGCATGACAAGCGTATATATCTCCATTAGCAGCCATATCCTTTAGTAAAAAATGACCGAGTCTACCAGGAACTGCTTTTATAAATCTCCAAACAACATTAAATATTTAGTGCCATTTATAGGATGGACAAACCTATAAGGCCAACATGTCTTTTTTCAAATTGAACTTCTAAAAACTTCCAATGCCAATATCTCCCATGTAAATTTGGTTCAGGGTTTGATCATCCAACCATAAATCCTTAATCTTTAGGGATGTAGCGATTGTATCCAATATATCTATAATTGATAATAAAGAGAATATCCCGATGAGAACTTCATCATAAACATAAAAAAAACGTGTGGCATTTTTGAAGAGAAATAGTATGTGCTTCAATTTTAGATAATGAAGATAGAGTGGCAATTTGCCAATAGTTTCCACGCATTTAAAAAAGAATGTTAAAATTCTACCTCTTGGAAGATGCAACACTTATATTATATGTCATTGTGAAAAATACATATTTTGACAGTAGTATCAAATAGTCTATTTCGGCACAGACTACTTCTAATAACTACGATGCGATCTCACAGTGTGAAATCATAGTGTGAAAATACATGTGTGTAGTGTGAAATGAATATGCCCGATGAATATTATTATACTAAAAATAATATTTCGTCGAATAGAAACTTCAGTTGTATTTGCAAATAAGTCTCGTAATGAATTTCATTAAATGAACTGACAACTTAGGGGAGAAAATAACGAGAATAATGATGACGACTAATCACACATTTAATGACGCACGCCTTTTAGACACGATTAAGCGTGAGCTTTATAATCTAAAAGGTAAAAAATATCATACGATTTGACTTTTATGGTGCTAAAGTCTTTACTTGTATACCTCCTCTACATGTATATATATGTAAACTGGCCCAATTGATAACGAATTTCTATTATTTATCTATTCTTTTAAAAATATTTAAACACAAATCCTAATACTTTTTCCAGCAATGGTCAACCTAATAAGACGTTTGCAGAGTTATTTTGATTTTGAAACAAATATGAGACGACAACTAGAAGATACTGAAGATGAACTTCAATAGTACAATCCTTCAAACCATGAGTTATTCGTATATGTAATACAAGGTTTTATATGATTACAACCATTATCGCAACTAATTGAAGGGGTTGGCATTCCTCAAAACTTTGATGATTTATAGAGTTTTTATATCCTTTAAGTCATACCAAAATATGTGGAACTGATTAAGAGCGGGAATGTGTACACTTGAGTGGTTGAAGATTATATTCCAACAAGGACAAACTCCCATGTTAACTTAATATAATCACTTGAGGATTTTACCGATGCTTATCTTAACTACCCGAATTGTCAATTCCCTTTTTAAATATATTTATGTTTTGTTAGTATTATTTATTATTTATTTTTATGTTTTTGTTCTTTTTTCATGAGTTAGCAAATTATAAATTCACTTATTTTTTAACTATATAATATGGACAACTCTTGGTTTTGTTACAAATATAATATTATAATGTGTAAGTCCTCATTAGGGGAATCCAAAACACATATGTTCCACGCTATTTATATATATATAATTGCTTGTTACCTCTCGCGAGGACTACTAAAATAACAGATTTATACAAATCATGTAAACATTTGTTTCGCATTGTAAAATAATATTTCGCAATGCGACATTTCAACATTTTGCATTGCGAAATATTGAAATGTCGCATTGTGAATTTAATAATATTTCGCAATAAGAAATTTGATAGTATTGCTCGTTTTGAACTAAAACTGCGAACAAAATAGTGAAAATAATTGGACAATTTCAAATATCTAACCAAATCATACAATTAACTGAAGAGTGCACTTGCGTTTAAATTAAGAAATTATTTAATTAAATCTCAATTTTTCAATTAAATCCTAAAACATGCATCTAATGTGATTGAAATCAATATGATCATGCAAGAATAATTAATCACACACAAAACACACAAATGAGGAAAAATCCCCAAAAGGGGCCAAAACCTTTTTATTTTCACTATAATTTGTAAAAACGGTTACATAGATTACAATGAAAATAAGTGTGACAAAGAATTACCCTCGGGTGTCGGTTTCGATGTCGTCGGCTGGAATCTCCCGTAGGAACTCCAGGTGGGCAGCAGTAGAGAAGAAGACGACTCCTCCATAAAGTACTCCAGATGAGTAGTAAACGATCCTCTTGAAGGTTTAAAGATCCACATAATAAATGGGAGTGTTTATGTGAATAAACAAGGTGTAAAACCTTAAAAAGTGAAGTCTGTTTCTGGGCAGTTTTTTGCAAAAATCGTGTTGTGAAAAGACTTAGGAAAATGTGTAGAAGGTACACTGGTATTTATACAAAAATCGAGGCGGCGGCGCTCGAACGAAGGACATGTGTCGTTCGAACGAATTCATGCGAGATGTTGATCTCGTTCGAACGACAATGCTGACTCGTTTGAACAAACTCGTCAATCGAGACACTCCGCTTCTACACTTAGAAAAATTCTACTTTTGATAAAAAAATATTTCAGACTTCAAAAATTATTTTCTGAAAAGTTTCCCAAATATTTATGCAAATATAAACAACTCCAATAAATCATTTTACTGATAATGCGTAGTGGAGTAGTGGAAAACAGATGAGTAACACGTCGCATGTAGCATGATGCACGTGTGAAGATGATGGATGCATGGATTCAGATAGAGGTCGTCGTGGATGATCGTGATTACGTGTCGAATGTAGAGGTATTAGACATACAAATAGTGATCTAGGAAAAACAGAAGATTCCTAGATTCTACCCCAGACATTTATAAAATTATGTCCTTACATTAACTGTGTGGAATTGCCAGATGACATCAATTTTCTATTCCGCAGCGTATAACAATTAGATTGCATTTATCTGTCAATTTTGGCGTATAGTAATTGATCATCACAGTAATTATAAGCTTTATCCTATCTAGACTCAGAGCCATTACTTTCAAGAATCATTTTAATGTCTACCATAGCCAAACGATTACGATATTTATATCGAGTAATATTCTCTAAATAAATTGCATCATCTAAAATACATAATGAATTATATTAAACTTTATATCTTATATAAAATGCAGTGGGTCTAAACTTTTCCCATTTAATTAGGATTTTTTTTTAAATAAAATCATCATACGGACACGCTGGACATATCAGTACGCGACTCAATTTACCATACTTAAAAAATAGGAAACAAATTCATTTTTTATCGTACACTTGTTAAGCAAGATTGAAATATCAAGATCTAAATAATATAAAACCCAATAGAATGGTAAGATTGGAAAGGAAACAAAGTTGCGTAAATAACATCCCGAAAGGAAGAAAAATTACGTTAAAAAGATCTAGGCTAAGATATTATCGCACATAACTAAAATTGATAGTGAAAACCGGTTGTTAAGCACCCAAAAGTGTTCAAATAATACCTCGAATAGACCGTTTTTAATTGTTAATTCTCGGCAAAATGGGTTTTATATGCTTTATTGTCTATTTTGTAGGTCGATTGCATGTTGCGGCTTTTAAAGATATATTTCGAGGCAATTACACGGATAAATGGAGCAAAACCTGGAATCCCATCTCCCGTAACCCTAGTCTAGCCCTATCTCCTAGCGTAAACCTATCATGGACAATGTGTGTGTTGAGTTTGTATTATTTTTCCTTTTCTTTTTTAGATTTTTATTTCGACTCGTTTTATTTTTAGGTTTTATTTTAGATTTATTTAGAATTTTCTAGGTTTTATTTTCTATTTCCTTTTTTATTAGTGTATTTTAATTTGATTTTGATTTTTATTAGTTTTTAATTTTTCGACTTTATTCTATTTTATTTTAATTTTTATTTTTAGGATTAGTTTTTAGGAGTTTATTTTTAGTTTTATTATATTTTATTTTTTAGGTCTTTATTTATTTTTATTTAGACTTTTAGTTTTTATTTTTATTTCTATTATTTTATTATTTGAGTTTTTCATTTTAGGAATTTAATAGATTTTTTTTTTTTAGTTTTATTGATTTTTTTTTTGTTTTTAAATAGTTTAGTTTTCACTTTTTTTAATAAAAGTACAATCTACACACACACTACCTTTCCTACGCCCTACCACACACAAAAAAACCTCACTCATCTTCTCCAACATCCATTCTCTCTCATCTCTCTTACCACCGTAACCAAAACTCCCAACTAATCATACCCCAAATCCATCTCCTCTAACCAAATACTGGACCTTCCCGATTAAAATCAAACCCACCTCCAAATCCATTGCCATACCAGGACATCGCTCCGGCCAATCCTAGACCACTCCAGCGACCTCAACAACAACAAACAACCCTTACCCCATTCCACAATAACAGACCCATGGCCGGAATTCATCCCCCCATTCAATTCGGTTCTTACCTGCGACCCACCATCTCCACTGAACGATCTAACCCATCTCCGGCACCGGACCTCCCACCAGAAGTTTCAGCGACCTAATAAAACACTGGGCCACCTCAAAATCCGATGACCAAGGCTGCCTTACCCAACCAACCTCCAACTAATCACCACAGTACTTGCCGGTGCCCATAAACTGGAGCAAAAACCCAGTCGCAACCCGACTTGAAACCCATCTCGGTTCAACCCGAGTTTTCCAAACCCATTTCCCAACTCAACCCGACTGCGACCTCTCACCAACCCATAACCCGGATACCATAACCCAACATTGGGAGACCAAAAGCACGAACCCATACCCAACACCTGCTGCTCCATATGAAACCCAACAAACCTTACACGATTTTTTCCACCTGCTCAAAACAAAAGCCAAATAAAAACAAAAAATAAAAACCCCTTCCAAAGTTGATACCTTTGACCAAAGCTTCATTTCCTAATTCGTGCAAAGCCTATTTACCTCACATCCCAAGCATTTGCCATTTTTCAAAATAAAAATCACATGTTTTGAACCCCTTTACCCCATTTTCCATAAATACTTGTGACACCCCGCTTACTAAAATAAGAGGTGGCCAGCCCAATACTCCAATAAAAGCAGGAATCTTAAATGGTATATTCTCAACATCACTGTCGCGTAATAAATATACGAGACAACCACCAAATATTTTGAAAACGGATGTCATGTATAATTTTGCAAATAGGATTAAAAGCAAGTTCAATCATCCAGTTTATAACAAAAGGGTGATGTGTATAAATATATATCAGTTAATCAACAATACTAGAAGGCATAACCGAATAAGCTCTCGGTTAACAGACTATATACAAAAGAATACATCAAGTATGATAGTATGTACGAATACTAAACTTGGGCAACACGCCCGAATATATAGACGGATCATAGCTAGAGTATCAAAAGAAATGATGCGTCAACTACGAAAATTCCTACAATATCCGCAAAATGCCATAGCTCTTTAACACTGGAAGGATAGTTAAAGCGGGCTCCCATGCGGCGGAGCACCTGAACATATATAAGAACCACACAAGAAGAAGGAATATAAACGGGTCAGGTCCCGGTTTGATATGATATACATGTGAATAAATGCATGACAGTTATGAATACTACTTTCATAAACAATACAATTCGCTCTTCATTCAAGGAATCATCCTCACCTCTCTTCTAAGTGCACATCCTAATGCGTACAATTGATTTTAAGTTAAACTACCCATCTGCTTACTAAGAGTAACCTAACTACATTCCACATGCCAAGTATATCAATTGAAGATATATCTACAAATCAATAATCATTAGGGACCATGGACAATTGAAGTTGATTCACAGTTTTCTTAAATCAATTAATCATTCGGGTGAAATACCATTTCAATGAGAACAGTTACAATCATAATAATAACGGTTCTAAGACCATCCTTCTAGGAGTCACCCCACTAGATATGCCCCTAAATACTATCATCTTTCAGGGCCTATAACCAAGACCACCTGGGCATCCTAAATCGCAACGCGTGGGAAACGGTCATATACCTTCGATAGGGAGTCATAACCATACCCGAAATTACCTCACTACGAACAATACAATCATACAACGTAACAACCGTTATCATGGCCTGAGGACTATACTCTCCCTGCATCATTAGCCAGGGGATTCACCTTTAACGCGTACTTCCCTTATGATAGCATTTAGAGAGTTATGTGTAAATCTGCCATAGTTACAAACTATATTAAGTTAAACATACGATCTTTACGTTTCGAAACTATATGTGCATGCAATTTGGCAATAAGAGAACACACC
The DNA here is from genome assembly GCA_949130495.1 of Sambucus nigra. Classification (NCBI taxonomy): domain Eukaryota; kingdom Viridiplantae; phylum Streptophyta; class Magnoliopsida; order Dipsacales; family Adoxaceae; genus Sambucus; species Sambucus nigra. Next base: position 525,253,752 of record OX422208.1, on the reverse strand, counting down.
CTACCCGACTTTACACTTGTCCTACTCTCGTTCACTAAATGAAATGAGACATTATACCCTTATGATTAGTCCTTGAAATAAGCCACGTACTATCCTAGAGTACCACTCTCCTTATGAGGTCATATTACTTCTCAATACATCCTAAGAGAAAGTTCCTAAGCCTTAAACTCGAAAGAAAATGAGTAGAAAGGAAATCCAATTCTCAGACTGGAAACAGAATACCGGATCGATCAGTTTTTCATTTCACCCGGATTGATCAGCTAAATATGCCTTATGCAGAAAATTTTGAGGGCTGAATCGATACGTTTTTTTGGAGGACCGGATCGGTTCGGTACCTGGTAAGTCGGCCATCCCCTATTTTTCTTACAAAACCTAAATCTTTTAATTATTCTTCTTCCCTCTACACCAACTATCATCAATAAATCATTTATATATGATTACCTAACAATGTACAACCTCAAATCATATCTAACTTATATAGGTGAAGGTTTGAACAACAAACTCAAACAAAGCCCTAAATGGGTTAAATCCTAAGAACAACAACTAATCACATGGTTTATTCAACATGATCATAAGGTTTTGCAAGTATAATAATTTACCTTGGGATTGTAGCCTCGGATTCTTCTTCGTTGAAACGCTTTCGAGCTTGAAATGGCAAAATCTCTTCGTTCTCTTCTTTCTCTCAAGCTCTCAATTCTCTCTAACTCTCTAGGTTTAAAACACACAAAATGAGGTATAAAATGCTCTTGCAAGATTTAAATACCCAAATTACTTAAGTCTAACATTAAATGCTACTACACACCTAAAATGACTCGTAACATCATATTTAAGTCATAACTACATAAAAGTACCCCAGAACCCAAAGATAACCTTGGCACTTATTTTGACTATCTCAACCATTTCCGGACTAACCGCGCCCTTCAAACTAACATCCAGGATTTCGTTCATAAATTTCTATTCCAACGTCATATTAACATTCTAATACTAGTCCAATTGGAATATAAATCATAACCGTCATTTTAAATCCCAACGACTTGTCATAACATAATATTACCCTATTTACATTTGCATAAAGGTAAATATGCAATACTCATAAATATTAACTCTTAAATTGCTGAAATTAATATTTACTTCAATTTACTTTATTTATATAACTAACCCATGTAGAAAATTAATATAAAAATAATTACTCAAAAATAAGGGGTATTACATACTCCCCCCTTACAAGGGAATTTTTCCCTCAGAATTAGGCGTACCTGGTAAAAAGAGGTGTGGGTATTTTTCTCGGATATCCTCCTCTCGTTCCCAAGTTGATTCATCGGTATTATGGTGACCCCACTAGACTCGGACCAAGGGCACCACTTTCGATCTTAGTCCACGCTCCCCGTGATCTAAAGTGGCAATCGTTGTTCCTCGTACGAAACATCGGGTTACAACTCATTATCGTCTAATGGTACATGCTAATGGGCTCCCTCACATCTTTTGTACATCTTTAAAGATGAGACATGGAATACATCATGAATTTACCGTAAGTGTTCCAGCAATGCAAGTTGATAAGCGACGAGGCCTACCTTTGCAATAATGGGAAAAGGGCCCACATAACGAGGCACAAGTTTGTCCTTCTTCCCGAATCGCATCACACCTTTCATCGGGGACACCATCACTAAAACTTGATCCCCTAATTCTAATTTCACGTGCCTCCGATTTGCATCGACATAGCTCTTCTGGCGATCCTACACAATTCGTATACGATTTCGAATGAGCTCAATCTTTGAAGGGGTGTCTTGGATCATTTCAGGTCCAAGGAGCTTATTATCTCCTACTTCTAACTAATAAGAAGGTGATCAACACGATCTTCCATACAATGCCTCATGCGGTGCCATACCTATTATAAATTGGTACGAATTATTATATGTAAATTTGACTAACTGGAGGTATTGCCCCCATCCTCCTTTAAAGTCAAGTATGCACATGCGAAGTATATCCTCTAATATTTGGTTAACCATCTCCGTTTGCCCCATCAGTTTGTGGATGGTATGACGTACTCAACCGTAATTCGATCCCCATTGCCTCTTGGAAACTTCGCCAAAAATGGGATACAAATTTTTTGTCTCGATCTGAGACTATATTGATAGGCACTCCATGAAGTTATACAATTTCTGCAATAAAGAGCTGGGAATAGCGCGCCATGTTATAATCTGTCCGTACTGGTAGGAAGTGGTCCGATTTGGTCAAACGATCGAAAATTACCCAAATAGAATCACGACCACTTTGCGACGTCAGCAATCTTATGATAATATCCATCGAGATACTCTCCCATTTCCACACCGATATTTCCAACGATTATAACAATCCAGTTGGTCGGTGGTGGTCCACCTTTACCAATTGACAAGTGGCACATTGGAAGACAAATTTAAATATGTCCCTTTTTATTCCCGCCCACCAATACTGACGGCGCATGTCTTGGTACATTTTTTCCCCACCTGGATGCACCGCAAATCTTGAACCATGGGATTCTGTCATGATAGCACGTCTCAAGTCTTTTTCATCTGGGACTATAAGTCTTCTGTGGAAATGCAACCCACCCTCAAAACTAATAGAGTAGGACTCCGCTCCCTCGGTCAGTAATTGACGTACCCGGTCCTGGTAGTCTTTATCCCCTCCTTGCGCTTTTATGACTCTCATCACAATAGCATGCATAACGGTTAAAACTGACATGCATGCTCTAGCTATAGCATCATCCTAGCTAAGTTCTTTCCACTTAGCCTTCCACACTTCCGCTAGTTGTCCCACGGGTCTTCGACTCAACGCGTCAGCTACCACATTTGCCTTGCCTGAGTGATAGTGAATATCGAATTGATAGTCTTTTACGAACTCCAACCACCGTCGTTGCCTCATATTTAGATCTTTTTTCGAGATCAAATATTGTAATGACTTGTGGTCCGTCTAAAGGCTAAATTTCTCACCCAAGAGGTAGTGCCTCCATATCTTCAAGGCAAACACCAATGCGGCAAGCTCTAAATCATGTGTAGGATAGTTCTATTAATGGGGATTAAGCTTGTGAGACGCGTATGCAATGGCTCTATGCTCTTGTTATAGCATACCTCCCAATCCTTGTAGAGAAGCATCTGTGAAAACCAAATAGTCTACCCTCGATTTTGGTAACGCGAGTACAGGAGTAGAGGTTAACTTGTTCTTCAGCTCTTCAAAAGTTAGTCGACAGGAGTCATTCCAAACAAATCGTACTCCTTTTCGGGTCAAGTTCGTCAAAGGGCCCGTAATTTTAGAGAAACCCTTAATGAAATAGCGATAGTATCCCGCCAAACGCAGAAAGCTACGGATCTCTATTGGTGTCATAGGCTAACCCCATTCCCTCACAGCTGCAACCTTGCTCGGGTCTACGAAAACACCCTCAACCATCACGATATGCCCCCAAAATTGCACTCCCTGTAACCAAAAGCCACATTTATCGAACTTGGCATAAAGCTGATGATCCTGTAGAGTCTGCAGGACCAATCACAAATGTTCGGCATGATCAGCTTCAGTCCGAGAATAGATTAGAATGTCGTCGATAAACACGATCACAAACTGGTCTGGAAAGTCCTAAAATACTCGATTCATAAGGTCCATAAATACCGCAGGAGCATTAGTCAGCCCAAAGGGCATAACCCAAAACTCGTAGGACCCGTACCTTATCAAGAATGCGGTTTTCGACACATCTTACTCTCGAATCCGCAACTGGTGGTATCTTTCCCTTAAATCTATTTTAGAGAAGTACGACGCTCCTCATAATTGATCAAAAAAATCATCAATTCGAGGTAACGGGTATTTATTTCTGATGGTTACCTTGTTCAATTCACGGTAGTCGATGCATAATCGTAGGGAACCATCTCGCTTTCTCACGAATAATACGGGGGCACCCCATGGCGATGTGCTACGCCGAATGAACCCCTTCCCCAACAGTTACTGAATTTGATCCCTCAACTCCCTCATTTCCAAAGGAGCCATACGGTATGGAGCTAGCCCAATCGACCTAGTTCCCGGCACTAAGTCAATTACGAACTCAATCTCACGACTAGGAGGTAAACCAGGGATCTCCTGAAAGACATCTCCAAATTCCTTGACAACTGAAATCGAGTCTAAGGAAATCATAATTTCTTGTAAAGTCTCTTCCTTCATGCAATACAAGTGGGTGCTCGAACCTCCCCCGAAAGAGGCATAGCCACCAAAAATATTTCTTGCCCTGGAATGGCAAAAACTATACTCCTCCCATAACAATTTACCATGGCCCAGTACTTCACTAACCAATCCATTCCCAAAATAACATCATACCCAACCATGTCCAAGACGAGCAATCGACCTCAAAATGCAATCTACCAAGGTCTATTCATACCCCTTTACAAATAAAAAGTATAAGTGAACCATCACCCATAGAAGACTCGACGCTAGTGAAAGTACTTCCAGCAAACTTACACAAACCCGTCGAAAGAGCAAATTGACTCACAATAAATGAGTGTGTGGCACCGGTGTCAAATAACACCCGACCCATAAACCCCTGAATGGGAAACTTACCCTCAATAGCTGGCGGTGCTGGAGGAAACAAAGCGTCTTGGATATTGTATATACGTCCAAACTGGAGTTGTCCCTGCTGCAATGGGACGACTGGAATAGGTGCTGGAGGTTGTTGATGTGCTTATGGATTCTGAGGGCCTCCTGAAAACTGCCCCCTGTTCAACTATAGACAGGCTCTATTCATGTGACCTATCTCACCGCACTAAAAAAATGGCCCACGAAACCCTCCAAGTGTCGCCCTCGGTTGTTATTTTGAAACTTCCCCGTGCCTTGGACCTGTTGTCCTCGACCCCCATAATTCCCTCTACCCGCTTGACCTGGTTGGCCCAACTGCTGCTGTTGTTGAGCACCCAGACCGTGCCTAAAAGCTCCTCCGCTAAAATTGAAACCCCAAAGCGTTGTTTCTTAGCTAAGTCCCCCTGTTGAAGGTCCCGCTCGTTCTGTTTATTCCAAGACTGCTGTGGTGGTGGTAGTGCTCCACCGGCACCATTCCCTCATAGTTTACTTGATTGACCAAAATCTCCAATCTTCTTACTCACCTTTAGATGAAGGCGGTGATCCTGACAATGAAGTAAAGTTTCATTCATCACATCGCTAAAAGTTTGTAAAGCCGGGTTCCCCAACAGGTATCGCCTTATCATCCAACTCAATCCCCCGATAAATTTTAAAATCCTCATTTATTTTGGATTTACCTCGTCTGGCACAAATTTTACCAAATGGGTAAATTATTCTTCATACTTTGTCACAGTTCGCTATCCTTGAATTACATCCTGTAGCTTCGTCCTCATCTCCTTCTGGATTGCTATAGGAAAGTACTTTCGATCAAATAAGGCCCAAAATTTGGAGATCGTCATCGTATCCCTCTGTTCGGGAGTGGTCACAGACTCCCACTATTGGAGAGCTGCTCCCACGAGTTTAAAAGTGGCGAGAACCTATTTTCTCTCTTCGCTGCATTCCACGATTCGAAGATGGTGTTGAATATCCTTCTTCCATTGATTTGCGACAATCACATCAGCGCCACCCTGAAATTATGGAGGGTGATCTTTTAGGAAGGATTCTCTAACTCGTTCCCATGCGAAATGCTTCGTATGGTCTTGAGCCATCGGTGCTATCGATTATCGAGCTTGGGGAAATTATTGCGCCATAGCGGTCATTGCAGCGTTTACCACTCGGCCATAATATTAACCACCTCCATCGCATTTATAGTGCCTTATGGTGGTGGGGGCTCTACATCATCTTCTACTCGATTTACCCTTGTCGGGTGACCTCATCTAGTACACATTTAAGATAAAAAGCAACTGAATCAATATACAGTTAAAACAATTTATCCTTAGGGGAAAATCGTAAACGCAGATAAGCAAAACAGTCCTAATAATAGGGATTTATATCAAAGAACGCTACTGTAGAACGTGATAAGTCCGCATAAATCCTAAGGACTTTAGAACCGGAGGCTCTGATACCATTTGTGACACCCCGCTTACTAAAATAAAAGGTGGTCAGTCCAATACTCTAATAAAAGCAGGAATCTTAAATGGTTTATTCTCAGCATCACTGTCGCATAATAAATATACAAGACAACCACCAAATATTTTGAAAACGGATGTCATATATAATTTTGAAAATAGGATTAAAATCAAGTTCCATCATCCAGTTTATAACAAAAGGCTGATGTGTATAAATATATATCAGTTAATCAACAATACTAGAAGGCATAACCGAATAAGCTGTCGGTTAACGAACTACATACAAAAGAATGCATCAAGTATGACAGTATGTATGAATACTAAACTTGGGAAACACGCTCGAATATATAGACGGATCATAGCTAGAGTATCAAAATAAATGATGCGTCTACTATAAAAATTCCTACAACATCCGCAAAATGCCGAAGCTCCTTAACACTGGAAGGAAAGTCAAAGCGGGCGCCCATGCGGCGGAGCACCTGAACATATATATGAACCGCACAAAAAGAAGAAATATAAATGGGTCAGGGCCCGATTTGATATGATATACATGTGAATAAGTGCATGACAGTTATGAATACTGCTTTCATAAACAATACAATTCGCTCTTCATTCAAGGAATCATCCTCACCTCTCTTCTAAGTGCATATCCTAATGCGTACAATTGATTTTAAGTTAAACTACTCATCTACTTACTAGGAGTAACCTAACTATATTCCACATGCCAAGTTTATCAATTGAATATATATCTACAAGTAAATAATCATTAGGGACTATGAGCAATTAAAGTTGATTCACAGTTTTCTTAAATTAATTAATCATTCGGGTGAAATACCATTTCAATGAGAATAGTTACAATCATAATAATAACGGTTCTAAGACCATCCTTTTGGGAGTCACCCCACTAGATGTGCCCCTAAATACTATCATCTTTCAAGGCCTATAACCAAGACCACCTGGGCATCCTAAATCGCAGCGCGTGGGAAACAACCATATACCTTCGATAGTGAGTCATAACCATACTCAGAATTGCCTCACTATGCATAATAGAATCATACAACGTAACAACCGGTATCATGGCTTGAGGACTATACTCTCCCTGCATCATTATCCAGGGGATTCACCTCTAACGCATACTTCCCTTATGATAGCATTTAGAGAGGTATGTGTAAATGTGCCATAGTTACAAACTATATTAAGTTAAACATACTATCTTTACGTTCCGAAACTATATGTGCATGCAATTTGGCTACAAGAGATATCTATTATCACACCAGCCCCCGAAGGTCCAACACACCCTACCCAACTCTACACTTGTCCTACTCTCGTTTACTAAACGAAATGAGATATTATACCGTTATGATTAGTCCTCGAAATAAGCCCAGACACTCCCGTACTATCCTAGAGTACCACTATCCTTATGAGGTCGTATGACTTCTCAATACATCCTAAGAGAAGGTTCCTAAGCCTTAAACCAGAAAGAAACGGAATAGAAAGGAAATTTAATTATCATACTATAAACAGAGTACCGGATCGATCCGTTTTTCATTTTACCCAGATCGGTTCGCTAAATATGCCTTATACAGAAAATTTTGGGGGCAGGATCGATCCGTTTTTGGGGAGGACCGAATCGATCTGGTACCTGGTAAGTCGGTCATCCCCCATTTTCTTACAAAACCTAAATCTTTCAATTCTTCTTCTTTCCTCTAAACCAACTATCATCAATAAATATCATCAACAAATCATTTCTATATGATTACCTAACAATATAACCTCAAATCATATATAACTTATATAGTTGAAGGTTTGAACAACAAACTCAAACAAAACCCTAAATGAGTTAAATCCTAATAACAACAACTAATCAGACGGTTTATTCAACATAATCATAAGGTATTGAAAGTATAATAACTTGCCTTAGGATTGTAGTCTCGAATTCTTCTTCATTGAAATGATTCCGGGATTGAAATGGCAAAATCTCTTCTTTCTCTCACTTCTCTCAAACTCTCACTTCTCTCTAACTCTCTAGGTCTAAAAAACACAAAATGAGGTATAAAATGCTCTTGCAAGACTTAAATACCCAAATGACTTAAGTCTAACATTAAATGCTACTACACACCTAAAATGACTCGCAACATCATATTTAAGTCATAACTAGATAAAAGTATCCCGGAACCCAAATATAACCTTGGCACTTATTTTGACTATCTCAACCATTTCCGGACTAATCGCGCCCTCCAAACTGACATCCGGGATTTCGTTCATAAATTTCTATTCCAACGTTATATTTACATTCTAATACTAGTCTAATTGGAATATAAATCATAATCGTCGTTTTAAAGCCCAACGATTTGTCATAACATAATTTTACACTATTTACATTCGCGTAAAGGTAAATATACAGTACTCATAAATATTAACTCTTAAATTGCTAAAATTAATATTTACTTCAATTTCCTTTATTTATATAACTAACCCACATGGCAAATTAATATAAAATAATTACTCAAAAGTAAGTGGTATTACAATACCCTCAACCATTATTCCTCCCATGCACCTTACAAAAGGAAGAGACTCTTATTCATTTGGGGAGATACGGGTTAAGACAGAAGAAAATAGAGTGCTAAGGAAAAAAAATTAGAGAGAAATTTATGAGTTTAATGAGAGAAAAGAATGACAAAAATTTGTAGCATCAAAAGAGATTTTGTGTTATATATGTATTGGTTGAATATCTTCTTTTATACTCATATGAACTCATTAATTTATTTTATGTCTTGGAGTCCCATTATAGAGGGCTAATCTCCCATTTCAAGGGATGAAATGAATCCTCCATGGAACCAAATTGTCTAGTTTGTTAATTTTATTTTTGTTTGATTTCTTTTGATTAGTAACTTTAATTACTACACTTGTTTTTGCATTGAGAAATGGACAACCATCATTTAAAAAAGATTGAAGCTTGTATTATAACTTTTATATTTTGATTCAAACTAGAGATGGACTTTTCAAAATGATTAAAAGTATAATATAAGTTTCTTCTACTCTTGTTTTATTTTGTTTAATTAAAATTAGTTGGGTAAATTTTTCTAGCGGGTGATTTGATTAATTAATTTTAATTCATTTGGAGTATAGTTATAGTAATTAAAAATTACTTTTCTAAAATAATATTTACTTAATTCATTAGGATAATGAGAATTAACTTTCGAATTAGTTGAATATTTTGGAAATCAATCAAAATAAAGTACTTCAAACTAGATTGAATGGGTGAAATGGGGGTGGATTTACATCTCTTGATTCTTCTTACTATTATCTCTCATTTAGCAATCTTCCACTTACTTTTTCACACATTTTTTTAGTTACTTCTCTAGATTTTTCTTCTAGTTTAGTTATCTCACCATCATATAAAACTGTTTTAATATAAAAAAAAATAAAAAAAAAAAGTAAGTAGAAAACAAAGAAAATAGCTAGAAAATTGGATTGCATATTTTCTCTTGTGTTTCACTCCATAGAGTTGAATTGATACCTGTTGATGTAAAAAATTAGAGTGCTTCTAATTATTTAATCACGGATAAATATAAATGAGACAAAGAATTTTAAAGTGGTTCAGCCTTATAAGAATGGCCTACGTCCACTGTTTCTGTTATTGCCAAGTGTTTTGGAGTTCTCGATATGTAATCCTATCAAGAAAATCCGGTCCCTTTGAATGAGGGTGATACAATGTATTTATAGCCCTTAGGCTGTACATGTGAAAGGGTAAACAATTAATGCCTTTTAAGAGTATACGTCTGTATGATGAGCATTCAATGAATAGTTGAACTGTTGATTATCTGGCAATCAATGCTGTGGCCGAGATGCAGCTCGGACCGCCTTAGTTGCTTGTCGCTCAGGAGTTCCTATGAGTGTTGGAGTTCCTCGTAGTGAGTATGACTTGGTCGGGGAAACAAACTTCCTCGTTGCTATTGTGCCACGTAGATCGACACGTGTCTTCTTTTTATTCGTCTATATCAGCATACTAATTTTGGTATCAACAGAAGCCCCTAATGTTTCATATTTCTAACTTTGAGGAATACGGAACATTCTTTCTCGGTATATGGCAATATTAAATGACCTTCCTGGTTTTTAGGAGCATTTTCTCCGTATTCGAATGTCCTTCCAAATTCGCAGAATCCGCCTTTTTGAATTTTTATAAGCGCTTCGATCTTCGCACACTTTTTGTCCTTTTAGCCACCGGTAGCGTAATAGTTTCTTTTTTGTAATCATTTCTTTCATTCGCCATGGTTTATGTTATTGAATCTCTTGAGAAATTCCATTCTGATTTTTCTATTCCATCTTGGGTAACTCTGGAGGATCTTTCTGAGCCTTCAAATTATTTTCGTTTGGCTGCGGGACATTGGTTCCCCAGCCTCTTTATTGCTGAATGTGGATTTTCTTTTCCACCAAACCCTTTGTGCTTAGAGTTCTGTCATTATTTCGATGTTGTCCCTGCAAAAATAGCCCCCAACACATGGAGAATAGTTAATGGGGTGTATAGGTTAAATCAAACTTACGGAACCCGTATAGGAATTCCTGAGATTATGTATTATTATAGATGGGCTGTTCTAGATAATGTTTTTTATTTAAAAACTAGATTTTTGAATAGGGCTTTAGTAGTCAACCTCCCTGATGCTAATAGGGATTATTTTGAACATGGGGTAGTTATCAAAAATTGGCAACATGCCCCTTTGATTGGAGATGATGTATATCAAGGTCCCAGATGCCCTCCATATGGCAATGGGATAGGTTATTTTCATTTTATTCTAATTCTGAAATTATGATTTCATTATGTTTGAATAAATGTGTGATTGACATTTCACTATGTATTTGTTTGCAGTTGACAGCAAAAGAAAGATTCCAAAAGAATCAGAAGTTAATATTAAGCATTTGAAACTTATCTGGAGTTTGCATCAGAAAGTTGCAGACGAGCACATCAGGTCTGCTTCATATTTGTTGCAGTATAGGAGTTATTCAACCTCTTTCACTGCTCGCCCTGTAATCAGCACTGGTGAACCAGCGCCAGCTCCTGAGGATTCTTCACCAGACTCTCATACTCCTTTGAGTCAGAAAATGTACAAAAGAAGAGTTCCTGTTATCTTTGAGGAGACTACCTCTGCTAGATATGGAAAAAGAAACAAAACTGACGTCCAAAAGGGGACAAAGAAGACAGATGTTGCACCTCAAAAAGCTGTCGAGAAGCCCCCAGTGGCTCCTAACAAGAAGGATGCACCTGTGGAAGTGATCACCGTCTCCCCAACCAAAAGCTCTTCTTTGGTTGAAACTGTTGAAATGCCACCGAGGAGACTGAAGAAATCCTCCTCGGTCAATTTGGCTGAAACCATTCCCCAGCTCCAAGTTAGTGGAGCTGGTGTTCCAACTATTATTCCTCCGAGCTCAACTATGAGCTCGGTGAAGACTTGAACCATTCCTGAAGTCCAAGGAATTGAGGAGAATATGTCTAGGGATGTGCTTACGTCCCTGGCTACTCGTCACATTGCCTCAGTAAATTTCTCTTATTCTGAATTTTCTTTCTTTCCATCAATACATGTATATTTGTGCTGACTTATCATTATCTCCTTTTTTCAGCTGGTGAGTTGCTTTAACACCATTGTGAAGAAGGATGAAGCGATCAAAGCTTCTAGCTCCTCATCCGGAGTGGAGGATGCTTTATTGAGTTTGACCAAATCTTTGAAGGATTCCCGTCAAAAGTATGACGAGGATAAGGCTAATTGGGAGAAGAAGTTGGCTGCAGTTGAGGCAGAGAAGGTGCAGCTCGTTAAAGTTTCCAAAGGTTTGGAAAATAAGGTGAAAGATTTGGAGGGAGAGAAAAAGAAGTATGACGAGAAGCTCAAGAGCTTTGGGGAGCTTGAAAACAAGATGAAAATGGCAGAAGAAGAATTGTCCCTTCTGCGAGAAGTGAATCGTCAGAAGGAGGAGGTGGAAGCTAAGTTGAAAGCCACCGAGGATCTTCTATCCGAGAAGCTCTCCTCGGAGAAAATGAAAAGAAAATTGGTGGTGAAAAAATCTTTCCGCACTGGTTGGGACAAAGGGTGGAACAGGGGGGTAGCCGCAATGATGTCCCAGGTGCAGTATGGGAGTTTGAAATACTTCCGAGATGGTTGGGTGGCTGCCCTGCAAGAATTAAAGGTTAATGAGGACTCAGAATTGTTTCAACAGCATCTCCCTGGTCCTCCCCCAAATATTGAAGATGAAGAAGAGGACGAAGCTGCCTCTGAAGAATCTTCAATGGTAGTGGGTGATCCAATCCTTACTCAGCCTGCCGACGAGGAGCTTTCATCTCTGCCTGCTCCTCCTGAACAAGTTCCAGCCCTAGCCGACCAACTCATTGTTTCCACCGAGCAACCGAGCTCCTCATCCCAGCCTCCCGAGAAAGTCTTGGGAGACAAGGAAAAGGTGTGAAGTTGTTCGGTATTTATTTTTCTTTTATCATTTGTACTCTGTATTCTGAACACTGTACTCTTTTCTATAATGTAATAAAAAATCACCTTTTTTGTTTCTCTATGTTGTTGATGTTCTGTCTGCTTTTTAATTAACTCTTGCCTTCTCTTCTTTACTAGTTTATGGCTAGAATGGAATTGCTGTCTGCCCATGACACAACTCTGCTTCGACAGTGTAATGAATATTTTAAGGCTGGCCACACTGACTTGGACAAATCCCAGATTGTAGATATTCTTGGTCGAGATGCTTCAGACCAAGCAGTGGAAGCTTATCAGTACCTGAAGTGCTTACTTGACCGTGCTGTAGCCAACAATGTGGCTTATTACGAAATGATTGAAGATCTTCAATGTACCCTAGAAGAGCTTCAGAATCAGTATAAGGAATCGACTGCCCTGTTGCATAAAGGGTATGAGAAGAAGTATCAGCAGCTTTCTGCCGAGAAGGGCCACGAGAAGCTCATCGTTGGATATGATGTCAGGGAGAGAACCCTAAAGGGTGAAGTTGAAGCATGTAGACAAATTGCCGAGCTGTTGGAGCAAGAGAATAACAATTTGCAGAAAGAGCTAGCACAGTTGAAGTCTGCTGCCTCTTCTTCAACAGCTATAATCCCAGTGACTGACGAGGGATTTTCATTTTTAGAGGTTGAGAATGCAAAATTGAGGCAAGAATTGGACACCTTGAGGAGGTCGGGCACTTCCACATCTCCTCGGGGACGAGCAAGAGCTCCTCGAGGATGAGGAAGATCACTTCGGGTGTTGGTCGAGGAACAGAGGACAGCATCTTCCTTGGAGAACCAGGCCTTCCAACTAAAGGTGAAGAACCAGGCGTTATCTAATATGTCAAAGAAGATTCGAGACCTGGAACAACAACTCTCTGCAAAGATATCAGCGTTGGAAACTAATGAGCTTTTTGTCAATAGTCTCCACGAGAAGCTTGAAGATCTAACATATCAATTCCACAAACGGCCCAGGGAGTTCTGGATGGCTGGATACAACGAAGCACTATTCCATTTAGACAATCGTATCCAGAATGCCAACAACGAGGGCTATAAACAAGGCTGGCTGAATGCCTTAGGTGTGTTGAAGCTCGAGAAGGGTCACTATCTGTGGGACTACCATGATCCCGGGGTGCTCGATTTGCCTGTGCCACCATATAAATTGGATATGGAATGGACCCCTGCTCGTGCCATTCCTCAGAGCTTGATTTCAAAATACCTTGGTGATTACAATTTACATTCTCAAATTGAAGTATCTCACCCCGAGCATCTATTAGATCGACCTTCTGTGATGAACGTCAGGATGCTGAAGGATTTGAACTTCATCAATTCTCCTCAGTCTTTAAATGATTCGCCTGCTGGCGAGGAACCTGTATCGAAAGCTGAGGGGAAAAGACCAATAGAATAGGAGTTTTTAATGTAACAGTTAGTATACATATCAATGTAACTTGTAATTTATTTTGAATTTAATGAAAAAGTTTCATTTTTGTTCACAGATTTGTATTGCTATTGTCTTGTATTTGTCAAACACTTTATATTTGTGCTTGCATAACAATGTTGTGTGGTTCATCGACCAAAAAAGTTACAAGTATCAGTTATGTTGCTCAATCACCTAATAATAAAGTAGTGAGTATAAAAATGTTGAAAATTTTTCCAACCAACCAAGGTTGTTAAATTGTGCTTGTCGACCAACTACAGTTGGTGGGTTTTTATCCCCGACCAGCCATACTTGGTACAGTTTGGAATATTTTCTCCTCATCGACCAACTACAGTTAGTGGGTTTTTATCCCCGACCAACCATACTTGGTACAGTTTGGAATATTTTGTTCTACGAGGAACTTTTGTATTTTCTAGAATAATCTTACCTCCCGACCAACATAAGTTGGCATTTGAGAGCATATATTGTTTCCTAACCAACCGAGATTGGCATTTTTAGGAGTATTTTGCTTCGTAGCCAAACACGTTGGCCTTTTTAGGAATGTTGTTCTTGCCCTTTTACCAACCGGAGTTGGTCTGAGTTCGAACTATCATGTCCACTTGCCCTTTTACCAAAATTGGTCTGAGCCAGCGTCAGCCTCCTAACCAAAGGAGTATGGTTTATTCTCGCCCTTTTACCAACCAGAGTTGGTCTGAGTTCGAACTATCATGTCCACTCGCCCTTTTACCAACCGGAGTTGGTCTGAGCTAGTGTACGTCTCCTAACCAAAGGAGTATGGTTTGTTCTCGCCCTTTTACCAACCGGAGTTGGTCTGAGTTCGAACTATCATGTCCACTCGCCCTTTTACCAACCGGAGTTGGTCTGAGCTAGTGTACGCCTCCTAACCAAAGGAGTATGGTTTGTTCTCGCCCTTTTACCAACCGGAGTTGGTCTGAGCTTGAACTATCGTCTTCTTTTTACTGTCGAGTAGCGTAGTGTTAAACACTAGTATTCCCCGAAAAACTTTCAATAAAAGGAGAGAAAATGGTGAAATATCATCGTTTTATTCATATTGATGGAACTGCTTTACATTTTACATCACTGATAATACTTGCGTAGGTGTTCAGCATTCCATGCATTCTTAAATTCCTCTCCTTCTAGAGTTGCTATTCGGTAAGTTCCTGGTCGAACAACTTCTGTAACTCGGTAAGGTCCATGCCAGTTTGCTTCCAATTTATTGTGCTTCTGAATGACCTTCTTTAGCACGTAATCTCCTTCTTTTAAGTCGCATTTTTTCACCCTCTTGTTATAGAACAAAGTTGTTCGTTGTTGGTAAGCAGCATTCCTAATGGCTGCCTCTTCTCTAACCTCCTCGAGCATGTCCAAATTTAATCTTCTCATTAAGTCGCTGACTGGGGAATTGAAGTTCAACACTCTGTGTGTTGGAAGACCCAACTCGGCAGGTATTACGGCCTCACTTCCAAATGCTAGCATATATGGTGATTCTCCAGTTGCTGCTCAGGGAGTTATTCGGTAAGCCCATAATACTGACTGTAGCTCATTAATCCAATTAGCTTTAGCCTCACTTAGCCTCTTCTTCAAACCATTTAGTAATGTTCTGTTCGTCACTTCAGTCTGTCCATTGCTTTGAGGATGGCCTGGTGCTGAATGAACCTTAAAAATGTTTGACTGATGACAATAGGCGACAAACTCCTCGTTATCAAATTGTGTTCCATGGTCTGTGATGAAGGCATGAGGGAGACCATATCGACAGATGATGTTCTTCCAAACAAACTGGTACACCTTCTCGTATGTCATATCAATAAGTGGCTCAGCTTCTACCCACTTAGTAAAATAATCCACTGCGACGACGAGGTACTTGAATCTTCCTTGGATCGTTGGCAGTGTTCCAACCGAATCAATTCCCCACATGGCAAATGGCCATGGGGAAGTTATGGGTGTCAACAATGCTTGTGGAGTTCGTCGGATGGAGGAAAAATGTTGGCATTTATCACATCTCTTAGCATAGGCTATACAATCAGCCCTCATCGTTGGCCAGTAGTTTCCCTACGTCATCACCCTTTGCAAAAGTGTCCGACCTGCTACATGGGCTCCACAGGACCCTTCATGGATCTCTTCAATCAATTCTTTCACCTCGGAGGGATGTACACATCTTTGCAAACCTGCCATAATTCCTCGTCTATACAAAACACCATTAATTAGTACATACCGAGCAGCTTTGAACTTCAATTTCTTGGCAGCGAGCTTATCCTCCGGTAATTCTCCCTCCTCAATATATGCCCTGATGGGATCCATCCAAGATGGTCCTAATCAAGGGTAATAATATTCACTGTCAGGTCTTCATCTATGCTCTGACTTTCTAATACTTCAATTGGTATCATTTTTCGCAGCTCGGTACGAGTAGCTGATGCTAGTCGGGCCAATGCGTATGCTCGTGCATTCTCCATTCTTGGTATTCTGATCAACTGAATGGCATCAAATTCTGCCAACAACTCCATCACCTTTGCATGATACTTGACCATTAATTCTCCTTTAACTGCATATGTTCCCATCATCTGATTCACAATTAATTGAGAATCACTGAATACCATCACTTGTTGTGCTTCCACAATCTTTGCTAAATTAAGACCTGCTACCATGGCCTCATACTCAGCCTCATTATTGGAAGCTTTGAATTGGAATCGCAGGGCGTATTCCATGTCAATCTCGTCTGGGGTGTTCAGAACAATCCCTGCTCCACAACCTGTTATGCAAAATGACCCATCTACATATAATCTCCATGTAGGTAACTTGTCTTCAAATTTCTTATCTGATAAAGTTCCTCGGTGAAATATTTGTTGTTTCCTTTCATCCTCCCCTGATATTCCTCGCTCCTCGTCGATCATCTCTTCTGGCCCTTTTACCAACCGGAGTTGGTCTGAGCTCGAATTTGATGATCTTTCAATATCCACAAGCCCTTTTACCAATCGGAGTTAGTCTGAGCTTGTGTTTGTTGATCCTGTAACATCCACAGGTTGATCACCGAGCAACTTTTGTTCCTCGTGGGTATTAGGATAAGTAAACTCTGCTATAAAATCTACTACAACTTGCCCTTTTAATGATGATCTGGGTTCATACACAATATCATATTCACCGAGCTCTATTGCCCAGTACATCAGTCTCCCTGATTTTTCTGGCTTATGAAGGGCTTATCTCAATGGCATGTCGGTATACACAACGATGGTATGGGCCTGGAAATATGGCCTCATTCTTTTACTTACCTCAATTAATGCCAATTCTAATTTTTCCAGCTTTGGGTACCTGATCTCTGCACCTCGGAAAGCCTTACTTGTGTAATAAATTGGCTTCTGGACTCCATTCTCCATTCTGATCAATGCCGAGCTGACTGCATTCTCTGATACTGCCAGGTACAAGTACAACTTTTCTCCCATTACTGGTCTGGACAACAGTGGAGGTGCTCCCAAATATTTCTTCAAGTCTTGAAAGGCTTTTTCACATTCATCATTCCACTCGAAAGTTTTTCGAAGTGTTTTGAAGAATGGAAGGCATCTATCAGTTGCTCGGGATACAAATCTGTTGAGCGCTGCAACTCCTCCTGTAAGACTCTGCACTTCTTTCTTCGTCGTTGGAGATCGCAACCCTAAAAGAGCTTTGATCTTTTCTGGATTCGCCTCAATGCCTCGCTGGTTGACGATGTACCCGAGGAACATTCCTTCTCGTACTCCAAATGTACATTTCATCGGGTTGAGCTTCATTTGGTATTTATCCAGTTGATAAAAGGTCTGACCTAAGTCAACTAGATGATCAGCAGCTTTCTTGCTCTTTGTCAGCATATCATCGACATAGACTTCCATATTGCAACTGATTTGTTCGGCAAAAACCTTGTTCATCAGCCTCTGGTATGTCGCTCCTGCATTTTTCAAACCAAAAGGCATAACATTATAACAATAAGTTCCCCTAGGGGTAATAAAAGAAGTACTTTCCCTGTCTTCAGGTTTCATTTTGATCTGATTATAGCCAGAGTAAGCATCCATGAAGCTGAGCAGCTCGTGTCCCGAGGTAGCATCCACTAGTTGATCAATTCTGGGCAATGGAAAGTGATCCCTTGGACATGCCTTGTTGAGATCGGTGAAATCAACACACATTCTCCATTTATTGTTTTTCTTCTTTACCATTACCACATTTGCTAACCAGTCTGGATATTTCACATCTTCAATGAATTGGGCTTTCTGGAGCTTCTCGACCTCCTCTTGTATAACTTGATTATTCTCGGGACTAAATACTCTTCTTCTCTGTTTTACAGGCTTGATCTCCTTATTCACATTGAGCTCATGACATAAGAAGTTTGGATCTATTCCTGGCATATCTTCATGACTCCATGTAAAAGTTTTCTTTCTGTTTCTCAAGAAAGTTATCAACTCCTGTTTTATTGAAGAATCCAACGACGAACCTATTTGAGTTGTTCGTTCAGGGTGTTCATCGTCCAGAATAACATTTTCTGTAGATTCTACCACCTGTCCTTTTACAAGTTGGGATTCATCTCTAGGATCCAATGTTTCAATTTCTGTACCTTCATCCACCTAGTAGGTAGTAGTCTTTTTCCTTGACTCTTCAAGATCCTCTTGCTCGACAGATGAATAATAGCATTCCCGAGCTACTTTTTGATCACCTTTCACAACTCCTACTCCAAAATTTGTTGGGAATTTTAGCACTGATGTACTGTAGATGGAACTGCTTCGAACTTCTTTAAACCAACTCTTCCCGTGATGATGTTGTAAGCTGATTGCACATTCTTATCCATCACAAAGAAGCGTATTCTTTTTGTTCGACAAGCAGGCCAAGTTCCAATGAATATATCCAACTTGGTCGTCCTAAGTGGAAAAACCTTCTCGCCAGCAAAACCCAGGAGAGGTCTGTGATAAGGCTCCAATTGAGATAGCTTTAAATTTAAACTATCAAAGCACGAATAGAACATGATATCTGCCGAGCTACCGTTATCGACCATCACTCTTGAAATCATTACCTCCTTCATCCTCATTTTGATCACCAGCGGGTCATTATGAGGATATAGAACACCTGTAAGGTCGTTCTTTGAGAACCCAATGACCAACTTCTCCTTGTTCACCTTTCTCGGGCGGTCTTCCATAGCTAAATTTATCCGTTGAATATATGAGCAAGCCTGAGCCTCACCGAGGTAAGCTTTTCTTTCTGCAGTAAGATCTCCTCCTCCTGCATCTCCGCCTGTAATAACATTACAATCAAATGTTCCAAAACGTATTGAAAATACCTCGCGTTCTGGTTGCCTTGGCCTTTTGGGAAGATCGGGGTCATCCTCTGTATCATCTTCATGATTTCTTTTCCTATTTTCTTCTACCCGACGAGGAGATCTAGACCTCTCTCTAGTTCGGTCATTGTTTCTTCTTTCGCCTCCCCGATCAACATACTTCGCTAGCTTTCCTCGTCGGATGGGTGTTTCAATCTCGTTTTGAAGAGCTATGCAATTTTTTGTCATATGGCCATGATCCTTGTGGAATTCGCAATACTTTTCCCTATTCCTCATATCAGGGTCCGACTTCATTTTCTTTGGCCTCCTTACCTCCTCGTTATTCTTGATTTCTTCCAAGACATGATTAATACCCATTTTCAAAGGAGTATAATTATCGAATTTCTTCAGGACTTCCCATGACGACTTATTATTTTTGGAATGCTTGTCACCGCCATTGCCCTTATGCTCTTTCTTCTTAGATTTGTCGACTTCCACCTTGGTTTCTTTATCCATATTCTTCTTCGCAGCCATAGTCTCCTCGGCATTCATGATTTTGGCCGCTTTTGCCATCAACTCTGACATAGTTGTAGGTGGATCTTTGGCCAAAGTGTAATACTATTTGTTAGGCAACAACCCACTCATCAAGGCGGTGATTGCTGTCTTTTCTTCATAATCTATGACTTCCAGCTTCTCGTTATTGAAACGAGTTATGTAATCTCTAGTACTCTCACCAGATTTTTGTCTAACACTTAACAAATGTGCTACTCGTTTTACTGGCTTTGCTCCAAAATAGAAATTGCCGATGAACAACTCGGCCAATTGAAAGAAAGTTAAAATCTTACCCCGAGGAAGATTGTTGTACCATATCTGGGCAGATCCAGTAAGAGTTCCAGAGAATGCTCTGCATCTCATCTCGTCGGGGACAGCATAGATGTCGGCAGCAGCTTGATATTGCTCTATGTGCAGAACAGGATCTGTCTTTCCATCATATTTGGGGGTTACCACAGGGGCTTTAAATTTTGACGGGGTAGGAAAATCCACAATGGCCTGGACAAAAGGTGTCCCTTGAACAAAAGTTCGTTGTAGGGGATTCTTCGCCTTAGCCATTTCTCCCAATCTATCTTCCAATCGCTGAATGGAACCTTTCCACGCATCATTTCCTTCCTTGGGCCTATTAGTTCGAGCAATTGATTGTTCTGAGGTGGCCTCCTGAGATCTATCTTGAGGAGCAACTGGTCGTGATTGTGCTGATCCTTCTCTTAGATCTGATGGTTGTCGGAAACTCCTCGACATGGTCTTAGGTGGACTCCTATTCCTCCTAGGGCCTAATCGACTGAAAGGAGACACCCTGCTCAGTCTTTCCAAGGCACTGGGTCTCTCTGGAGAGAGAGTGATACGTTGATCAGTATCTGTAGCCCGTATTGACGAAGTTCGCCCAGGTTGATAAGAGAAATCATCAGATTCCTCATTACGATATGACTCATTACGCCTGGATTGTGAAGAAAGTAAATAAGTTTGTCTCTGACCACTTCTCTGTCCTGAATGTGCAGGTACTCCGCCATGAAGGGTTTGCATGAGTTGCCGCATTGTTTCTTGCATGACGGTTTGTCCTTGAGCCAGATTCGTCATAATTCCAGCCAGATCTGGAGCAGTT
This sequence comes from Sambucus nigra, assembly GCA_949130495.1. Taxonomy (NCBI): domain Eukaryota; kingdom Viridiplantae; phylum Streptophyta; class Magnoliopsida; order Dipsacales; family Adoxaceae; genus Sambucus; species Sambucus nigra. The sequence goes on along the minus strand of OX422208.1, from coordinate 525,232,875 downwards.
GATGGTGCAGAGGGATTTGGAGGATTCCCAACGTTCCCAACGTTTCGATTGCTGGATTCCGGATTATCTGCCATTGATGATGAATGATTTTTGGTGAAAAACGATAACAACAGTCGTTTCCCACAGACGGTGCCAATCTGTTGATGTAAAAAATTAGAGTGCTTCTAATTATTTAATCACAGATAAATATAAATGAGACAAAGAATTTTAAAGTGGTTCAGCCTTATAAGAATGGCCTGCGTCCACTGTTTCTGTTATTGCCAAGTGTTTTGGAGTTCTCGATATGTAATCCTATCAAGAAAATCCGGTCCCTTTGAATGAGGGTGATACAATGTATTTATAGCCCTTAGGCTGTACATGTGAAAGGGTAAACAATTAATGCCTTTTAAGAGTATACGTATGTATGATGAGCATTCAATGAATAGTTGAACTGTTGATTATCTGGCAATCAATGCTGTGGCCGAGATGCAGCTCGGACCGCCATAGTTGCTTGTCGCTCAGGAGTTCCTCGGAGTGTTGGAGTTCCTCGGAGTGAGTATGACTTGGTCGGGGAAACAAACTTCCTCGTTGCTATTGTGCCACGTAGATCGACACATGTCTTCTTTTTATTCGTCTATATCAGCATACTAATTTTGGTATCAAAAATACCCTTACTTACCTCCACACTAGTTTGTGATATCATTGTAGGTAATTTGAGGAAATTATTGATTAGAATGGATTTTCAAACAACGATACAACATACCTAGCACCGAAAATCCTTTATATCACCGGTGATGACATTTGTCATTTTTACAAAGCATCATGTGGATAATTTTAATTAATGTTATTATTTAATAAAACATTTCATCTTCTTATATTTTAAAGGAAGGGAGATGTGGGGGTATGTTAAAAATATGAAAAGTCAGGGGAGGAACTTAAAGGGTCCTTTAAAAACCATACACCTCCACCATAATCTTAGCCCCACAAAACTCATATCCACCACAATAACAACCACCACCACCACAAAACCTAACCATCCAACTCAACTACAAGAAAAAGAAGGTTACCTGAAAATAAGGCACCATTGGCTCACTGCCTTTTCTTTTCTTTATAACTTGAAGTTTTCACCCCACAACAGTCTCAACATCAGTTAAAGTCGTTGCTGTAGAATTGGATGAAGAAATGGGTTATGATTTTGAGACGAATCTAGTCTCTAATGGTCATTCTGAGTCTAAAAAAGAGTTCAGTCCATTCTCGGAGTCCGCTGTGACTTTTTCTCCAAGCATGCCATCTAAACCTTTGGAATCTTTCATAAACACATTACTTTTGCCAATGTAAAAGTATGTATACTATAAAAACATTACCTTCATTTGAAAAAGACTAACTAATTTTTTAACAGGTTGGTTTTTAAGCACTGAAGGCGGACTACTAAATACGAGAGGGAAGCACCAAAAGCTTATAGACATGGAACTTGGGTTTGGATTTTTCATTGCATTTATTCTCTTAATTTTTATCATTTCCTTTGTTTTCTTGTGTTTTTATGGAGGTCATTGAAAATAATTTATGTATTTACCATTTCGCTTTCATATTTTATATTGTTGTGATTTAGGGATATTTAACAAAAAAACACAAAGCCAAGGAAACATAAGGCTTTACAAATAGGCAAGTTTTGAACTTTCTATCTATTTTTTTCATATGTGAATAGTCAAGTAATCCTCTAATGCAAATGATTATTCATTATCGTTAATATCTTAGTCTCATCTGTTTATATGTTTTTTTTTGTGCGTTGATAAAATTTTGATGTCACAATAAAGAAAATTACGACAAAAAATAATGTAGTTTTCTCTTAAATGAATTTTTAATATTTGTTTTGTTGAAAAATTTGACTGTTTTAAATTTTTCCCTTCATTTCATTCATTGTTCTTGAATGTATGCAATTGTATAAAAAATAGTCATTCCACTCAACTTTTTCCCCTTAATTTCTTTCAATATTCTCAAATGTTTGTTAGTGAATAAAATATTATGATTCGACCTCACTTACAATTAAATATTGAAGTGAGAGCACATGTGGTGATTGAGAATATTTTAATAATAATATATAGAGATATTGATATATTTATTTTTAGATAATATAATGTTATTACCATATATGCATTAAGGAAAATCCTTTTGTTCACAACATTAAGATGCTCAGTTAGATAGACGAGAAAGTGTAATGTAAAGTGATATCACTTTACATGATTATCACATCGATATCACCTTTCATGTTTATCACATCCGGTCTTAATAATTGACCATGAACGATCAGTTTGTAGTTTACTCCATCTTATATAAACACATTGGTTACCCTTTCGTTTTGTATTAATTTTCAATTTATAGTTGTAGAAATGTACATAAAAAAGAGTAAAGTATAATAATAGTCCCTTACCTTTCGATTGGTTTCAATTTAATCCCTTACATTTTTATTGTCTCAATTTAGTCCCTCACCTTTCAAATTGGTTCAATTTCGTCACTGTCCTTTATTTTGTTTAAATTTCATCCTCGACCTTTCATTTTGTCTCAATTTAGTCCACCTGTTAATTATTTTGGATACAATTGACTATTTTACCCCTCTTTATTAAAAAAATAATATAATGAATGTTATAAAATTTAAAAAATAAGTTATTTTATTATTATTTGGGGATAAAAAATAGTTTTTTTATCCTAGAATAATAAAAAAAATAGTTTTTATTTTTATTTTATCCCTGTTGTTTTTAATTTTTTTAAAAAAACTTGTATTATAATTTTAATAGTTAACATAGTTTTTTTTATTTATAAAAAACTATTTTTTAATTTTAATTAAAATTTAAAATTTGATGTTTTAGATTCACAATTGATTAGTGCCACTGGTGCGGACCCACATCACATGAAAATCTTTATTTATCAATATATTACATAGATAGGGAAAAAATGATATCTTAGATTCGCGATTGGTTAGTTCGCTCGATCAGACTTACAATCATTAAAATAAGGGGCTTGAGAATTCGCCACTGTAGTCGCCTTTATTTTAATGAATGTGGATCCGATCAAGCTAACTAACCAATCGCGAATCTAAGACATCAATTTTCCACCTATCTATGTAATATAATGGATAAATAAAAAAATTCATGTGATGTGGGTTCGCGCCACCGGCACTAATCAATTATGATCTAAAACATCAAATTTTACATTTTTAATTAAAATTAAAAAAAGAATTTTTTATAAATAAAAAAATATGTTGACTATTAAAATTATAATTCAAGTTTTTTTTTGAAAAATTAAAAACAGCTGGGATAGAATAAAAATAAAAACTATTTTTTTTATTATTCTCGGATAAATAATTATTTTTTATCCCCCAAAAACAAAAAAATAGCTTATTTTTCAAATTTGATAACATTCATTATATTATTTTTCAATAAAGAGGGGTAAAATAGTCAATTGTATCCAAAATAGTTAACAAATGAACTAAATTGAGATAACATGAAAGGTTGAGGATGCAATTGAAACAAAAAAAGGACATAGATGAAATTGAACCAATTCGAAATGTGAAAGACTAAATTGAGACAATAAAAAGGTAAGGGACTAAATTGAAACCAATAGAAAGGTAAGAGACTATTATGATACTTTACTCTATAAAAAATTATTCTACACGGTGCCCGCGTATCGCGCGGATTAGATGCTAATATAAGATAATTGTATATATAAGAAACGTTTTAAAACAAGTGTCTTGAAATTGTGCTCCCATGCCTTTTGCAACTTGTTATTAATTGATTATAATATAAAGTGTATTTTTGACAACTTACTATAAACACGTGTAAGAAGTCATAGGCTAAATATATTTTAAAACGGGACTAATACTTATACAAGTTTCATTATAAGGAGGAATCACTCGCATTAAAAAAAGGGGCATTTACGTTTAGATCCTATTAGACGTTCTTATATACATTCTAGTCCCATCATGCTTTTCTCTTACATATAAGTCCTATTCCTAATTTTTTGAAACTTTTTTTTCAATTTTACCCTTTTAAAACCAACAATCCGTAACTTTCTTGAGGAAGTTACATAAGTGGTTGAACTTTTTTTTTTAATCTTCAAATGATCATAACTTTTGATTCACAAATCCGTTTTTCACAAAATTACTATTTTTGAAATCTGCTCGACGAGATCTATCAGACAAGATCCATGAAGGCTATAAAATTCCAAAGAAAAAAATTTACACAAACAGTAAACTTTAATCTATGCACTAGAATATGAAATAGTTTTATATATTTGACATTTTCACAAACAGACAGTAACATTTACTGTGCTAATACTACACAGTATATATATATATATATATATATATATATATATATATATATATATATATATATATATATATATATATATATATATACGGTGGATCCAAACCTTTTTTTTTTCAAAATTACCTTATATTTGAAGGTTCGCGCTAGCGGTATCCAATCCTTACCACCATTATTGAAGCTTCAACGACCTTCGTCAGAGCTCCGATTTGGGATGGGTAAGGGTGGCATGTGGTGCCGCTGGCGCGGACCTTTGAAAATAAGAGACTTTTGAATAAAATGGGCTTTGGATCCATCGAAGTATCATGGGGGGCCGCTGGCGCGGACCTTTGAAAATAAGATTGGATAAATGGGATCGGGATCATCTGGAGCGCCAATTTGGGGTGAATAGGGGTGACACAAAACTTTAAAAATAGGAGCATATTGGGGATATATATATATATATATATATATATATATATATATATATATATATAGTTTGTAAAAATGTCATAGATATTAAACTTTATTGTATACACCATAAAATGAAATAGTTTTATATTTCTGACATTTTCACAAACAATAACATTTACTGTGATAATATATTTATGAAATAGTTTTATATATATAACATTTTCACAAACAGTAACATTTGCTGAGTTAATATATATATATATATACACGGTAGATCCAAACTTTTTTTTTTTAAATTACCATATTTTTAAAGGTTTACGCTAGCGATATTCAATCCCCACCACTACCCACCCCAATTGTCGAAGCTTCAACGACTGTCATTAGAGCTATGATTTAGGTGGGTAGTAGTGGCATAGGGTGCCGCTGGCGCGGACCTCTGAAATTAAAAGAATATTAGATAAATGGAGTTTGAATCCACTGACGCTCCGATTTGGGGTGAGTAAGGGTGACAGTGAGTTAGGTTTATATTTATAACATTTTTACAAACGTTAACATTTACTGTGTTATAACACAGTGTGTGTGTGTGTATATATATATATATATATATACGGTGGATCCAAACCTCTGTTTTCTGATATTGTCTTATTTTTAACGGCTCGCGCTAGCGGTATCTAATCCTGACCACCACCAACCCCAATTGTCGGAGCTCCAACAACTTTCATCAGAGTTCTGATTTGGGGTGACATGGAGTGCAGCTGGCGCGAACCTTAGGAAATAAGAGAATATTGGATAAATGGGGTTTGGATACACCGACGCTCCAGTTTGAGGTGGGTAGGGGTAGCATTGGATTAAGTTTATATCTGTAATATTTTCACAAATAATAAATGTTACTGTTTGTGAAAATGTTACATCGGCATCCCATGCCACCTCAAATCAGAGCTCTGATGAAGGTTGTTGTAGCTCCGATAAAGGGGGTGGGGATTGGATGCCGCTGGCGCGGACCGTTAAAAATAAGATAATATCAGAAAAAAGAGGTTTGAATATATATATATATATATATATATATACTGTGTTATATGAATACAGTAAATGTTAATGCTTGTGAAAATGTTATAGATATAAACCTAACCCAATGCCACCCCTACTCACCCCAAATCGGAGCTTCGGTGGATCCAAACCCCATTTATCTAATATTCTCTTAATTTCAGAGGTCCGCACCAGCGGCACCCTATGCCACTACTACCAACCCAAATCATAGCTCTGATGAAAGTCGTTGAAGCTCCGACAATGGGGGTGGGTAGTAGTGGGGATTGAATGTCGCTAGCGTAAACATTTAAAAATATGGTAATTTTGAAAAAAAAATAGTGGTTTCGATCTACCGTGTGTGTGTGTGTGTGTCTCTCTCTCTCTCTCTATATATATATATATATATATGTAATATTAACTCTGTAAATGTTACTGTTTGTGAAAATGTTATATATATAAAACTAATTCATAAATATATTATCACAGTAAATGTTATTGTTTGTGAAAATGTCACAGATATAAAACTATTTCATTTTCTGGTGTATACAATAAAGTTTAATATCTATGACATTTTTACAAATTATATATATATATATATATCCAATATGCTCATATTTTTAAAGTTTTGTGCCACCCCTATTCACCCCAAATTGACGCTCCAAATGATCCCGATCCCATTTATCCAATCTTATTTTCAAAGGTCCGCGCCAGCGGCACCCCATAATACTCCGGTGGATCCAAAGCCCATTTATTCAAAAGTCTCTTATTTTCAAAGGTCCGCGCCAGTGGCACCACATGCCACCCTTACCCACCACAAATCGGAGCTCTGACGAAGGTCGTTGAAGCTCCAACAATGGTGGTAAGGATTGAATGCCGTTAGCGCGAACCTTTAAATATAAGATATTTTTGAAAAAAGGGGGTTTGGATCCACCGGATGTGTGTGTGTATATATATATATACTGTGTAGTATTACCATAGTAAATGTTAGTGACGTTTGTGAAATGTCACATATATAAAACTATTTCATATTCTAGTGCATACAGTAAAGTTTACTGTTTGTGTAAAAATTTTTCTTTGAAATTTTATAGTCTTCATGGATCTTGTTTGATAGATCTCGTCGAACAGATTTCAAAAATAACAATTTTGCGAAAAACGGATTTGTGAATCAAAAGTTATGATCATTTAAAGATTAAAAAAAAAAAATCCAACCACTTATGTAACTTCCTCAAGGAAGTTACGGATGGTTGGTTTTAAAAGGGTAAAATTGTGAAAAAATTTCCTAAAAAGTTGGAATAGGACCTATGAGATTATTAAAAAGTCAATAGGACTTACAAACTTGTAGATATAATTACCCCTTAAAAAAATCCTCTTAGATAAAATTAGCATTTTTTAAATTTAAACATTTTGACAAAATGCCAACCTCACCCAATCCCTATATCGCCATTGGGCCCACACACGTGACACCCAAATCCTCACCTTCTTACTTTAACGGATCCGTCACTCGTCGTGACGGTACCAGCCACGACAGGTTACGGCACCCCCCTGGTAGTTAACGGTTCTCCAAGCGTTTCTGTTCTTTGGTCCCTTCCAAAACTAACGTCGTCTGAAACGCGGTAACAAACCCTAACCCTAACGTCCTCCGATGGCGTCCTGTGACGACGATTTCTCTCTCCTGGGTGACGATAGCATCACTAACACCCCATCAAACCCCAGCCTCCATCACCACCACCACAACCACCGTATCGCCACCTCCCACCACCACCAAGCCTTCAGTCATCGGTTCCCATCAAAGGACCCCCAGATTCACGCCCCAACTCTACCTCAAGCCGAAGACCCCGACGCCGAAGACTACAGCGACGGAGCCTTCTGTGCACAAGCCGACCCAAAGTGTACATCTTCCTTTCACAACATAAATCCTTTATCCGCAGATAATGATTCCAACCCTTTCGAAAACCTATCCGATCCGAATAGATCTAGAGTTAATCCATCCGCCGAAAAGCACAACGACCGCGAAGAGCTCAGCGACGGAGGAACACCTTACAGTTACAAAAAATCGAGAATCTCTGGCGGCGGAGATACTTCAGCCGTTGGTAGCGGAGAGTATAGGAAAGATAGGGAGGAGTGGAGTGACACGGCCATCGCGTGCCTTTTGGATGCGTATACGGACAAGTTTATGCAGTTGAATCGGGGGAATCTGCGCGGGAGAGATTGGGAGGAGGTGGCTGTCATTGTGAGTGAGAGATGCGAGAAGCAAACCAAGAGCGTGGAGCAGTGTAAGAATAAGGTGGATAATTTGAAGAAGAGGTATAAGTTGGAGCGCCATAGGATGAGTAATGGTGGTGTTTCTGCTAGTCACTGGCCTTGGTTTAAGAAGATGGAGCAGATTGTTGGTAATTCCTTGCCCTCCAAACCTGTCTCCGAAGAAGATAAATCGCTTGGCGGATCGGCTTCCTTGCTTAGACACTCCAAGAGGTACAAACTCATCTCTTTCAATTTCGCATTGCAAACTATCAGGTTTCTTCATAAATGTGTTTTTACTCTGTATTTGTTTCCTCGGATAAGGAAAGAGAATTATGTTCATGTGTCAATGCTACAATTCTAAACCCTTCTTAAAAACTCAACAAAGAATTCCCCAACGTTATGTTCAAACTTCATAGTTCACTCAACTGTTATTCTTGTTACTATTGGCTTACCTCTTCATCCCAGATTTTGGGACTGAATGCCAACATTCTGACTGTCCAAAAAGGGGTCAGCCACATCTTGTCACCGTGCTGCCGGTGTTGGCCACGGGCCCACCGGCTTCCAATTTCTCAAATTTCTCGTTGATGTGACTTTGCTGTTGTATACTTTCGACTCGAGCCGCTATGTTAGATAAAACATCAATTGGATGTTTTTCACAGAAGATTCTTGGGCCTTGACTTGCGTTTTTGGTTTACACACATACGGGTAGTACACACACTAGGGTTTTGATTATCAAGAGCGAATGCGGCTATGATACGAATTTGATGTGAAACGCAGCAGAAATTATCACAAATAAATAAATATCTCCTATTTCGAAGAACTCAAAATATCATAAATGACAAAAGTTACTACAAGGGGGAGTCCTGGGCTTTGCTTATAGACTACTTAAGACTTGGGGAACAATTCTCCTAATTAAAAAGGAGTTTTTTCTAAATTAAAAAACTGCCAAAAGATAATTACCAAAAATTGTAAATAGCTTGTTGAAATAAAAATAGAAAAAGAAAAAAAAAGAGAAGCCCCTTCTGAAGGGGACTGTGCCGCATGTCAGTTTGGAGAGAACTTGTCTTTAGTTTTGAAAAATGGGTCTGTTTCTTGGTTCACCAGATTGGTATGGAGATAAAAAAAGGGTTGGGCCAAGGAAGCTATGTTTTGTTGTGTGGTTGGTTGAAGTGGGGAAAATTGTAGGCCTACCTTGGAATTATTGACCGGGCCTCCCCAAAATTATGGGTGTTGGGCTCATAATGAGGATCATTTAAGTAGGGAAGTTTGGAGGCCTGGTCACGTGGGAAGGTTGAAATAGGGATCCGCTAAGAAAGTCATGTGATTGTATTCAAAAGCAAAGTGACTAATCTATATACTAATTCAAAATGCACTACAAAGAGTAAATGATGCTTTTCTTAGAAGACATCCACGTGGCAAACAAAAGTTGAAAGCCCAAAAAGCCCCCAAGAAAAAACATTTTCTCTTCTTTCTCTCTCTTTCTTCCATATTACTCTACTATCGCAGCAAATGAGAAGTCCCATTTATATACTCTCTGACTCTTTACTTTCATTTTCAATAAATACCTCCATCGCCTCTTCACTTGACATTCCATGTCTTCCCCTTTACTCCCCCACTCTCTCTATATATCAGTTCTCCCTACCCCTTTTACAGTATATCAAAACTAGTGCGATATGGGGGCGATGGCGTTGGCTCACATAAACTACCAGATTTGAAAATAAATTGCAGGCAACAACGGTTACGGGGCTGAACTTTGTGGCAGCGACAATCTTTTCTCGACGATGATGCGTTGGTGGAAGGGGATTACGTTACTAACGAGTGAGATTAGGATGTTATTGATGACAATGGCGTTTCCACCTCCCCTTTATTTCGCAGCACTGTGTTGGGGGTGAAGTTAGTGAACTTGAGATCTTTGATTAATGTTTGATAGTGGTAAGGGTAAGGTTCTTAAATTTGGATTTTCTTGTTTCTTTTTTTAGTTGGAGGAAGAAGGGGTTTGCTTTGAGAAATATTTTTTTAACAGAAAAATGAATGTTGCTGAAAATGAAGGGATTAAATGAAGGAAGTTATGGCTACTAAGTTTTAAGGGCTGATGAGGACAATGCCCCACCTGTTCGGAAAGTTGGAGATGGGAAGCGCTGAACACCAAGTTTTTGTTAGGTGAGAACCCTACCGACGGGAGATGAGTTAAAGCTACAAGTACTGGTGTTTTGCTGCTAGAGAAATAAAAAAAAACATGTTGAAGGTTATAAGTGTTTTTAAATTAATTATGTTTTTTTACAATGTTTTTTTAGCTTGGAGAATTGTTGTTTGGGACTTGAGCACAATCTTTATTTTCGGGCTTCTTATTTTTTATTTTAATTATACAAATCTTAATAAGGCGATCTCTAACATGTCGGTCCAGTCTCTTTACGAGGACGGCAGAGACAATTTTTCCAAGGTTCAGCAAAACTATATAATGTTATATGTTAGCTTAATGTTTTCACTTCTTTTCAAAAAAAAAAATGTTGAGACATATTGTCTTATGTGGGAAAAGTAAAGGTACAATTGATTTTGTGTTATGCTCCAATATTTGAGGCCACACGTGAGGGCAATATATAAGATTTTAGCCCTCCTCCAACCATTGCCAATTGGTTTTGAGTTATGCTTCAATATTTAACAAAAACATATTTAAAAATAAATCATATATTGTTAATTTTAAAATGAATCAAATATGTATATATATATTAGTGAGTATAAAGGAAAAAATGAAATATATTGGGACAAGTCTTTAACGTTAACACACGTTCGTATAGTATTGGTTGTAGATAAGTAATAAAAGATAAGGGGTTTAAATCAGATCACTTAAGATAATATGGGTAAGAATAAAAATTGATGGATTGATTAGATAGTTGTGGTCTTTTCTCCCTTTTTTTTGCATTAACTTCTATCTATACCCAAGGTTGGATAGGTTCAATATAATATTGATAATATATATTATGTTCTTATCTAAGTGTTTCTCTGATTTAATCCATTGTCATTTGAATCAAGGAGTGATTGTTGAAATTTTATTTCGTCCTTGACTTTTTGTTGGAATTAATTATTTGAATTTGATAGAGTGTTTTAATAGAGATAAATTTGTCATTTTATACTCAAAATGGTAAAAAGTTGAAATTTAAAAAATGGGGTAGGCAAAAAAAAATGTCTAAGAATAAAGACACCCCTTTTTAAAGAGGCTATTAAAAGAAGGTGTTGTCGACAATTGTCAGTTTGTTTTTCCATAATAATTATAAGAATGTGGAGTTGAATTTTTTTTGACATCTTAGCGGCATCGTTTGACATGAATATCTTCAACATTTTACATTACTAACTACTATTGAGCCCGCGTGGGGCGTTTTAATGAAGAGAACAAAAAAAGCAAGTTTTTAAAATTATCAATATAAATTAAAAGAAAAAAGCGGTAAACAACCTAATGAATTGTAATGGAAGTTCTCTTGATTTAGGAATTTGAAGCCCTACACATGGACACTTCCCAACCTCCAAATCTATACCGTCCCTCCTCATTTCTTTTGACATCACTTCACCGCTTCCCATTATCTCTTTCTCTTCGGAAGGTAAAATAACCTCCGGTAATTTATTTGTCCCCTTTTTATTCCAACCCATCATGGAAAGTCTTTGCCCTTTCTCTTCCATATTCCCTTCTTAAAAACGCATCCCCTAGCTCGCGCATCGCACGGTTTACAACTAGTTTTAGTAGAAAATCAAAGAGATTTTGATGTTGCTTTATTAACATTGCAGGCCTCTCGACGTGCGTCTCGGCGACTTCTTTTGCTGTTCCAAAAGTTGGGTTATGGAGAATAAAGGTGTGCTGGAGAGGGTCAGACACTAGTGATGGAGGTTGTACCACTATCTAAACAGTGGTTTGGCCACTTTGCAGGTAGGGAGTCAGAATTCACAAGTCAATAGGGAGTCGGGTTGTGGCTTTGTCTTCTAAAAGGGGGAGTCAAGTCGATGTTGGGAGGTTGCTCCCTGCGGATAAAATGGGGTGGATAGGCAGTGTAGAAGTTTGGGAAAAGGGAAAGCTCTGGTGAACTGTGGGCTTTATATGTCTAGCAAAGAAGAGGGGTTGAGCATTTATAGTGGTGACTAATTACCTATTTTTGATTCGTATGGGCTTGAGGAAGGGTGGCAGACCAAATTGGGGGCGACGTCACCGATGTTGCGGAGAGTCCTTCAGTGTTCTCGACGTGGGTGTATTATATATAGTGCTTGTGTTGATTTTGGTGGTTGGATGACGGAGGCTATTAAGGGTTGAGGGGTTTAACTGATTTTTGGGGGTTCCGTATAACGGAAATGAAAGAGAGGGGAAGACTAGGAGGCTAAAGTGCGGACTTTTAGGGCACCCATCTAGCGATGGTTACGGGTACTTAAGAAGTTAAAATGATCGATAAATTATGAGGGATCATGAAAAGAAAAGAGAGGGTGCGGAAGGGGTTATGAGAGGGCTTAAGGGGATGTTTGTATATTGTTGTCTCCCATGAAGTTAAAAATCTTAACTTGGGAACATGAGGGGGCAAATGACTCATATATGAGGAGTATCATTAATGCCTAAGAGGTGACGATCAAGAGAAGAACATTTGTCCAATGAGTGAGAGGGTGGCGGGGAGTTTATGGGGAGGGAAATGGGTGAAGTGGTGTTTGTTGAAATCGCGCAGTAGTTCATGAGTTGTCATTATTATATGGGATTAGAGGGTAATGGATCTAATTGACAACTTTATTTCTTCGTAATGTCTATTTAGGGGTGTGGAGAACGATTTATGTTGGTGCTCTTCGTTCGTGTATGGATCGATTGATGATGCGGATATGTGTGGGGAGTTGGCATGGGTTAATGGCATTTTGGGGACTCTATTGTGCATCGGGGGTGACTTTAATGTTATGAAATGAACAAATTCGTGAAACAGTAGAAGTAACTCCTATAGAAGATGAATTGAGAGAAAATCGACTTAGATGGTTTGGACACATCGAACGTAGACCAATAAGAGCCCCGAAAAGAAGTGGAATTTAATTAATATTGATGTTACCGTTAGGGATAGAGGTAGGCCTAAACTGACTTGGTGGGATTTTGTAGAAAAAGGACATGATATCATGTGATTTAATCGAGGATATTGCGCTGAACACAACAAAATGGAAAAAGAGGATTCATGTAGCCGACCCCAAATATTGGGAAGTCTTTGTTGAGTTGAGTATTTTGTAGATTTGCCTTTAGAAAGGGGAAGGTTCACGCGGTCAAGCAACGGGGAGACTCCATTTTTGTCTAGATTGTATCGGATCCTTGTTTCGCATGATTAGGAGGACTTCTTTCTTAGTGTGGCTCAGTCTTGTCTTTCAAGACTAGCTTTCGATCACACTCTTATCCTTTTAGATTGTGTGTGTGCGTGTTGGTGTTGGGTGGGGGTCGTCGGGCCCAACCCTATTTAGATTCAACAATGTGGTTGCTTGAAGGAGTCATTGATAGGGTCCCGGGGGGGGGGGGGGGGGAAGGTTAAAGATCACAAGGTGACAGACTTCCCCGTAAACTTAAATGGTTGAAGGAAGAAGAGGTGGAATGAGGAGGTCTTTGGCAATGTGAATCTAAACATTATTGTGGCTTAGAGGAAATTAAGAGCTTAATAGGAAGGAGGAAGGTGGATCCTTGCTTGATTGTGATTGGTTACGAAGGGAGGAAAGGAATACATGTAGGGAGGAAGATAATCCCGAAGGAAATTAGTTGGCATCAAAAGTCCATGGCTCTATAGTTGACAGAGGGGGACATAAATACCAAGTTTTCTCATGGGATGGCTAACACTCATAAATGCAACAACCTTAGTTTTATTAGAGTAAACTTACCGAGGAGTTGTGGCGACCTACTTTGGAGCGGGTTACTTTTGATTCGATCTATCAAGTGGAGAAAGAGAGCTTCGAGGATTGTTTCATTGAGGAAGAGGTGGTCTTGGCCCTACGGTCTATGTGTGAGGACAAAGTGCCGGGCTTAAGCAATTAAGATCGGTTTTGAAACAACTCATTGCTTTTTACTCTCGACTTGCTAGGTATATTCATTTTCTTATTCAAGAATAGCCGCTAGCCACTAGAAGGCTTATTGTTGTCTTTAATTCGGGATTGTTGAGACGTTATGTGTGTGAATATGATGGCGGCGTTTTAGGAGATTTATATGAGGTAACTTCAAATGGAGTTTTAATTAGGGGTGTCAATTTTAGAAACGACACGAAAAAACGACACGGAACGACACGAAATTGACCCGATATGTCGTGTTCGTGTCTGAATTATGAGTTGTGTCGTATCGTGTTATCATGTTTTTTAGGCGTGAAATTTAAGAAATTCTGGTATTCGTGCCATGTTTTTTATTCAGGTCGTGTTCATGTCAACTAAAAAAAACACAAATTCGTGTCGTGTTCGTGTTCGAAAAGACCTTGTCGTGTCGACCCGAATTGCTACCCCTAGTTTTAATGCTTCTTTCATTACTTATATTAGTGAAGTGTTCCGTGTAGGTTTGTATATATACCGTGGCTCAAGCTCAAGCTCAAGCTCAATATCATATTAGTTGTGTTTTACCAATGAGCTGCCATGAGCCTAAGGAGAGCACTGAGAAAGAGAGAAGTGTTCCGTATAGGTTTGTATATATATTGTGGCGCTATATGATCTTTAGCTATAGGTTGGCAGCAAGGGCAATCGACATTTAAGATTTTAGACCCATGAGCCTAGTGGGTAGTGTTTATAAGCTTTTAGCCAAAATGCTATCACTAAATGATGTGGAACAACAACACTGTTCATAACGAGAGGTATTGTTCATATGAACAGTGACAATAACATTCTACCTTAGACACTTTAAACATAAATCAAGTGCCTCTTGCACTATAATTAAGTGGTAAACCTCAATATGCACTATGTGAAGTAGGGGTGCACAGTGAACAGATAAACCGAACCAAACCGGTTTTATTGGGTTGGGTTGGTTCGTTTTTTTAGACGATTGGTTCGATCTTGATTCCAAAAAAAAAGATCGATTTTTCAGTTCGGTTCTTGGTTCCAATATAAAAAAATCCGATCCGATCCAATCCAATCCGCAATCCGATCCGATCCAAACTGATCCGGTTCCAATATAAATATATCAATATTTTAGCACCTAACTCTTAAGTATAAATATAAAAGTTTGTCAAAAAACCCTAGCATTATTACTTCCAACAAAGTCACACTTACGGCTGCCCTCATCTCCTTCTCCTCTCCACTTCTCTCATCTCCCTGGTTCATCCCTCACTGCTTGAACCCATCACCGCCGGCTCCGTCCTGCCACTAGTAGCCCCGGTGAACCCAGCTCTAACCCAC
This sequence comes from Sambucus nigra, assembly GCA_949130495.1. Classification (NCBI taxonomy): domain Eukaryota; kingdom Viridiplantae; phylum Streptophyta; class Magnoliopsida; order Dipsacales; family Adoxaceae; genus Sambucus; species Sambucus nigra. Next base: position 525,217,558 of record OX422208.1, on the reverse strand, counting down.
TCAGCATATTCGAGCTCAACACAGACCCAACCATCTCTTCCCTGCTACCAAAACTTAGACTTCCAAACCCTGCGCAACCCCCATCCAAAACCCTGCGCAACCCCCATCCAAGCCCTGCGCAACCCCCATCCAAGCCTCACAGCCTTCAAACAGGGAAATATGCGAAACAGGAGAAATGTTTTCACAGCCTATGAAGTCAGGTGGTTTAATTATAATAAGGGTATATAGAGTACCTATAAATTATGATGATTTAGAAGGTATAGAAGTTTCGAATGAAGGTTACTCAAAATGGAGAACAACCCCACAATTCTAACTGTTGGAAAAATTCTGAACAGATGTTGCAAAATTATTTTTGAAATGTATTTGAATTTTTTTATTAAAAAATGTGATTAGAATCGAGAATCGATCTGAACCAACCCAAAAACCATCGGTTCGGTTCCAAAAAATATAGGTTCCGGTTCCAAAATCTTGGAACCGGACCCAAACCGTGTCCACCCCTAATGTGAAGTAATAAACCACAAATACCACTTCTATAATTATTTAAAGATTTCTTTACATGGGTGGTTTAGGTGTTAATTCATCTCTTCCATTTCTTTCTTCAGTGGGTTAAATGTATATTATTTTAATATTTTCCTTTTTACTTGCCTATATATAGGCAAGAGGTGTAAGCTTGTAGTCACATCATTCTTACTATCAATATAATTTGGAGTTTATTCACTCTTTTGAGGTCTTATGAGGTTTTTACCTTGTGGATTCAAGGGTTTAGAGTTTGAACCCTTTATTTCATCGTTTTTCGCTATACCAATTGATATCAGATCCTTGATTTCGCCTGATGGCGAACAACAAAATCGAAAGCAACCACTCCGATGACGCAAATCGAGAAGTGCATGCCCTTTAGGCAACCGTGTAGGCTCAAGAACGGCGGGTGGAAGAAATGCATCAGACTATCCAACGTGTGGACCAAATGGTGCAAGAGATACACCGAACACTCGCTACACTTACTCGTGAAGGCAAAGCGCATCAAAACCCAGGTAGGGATCAGGCCCGTGAGGTTGCTCATGGCCGCCAAATCATGGGTAGAGGTGGTGCAAATTCAGACTCAGACGAGTTTGAAGAAGATATCTTGAACGGTCGCGGTAGGAGGGATCGTCGTGACTATAGGAATGCTGATGTTCCTGAATATAAGATGAAAATTAATATTACACATTTTCAATGGACATCTTCATATTGAGGATTTTCTTGATTGGATCAGTATGGGGGATTTTTTTTTTGATATCATGAATATCTCTGAGATAGGCAAGTAAAATTAGTGACCCCTAAAAGGAGGCGCGTCAGCTTGGTGGAAACAAATACTGTGCAACAAGAGGCGCCAAGGGATACAACCTGTTAGAACATGTGTGAAGATGAAAAGACTTATGCAAGCAAGATTCTTACCTCCAGAATATGAACAAATGTTGTATCAATAATGTCTGAACTATTGACATGGAAGGCGATTGCAAATAGGGCATATCTTGTTTAGGCAAAATTTTTGAGATAATACCCTTATTTCCATGCCTTCCAGCTACTTTATCGCCTGCTTTGATTTCACGTTTCTGTGAAATATGTACACGAATCGTTTCTGGATTATAACTCGAACTCCCCTTTTTCTGGATCCATCTCACATCAATAACCCGACCCCTACCCCCTATAGGTAGTTTTAGACAAGTTTCTCCTTAGGAGTTTTACAGACTAAACGCGCAAAACAATTTGATTGAGACAGAGAGTCAACAGATCGCCAGAATCATGGAAGGACATCTACCGGAGCTTCGTGATCCGATTAGCCTCCGCACCATGTGGAGTTTGTCATATATAACGAATATTGCAGCCAAGTTGGAGGCTTAGTTGACGAGATCGACAAAACAGTGCCAACCAGCACTAAAGCGTCACATGCAGTACAAAGGAAAGTTGATACCAGTAACCCAGTTTCAATCTCGAGCCAACGTTCGTGATCCAGGAGCGGGTACCAGCCGTACCGGGGAGGTCAACATAATCCTCAACCGTAGCAGAATCGAACTAACCTTGGTCAGTACGCCTGGAACGATTAATTGTTATCATTGTCAACAAACAGGGCAAAAGTCTAAGGAGTGTCTTATGAGGCCGTGAATAAACATGTTTGAGAACGCAGAAGGGGAAGAATATGAACCAGTAGAAGATGAGTATGATGAGGCAGAAATTGCAGAGCCTGATGACGGTGAACATGTGGCCTGGGTGGTGCAGAGATTATTACTGGTCCCAAGGAAGGAAGTTGATTATCAATGACACTAACATATTCAAAACTCGTTGAACGATCAACAATAAAATGTGCAACGTAATAGTGGATAGTGGAAGCTGCGAGAATATTGTGTCCAAAGCACTGGTTAAGTCCCTACAGTTGTTGACTGAGAAACACTCATCGTCGTATAGAATGCGCTGGATAAAAAAAGGATCAGAAGTGCGTCGAGTTCTTTTCTCAATTAGAAAGCACTATAAAGATGAGATCATTTGCGATGTCGTAGACATGGATGTTTGTCATGTATTACTTGGGAGGCCGTGGCAATATGATGTAGACACCACCCACAAGGGCAAAGATTACATGTACCAATTTGTGTGGCATGAGAAAAAGTTTGTCTTCGTTCCAACCAATGAAAGAGAAACTATACCCAATGGTTTTAAAGTGGAGGGGCAGACTTTCCTAACGTTGAAGGAGACAGAGTTTTGGGAGTTGATAAAGGTAGAGAAAAAGGGAGTAGCAGTGGTTGTGAAGGGAGAGATTGGAGAAGCTACACCAATCCTTGAGATTCCGGAATCAATTATGGCAGAATTTCAGGATCTGATTCCCGCAAAGTTACCAGATCACTTGCCATTGATGCGTGACATACAACACCATATTGATTTGGTGCTCGGGGCCAGTTTATCGAACTTGCCCCATTACGGAAGAATCCTAAGGAGCACGAGATTTTGCAGCAGCAGGTTGAAGAGCTGTTACAAAAAAGGACTACTCAAGAAAAATATGAGTCCTTGCGCTGTCCCTTCTTTGTTGGTGCAAAATGATGGAAGTTGGAGGATGTGCGTGGATAGCTGTTTCATTAGCAACAAGATCACAGTGAAATATAGATTTTCGATCCCAAGGCCCGATGACGTGTTGGATATGCTGGAAGGTTCTAAGGTCTTCACCAAAATAGACTTACGTAGTGGTTTTCACCAGATTCGGATTCTTCCTGGAGATGAATGGAAGATAACCTTTAAGACCAAAGAAGGATGGATCGTTATGCCGTCGGGTTGTTGAATGCTCCCTGTACCTTCATGCGACTTATGAATCAGGTGCTCAAATCATTCACCGATAAATTCGTTGTTTATTTCGACGATATTTTGGTATATAGTCATAATAAGGCGGATCGTATGGGACACTTGAGAGAGGTTTTGCTGACTTTGAGTGCCCACAAACTGTATATAAACTTGAAAAAGTGCAGCTTTATGAAAAGTTAATTGTTGTTTTTGGGCTTTGTTGTGGGGTCGGATGGCATCAAGGTTGACAAAGAAAATGCGCGAGCCATAAAAGATTGGCTCAGGTCTAAGATAGTGACCGACGTACGCAGTTTCCATGGACTTTCAACGTTCTATCGAAGGTTTATCCGAAAGTTTAACACCGTAGCTGCATCGTGACTTCCTCTATGAAGAAGGGACAGTTCCACTGGGGAGTGGAGTAAGAGGCTAGCTTTGCGTTATTGAAGGAAAAACTTTGCTTAACACCAGTATTGGCCTTACCAAACTTTGATAAATTATTTGAGGTTTAATGTGATGCCTCGGTTATAGGGATCGAGGCTGTTCTAACTCAAGAAGGAAGGGCAATAGAGTATTTCAGTGAAAAGATGAACGAGGCGAGGATGTAATGGACTACTTATGAGCTGGAATTCTTTGCTGTGTTTCGTGATTTATGACATTGGGAACATTATCTTATCCAACTCAAGTTTGTACTCTATAGTGATCTCCAGGCCTTGAAGTCTGCGAATAGTCAGAAAATTATGAACAGGATGCATGCTCGTTGGATCACTTTCCTGCAAAAGTTCACTTTTTCTCTGCGACACAAATCAGGGCAGATGAATAATGTGGCTGATGCCTTAAAACTATTCTTAGTACCGAGGTCGTGGGATTTGATTCCTTAAAGGAGCAATATGTGGACCATGAAGACTTCCAAGACATTTGGGAGAAGTGTCGATCGAAGCTTGATGCTTGAGATTTTCACGTCCACGACGGTTTTCTCTTCCGAGCTAACCGTCTGTGCATTCCGAGGACATCTCTTCAAGTACAAATCATCATAGAATTGCATAGCGGAGGATTGGGAGGTCACCTAGATAAGAAGAAGACCATTACCTTGGTAGAAGAACATTATTTCTCGTCACAATTGAAGTGAGACGTGGGCAGATACATGATGAATTGTCCCATATACCAGACTACAAAAGGACATGTACAAAATACAAAACTTCATACGCCAGTGTTAGAGCCAAAGCATATTTGGGAGGATCTGTCCATCGACTTTGTGTTGAGACTGCTTCGAATCCAATGCTGGATGGATTTTGTATTTGTGGTGGTTGACATGTTTTCAAAAATGGCACACTTTATCCCTGCAAGAAGATCGACGATCCTTCTAATAGTGCCAATATATTCTTCAGGGAGATAGTTTGCATGGGGTGCCCAAATCCATTGTGTTTGATCGTGACGTGAAATTCATTAGTCACTTCTGAAATACTTTGTGGGGGAAGTTTGATAGTAATTTGAAGTATAGCAACATAGCACAACCCCAGACCGATGACCAGACAGAAGTTATGAATCTTACTTAGGGCAACTTGATTCGTTACACGTGTGGAGATAGACCCAAACAATGGGATGCAGTTCTTTCTCAGATGGAGTTCGCATACAACAACATAATGAACCGATCGGCCAACAAAATTCCTTTTGAGATCGTGTACATTAAACCCCCACAACATGCTTTGGATATGGTCCTATTATCAAGGTTGCCGGGGTTTAGTATTACAGCAGAGAATATGGTGGAGAGGGTCCAGAAAATACATGTCGAAGTGAAGCAAAATTTGGAGCAGGCTAATGCAAAACACAAGGAAGCTACAGACAAACATCGGAGGATTAAAGTTTTGAGGTTGGAGATTTAGTCATGGTTTATTTGCGCAGGAATAAATTTCCAGTAGGTACTTATAATAAACTGAAGAACAAGAAGTATGAGCCATTTCGTATCTCCAAGAAAATTAAAGACAATGCATATATGGTGGAACTACCAAATGATATGAATATTTCATCCACCTTCAACATTGTTGACCTATTTGAGTATCACCCTCCAGACGAGCCGCTTTATCATAACTCGATGAGGAGTTTTGTCCAAGTAGAGGGGACTGATGTGCAACAGCAACACTACTGTTCATATGAACAGTAACGAGAGATACAGTGATAATAACATTCTGCCTTGGATTGAATAAACATAAATTTAGTGCCTCTTGCACAATGATTAAGTGGTAAACCTCAATATGCATTATGTGAAGCGATAAACCACAAAGACCACTTCTATAATTTATTAAAGATTACTTTAAATGGATGGTCTAGGTGTAAATTCATCTCCTCCATTGCTTTCTCTAGTGGGTTAAGTGTGTATTATTTTAATATTTTGTTTCCTTTTTACTTGACTTTATTTAGACAAGAGGTGGAAGCTTGTAATCACATCATTGTTACTATCAATATTATTTTGAGTTTATGCACTCTTTTGAGGCCTCGTGTGGCTTCTGCCTTGTGGATTCAAGAGCTTAGGGGTTGATCCCTTTATTTCATCGCTTTCCGCTACATCACTAAGACTTAGGATGGTAGGAGGGTTATATACACCGTTATTGTGGACTCCTAAAATGCGTTTGTTGGAGGTGGATGACCATTTGAATTGGGGGAATCTTCTTTATGTGTTCGTTCCTAGAGGATGGTTTTTGGGGAGATGGAGGCGATGGGTTAGTTGGTGCATATCATTAGTTTGGTCATGGTAAATGGCTCTTTTTTTTCTCTCTCTAAAGTTCTTCGCCAAGGAGACTTATTGTCCCCATTTTTGTTTATTTTGTTGATAGAGGCACTCAGCAGGCTGTTTAGAGCGGTGGAGGGTGGTATGATGTAGGGTTTTGTGATTGGGGAGGGGTGGAGGTGCAGAGGTCTCTATATCCCATTTGCTATTTGCGAATGACACTTCTGTTTTGTGGGGCAAAGGAGGTCAACTTAAGACTTTGATATTAGTTTCCATGTGTTTCGAAGCGGTGTTGGGATTGAAGATTAATGCGAGGAAGAGTGAGATTATTCCGATGTGAGTGGTGGACGATGTAGAGGGTTGACAAAGGTAATGGGTTGCAGGTTTGAGTCGTTGCCTACTACTTATTTGGGGTTGCCTCTCGGTGCTAGATATAAAGACAAATCGAGTTGGGATCCTGGGATAGAGAAGGGGGAGAATAGGTTATCAGGTTAGAAAGGGCCATATCTTGCGCCATGGGGGGTGGGCTGACTTTAGTTAAGAGTACATTGGCTAGTCTTCCCATTCATTACTTATCGATTTTACCGATTCCGGCCATGGTGAGGAAGAGATTGGAAAAGAGCATGAGAAATCTTCTTCGAAGGGGTTGTGAGGAGGAGTTCAAATATGGTTCAGTAGGATTGAAGGTTGTTTGCAGACCATAAGCTGAGGGGAGGGGTGAAGCATTTCTCTTGTTTCTACCAAGCCCTTCTACGAAAATAGCCGTGTTACTTTCCGCTGAGAGTGGTGGTGGCTAGGTTTGGTGAAGATTTGCATGGGTGGAGATCAGGTCAATCGAGAGCACCCCATGGTATGGGGTTGTGGACGCACATCTTGCGAGGTCAGAATAGTTTTAATAAGTCTTTGACGTTGAGGGTGGGTGTGGGCAACAGAGTTAGATTTTATCATGACACCCTTGGTGTGAGACATCTTGTTGTTGAGGATAGATTCCTAGAAGAGTTATATCACTTGGCGGTGGACGCGGGCTTAGTTACCGTATTATGTGGGTGGAGTTCAGGGAGAAAATATGGAATCCGTCTTTTAGGCGAGAGGCATGGTTCAAAAACCTTGGCCGAGTCAACTCAGCATCCGAACCACGAGTCGATTATTTTGCCATATCGGGAAGGATCGGCTTATATCGCTGAGATAATGACGTTACCGAGTCAAATTGCCGAGATATTGGCGATACGGAGTCAAATCGCCGAAATACAGGCCGAAAGAGACGATAGTTTATGAATTTGCCGACATAAATTTATTCTATAAGATAACCTCACCTTACAGATTGAAGCTTGCCCTTCGATCTCCTATATACAGCCTTCTAGCATATTAGGGTTTCATGTCAGGAAAGAGATGAAGAAGTGGAGCAGTGTAGTTGTGGGTTTGCTTGAGTTTTTCTGCACGAGTATGAGTCAGTCAATTGAAGTCAACCTCATTTTTTTAAGTTATTGGAGACCAACTGTCTTTTTGAGTCCAACTGTCTTTTATTTTTTATAAAGTTCAGCTTGGTAGGCCTAAAGCTAAGAGACATGTGACATTTCCTTCCATTAAAAGAGCTGGCAATTAATTTTATTAAAAAAATTATAATAGTCACGCTTATTTATATTTATTTTTGGAAAAAAATTATGTATCATTTTGACTTAGCTCCCAAATTTTAATACCTAAATTATTTTGTGGAAAAATAAGTAAAATGTTTCGTAAAAATTGTAAAAACTCTAAAAATTGTAAAAACTCTTTCACGCTTGGTCTTTCATTTTTAATAAATTAGTACTTAAGAATACAATTTAGTACTTATAATTTTTTAGATTAAGTTAATGAACATTTGCATTTCTATTTTATGAAAATAATGCTTGTTATTTTATAGAATGACTCTTAAACTAATACTTGTCGAAAAATATAACATTTGCACCAATTAAATGAATACTTGTAGAAAAAATGCTTTCTATTTTGTAACATTTGTACCAAATAAATGAAAAAATAAATTTGTACCAAATTAATTAAAAAACCGCATGTTATTTTGTAACATGTGTACCAAATAAATTAATGTTTGTAGAAAAAATAACATTTGTAACATTTATAAAAATAATAACATTTTTATCTTCTTTATTTTGTAGAATGACTCCTAAATGAATATTGATTGGGAGCATAAGAAGTGCTCTTGGAGGAAATAACATTTGCATTCTCTATATAACTCCTTTATTAAGTTTTATGTGTCATTAATTATTTTTAACTTAATATTGATTTACTATAAAATATTTAATCTGGCAAGTCCGTCGTGTTTCAGTATAACTAATTGTTCAATGCAATGCATATTAAATGATGGTTTTGAACGTATTTGATTTGTCCACATTATTAATCTTATATTTTTAAAATTTTCTATATTTTTCGAAATTTCTTGCGCTCTCTAAATAGCGTATCTTTGCGTATCGCCCGATACCGCGACCGAGTTGAAAATCGGGTATCCAATACCGGGATCGATACCGAGACTTTGAACCATGGCGAGCGGTGGAGGGCTTATGGAGTTTTTTGAAGGGGTGGGTCTGTTTTTTGGGGTGGGGGTGGGGAGGGGGGGTGGAGAGATGAGATAAGTGAAAAGGTGGAGTAGGTTAAATTTCTCAATGAGATCATAGCAGTTGTTGCTAGTAGGCGGGGATAGGGGTTTCTTTTCCTTAGAAGGTCGTGTGACATACTAGGGTGTCATTGAAGGTGGCATTTTTCTGTTGGACAATTGCGATCCTAATAATTGATAAACTGAGATGGAGGAGAAAGTTGTGAGTTAATTATTGTCCCTTGTGCAACTTTGACGTTGAGTTGGTAGATCATATATTATTATATTGTGAGCCTATGCAAGGGGTGATACTGAGCTTAGTCGAGGGGATGTTGTGGGCATGGAGGGCCACTACGCAAAGGCAGATCTTGCATGTTGCTTGGAATGCTGCGCCTTTGTCTCACGCGGAAGGAGCGGAAGGCCTTATTTATAGGCTAGAGTTATCTTGCTAGCTAAGATAACTTTGAAAGTGCCAAAAGACTAAAGAGGGCACTCAGAATATTTAAAGGAATGTTACCCACTAACAACAAGCTAAAAATCTGTAGCACTCATGTGTCTCGGCAAACCTGTGGAATGCCCTTGCATTGTTGCACGCTTGCGACTTCCCGTGCGTCGCACCATAACTGCGTCACCTCCCATGAGAAAGATTTTATATATATATATATATATATATATATATATATATATATATATATATGTATATATTTAAATTTGAAGGATAAAAATTTAACATTTTAATACTGGATTTGATCAAAATAATTCATGCGAGGGGAGAAACTTTCCATAATGAAGGTCAACTTTTCCAATTGACAGCCGTTTCATGTGAGAGTGATTAACCCTTTACATGCATGTTTCAAACTTAAATATTCCAGAGTGCAATTGCAATTATAGTTGGCCCAGCATTTGTTTCTATTTACAACTATGCCACAAATGCGTAATCACAAGGCACATTTTGAACTTCCGACTGGCAAATATTGAATCAATCTTGGCCGCGATTTGTCCAACATATACTAAAACCATTTTCTTATAATAAATTAGTGAGACAGTAACTGTTATTCTACAAATATTAATATCTATGGTACCGTCTTACAACGTCCGGAGTCTTGTAATGTTTGAGTTGTAATAAATTGATCATCTTTGTACCATCTTGCTTTTTGCCACTTTAGGTGCCCTGTATTTTATGTTGATTCATAAAGTAAAACGCATGTTTCATGAGTTTGACTAAATTTGTACGCATTTCTAGTTGAGTGTTATTATCATAAGGTGGACGATACTTGAATCGTTTGATCAAAGTTCTGATATTTGTCTGGGCAGATATGGAACAGCAACGTCCAGCGCAGGTGGCCAGATTATTAGCTTGAAGTCGAAATCAACAACTAACCCTAGATGGCGGAGAGTGGTTTTTAAAATAAGTGGTGCTGCTTTGGCTGGCACTGGCTCTCACAATATCGACCCAAAGGTTTATTTTTAACTCCACACACATAATTGGCAGAAATTTGAATAATCATGACCCTACTCTTTAGAGGGTGAATTATCTCATGTTCTAAAGAAAAAAGCAAAAGGAGTGATTCGTCTCATCTTGGTATGTTACTTTTACCCGAGCATAAAAGCTGAATTGTTTCTTTTAATTTGATAGGCGGCAATGCTGATTGCTAGAGAAGTTTCAGTGGCTTGTCGCGTTGGTGTTGAGGTATCTGTTTCCAAAAGATTGTCATTTACCGCATGGTTTCTTTCTCTGCTATTTCCTGAATTTGACATGGAACATGCATCTTCATGTTATGTCATAGGTGGCGATAGTTGTTGGTGGCCGTAACTTCTTCTGTGGAGACACATGGGTGACAGCGACTGGTTTAGATCGATGTACTGCATATCAGATTGGGTAACGTGATTATATTTTACAACTACATTCATTCTTCTTCAAAGCTCTAAATAAAGAAATATAATATCATCCACTTTGGGTCACATAATCTGTATAGTGAGTTGATATGATATGGGAGCTTGCTCTTGATTTCTGAAGCAAAGAATTTGAAACTGTCATTTTATTTAAACTCCTTGAAGTTACGACCTTTATATATGTCATGTATTGTGAGCTATAAACTTCTTGAACGATGAGCTCTTCCCTCTCCTGGTTATGTTAAGAATTGATCAACATTATATTATGTTATCCATGAAATGTTCGGCATATGTTGTAAGGATGTGTATTGTTGTATCTATCTTTTAAAAAAAGATAAAAACATTGTCTTGTCGTATCCTTCTATATTTGTTTTTCCTTCGGTAACTCAGTTTAATTGCAAACAACATATATACATCATAAGAGTGGCATCCCGACAGGAATACAATTATCAGAAGCCTGAGCACAACCCTCTAGTTGCAACACCTCAATATACAAGTCAAAGACTCCAAGCAACTCAAAGACGACCCCCCCCGCATTTGAACTTACCAATGTATACAAGATTTATTTACCGATACCGTTTCATCCCATCGTTTTCTCGCTTAAGATTCTGGATATCTCTCTAACAGCAGTCTAATTAGATCTCTGACAATTAGCAAAAATTCTTTTGTTTCTTTCCTCCCAAACTTCATTAGAAGAAGGACCAACTAAAGAAGAGGTTAGATCTCTGACAGTCGAATTCTTCTGTTGCTTAGTTCCCAAAACTTCATTTGAAGAAGAACAACTAAAGAAGAGGTGATATGAAGTTTCCTGAGCACTGAGTTGCACCAGCAATGATGTGTTTTCGTAAGAATCACAAAAAAAAAAGAAAAAAGAGAAACCCTAGTAATGATGTAAATTCTGTTTAGTGGTCCTCGCAGTTCATACAATAAGATGGTAACTCGAGTGTTATTAATTTGATTTTGATACACGCTGTTAATGATTTGTATGATTTTTTCATTCTTTGTTTAGTCATGAGCTAAATTAGCAGTGACTTTGCAATTGTTACCAGTATGATGGCAACTGTAATGAATTCCATACTGCTCCAGTCAGCTTTGGAAAAGATGGGAGTGCAGACACGCGTGCAAACTGCGTATTCTATGCCGGAAGTTGCTGAACCCTACAGCAGGCAACGGGCCATCCGCCATCTCGAAAAAGGGAGGGTTGTAATATTTGGTGGTATTGGTGCTGGGACAGGGAATCCACTCTTCTCCACTGACACAGCAGCAGCTCTTAGAGCTTCAGAGAGTATGGCCTTTTTGCTCCATTTAGTTAAATTCCTTGTTAGGGGATATTTGAAAATCCGAATTCGTTCGTTATTCGAATCCGAATTTTGGGAATATTTATTAGAATGAGCGGATTTGGAAATCACGTTTAATTATCCGAGAAAACGGATACGGATAATATATGTATCCGCCGTCATCGGTAATTTGTATCCGAGGCGGAGTATCCATATTTGCAGATATCCGTTTTTTCGGATATTCGTATCTGTAGATAAATAAATCTAAATGTTTGTAATTTTATTCTTAAACCTATATACATATATTTATATTATAATGAAAAGATGCACTTCCGATTAAACACGATCTTAGCCACTTATTTTGAGTCTATCTAAAGCCAATCTCATTGAAAATTGAGTGAACAATGTAAACGAATATAAAAACTCACATAATTTGAAAAGAGTTTTTGTTGTTTAGCAATATGAAAAGAATTAGGGTTTAGTCGTGGACCTAATCACGTTATCACTTCAACACTTATGTGCCTCCTATTCTCAACTATCCTTTGATCATATCAAAGTTTGACCCCGCTTTGAGAAACGACGACGAAGATGAGACAACGCACCAATGTGTCTTTTTGTTTTCTGTTCTTATAAATTCTCTCTCTGTTAATTAGTGGGTATATATATATTTGTAGTCTTGAACAACGGTGATGAATCAGCCTACCAAAATTATGAAAATCTACCTAAAATAATGAGGATCCGATTTGGTTAAGTTGATGAACACGTGCGTTGCACATGTAATCAACATGGGAAGTCATGCTGAAATTCTAGATGTTTCAAGTGGACATGTTGTGTGCAAAACAAATTAAAATACAGCGTTTCAAATTTGCGTTTATGTAATACATACAAAAAACACGCTAAAAAACAAATCATGAGCATATTCTTCAAATTTTATAGATAAAAATTAGAGAACACCTTGATATCATCATAATTGTAATGTATCAATTCAATACAATTAAGGCATCATTTTTATTTATGAACTTATTTATAATATTCAATTTTTAAATTGTGTGGATGTGATTATTTAATATATATGACCATCGATTCTAAGAGTCTCTAATGAAAAGAAAATATCGTCAACTACTAACAATAACTTGTTTTGAAATCCAGCCTTTTCTTTTCTTCCTTTTTTGATATGCTAAAAATCACAATGACTACTCAAATAGCACATTAAGTGATCCAAATAAAAATTCTCATTTTATTAGCATCTCAATTGATCAAATGTACTCTAATAAGACTCAGATACCACCTAAACCAAAAAATCAACAATATTTAATGTCGTTCCAAAATTTCAAAAAAATTAATATAGGATTTTCGATTACTCGAAATTCTCATTTTAAAGAAATCGAAAAATAGATTTAACCCAACATGTAAATATGTAAGGATTTAACCATTTTTTTCATTTGTGTAGAGGATAGAGGGATATTCTCATTTTATAGAGGACTTTTTTGGGCCTCTCTTCCTCTCCTAGCTGATGGGGGACACATGATAATGTTTAAAAAAATTAGAAAAATTGGAAATCGGAAAATATTTGGGAAAAAATCGGAAATAATTCGGAAAAATCGGAAATAATTCGGAAAAATCGGATCGGCATAGTTTCGGAAAAATCGGAAAATCGGAAATTAAGAATTATTTCCAATTTTCGATCCAATTTTTTTCGGAAAAATCGGAAATCGGACAATCGGAAACCTTATATACGTTCCAAAATCGGAAAATATCGGATCGGATATCGAAAAAATCGGAATGTTCTGAAAAAAAACACAGCCCTAACTAAAATTAATAAATGTCAAAAATTATAACTCAAGTCCACCCCATGGAGCGCCTCTTGTTCGGCCAAGCTTAGTAATGTTCCTGCACCTCTCCCCATGAGCATTTTGAGCACCAGCTTGATTGGCTAAAAACTCAAAACAGTTTAACAATACTTTAACATTTTTTGGGAAAATTTGCAACATTTCTTTTATCATCATCATCATCATCATCATCGTCATTATTATTATTGTTGTTGAATTACCATCTGACCCAAAAGCTTAAGCTGTTAGGTAGTGTGCCACAATGTACATCATGCTCTCTAACACTCCCCCTCATGAGCGACTTCCACAAGCACGTGGAGAGACGAACCGAGATGCACTATGTGCATCAAATAGGGGTGGGGTGGGGGTGGGGGGGTGGGGAGTGCAAAGTGCAGGTTGGGAGACTTGAACCCGAGACCTTGTCGAGACCAGAGTTGAATCACCATCTGATCCAAAAACTTAAGCCGTTATGTAGTTTGCCCACAATGTATATCATGCTCTCCAACAATTATTATTATTATTATTATTATTATTATTATTATTATTGTTGTTGTTGTTGTTGTTGTTGTTGTTGTTGTTGTTGTTATTATTATTATTATTATTATTATCCACCCAACACCAAGTTGGTGGTTTTTATTTCCTTCCCTTTCATTGTGAATTTCTTTTATTTCATTCCTATATAGTAAAAAGAATCAATCCTATATAATTTTAAAATTATTTTTAAATCCAAAGGCGCAAGTGATTTCCCAGAAAACACAACAGCAAAAAATGTAATCGGAGCAAAAATAAACTTAAATAAGTTCGTTAGATTTCAAAAGTTCATTTATGGGAAGGTTGAATGGCAAACCAAATGAGTAATGAAAGAGGATGTCTTAACAACCGATAAATTTATCACTAATACAACACCATGTTCACCTAAGTGAACATTTACTATCATAGAATCAATCACACGTTATGCTATAATTTGAAATATAGAGCAAGGTTTGAATTAGTAGAAGGGGAGCCTAATTCCTTTCAATTGTTTTTGGAAATTCTAAACAAGGAAGATAACCACATCAACAGAAATAAAACAATCAACATAAGGAAAATAAATAAAGAAAAATGATTAAAAACAATAGTGTACTATAAAAAGGGTGGTTCTAAAGGCACTCCATACTTTAAAATGATTGTATATTGTGTTAAAAATGTTGTCGGATATAAATTTTGGTGGTGCCTTTAGCCCTATAAAAAGCCTCTTTTACAAGTCATGCTCCTCAGTTATAAAATTTGAAAGCATAGAATTTGACCTATACCTACCAGGCCAGGTATTATCATTATTGTCCTCCTTCGTTCGTAATACTCTGTACTAATTTATATTCATCAATTCACATAAACCACAAGCTATACTTTAGCAACCACAAACCTGCAGTTCTATCTTGTAGAAAACAACATATACAACCAAAAAAGTTTTAAAAACACAACTACAATTATACTTGAAGCAAAAGACAATAAACTAAAAACAACTTAGGTTTGACAAAAAGTAGGCAGAGAGCATGAGATTGAAAATCACCAAATTTTCTCCATCATTGGTGAAAGAGAAAAATAATTTTCGGCCCTGCAATGTAAAACATAATTCATCATTCAACTATGGCATCCACAAATAGTAAGTATTCAGAATTCTTATATCAAGTATAATTATGACATTAGTTTTTTTAATATAGTGACTCAATCACATAAACCCCACACATCTCAAAATCTACATCATCAACGCATTATAAAGATTTTGAGGCACGAAGTAGGACCTTTTCATCAATTATCACTTTAGTGGGTTAAAGTCAACCTTCATTAACTTTGCAATCACATAACACACCCTAAGACATTTAACTCTAAATCTATACCCTCAAGAACACATCACTCTCCCACTCCCTTATATACATGCAAATAATTTATCAACAAAAGTAAAAAAAGTCTAAAAAACACTGTAAAACAAAGGCATCACTCCTCAGACCCTCTATTGGTTGGAGAATTTCGCAAACTGATTCTGAAATCATCGAGCTACAGAAGAAATACTTCAATCATTAGAGTGAAAACTCAAAAACCCTATTACATTCGTTAAAGATGAATTTATTAAGATGTTGAATTCACATTTGGAAATAAATAGAAAATAAGTTTAAGAATCAGATGTTGATTACAGTTACTCTAGTAAATTGATAGAAAATCCAGAGCTTTTAATGGGTCCACGGGTTTTGGAAGTTATGGAGATATGGGATAGAATTTGATCGTTCGGTTGTGCTAAAAATTTCGATTAAGGGTGGTAGGCAGTGGATAGATGAAGGGAAAGTAGAAGGGGTGAGTGAAACCTGGAGAGAGAGATAGTAGTAGTGACCGGGGAAAGGGACAGTTATAGAATCAGAATAATATAAAGAGACCGAGAGGCATAAGGTATGTAAGGGAATTTTGTAATAGTTAGGGGTATAATTGTCAAAGATGAAAATTGGTTTTACATGCTTTTATAGGTAGTATAGATAAACCAAACCTTTGAGAGATCTTTTGAGGAGCGTGGAGTGGGGTTGTGATAATAAGGTAGTAGGGTTAGATGAGTGCAACATATGTTAACATAAATAATTTAAACGGATAAGGATATTATCCCCATCCGGGGAATCTGGAAGAAAACGGATAAAGATAGTTGTACATACTATCCGGGTGGATATGGATATGGATAGTGCATTTTTAATTGATTATGGCATCTGCTCCACATCCATCCGTTAACCACCCTTAACTCCTTGTAAATTCCATATATTATTAATAATTTCCTTCAAAATTTGAGAAATAAACTATGTGAATTACAAATCTTGTTTATTCTTTATTCTGGAAGGTAATGTTATGTGTCCTTTTTCTCCAGTTCATGCTGATGCTATCCTCAAAGGTACCAATGTGGATGGTGTCTATGATTGTGACTCCAGAAATAGCAATGTTACATTCGAGCACATATCATTCCGGGAGTTGCCCTCTAGAGTTGCGTTCCCAATGGACATGATGGCTGTCACATTCTGCGAGGAGAATGGAATTCCTGGTTGGTATATTTTGTTCTATTTCATGCCTAGGGCTTGACCGTTTTTAACACTGTTTTCCATCAGTAGCAACACTGGTCTATTCAGTTTCTAAACATGCCTTCTCACATTAAGATCTTGTTTGGTTCGGGGGTAAAATCGTTCTCACCTAAGCAAAGATTAAAATGGTGAATTTTTTCCCTTTATTAGGAGTTAATTTTATTCGCTGCTAGTGTCCAAAATTAAAGAATTATTGATGTTCACTTGTTTACAATTTTATATGAACAAATTTATTAGCTTTGTATAGATAAAAATACTTTTCACTATTTTACATTTCATTTAGGTGAAAATCATTTCACCCCAAACCAAACATAGCCTAAGGCATGACAGTGCACAAGTTAAATAAGTTCACATTATAACTAGTGTTTTCTCTAAATTTTTTAGTTTTTTTTTTACATTAATACATTACTAATCTTCGATTTTAGACTTAAATACAGTTTTGTTTAAAAATTAGACTTTGCCCATAATCGTCAATAAATCCGTTAACTATAACTGCCACGTGGCATTTTGAATTAAAAATAATATTAAAAGCTTAAAAAATCATAGAAAAGTAAAACAATAAAAATAAAATGAATTTCAAATAACTGATAATTTAAAAATCTAAAAAAAAAACCTTTCATCGTCCCTATAGTGTCATCCCCGTCGACTACCTCCTCCACACATATACCTGCGTCACCCCCACCTTTGCCTACAATCTTCCCTTTACACACAAACCCACCTCCGTACATCCCCAAAAACTACCCTCACCCACCTTCCTCCACTACCTGCAAATCAACAAACCAGATTGAACCGAAAATTTTGCCAAATCTGAACCAAAACAAAAAAACTCTCACCCACCACCTGCAAATCTAAAAAAGGTCGTACCCAGTGCACAAGGCTCCCGCTTCAACTGTAGGTCTGGAAGAGATGGATGTCGGCTGACCTTACTCCCATAAATGGAGAGTCTGCTCCCATGTCTCGAACCCGAGACCAATCGTAGCTTGGGCAAGGGCACTTGGTGCGATGGAAAGTGCCCTCGCACAAGATACGGTTGTAGAGATATGGATTTTGGATTTTGGACAAAGTCAACTTTTAAACAAAATCGCATTCAAGTTTAAAATAGAAGATTAGTAACGTAAAAAAAACCCAAAGTTTTTTCAAATAGGGACTCAAATTTGGTACTCTTAATTTGAGATGGAGGATTAATTAGAATTATTTTGGTTGAAAGAGGCCAAATAGTTTTGTACCTAGTTGTGGTTAGTTGTTTTTGATAGTCTAATTAACTAGAGATTAGCCTGTGTCTTTTAACGGGTTAGTGTTATGTTACAGTTTGTTTCAATTGAATTTACATTTTGTTGCAGTTGTGATTTTTAATCTTCATGAGCCGGGGAACATATCAAGAGCATTATGTGGAGAACAAGTTGGTACTCTTGTCGATCAAACCGGGAGAGTTGGCTAATGTATGTGGACATGTTTATGACATTTGATGTTCCTCTGATGCAGTGCTGAGTGTATTCCGCAGTTAAATCTTTTTAAAAAAAACAAAACAATAGGGACCTTGAAGTGAGCTGCTGGGTAACCAATTCTATTTATATTGGGCTTCGGATAGATGGATATGAGCAAGGCATTGCATATATAGATGCCGAGGCGGAGGCGGCACTTTAATTTTCTAATATGGCAGCCCTGTTCACTGACGAGTTACAAGGATGACTATACATGGGTAATGATCTGGTTTTCTAGTATTATCCATATTGTAAATTTTGTTTGTAAACGCGGATGCATTAAGAGTGTTGTACTGAGAGTAAATCCATGTAGTAGCGTTTAAGAGAATGAAATACAACAAAAAATCTGATGGCTGAAATGGTCTCACTAACTTCCTCCCCTTGTATATTTTACTTGTGTTTCACGACCAAAACGGTTGAGGATAATTTTTAGTTGACCTTTGTTTGGTAATGTTGTGTCATTATTTACTAAGGCCCCGTTTGGTTGTCCCAAAATTGTAAATTGGATCATTAATAAATTGCTCCATTTACAAATTGACTCATTAATTGTGTTTGGTTTCATTAATGAAATGATTCATTAATTGTCCCATTTTAGCTCATGTGCAAAATCTGAAATTGGATTATTTCACAAAAAATGCGAAATGAATCCATTTGAAATAGGAGTCACATTAAGTGCATGTCCCCTCTCCCTCTTCCTCTTCCCCTCCCCCTCTCCCTCTCTTTCCCTCCCCCTCTCTCTCTTGATTTATTTTTATCTTTTTTTTATAGAACCTTAACGTCAATTTCAAATTACCAAACATTGTGTAAAATTGGATTTAACTCATTTCAAATTCACTCATTTATAATTCACTAATTCACAATGAACCAATTTACATAATCAAACAATTTGCGCAACCAAATTGGGCCTAATTTGTTATTATTGTATGTTAGATTTGTTCAAGTTTCCTCAAGAAAGTAAAAAAACTAAAATCCACACCTGAAGTCAACCTTGATGGGTATGGATGGAGTAGTGTGTGTTTCCTCAGCCGTGAGGAGTTCGCTATCAACTGGCTGAGCAAATCGATCACCACAACACAGGTGCTGGGAAAAAAAAGTGTGGCCGTGGTCGTAGATATCATCAATCCATCAGCATGCTCTGATTTTCTCCATTTGTGACGAGTATATGACAGCCAAAAAGAAAGGGAGTAATTATTCAAAAAAGAAAAGCAATTGCAAAAGAGAGTTAAAGGTGTCAGTCAACACATCATTGTTTTTTTCGAGACCTAATAATGGCAACCATGAGTTTAATAACTCTTTCCTTTGTTTTAGTCTTGTTATGACTGAATTTGGAATGTCAAATTCTCACATAATGGGAGATTTTTCACTTTTTAAAGCTGTCTAACCACTCTGGACCCCAAAACGGTCCCTTGTTTGTTGAGACTTTAGAACAGCTGCCTAAGTTTTTTAAAATTTTGTTGCATATACGAACAGCTGTCACTCAGCTTAAGGAATATGAAGACAGAGATGGATACACAGAGACCGGATGGAAAAGTAACAGAAATTGTAGCAAGTTTAAGTTATGAAAATGACTGGAAAGAGCTGTATGACATAAAACAGACAGAAATTCTAATTACCACCTTTCCAATTTGTGCAAGCAGTTGGAATTTGTGAGACCATGTCTTACATTCGGTGAACAGGGCAATTTAAGTGATACTCCCTCCCAAATTAAGCAATTTGAAAGTCAAATATATTAAGATCAAAGAATTTGTTTTCCAAATTTATTCTCCAAAAATTATGAAAGGTATTGTTTGGACGGGTAATTTATAAAACTCAATTAGTTTTATTAATTATTTTTAGATGATAAATATTATTATTGTGGGACGAACTAAAAAGTAAACCAACAGTATTAGTTTTGGGTCATGTAGTATTTTTTTTTAGTTTGAAAATGTTACTCTACATTTGTTTATCGTTATCTTTATGAATGCTGTTTGTTTGAATTTATGTGATTTCAAATGCTGAATGTATATTATTGAGCCATTTTAACATCAATAGATATTGTTCGAACTATTTTACATTAGTGTCATTTATTAAATTAATTGGAACAAAATTGAGAAGAAGTATGGACTTGCCTTCTGATACTGCATTTCAACCGCGGGGACAACACCCCCCTCACTCTGTTTATGTAAACATTCACAAATGATGATTGTCATAAAATACAAAGATGGATTTATATGCATTAAAATTTCTATCTTTTGTTTAGAAATAATAGTATAATTATCACTTTTATAAAGTAAACCTAGCTAAAATATTAATAACACAACATTTTACATCCTTAAGTTTGAAAAGAGTATTAATGATTAATTTTTGTTACTTTGAAATATTCTGGCTCGAAATTGCAAGAGCAGTGGAGCTATTGGGAGTTGCCACTACATAACTACATTGAATGTAAACAATTACATTACATTACATTACATTACATTACATAAGAGATACTAAATCGAGCTCCATTGTTAGTTGGTTGGCAAAGATTGTGAGATCTTCCTACCTTCCACAAGAGAACAGCACAAAGCACATGAAGGTTACAAAGTAGAGAGAAAGCACATCAAATCTACCAAAGAACAGAGTAGTATGCGGGCAGCAACAACAAATTGCAACAAGTTGGTGCAGATGGAGAAATCATCGCCATCAACCTTCGGTGGTAGCAAGCGAAGGGGAGAGAGAGCTTCGCGACTCATCATAATCTTCTCCTAATGGTGATTGCTCCACCCTGATTTCCTCTATCATCTTAGCCACCTGGGACATGGTCGGCCTCTTCTCAGGCAGCGCTGCCACACAAGCCATCCCCACATGGAGCATCGCAACGAGCTCCTCCTCAATATTCTTGTACCTCAGCAGTTCTTGATCAAATACCTCAGCTGTCCACTCATCCCTCACCACGGATCTAACCCATTTTGGCAAATCCACCGATTCTTCCTCTTCCTCCACATGAGGACGAGACGGGGAAGGATATTGCGACGGTGCTCGACCAGTAAGCACTTCCAATAATAAAACGCCAAAACTGTAAACATCTGACTTTTGAGATAGTCTCTTGAATTCTGCCTGCTCGGGTGCCCTGTATCCTCCTAGTCTGGCTACAGCGTGAGCGGGGTTCAAAAGCAACGCTAACCCAAAATCGGCAATACACGCGACACCATTTTTATCGAGTAGTACATTGGAAGATTTCACATTGCCATGGGGGATTTTTGAATCACCGTACTCTTCGTGAATATGCGCAAGCCCTCTTGCGGCTCCCAAGACCAAGCTGATCCTTGTAGTCCAGTCCAATGGAATTCTACCGGGACCTCGATTTCCTGTTAACATCAATATAAACAGTCATGAGTTAAATATACTACATAAAAGAAAAAAGTGGAAAAATTATTGTACAATTTTTATTGCACGAAATCTCTATGAACTTTGTATTTCCTAACAAAAAGGTTCCATACATTGCTAAAAAATGTCACTAAATACTTGTAGCATGGATATTGCTCCTTTCGTGTGCTAATACTTCCGGAATGGAGATTGAGCCCCTTTCCTTGAAAATATATAGTAACAATTACACCCCATTATTACACTTTTTAAAAAGTTAACTACAGTTGACTTTTATTCTTTGGAAAACGGTTTGTGCAAATTTGATGTTAATTATGAGTACAATAAAACTCTCCAATTTACAAATTAAGTTTGTCTTGACTTTTTTTTTTTTTTAAAAATAAATAACTGAGATGATAATCTACCCTATAAAGAGTTGGGGATTTGTAATGAAAACTAGTGTAATAGTAGGGATCTTCTGAAGTGAAATCTAAAAACTAAAGCTAGTGACGACGTGTTGCCATAAATTGACAAATGGTTGGGTTCATTGACATTTAAAAATAATATAAATGAATTTGTAGTGGAATGTATGATACCATGAAGGAGTGAATGTAGGGTTCCATTGGGAAGGTAATCGTAGACAAGAAGCTTCTCTTCCTTTGCATAATAGTAAGCTCTGAGTCTAACAATGTTAAGGTGTTTGAGTTTCCCAATCACATCCATATACTGCTCAAATTCCTTTCTCCCGCAAGGATTGGCGTCTTTGAGCCTTTTCACAGCCACCGTACAGCCGTCGTCTAGCGCCGCCTTGTAAACAGTTCCCAAACTCCCTTTACCAAGCATTTCCGCAGACGCTCTCAACAAATCCTCCAACTCAAACTGCTTCTTCCTATAATCAAAAAACACCAGCTTGCTTCGATCCGTAGTGGCCGTCCCATCACTATCTCCACCCCCATTGTTAGCGTACACCTTTTTCTCACTTGTGTAACTGCTCCCGCTTCTCCTTCTTTTCCCACTCTCACTCCCATATTTGGAATTGGAGTCTCTCGAGTATCTCCCGCAATAGTAAGCCACCACAAACGATGTAATCACTAGTAGTAACACTGCATTTGCAATTACAATAGCGACTATAGCACCAGGGCTAAGACCTTTCCGGTTTGGTTTCTTTATCTCATCCATTGGCATTGGCGTTGTGGAGGGGAATGAACTCGGGTTTGAAGGAACCGTTTGAGCTGAGGCAGCCTCCGGAGGGGTTTCCATAAAGGAACATTCCGGTAATGGGCTGGATCCGCATATCCCTTTATTACCCGAGAAACTGTTTTCTCCGAACTTTTGCAGTAAATTATCCGCTAACTCACCGTACAACTCGTTATTAGACAAATTGAGCTGTTTCAGTGAGAAGAGTGAATGTGGGATTGGGCCGGAGAGTTCGTTATTCTGGAGATGGAGAGTGAGGAGGCGAGTTAGTTTTGAGGTTTCGGTTGGGATGGGTCCCCTTAGATTGTTATCAGAGAGGTCTAACCGGAGTAAGCGTTGAAGAGAGGATATTTCCGGTGGGATTTCCCCGGAGAAATCGTTGCCGGAGAGATAAACGAGCTTGAGGTTAGAACAGTGGGTGATGGGGGTAACAGTGCCGTTGAGACGGTTATCCCGGAGATCAAGCACACGGAGCTGGTCCAGGGAGGAGAGAGAGTCAATGGAGCCACGTAGGTTGCGAGAAGGGAGAGAAAGGGCTGTGACTCGGTCATTCGTGCAGCGTACACCCACCCAACCAGCGGAGCAGGCGGTGGCAGAAGCGTTGGGGAGGGTCCAATTTGATAAAAGGTTGCCGTGAGTGTCAGTTTCTGAGCGGAAGAGAGAGAGTGCGTCGGTGTCATTCGTGGGTGTGGAGAGACAAAATGGGAGGAGGAACAACAAGAGGAGAGAGAGAGAAACATCCATGATGCGATGCAATGCAATGCAATGCAAACACAGGTTACGCGGGAAGGTGTGTTTTTAAAAGTCTAAAGAAACAAAAGTGGACTCTAATTAAAGACGTTGTAACTAATTGAAACAGAGAATGATTAAAGGTGTGAATGAGCAATGAGTAAGAGAAGAGGGGTGGGTTGTATGAATGATGGATGTTCTCCACTCCCAATATGGAATTGAGTAAGAAGCACAACACTCTTTCTTTTTTCTCTCTTTTTCTTTTCACTTTGGGTAAATTACAAAAAGCAATATTCCCTTCCCAACCACAGGGACCACGCCAATGCCATGCACAACCCTTCGCGAATTGGAAACCAAACACACAGCCTTGCTGCATTTATACAACTTGTTGCTGCTCAATACTAGTTTAATTCAATCAGGCTGTGTTTGTCGGTTAAATCCAAATATTTAGTTACCCCTTTTTTATTGTTTCCAACTACTAGTTTCTTTTGCGAATAGATGGATGGCGGAATTGGCGTTCAAAAGCTTCCCACTGTCACTCCTACGTTGGGTCATCATGCTGTCAATGCACAATAGTGTTATTGTACCACTATATAAAATACCTTCTATCAAAATTTATAATATATTTATCAACTCAGCATATTGGACTCTTATATACACAGCAAGTATATATATTATTGGGGCAATTTTTTTTTTAATATTAAAAAAATATTTTTGAGTTGAGGTTATGTGGTATTTAAATATTTTAAGGTACTCATAAAAAAAATCAGGTCAAAATAACTTTTTTTGCTACTTTAAAAATATTGATCGAACTTTTGTATTTTAAAAGCTGCGAAACTTTGACTGATTTTTTTAAAATCGCAAAAAAGATTATTTTGAGCTGATATTTTTTATATGGATCTCCTGAAATGTTTAGACGACATAAAAATTAAGCCGAATTATAATTTTTTTACTATTTACAAAAAATAAGTATGTATACTTGGTATGTACTGGAGCCTATATATATATATAAGTCGAGTAAGGACCCTTAAAATTGGTTCACGGAATTATTTTTTAAAAGTAATAAAAAAGATAATTTTGAATTTTTTTATATGCTTTAAACATTTCAGGGAACCCAAAAAAATTCAACTCAAACTATTTTTTTTTTGCTATTTTAACAAATATGGGTGAAAATAAGTTAATTTTAAGCAGTTTTAAACTAACATTAAAAAATTCATTTTGAGTTGAATTTATTTTTGAGAGTTTTCAGAAATGTTTAAACACCATATCAAAAAATCAGTTCAAAAAAATTATTTTTGAGCTTAGATCCATTAATTGCCATTAAATAAGGTCCTTACGGGAGCCTCTCTCTCTCTCTCTCTCTCTCTCTTATATATATATATATATATATATATATATATATATATATATATAAACTTGAACTCATTTTCCCCTTAGAATACACTATTTAACTACAAATTTTGTGAACCTAAAAAAGAAGAAGTATAAGTTTAGTTAATAACTAACATAGATTGTGACATCTTTACGTTATACAACAAAAGCATAATTCATTTTTCTTTGTTCTAAGGGACTAAAAGCATACAATTCAAAGGAATATTTGGCACTTCCCCCTTAAATTAAATAAATATTCATTCTTAATCACCAATTTTTTTATATTTTGCATCATCAAGCCCAAAAATATCAAGAGATCTGATAAATGAACCAATAGCACCTCAAATTAAGGTTTTAAACAACTTCATATCTCCTTTTCGTAATGCAAAGCTAACATTATTGTGCATAGGGACAGAGCCAGGAATTGTGATGAGTGAGGACTAATTACTAAGGAATATCGGGGGTTCGGGGGCAAGCATCCCCCGAGCCGATTTTTTTCAGTTTATTTTTTACTTATAGCATATAATTACTCATATATTAACAACAAGATAAATAGACAATCAATTATTAATAATAAAAACACATCATAAGACATTCAACCTCAAATTTTATATCTACAAAACAAAAAAAACATATATAATATAAATTGTCATTTAACAGTAATTTAACAATAACACTAACAAACATATAATATAACCATTTAATTTAACAATAAACTAAAAAACATATATAATATAAGTTGCCATTTAACAAATTAATAAAATGAAAAAACAAATAATATATATATATATATATATATATATATATATATATATATATAGAGAGAGAGAGAGAGAGAGAGAGAGAGAGAGAGAGAGAGAGAGAGAGAGGTTTAAGTTGTATAAGTTTCCTTTGTTTCAAGAAATGTCCCAACTAAGTTTGAAAATATTTTTTCAACACCTAAATATAGTATGACCATATATAACTATTTTTTTTAGAAAATGTTGTGGGGGCTACGACCCCCACTGGGCCTGCTGTGCCTCCGTCCCTGATTGTGCACATGCTTACAAATAAATGTTTTGATGCAATCATGAACCCTGTATATTCATAAGTTCCACATATTTATCTTTGAGGTCTTCACATATGTATATATGTGAATACGAGTAGGAAGTTCTTGAATAAACAATGCATTATGGTTTTACTTCAATTAGTCTGAATATGATTCCTGATCGCTATGCGACTATGTGACTTAAATTCTGTGCGTGTTGAGGAGCCAATATGTATAGCTTTTGAGATTAATCGAGGTACGCCTAAGCTTGTCCGGACATCCAAGGTTAAAAAAAAAACTCTCTTTTTGCTAGAAGTAAATAAATAATAAAATTTAACCTCAAACTAAATCCACATATTGAACCCTAAATGTGAAAAATAACCTATTTACGATTTCATGCTATTATTTATTTATTTGTTTGTTTCTATTATATTTTAAATAACAGATTTACTAAAATAAGACATATCAACACTTTAAAAAAAATCAAACTAAATGATTAATTTAAATATTATTTTCTATAAGAGAAGATAGGGTACATATGAAATCCGCTTTAGAAAAAGCAGACTTTTGTAATGATATTTTAACTTTAAAAATAGATTTTTTAAGAGTGAGAAATCAATTTGTAACGGTAATTTTTTTACAAATTCACGCCTGTTGATTGGTCCATTATTAGTGGTTCGTACCAAACCGCACCTCTATTTTATTTTATCTATAATGTATATACTTGTATTTCCATGATTCACTTGTAGGTTTAATTTTGGTTAGAACTTATTAAACTAAAGATGAATCACTTGTGAAAAAATTAAAGTAATCCAATCCATAGATGACATTTTGATTTCACTCCTATTATCCATTTCATTGGAGTACCATTCAAAAAGAGAATTTTTTATTTCTATCTCAAAACCACTGCCATGTGCATATGCATGATTAACGAAACAAACTAAATGCATGGCAAAAGGAAAAACATAGTTGACAAAGTAAAAGCAAGCCTCACCAAACGGCTGCTTTTGGGCCCGCAAGGCTAGGCCATTTATTCTGGCGGGTCACCGACAATCCGTTTGTCCACAATAGATAGCACCATGAATTTCATCCCTAGTTGATTTTTCTAAATGTTTGGCCAACTCAGCCCAATAGTCCGCTAAACCTCACAGAGGTTGTGTTGAGTCGATTTCGTATTGAATTTTATCCCGTGATCAGATTTGATTGGGATTGTGTATAAAGTGCTTGATAATTTAGGGCCTGTTTGGTTGTTCCCCAAATTGTAAATTAGCGCATTTAAAATTAACTCATTCATGAATTGTCTTATTATTAGTGTTTGGTTACAAGAATGAACAAATTCAAAAATGAACCAATTCATGTTGATTCACAAAAACTTAAATTAGTTCATTTCACCAAAAGCTTGAAATTGCACAATTTATAATTACAACATGAATCTTAAATGCACCACTCCCATAGAGTACCTCTCACTATACTACTCTCTCTCTCTCTCTCTCTCTCTCTACACACACACACATCAAAAGTAAATAACTCCATTTTTCTTTTCCAAACACATCACAAATTAGATTTAAACCCATTTAAAATTAATACATCGACAATCTATTCATTTCAAATTGATCAATTTATAAAATTAAATAATTTACGCAACCAAACGGGCCCTTATGGAATATTTCTATTCCCTAGCTGATGAGGAACGTAGTTCTTAGTAAACATTATAACATATTCCATCCAACCCATATTAATAGTTGTCATTTAAAAGTCAAACATTTACAAGTTTTTTATACTTTTCAAATTTTATCCCCTTAAATTGATGAATAACTTTTACGACAAGACATGCACTCTCATGTGTAACTTTGTAATCTCACCTAGCTTCATATAATATTTTTAAAAATACGATTATTAATTTGGAACGAAGGGAATATTATATAATATTAATCTCTAGTTGTGAGATACATGCAATCAATGAAAACAATAAACATAATTATTAATAAATGGTTTATTACACTTTCTCCCATGAACTTTACTCTAATTTTTGCTCCCCTATCCAAAATTTTATTCTCTTGTCTTAACCCCCTCAACTTATTAAAACATTTTATAATACATCATAACCTTAATGTTGTTAGATGTTTTAGACAGAAAATTGGTCATGTTCCATGTACATGAGGGTATTTTTGTCAAAATATTATAAAACCATCTCTCTCTCTCTCTCTCTCACACACACACACACACACACACACACACACACACACACACACACACTTCTTACCAAAATGCTGCCTATGAAGGTATAAACACGAGCTAAAGCTCTGATACCAATTTGTGAATGCAAAGAGGTCGCTTATAAAGCTCTGATACTAATTTGTAAATGCTAATGTGATATCGATTTATCAAATACTCAAATTCCAATTTTAAACTTATTTAATTGAAGTCAATTTTTATCCAAATTACTTAAACCCTAACACATGCATCCAAGTGAGTAAAATCAAACCATCACAAATAAATTGCTGACGCACATATTTCAGAAAAACCCCCAAAAGGGAAAACCTTTTTTATTTTACTATGCAAAGGTAAATGACAACTTACATACACAATGAAATTTGCAATGAATATCCACAGACACTCACATAGATATGCAACCTAGAGTCAACAATGGATCAACTACAGCAAACCCACGAGAACATGCGACTCTGAATCAGCCAGGAACACCCATGAGTACTCCCAATGACATGCAGCCGTCAGCCGTAGATTTATCCTCTCTACAAGAGAAACTTCAACAAGATCGTATCTTGATCTTCAAAAACAATTCACTAAATTACTGGAATTTTTGTGAATTGAAAAATAAAGTTTTAAACCTTAAATGAAGAAGACAAAATTGTTCTGTAGTTAGCAGTTTTCGTGTATCGAAAAACCTTAGGCATTCTTAAGGAAAAAGGACTCATTTAACACGCTATTTATAAAAAATCCGAGTCGGTGACTTCGCTCGAATAAGATCCTTATGTCGCTCGAATGACATATGATGTCGTTTGAAGTGACTTTGCGCGACATATCAAACGAGTATAGAAAACTAAAACAGTAGCATGTCGTTTGATAAAACTCTTCAAGCGAGGTTCAAATGAGCCTTCACGCGATATAGTTTGTCGCTTGAAGCTATCATTTAAACGACTTTGTCATGTCGTTTGAACGACATTGACATGTCGTTTGAATGACATCAGTGAAAAATAATGTTCATTAAAGCTCTACCTCAACACTTAGAAAAAATTCTTTTGACGAAAATGACGCCTCAGATGTTCAAGGATATTTTAGAAAAATTATCCCAACACTTTAAATGAACCGTTAAGGGACTTAAACACAACCTTACCAAATTAATCTCGTAGAGGCTTCTTTGTTGAAGAATGTTGATATTCAGATTCGTCTTTATGCATGATTTAACTTGAATAAATCTTCGACGGTTGTAGCAGTATATGATATACTCTAATGTAAGCAGGACTTATGAAAAATTTGTCCTTACAAATCTCCCTCTATGTCTATACCGGTACAAACTAAAAACATCCAAATTATCAAATCAAATGTCCTATACAAATCTAATACCCTCCCATGAACCCAAAACGGAAAAGGTACTAAAAATGCAAGACTTAAACTTTCTTCAAAATCTTCAACTTGAAATCTTCAAATCTCTTTGCTTTTCTTTGTCATCATCAGGGTGTGTAACATGATCTTCAAACTTTGTACCTACACATAAGAAACAAAATACCTTCGTGACGTATCGAGTTTGAAATGATATAATCATAAATCAAAACGAAGATCTAATCTCAATTCTCACCCATAATTTAACAACTCCTCCATTAAATCACAATTCGTTCTCCCCCTTTTTATTTGTCCGAAATAGACAAGGAAAAGAATAAAGAAACTAAGCATGAAGTGTCACGATAAGCAAAGCAAAACAACTACGATCATCAAGGATATACTTGAAAGCATTCACCAACTATTTTTGATTTTTCAATTTTTTCAAACAAAAATGCAAGAATAATTTTACAAAAATCACACACCATGAATTTACACTAAGATAACCAAATCGTGGAAACGAAATGAATGAGTGTAAACAAATTCGATAAGAAAATGAATGCTATCAAATATAACATATGTTCACGATGAATACGAATACTCCTAACGAATGATCTCAAAATCGTCCTTAGGTGTCAAAATATGTGAATTTATATGACATCGACTCAATCTAATCGACACATCAAAGTCTAAAATGATTTTCACACTAATAACGTCTACAACTATATAATATTTTTTCAAGACTTTTTCAGGACGTGCAAACCTATTGTTTACTTTTCCAACCAATCTCCCTCATAAATAATAAATCTTTTATTTTTCTATAGAGGTGATCTATTTTCTCAAAATAGAGAAATCCTATTGGCCCCTTTTTGGCATATTGATCTTTTTATTGCCTTTCATTTTTTTGGGCTTTTTTTCAAACGGTGGCTTTCACGACGTGATTATTATTCACTCGCAGCCCTTTCCGTGTTCACTCATTATTTTTTCATATTAAACAAATTCCTCACGGGCAACGGTTCTTACATGCATTACTTTTATGTCAAGTTTTATCGCATTTGATTCGTTTTAAAGATAAGATTGATATGAATACACTTAAACTAATATGTTGTAGACAAGTACAATAATAAAATAAATCCGTGTAAGTGTGGATTAAGGGAGACTAAGAGTCAAACATGTAGGAATTAGTCTCAAATTACATCTTAATGACTCCAAACATTATAAAGCACAAAAATAAAATGATGACGCATATCAAAACACTATCAAATAGTCACATGAATATGGAAGGATGTTGTGACTCGGTTATCCTAAATGTCCATTCATAAACGGTGTAAAACGAAATACAAAAATCTTTTTGTCTTTTTCCAAAATTTTTATCAAAATAAAATATTTTTGGCCTTTTCAAATTTTTCACAAAAATTAGAAATCTTTTTCTATTTTTTCAAAATTTTTCAAAACTAAAAATTCTTTTTTATTTTTTCGAAAAACATGTCAAAAATGGAAAAACTAATACAGAAATGATACACACTAGCAATAGGCATAAAATATCATCACGAAGAACATCTTATGCTAGCAAACAAGTCTAAACCTTAACCGTTAGGTGTAGTGGAGTTTTTCAAAGATGGTGACATCCTATGAAAAACATCCATCAAGTCATGTGAAGTCTTGACCAAAAACTTTACTTGCTCCCTAATATGTGCAAACTCTCTTATGTTATCATTCGAAGCATCATGTGTGGGAACATGTGGCAAAACTTTATGTGACACACTACTCAACTTAAAACAAAATTCCCTAAGGTGTTCTCTCTTCTTAGAATGGGTGCAAATATACACGGACCTAGGAACACCTCTCTCAAAACGTCTATGGTGCACTCTCCTCTCGGGTGATGAACGCCTAGGTGGGTTGGGTTGAGATCCATATGGATCAATCACAAACTCGAGAATCGGCTTGGGTGCAACGTGGAAAGTTGACGCACCGTCATGACCTATTCCTAGTCTCTCAACATTACCCAAAGCGGGACTACGGAGCATCTTTCCTACCTTCTTAGATGTGTCCTCTAAAGTGACATTTACCTACCGAGCACGTTCAAAATCTCTATCTCATTATAACACACGGGCTAGAAGTTCACTCTTTTCCCGACCTGCGACGATCAACTGCTCTCTCAAAGTAACCTTCACCTTCTCGAGTTGACTCGTCGAAGCCTCAAATCCCCTCAAACTTTTTATCTCTCTCTCCAAATCCATCACCCTAAGACCTAATTCTTTATTTAACTTCTTCATTTTTAAGATATCGACATATAAATCTCTAAACGCAATTTGAATCTCACTTTCTGCTTCACCTCCATACTTACTTTCACCCTCACTCTTACAGGAAACACTAAAACTATCATCCTCAGGGTCTCACGTGCACAAGTATCCTCATCATCGTGGGATAAACTGGGTTTGCTCACACGACTAGCTAAAATGGCTACACACATCCCATGTGAAGATTCATCCCTGAAATCCTTCACCTCTTCCTCACTATCGCTACTAGTGTCTGGCATGACAATCTTCTTGCCCTTTCTCTTTAGCCTAGTGGGACACTCAAATGACTTATGCCCCTTTCCCTCACATTCAAAATATCTCTCCTCTTCCTCTCCGCTCTCATTGGCCTCATCTTTCTTTTTATTTTTCTTAAAAAATATTTTATTGGAAGAAGTTTCTTTTGAAAATTTGAGAAACTTTTTAAATTTTTTAGCAAGCATGGCCACATCATCAAAATCAAACTCGCCCTCAGACTCGGACTCACAAAATTTTGCTTTCTTTTTCTTCTCTCTCTTGGATAATTCCTCTCCTTTTCTAGACTGGGCTCTAAGTGTTATCCTTCTATCCTTAGGCTTGACAGTGTCAGGAAACATGTCAACTTCATATGTTTGGAGGTCTCCTACCAGTTCTTCTAACTTAAGATTGTTCAAATTTCCTAAGGAATTCAAAATAGTGACTTTTGGGATAATACATTTAGGCAACGATCTCAAAATATTTTTAAACACTCGTGCATCAGGAATGTGCTCATCAAGATTGAAACTAGTGTTGACAATATCAGACAAACGTGCATAAAACTCATCAAAACACTTAGATTCAAGCATGGTAATCATTTCAAATTGAGTAGTTAAATTTTGAATTTTAGACTATTTTAATACAGTCATGCCTTCATGGGTAAGTTGTAAAACATCCCACGCTTCTTTTAACGTGGTGCATGTCATGATACGTCAAAACTCTTCAGGAGTAACGACTCCAGAAATTCCACTTAGCCCACGAGAATTAAAAGTGCTTCACTTAAAATCATCCTCAGTTCAGTCAGTCACATGCTTAATATTAGTGACATTATTAACAGTGACAGTGGGAGGAGTCCACCCTCTTTCACAAACTATCCAAACTTTCTCATCAATTGCTTTTAAATGATATTTCATACGGGCTTTCCAATATGCATAATTAGTCCCGTAAAAAACTGGCAACCAATTATATATTTTTTCATTCGGAAACATTGCAAAAAATTTCAAAATCAGATTTAAAAAAAAATAATATCATAAAATTTTACGGAAGACAGATCTCACGATAATTTGGTCAAACCTGCATACCAATTTGTGAATGCAAAGAGGTCACTTATAAAGCTCCGATACCAATTTGTAAATGCTAATGCGATATCGATTTATCAAATACATAAATTCCAATTTTAAACTTATTTAATTGGAGTCAATTTTTATCCAAATTACTTAAACCCTAAAACATGCATCCAAGTGGGTAAAATCAAAACATCACAAATAAATTGCCGACATACAGATTTCAGGAAAAAAACCCAAAACGAAAAAACCTTTTTATTTCATTATGCAAAGGTAAATTGCAACTTACAGACACAATGAAATCTGCAATGAATATCCGTAGACACTCACATAGACACACAACCTATAGTCAGCAATGGATCAACCGCAGCGAACCTACAAGAACACGTAACTTTGAATCAGCCAGGAACATCCACGAGTACTCCCAATAACACGCAGTTGTCAGTCGTAGATTTACCCTCTCTACAAGAGAAACTTCAACAAGATCGTATCTTCGGTTCCAAAAATAATTCACAAAACTATTGGGATTTTTGTGAATTGAAAAATAAAGTTTTTAACCGTAAAAAACGAAGACAAAATCATTTTGCAGTTTACAGTTTTTGTGTATCGAAAAATATCAAGTCTTCTTAAGGAAAAAGGACTCATTTAACACGCTATTTGTAAAAAATCCGAGTCGGGGACTTCGCTCGAACGACATATGATGTCATTTGTAGTGACCTTGTGCGACATATCAAACGAGTAAAGAAAACTAAAACAGTAGCATGTCGTTTGATAAAACTCTTCAAGCGAGGTTTAAACGAGCCTTCGCGTGACATAACTTATCGCTTGAAGTTGTCGTTTGAACGACTTTGTCATGTCATTTGAATGACATCGACATGTCGTTTGAACGACATCAATGAAAAATAAAACTCCGTCTCAACACTTAGAAAAAAATCTTTTGACGAAAAATGACGCCTCAGATGTTCAAAAATATTTTAAAAAAATTATCCCAACACTTTAAATTAATCGTTAAGGGACTTAAACACAACGTTACCAAAATTAATCTCGCAGAGGCTTCTTTGTCGAAGAATGTTGATATTCAAATTCATCTTAATGCATGATTGAACTTTAATAAATCTTCGACTGTTGTAGCGGTATATGACACTCTCTAATGTAAACATAACTTATGAAAAATCTGTCCTTACACTGCGGCCGTTTACCACCTCTCTGTCGTCACCTCACCAAAATCCACCACCTCTCTCTAAGTGAATTTCAGAGGAGTGGGGATGGGTTTATGGATTTTTGGATCGATTGGCGATGGATTTACGATGGTAGATTTTTGAAAAAAAAATTCCAGATTTTTGGTTGAGATTTCCATATTTGCAATGATGTTAGATCTTTAGTTGGGAACAAATATTTTATTAGGATGGGATTTTTGGTAATAATTTCCATAGTTTTGAAAAAAAAACTATTTCCAGTGTAAGGACATGTTTTACACTTCCTTGGGTTTTAGTTATATTAGATCAATTTCGAAACAAACCTTTGAGTCATAGTATCTTTGTATCGAGTCTATTCAGTTGTATTGCTATATCAAGAGAAGACAAAGATATTAAACACCGTGTTAAAGAATATTGAATCGGATCAGACGTATTCATTATATGTTGGACCATGGGAAACTGTCTTAAGAAAAATGCGATGTTTTTGAGTATAATTTATCTGAAAAGTCTCACGAGACAAAACTCGTCTCATCCAACCCATTGTTGACATAGGTCGTTCGAAGAGGGTTATGGTGGTAAATGGATCATATGCATGCGGTGAGTGGGTGCGTATCGGCGATGAGGGTGAGAGAGGTGGAGCAGTGGCGTCCTCGTCTACCGCCTTCCCCTTGTCCTTACACGAGATGGACCCCAACTGACACTTAATGTACTCAAACGCTGAAATCGTAGTAAGCAACACAGATCCTAAAAGACTTTAGAACCTGATGCTTAGATACCATCTGTTACATCCCGCCTATTAAAATAATGGCTGGCCATCCCTCTACCAAAATAAAACGATAGTCTCATATGGTTCATTCTTAGCATCACTGTCAAAACATAATTATTTACTAACCACCTAAATAATTTTAACAAGAAGAGCCAATTTTTTCTTTCATTAACACGCAACATAGTAAAAAAATCCACAATAAATCCATTCATAGTAACAATATAAATAAAGCAACATGAAAAGTCTAAAGCAATTAACATGGAAGCGGTGGTCCTAACAGTGTAGTAAAGTTGCATTCAACACATCCGTATATGTCTTTAAAGCAGGATTACCCAACAAATGTTGTCGGATCCTCCAGGTAAGACAATCCATAAACAACTGTATCTTCTTCTCCTTCGTGCGCACTTCATCTGGAATAAAGTTTGCAAGCCTGGTAAATTCTTCCTCATACTCCACTACAGTCCTCCCCTCCTGCAAAATGTCCAAGAATCTCTGCTTCATCTCAGTCTGTATGGCAGATGGTAAGTATTTGTGGTCAAACTGCTCCCACAATTCCTAAATCATCATAGCATCTCTCTCCTATACTGTGGTAATAGACTCCCACCACTGTAAGGCAACACCCACTAGCTTAAAGGTAGTTGGTATATGTCTTTCTACATCAGTGCACTCATACATCCTCAAATTCCTCTGGATATCCTTCTTCTATTGGCATGTTGCAATTACATCAGAGCTCCCCTGAAACTCTGGAGGGTGAGCCTTCTGAAAGGCATCTCGAACTCACTCCCAGTCTGAATGAAACGAGTGTGCAAGAGCTGGAGCTACCTCCTGAGGCTGGCGGTGGAGCCTGATAACTCGCCTTTTTGTGTATATGTCATTATGGGGTAAAGACGGTCAATCAAAATCCCTTTTGGTACCTACAAACATGCTAAAAATATATATATATATATATATATATATATATATATATATATATATATATATTGTCAAGTAAGGGGTCAATCCGCGCTCTCTAAGGCGGACAAGAGCAAAATGAAGGCTAAGTATGATTTTTAAAAATAATTATGAAGGGATATTTATACTACTAATTACGAACTAAAAATTAAAACTACACTAATAAATAAAGAAACTGATAAAGTGAGCTAAATATGAGGAGAAAATAATTATGAGATAATTTAAGGGATTAAACTTCACCACTTAACCTATTTATTTTTATTAATTAGTGGAGTGGAGGGATCGGGCTCCACTCCCCGAGCCCGAGCCCGACCCCTCCTCAGACGAGGCAGACAACACCAAACAAGATGGAACCATAATCACATCCCTAACGTGGGCGGTCACAAAAGATATCTAATCCCTAGTATCCTTCAGCCAGGTGGTGGAAACCCGGATGTGCTGCAATGAAAATAGCAAATCAGTCAATATGAGGTAGAGGAAGAAATTAGGAAATCAAAAAGACAAAGAGTATACCTCAGTTCGAAGGACCTCCTTTATCAAGCCCAACTCCTCCGAATCCATCGCATTAGGACGGTGCAGCATACGCACCGACCCACCACCATCCCATCAGATGTTGTAAGTAGGAGCGGCCAGCCGTATAAAATAATCCTCCGAAGTCGTCACCGCCGTCGCTGATGTCAACGCACCGCCTGCGCCGTGGGAGGACCCCACCGATCGACTCGAACCCGCACGAGGGAGAGGCATCACGTCATATGTGATGGGCGACATTGACTAGCTCGACATAAAGTCCATATAATCATACATCACCGTCATGTCAGCATATAACGAGTAAGGCT
Source organism: Sambucus nigra (assembly GCA_949130495.1). Lineage (NCBI taxonomy): Eukaryota > Viridiplantae > Streptophyta > Magnoliopsida > Dipsacales > Adoxaceae > Sambucus > Sambucus nigra. The sequence continues at coordinate 525,180,830 of OX422208.1, read as the reverse complement.
CACCATCATCACTGCTACTCGCGCATCATCCGATATCTCCCACACTCACCTCATATACACTAGGGGCCTCACCGGTGGCACAGCAACCCCATCCTCCGCAATCTTTCGAAATACTCTCTCCATGAGGTACCAAGAGTAGCCAAACTCATGCGCCTACAGACGCCACATCTGTGCATATCCCCCAGTCAACCCCGTATGCTGGATGGCCATCCCCCAAGGATAGAAGATCACCTGCAAATTCCCCAGCAAGAGCGGATAAAGATCAATATCAAGAAAATATCATCAAAGGAAAGACAGTCTCAAGAATAAAAGAAGGACTTACCAACTCACTCGTTAGGCCATTCAAAGCCCGACGCACAGCCTCTAGAGAGAGAGACTTCTTCGACTGCCTATTGGACTTCCACCACCAGTGCATCTGACAGAAGTCCCCAATAGACTCATCCTTCAAAGCTATCAATTGGGTGTTAAACCCAATCTCCTCATAGAACCACGTCTGCAAAGGAAAAAAGGCCAATAATTAAGAAATCAATAATAAAACCTATAAAGGAAAATGTGAATGCATAAAGAAAAATGAAAAAAATAAAGAATACCTCTAGAAGATACGTGTCCCCAGTAAAAGTTTGCCAGCAGCACCGACTGAACGCATCAAGAGAATAATAAAAGGTCTCCAAGGTTAGTCTCCCCAGTCACAAAGAGGGATGTTCGAAAACACCCATAAAAATGGCAAAAACCACAAGTGGACGACATCGCCACTCGTCGCCATTAAACCCCCCCCCCCCCCCCCCCCACACCAGCAGAATAAACAAACGTGTCATCGGCCTCACCCGCCTCCCGTCACTCTCATCAATCCTCCTCCTCAGCAATAACTCTCTCAAAAAAGACAAATGAAGAGATTCCCCAAAGACTACCCTCTCCACATCACCCAACGCCTCCAGCGTCACCCTCAATCTCCTATCCACCTCAATCTGCACCTCATCACAATCCAGTCCCACCAGCTGCTGCACATCTATGGGAGTCACCGTCATCTCCCAAATCCAAAATGAAAGGTATGGATGGTGTCCTACCACCTCTCCTCCAAAGCACATTAAACAACCGTAGAATGAGGCGTCTCATCCAGAGCAGACGCCAGTCTCCCAAAGACGGCTGATGACACCATCCAATTCACCATATATGGAAGGTGATCCCAAATGTCCCTAAGCCCCTCCTCCCTCGGGCATGCATAGTCGACATAGAAACATCAGAATGTCAAAAGCAAAATGCAAAAACCCTTATCGAAATTTAAGAAATAAGGAAATCTCACCAAAAAAAGAAGAGAAGACCAAAGATCATTAATACTTATATAATCGCCAGGGTTCACCACCTTAGAAGAGCGATGATACGAAGGCTTGCACAAGAGAATCTGATCATTCGCCACTGGCTCAAACGAGTCAAAAGAGTTTTCGTTGCCCAAAGCAAGAAGCACCCTAGCCCTCCATTCTAAGCATGCCCAATCATCAGCATCGAGCCATGCCATATGTGTTGCGCTACTTGAGAACTCAGCCATCTTTTGACTATGGAATGTTAGAACGATTTCTAGAAGGTAATTGTAGAAGAAGGTAAGTCAGAAAGCTGTGAAAAATGAGGAGAACCCACCCACTGCCACCCACCAATCGGCACTGTCCCTCCACCTGCTCGTGGTATCCCAAAAGACCGTGCCACTGTCATTTGGGACCCTTCCAACCATGTCGATCAACCCCCTCTTCAAAATTTTGTAATAAAAAGTCCCAACAAAGTCCAAAAACTCCCCGAAAAATCCCTAAAATTGCCAAATGGATTTTAGAACCTTTTCACCAAGAATTTTTTTTACCACACTCATTTCCCCGACGGAACTCTTACCTCTGCAATGAAATTCCCAAAATTAATTTCATGTTTCCCAAGCAATGTCTCCAAAGAACACCACAAAAACTAAGAAATTCCTCAGCTAAGAAAAATCCAACCCTTGGATCATTCCCTCTTCCCCCAGTGGAATCTAAAGTCAAATGCTCCCCCAAATCCCCAACAGAACTACAAGATACATATCCCTAGTAGAGTCCCCAAAATTCCCCAAAGAAAATTTTAACCTAATCCCGTAAAATTAGCTTCGACTCGTAAAATTGGTCGCTTCTACTTAAGCCCTTATAATTGACTTCGACCCGCAGAATTGGTCGCAGAATTGGCTTCGACCCACAGAATTGGTCACCTCTAATTTAAACCTGCACAATTATCTTTGACCCCCAGAATATATCACCCCTATCTTAAGCTCACAGACTTGGCTTTGACCCTCAGCATTTGTCACCTCTATCTTAAGCCGGCATAATTGGCTTTGACCCTCAGAATTGGTTACCCCTATCTTAAGTCCGCAGAATTGGATTTGACCCTTAGAATTGGACACCCCTATCTTAAGCCCGCAGAATTGGCTTTGACCCGTAGAATTGGTCACCCCTATCCTAAGCATGTAGAATTGGCTTCGACCCTCAGAATTTGTTATCTCTATCTTAAGCTCGCATAATTGGTCATCCCCATCTTAAGCCCGTGGAATTGGCTTTGACCCTCAGAATTGGTCACCCCTAACCTAAGCCCTCAGAATTGGTCATCTCTAACTTAAGCCCTCAGAATTGGTCATCTCTATCTTAAGCCCTTAGAATTGGCTTCGACCCTCAGAATTGGTCATCTCTATCTTAATCCCTCATAATTGGCTTCGATCCTCAGAATTGGCTTCGACCTGCAGAATTGGTCGCTACAACCTAGGTCCTCAGAATTGACCTTGCCCCGCAGAATTGATCGCCCCTACCTATTGACCTCAAATGTCACCTCCTTTAGGTCCTCAAAATCGGCCATACCCAGCATCATCTTAGGTCCTCAGAATCGACCTTGACCCTCTAAATCGGTTATCCTTGTCCCTTAGGTCCGCAGAATTGACCTCTCTCCAAAACATCATGTGGTGTCTGTTCGATGGCTTTCGTTTGTTCCAAGCTCACCCGTCGAGGGGATCTGTAGACACCACATTTTAGGACCCTCTAAGTCTCTCCTTAGGTCCCTAACACCTTCCCATTTCACTACAAACCCTAGGTCGTACTCCAAGTACCGATCTAGAGGCCATCGGGCGGTCCCGCGTGTCGTTTGACTCCAGTTAACTCTATTGTCAGAGAAAAATCTCTTTCAATCATTAAAAGGATGGTGTAACCCTCTTTTTATTGATTTTTTTTAATAGAAAATAAGTATGTGCAATATACTAATAAAAATTTAGATATTAATGTGTATGAGTGAAATAAGAACTAGATTATGAATCTAATGTAATTTATGCAAAAATAAGAAATTTAAAGAGAGGGGGAAGGAATTGGACCTTCTTTGAAGCTTGATCTTTGATCTTGGATGAACTCCCTTGAGTGTGAGATGAAGTTTGGATGAGAGAGAATGAGATTTTTCCAATTTAGGTATGAAAAGGATGGGAATATAAGCTTGAATGGAACTTCACATGGCGGAGCTTCGCTAATTTTGAGAGAATGTTGTTGAGATCACTGATGCTGATGGATCTCCGGTGTGCTATGGGAGTGAGGTCAGGCCCTCTATTTATAGGGTGAGGAGTGGTGACAATCGGAATTGCCCTATTCATGCCTATCAGAAAGTGACCATATGCACACTGCCGATAAGCAGCGAACCGAACCTAGCGATTGGCAGTATCATACAAATTTTTCTGGAAAAATGGTCGTAAAACGTAATCCATTGATCCGAATTGCACACGGGGAATACCATTAGAAAGTTACTTCAGAGATCTTCAAGAGTCCTTTGGACCGCTCATGGGTCCGGGAGTTGAGTTTGGGTGAAATATGGCTCGGAAGCGCATGTTGGTCTTTTGGACGGGAGATCGTCGGACAAAAAGAATCGTTCGTCTGCATGATAAGTTAGAATCACGCATGGGGAGATATTTTGGAAAGGTTAGGAGATGTTTTTTAACATTCCAAAGAGTTTTTCTTAGTTCGGCAAGTTGACCTTGGTCAACTTGGGCCTATAAGCGCCCGATGATCTCTCGGAGTAAAACAGATCGTTCATCCTTATCGTAAGTCAAAATCGCGAATGGAGTGGACCGTTGGAAAGGGTATTCAGTTTCGTTCAAATACTCATTCATTTTCCTTCAAGCTGAAGAGTGGGAACTCTTATTCATTAAGGTTTAGAGGTGAACCTAGATTATTCTCACCAAAAGCTTGGACTCAGGGGGGCTCCTACCTTGACCAAGTTCACGTCCCAGCCTTTCTTAAAATTGGACTTTTGTATGTAGTCCATCTGTTTCTTATCTTGAATGAAGGCGTTATGTTACCTCTGGTCATAGGACTTGTCCTTAGCTTCAAAGACCTCAAACAAAGTCTGAGCAGATCATCAATAACCTTATCCAGCTACTCATTTTTGGACTTCATCTTGGTCTGCTTTATCTCTCTGGCCTTCCTCTCAACTACACATGCCTTCTTGGAAGCCTTTGTCCTGGTTGGCCCTTCTGTCCAAGATATAGACAATGTCCACCAAGAACTACAAGATAAAGGACGATCAAGAGAGTTAGTATAACTAAAAATTTCCCGAAGAAGTAAAATTCGAATAAAATATATAGAATTACTAGAGACAATGCTTGGGCAGCATGGGAGACCTATTGGTCGATTAATGGTCTATCGACCACTTCTTTGTCGGTCTACAAGCAAGCCCCCTATAGTAGTGCGGTGGCCAGATCAAGATTTTTAGCCACTAATATAATGGCATGGCTCTTCCCCTTGTCGTGGGCATTCATCTTCTTGGTGGGCAAAGCAGTAGCACCAATACTGGTCCCAGTCTTACTTTCTTCGCTAGTTAAGCTTATAATTTGTCTTGAGAATCCCCTAAAGTGGCAGGGTTGGATGGACCCCTAACCTCTTTCCTTTTGGAGTATTGTACTTATTGTGAAGATGGAGCATCATATTCCTCTAGTAGGTTATGTATGCTTTTTTAAAGTGCCATCTCTTCTTCTAAAGTATAAGGAACCAAAATAGGGATCGAGGTGATATTTACAAAATAAAAGGAGCCTGAAGTGGTCGCACTTCAAGACTCCTCACTACTAGAAGGAATTGGGATTTCAGGTTCTTTATATACCGGCCCGATGACAAAGGAAATGTTAGTCTTTGTATAGTTAGATAACAATAATGTTGACCTCAGATTTTCGCCCCTAGTAGGTAGAGGTCTTTTATGTTTCCTCATCTTGATCAGTTCATCAAAACTAACGTGTTTTTAGTCAAGATCTTTCCTCTTGAAAGCTTCTGTACAAAGAAAAGAACTAAAACATTAGCAAAGAATCATGTAAGACCCGATCGACTAAAATTGAGGATAATTGAAAACAATAATCAACCTATTTTAGAGCAATAAGGGTTTAAATAAAAAAAAACATCCAAGGATTTACCCATTACCAAGGCAAGCTACAAAGTCACATATCTTACAAAAAGCATGTGTGAGAGAGTTGTTGGGGGCTCCAATGTCCAATCAGCAACCAAAGGTGACTTTTTACACACAAACTAAGAAGACACTCAAAGATCTAAAAAACAAATATGCGCCTTTATACGCATCACTGAGACGGTCACTAAAACAAGGAATTTTTTCGATGTAGCAATCTTATAGCGAAGTAAGTCACTTCAATTCGAGAATTTTTTAGGGGACCTTCAATGAAAGAGAAGACCAAATAAGCAAAAACGTCGCTACAGTGAAGGCCTTCACTACCTGCGTCTTCCACTAGAGATTTTTGCCAAAAGACCACTTTCATCCCACTACCAGCGAAGAAAGACCTTCGATGCTGCGAACCTGCTAGTCTTCACTCAATATTGCATATGTTTTGGATTTTCAAAGAATTTCTAAATAAACAAAATTAAGGTAGAAAAACACAAGTTTTACACACATAAAAGCTTTTACCAAGATGTAAAATTGGGGTAAAAACATGTGGAGTGAGTGCAAGGCATTTCTAGTATACCTTTCATCCAAAAATGTGATCCATGAGTAATAAGGATGATAAGACCGACTTCAAGGTCTTGAGTGTGTATGAAATTTTTTGGAGAGGTAAAATTAAGAACCCAAAGTGCTTTGAAAAACAAGAATAATACAACTACCTATGAGGGCACAATTGAGTAAGTGAATACTCTTATAATCTCCCCCTTTTCTATTTCTTTGATAAAACACAACAACCGATTATTACGAGCAAAAAATGAAATTTCTATCAATTATGAAATGGATCCTGGCCAAAGGCCTAACAAGATAGAAATTAAAAATTATTACATCCCCAAAACTATAAGATACTTCATCAATAATTTTGTGTGAAGTACTCGGAGCATGATTTCCTAAAACACCCTAGCAAACTCATCAAAATACCAATGTGTGAAGAAAATTCATAATATGCAATGGTTAGCGATGAGTGATATAGATGGTCAAAGATTGCTTTTCTATTCTAACTAGAACATAAATCAACTTTCAAGTCTCCCCATAAGAAAAAATTCCCCCTTTCTATAAGAACTTCTTCTATAATGTCCCCCAACCCCCCTTTCGTCAAGTAGATAAAGAAAAAAAATCTCAAGTAAAATAGATCATGAGTATTACAAGGAGTACATGAAGTCAATAATATAGAGTCAATGAAGCGTACTATATAAAATAATTTTGTCATTCATAATTAGATATGCAATAAATAGTGAACAAATTCCAAAACCTTTATTTGGATAAGGAAAAATATAGATGAAGATTTTCTACTTACCAAATGTTGTGAGATATATTATTGATGTTAATAATCAAGAAAGATTATCTTAAAGGCTAATAACGTGATTAGTTTTATCAACCAAGAACATAAGATATTATCTCACATGTGAAAAAAATAAACAAAACCATTGAAAGGTTAAAAACCAAGCTCGAGTTCAATTAAGAATAATTATTCATAGAACAAATGACTCAAATCTTCAATAAAAGTGAAAATTTCCAACGCCATTTAACATATTTCAACTAAAAACGTTTTTCTTCTTCGATGAGCGATTTTTTAACACCTTCGGTTTCACATTTAAAATTTTAGTCAATTTTGGATGGAGATATATCTTTGAAATATTGATTTGTTCAAAATTATTTTTCATTTCGAGAATTTTGCTCAATTATTTTAAATATAGGATACTAATTCCAGTTTTCAAACGTAGCATCATCCAGTCAAAGTTGTAGCCCTAACCACATCATATTTCATGATTCTGATATAGCATCTAGATTTTTCAATTCCTTCAAATCATGAACAAATCTCACATATACACATTCTTAGGATCATGGACACTCTTTCACAAATATTTAAAGCTTTGAACTATTTGTAAAAGATCGTATAACTTCTTCATCTCTCATAAAGTGGCATATATGCAATATGTAGTGCGGTGTAAAGTACAATAAGATATGAGCAGGTGTTTCCAATATAAAGTTCATCAAAGTTTATAATATTTCAAAAGAGAATAGAAATATATTTATGATGCACAAGATCACATTATCCAAAAAAGGGAAAATTTAATAAAAAAATATCCATTTGATATACAAAATATGGGAAAAAGTATATAATCTAAAGAGCATATAAATGATTGTATTTAACAAATATTTTTATGCAAAGAATATAACCAACTCTTACAAAAAAGATAACATGGCATATGATACAAAAATGCCACAAATCAAAGAAGCACAAATCCTAAACATATTCATAAAAATGTCAATCAATGATGCAAATACCCAATGATGATCTAAGAAACTAAAATCTAGTTCAATAAACAAGTTTAGTTAAAATATCTGCTAATTGAAGATTAGTAGAAACATAGCTTAAAGTCATAACTTTTTCTTCAATAAGTTCTCTAATAAAATGATGTCGTATGTCTACTTGTTTAGTTCTAGAATGTTTATTGGGATTATTGGATATATCAATAGCATTAGTATTGTCACAAAAAATAATCATGTATTCTTGTTTAATATTATAGTCTTTCACATTTTTTTCATCCATAAAAGTGGAGCGCAATAAATTCTTCTTTGGCCTAGAAAGTGAGAAACAATTTTGCTTCTTGGCATGCCAAAAGACCAAAGAACTTCTAAGATAGAAGAACTCGTCGGATGTAGTCTTTCTCCAATCAACATCACCCGCCCAATCATCATCGGAATAGGCCAACGACGATGTATTGGTATTCCTAGGATAAAAATACCAAAACTCGTAGTCCCACAAACATAATTGATAATACGCTTAACAAATTTCAAATGGGACTCTTTAGGACAAGATTGGTTGGGGTCACACACTCCTACACTAAAGGATACGCCGGGACAACTATCTATCAGGTACAATAAACTAACTATCATGCTACGATAAAGCATCTCATTGACATCCTTTCCATTTATATCCTTTCCAGTCTTAACAAAAACACCCTTGGTGGTACATTTAGGCTTAGAAGATTCAAGGTCAAGCTTCTTTACAAGGTCCTTTACAAATTTATATTGTGAAATAAAAATTCCACCATCCATTTGATGCACTTGAAGACCAAGAAAGAAAGTGAGTTTCGCAACCATGCTCATCCCAAATTCTTTTTAATTATCAAAGCAAAGTCTTGAGCATGTTTCGCATTTGTAGAGTCAAGCATAATACCATAAACATATATTTGGGTTACCACAATGTCATTCCCAAAAGATTGTAAGAACAAGGTCTTATCCACACTTCTTCTTTTGAAGCCTTTCCCCACAAGATATGAGATAAGTCTATCATACAAAGTTTTAGGTGGTTGTCGAAGGCCATACAAAATCTTTTTGAGGCGATAAACGTACGTTGGGAACTTAGGATCCTCAAAGCTCTAAGGTTGTGACAAATAGACTTCCTCTTGAAGATTGTTATTAAGAAAAATACTCTTCACATACATTTGAAAGACCTTGAAGTCCAAGGCACATGAAATAACCAAGAGTAAATGAACCGATTCTAGCATAGAAACTAGGGAAAAACACTCATCAGAGTATACACCTTCAACTTGCGTATAACCTTGAGCCACCAGACATGTCTTGTTCCTCAAAACGGCACCATCCTCATCACATTTATTTTTGAAGATCCACTTAGTACCAATAACATGAACATCTTTTAGCAAAGTTAATAGATTCCAAACTTCTTATTTGGCAAAATTAGTCTAACTCTTCTTGCATGGCATTGACCCAATATTCATCTAACAAGGCATCCTTCACATTTTTAGGTCCAATGGTGGAAGTGTAACAAAGAAAGTAAACTTTTCTTTGGAGTTGAGATCTAGTATTTATCCTAACATTAGTACTACCAATGATTTTATCAACATCATGGCCTTTTGTAACCCAAGGAGGCATGTCTCCCATATTCACAACCTCATTAGGTAGTGGAACCACCTCTTCACACTCATCTGTTTCTTCTCCCCTTTCATCTTTAATATAGGGAATTATGGAAGTCCAATTTTCATAATCATTCTCAATGAGGTCATAGGAATAAGTATCATCAACGACGAGATTAATGGACTCCATAATTTATGAGAAATGAAAGTGTAAACACGATAGGGGTGACAATTAGTGAAATATCCGAGAAAAACACCTACATCACTTCTAGAGTCAAGCTTAGTCAATTATTCTCTATCCTTGAGTATGTAACATTTTCTTCTAAAAACTCTAAAGTGCTTGAGTGTGGTCTTTTTACCTTTCAAAATCTCATAAAGGGCTTGGCAGGTACCATAACTCCTATAGACTTGATTAGCGGTGTGACAAGCTGTGTGAAAAGATCTCACCCAAAATATCTTAGAAATATTTTTGCCTATCAACATGGATTTAACCGTCTCTCAGATAGTTCGATCCTTTTTTTAACTATTCCATTTTGTTGATGCGTCTTGGCTGCCCAAAACTAACGGTGTCTTCCAACTTCACCACACCACTTCGAAATACCCGTTCCTTCAAATTCCATTTCATGATCGCCACGTATTCTAATAATTGTACATGCCTTTTCATTTTGAAGTTGTTTGTACTTGGGAATAAAAAATTCATTAGCTTCGAACTTACTATGCAAAAATCCTACAAAAGTGAATGTTGAAAAGTCATCTACAATCACAAGAAATGTATACCATATATGATCTCCATACGCATTGGACCTATGCTCATACTTTTGAGGATGAGATGAAGATCTAGTTTGACATGATCATGGCTGGTGAGCTTACGTTCTTATTAGGTCTCCAGGTGCGTCAGCTAGAGGATGGGATATTCATATCTCGATTCAAATATGCTAGGGACCTAGTGAAGAAGTTTGGTTTAAACTTCGCTAAGCACTCACACACCCCTATGAGTACATCGACTAAGCTTATTAAAGAAACTTTAAGCAAGGACGTAGAGAAACCCTCTATTAGAGCATGATAGGTAGTCTTCTCTACTTAATCGCTAGTCGTACGGACATTGCCTTTAGCGTCAAAGTATGTGCACGATACCAAGCGTCCCCAAAAGATTCACACTTGCTTGCACTTAAACGTATCATCATATACCTGAATGTCACTCTTTCCTACGATATTTAGTATTCCTCTTATACCAATGACTGTTTGTTCGCCTAACCGGATGCCGATTTGGCTGGGGATGTTGATTGTTGCAGAAGCACCTCTGGTGGATTTTTTACTTTGTGAGTGCTCTTGTATCTTTGTTGAGAAAGAAGTAAAAATCAATATCTTTGTCCATAGTGGAGGATGAGTATATTTCAGCCGAGATTTGTTGCACGCAACCCTTATGGATGAAGAAAACGTTGAAGATTATGGGATTTCACAAGTAATTATGACTATTTCTTGTGATAATACGAGTGCGATCTATATATCTCATAATCCAGTCCAACATTCTCGCACAAATCACATTAGGATACATGAGATTTTATTCATGATCTCATTGAGGGGAAGGTCGTGTCCTTGAGCTTTGTGAGCACCGAACATCAATTAGTCGATATTTTCGCAAAACCTTTAGATGCACTTAGATTCAAGGATTTTAGGAAGTTTTTGAGTATTTGCTCTGTTGATTGAGTTCGGGTACTTTATCTAGTATATGATGCTTATCATGTTCATATCTCATATTCATATTGCTAGATTTTATTATCATTTTATTGATATGTTTTTCTTTTTTATATATTTTGAAAAATTCCAAAAATATTTTTTTATTTTTATGAAAAAAATTAAAAACTCCAGAAAGATTTTTGGTTTTTTCACCAAATATATATATGAACATTTAAGATATTCGGGCACCCCTATATTCCATCCATTCACATGACTTTTTCATAGTGCTTTGAGACATGAGTTTTTGTCGTTAGTGTGCTTAATAATGTGTGGATAAAATTTTGTTGATCATTGATTGTTACATTCTAAATACTAAACTATTTGTCACCTTTATTGCACATGTACAAGGACTTTTTAAACATTATACTTACTTGTCATGTGTCAAATACGATGTTCTCATGTAAATTCTACTTAATAACGAACCAAGTGTAAAAAAAAGATAAGTTGTGCTTGTAAGAACTTTTGCCCAGATTTTGTTTCCCGAAAAATATTGATATATGTTAAGCAATGGAAAGGGACTACAAAAGAGCAAAATTATCTTTGTGTTAAAGCCACCATTTTTAAAACGAGCCTAAAAATATTAACGGCACACAAAAACAGAACTGCCAAGCCCATTTAGTTTATATTCATTGCTGCTTTTTCTACATATGAGCATTATGATTTCTTCAAAATATTTGAGAGTGAATTCTTATATATGAGATATCTTGAGGGAGTCATAAAGTATAAAATCAATAGGTTTGCACAACTGACCTTCTTGAAAAGCATTAATTAGTTTGGCCTATTGTTTTAAGAATCATTAAAATTCATGGAATATTTCATAAGTTGAGTCAATTTCAATTGATTTCAATATTATTACACTTAAACTAGAAATTGATTTCTTTCTTTAGAAGTATCTCATGAATTCGTGCCCTATGTTATGAATGTTTATGTTGATTTGCCTATTGAAAATGTTCACACAATTATATTCCGTTTTCACGATTCGAAAATTATAGTGTTATTCCATCATGACTATGTGTTTTTGTACCTATATGTACTTTTCATGCTTTATATTTTAAATTTTTAATAAACTTCAAAAATAGTTGTTTGATAAGGGGAGAACATTACGCCTTTTAGATTATCATTACATGTGATTTATTGAATATCTTGTTGATGATATCTTGCTTCTTCATGTGAAGCTTATTATTCATGTTTAAATTCCACTCCTTTGTCTACTAGGACAAAAGGGGGGAGAACAAATTGAGGGGTAGTTTTATTTATCTTGTAAACACATATACATCAGAGTATTTCTTTTGTCTCATGTGTATAGGTTATTCCGTCTTGATGATGATTTCATGGACCTCATAAGATGAAGAATTTTTACTTGAAGACTTGTACATTTATGCATTTTCGTTTCTTGATTTGGGAGGGCATTAGTAATATTAGTCTTTAGGGGTCGATTTGGCTTCGATTTGTATTTTGTACCGAAATAGCCAAAAGGGGAGATTTGTAATAGGAAGTTTTATAATTGCTAAGATTTTTTTTTATTTGGCTTACCCCGTTATACATACATTATACCATCATGACTGCTTCCATGTATTCTAAGATAAAGTTGAAGACTTTTGGGGAAGATTAAAGAATCGTTCATCTCAACAATATTGAGAAGAGTTATGGTTTTTTGGTAAAGTATTTACGTTTCCAGGAGTTTACATATTTTTAAACGTTTGCATTTCAAAATATTTTTAAGTTTTTTTTTAAAGAAAAATTTGAAAATCTCGATGACTCGTTAGAATGACTTTTTCTTGTCGTTCGAACAAGTTACACTATATCATTAAAACGATATTTCAAATGTTCGAACGAAATCTGGGACAATGCGTTTTGGTCATTCTGTAATGTCATTCTAAGGCTCGTTGGAATTCGTTCAAACGAGATAGTGTATGTTGTTAGAATGAGGGTTCCCACGATCGAACGAGATGATATTTCATCAAGCACTGAAATATCATTGGAAGTTTGATTGAATGAAAAAGGACATGTCATTCGAATAAGGTACTTGGTCGTTTGAATGAGAGCACGGAATTTTATTTTTTTAATTGAATCTGATCCAATTATCTAATGTTTATCCTTTTACAACCAACTTCCTTATAAATAGGGATGCGAGATTAGAGTCTTTAAGAACTCTTTTTAACACTTTTTCAAACCTTTTAGAGTTCCGCTTGTGATCAAACTCTACCAATTTTCATCCAAACCCCTTAGAAATTCAGAGATAACTTTATCAAATCAAGAAGAACACTTTCGTTTTTAAGAACCCATGTAGAGTTCATCTCTACTGCTGATTTGTGGAGTCGAGGCTCTACAATTGAAGAAGAAGGATGATCGGTGGATACTGATGGGAGACGGTTTCCAGTGGGTGGTACTGGACTGTGCTATTGTTGTAGAAGACTTAAAGAACCGCACAGTATACTTAGAGAGCTAATTAGTTTGTAATTCATATTGTGTCTATTAAATCTTGTACAGTGCTGAAATAGAGGTTTTTCCCTAAAGGGATTTTTCCTGCTTCTTCAGGTGTTTGCCTACTTGGTTTGATATATTTAATTTAGACTACATCACTCCATACACACTAAATTAATTCAAAGATAAAATTACTAAAATTGAATTTGTGTGGTTGGCCTAATATACGAATCATTCTATAGAATTCGCATTTTCAAATGCAATATTCATGACTAATAGCACCCCTTAACTTACACATTCCTAGTCCCTAGCAATAGAAATGAAGGAAAATAAGAAAAAGATATCGAACAACCAGAATATATATACACACACACACTCTTTCATAGGGAACACGATTGCATTTAGCATTTGTAATAAGTTGTTAAAACCCTAGGTCACCCTAGTGGATGAATGTTGTCTCGTAAGGGTTTTGAGGGATGAAACCCATAAACATTAAGTTTTCTCAAAAATATGCCCAAATAACCAATAAGACAAGCTCAATAACAATGAAAATGATATCAATAAGTTATTAACAAGGCAAATAAGAATTTATCCAATAGTTCAAAGTCATTAACGTTATTAGAATGAATTCATTACAATTGAAACCTTAAATGTGGGAGAAAGAAAAGAAAAAAAAAATGATTTGGGAAAACTTTTATTATTCGTATAAACATTAAAGCCTGCATGACATCAAATCTTCATCGGTGATTACACTCAACAAATGAAATCTCTAAGAATGAGTTGTAACACACACGGGATATAAGGGCATAATGAGTAAATATAAAAGGAATCACGGTCGCACACTTGTCATCATTGAAGAACGCTATATAAAAATTCAAAAGTTGTAATCTCAATGAAAGGATACCATTCATTAAATGAGGTGAAATGCACTTCAACATATTATTGCAACTATTGTGATTTTTTAATATAATTCTCCCTTAGATCACATAGGACTTTATAGGGTATAATGTAGGTTTAGGGTTTAGGTTATGAAATAAAGGGATATTTATGGATTCAAAGGTGTTTGGGGAGGAATTATCAGGATAAATGAAAAAATTGTGGTCAATTTCAAAATTGGAATATGATTTTCATAACAAACATTGGATATAACATGAAGAGTAATAAGGTTATTGAACACTTTATACAATATGAAAATACTCTCTCTTTCTTTTGTTTTCTTATTTTCTCTTTTGTTTTTCACTTTCTTTTTCTTTTCTTTTCTTTTCACTTTTTCTTTACTTTACCTTCTCACATGCTTAATTGCAACCACATGACAAAAACATCATTAAATCCCAAGTCTCATTCCAAAAAAATGTGGGGAAGGTGATATGTATGGTTTAAAAAATCCAATTTGGAGTGGGTTATGGGAATTTGGGTTTTGAAACGAAAGGCCATTATTTAGGCTCAAAGGGTTGACTAGGAAAATATATAAAGTGAGGACACGGTCAAAATGGGTGTACTAACAAAGAGGGATATGATTTTTTCCTAGATTTTACGTGATCCTTACGTCAAAATAACTCTGAAAATCATGCTCAAGCAACACATTTCATAATGAATTCAATTAATGAACATTCAAAGAAAGAATAGTGAGATTACCGATAAGTTTAACATTTTCAAGGAGGAAAGAGTAATGTATATACACTCGCAAATGAAGAAAAGCGCTGGTGTAAGTATATATAATGCAACAAAAGATTGTTGAGTTATAAAAATCTTAACCCAAATCATTTAAATAAGAAAAGAGCATGTCCTCATGAGCACCCTTTTTAAAATGACTTGCCAACCCTACATAAACACAACACGAAGTTGGCGAGTTTGAGTCACTAACATTCTCATCCACTTCTAAAAGGACTTAAATAAATGAGTGACACGACTCGGATCGTACATAACATAAACCCAATATATAAGTCGGGTAAAAGTGAAATGTGAAGCTTGAAATTGTACTATATTCTACAATTTGAGGTTTTATTGGAATATCTGAGGTAGAGCTATTGTGTCTCCCCATTACATCAGAACGTAGTCCCCTTCTACTCAAGTATCCTATATGTATGTAATGAGAATAAAACTTTTTCCCCTTTTGTATTTTACAAAAAATTTATGTGCTAAACTGTTTTCAGGAAGTTTATAAACAATTGAACAAACTTTCTAACTTTCAATATTTTTTCAAAGGAAATGATTACTGGAAATTGAGATGTAAATTGGAGATGAAAAATGGAACTAAAACTTAAAAGGCCTCGCGTCTAACTGAATTATTTATTGCACATCTACCAAGTCCAGCTACCTTAGGTTGAGCTTGTTATGTACATTATAAACTGCAGAACACATCAACTGAAAACATAAATAAGTATATCTTCACAAACAAGAACAAGATCAACTAAATCCCACTCTTTTTAGAATAATTCCTTAATATTGACCCTTTCATTTTCATTTTACCTTTTGCAATATGTCCAAGGTGTTATGCTGTGCCCCAATAGAATTTGATATACCTCTAAAAGGTGAATTTGAATCTAAAGTTTTCAACCCTAAGAGCTACCCACACATAAGCAAAAGTGGGTTGACCTGTTTATTCAAAAATAAATAAAAGAAAAAAGTATGAGATATCTCGCCCGATGAATATTTCTGGATGACCCGATAATTGCTTTTAGAACTTTAACTCTGTAGAGAAATATATGAGCCAGAAACTGTTGATTGATAAAAAGGGAGTTGGTGCTTCTGTTTTGGTTTGTTCACTCATCCATAGGTGCAGGAAGAGTCAGTTGACCTGGTGATTTTTGAATAGATCTTTATAAGTCATGATTTGTTACAGATGTCTCAACATAAAATATCAATGTTGATTTCCTGATTTGTTGTATTGACATTAGGGATCGAAATTCTTAGTAGGACTTACGAATCTAACCTGAACATGATACAAAATTAGTAGATTTTGGGATTAATGATGACAGTTTGGGTTCGTTAGCAGATTGACCAGCCAAACAAGTGTAAAGTAAATTAATGGGTGACACAACCCACTATACATACGACCACAAGATACTCAACTACACAACTACAAATGTCTTGAACCAAACTTGACACTAGATAATTAGATATGCCAGCAGTTCAACATAGCATATCACCAACAAGAGGTAGGTGCACGTGGGGACGAGGGGGGGCGGTGGCCCCTCCTGAAATATGGGAGAATTTTGCATATATAGGCCCAAAAAAATAGAGTACCTTCTTTGTGAACTAATTTCCTCATAGTTGTCCTCCACCGCACGTCTTTTTAATCCCAATCGTCGATTTTTTCTTCAAGCTCCCATATAATTGTTAATCCAAGTGATATTTCTAAACCAATAAAAATCTAGCACCTCCTTCCTTTCATGTGAACTCTCAGACGTCTACTAACAACTTTTGACCCTTCTTCTCATCTTAGCTCAGTTAACCAAAGAGCGAGGATATAAGAATAAGAAAAATATGTTTACCTTTTTCACTGCTTTTGTATTTTTACATCCAAGGTGGTTTTAAGCTTTTTCATTTCCTTTTTATTCAAAGTAAAGTTCAAACTCATCATGAAATCAAAGGCTCAATGTCATCATCTTATCTCGCCTTCTCTCATATTGTGATGCTCCTACCAGCGGCCTAAGATACCTTATGTGTGCGCGCGCGCGCGCGTGTGTGTGTGTATATATATAATATATATATACAGAGGCTCTGGTGCGGGATTAAGTTTGAGGGACGAGTATGCGAGGTTTTTATTTTTAAAATCCAAAAAATGTGGTAGTTTTTTTTATTCTTTTGTGGTGTGTCTAAACATTTAAGGGGACCCATAAATAAAAAATCAGCTCAATTTTTTTTTTCTAATTTAAAAAAATGGGTCAATATTTCAAGGAACCCATAAAAAAATCAGCTCAAAATTATTTCTTTGCTATTTAAAAAAAAATGGGTCAACATTTGACAATTTTTAAGTTTGTGACTGATTTGCCTAAATATGATATTATTGTTGTTGAATTTGTGTTTAATTTCTCATGTTCCAAATTAAATTTTTTGAAAAATCCTCAAGCCCTAATTTCCGCCCCTCCTGGATTGAAATCCTGGATAGGACACTATCACCAGCCCTAACTGATAGGAGAAAATTAGGGCGGAAATCATGTGTTTAAACAGTTAAGAATAATTTCAAATGAATTGATGGGAGCTGCGAATAATTTCTCAAAAGTGATATTTTGTTCTTGTTTGAAGTTTAATTCTCTTTGGTCAAGTTGTATGCATCAAGATGGAGGAGTTTTGGTATAGGTCCAACGGAAAGCACAAATAAGGCGTTCCATCTTCCTTTTTTTTGGTTTATTCCCCCATTTTGAGGTACCATGAGGTGTCTGGGCAGCTTTAGACGCACCTCGAATAATCCCTACTCGCGGATCAGTGGCCAGCCGCTGGCCCCCAGGTTGTTTGCAGCTGCCGAGACTCGAACTGGGAGAAGACCAGTCGACCCTGGCGTTCCATCTTTTGAATCACTGAGTAGAGCTGCTTTTTCGATCTTCGGTGGTGAAATTAGGTATCTTAATTGGATAGAATTATCAAATTCAGGAGCATTACTGAGAAAGCTATGGAATTCAGGCATTCCATGTGAACAATAAAAATAAGGTTGATTCATTTGAAGTTAGAAAGGTTATTGATATCCTATGTAAGATCTAACTATGTTAACAATGGGTTGCAAATTCATGTATAATACTTTTAGTTTTAGTAATGAACGCATTGTCGAAAAATGAAACCTAACTTTATTTTAAATATTTGATTCAACTGCGAAACTCTGTATAGTTCTATGTAAAATACAAACGTCCTGCTTTCAATATAACAGTTAATGAAATAACTTGCTTTATCTGATCAAAGGGGGAAAAAGAAGAAAACAAATTTGCTTTAGTAGTTCATTAAATTCTCTAAGATCAAACAAAAATTCTGAAAAAGAAAATGGTGTTTTAGCAAGTTCCAATACAACATATTATTGAGACTCGAAAGTTCACTCTCAAGATATGTTGTGCATGTGTGTGTGTGTGTGTGTGTGTGAGGGAGAGGGAGAGAGAGAGAGAGAGATGTCAACTATATGCAATTTTAAACTGAGTAGCTCGGGCAGTTGCAATTTAACTGGCAAGCTTAAAAGCATCAATAAAGAGACCATAAGTGAAACCCATTTTGAAATTATTCAGGAGAGCAATGGGAAAAGTCACCTTTGGCCGGCTGTAGTAGAACCTCGTCACGTACTCTGTAAGAAGCACACACAACACTGCAGCAATTACATCATTTACTCCTAAAGCGCCAAAGGAAAGCGAGATCGTTTGCGCCACATAAAACCCACCCAACAAGGATATGCCACCGAAAAGTGCCCTCCGAAAAGGACTTCTAAAGTAGTTCCTTGATATTTCTGGCACAATTCTAATAATATCAACCAACCGTCTTGGCCCTGTATTCTCTTGCACAGCTTTGATACTAAACAATCTAGGCGAGGATCTTGAAACAAATGTTCCACGTTTCCCATATATAATCCTAGTTCCAGTTATCGAAGAAAATTTTGGGAGGCATGTAGAAGTGAAGCCCAACGAGAGCGTCATTGAAGATTATGGTAGAGTGAGCATCAACCAAAATATGGCTTTCCTGGAAAAGAGAAACAGGGCAAGGGTTTGTCAATGAACTTGTAACAGATAATCAAACTACTTTAGAAATGAGATTATATAGACGAAAAAGGAATCGACTTGAATCAATTTGTATGTTATCTTGAAACCAAGAAGTCGACTAATATAATTGAGCTCATCCGTGCAATGTCTTATTGGATAGACTGTAATGTGGTACATAAGGTGGTCTTGACGCATTTCTTCTGTACTGAATATCATGAAAGAAGAGGCCCCGTAACAGATTACTCATGAATGAACAAGATATATTTATATATATATATATATATATATATATATAAAACAAGCAACCAGTGAGTAGAGTGCTGAAGTAAAATAATGAGATGATAAGAAAATGAGGGTATTAAAAGTTATTTCAAAAGTGCAATGTTATTATGTTAGGGACCGTTGCCAAACAGTTTCTGATTCTTCTCCCACCAAACGCCAACCCCGAGGGGAAATCTTCAATAATTTTTCTTTAAAAAAAACATATAAGAAATTTCTCCAATCGCCAACATTATGAACTATCGATATAATGTGAAGAAATTGGGACGCCAACTATAGCATTTAGCTTCTTTCCTTTTACTTTTTAAACCAAATGAAGGGAATCTTGGACAAATATCCCTTAGTATTATCGGCAGGGGCCCATATGCACCTAGACACTCCCTTCTGCAACTTATTCCCACATTGGATCTGCAGAGGAGGTGGGAGCAGTGACAGGATCTATCAAAATATAGATGCGTAATGGGCTGGAATACAATTTCTTTTCAAAAACATTAGGCAAATCAGTTCATATCTTCCAATTTACATTCCGAAAACTTGATAAGATTGCTTCAAAAGATAAATGACATCAGCAATTACAACATTGGTAGAAGATAATGTTAAAGTTTAAAAATAAGTATTGCCCACACGAAAGTAACACAGGTGCCTCTAAGAGTGTTAAAATTTTGAGTTTAGTTTACAGGGACACAAGAGCAAAACTAGGGTTAAATAAATATTGTGTTTACCAGAATTGAAGAGAGTGTCCTGAGTTGAGGTTGGGAGCTTGCAGCCCTCTCTGTCGCGGTGGGAAGAGGGATAGAGGAGAAAAACGTCAGGTCCACGCGATGGGTATGTATTGGTCACTCAAAAATATATTAATATTCAATAATGCTCACTAGAGACTTCATAATACCTAACGCTGCGTTTGTTTTTTTATCTGAATCTGAAGTCTGAAATCTGAATCTGAAAAATATGTTTGTTTTTATGCCTGAATGTACATCTGAATGAATATATTTAGACTGATTCAGACTTCAGACGTAATTCTACCTCTTAACCATTAAGAGTCAAATATAGCCGTTAGCCTCTTAATCATTTAAAAAAATAAACACTTTTTGGTACCTCTTAAGTCTGAATGGTTCAGATTCAGACTTAAGAGATAAAAACAAACAACACCTAAGACTACGAATTACACATATTATTACTATCTTGTACCATTACATATTTAAAATGATTTTTTTTCAAATTTCCTCCTTGCTCTCGATCTCTAACCTAGGTATTTACCTCATTCTCTCTCTCAAGAAGCAACTCCTCTCTCTCACAACCACTATACTATGCTCCTATCTTTCACAAAGCAAGAAAACCTAAGCAGCTAAATCTGTAAGGCAATTTGTATAGGTTCTGCAAGTATACAAATTGTGAGAAGAATTTGCAAATGATTTCTACGAACTTCTGAAGTTCGTAGGAACCATTTTCATCACAGTAAAATTCACGAACGTTATCCTATATAACCTCCTGATTCCATCCCACAAATTCCGACCAAATTCTATTCAGCCCCATAATTCTCTCCTTTTTCTTCCATCCAATACAATTCTTCACTAAAATTATATACAGGTTCTCAATTTCCTCTCCTTAAACATTTTAATTACGGACCAATATGTCTTCATTTCAACCAATTAATACTAATAGTCCTAGGCAACCAAACATGACTCCTATTGAAGACGAAATTTTATGTACCATATATCTGCCTAAGCGCATGTATCTGTATAGGGCAAGCCGACGCAAACTGTGTATGTGTAAGGATACAAATTTCCAATTGAGTCCTTTATAGTTTTGGCTCAATTCCGGACAAAAACGTCTGAGTCATAGGATAGAGTTATTGACCATCCTTCAAGCGTATGACATACTTGAGTTGAAGACGTAGCGGCTAAGATAGTAAAGCTTCATCAAATGTCGTGTGTATTGTGCCTCGTTTCTACGTCATCAACATGGTTCCATTGCTCCTAAGGTATGAATGCATTTTAATATATATATAGGAGCTTGGAACAATATTTATGTGGGTGTACTTTGTTTTTAAACTGTTAAATTTTTATACTTTTTGGAAGTTCGTTCGATATTATCGTTCGAACGAGTTTTTCGTTCGAACGAGAATGTCGTTCGAACGAGGTTTTTCCAATGAGTTCCCTGATTGGCCACTAGAACATCGTTAGAAGGGTCGTTCGAATGAGACTTCGTTCGAACGAAAATCTCGTTCGAACGAGATTTGGCGGGGAACAGTTTATTTGGCAGTTTTAATAAGTTTTTCCCACTTTTCCCACTTCTTTCCCCACTAACTTTTGACAGACTTATCAAGTGCGGGAACCAACTTTGGAAAACTAACTTTTTCACTGTCCTCCATCTCCTAGAGAGAGTTTTGAGAGTTCAATCTTCCAAGAAAAATTTCATGTTTATGAGTGTCTATTTTTCAAGAAAAATTTATTAAACACTCTTGTTTTCACCCATATTGTTTATTCCAAGTTTCAATATATATACATCTTGCTTGGAGTGTTTGACACCGGGTTTTCTCTACCGCATTGAAGAGATTGTTTAGGTTTACTTCTAAATCCCTCAAAGAAGAAGAGTTTGTTTTGCTGCGAAATTCTCACATGGTGAAAGGCACCATGTGTGGTTGACGGTGTACCCAAAGTCTCATTGGTGAATTCCAAGATTTGGTATTTCGAGTGTGCGACTGAGCCCAAGTTTTGGGGAGGGTTGTTTGCTATACATAACTGACCCGCCAACTGTCAAAACCCCCGGTCGCCCAAGTACCAAAATCCCTTAAATAAGGGATCCCAAAAAATCATACGCATATCAGATAAATAATGTGCGTATATGATGATGTTATTGTGCCAGTACATGGACGTCTTGTACGGCTTCCAAATGATGGATTGGGGTGACCGCATCTTAAGCTGATGTTGGCTGCCTAAGATATTAAACCGTTGCGCGCCATTTTCCCAGCTCTTGTTCGACTTTGGCCAACGAAATATTCGGGGCCATACATCGATGGTCGGATCAATAATAATCGGGCATGCGGTCGCCATGTAATCATGATGTAAGTATTGCAAGATATGTAAATAAATTAAATTTATTAGAATACATTAACAATTATTGTAACTAAACATATCATGTGTAAACGTTTAAATAATAAATTTATAAAATGTACCTCTATTAATTGCCACATGCACTCGACACTAGTTAATGAGCGTCGACTCGCTTTGTCCATTGACCAGATGATAAGGCATAAATTGTCGAACCCCAATCGTAGGCCCCAATCATTGTAAAATAATGTAAATACCCGAGAGCGGACGTGGAATTGGCATTTAGAAAGAATAAATTGCCAATTACATAAAACCAAAATGCCCGAGCAACGATTGGCATCATGTAATCGGGTAGGTTCAGTTGATTCAAAAGATTGACAATGTATTTCTTGAGGTCGAAAATCGAAATTCCCGCACCTGAAAATTGTTCTATATGAATTTGGGGGGGGGGGGGGGGGGGATTTGTTAATGGTATTTTAAAAATTTGTGTATTTTTCGATCGGCAAATTTTGAATGGGTAACCCTTGCCCAATCGGGATGCCTATACATAAATTAAAAATACATGTCATATATACAAATAATATGATAATTATTGTTACACCTACAGATAATTTAAATTTGATATAAATAATATTAAATAAGGATTTCATAAGAAATAACATTACCGATAAACATCGTGAAGTCCAAAGGCGTGAACGCAATTTCAACAAACGGCAGTTGGAAGGTATGCGTCGTGTCCCACCAACGTTCGATCATCGTCATCACAATGCACTGATCTAAATTTAGCATCACCTTCAAAAATGAATTGGACATAACACTGACATCGTCGATAGATTATTTTATCAATGGTTTATTATCTCCGATCGTTTTATATAGTTTCATTGGGCTCACCCAATTACCTCGAAATTCAAACTTATTGTCGTTTATAATCGGCGTCTGCCCGGCGGACGTGTGTGTATCCCGATAAAAAATACGGGCGTAATGCTTGTATACGGGATCAATATGTTGACTCGACGGAGGTTGAGTCAGAATTGCCGTTGAAGTGAACCCGTGTTTCTTGCTTTTTCCAATATTTAAGTATTTTTTCCACCTTTTACCATCCATAATGTGAAAATTAAAATTAAGAAATAGAAATTTGTTTAGATGGAATTGAAGTACTGAAATTTGGGATTAAAGGAAGAATTTTTTAGATTAATACAATTACAATGAGGAAGAAGAAGAAATATTTATGCAGTATATGAAGAGAGGTGAAGAGGAAGGAGATGACCTGTGTTTGATAGAGAGAAAGGGGATTTTATTTATTAATAGAGTTACTATTCGTTAATAGCCGTTAAAATCCGTTGGGAACTTCCTACGAACTTCCCCCATTGCATGGCTACCATCCGGGCGAAAGGTAAATGACCATTTGGATTTTTATTCTACCTTTCGTGGGAGAAACACCAGTGCGGATACTCTTATACTCATCTCAACTCTCTCACAAAGGTATTCTTCTACATTGAGAAATGATTAGTCCTGCAACTTGGGCTTCACCCGAAAATGATTGAACAATATTTTGCTATTGTATGGGTACACACATAAATGCAAGAACAACCATATATATTCTATGGAAACTTGTTGCGTTGTTCGAAAATCATAAAAAAAATTAGAAACATAAATAAATGCCCTGCAAAAATATAAAAAAATGGTCTGCGAGATGTGACATCCCCCCTATTCTAATACATCCCGCCTACTCTAATTCTGGGTGATCAATCCATTATTAAATCAAATAGTAATCATTAATGGTTTCATTCATCACTGTCGAAATCTAATTAATTACTACCCTAATGGCCCGGTGTCAAATTTTAATTCTTGTTATTAACCTGTAATTGATATAAACTAAACAAATCACATTCTCCATTTCCACGCACATAGTAATGAACGATAAGATAACAAAATAAATAAATATGTTTGGAATAACACTCCAGATAAAAATCCCAATACAGTTATCCATAAATAAAATCTAAATCTAATGTTGAATATAAAATAAAAGTACAATGTCTCAATAGTAACCACCGACTAAGAAAGGGGCGAGATGCCCGACTGGAATAGAAAAAATGCAAAACAGGAAGTGAAAGATGTGGAGGCATCTAATACTAAGGTCCGACAACTTCCACAATAGTTGCAGTACGACAAGTGAAGGAACTCCTAAGTCTAGCGTCCATGTGACTGGGCACCTAAAATATTTTTACAAAAATGGATTTGAAACGGGTCAGAGCCCAAGTAAAACAGTTTGAAAACATGTGATCCAGTATTTAAAATGCATTAAAGAGTACATATTATATACATGTTATCTCCGTGTGCTCTCACTTGAGATCCTCACTTCTAAACTATTGTGCACGCCTAACGTTCTCTTCTAACCCACCTAGTTATGCTACCCCGCCTAACTAGTTTGACTTGAATCTCTTACTGTTTAATAATTTAATGTGTCCACTCGTATTACCCATACAATACAATATTAAATTTCCAATCTCTTTCATTTGTTAAGAGTCATCAGTTAATTGTCAAGTTCACACATATTGAGATTAATTTAGATATCATTATTCATAATAACTACTAAAACACCCGTAGTAGAGTAAATCACACACACACACACACACACACACACACACACACACATATATATATATATATATATATACATACGACATCCCTAGGTGGAGACTTGCGATGCGGGCATACTCTGCTATCAATTCCTAGTACATCACAAGATTCGGATATCACTCTCGAACCATAAATCAAATCACACATATTGGAGGCGAACATAGTTCCAAGTCTATGGGTCACGCACACACCAAATGTTCCCAATTGACCGTTGAAACTATCATACACTCAGATAGTACATACCTAGGCTCTATGCTCTGGGGCACAAGTCTAAAATCCCCCCAAATGGGCTCATCAGGATAAGACTCTACACAATGCGAAAACCTCCCGTGATACCAGGCAGGGTAGGTATGTTTACATATAAGGATTCACACAATAGGTATTCACACCACCTATATTAACATATAACATCAGTATAGGTATACACTTAACCTATAATATATATATATATATATATATATATATATCCCATACATAGTATAATTATTCTCGAATATTCTACGTATCATTATTTCACCATAATACTTCTCATAATATAATCCGGAGTGTTTCCCAATACCCGAAGGTTACCCATTGTCCCTTGAGTTAATTCAGTAGATACCTCACTCATACCCTATTTGTCTAGGTCATACATTCCCTTGATTTCCCATGACATGATATCATTCTCTGAACTAGGTTTTGTTACCCAATCAAACCTTATCAACTTTACCCTTAAGTTCTCAAAGACTAAGTCTCAATCCCAACATTAGCCTACTGGTAATTAAAATCTCTCCTATCAAGTTTTAAAATTACATCAAAGGTTAACCCAATCGGTCCCCATGAGTTCTAAGCATAAAAGGAAAAACTATCCAATTATGGGAAACCGAATTGATTCGATTTTAGTCCGAATTGATTTGCCTGTAACAGGTCTTGTCTTCTCCATTTTTACAGTTACGGGATTTACCATTTTTACTCTTTTAAACTACCATTACACGATCTCAAACTCCCAACCAAAGGTTTCAAACACCATAGTAACAGATATAAACGATTTTTAACGTGATGGAAGTATTAAATGATCAAAGAACATCTTTTAATTGAATTACACTACACCAAATCTGCTAAATTATCACGGTCATTGACCTTGACAAGTTGGACTTGTCAAGGTCAATGACCGTGACAATTCTGAGGGTGACAATTTTTGTTGTCATGGACGTGTCACGGTCAATGACCGTGACAAGTTCATTAGAATTGTCACGATCATGTCACGGTCTATGACCTTGACAAGTTTTATCACGGTCATAAATCATGATAAACCCGTGACAATCTTTAAAAAATTATCACGGTCATTGACCGTGATAATTCTGGGCAGAAATTGAAAAAAAATCTGCTGGGCAGTATGGCCACTGCCACTGCCCAGCAGTATATTTGTAGCTGTTATAGAAACATTATACCTGTTCAAACATTATATATCCAAATAAAATATAGATAATGCAAATAAACATTCAAAACAATATGCATCACGATATAATACAAATGTAACAACTTAAAACAATTCAATTCAAATAACGTCACTAAATGTCTGGAGTAAGGTTAGCTCTGAGGAGGTGAATAGGCCACACGATATACGAATTGACACATCCAGAAATATACATTGTGTCGCATTGTTCACACAACCACAATGGGGAGTTCTCCTTCCCAGGTATCACATGCGTGACGAGCACCTTGGACTCGATATCTTGAAGCGAACGTCCATGAACTGGCATACCCTGGACGGTAGTCGGGTCCCTCAACCCCGGCCTTATCCGTTGGCCATCAAATATGTCCAGTATAAACATGCTCGGCCAACCAAGTGTCGACATCGATCAGTCGAAGGGAGCCAAATAGTGGATTGGATCATCAAAGTTCGCACGTGTTGGCGATGAAGGAACGAGGTCCACATCCTCGTCATCCTACACCTCCTCCTCCACCACCTTCTCCTTCCATTTCCCCTCACGGTTTTTGCCCAACGAACGCTTCATGAATGAGAACATATCTTGGACCATCGCCTCCAAAATTAATCATGTATAAAATAATCTAAAATATTATAAAATAATGTTAAACATTAAAATAATTTAAACTTACTTTTTCCATTCTTCGACATCTTTATGTGTGTCAAATAGATAACGATCTACTTGTTCATGTTACAAACTCGTTAATTTCACTCGTTTTCCCATCACATGGCCACCATCATAGACGAACTCATCAGTGTCATCAACGCTGGTCGAGTCAGGCATATATTCCCGAGTATATATTGATGACTCCACAGTGATGTATTCATCTGCAATTGATCCTGTAATGTATCGCGTATTCTTGACGTAATCTTTAAAAACTTTCATCAATCTTTCAAACGGATACATCCACCGATATCTAACTGGACCACAAAGAAGTGCTTCGTCGCACAGGTGTACCAACAAATGAACACTTATGTCAAAGAATGTTGGGGGAAAGTACTTCTGCAACACACAAATTGCTTTGGTCACCGCCAATTTTGCGGCCACTATGTGTTCTCGATTGACTAGCTTCTCACACAAGAGTGAGAAGGTAATACTAATTTTCATAATAGCCCTCCGCAAAATTATTGTGCTTGGAGAAATAGTGCTTAAGCAATAGAGGAACCAATTGCATGATCACATGCCAATCGTGGGACTTACACTTATATAAATCATGAGTAGCATAATTCACAATCCTTTGCAAGTTGGACGAAAAATTAGATGGGCCCTTCAAATTATATATTGTGTCTAAAAGAACCTTCCTTTCCCCACTTGTCAAAGTAAACGCACCAGGGGGAATTATTATCCTTCCCCTACTATCTTCTTTCAACCATAGTTGTGGCTTAAGTTTCAAGGATTTAAGGTATTTTCGTGCATTTTCTCCATCCTTCAAATGACCCCCCCCCCAAGGCAAGTGCCCAAAATATGTTCAGCGAAGTTCTTCTCTGCATGCATCACATCCAATACATGGGGAACCGGGTTATTCCTCCAATAAGGCATGTCAAATAAAATTGACCTCCTAGACCATGCCTTTCTTGTCTCAGTTTCATTCCCAGTTGGGGTCTTCTTATGCTTGACATTCTTAAATTTGGGATTCTTACCTGGCATATTAGGGACACATTCAGAAGATTTACTTTCAATTTTTGAACCTGAAAGTTGTCTCGGCGGTAGCCTACGTTGAACCCCGCCCAATAAAAAATTAGAACCTTTCTCAAATCTGAAACTATGAGCCAGGGGTAAAAACCTCATATGGCAATGGTATACATTTTTGAGCTAACGGATAGACGAAGAGATTCAGTCTCTTCTCCATAAATAGGACACCCAAAATAATCATATACTATACAATTGGATAATGTCCCATAAGCTGGAAAATCATGAATTGCCCACATCAACATAGCTTTCAGCGTAAAATCTTCTTTTCTAAAAGATTCAAATGATTGCACACCCTCTTCCCACAACTCATTTAATTCTTTTACCAAAGGATCTTGGTAGACGTCGATGTCATCACTTGGTGCCTTTGGCCCAGGTATCAAGAAAGACATCATCGAAAATTCAAGTCTCATACACTGTGAAAGAGGGAGGTTGAGTGGGGCTAGGATCACTAGCCATACACTCTGATTGGTGCTTAGAGTAGCCAAACGAATGTTGCACTGTTCTCGAGCAAAATCGGGATACTCATAATTCATCATCCTCCAAGCTGTAGAATCAATAGGATGGCGCATGATATTACCCCTACTTCTACCCTAGCATGACAAGTCACTGCCTCCGCTATCCATGGTACTGTTAAAAATCGCTTTATTCTAGGCCTAACAAAAAAATATTTCAACACTTTTTGAGGCACTTTTGAGCTTGTGCCTTCCTTACCAGTAGATTGGACATATATAGGTTCATCAAATACCGGACAACGATCGAGATTTTTATACTCCTTTCGGTATACTATGCAGTCATACACACAAGCATGAATTGTTTTATACTTCATTCCCAAACCTTTCAAACTGTTCTTCATAACAGGATAGCTATTTGGAAGCGTATTCTCCTTGGGTAGTAAGCCCTTCACTCATTTCAGAATTCATGTCACGCTATTGTCAAACAAATCGTACTGCGTCTTCAAACTGTGCAAACCAACCATGGCATGTAAAGTTATTTGATCTTTCTCACAGCCAGAGTATAACGGTTGGGTCGCCTTAAATTTTAAATTTTGGTAGTCATCGTTAAGGTTTATCGTGATATCTTCATGAGCACTTGAGCCTTGTACATCACCAGTAACCTTATTCTCCTCTGCTTCATAAACTTCATATGCATCATCAACTAAATCCTCTAACATATTATGATCTATGTCATCCCCTTCTACATCTATCCTACTTGTTGAAGGTTGTTATGATGGTTGTTCAGGGACAAAAGGAACTTTCAATTCACTGTGAAAACTCCAAAATTGATAAATATCTTGCAGATCTTAACAAATGTAGTTCAACTGTTTTCCACTCAAACACCTTACCATTCTTACACCTCGCACATGGACACGGAAACTCTTCATCATTATGACGTCTCTTTGCGTATTTCACAAATTCATTAGCACATCTGCGAAACTTATCCCCCATTCTATTTGTCTCACCCTTCCACTCTTTGTATTTCGGATATCCTATCATAGTTACCACAACTAATCACCTATTAAAGGTAAGAAGCATATATTCATGAATTAGTCTAAACAAAACTTAGATTTATAGTATGTTTCATTTAATTATGTCTTATTTATATTTGATTTTTAAATTTCAAATTCAAATTCAATTTATAATAGAAATTCCTATTCCCTCCATCTCCTTTAAAAGGTGAGTGGTCATATCCCATTCAAGACCACATATTTCTGTAATATACTTAACAACTCATGCACATTGTTACGATTTGAGAAAAATTCGACAGCATATCCCCATAGTTCTCCAAGTACACGACGTAGATTGGCAAGTGTGAGTGTTATTTCAATTGATCAATTGAAATAACAGTCACACTTGTTAATCTAGTATGTACCCAGAGAACATTAGGATACGATTGCAGAACTTCCTCCAAAAGTAAGAACTTTAAGCCACTAAGAATATTATTATACATAAATTATGCAGTCTCAAACTATCCAAACGGGACAATTCGAGAGATCTCATTACAGGGGTAATGACCCTCGAATGGATTTAAGGGCTATTGAATGCATACGCATAAAAACTAGAAGGCTAGTATCTATGCGGACTATATGTAATTTCAAGTATGTTTCATTTAATTATAATACTATATATATATTGTTCGTTATACAAAGTAATTTTCAAAAAAAGTTGAAAAATCCCACCCCCATATGGACAATAATCCAGTGGTCGTGCCACTTTTAAAATTAACCAACCTAACATCGATCCACTATAATCCAATCGCAATAGCAACAACAAATGTGTATCCCGTACTCCTTTTAATTCATCTACTCAATTAATTCTTTTCATCAATTAAACTAACAATTAAAGTATACAATTATTAATTTACTAATTTACAATTAGGGGCAATCCTACTTGCATATGAAAGGGGCACTAATTATTAATTTA
This sequence comes from Sambucus nigra, assembly GCA_949130495.1. NCBI lineage: Eukaryota > Viridiplantae > Streptophyta > Magnoliopsida > Dipsacales > Adoxaceae > Sambucus > Sambucus nigra. The sequence continues at coordinate 525,150,094 of OX422208.1, read as the reverse complement.
CAAAAAAAATTAACAACCAATCAATATTAAATCAATCAATTCTTTTACAAGGGGCACTACAATATGAAGGGCAATATCTAATAAACCAATAAAAAATTAATTAAAAAAAATACACACATGCACATATACACACACAGCCCCACACCCCTTGCCCCCATTGCCCCCCACATATACACACACACACACACACGCATATAACACACACAAACACATATATACACACACGCACATACACCCCCTCCCCCTCCCCAACACACACACACGCATATATACACCACACACATGCACATTTACACACACACGCACATATACATACGCATATACATAAATAAAGGAGAAATAGAGAGATAAAACGTACCAAAGTTGTAGAGAGAGAGTGTGTGCAGTTGCTAGAGAGAGAGAGAGAGAAATGAAGGGAATTAGAACCGGTGGGAAAAAAAGAAGAGGGAGGGTTTTTTTACTGACAAAATTGTCATGGACATGTCACGGTCCTTGACCGTGATAACTTTATATGATTGTCACGGTCAATGATCGTGACAACTGTACTTGTCGCGGTCATTGATCGTGACAAGACCTTATCACGACCTTGTCACGGTCAATGATCGTGATAAAAAACGCATATTTTTTTGTCACCATCATTGACCGTAATAAGGCTGGCCATTTGAAGGGTGCCAATTTGACCATTTTGGTGTAGTGTTAATTCAAGATTAATCCTTGAAAACCCTATTTCATCATTTTGTTCAAGAACTTCAACAAGATTTCAGATTTCTTCACAATTTCATAACATTAATTCATCAAATTCGTTCCACATGTATCAAGGATTAAGCCTATCATAATTCCTACCCAAGAATATGATTGATATATTCCAAATTAAGGCCAAAATTCATGAATTTACAAGATTATTCATCCTGCACTAACATGGATGATATATCTACTCATAATTTAGTAAGATAAATACTTACCTCTATATGTAGGTTTGAATTTTCGCAGATTGGTGGTCGGGTGGCGTTCCTCTCCTTCCGATCTACCCAACGGTGGTGGTCCAAAATTGTGTGAGAATGGCCTTGAGACTCCTTTAAAACCCTTCTCCTTCCTCCTCCTGTGGCCTCTCTGTGTCTCTTATGGTTTCTACCCTAACTTCCCTCACGTATCTGATGATTTAAGTCTCTAATTTTGGTAGGTCTCTTTTCCCCAAAATTTAAAAGACCAAAATACCCCTCCGGGGTGCCGATTTAGCCTAAAAATACCCCGAGACCCAAACTAAATCCTCAAGTACACTTTTCTGACTATTTCGATCCTTCCGGACACACTGTTGCACTTAAAATGACCATTTAAATTATATAAAATGAAATTATATTTTATTTTCCAAAATTAAGTTCCGACACGACTGACACGCGCGTCTTGACTAAATTTATCACAACTGTCATTTTTTTCACTCACGACAATCATAATACTTCCTTATCAATTTATTACTCATTCACTAAGTAATATTAAATATAAATAAATATTAACCCTTGTCTCGCTAATTAATATTTATTTTAATCCGGATTAATTTTTCATTTAAATTTAATTAATCCCAATAAATTCCAATATAAAAATTTATTAAAATTACGGGGTGTTACATACTTCCCCCTAATAACAGAATTTCGTCTCGAAATTTAAAAAATAATACCTGGAATGAATAACTCTAGATATTTATTGCGGATCTCATTTTCGCGCTCCCAAGTAGACTCATCGGCATTATGATGCCCCCACTAAACCCGTACAAGTGGAACTACCTTCGACCTCAATCTTCTCTCACTATGGTCTAGGATAGCGACCAACCTCTCCTCATATGAAATATCGAGCTATAAATTGTTCTCTTCCAAAGTAATGTGAGTGTGGGCTAACTCATCCCGGTGATATCGCCTCAGCGAAGAAATGTGAAATACATCATGAATCCGATGCAAGTGCTTCGACAACTCGAGTCTATATGCCACTGGACCAATTCGCTCAATGATAGGGAATGACCCTACATACCTTGGCACCAAATTCCCTCTCTTCCCGAACCTCATTATCCCCTTCAAAGGAGATACACGTAGTAACACCTAGTCCCCCACATTAAACTCCACGAAGAACCGCTTGGCATCGGCATAGTTATTCTGTATGTCCTAGGCAATATGTATACGACTCTGAATTGACTGAATTTTGGCCAATGTATCTTAAACCAGCTCTGGTTCGAGTAGCTTGTTGTCCTCCACCTCTAACCAATAAGCTGGCGAACGACAAGGTCTACCGTATAACACCTTAAATGGTGTCATGCCAATCATGAACTGGTAGGAGTTATTATACGCAAACTCCACCAGTGGAAGATACCGCTCCTAACCGCCCCTAAATCAAGGATACACATTTGTAGCATATCTTTCAACATCTGATTTTTCCTCTCGATCTTCTCGTCCATCTGCGGGTGATAGGTCGTACTCAATCACAACTCGGTACCCACGGCTTCCTGAAAACTCTCCTAAAATCAAGAGAAAAAAATATTGTCCCTGTCGAACACGATATCTAGTGACACCCCATGTAACCTCACTATCTCAACAATAAAAATTTGGGCATACTGTCCCGTAGTATAATCTATCCGGACTGGAAAAAAATGAGCTACCATGGTCAATCGATCCACTATCACCCAAATAGAATCGTGACCCCTATGTGAAGTAGGCAACCCAGTAATAAAATCCATGGAAATGCTCTCCCATTTCCACATCGGAATCTCTAATGGCTGCAGAACTACTGTTATCTTCTGATGATCCACCTTCACCAACTGATAAGTAGTACACCTCAAGAGAAAATCGTAAATGTCTCTCTTCATCCCACTCTACAAATACTATCGTCTCATATTTTTGTACATCTTATTCCCTCCAGGATGTACCGCAAATCGTGACCCATGTGACTTTTTTATCACTACGTGTCACAAATCCTCCCCCTCTGGGACAATAAACCTCATGTTTAATCATAAAGCTCCCTCTGAACTCACAAAATACGACTCGAATCCCCCAACTAAAAGATGTCTGATCCGATCTTGACAAAATGAATTTGCTGCCTATGCTTGTACCACCCTCGTGATAATCTGGGGGGTGACAGTCATAACCAACATAAATGATCTGGCAACTGAATCCTGATGTCCCAACTCCTTCCCATTTTCCTTTCAAACTTCAGCTACATCCCCTACTATCTCGCGGCTCAACGTATTTGTCACCACGTTAGCCTTTTGTCGGGTGATCATGGATGTCAAACTGATAATCTTTCACAAATTCAAGCCACCTATGCTGATACATATTCAGCTCTCTCTGAGTGAACAAGTACTGTAGTGACTAATGATCTGTGAATAGGCAAAATCTCTCCCCCAAAAGATAATGTCTCCAAATCCATAGTGCAAACACGACTGCCGCTAACTCCAATCCGTTTCTGGGGTAATTGCTCTTCTGAGGCTTAAGCTTATGGGAAGCATAAGATATAGCTTGATCCTCATGTTGTAACACACCCCCAAGTCCCTATAGGGACGCGTCAGTAAAAATAAGATACTCCACTCCCACCCTAGGCAGTGCGAGTACGGGTGCTAAAGTCAACTTTTCCTTCAGCTCATCGAAAGCTTACAGACAAGCATCATCCCAAACAAAGAGTACGCCTTTGTGAGTTAAATTAGTCAACGAACCCGCAATCTGCGAAAATCCCCGAATAAACTATCTGTAGTACCGAGCTAACCCCAAGATACTACGCACCTCTGTTGATGTCGTGGGATGCCCCCACTCCCTTATCGCTGACACTTTACTATGATCCAATGATATCCCCCTGGCAGATATGATATGACCCAAAAATTGAACCTCATGCAACCAAAACCCACATTTCTCCAATTTAGTGTACAGCTGGTGTTCGCACAATGTCTGCAAAACACAACGCAAATGCTCGGCATGCTCCTCCTCTATTTGAGAATAAACCAGGATGTCATCAATGAAGATAATGATAAACTAATCCAAGAACTCTCTGAAACACCCTATTCATCAAGTCCATAAACATAACTGGTGTGTTGGTTATCCCGAATGGCATAACCCAAAACTCGTAAGACCCATATCTCGTCAGAAAGGCAGTCTTAAACACATCTTGCTCCGGGATGCGCAACTGGTGGTATTCCAACCTCAAGTCTACCTTAGAGACTTAGGCGGCTCCTCTCAACTGGTAAAATCAGTCATCAATTCTGGGCAATAGATACTTATTCCGTATCATGACTTTATTCAACTCCCGGTATTCCACACATAATCGCAAAGAACCATCCCTTTTCTTCACAAACAGCACTGGGCACCCCAAGGCGAGTTACTCCAACGGATAAAAACCTGCCCCAACAGCTGCTAATTTGATCCCGTAGCTCCCTCGTCTCCATAGGAGCCATACGATAAGGCGCACAAGCTATCGATCGAGTGCTCCATGCTAAATCAATAATAAACTCTATTTTTTTGCTAGGTGGCAATCCCGATATCTCCTGAAACACGTCGGCAAACTCACTCACAACTGGGATAAAATCTAGGAAAATAGCTACTCCCTGAGAGGTATCCTCCTCTATATAATACAAATGAGTCGACGATCCTCCTTCGGGATGAGGCATCGCCACTAAGAACATCTTCTGGCTAGGTATCGCAAACACTATGCTCCTACTGTAACAGTCAATCATGGCCCTATACACTACTAGCCAATTAATGCCAATAATGGCGGCATACTCTGACATATCTAACACAAGTATATTGGCGAGAAAAACTAATCTCCCAATATCTATACTCATACCCCGACAAAGAAAGAAGATAAGTGTCCCGTTACCCAGTGGTGAGTCTATGCACGTGACTATACTATCGGTTGTATATAACAATCCTATGGCTCGTGCAAATTTAGAGGCTATGAATGAGTATGAAGCTCCGGTGTCAAATAAAATGCGCCTCAAAGTCCCATGTATAAGGAACATACCCTCAACTGCGGGTAGAGCCTGTGGGACTACAACTTAGTGGACGTTATATACACGCCATACTGTAACTTCCCTTGTTAAGGTGGGGCTACTGGAACGACTGGCACTGCAGTCAATACTGGCACGGGTGCTAATGCTAGGAGGGTGAATGGAAAAATCGACCTCTGGGATCCTGTCGAGCGCCCTACGACTGTTGTCCCTTGCCCTTATCAGGGTAATCGTTATGTTTGTGGCCAGTCTTGCCACATATGAAACACCTGCCTGTGAAATTTCCTCCCATCTGGCCCTGCTGGCCTCGGCCCTGTTGGCCATTACCACCTCTCCCCTGGCCCTACTAGAAATGTTGTTGGCCCGGCTGGCCCTACTGACCCTAATGGCCTTGCCTAAATCCACCTTGTCCTTATTTGTAATCTTCCAAACGAAATTGCTTAGCAGTATCCCCCTGATGGGCACCTTGCTTACTCTACCTCGGATGGTTCTGAGTCGACCGTGCCCCGCTGCACTGCTACCCCTTGTCCTACCTTACTACTTGGACTCTCCTGAGCGTTTGCTTCCTTCAACATCATTAATTTGGTGAAATTATTGCATGACAAAGAAAATCATCCAACAAATAATTTAGCAAGAGAAGAAATAAGAGCCCTCCTCAAAGGTTGACAGATTAAGTTATAAATGTAAAAAATATAAAGTAACATTATTCATCAGAGGTTACAGTTCAGATACAAAGTGAAGGTATAAAAGATTCACAAAAATGTCCTAAGGATTTGCAGGGATAGTGCTGGCATCCTCAGCCTAGTTTCTTTAGCCGACGTTGGTCTCCTCGGCCCCATCATCTCTGGGGTTGGCTCCCTCAGTCTCTATAACATCCTGTGGCGCGGTCTCTGCAGGGGAAGCATCTTCCTCTTCAACCTCTTGAAGGGCTTGTGCGAATTAAGGGTTAGTAAAACCCAGGCCTATGAAGTCAGAGGCTTTCAAGCTCCCTGACTCCTTCTCCTTAGTAGCCACCCATTTGCCAGTAGCCTTAACACCTCTCTCGAGGTACTCAAAGCCAAAGCTGATGAACTCATCGGAGACTTTGTAATCGGCTAGAACCCCCTCAGAAGCATCCTCAAGGTCTGCCTTCACTACAGCGTCAACCTTCTGCTGAAGAACATCGTCCTTGGCCTTCAGAGCATTGGTGTGGTCCTTTTTAAGCTTGAAGATCTCTTTCTCCAACTCCTTAACCTTCTTATCAGACCCCTTAAAGGCAAACTTCAGATGGTCTACCTCTGCATTCAGAGAGCTTTGCACCTTCTCGGCCTCTTGGCCTTTCTGTATGAGGGGTAACTTCTTCAGAGTCCAGTTGGCAAGATGATGCATAACAACGAGGCCCTGCAAATCATGTGGTCATATATATAAGTTGAAATTCAAAATAGAGGTTACACTTCGAAGCTAAACTAAAATCCGAAGTCATACCTGAATAGATCTGTGAAGGCCCAACTCCACCAGCAGAGGGGTGTCCATGGATCGATAAAAGTGTTTGTCAACATCGGTCATAGCAGAGCCGATGACATCAAACGCCTGCAAACTGTGGCTATGATGCTATCATTAATTTTCAGTTTCTCTATACGAGTAGCCAATGCATCCTCAGAAGAAATGGGGATGGCACGATCCCCACCTTTCTTCTTCTGCCTCTGATCCTCAGAGGCAGGATCGACAACCTTTCTCTTCTTGGTGGCCTCAGCCCTTGAGGTTAAGGGTGGGGGAGGAGGAGCATTCAGACCTGCTATTTTTATGAGCTTCGTTAAACTTGGTGCTTCCATCTCCCACAACTCGTCAGATATTCCCTTCGAACGCTCTACAAGATAGAAAGGTCTGAGTTAGAGAATCAGATATACGTAAATTCAGAGGTATGACTTGTTGAAATTAAAAGCACTTACCAAGCTCTGTCAGAGGACTTCCCCCTAGACCAGTCTCAGAGAGGTAATCGGGGGTCATCAGATGTTCGAATTTTATAAGCAGACCATGCTCCCCCTGGTCCTGAAGGTCTTTGACCTTCTGAAGATTTTGTTGGCTAAGCCCAGGGTCGGCCCTATCAACCATTGTAACCTTCCCCCATCTTATCACTACACCAAAATGGCCAAATTTTCACCTTTCAGTCGGTCACCCTTGTCAAGGTCATTGATCGTGACAAAAAACACGCGTTTTATGTCACGGTCATTGACCTTGACACGACCGTGACAAAGAATTATCACGGTCAATGACCTTGACACGACCGTGACAATGTTTGCAGCAAAAACCCTATACCCCTTCTTTTTTCCCTACCGCCGTTCCCTCCCTCTGACTCTCTCTCGACGCTGCTCTCTCTCTCTCTCTACTTTCAGGTCAATTTTCTCTCTCTCTCTCTCTCTCTCTCTCTCTCTCTCTCTCTCTCTTCCATTTATATATATGTTTGTGTGTATATATATGTGTGTATGTGTGTATATATATGTGTGTATGTGTGTATATATATGTAAATAATATCCAAAAATGTAAATGTAAATAATATCCAAAAATGTAAATGTAAATAATATCCAAAAATAATATCCAAAAATGTAAATGTAAATAATATCCAAAAATATTGGATAACAATTTATTTTCATTCAAAATAAATAATTGATAATAGTTGGATAATAATTGGATAATAATTGATATTTTCATTCAAAATAAATATTTCATTCAAAAATATTGGATAATAATTGATATTTTCATTTAAATTGATAATAATTTTATTCATGAAATTAATTCAATTAGGTAAAACCCTAGATAATTTTTTAATAGAATTTGATAATATTATATAAAGTTTAGTAAATTCACAAAATGTTGCCAATTGTATGTTTTTAGGAATATCATTAGTTACTTTCGTGCCCAACTATGTAGAATCCATACACATGCATGTTGTTAGAAAGTCTTAAATTTAATTCTCACTTTAATTTGTAGAATCTCTTTACTTGGTTGGATTTATCCCTTTATGATAATGAAATTTATGCTCCAATTGTAATTATCTCATGTCATAATTTTATTGATAAACAATAAATGTAGTTGTCACGGTCTTGGTGGGGGGAGGGGGTGGGGTGTGTGTGTGTGTATGCGTAGGTGTGTGCGTGGCGGGGGGGGGGGGGGAGGGGGAGGGGGAGGGGGGGGGGTATGTGTATATGTGTGTGTATGGTGGTGTGTGGTGGGGGAGGGGGGTAGTGGGTGTGGAGTGTGGTGGGGGACGAGGGTAGTGGGTGTGGGGTGTGGTGGGGGGAGGGGGTGGGGGTGGAATTTTCTAACTAAAAATATGATAATATTTTGTTATAATTTGTTAAAACTATGTAAACCTTAGTATGAATGCAAGGTTAGTGATAGTTAGAATTGTGTAAATGTTAGAAAAGTTCTAGAATTCATATGTTAAATTTAATTATATAAATATTTAAAATACCCCAATTGTCACGGTCGTGGTGGGGGTGGGGTGGGGTGTGTGTGTGTGTACGTAGGTGTGTGCGTGTGTGCATGGCGGGGGGAGGGGGGCAAGGGGTGTGGTGGGGGTGGGGGTGGGGTGTGGGGGGTGTGGAGGGGCAATTTTAACAATTGTATATCTTTAATTAAGAAATTGTATAGCTTTAATTGTATAGTTTTAGATGAAAGTAGATTAATAATTAGTGCCAATTTCATATGAAAGTAGGATTGTCCCTCATTGTAAATTAGTAAATTAATAATTGTATACTTTAATTGTTAGTTTAATTGATGAAATGTTGGGTTGGTTAGTTTTAAAAGTGGCATGACGTGTGCGTGTGTGTGGTGGGGTAGGGGTGTGTGTATGTGTATTATTAACATTTTTTTTATCTGTACTAATAACATTTTTTTACAGCAAAAATGTCTCCTTCAGATATTAAGGCGAAGATGATGATGCTGTTTATGATGATGTCGTCTGGGCTCGGTGGTAGCGGAGGCGACGAGGACTCCTCCGTCCCTAGGCTCCCCAAATATGGAAAATTTGGGATTACCGTCGAGAACAAGTCGGAGCTATTAGCGAGATCCCTCGAGCTGCTAAAGACGGTCATCGACCCGGGGTTTATGAGTTGGAAGGAGGTGCCATATGAGCTCAAGTTAGCTGTTTGGGCGGCACTACAGGTAATATATTTATATTTATATTTATATGAATATTTCAATTTCAATTTCAATTTCAATTTCAATTTCAATTTCAATTTCAATTTCAATTTCAATTTCAATTTCAATTTCAATTTCATATTTATATTTATATTTATATTTATATTTATATTTATATTTATATTTATATTTATATTTATTCGCAACTAACATTGTATTTGTTGGACAGGAACAATTCAACTTGGATCCAAAGCTACGCGATTCCGTCTTGGAGTAGTTGAGGGAGCAACACAAGACGTGGAAGAAAAATATGCGGACACGGTACTTTGGGAAAACACAAGAGTCCATTATACAATGGCGCGGATCCGTCCCGCCCAAGGAGCCGATCTCATTGGCACAATGGAAAAAGTTCATTGACAATGAGATCGAGGATCGACAATTGGCATCTCGCCAATCGGGGAGGGAAAATCGGGCAAAAAAGACGGACGTGCACTACTCCGGCCGGACCTCTTACGCCGAGGTGGAGCATAGGATGCAGGTAAGATTTAATTTATCTATAACTACAGAAATATATTATTCTTCATTATTTTACTTTGCAGGGCCGATACTAATTTTACTTTACTTTATTTTATTTCAGGGGGTAGGGAGTGGGCCTGGGGGTAAGCCATATAGGCTCGATACTTATGTGGCTCTTCGGACGAAGAAGGGGAAGGACAAGGAGGTGTCCCCGAGCATCGTGGCCACGATTGTAAGTAATCCGATAATAATTAATTTTTGTTAATTACGTTATAATTTTTTAGTTTACTTATTTTACTAATCATGTGCTTTTTGTCGTTTCAGGCAAAGCTTAAGGAAGTGCATGAGTCGCAGTCTGATGCCGACAAGGCCACATTGTCCACAGACGCACTCAACCAAGTGCTTGGCTCTGATCGTAAGGGGAGGACAAGGGGAGTGAGCTCGCGGGTGGCCAAATCTAGGATCATCGGATTGGAGACGAGCGACATCGGGTTGGCTCGAACGGTGGATTCACACGACGCGAAGCTGTCCCGTTTGGAGGCGACGGTCCAAGATATGTACGCATTCATGAAGCGTACGTTGGGCGGAGACCGTAAAGGGAAAGGTAAAGGGAAGGAGAAGGCGGTGGAGAAGGAGGTGCGGGAGGACGAGGCACAGGATGACGAGGATGTGGACCTCGCTGCTTCATCACCGACACGTTCGTACTTCAATGATCCACTTCCCTATTTGGCGCCCTTCAACAGACCATTGTCGACACTTGGTTGGCCGAGCGTGTTCATATTGGACGTATTTGATGGCCAGCCGATAGGACGGGGGTTGAGGGACCCGAATATCGTCGAGGGTGGAATAGTCCATGGACGTGTGCTTCAAGAGATGGAGTCCAGGGTGCTCGTCACGCATGTCATACCCGGGAAGGAGAACTCCCTATTGTGGTTGCGCGAACAATGCGGCACGACGTATATTTGTGGGTGCGTCAATTCGTATATCGTGTGGCCTACTCACCTCCTCAGTTTTACCCAAGACATGTAGTAACATTATTTTTAAGTTTGTCCATTTTAATTATATTTGGATTATATCGTCATGTATATTATTTATATTTTGAATATTTGGATTATATCGGCATGAATATATATTTGCATTATCTTTAGTTTGTTTGGATATATGATGTTTGGAACAGGTACAACGTTACTATAACAGGTACAAATATACTGCTGGGCAGTGGCAGTGGCCATACTGCCCAGCAGATTTTTTTTTAAATTCTGCCCAGAATTGTCACGGTCAATGACCATGCCACGTCCGTGAAAAAAAGGGTCACGGACGTGTCACGGTCATTGACCGTGATAATTTTTTTAAAAAGGGTCACGGCTTTGTCACGGTTATAAACCGTGACAAACGTGTCACGGTCATTGACTGCGACACGACCGTGACATGACCGTGATAAAAAAAAGTTATCTCGCCTCAAAATGTCACGGTCATTGACCTTGACAAGTTGGATTTGTCAAGGTCAATGACCTTGAAAAGTCGGCAGATTTGGTGTAGTGTATAGGTATCCTCGGCTCTAATGAGGAAGAGGGGGCACATGGACCAAATTCCCATGGACCTGATGCAAAGAAGTACCGTGGCTTCCAGTTATGGTTTGAGGTTTGGGTAATTTGAAGCATCTTTTTGTTTGACTTTCGAGCTATGAAATGATAATAGCTCGGATGGTTCCTGGCAGATTAAGGGATATAGCACCCTGTAAAGACTTGGACATGAAGGTCTGAGTGATGGACAACCCTCCATAAGACGATGGCTCCAATTATCACCCTCCAAGCATTGGGTGACAACTGGGAAGGGCCAAGTTTATATAGGCCAATATAGACCTGATGATGGGATGGATGGGTAGACTAAATCCCAACTTGAACATTTGCTCGTATAGGCAGATTTCACCATCTCGGCCGTCATAAGCCATCTCTTCCCTCAGAGGTCTCCTGAGTTTTATAGAGGGGCTTATGGAATATAGGTATCTGAAGGACAAGAGGTCGACATCACTGACTGTACTTTCAATCTCAGCCGCCTCAGAGGTATTGACATCACTCTCCACAGCCTCATCATCATCTAACTCAATGTTGACCCGAGCAGACGATGGGGTCCCACCTGGAAACCTCTGAGCGAACTCATCCCATGTGACTACCGATAGAGGGATGGCTTCAAGAATCGGTGGAATAACCACACTTGGTTCAATAATTTCAACCTCTGAGGAAGAGGTTGATGTGCTTGAACTTTAGTGAGATGAGGCCCGACTGGAAACCTCTGCCTGATCAGGGACCTGATCTTGTTGACTCGAGAAGTCCATGGCCTCTTGGAAGGAGTCCACAGACATAGGGTCTGAGGTGGATGACTCAGACTCCGACATTGGATAGGGTTCAGCTGGGACCTCTGCTTGGTTAACTGGTTCTGCTGGTTCCGGGTATATGACCTTCAGAGGTGGTGGAAATATAGGTCTGAGGGGGAATTCCTCTGACCTACGAGCTTCTTCTTGCTATCTTTCTATTTGCCTAATTTTCTCTAAGGTCTTCTCTCTAAGTGAGGGGAATTCCTCTAAGAGTTGGTACATGGGTCTGAGCATACGAGGCAGACCCTACACTACAACTCTCCTAAATAACAAACAATGCTGGTAATTTGACTAAGGATCAAAGCTGGGTTTTTGAGCAAGAACAATGTATGAACAGTCAACCGGAAAATTCATAGGTTCACCAAAAAATGCTTAATCTCGCCGAAAAATACAACGAAGGGAAGAATAAGACAAAAAAATGCAGCAAAAGGAGAGAAGGGGGAGATAAATGATACCTGAGAAGATTTGAGAAGAAGAGAAAGAGAGAGATGCAGGAAAAAGCCACCAACAAGCTCCTTAAACAAGCCCTTACAGAGAGAGAAAGAGTTGTAGGCGAGGGAGTGTAGAAATGAAGAAGAAAAATAAGAAAGGGGGGGTATAACCCTTAACACCCAATGCACGCATCCCAAGGCCCATCATTGCTTTGGGAGCCCCAAAGTACGGCAAACATCACATGCTTGCCAGGCACTCCTCACACTTCAGCAATTGACAAGTGTCAAATGAACATTGGCACAAGAAGGACCTCGGAGTTGTAAACCCCACAGTCACCTGCTCTCACATGTAACTAAGTGCTGGGGGGTGATTGATATGACCTGAATATACCCCCTCGGCTCAGAGACATCAACCTTAGCCATGGAGATGGCCGATGCTCGAGGGACCATGGATCATCACCTGGCGGACGTCCTAGGTAAGGTCGACCACGGATGACGTTGTTAGCTACCTTGTCAAGTGAGGTCTCCATGACCCAGGGAAGGTTATCCAATTGATCTTTCAAGGATCGCAACCTCGGCTAGGAGGATGAAGAGGTTACCATCTCATCATCATCATCATCATCATCATCATCATCATCATCATCATCATCATCAATCTTGGCTAGAGATCGGTCAACGTTCCAGATATGTCACCCCTACCTCGGCCCAGGTCGATGTCATAGCTTAACGTCTTACTTCGGCTCTCCAGCTGAACCCAGGTCACAACCTCGTCCTCTTCCAGGACGAGGTTGGGACCCTTGATGTATGGCCGAGTTCTTATCAGCATATGCTCTATTGGGAACACGTGTGCACAATCAGTTATAACCGAATCATTCCCCCCACGTATGGGAATATTGAGGTCATCATTATCTATATGAGATCAGCCAAGTGTCATTCTCATATTGGTTCGATCCTCATGAACATACTCATTGCATACTTGGGGGGTACACTACACCCCCCAGGTACTATATATAGAGGTCATCCTCTACCTTGAAAGGAATATAAAAAACCAGCAACCCTAGATGAAACTCTGTCTAGATACGCAGTAGTGAGAGAAAGCTTGAGAGATTGTATCTATGGCCATTAGAGCCCTCATACAGTGATACACATCATACACTTGCACAGTGGACGTAGGCCTAATTGGCTGAACCACTTATATTCCGGTGTGAATCCTCTTCTCCTCACCTCCCTCTATTATATGTGTATGTACCCTTATGCTGCCATTCTTAACACTGAATTGAGCTTACAAACACCTTGAAGGGTGGTGCTATTTCCAGCATCATCAATGTTTATTGATGATTTATACATAATGCGACATGCTATAAATTCCTAGGGCCAACCAACTCAATGGCCATCTAAATGTTCAAATCCACCAGTCAATAACAATCCAAGAATCCCAAAGAAAGTGTTATATAACAAATAACGACGGTGAAAAGGTAATAAGTAATCATATACAAGTTGATTTAGTGTAAATTTACACCTGCATAGATTATAGTAACGAGAACCGTCTAAATCAACTTGTATATGATTACTTATTACTTATTACCTTTTCACCCTCGTTAATTATATATATATATAAAGAGAGAGAGAGAGAGAGAGAGATGGTCGCCAGAATATGTGAGGAAGAGGAAAGGGGGTCGTCGCTGCTGCAATTAGAGAAAGAAACCAATTACCAGGTTAAACCATTTACCAATTTCAATTTACACCAAATACCAATTTCATAATTGAATACCAATTTCAATTTATACCAAAAATCAAATATACACTATATACTAAATACCAGATACCAATTTTTTAATTTCAGTTTATAATACCAATTTCAATTTCAATTTCAATTTATAATACCAATTTTAATTTCAATTTTAATTTATACACACACACATTGAAACATACACTATCACACACACACTAAAACACACACACTAACTCACACACATACACACCGAAACACACACATTAACACACACACACACACACTAAAATACTCACACACAGACACACACATACTGAAACACTCAAGCAAACACACTAACCTTCACACACACTGTGAAACACACACACACGAACACACTGAAACATACACCCTAACATACACACACACCGAAACATACTAAAACATACTAGTTAGAGAGGGAGAAAAACATACCAGTAAGAGAGGGAGGCAGAGGGAGGAGAGAGAGAATCGCAGAGGAAGAGAAAGAAGTCGCAGAGGGGAGAGAAAATTCGCATTGGAGAGAGAGAGAGAGAGAATAAAGAGGGAAAGGAAACTGATAAGCGGCTAGGGTTTTATTTTAGTAAAGATGTCACGGTCAATAACCTTGACAAAAACGTGTATTTTTTAGTCATGATTTTTAACCGTGACAACCATGATCGGGTGAAGAGTGACATTTTTACCAATTTGGTGTAGTGTGTGGCATGAACATATTTTTCACTTCAGCTCTACGGACTAACAATACGTTAGTTAGGGGTTGTGATTAATGACAAATATTGTATTTTATTACCACTTTTTTCTATGCAATTTTTCATTCCCATGCTCGTTAAATTTCATAATTATACTTATTTACTATATAAACCTTTATCTTCACCGTTAATTGCTTGTACAAGGTTTATTTGAGTTTTTGTAAGAATGTGGGTGAAAAATGTGAAGTTTGGATGCATTTGGAGCAAGAATTGTTAACAAACGCACCTTCAAGGAAAAAATGGGAATTCCATAATGACAGTACCAAACTCTGGCTCTTCACAAAGATTGTCGATCTTGAAATAAAGAACGTCTTGGTTTAGATGGCGCATCAATCTGTTGTCAAACAAAGAAGTTATGAAGAGTCAAAACTGAGGTCAAACAAAGTTGAAGTCAAAAGTCAAAGGTACGAGTCAACTCAAAAGTCAACCCAAATTAGATCGATCCAATCCATAAATCAAATCGATCCGAATGTGTTGGCAGCCCACTTGTTTGTGTTTTTGGCTATAAATAGGAGTCTCTTCTTCCCTCCATTCTCACTAATTCACCAATTCACCAATTCACTTCTCTATCTAGAACTTTATTCTATTCTCTAGTTTAATAAAGTTTTAGTTTTTATTAATTATTTTGTTAAGTAATTTTATTTATTTATTAATTAGTTTATTTCTTTTATAATTAATTTATTACTTTGATAATTAGTTCATTGCTTTATAATTAGTTTATTGCATTTATAAATATGTCTCACTAATTAAATAGGTTTTGAATTATCATCGCACCTATTTGAAAATAGTGTTTTCCTTTGAGATTTTAAACGTATAGAAGTATATTCACAACTTAATATATATTGAATATAATACTATAGATGTTTCACATATAATGTCAAGTATTATGTGTTTTTAAACTCTTAGTATGAGATGCAATGTATGTTAGAAGTTAACACTCTAATGATTACAGTTTTCATCTTTCATGTAAGGCTCGTACCTTACATGTTTGATACTTTGCCTAAGTGAATGTGTGATCGTTGAAACAATTATGATCTTCATACCTCAGATTCACATATTTCAGAGGTCGAAAAGTAATCAACAACCTCCCCCGAATTTTATATTAAGAATAAAATCATGTTACAATTAAAACCCAAAATCATCTTTTACATTTTTATTTAGTGTGTGAAATAAATTAAATTTATCACTCATTCTCTGTGCATTCGATACCATACACACCTCTATACTCATAACACAATTGTAGTAAAAGTTTAAGTTTTTGTATTGAGGTGGTACCCAAACAACGACAATGTCCTTACATGACCACTCAATTTTCCCTCGATCAAAATGGCTCCGTTGTCGGGGAACGATTTTGGTTAGAATTTCCTTGATTTAGTACTTTGTATTATTTTTTTCTTTTGTTTTAATTTTTTAAATATTTGAAATTTGAACTCTAGGAAACTAAAAAAACTGATTGCACACTACTATATTCAAATTCCACCAATGAGCCATTTTTTTGGTATGTATGTCTTACATTAACTCTTGGGATAATAATAATAGTTATGATAATGGTTTGCAATATTGTTATAACAATAAATTTCAAAGTTACCTATCACACATTCCCATGGGTTCTTACATGCAAAATTTTGAAAATCATTCTGTAGAAAATTATGAAATAATTATAATGATAACGGGTCACATAATTTTCATTATAACAGTATTAAAGATTATTGTGATAATTGTTCTCTTAACTATTATAATAATAACTTTCAAAATTGTTATAACGAAAGTTTAAAAAATAGTTACAGTAATGGTACTCAAAATCTTAGTTATGAAGAAGTTGCTCCCAAACTGATGTCTTTTGGTGAGTACTTGCAAATCAGACAAACGAAGAAATTGATCACCATACTTGCGGTACTAAGAAAAATAGGGGATGTTTTGATACTTGTGATGAATCTGAGTATTTTGATAAAAGATTCACAAACATGGAACAAAACATGTCCCGAATGACCATAAACCTAAAAGAAGTTGAAGCTTCCCTCTCAGAGTTGCTTCCAATTCTAGAAAAATTGAAAAATAATGAGGTTTTTAAATTAGAGCCCATTGTTAATGGAGTGGATTCTTATGTGAAAAATTATGTTTCACATAAAACCTTTTCTGAAAATTGATTAATTAAAATTGACTATGACTTTGGTGAAATTCAACCCATGCTTGACGTTGATATATAGGTTGAATTTATTTCCTTATGTTTTTTCCGACCATTATCAAACCATTACTACTAATTCAAGAGTTAGTTGAATGCTCTGATGATTTTGACCATGTTATGGTTAAAGAGTGTTTTATTAAAATATTATCAATGATGGAGATTTTATCCAGATATGTCCCACCTCCCATTTCATTTAAAAAATCTTTGGGAGAGAATTTTGACTTTATTGGAACCCATTTATACTTATCCCCCATTGTATACAAATTACCCATCGCCCACTTATTTATTTTTCTTATAGTTCCCAAAAATTCTCCCCATTGCATAAACGAAACTCTTATTTTTCGAGGGTCATGAAATCAAGTGAGAGTCACCCATCAATCCGTCAATCTTAGCATGTTGTGAGGGTGGACCCTCAAAATTTTTGACTTTTACTGTATGGTAAATTACTCAGAAAAATAGTTAATTGTACATAGTTGTTTTGCTAGTTTTTACAAAAAAATAAATAAAAAAATATATATTTTGTTATCCTTTGTTCTAACATGTTTTGCAAAATCAATGGACTTGTTGTATTCGGGGATCTCTCCATGTGGGGTAACATCTCCCTTTCCCTCTTATCAAAGTATGTTCTTAATTTCATTGAGGATAATGTAATGTTTTAGTTAGGGGCGTGGGATATGCCTCTCATTTATTTTTGAGTTTCATAGATTCAATTCATGTTACTCCCAAGAATGTTTTTGTCATAAACAATTGAAAGTTTTCAAAAAAAATATTTTCTTTCTCTTTCACCTTTATTACGCCTTTTGCCCTTTTTGTTTCCAATAATCTTGTTATATTTACTCCACTTCGTTGTGCGAACGTTGATGCATGTTTAGAGATTTTTCTTGATTATTAGCCTTGAGTTGTCATACTATTTTTATTATGTAAAACTTCACGTTTAAAAAGAAATATTGAATATTTAATACCATTGCACAAATACTTGTTTATGTTTCGGTTAAAACAAATACAATTCAATAAGAATATAGGCATGGTGAAAACTATTTACCTTACTATTCCATTTTGTGTGTGCATACACCAACTCTTATCTCATTTGAACAGTGTATCCATGTTGTTGGTAATATCATTATTCTTACTTTTATCATTTATTATAGGATAATTTTGTGAAATTCAAACTTTAATTAGGATGTTTGTTGATTTTATTACGAGCGAAGAATTATGTGAAGCCTTGAAAATGATCATAGGTCCTCTTTGATATTTAACCCATATTGACCTTGACCTCACCTACTAAATACCTTCCTTAGTCGACCCCTTTAAGCCTAAACTATAGCCCTTCGCAATTGGAGTTTAAAACTTATATACACCCTCCTTACCTTTGTTTGGAATCACACTTGGGAAAAAATGATTACTTATTGTGTAGTGGCATTTGAGCACGTGAGTTGGCTTAGTTTTGTATGTTGCAAAGAAAAAAAGGAAAAGAAAATGGAAAGAAAAATATAAAGCAAAGAAAATAAAATAAAAGAAAAAATGGGGATTCTAAAACGTAAGAATCACATTGTTATAGGAAGAAATGAAAAGTCATATCTGTTTTGCCTATTCATTTCTTAAGCTTGAATTGAGAAACTCATTTCTCAATGTTATTTTTCACCCATACTTAACCATTATCCCAAGTTCTATCCCCAAACACATTCGAATTATAAATTCCCTTCATTTCATAAACCTCACCTAGCCTTCGTTACAACACTATGAAAGTCCTATGTGAACCTTGAATAAATATGATTCAAAAGTTGATATGATTAAAACGATCCATTAGGGTTTATTTCACATCTTGATGAATGAAATCTTTCATGAGATTCCTTTTTACGTTTAATTTAGCAATTTTCATCCTTGGCATGTGTGCAACGTTTACTTTAATTTAAATTACTCTTTATGCCGACATGCCCCGAAGTATTACATATTTGTTTATCATTTCATTTGTGGAGTGTAATCCCCGATGAGACTTGAGATATTACACGCTCGAAAGTTTATTCGGATTATAATATTTTTAACCAAAACTTCTATTGTGTCGCCCACACGCTTTCATGATTTCAAGACATGAAGTTTTTCTAATAAAATTGCTACTTTAAGAACTCTCGAATGCTAATGTCTTGTTAAAAATATTTATTCGCATTGGATCGTGGGAAATTATTTTAAGAAAACCCCGATGTTTGTGAGTATCATCATTGAAAACTCTCACGAGACAAAACTCATCCACTAGGATAGCCTAGGGGTTTAACGTTTTGTTGCATTCGTTAAATGCAACTCTGTATCCTGCGAAAGTGGATCTCTATCCCTTTTATAGTCCATAAATAAAATAACAAATATGGCATGAACATATTTTTCACTTCATCGCTAGGGATTAGCAATACGTTAGTTAGGGGGTGTGATTAATGCCAAATATTGTATTTTATTACCCTTTTTTTCTATGCAATATATCATTCCCATGATCGTTAAATATCATACTTATGTTCATTTACTGTATAGACATTTATTTTCGTAGTTAATCATTTGTACAAGGTTTATTTGAGTTTGATAGGTATTTGGATATTAAATGCAAAGTTTGGATGCTTTCGGAGCAAGAATTGTCCATGAACGCACCTTAAAGGGCAATATGAGAATTTCACAATGATTGTACAAACTCAGACTCTTCATAAAGATTATCGGCCTCTAAACAGAAAATGCCTCGATCTATACGACGCATCAATTTGATATCAAACAAAGAAGTTATGAAGAGTCAAAGCTGAAGTCAAAAGTCAAAGCTACAATTTAACTTAAAAATCAAACCAAATTAGATTGATCCGAATGTGCTGGTAGCCTAATTGTCTGCGTTTTTTTGCTATAAATATAAGTCTCCCCTTCCTTTCATTCTCACAAATTCATTTCTCTATCTATAACTTTATTATATTCTCGAGTCTAATAAATTTTTAGTTTTTATTAATTATTTTTTTAATTAGTTTTATTTTTTTATTAATTACTTTAATTAGTTTATTATTTTTATAATTAGTTTATTTATTTAATAATTAGTCTATTGCTTTTATAATTAGTTTATTTCTTTTAGAATTAATTTATTTCTTTGATAACTAGTTTATCAAATTTATAAATATGTTTCACTAGTTAAATAAGTTGTGGATTATCAACCCACCCATTTCAAAGTGGTGTTTTCCTTTGAGATTTTTAAAGTATAGAAGTATATTCATAGCTTAATATGTAGTTAATTTAATACTATTGAGGCTTCACCTATAATGTCAAGCATTATGCTTTTTCAAACTCTTAGTATGAGTTGCAGAAGTCAACACTCTCATGATTAAAATTTTCATATTCATATAAGGCTCATACCTTACATGTTTGATAGTTTGCCTAAGTGTAAGTGTCCTCGTTGAAACAATTATGATCTTCATAGATCAGATTCACATATTTCAAAGGTCGAAAAAGTAATGCACAACCTCCCTCGCATTTTATATTACTCATGTTATAGCTAAAACCAAAAATCATCTTTTACATTTTTATATGAAGTTTTAAATCAATTAATTTTAACACATGATCTCTGTGGATTCGATACCCTACGCACCTCTATACTCATAAAACAAGTGTAGTGTAAGTTTAGGTTTTTTTATTGAGGCGGTAAACCAAATAATGACAGCGTCCTTACACGACCACTCGATTTTTACCTCGATTAATTCCAAAGATCAACATGAAATATGACAAATTTCAATAAATCAATTAACTCATTAATTTATCATAAAAGCCGCTATGAGTCAATTAAAAAATATAATCTAATTATTTATTAATTTTGCACGACTCGACATTATAAGAAACTACTTTACGATTGTTGGAACCCGATACTGAGGGGATAATTCAAACAAGGAAACCCTCGACACTATCCATAGTTGCCCATAATACAAAGTCATTTCAATTATTTAATTTGTGTATTACTGTGATTTATATTTGTTATCAAAAGTGTGACCCACATTACACTAGTACGATATATATATATATATATATATATATATATATATATATATATATATATATAGAGGCAGGCTCCTGTGCACACTAAGTTTGCACACTAAGTTTGCACATTACCTTTTAAAAGTGTGCAAACTTAGTGCTGGCGCACACCAATTTTTTTATGTGATATTTTAACATTTCAACGAACTCACATAAAAAAAATTAGCTCAAAAAAACTTTTTTTCCTATTTTTAAAAAATCGGCAAACTTTCGCAGTTTTTAAAGGGCTTAAAAACTGCGAAAGTTTGACCGATTTTTTAAAAATAGCAAAAAAAGTTTTTTTGAGCTGATTTTTTTTATATGGGTTCCTTGAAATGTTTAAATATCACACAAAAAAAATCAACTCAAAAATAAATGTTTTACCACTTTTAAAAGGTAATGTGCAAACTTAGTGTGCACAGGAGCCTGCCTCTCTCTCTCTCTCTCTCTCTCTCTCTATATATATATATATATATATATATATATATATATATATATATATAATTAGTGATATCACATGTCACAACAAGCAATTTAATTATTTATCCTCATTAAATAATGCATAGAAATATACGGGGTATTAAAGAGCCTCAGAGCTTGCTTTTCCCTCCATTGACTATAAGTCTTCTTCTTCATCTCGTCTTTGGATTTTTATATTTTAAATCTTTTATGGTTTATGTTAATCTCCGTCTCTATCTTATACTTATATTGACTGTGAAAATGGTGTATGTCATTAGTGAAAACACTATAGAAGCTTTTTAAATAACGCTATATCCCTCAATGGGTAACTGTTGGGATGGAATATGGTGCCATGGACTACTACAATATTAATGGTGGCACTATATTTTTTATCAATTAGTGTCTAAGGCTGGGGTCACCTTCCACTCAAACCATATCTTTTTTAGAGTTTTATAGGTAGTTTAATGTCTTCCGTGCATAGTGCTCGTCCCATACTTGGAGAATAATTAATGGTGTGAACCATTTGAATGGTATTTATAGGACCCATATAGGGACCCCAAAATCCACTATTGCTACGCATGGGTACTAAACTCTAAGAAGGTTCATTACTTGAAATCAAGGAAGGCCTATAGGGATTTGGTCATCAACCTACCAAATTCCAATAAGGAATATAGGGCCCATGTCTTTGTGGTCAATAAATAGGAGCGCTTGCCTATGTAGACATCGATGAACCCTATGATGGCCCAAAATTCTCTAGTAGGGGGCATGAAATGGGTTTATTTCTTGGGTTTAAATTACCTGGTTCTATTGTGTTCTTTGATATTTATTTTCCTTATAATGTCGTGACACTTCCTCTTTTGTTGTGCAGTTCCTCGAAGGAAAAAAGAGCCCAAATAAGAATAAGTCAACCTTTCTGCATTGAAAAAACTTTAGGCGATAAGAAAGGACTTGGAAACCCAGATCGTCCTAGGTCTTCATTGACCGACCAGTAGACAGAGACCCAAATATCCCAAAAGGATTTGTTGACTACAACCCTTCCAGTGGTAGCGTTTATCGCTCTTTTGATTTTGTTGATATCTCTACCATATCAGCCGTCTTCCCCACTTCATCTAAAGAAGACATGGATCCCTGGAGGAACATTCCCAACTTCATGGGTTATGTAATCTGCTCAACCTCCTCCACTTCTAATCCAATAAAAATGAAGGATGTCAAGGGAACTTTTGACCCCATTTTTATGCGGGATTCCCCTTATATGACGTATGTTAACCGTGAAAAGAAAAGCAAGACGACCAGTGGTGTTATCTTCCAACCACCGACCTCTAAGTTGGTGGATGTCCTTGGTAAGGGGAAGGCCCCTGTCGAAGGTTTAGTTGGCAAAAAACTCGAGCTGGCTCTTAGCTTGCCTCCCTAATGACCAATCTTTGGTCACCAGCCTAACCTCTGAGAGCTTATCTATCTCTATTTGATTCATGGCTGGTAGTTTCCATTTGTTTAAGAGTTTGTCATAGACTTAGTGAACCTGCTCAACAGAATTGCTGACTAGAAGAAGGATGCATGCAACTTGGGGGTTTCTTTGATTAAGGCCCTAAAAGATTTTAATAATGCCAAAGTTTAATTAACTGAGAGCGAGGTCTTGTTAAAATCTAGAGATGAGGTGATCCTCTAGTTGAAGGCTAAGGTAGAGACTTTAGAGAAGGCGAACTAAGAGTCCTACCAAAACCTTACGTCATCATTGGAAGAAAACATTACTACCTTTGATAAAGGCTACGACAAAGCCTTTGCTAATGCTAAAACGAAATTAGGCTTTGTCCAGAAGGCCTTTTTTAAAAAGGTTGGAATGAGGCCTTGGTGAAGGCTAGAGTTACTGGTGACTCCAAGTTGTATGTCAAAAATAATCTTGGCATATCTCCTAACTTGGAGCATGGAGAGGAAGAGAGAGAAGAAAGTGCCAATCAAACGAAGGTCTCAAAAGATCCCAGAGAGAAGACTGTGCAAGTTTAGTATTTCTTAGGGACTTCTGTGATTTTTGAGTTTCTTTCTCTTTTTTTGAGTTTCTTTCTCTTTATTCTGTATCCATGTAAGGGCCTTGACCCATAATATTTTTGAATGAAAGTAAACTTTTACTACTTGCTTCTTTTATTCGGCTATTAATTTTGCACTTTTCTTGTCAAAACATATATAATTATTCCTATTTAAATAATAAAGTGACTTTATTTATTATTAAAATTTGGTGATTACTTAGTTCTCATACCACTGGTCTAAGAGGATGATGACTTGGACTTTATGCTTGGGGATAAGGCCTTCAATCGAGCTAAGATGGCCTTCTTGGTTGTTCTACAGGATCTTTATCGGATGATGGGACTTTATTATGATAATATAAGTTTACAGGTCTCCAAGACGGGATAGAGGAGATTAGAAACATTTTTGATTGATACAAAATAAAAATAATGGCCTAAGTCTGGAGCTCGACAAGGCTGAGAAAGAATTCCATCAAAATTAAGCGATCATAAGAGGGATGAATTAGACGATTATGAGGCTATGATATCAATTCAGAAAGAAACCTCGATCAGTTTCGATTAATGGATATGACGAAGGCTTGTTAAATTCCCAATAAACTTGAATGAAGCCAAAAACCTGGCCTACAAGCATAGTTGGTTGAATGCTCTGGAAATTTTCAAAGTTCCTCACGATTTCGAGTTATGGTATTTGTAATCCATGGGATCGCCTTAGTATAAAATCCATCCCTTTGGGTGTTAGGATTCATGAATGTTAGTGGACGCAATTCCTTTGCCGATGATCGAGGATTATCTTCCCCATCACAACATCGACGATAGTATGCCTCATCTCAACCCAAAGACTACCCACTTGACGTCCAGAGCTAGGCCATCTAATGGACTTTCAAGATGAAGTAGTCATTTTTACTTATAAATAACTGCTTGTAAATAAATTTTCAATTAATGGATGTTTGAATGAAATGAAGAAACTCTTCTATATTTTTAGTTTGTAGTGGCGTACCCCCTTTCCTTTTTCCTAGGATATTTTATTGGTCTCACCTTTTAGGAGGTTTCTTCAAACTCTACCATAGGTATATTGCACCTGTTCGCTTGGCTATCGACCCATTCAGGATTTTATCTGACCAATATGGACGGATTGGTAGGTGCCAAGGCAATGCCCATAGGTCTTTTGCTTTGTATGAGTAATACATTACGCTTTTGTGTTATACCAACGAAACATGTAACCTTGAGATATTGACTACTAATTATATGCACTTCAGTAAGGAATTAAAAAAGAAAAATAATAGATTGGCCAGATGCATATAATAAGATAACTTGCTTTTAATATTGGACTGTCACTTAAAATGATCAATCTTAACTGAATTAAATAAATTGGAAAAAAGTCAAGTACAAAATATTAAGAATTAATAACAAACTAAAATTTGAGTTTAGAAAAATAAGGTTGGCCTTGTTTCAAGCCCAGGGTATCTCTTTGCCCTCCATTATTTCTAGGTGATAGGCCCCTTGGAGGTTATCCTTAGTAACTCTGAATAGTCCTTTACAATTAGGTCCTAATTTCTCATACGATGGCTTGCTCATGCTGTCGACAATCTTCTTTAGGGTAACCTGAAACTTTCTCGAATGCACACATTTGTTATATTACCTTACCACTTGCTACTGGTGGGATACTAATCTGTTCTAGTCTTTCTACTTGTTTTTTCTTGCATATCAAGTTTTGCACTGATTATCTCATTATTCAAGATTTGATTGGGTATGATTGTTCTCATGGTTGACAATCCCGACTCTAGTGGGATTACGACTTCCATTCCAGAGGTTAAAGCAAAGGTACTTTCCTCAATTGACCTTCTTGGAGTTGTTAGGTATGCTAGAGGACGTGGGGGAGTTCATCCATCTAAGCGCCTTATTATTTTTCTAATATTTTCTTCATTCTGTTAAGGACCATTTTACTGGAAGTCTCCACTTATCCAGCGCTCTGAGGGTAATCCATCGAACTATAGTAGTGCTTAGTAGCATGACTATTGCATAAATCTTAGAAGAGTTTTCTCTCGAACTGCATCCTAATTTCGGTGATGATTGTTCTTGGTATACCAAAATGGGTTATGGCATTCCTCCAAATAAAACTGATCATATCAGCAACACTGATGTTCTCCAGTGGCTCCTTTTTAATCCATTTTATGAAACAATTGTGCTGACCAAAAGGTACTTCCTATTTCTAGGTGCAGTAGGCAGTGGTACTATAATGTTTAATCACTACACCAAATTTGTCAGATTGTCACGGTCATTGACCTTGATAAGGTAGACTTATCAAGGTCAATGATCGTGAAAATTCTGGGGGTAATAACTTTGGTTGTCACGGTCATTGACCGTGACAAGTTCATTAGACTTGTCACGATCATGTCACGGTTAGTGATCGCGATAAGATTAGTTATGGTTAATAACCGTGACACCCATGAAAATCTTTAAAAAATAATCACGGTCATTGACCGTGACAATTCTGGGCAGAATTGAAAAACAATTTACTGGGCAGTATAGCCACTACCACTGCCCAACAGTATATTTGTACCTGTTATAGCAAAGTTGTACCGATTCAAACATCATACATCCAAATAAAATAGAGATAATGAAAATATACATTCAAAAAAATATGCATCACGATATATCCACATATAACAACTTAAAATAATTCAATTTAAATAGTGTCACTACATGTCTGGGGGAGGTCTGAGGAGGTGAGCAAGCCACACGATATACGAATTAATACACCCAGTAATATGCATCGTGCCGCATTATTCACGCAACCACAATGGGTAGTTCTCCTTCTCGGGTATCACATGCGTGACGAGCACCTTGGCCTTGATGTCTTGAAGCCAACGTTTGTAAACTGGCATACCCTGGACGATATTCGGGTCCCTCAACCCCCGGCCTATCCGTTGGCCATAAAATATGTCTAGTATAAACATGCTCGGCTAACTAAGTGTTGACATCGATCGGTCGAAGGGATCCAAATAGGGGAATGGATCATCAGAGTTCGCACGTGTCGGTGATGAAGCTGCGAGGTTCACATCCTCGTCCTCCTGCACCTCCTCCTCCACCACCACCTTCTCCTTCCCTTTCCCCTAATGGTTTCCACCCAACGAACGCTTCATGAATGAGAACATATCTTGGACCGTCACCTCTAAACGGGATAGCTTCGCGTTATGCGAGTCCACCGTTCGAGCCAACCCGGTGTCCCTCATCTCCAATCTGATGATCCTAGATTTGGCCACCCGTGAGCTCACCCCCCTTATCCTCCCCTTGCAATCAACGCCAAGCACTTGGCTAAGTGCGTCTGTGGACAAAGATGCCTTGTCGGCATCAGACTGCGACTCATGCACTTTCTTAAGCTTTGCCTGAAACGACAAAAAACACATGATTAGTTAAATAAGTAAATAAAAAAATTATAACGTAATTAACAAAAACTAAACTGTTGGATTACTTACAATCGTGGCCGCGATGCCCAGGGACCCCTCCTTATACTTCCCCTTCTTCGTCCGAATAGCCACATAAGTATCGAGCCTATGTGGCCTACCCCCAGGGCCACTCCCCGTCCCATGAGATAAAATAATGCAAAATTAGTATCGGCCCCGCAAAGTAAAATAATGCAGAATAATATATTTCTTTAATTATAGAAAAATTAGATCTCACCATCATCCTATGCTCCACCTCGGCGTAAGACGTCCGGTCGGAGTAGTGCACGTCCATCTTTTTCGCCCGATTTTCCCTCCCCGATTGGCGAGATGCCAATTGTCGCTCCCCGATCTCATTGTCAATGAACTTTTACCATTATGCCAATGAGATCGGCTCTTTCGACGGGACGGAGTCACGCATTCGGATAATGGAGTCTCGGGTCTTCCCAAAGTATCAGGTCCGCATATTTTTCTTCCACGTCTTGTGTTGCTCCCTCAACTGCTCCAAGACGGAATCGCGTATTTTTGGATCCAGGCTGAATTGTTCCTATCCAAAAAATACAATGTTAGTTGCGAATAAATATAAATATAAATATAAAATGAAATTGAAATTGAAATTGAAATTGAAATTGAAATCGAAATTGAAATTGAAATATTCATATAAATATAAATATAAATATAAATACATTACCTGTAGTGCCTCCCAAATAGTTAACTTGAGATCATTTGGAACCTCCCTCCAACTAGTGTACCCCATGATGATGATCGTCTTTACCAGCTCGAGGGATCTCACTAATAGCACCGTCTTGTTCTCGATGGCCATCCCCAATTTTCCATATTTGGGGAGCCTGGGGGTCGAGGATCCCTCGTCGCCTCCGCTACCACCGAGCCCAGACGACATCATCATAATCAACATCATCATCCTCGCCTTAATACCTGAAGGAGACATTTTCTTTAAAAAAATGTTGATATTAGTACAAATCAAAATGAATTAGAATAAGACATGCAAATATGTACAATTACTACAAATGAATTATTACTATTTAACACCTTAATTCTGAATTCCAAAACAACAACATCTAACTCATAATATGTACAATTATCGAAAATCCGAAACATCCCCACCCCCACCCACACACACGCACACTACACAAGAGTGAAAATGATAAAGTGCAGATAAATTAAAAATGGATTGATAAAGTACAAATTGGAATATTAATTACAAATTGGAAAATTATTTCAAATTCGGGTTATCATAAAAAATGGATTGATATTCGGTAGGAGCAGCCAAGTCATCCACACTACTATTTAGACACTTTGGCGCATGTAGGACAATTGACCACAGCTCATTATTGACATACTCTGAGTAAAACACTTGGTTGACCTTTTGAAATGCACAAACAAACGGCCCATCGCTCACGTGGTTGTTGCTCTTAAACTTGGACAAGTCAACCATGATCAAATTGGTGCCACGATCAACTTTACAAGAATTTTTATCCTCAACTCTTACCCAGTCACAGAAAAATACAACCTCTTTGAAGCTTATGTAATCTAATTCAAATATATTTTGAATTACACCATAGTAAGTCATTTCAGTTTCAACGAGGTTTTTATCTTTTACGCTCGCTCGAAAGAAAGTAAGAGCCTTGTATGAAATGCCCGAGTTCTGTACATTTGTACTTTCCTCGTACACTTTTTTTTGCCGAATACGTAACCGTTCAATCAATACTTTTTATACTCTCGTTCCATGAACAAGGGTCCTGTGGCTAGACGAGCAAGCCTTGATGTCGCATCACCCATCTTTAAGAGCTGAGAATATAGATAAATTAATTAGATTAGTTGTAAAGTTTGAGTGTAATGTAACGTTATATAACAACCATCTCCTCTAAAGGGTGAGTGGTCCTATCCCATTCAAGACCGCATATTTCTGTAATATACTTAACAGCTCATGAACATTGTTACAATTTGATAAAAATTCGACAGCATATCCCTGTAGTTCGCAAATTACACGACGTATATTGGCAAGTGTGAGTGTTATTTCAATTGATCAATTTAAATAACAATCCCACTTTTCAATCTAGTATGTACCCAGAGAACATTAGGATACGGCTGCAGAACTTCCTCCAAAAGTAACAACTTTAAGCCACTAAGAATATTATTATACAGAAATTATGCAGTCCCAAACTGTCCAAACGGGACAATTCGATAGATCTCATTACAGGGGTAATGACTCTTGAATGGGTCTAAGGGCTATTGAATGCATACGCATAAGAACTAGAAGGCTAGTATCTATTCGCACTGTATGTAATTTCAAGTATGTTTCATTTAATTATCATACTATATATATATATATATATATATATATATATATATATATTGTTCGTGATACAAAGTAATTTTAAAAAAAAGTTGAAAAATCCTACCCCCCATATGGACAATAATCCAGTGGTCATGCCACTTTTAAAATTGACCAACCGAACATCGATCCACTGTAATCCAACCGCAATGGCAACAACAAATTTGTATCCCGTACTCCTTCTAATTCATCTAATCAATTAATTATTTTCATCAATCAAACTAACAATTAAATTATACAATTATTAATTTACTAATTTACAATGAGGGGAAATCCTACTTGCTTATGAAAGGAGCACTAATTATTAATTTACTAAAAAAATTAACAACTAATCAATATTTAATCAATCAATTCTTTTACAAGGGGCACTACAATATGAGGGGCAATATCTAATATACCAATAAAAATTTAATTAAAACAAACACACACACGCACATATACACACACACACACAACCCCCCACCCCCACCCCCAGCCCTGCCCCCTCCCCCCACTGCCACTGCCCACCACACATGCACACACACCCACCCACACATATACACATACACACACATGCATATACACACACACACATATATACACAAACACACATACACACACACACACGCACATATACACCCCCTGCCCCCATGCATATATATACCACACACACACACACACACATATTTACACACACACATATACACACACACACATATTTACACACACATATATACACACACACACACACATATACACAAATGGAAGTGAAATAGAGAAAGAAAATGTACCAAAATCATAGAGAGAGAGAGTGCAGTCGCTTAGAGAGAGAGAAAGAAATGGAGGGAATAGAAATCGGTGGGAAAAAAGAAGAGGGAAGGGTTTTTTCTGACATAATCATCACGGACATGTCACGGTCTATGACCGTGATAACTTTATAGGCTCGTCACGGTCATTGACCGTGACAAACCTTTGTCACGACCTTGTTACGGTCAATGATCGTGATAAAAAATGCATATTTTTTTTTATCACGGTCATTGATCATGACAAGGTTGGCAGGTTGAAGGGTGTCAATTTGATCATTTTGGTTTAGTGAATCCCCACTAAGCGAATGACCATGGGATGGTAAGAGTTTTAAGGTCGCTGGACGACTGATGGAGTAGTGGTGAGAATAATTGGTATATTTTGTAATTTTTCACATTGGATACGACATATTTCTGCATGTCGACCACCAATATCGCTCCTTAATTTCTTAAAATGCTAGAGATCATCCACTAGAGTGACTTTCGTAAATTTCTTCTTGTAACTCGTATAGGATTTAATTGATGTCGCTGGGATACACACATTATAAGTATGGTTCAGTAAAGGATTTCTTGTAGACATTTTCTTGGGGGGGGAGGGGGGAGGTAAATAGAAATGGGAGTCTTTCACCCTGATATGAAGGGCTTCTATTTTGTCCATTGGAAACACATCTTCCCACATATACTATATTATTAGGTCTATCCAGCTGAGAGCTTTTTCCACAACGAGAACTTGGCCGACATCCTGTTTCCTTAGGATTCTTGGCTACGCTAAATATTCCACTTGTATCACTCTCTTGAGGTCGGATTTTATAGTTGAAGACAAAGTGGATAAGGCATTTGCATGGCCGTTATTTCCTTTAGGAAATTTTTGTACTTGTACATGCTTGAATTAGGCGACCAACTCCGAGCTTTTTCCCAGTAGACTGACTTGCGATCATATATGGCATTGTATTTTCTCGATATTTCATTAGATATCAACCTTAAGTCATAATATACGTTAAGGTGACTGGCGCCAAGGGACAATGCTTTCCTCAATCCGCCGATGAGATCCTCATACTCCGCATTGTTTGTTGCCTCAAAGCCAAGTCGTATCGCCTGCTCGAGGATGTTGGATATGGGGTAACTAGGACTATCCCAACTCCAGCCTCTTTTGTATTAAACGTTTCGTCTTCATAGAAGGTCCATTTATTATGTTGTTATATTACATCGGTAATCGTTTGATCTTTAGAATCATATTCCTAGGATTGATGTTCTTCAATAAATTAAGCAATGAAATCTACTAAAACCTGTCCTTTTAATGAAGTTCCGGGTTAATAGTGGATATCAAGCCACTCTAGTTCCATCGACCATTTTGACATTTGTCCAAAGAGTTCGACCTTTGTGAGGGCTTCTTTAATTGAAAAGGAGGTTATGACTATGATAAAGTGTGCCTCAAAGTAATGTCTTAACTTTCAAGAGGCAACAACCAATGAGTAAGTCAATGTCACCAATGAAAGATATCACATCTCATAATCTAGCACTGTTTTACTAACATATTATATTGGGTCTTAGCGCCCTTATTTCTTGAAGACGGAAGCCGAAATAATCGCATGATTGGACATTGAGAGATACAAGTAAAATGGATCCTCTGGGTTTGGAACTATGAATATGGGTGATTGACTGAGATAGTCGTTAATCTCTTCAAGTGCCTTTGAACATTAATTATTCCAAATTACATTATTCTCTTCTTTTCAATAACTGAAAGAAAGGTCGGCTTCACTCAGAAGATTTGGAGATGAATCGATTGAGTACAAAAATCATTTTAGTTCTTTTGGACATCCCTAACAGTTTTGGGAGGTTGAATGATCCTTTTTTCCTCAATATGATCAGGATTATCTTCTGTTACTCTCTATCTAACCATGTAGCCCAAGAATTTACTATACTGTACTCCGAAGGAGAACTTTGCCGCATTGAGTCTCATTTTATAATATTGAAAGACCTCAAACGTACTACGTGATCAATTTTTGCTAAATCTTTATATATATCATCTTTTTACACCTCCATGGTGTTTCCCAATAATTGCTTGAATATTTTTGTGACCCGCCGCTGGTAGCGCACTCCTATATTTTTGAGTCCGAAAGGTAAAATTGTGTAAGAGTAAAGGCCAAGCGTGGTGATGAAATAAGTCTTTTATTGGTCGGGTCTTAATAGAGGGATTTGATGGTAGTTGAAAAAAGCATCTAGAAATCTCATTCGTTTATGGCTAGCTGTGGTGTTAACCAACTGGTCAATCTTTGGTGGGGGAAGCTATCCTTGGAACATGCTTTATTTAGTCCAGTGAAGTCAATATAGACTATCCACTTCCCATTAATCTTCTTAACTATGATCAAATTTGGGCAATTGGACTTCTTTCACGGACCTTGACTCCAGATACTTCCCGACCTCGTTGTCTTCTGTCCTTGATTTTTCAGGGTCTATTTTCCATGTTTAATGCATTATCAGTGAACATCGGGTTAACGTGAAGTTTATGAAATATTACCTCAGGATCTATATCAAGCATATCATACGGATGCCAAGCAGACACGTCTCTAATCTGCTAAAAGAATGAGGCTAATTCTTCCCTTTCGTAGTTAATGAGAGAGGTACCGATGATAATTTTTTTATATGGATGAGAATCAACGGATAAAATTATTGAAGTGGCTCCATGAGTCTATCGAGGGGGGGGGGGGGGGGGGGACCCTCGTATCTTCTACCTTCGTCCACCCATGTTTATCTGATATTTGGAGGGGGTATCAAAAGCATGATTTCCACATATCCCCATTACCCCCGGTCGATATGCATTTGAGCTTGATGGTAGGTAGATGGGATTGCCTTAATTACATATAGTCATATATATATATATATAAGAATTGTGTTGTACGACAATTAAATATATACGACTAGAAACTCGACCAACTTTAATATGTTTCCAGTTCGTACCGGTACCACAACCTTCCTAGTGGCACTGTATTCTTTCCCGCATATCCAACCAAAGTAATGGTCATTTCTTTTAGATCTTTGTAACACCCCGTAATTCCGAGGACTTAGAATTTAATTATTGTCTGGAGAAATAGAACATAATTATTTTGGAAAATTCAAATTTATGAATTGGAGAATTTATTTAAGTCGGAGGAATTATTTAAATTGGTGAATTGACATTTAATTGATTTGGAGCATCTTTGGATTTTGTATGTGTCGTATTTTGAGGTTTAAATTAGAATGTTATAAAGTATTTTAGATGTCAATTCTGAGTGCACAGTTGAGTCCGGATAGGTCGAGATAGTCGCAAAAGTGTACCCGGGGGTGGTAAATGGGTCACGGGGTATTTTTATCTATGATCGGGCTCACACATGAGTATTTGGGCTATTTTAATTAGGCCCATAAGAGGAAAAACGGGATTAGCACTTTATAACCTAAAAGTGAGAGTTGGGGTCAGCCATAACTCATTTTAGAATACCTAAATCTGTAGATGGGAGAAGATGGATAACTTAAGGAGCTTTTGGGGAGCTAATTTGGAGGAAGATTTGGGTGATTGTGTTAAACCTATCATCTTCATCAAATGATTCAGACTCGATGAATTTATAAGGCAAGTGGTTAAATTGCTTCAATATAAATTGGTGATATTCAATTCATATCATAGTAGGTGTTATACAAATAATTTTTGGATTGGGTTAATACAAATTGGGTTTTGATTTGGGGAAGTCACGAATCAAGTTTTTGGGACTGTTATGATAAGGGCTTATGAATTCTATGCTGTGAAGAAATTATAAGTTAATTATAGAAATTTATTGATTGAAAGTTGGGGAACAATCGTATGTATTCATATATTTATTATCAATTAGAGATATAAATTGGGACTTAAGATATTGGGATTTGTTTTGATTCGTAAGAATTACTCTATAAATTCTGGGTAAAAAGCTCCACAGTAGCTGTTAATGGCGATTCTGTTCGCACTGCACTCGAGAAAATGGAGTTTTCTAACTTTCGTTCTCTAATACGTTTTTTCCAAAACGGGCCCGAAATTCCCCAAAATGGCATTTTTAAAATCTGGGTAAATTGAGTAAATTGAAAACCTCAGATTAATAATTGTGCAAAATTTATTGAGGAGAATTTTGAAAAATAATTGGGGATATTGTGTTATGAACCAAGGGGG
Organism: Sambucus nigra; assembly: GCA_949130495.1. Taxonomy (NCBI): domain Eukaryota; kingdom Viridiplantae; phylum Streptophyta; class Magnoliopsida; order Dipsacales; family Adoxaceae; genus Sambucus; species Sambucus nigra. The sequence goes on along the minus strand of OX422208.1, from coordinate 525,115,746 downwards.
TGTCCGGATATTTTGGTTGAGTGACACCATGATAATAGATGAATTAATGGGGGATTAATTAATTAAAGCTTATAGCTGGAAAAATTTATTATATGATGATATAATAAATTGTTAAATATTATTTAATTAGGTGCTTTCTCTTTATAATGGAATTTTGAGGAGTAATTTCTAAAAGATGGAAATTCGGTCCTCGTGAGCGAGTCCGGGTACATTGGTTGTGTGACACCAGGGAGATATTAAATTAATTAATGAGTATATTAATTAAAATAGAGTCGGACCATAGACTCGGGGAGATATTAAGTTAATTAATGGGAATATTAATTAAATTAGAGTCGGACCATAGACTCGGAAAGATATTAAATTAATTAATGGGTAAATGAATTAAATTAGAGTCGGACCATAGACTCGAAAATATGTTGGCCAGTGTTACGAACTTTGTACACGGTAAAGCTGGGATTAAAAAAAATATATATATATATATATATATATACACGCTGTGATAGTATATATATATTGTGTACTCATAAATACTGGTGGTAGGTATTTATTTAGAATTATATGCTCTAGTTCTATCTGGGGAGGTTGCGGGATGTGGGTGAATCCCCTAGCTTGAGGAGTAGGGCGAGTATATCCCCAATGTCACAGCGTCCGAATTGAGGTGGGCATCGAGATTATTGTCTTCACACTCGGGGGAATATGACCGCCTCCAATACGTTTATATTTCTATGTTCTGATTCAATGGTGGCTAGCTGTCTCAGAAATCCAGGTGGGACTGAGTAGACCTGGGATGATAGAACTTTAGAGAATGCATCCGATGAGGTATTACTCGGAAGGATCGTTTTAATTATATTCAACACATGTGTGATTGTGGAATATAGTTCTACGTATATAATGGAGTAGATAATTATATACGGGTAATTAAATTCATGAAGATAATTTGTATTACTTATATAACTAGTGAATGTTATATGGATTTTAAAAGCAGTTTTATTTACATTCAACATATGTATAATTGTGGAATATAGTTCTACATATATAATGGAGTATATAATTATATACGGGTAATTAAATACATGGAGATAATTTGTATTACTTATATAACTAGTTAATGGTATATGGCTTTTAAGAAAATGATTAATTAAGTTAATGCGATAAATGACTTACGAAGTCAAGATACAAATTACTCGGGTTAGAGTAGAGTTTAAGGAGTTTCATGACAAGGCTAGTTAGACGGGGTAGTGTAACTAGGAGGATCAGGAAGAAAGCGTTAGGTGTGCACTTTAGAGGTGGGGTGAGATGTATCTTAAGGGAGTACGATACTAACTTAAATATGAAGAGCATTCATACATTTTAATTCACTTGGAAAATATTTTCAAAAAGGACTTTGGGCTCTGACCCATACTTGCAAAATATTTTCAAAACCTTTTAGGTATCCAGCCACATGGATGCCAAACTTAAAGATCTGTTCCAGGGATGCGTAGCTGCAATAGGTGTGGATGTTGCAGGATTTTGACATAGACACTTCAGTCATTTCATTCCTAAAGTAGGATGCAGCTTGGTACTTCTTTTGGGCATGTTGCCCGAGCTATTTTCATTTGAGTCGAATTTTGTACTGGTTACTGGTTACTATTCTTTTTTATATTATATTAGTGGATGTTGGTTTTCTGCCGATGGTTTATTCGATCGGTCATTTATTAATTTATTCAGTATTGCTTTAGATTCATGGTTTGTGTGAATGGTTCGTATTGATATTTATATGGTTGTTGTTGTTAAATAGAAAGATTAAAATTTTGACATCAGCTTTTAAATACTAGGTGGTTAGTAAGTTTTAAAAAGTTTTCGGCAGTGATACTAAGTGTAGACACCCCATTCTGTTACCCCTAACTCTCCTTAGGTCCCTAGTACCTCCCTTTATCACCGTAAACCTATGTCATGTCCCGAGTACTGACCTGGAGGCCATCGGGCACTCCCCGGCTCAGTTTGACCCAAAAGTCAAACTCTTCGTCTCGACCGAGACTGAATGAATGTTCGAAGGGCACTGAATACCCTTTCCAACAGTCTGCCCCGTGCACGATTCCGACTTACCATGCGAACGAACGATCCGTTTGCGTCTGAAACCTGACCCACAGGCCACCGGGCGCTCTCGGGCTCTATTTGACCTAAGTCAACTCTTTATCTCAACTGAGGATGAATGAATCTTCAAAGGTCACTGAATACCCTTTCCAACGGTCCATCCCGTGCACGATTCTGACTTTCCATGCGGACGAACGATCCGTTTGACTCTGGGAGGTCACCGAATGCTTCCCGAGCCCGATTGACCAAAGTCAACTCCCTAAACCGGGTCAAACTCTTAGGAATGTAGAAGTAAATCTCCTAACCTTTCCAATGGTCTGCCTCGTGAGCGATTTGGACTTACCATGCGGACGAACGATCCGTTTGCGTCCGAGCAATTCCCCGTCCAATGGACCGACAAATGCTTCCGAGCCATATTTGACCCAAAGTCAACTCCCAAACCCGGGAGCGGTCCAAAGGACTTTCAAAGGTATCTAAATTACCTTTCCAATAGTATGCCCGGTGCACAATTCTGACCAACAGTTTTCCCTCAGCGGCCGATTTTCCGAAAAAGCCTGAAGCGCACTGCCAAATGGCAGGTTCCAGACCCTGCCTATCGGCACCTGCCGATAGCGAGGAATAGGTCTATGCCGATCGGAACTCACCTGGGCCTATAAAAGGAGTCCTTCACCTCATTTTCAAGGGAGAGCGCAAATCTGATAAAAATCTCTCTGAACGAATCCCAGAAACCTCTCTCGAAGGCAGCGTGATTTCAACTTCCAAATCCCTTTTTTACTACCACTTTTCGTCACCCTTTTCATGAAACTTGGTGAATTAGACACTCTCCATCATCATCCAAGCGCAAAGGCTGCCCTCCAACATTCAAGATCAATCTCAAGATCTTCAAGAAGGTCCAACTTTCTCAAACTCTCTCTTAAATTCTCTTAAAATTCCCAATAACTTGTTATCTTATTTAACACTTTTATTATCTCATCTCACACATCCTAATATACTTTTTATCTATTATTATTGTACATCTCCTATTTTCATATAAATAAAACCCAAAAAATAAGAAAAATAGGGTTTGCTCATAAATTCCAAGTAGGGATTCTCACACTTTTTCCACACTTTTCTCACAATCAAAACACTTTTTCTACCACACACACACACACTTACAAATAAGAGATTCCCCATTTGGATTTATGGGATAAACCCCACCCCTCATTTTGTATGCGAACTACGTGGACTTTGATGCCTTATAGGCTACGTAGGCGTCTCGGGGTAAAACCCGAGACTTGAGTCCTTTTTCTCACGTTTTCTCTCATTTTCTATCTTCTCTAAATCCATTTTCCTTATATTCTATATACTTGCCTTTAGTGACGCATTACTCCATATGTGTTATCGTTCCATTATAACGATCAACGTAGGGGTAATCGTATAAATCTTATTTTTCTAATATTATTCTTATTTCTTCCTACGAATGACTCACTTTGTCTTTTCCATGATACAAGTCGAGGATTCCTACCTCCATTCTATATATACACATGCACACATATCACGGGGGAAACAAAAGGAAAATAGCAAATATTCATGAGAGACCGAAAGGGCGGAGTGGGTGCCTAACACCTTCCCATTTCATAACTAAGCCTCCGAACCCTTCTCGAATCGTCTTGTTTTTGCACGCACCAGTATGTCTTTGGATGCCATCCTTCCGGGTGGCTTCCCCTTTTTCTTTTGTCTATTTTTAGTAAAATAGACTGGCGACTCTGAATCTTTCTACATTTTGACACCGCATCTCAAACGACGTCGGCCGAAGCGCTCCCGAGAGGGACGCGCGGGACTCGAAGGATCCTTTCCTCCACGCTCCCTCCCGTACGGGGAGGATTGGGGATGGCCACAGTGGCGACTCTACTGGGGATATGTGTTTTTATTTGTGGGCTTGACTCTATTTACATGAATACTATATTTGCTTATGTTTCCCCCCATATCTGCATGTTACCCTTTCTCATATGTATCCCATGCTTATGCTTATGTTCACACACTTGTAGAAATTTTTCCATGTACACTTCACACCACGTGCACCTAGGATCACATGTATATCCCCCTATTGAACGCAACACCTATCCATACTTGGTGTACCTTTTGGGGTACTTGTACTTTGCTCCCTGTTTGGGATAATCAAGAAAGGAATTCTCATCATAAGATACTAATAAGAGAATCATGCATGATTCACACGACATCACCAAAGAGCATTGATATTGACCAAATTTTACCCAGTAACTGGAGGGTCACTTCGTGATGGGCGCTGGTCCGACAGGTCACAGTTAGCCTAAGCGATATGACTCTCACCTTCCCTTGGCCAAGTTCCTTCGACGTATATCAAACGGTTCCCCCGCATCGTACTGCTTGACTGAAGTCATGATGGGAGGTATATCGCAGGGAATTCATTCACGTACGCCGAGTATATCGAATTCGCTCTCACACGTACCGTCCCCACGAGGTATATGGTGAGGTAATTCATGTACACTTAGGTATATCAAATGGCTTGTCCACACGTACCGATTGCCTGTAAGAGCAAGACGTATATCGTGGAAGTCATGCCAAAGGGGGGAACCCATGCCGATTCACCCAACCAACTGCATATCCGCATATAGGTGTCAGACCTAGGACACGCACTTTAGATTTTCGATTTCAACCCGAAACTCTGCCAAAATTTCGGGTTGGCCTGCCACCCAATTTTTGCGCATTTTTAAAATAGGATCCTGTCCGTGAGCCTGGTTACAAGTCCGAACCGTAGCTTTGCATATATTAAGACCCTCACTTTTCCAGGCTCGGGTCCCGTTCGGCATTGCATTTAGGAGAATTAAATACAAGTGAAAACATAATAATCGTAATAATCATGCTGAGTTCCGTATCCAAAAACATTTCTCCCTTCTTTATTAAAAAAAATCCAAAAGCATTTTTCCCTTCTTTATCAAAAATCCAAAAACATTTCTCCCTTCTTTATCGAAAATCCAAAAATAGTTCTTCCTTTTTTCTTAAAAATAAATCTCATCCTACGCCTTCTCAGGTTGATCGCAAGCTCTTGTCCTGGCTCCCTATTGGCTTCGGTCTTCAGTCAAATCACTCCGGAGTTTCATTCGTTCCTCTACTACTTCTTCCGAGTCCAAAATCCATCCATCTTCCATGGAGAATACAGATCAAGCACCGGTCATACAGCAGTATCTGATGACAGTCCTAGCTCAGCTCATGTCCAAACTGAGGTCCGAGAGACGCAATAAAACCAAGTTCTTATTCCTCAAGATCCCGAGGCCCTATTCCCTCGTGCTATGGGTCCACCCGAGCCTATCTGGGTTTCAGAAGAATATTAGCACGCTCCACGTGCCCCTCCTGCCAATGGGCCGCCGCCTGCCCAGCTTCCAATGCCAAACATTGCCCAGCCTATGGCTAACCTGCCTGTGGTCGCTGATCCAAAGGAGGAGGAGTTGAATAAAGTCAAAGAGGATCTCAAGATGCTCACTAAGAAGTTTGACCAAGTCAGGATCTCTGGGAATTACATAGACTACACCCACAAGTCTCCTTATCTTAAAGCAAGTTTACCCGATAAGTTCAAGATGCCAAATATCGAGAAGTTCGGAGGGAGTGGATCCCCGATTGTTCATCTTCGCAATTATCATCGTTCCATGACTCTACTAGGGGCTTCTGAAGAAGTGATGGCCCAATTGTTTCAGAAAACTTTGAAGGATAGTGCCCTCCGATGGTTTTTATCTCTTGAGGAATCCAGAATCCGTAGCTGGGAGGATGTAGCCCGAGAATTCATGTCGCAGTACAAATACAACGAAGAGCTTGAGGTCACCCGTCGTGATTTAGAGCTGCTCAAATAGAATCCAGGAGAATCAGTCAGTAACTTCATAACCCGGTGGAGGGAGCAAGCAGCTACCATGACTAACCGGCCATCCGAGGAAGAACAGGTCAACATAGTGAAGAAGAACTTCTTACCCCATGTCCGAACGACGATGGGAGGACAATACTATCCCCATTTTTGAGCTCTCAGAGAGGCTGAAGTGGAAATTGAGGAAAGCCTCGTTAAAACAGAGGTTGAACCAAAGAAGGTGTCCGGACAATTCACCCCTAGAAAGTATGACAAGCCTGCCAGTGCTACCGTTTCGACCATCAACAACATCTCTCCACCAACCACATCATGGGCACCAGAAAGCCACCCTACCCCCATCCAAAGGGAATACACTGAGCTCTATGCTCCCCTCTCCAAAGTTTACCAAGCCCTGTTAAGCCAAAACCTCATCAAACCCTTAGATCCACATCCATTGCCAAATACACTCCCAAGAAACTTCAAGACCGATGCTCATTGCACTTTTTACCAAACTGCCGGCCATACCACCGACCAATGCTTTCACCTTCGGAACATAATCCAAGATCTCATTGACCGGGGTACCATCGCCCCACCAGCCAATCCTAAGCCAAACACTACTCACAACCCACTCCCAAATCACACCAATGCCATCTTCTTGGAAGAAAACCCAGATTTCGATCCCTCAACTCAAATCACACCCATATGCTCTCCTAAACCTCTTCAAACTTGCCCATATTTCCTCCTACACCCTACTAGCCTCGCTGATCAGGCACTGTCACTCCTTACCAGAGCATGCATAGTTGTTCGTACCCCGTTCTGAAAATGGAAGTATGGAATTATCAGAGGTGTTAAACCAACTCTTAGAGTTCGGGCTGAAATTGCCCTCACAGATGGTCATCGATTTCCAGAAGTTCAACACACTGTTCATGGAGGCACGAAAATGGGCCTGAGATTTAGAAAAATGGGTGGTACCAACCGACGAAGTCAGCCTAGATGATGTTGTCCAAACTATGGTAGAATTATTTGGGTAAACCAACAACATTTGTAGTATCACCGGGTTACTTGACACTTTAAAGCTACAAGGGTGCTTGGTCCCTTCAATCACACATATCCCCACAGAATGGGAGGACCTGTATGAAGAAGCCGTTGAAGTTGTGGAATGCATCGACTTTACATGGAAAGACCGAATTGTTACCACCGGATGGGGGGAAGAATTCGAAGATTCGAGTGAAGAACAATCTTCAGGAAGAGCTGGCCCAATAGCCGACATATGTGGGATGATCTCATTTGAATAACTCCTCGAAGAAATAAATAGGGTGGAAGCACAACCTAAGATTGATGAGGAAACGGGATTCATGTTCTTTCCTTCTTCAGTAAATCACATGACCAGATCAGGGAGACATTACCAGGTTCCAAGATCACTACCAGCAAATGACAAAGGGAGGGGCGTTGAAAACCTTCCTATGCCAGAGATGACCATCGAGGAGAGCAAGATCCTCGATCAACTGAAGAAAACTCAAGCTAACATCACTCTATGGGGACTTTTCATGTCTTCCCAGCTACACAGAAATGCTTTAATCAAATTACTCACTGGACCCATAGTTCCCCCCTCAACCACACCAGAAGAAACGGTAAATTTAGTCGGATCCTTGACCTCTACCCGAATGCTATCATTTTTTGATGAAGAAATCCCCAGAATTGGGCTGAATCACAATCATGCACTCAATATCTCCGTCGAAGTTATGGGAAAGGCCGTGCCACTCTGTCTTATCGATAACGGATCCGCCTTGAATGTTTGCCCATTGAGAACCTTCAAGTGTTTAGGCTTGAAAGAAAGCGACCTCGCTCCAACCTCTGCCGCTGTGCGTGCCTACGATAATACCCGTCGTGAGGTGATGGGGTCCATAAAACTTGTAATAGGGGTTGGCCCTATAAACCCTGTCGTTGAATTCCAAGTCATAGACATCCCAGCTTGTTTCAACCTGTTTCTCGGACGACCCTGGCTCCACAATATCAAGGGTATGTCTTCTCACTTCATCCGAACTTGAAGTTCTTCGCCGACGGGCGAGTCATCACCATTTTGGGCGACGACGAAAATATCGAGGGGGCAAACACCAGCAGTCCAATTCTCGAGATAAAACACGGGTCAAATGATATGCTCCTATCAGGATTCTGAGTCGAGCCACTCCTACTCCCGACAGGGTACGGTTTCAAAGAAAGGGTTTGTACAAAATATGACCCTCATGGCAATGTCAATGTGATTCAGATGTTCAGAAACATGCACTTCATGCCTGGACTGGGGCTATGGAAAAGGCAGCAAGGGATACTTGAGCCATTGAACTGAAGAAAGCTTTACCTCCTTGTGGCTTGGGGTATCAACCATCAGAACAAGACCTCAGAATGATCCGACAGTCTCGATCAAAGAGAAGATCAGACTGCATTCGAACTATCTCAGGATACTCCTTAAATGGATGATTCATCAAAGAAGGTGAGGACTTGCCCTTTTGTGGTTTTCCAGAACCATGGTATGGCCACACAGACAAGAAGATGAGGCCGGGAATGGAGATCTTTTTTCAAGACAGCTACCCATGGGTCGAAAGTTTCCCACACCAGGTACAACCGCTCATCAATGATGCCAAAGAGACTGAGGAAAGCGATTCTAAAGATTCCTTCAACTTACAGATACTGGGGCTGACACTCTGCATAGTTCATTCAGGCACTACATCAATGGACCCATCCCGTATGATTAAAGCTGCTGATACTCCTCTCCTCAACTAGCATGCTGCGCCAGTTCTACCTCTTGAAATCTCCCCTAACCCCAATGTTTACCCTATTTCTTCTTTTGTTATCTATCCTTGCTCAAATGTAATCGAGACCTCTTTTGACGAGGTTCTTAATGCTGTTTTTCCTATCAATGAAATAAATAAAGATTTTGAGTATCTTGATGTGACTTACATTAACTGCTTAAATTCTAATCAAACTTTTGATGATGATGATTTTGAGTATCTTGCTCAGACACAGTAAGACAAAGTATGCCGATTAAGTCTTCTTCAGATAAATCAATATTGCCAACTTCCAAAAGGTTTCCACTCCACCTAAATAGGTTGAATTCAGCAGAAACTATAGCCTGCTTCCTAGCAACTAAAAATTGCGAGTGTAAGTATGCAAGTATAATTACTGAGAAACAATAACACAAATATGATAATTCATTAAACTAAGCAAGAAGAGGAGAAAATATGATAAGTACAACATAGATAGAAGGAAAGATGAAATTATTTCAATTGATAACCAAAAAGGTATTACAACTTGTTGAAACTGTTGGTCCTATTACATAGTAGAGAAACATGAAAAGAAAAAAATAAGGAGTTAAACCTTCTCCGTGTCTTATGCATTGCTTCCAAAAGGCTGGTCGGCAGAAGGGGTAACTTCATCAATGGTCTTCAAAGTAGACCCAGCAGGTTGAAGGGAATATTCCCCAGATCCTTCCTCATCGTCAAATTCTTCCTCCAAGTTCGGAGGAGAACCTGGACCATGCTTAAAAAATAGCTCAGACTTTGTAGGGGTGCCCACCTCCTTAAGTCTCTCCGACCATCCATTCTTAAAATATTTCTTCCTCGTGAACTCAATTTGAGCAAAGGTAACTTGAAATGCTTTATCCCGGCATTTATTGAAAGCGTCTTCCTTAAGCTTCTTATTTTTGGCCTTCTCCGTGACCAACTCAAAGGACAGACTAGCAGCATTCTCCTCGGTAACTTTCAGGAGACATTGGCTCGCAAGTAATTTTTCCTCGGCGACCTCAGCCTTATTCTCGACAAATGATAAATTAGCCTGAGTAGTGGCCAACTTTTCTTCAGCAGCTGTCAAACTTGACTCAGCAGTGACCAATTTTCCCTCAGTAAAAGTGGCCCTATTATTAACCTTCTACATCTCCTCATCCTAAGTCTTCTGCTTGGATTCTAATAACTGCCTTAAAACCTCAACAGACTTCCTCAGACCCTCAAGGGTCTCTTTAACTTCTCCACTAAAAGAGTGAACCTGCTCATCCTTCTCAAGCATTTGAATAAAATTTGCTAAAAACTGCATAAAGAACAATATCAGATTTGAGGGAGCGTCAAAAGGAAAGAGATATCAAGAGGCAATTAATAAAGATGAGATGATTACCATTGCCAAACTTTAGCAAGCATTTTTTGCCAATTTCTGTCTTAGCAGAAGAGTAAGAGCTGATCTGTCAGTAAAATGAGTGCTAGTTTTGATCAATTTCCTAGAAACATGTAAAAACTGAGAATTTTCATACCTTAATATAACCTACGACCTCGATCTTAAACCCCATAAGGTGAGTAAAATCAAAAGTCTTCTAAGAAGAAATGGCCTATGTTTAAAATGCTACAAGTTTGCTTTATTAACTTTCCCCTTGAAGTTTCTATATATTACCAAAGAGTCCCTGAAACTTTCAAAATGAAATAAAATATGATATATTGAACCCCTAAACCTCAACCCTATATCAAATTAAACCTTTTGACCTCAATTAACATGAAATTATAGTTTTAACCCTGGAAAATTTCTAAAATTACCAAAATACCCCTAAACTTTACTAAAAACATATTTTTATGGATATAATTTCAATTACATCAATATAAAGGACCCAAATCTAAACCTTAATGTTACCCAGCCCACACACATAACCACATCAGCAAAGGAGGTGAAATTCACATGGTAACACCTGGTAAACCTTAGGAAACCATGTGCACCCATTTTAACCCAACTCAAAACTCACCTTAACTTCATTCACATCCACCTCTTTTGTACACCAATCAACTCTCCCCTCAAAGTAGTATAAATACCCTACGTTAGACACAGTAAAGACTCATCCCATAGTTTATTCTCAAAGTTCAAATTTTTCCTCAATTCAAGTAACTCATCATTTTATGCTTTAAATTCAATTCTTTCAATTTTAGTAGTTTTCTGCATAGTTAATATAGGTAGAACACTAGAAAAATGCAAGCTTTTATGTGTAAAAATGCATAAAACCGAAGAAAATAGTAGGAACACCATTAAACCTTGAGGTTTAATGGTGAAATCCATTACAATAACTAAACCTTCGATTTAAAGCCATGAATAGACTCCTTAGTACCTCAGTATGTCAAGTGTAATGGTAAAACCCCATGAAAGTTCATACAAAAGGCAAATCGATCAAAAGTATTTTTAAAACTAAAAACCTGCAGATATGAAATTCTCGACATATAATCTATGAAAATCCTTGAAACCAAAATCAAGATACTCTCATACATAGTAGGAACCCAACCTAATTCATAAGATACCCATCCATTCTCTATAAATCCACGAATGTTAAGTAAAAAATTCCTGAAAACACCCAGTTTTACAACTCAAAATATATTGAGATTCGAACCATGAAACTTATATATTTGAAATCCTCATGAAAAATTAGGTTTAGTTGGTTAAGAAATCATCTCAAATGGTATAACACAGAAGGAGAAAAACTCAGTCAAAGTTTTAAACCTTAAAAAGTCAAAGTCCAGAGGAAGAAGATGAAGACTTTTTCCAAAAAGTTTGACCAAGCGCTTGAGGGCGCGTGGCTAATCAAAACACTCTGATTTTTTCCCCAAAATTTTTATTAAATTTTTTTGATTAAAATAGTATAAGATAAGACCGTGTTTATATATTTATTGATCATGTTGGCAAAAATGAGGTTTTTTCTTAAAGAAATTTTATTAAAATTATAAATTCACACCTAGTAATTTTTCTAACTTTGGAATTTGTACCCCAAAATTTCCCCCTACACACATCAAACTATTTCAAAACAAAAACTCTCTTGCACCAAAGTTCAAAAATGATCTTAAGACCCTTATTTTAAATTCCAAACATAAATTACACATATACCCCCCCCGAACTTTATTAAATACAATTTTAAGTACAAAACTGACTGATTAAACCCTAATACCCCTATGCCACACATTGTATAATAGAAAACCAAGTCTCAAATCTTATGAATACTCCAGTGTGATCGCAATTCAACAGAATACCCAAGCAAGTAGTTTTTTTCCCTACCTTTTCAGTATTATACTTTGCGTATTTGAAATACTACTATTGATATCTCTATGTGATATCCCCATTTACTCTTAGTGTGCGCATGTTATGAGACTTCCATACTATATATTTTGTTACACATCAACGATATTTGATTTATCACCAATTTTTAAACATTACAAGTAGGTTTTTCCTACCTTTTCAGTATTATACTTCGCGTATTTGAATTACTACTATTGATCCACATTGACTCTAAGTATGTACATGTTATTATACTTCCATACCATGTATTTTGTTAATCATCATCAGTATTTAAATTGTCACCAATATTTAATTTAGAATCAATTTTAAACCTTTCTCCCCTAATAACTGAGATCACGTACCATATTGATTCAGTGTTCCCTTAGCTTTTGTGCTCTATTTTACCATAAGCATCAGTATTAACTAGGTAATAGACTGACGTGTTATCCCACAAAACTTTCTACTTGGCCTATTGGTCTCAGATGATTGAGAGCCTTGATTATTGCTACATACATATGAGTGCCACTTTAATTGTAAGCATATCAGGTTACTTTTCCCCGAAGGTTTTGGGATTATTTATGATAAATTTACACTAATGACTTAATTACCTCTATACCGCTTCGTGAACTGGTAAGTATGGGATTATTAGTTTAAAGATCCTTGATTTTCTTTAACCACGATTCTAATTAAACTGGTCATATGTCTTAAATTCTTCAATGGATTAATCACTATGGAATTATGAAATTCTCGCATTTTTTATGTTTATAACCTGATAAATATGGAATTATCAGCTTATTATTGTCAGCCTTTTTAAACACTGATTCTATACACACTCATACTCTCATTTATATCTATATCATTGTTATAGAACTGGTAGAACCTACTTAATATATTTGTGATAATTTCTTCCTTCTCCAGATGCACTAGGAGAAAGGAAATAATATCTCTTCCCTACTAGAGACAGACACCGGTCACCTGTTTGCATATGTGACCATATGGGCAGAGATTAAACCAGATGGGAGCAAGGAGTGGCGCTTTTCAATTTTCTATGTTATCGTGTGTATTGGAAACATGTAATTCACCCTTGCGTTGGTACCGCTTTATGTAACATATTAATAATGAATAAAAGGTTATGTTATACTGCCTTAACTTTAATTCATTGCTTTATGTGTACTTCTTGTTCATTCATACCAAAAAGCAGGTTGTGACAAAATAGTTGATGACTTGAGGTTTTAGGATTCTGTTGGGGAATTATAGTAGATTTCGGGGATGCGGTTGTGCCATTTTAGGGTTTAAATTGGGGATAAAAATGTAGTTTTTATTCGACAGGGGATTTTGGAAGTTTTAAAAATGTCTTTCTTGGTGAAGAAATGTTCCAATATTTATTTGGCAGTTTGTGGAATGTTTTGGAGAATTTTTGGAATTTTCTAAAATTTTTTGTTCAAAATGTTCAGGGGGTTGCTGACCGGCATGGTGCAAGGGTTGCCGTTTGGCAATGGTATGATATTTTTGGCTGCCTTGGGAAGGGGAAGAGCTAGGTGTTGGGGATTGATTTCGAGGGTTTTTAGATAGTAGTGGATCACATACTGAGGGTGACGCCGGAGGCGGTGCAGGCGACGTTGGGTAGGATTGCTGAATCTTTATTGGGGGTGTAGGTGAGATTTTACCTGTGAGGGATGGCTCCTCAGGATACGGGGGTGACGATTCAGCATCACAGATACAACAGTTGATGACGCGCGAGTCTAGTACCTAGGAGAAAGGGTTGTGGGGAAGATGATGTGACATTCAATTCTAGTTCTTTCCCTTTGGGATTTTTTCCCAGGTTCATCGTTGACTGTGGGAGCTTGGCGTTGATCATATTGCATGCTTGATGTACTAGTATTGCATCTAAAAAGTGACTTAAACAAAGGCAAAAAGAGATGCATATTTTGTTTGATTATCTTGATTTAGTGGCTTACTCTACATGCACTTTAATTTGCTCTTGAGTTTTTATTTTGACAAAAAGTAGGGGAATGTGTTTTTGGAATAAAGAGAGGCCTTAGAGGCATAGTGGCAAAGAGTTTCCCTTTGAAGGGATTTATTTTGGGAAAAAGTAGGAAAAATGAGTTTTTTGGAATTTTTGAGTAGAGGAAGGCCTTGGAGGCTTATTTGGTATATGAATGAGGAGATAGAAAACTTGGTTGTAAAGTGGAGCTTGTTGCCTTTGTTGGATTGTGCTGAATCCGTGCTGGAGTTGTTGCCTTGGTCCTAACTTCGAGGCTCTTAATGGTGACGAGGGATTTAATGGTGGACCCTTAACTTACTGCCATTACAGCGTGGATGTCACATCGTTGTAATCCTGTGTCGGTGATACTGGTGGAGACCCTGAATGGTCTAGATGTTTAGCGACAAGGCCGCTCTGATTTTCTGAGAGGAAGACCGTTTATGCTGTTTATGTGGCTGGACGAGAGATTCCATTTGGCGATCCCTCCTGAATATCCCTTGATGGTTGTGCTGAATTTCTTCACTCGTTATTTCATCAGATTTGTCCCATCCATAAAGAACTGGGTAAACTAGTTTGTGGAGCACTGAGCTCGGTGTCTGCACTGGTCGGTACCGTGGTAGGGGGAGTTATAGTCCATTCTGGAACCGGGGGAATACCGATACATTTGATTAGTTGGCCTTCGGCAGACCTCATTCTATTCCCCTGGCGACTCCTGCCTCAAGTCGGATGGGAGAAAATTATGCCTTCCCGTACCCTGGATTTACTTCCTGTAGAGGATTTGACTAAAGGCTTGTGCATGCGGTTGGGCTCTCTGTGGGAGAATCGTCGATTGATAGCCCGTCCTTCTCAATCTATTGGAAGGGTTTAACATATTTCTGGAGATTATATGAAATGGTTGTGGAAGAGGGTAGTGGCTAAGATCTTGGCAGAGGAGACTGGATAAAGATGGTTTGTCATGTTTGATGGAGGGGGCGTAGTGGTTTTCTCTATGCTGGTCCGGTCTTACTGCTCCATGGAGTGCCTTTGAGGTACCAATTGGGGAGGGGAAGTTTGGTGTCTTTAAAGAGCAAATGATGATGGCGCTGGGTCTTTTGACAGCTATGGATAGGTTCCTTTGTGAATATGGTGTTTGTTCTGTAAAGCTTTTGTGATGCTTATGTGCTTGGTTATTTTTATTTTTGGTTTTTTGGAAATAAATCTGGGAAGGTTTGGTTAGTTTTATTCTAGGGACAGTTTGGTTGGCAGGGGTAGTTGTTTAACTCCCTACGCTGATATTTCATGTAATTGTACTGAATTTTCCCATTTATCGAATAAAAAATAATTTTAATTATTTTGTTGTGCCTCTTGATGAGTTTTACATTTGATTTATCCATACCAATCGCTAAGGCATATATAATCCTTTTGTTCATTTAAATGATAAAATGAACTGTCATTCTCGGAGGTAAGAAAAGAATAGCATTTTTATGAAAAAGAAGGGGGTTGTGCCCATGTAAAGTGTATGAGCTACCTACGTACCTTTGGGGGTTTTGAAAAATTTTTGAGTTTTATTTTGAAAGTAAAAAGTTTTTTAGAGGATAAGGCCCCACGTAGTTCTGAGTAGAGGGAAAATGAAGACTTTTTGGGAATATAAGGGGAATGCGAGGAGTCGTAGCGCGCCGAGATTTCAGACTAAGGGTATAACTTCTTAGGATGGTCTAAATTGACTGCGCGTGCCATCTCTTCTCCGTCAAGGTCAGTAAGAATAGCAACGCCGTCGGACATGATCTTCTTCATAATGTAGGGGCAACTCCAGTTTGGCTTGAATTTCCCTCTAGGGTCCCAGACGGGTTCTATGATTTCTCTAAGGGCTAAGTCCCCTTCTCGGACACCGCTATCCTTGACTCTCCTGTTGAATGATCGTGCTATCCGATAATGGCATCCTTATATATGATATAGAGCCTTTACCCCCTTTCGTCTAAGAGCGAAAACTCATCAAAATGACTCTGATGCCAGTCTTCCTTATTGATTTTGATCTCAAGCATGACGCGTAATAAAGGTATTTCTAGTTCAACGGATAGGAATGCTTCCATGACGTATACCAGAGAGTAAGCGGTAGCCCTAGTAGATCCCTGAATTAAATTACGATAACCCAGAGGGCATAAGGTATCTGATTGGACCAATCTATAAAACTCTTGGTCATTTTGCTGATGATTGCTTTAAGGTTCTTATTAGTGGCTTTAACTGCACCGTTAGTTTGTGGTCGATAGGGAAAAGATTTGTGTCTCTCAATCATGTACTCGTCGACCAATTCTGTGACTTTTACCTCAAAATGTAACCCATTTTCTAACACTAACTCATGGGGACCCCATATGGCAGATGATGTGCTTTCGGATGAACTTGGCTACCTTTTTGGCATTCAGTACTGCATATGATTCAACTTCAACCCATTTGGTGAAGTAATCAATGGCAACTAGGATGAACTTGTGCCCATTGGACGTTTTATGTGTGACTTTACCCATGATATCAATGCCTCATATGGAGAATGTTCAGAGAGAAGTCGTATTGTATAATTCTTGTGGAGGCAGGTGCTGGAGATTAGAAAATAATTGACATTTAAGGCATCTCCGGACATAGGTAATGCAATTCTAAACCACAGTATTCCAATAGTACCCCTGTCGGATAATCTTTTTGGCGAGCATATGGCCATTAATATGGGGTCGACATTCCCCACTGTGGATCTTCTGCATCATTTTTTCAATGTCAGCCCCTGCGATGTAGTGCAAATGGGTTCCATCGAAGTTTCTCTTGAACATCGCTTTATCACAGATAATATACTGGGCAACCAACTTATGGAGGGTTATTCAGTCTTTCTTGTTGGCATCTTGGGGGTACCTACCGTGCTTGAGGAGGCGCTAAATATTATAATACCATCACTCGGTGAATTTGGAGTCCTCTTCTATGACGAGCTCAATGTGGTAGCAGTGGGTAGGTTTATCTTATTTTTGGACAAGGAAAGGGGCCATTGTTATTCCCTCGGGCATGTCGACTATGGAGGCTAAGGTAGTAAGGGCATCGGCTAAGCTGTTCCTTACTCGAGGAAGTAGTGGAAGGTGATATCTCGAAACTGGGAGGCCAACTCTTCTAGGTGGGGGTGGAAGGGTAAGAGCTTGTAATCTGACTTTTCATCTTCTAAGAACCTGGCCAATGATGTGGGAAGATTCCCTATTGATATCTAAGCATTGGATACATTTTTTGAGAGATACTTTGAGGCTTACGACGCATGCCTCGTATTTGGTCACGTTGTTAGTGAAGGGAAAATCTAGCTTAATGGCAATGGGAGTGTGAGAATCTTCAGGGGCGATCAAGAGTATCCCAGTGCCGTATTTTTTTTTGGCAACACCGTTAAAGAACATTTGCCATCGGAGTTCTCCCTGAGTGGTACAAAGGATATCTTCATTCGAGAACTCGGAGATCCAAATGTCGGCTTCTTCCTTGGGGTAGTCAGCAAGATAGTCGAAGATGGATCTATATTTTATGGCATTTTACGTGATGTACATAATATCAAACTCGGATATCAGTATCAACCATCGAGCCATTCGGTTGGACATGATAGGTTTTTCGAGCAGGTACTTGATAGAATCTGTTTGGGACAAAAGTTTGATGGGAAAAGTGAGCATGTAGTGCTGCAGTTTTTGAGTGACCCAGATAAGGGTGACATATGCTTTCTCCAAAGCAGTGTAGTTGAGTTCGTACCTGACCAATTTATGACTGGAATAGTAGATGACCCTTTATTTACGGGATTCTTTAAGGTATTAGTCTAGTAACCCCGACTGCGATGTCTATTAAGGTCAAATATAGGAGTAGAGGGAGAACAGACTGCGACATCATGAGTACCTGAGGTCGGGTAAGGTACAACTAGATTTGGTCAAAGGCTTCCTAAAAAGCTTCATTCCAGACTTTGGTGGCATCTTTTCGAAGGAGTTTGAAGATGGGTTAATAAATAGAAGTCAACTGGATGATGAACCGACTGATATACTGTAATTTTCCCAAGAATCCCCAGACTTCCTTCTCCATTCAGGGTGGTGGCATATCGAGTATAACTTTAAGTTTGGTAGGATCTTCTTCAATTCCCTTCTCGCTAATCATGAATCCCAAAAACTTTCCTTTGCTGACGCCGGAGATACATTTATGTGGGTTAAGTCGCATTTGGTATCGCCGTAGCCGTTTGAAGAACTTTTGAAGGGCAGGAACATGACCTTCCCGAGTCTTAGAATTAATGATCATATCATCCACATAGACCTCGACCTCTTTGTGTATCAAATTATGAAAGATGGTTGTGACAACCCTTTTTTAGGTAGTCCCTGCATTTTTAAGACCGAATGGCATAACTGTGTAACAGAAGGTTCACCAAAGGGTGATGAATGCTATTTTTTCTTAATGATCATGGTGCATCTTGAGCTAATTATACCCGATAAATCTGTCAATGAATGACCTGAGTGTGTGACTATACTTGTGGTCCACGATCATATCAATATTGGGCAGTGGGTAATCATATTTTGGAGATGACTTATTCAAATCCTGGTATTCAATGCACATGCAGACTTTTCCTCCTAATTTTGGCACGAGTATAATATTATCTATCCATGTGGTATATTCGATCACCTGGATGAAGCCTACATTCAATTGTTTAACCACCTCTTCTTTAACCTTGAGCAACCATTCAATGCAGAGCTTTCACAATTTCTATTTGATCGGTTTACGTTCGGGGAGAAATAGAATCTTATGCCGAGCTATCCCAGGATCAATGCTAGGCATGTCGTGGTTGGACCATGAGAAGATGTCCATAAATTCCTTCAGTAGTTCTTCGAGTTGAGCGCACTCATGATCGTCAAGGGTGGACCCTATCCTAATCTCGCGCAGTTGGCTACTAGAATCGAGATTGATAACAACAGTTATATTCTCATTAATTTGAACGTGGTTAAGTTGTTTGTTATTAATGTTATTAAGATCAGTTAAGAATTTTTCATTTGTAAAATCATCATCATCAAGAGTTTGATTAGAATCAAGACAATTGATGTAAGGCACAATAAGATACTCAAAATCTTCGTTTATTTTATTCTCGAGAAGAAGAACATTGAGAACCTCATCAAAAGAGGTCTCGATTACATTATTATCAGTAGAAAGAGGAACAATGAAAGAGGAAAAAATAGTATAAACATCTGGGTTGGGTTGGGTTGCACTTCAGCAGTTGAAACTAGTATAGCATTCCAGTTGAGGAGGGGTTCATCATCGACCTTGATCAGGATGGATGGATCCTATGATGTAGCACTTGAATGGATCATGCAGAGTGTCAGCCCTAGTGTTTGTAAATTGAACAGGTCCTCAAAGTCACTTCCCTCAAAAACCTAGGTAATATCTATAGCTTCCTCAATGAGTGATTGCTCATAATACAAGGAGTCTTCAGCCCAGAAGTAACTAGCTTGAAAGAAAATATTCATCCCCAGCTTCATCTTCTTGTCCATATGATCATACCATGGTTCGAGAAAGCCACAAAAGGGAAAACCTTCACCCTCTTTGACGAATCTTCCATTCAAGGAATCTTCTGAGATAGTCTTGGTAATTTTTAATCTTCACTTCAATCAAGGTTGACAGAGCATTATGAGTTCCTATGATGATGGTTGATAACCCAGGCCGCATGGAGGAAAAGGCCTTCTTTAGGACTATGGGTTCCAGTGTCCCTTGTTATCGTCGTCCCAACCCCAGTTTGGGCATGAAGTGCATATTCTTGAACATCTATATTACGTTGACATTTCCATGAGGGATGTTCTCTAAACAGACTCGGTCTTTGAAATCATCCCCTGCTGGGAGCGGAAGTGGTTCGACTCGAAAGTCAGAAAAAAGCATATTATTTGACCCATGTTGTATTCTTATTACTGGGTTACTGGTGCGGGAATTCTCAGTATTATCATCATCGCCTAAGATGGTGATGACCTTCCCCTTGGCAAAGAAATTCAATTTCTTATGGAAAGAGGAAGATACCCCCTTGATGCTATGAAGCCATGGTCGACCGAGGAATAGATTGAAATAAGCAGGTACGTCGATAACTTAGAACTCAAAAATGAGATTTATAGGGCCAACCCCTATTATGAGTTTTACGGATCCCATCACTTCTCGACGAGTGTTGTTATAGGCATGCACTACGACAGGAGTTGGAGCAAGGTCACTTATTTTCAAACCCAAGCAGTTGAAGATTGTTAATGAGAAAACATTGAGTGCTGATCCATTATCGACGAGTGAGAGAGAGATAGACTGTCTTCCCCATTACCTCAATGGTTTGGGATTTTTTCTTCAGAGAAGGATAGTAATCTGGTAGAGTTTAAAGACTCGACCAGTTCACAACTTCTTCTGGAGTGGTGAAAGAAGGGACTGTGGGCTCGATAAGTAATTTTATCAAAGCATTTAGGTGTAGCTGGGAAGACATGAAGAGCCCACATAAGGTGATGTTGGCCTAAGTTTTCTTGAGCTGGACGAGGATCTTGCTTTCCTCGATGGTCACTTCTAGCACGGGGAACTTCTCGATAACTCCTTTTCCTTTATCTATTCCTACGGACTGAGGATTCGAACTCTCGTAGTGTCTCCCAAATCTTATCATATGGTTCATGGTGTAGGGGAAGAACATAAACCCCATTTCTTCAGCTACTTCGGGTTATTCGGATACTTTTTTGATTTTTCCTAATAGATCTTCAAAAGATATCATCCCACATACATTAATTACTGGACTAACATTTTCTTAGCTTGGTTCTTCGTCCGAGCTATCAAACCCCTCCCTTTATTCAGTGGCAGCGATGTCGTCTTACCATGAGAAATTAACGCATTCGACAACCTCAACGGCTTCTTCATATAGATCCTCCCACTCAACGAGGAGGTGCAAAAGTGAAGGGACCAATCTCCATTGTATATTTAAGGAATCTAGTAGCTCGAATATGCTTCAAATCTCATTGGTATGTCGGAATAAGTTTGCCATAATTTGTATTGCATTATCTAAACTAACTTCGTCAATGGGTACCACCCAATTATTTGACTTCCGAGACCACTGTTGGAACAAAATCCTAACCTTTTGGCCCGACACCCTATTGGCTTTGGTCTTCCATCAAACTGCCTCATAACTACGAGGTCCATCGGTGCACTGTTGGAATAAAAGGTTGATGGATAAGAAAGACTTGTCTACTATCAGAGTGGAATTATCCACGGTCCCTCGATAAGATATATTAGCATAGAGAGGCATTGCTTGGATTTAGTCTTTATTGTCCCAAAACTTAGACATTATATGTTATATTTCCCTATCCACCTAGTGACAAGATGTGATCCAATTAAGTTTTTATTGTCACGAATAATTTTAATTGGGAGAGAATCAAGGTGTTTCCTCATTCTTTCTGACTATGATCTAAAATTCATGGTACCTCACATAATCAAGAGCCAAGCCTACTAGATCCGTTGGCCATTTTTCCTTCAGGATTATTCGAACCACCTCAAGAAGATATTCCAAGTGATGATTTATAAGACAATATTTGTTAGGAGATCTTGGAGGAATGGTCTATGGATTTTGATGGTTCTTCTGCTAAAGGAAATGGAGGATCTAGAGTCATCTTGACTAGACGAAAGGAAAATATCACTATGTGTTTTAAATTGGACTTCCATTTTTCAAATAATGAGGCAGATTACGAAGTAATTATTTGGGGCTTGCTTTAAGCTCTATGAAGAGGCATCCATTCACTTTGCATCAAAAGAGATTCTAACCTGGTAGTTAAGCAAGTGAATGGTGAATATGCATCAAAGTATATTCTCCTAATACCTTATAGAATGATCATTCAAAGGGTGTTAGATGAATTTTAGGAAGTTAAAGTGGAAAATCACCCAAGAATGATAAATCATCATGCTGATGCCTATGCCACAATTATACAGAAGGTGATTATAGATGGTGAATCTACCATCATGGTGATACATCAAAGAATAACTCCATCATATGTACTCTAACTCTTTCCTAGAGATTATGCTTCAGATTGGAGAGGGGATGTAGGGGGAAGTTGGAGAACAAAGATGGAATAATGAATCCTACTGAGTGAGCATAATATTTCTTTTTTAAGGATGTTTGTACGATAAAAATCCTAGGGGCACGTTGTCTAGGTGTACAAATCTAGGGGAAGCACAAAGAAGGTTGAAGAAAAATTAGGACGAGCATTATGAAACAACTAAGATTCCTCTTTATAGAAGAATTCAAAGAGAGGGGTACCTTTGACCAACGATGAAGAAAGACGTCACAATAATATAAAGAGAATGTGCTAAGTTTTAATATTTCTTTTAACCAACTGAGTGAAACTTCTTGAAAGCTCAGACGTATTGGAGTATCCTTATATAGATTTTATCAAAGGTGGAGTTATTCTACTCGAAAAAGCAGATGCCATAGGAGTCATGAGAAGAAATCCAAGGTTCTGTGTTAGATGAGAAGATCTATCGTAAAGGATACTTCAATACTCCATTATGATGCATCACAAAAGAGGAGGCAGAGGAAGTTCTCAAGATAGGCTACGATCCATCTCACACTGGAGGAGACAAATTGTATGATCAACTCATGACATTTGGTTACTATTGGCCAATCATGGATAAAGATTCATCTGAGTTTGTTCAAAAGTTCCAATCTTTCCAACTTTATGATAACCTCATTTATACTCCATAGGTGGAACTTCACTCGCTATCAACTCCCTATCCTTTCCATACTTGGGAGTTTCACCTGTTGGGGGAATTATACCACCTTTTTGAGTCAAGATATACATTCCCTTGGAAACTAAGTGATTTACCAAGTGGGTAGAGGCAATACCCTTGAAAAGAGCACCAGAAGGTGTGTCGGCATAATTCATAAAAGAGTACATCATTTATCAATTTGGCATTTCCAAGGTTATTTTTCAGATAATAGAACTCAATCTATCAACAAAAAGGTGGCAACACTAATCGAAAAATATTCAATCATCCACCACACCTCAACAGTGGCTTACCCCAATGGCAATGGTCAAGATGAGGCCACAAACAAGACCCTGGTTAACATTTTGTACAAGACGATGGGAGATTTTCCTGGTGCATGGGATGACAACTTACCTGTGGTGATTTGGGCCTATCGAACTACCAAGAGGAATTTAACACGCTATATACATTTTTCCTTAGTTTATAGAGTTGAAATAATTCTTCCAGTGGAGTTAAAAGTGCCTTCTGCCAGATATGACTTGCGAAGCAACATGCTTCCCTAAAGAAGGCACGTTCAACTAGAATCACTAGATGAAAATAAAGTCCATACGAGAAGGCACTTACTGATTTACATGAAGTAACTCTCCAAAGCTTATGGGAACTTGATAAAACTAAGAAAATTTATGGGAGGTGACTTTGTTTTAAAAGTTGTTGTCATCCGCATTAGAGGACTTTATTTGCAAAATTTATAGCAAATTAGGAGGGAGCATATGTTGTTAAGGAAGAACATGATTCAATATATTTTCTGATCTTATAGATTGCGGATGATATATCTTTCAAAGTTAATAACAAATTGTTAAAGATTTATCATGTGTAAAGAAAACACTTGTAGATTTTTATTTGTTCTTACTTGTGTACTTAGAGATTGCGAGGGAACGCATGTAAAGTTTGCCTACATTTTTGTTATAAATAGACAAGTGTTGAAGTAAGAAAAATGAGTAAAGTACACACATGCTTAAAACATACTTCCTTTGTATTTCAATTGTAAAATTGATTTACAACACAAAATTGGGACTATTGACCAAAAATACAACAAAGAGAAAAATCTACCTTATGAGGAACTACAAATTAGGAGAAGTGAAGAAACCCTCCCCAATCAAAGAAGCTACATATCTAGCAACATCACCTTAGTACTCAATTATGGCAGAAATATGCGATTCATTTTTAGCCTTCAACTTCACCTTGGCTTCACGTTAGTTTTTGGACTTAGCCAGAGCTTCTTTGGTTTCTATTACTTCTTGGTCACACTCTTCAAGTTAGGGGAAAGTTCCCTCAAGTTTCCTTCTTCCTTAAGATCCTCCACATTATTAAGGTAATGGGAATGGAAGGTTGTCATTTAAGGATCCTTACGGTATTTCACATTGTTGACGAGCCATGTGAAATTGAAGCCATCCTTTCACAGGTCTTTAAGGTTGCTCAAGTGTTGATTTATGATTGATTTGTCTAAGGCATAAATTAGCGCGTTCATAATTTTAGACAAAATAACTAACGTGCCTTGGATTCTATAGCCTATAACCATATTATTGGGACTCACACAATCAATAGTGAATGTCTCCAGATGAGAATAAATTATTTGATCTAACACAGCGTGTAGGGAACCTTGAATGAAATGACATTTTAAATAACCTATCGACAAAACTCAACTGGTGAAATGCTAGGCATTGGAACACCACAACCAGACCCACTTTCCTGCCTATTGACACTGATCATGGATCTACGATCACTTTTATCAAAAGACTCGTCTTACAAAGGAGCGACTATAATAAGATCAACTTCTATCAGTTTAACATGCACATTAACTTGAGCAATTGATGCCTGAGGTAACTCAAGAGGGATATTTTCTATCATTGACTGCAAAAAAAAGAAAAAAAAAAGTTACCCAAAATTTGGTGATTTTTTTATTAAGAAGATAAAATGAGAAAATCTTAGTAGGTGTTGAGCTAAGTCACCAAGAAGGTGTATCTTTTACCATACCCAAGTATGGTATATCACTAAGCATGTGCAGGTTTAGAAAGACCATAACCAACTAGGGTACATCACCAAGAAGGTGACAAAACTTAAAATTTTAGTGAACTTTACTCAAGTGAGGGAGTAAATCACCATGCATGTGAGTTTTTTCCTAAGTTATATCTAAGCAAGATATAATACCAAGAAAACTGTTCATACTAAAAGACTTAAGAGACATCAGAAGTTGCACAAATAATGGTACGAAGAAATTTACCTCATTAGCAGGCACAAAAATAATTAAAGTTGAGGGAATCGTCATATCCCCAAGAGCTAAAATAATAGGCTCCATTGAAATAGGAATAATCTCCATCGATGAAGGATCAATATTCAATAAAGTTAGAGTAACCTCATTAGGAGAAGTTGTCTGCTCCACCACCTCATTCCTAGCAAGCTGAAACACCATAAATAGAGGAAACTTATCATGAGTTCACAAATGAGAAAATAATGTAGAAGTTAGAAATTTTTTACAAGGTTTCATAACATGGGAAAATTTGTCCAGAGGTACCATAAAGGCAGGTATCCTAACTGGAAGGTCCATGACAAATATTGGCCTCATAAGGATAGGATGAAGTATTTCCTCATTTATAGACCTCATGAGGGCCACTGCATCCATAGAGGGACCATATCGTGGATGGATTTAAGCCACTTACATTTATAACATTCCATTAAGTCTTGAAAATTTCAAACATTGAGATAAATATTATGTGATCAAGACAAAGTAAAAATTTAACCTACCTCAGTAGAAGGAGATAGAGGAACCACAACTAATGGTGACTCAGTTCAAACTAGGGGTGTAATCAGACTTGAAGTTTTAACAGTTCAACTTGAGTCACCCTATATTTCTTCATGCAAGGGCAAATATCGGGCCATCTCAAAAGCATGTTTGGATGAGGCACGATTAGAGGAATCACGCCTTGTGAAAGCTCGTCCAATTATTGAAGAGGGGGAAAATGAGTAGTTAGAGTAATATCTTCAATGAGTGGACATGAGGAACCTCTCGTTGGAGGATTATCATCAGGAATACACACAACTTCCACGTGGGGTGGAGGAATATCCTAAAAAGGAACAATATTGTAAGAAATACTTTTTGTTCAAGAGTGAGCAACTCAACACTTAGAGAAAATTTGTTAAAGAAAAAAAAGATTACCTATTGAGATTCGTGAGGATGCTCACGTAGATTAATTTGAGGGGAATCACCCACCACATTATCAAGTGGCTTATCATCCAAGGTTTCCTCAAAAGAACCTGAGGGTGTGGGAGTTGTTGGAGTTATCACCATACGCTCCCCACTATGTTTCTTTCTCTAACTTTTTGTGCATTTAAAAGGGGAGACATAGGAAGAAAGCTATTTCACTTGCTCAATATGAGCAACCTTTTCACATGGAACCTGAGAAATAATAAAATCATGAGATGGGGGTTCCCTATCAATACCTGCTAAAGCATCATCTGGGCTAATAGGAGTGGATTCCATCCTAGCAAAAAGATCAGATACCATAAGTTTTAACTTTTCCACAATAAATATATTGAGTGTAGGAATGGACTTAGGGAGAATACAACTAAGTCTAGGTCTACGTTTGGGGTACCTGGACCTTTTTTGGAACTTTTGGGGAAGTTTCCCCTTTATATGAACCTACAGTTGAAGCAACCATCCTTTTGGTTCACCGATCATCGTTGTACATTTATTTTTTTCCTTTGGTGTCATAAGAGAAATCTCAGTCGTTGAAACTAAGGGCGTAAACTCCTTGGGGTGTGATATATCTGTAAGGCTAAGGTGAAAGTCCACATTCTTGATGGAGAGATTCTTCAGCCCAAATTCATTGGAACTAAATATCTTTTATGCAAGCTATTTTGTCTCTATTTTCATAAAATAGTCAAAATCTTCGAGTTGAGTTGGCCAATAATGGCAAAACCATCCCAAAAAAGCATCTCTAATGTTATTCTCCTCTTAAAGGACACGGTTTTGTATTAATGTAGATAGAGAAGCCTTATTTATCCTAGTGAAATCCAAGTTGCTAGTAAAAAATGATCAATCTACTCTTATTGACTCACATATTTATTTGGTTATTCATTAATCATAACAAAATTTTCAGGCTTACATATGAAGATTATAGGCTTCACTTTCAACATCCCATGTTGTGTGAGAGGGAATACGATTGGGAGTAATCAAAAGTATCACAACAAGAGAAAGATCATTTTTAATAGCTTTCTCACCTTCCAAAACAAGCTGCACCGATGAAGCTTTTGGTTTAAAGAATGACCAAGTTATAGCATTAGTTTGTCTAGCATAAGAATGAAATTAAAAACATTTGAGATCATCAATCAAAGGCAATAATGCCTTCTTTCTTTGCTTTCTTCTCGACTGAGTTGTGCATGGACATGGAAGAGGAAACACATAAATCTCCATAGAATTTGGGGCAAGATCGGGGAACCTTGAGTAGAGGAACCCGATCAACAAAATTGTGTTGAAAAAATTTAACATGTAAAAATATCCAACTGAGCACACCATGTCAAGGTAGAGCCTATCCAACCATGTGTACAAAGATCCAAGCATTATAGCTGCAAGAGGGATGTTGACTCCATAAGTTAACCTGACATAAATGTTCACCAAGTCCTTGCATGGTTGATCATTTGGATTTCTAGGGATAAAGAGTCGTGAAACCAGGGATAGGGTTTATACTTGTGAGCTTCACATGTGGCTTGAAGAAGTATTGGCCAAAAGTGGCCTTCGTGGAATCACCTACACAATCTCAAGCAAGTTGGTCAAGCACAATACGTTCCTTCTCTTCTTCGATATCAAGTGGCGTGGGATCAAAAGGGGTGTGTCCACATAGCTCCAAGCCATATAATTTACACATATATTTTGGTGTGATGATTAACTCTCCTCAAGAATCCACAAATGTGTGTGTGGCAACACTCCAATGAGAGACCGAGAGATGTAAAGCATGATTATTCTTGGAGAACGTGAAGTATCTAAAGAACCTGGTTGCATGTGCAAGACTAACATTTTTTAGTGACTTCTTATAATTATTATAGATATAGAAGGTCCCTTTTGAAAACTCATCAGGACCACCACCTGATACTTAGAAGTCAATATGAGAATAGGGGAAATCCTCCCGATCAAGCCTGAAATGGATAACATATAAGGATGTGACATATTTCCTAGTAGTGGTGTATTCTGGTTCCCCCACCACCAAATCAAGTTTATCAGTGACCTCAATGGTGTTTTTGAAAATTTTGGCTTCCTGAGCAAACTTATCATGTTTCCCAAAATGAAGAGCAAGACGATAGTGGTCGTGCAACCCTTGCGCTCAGGCCAATTAACACCGACATCCTTTTCGAAACTTCGAAAAAAAACTTAATTGGTTTTAGTTGCGGAGGCCATTACAATTCTATAGGTTTTGGACGGTGGAAGTGAGATGATAATCATATAAAAATGGTGCCGATAGAAAACAATCAGTAAAAATGGGTTTAGAAGGATTTTCCAATCAAGTTTTGGGCAAAAACAATAAATTTCTCTCTCTTAAAGTTTTGAAGCTATGAGTTTTAATGGCAAAAATGCTAAGGAGTTGGAGACGAAGAAGAAAAAAAGTATTTAAAGGGTTGGGGAAAAATAACTGTTTAAATCATTGAAGGTTTATTATCCCACGATCGTTATGAAATTGGGGGTAAATGATGGTTATCGAAAACGAGGGAGTTCAGATTTAACCCTAAAGCACCACGTGTCAAAAGGGGACAATGTTATTAGGTGATTGGACTCCTATATTAAATGCTGAAGATATTTTAAGATTTGGCTCACCCGCACAGAGTCCACTTGCAGTAGTTTGAGTTACTTCGACAAAAGTTGTTTTGGACTTTGGTTTGTCGGTTCAAATTGTTTCAGACTTTGGTTTATCGATTTACATTATATCAAACATTATTTTGTCGATTTAAGTTGTATCGATCTTTAGTTTATTGGAGCAAGGTGTTTCGTACATAAATTTCTTACTTGCACAATAAATTTCTCTACAAGGGGGAAAATGTAATAGGGGCTTATAGATAAATCCTCTTACTTAGAGATAAAACTCCTCATTAATATATTAAATGAGGAACTAGAGAAGGATTCATCAAAGATTATTGATATCACAAACGAGTGTGGGAGTCAACCAAGAAAATTCAAGATCAAGGAAAGTGTATCTTAATCAAAGATTTAAGAAGACTTCCAAAAGGATCTAGTTCAGGAATTATGTATTTTGTCTATTTTATTATGTAAATTATGAGTTATGTTGTAACTATTAACGAGGTCACCCTATACCAGTGATGGACCAGGTCTGGCAAGACCTGGGAGATCATTAATGAAACCTTTGAGGGGACTGGTTTGGAGGATTGAGAGCCAGGAAACATTAAGGAATGACTTAACCATTTTAGATACACCATGTAAAACACCCATATTTCCCAACCGGGCATACTCGAGCAACCTTGAGGTAACAACCATGGGCTTTCTCAACTATTGAGTCTTGGTGCCAAAAATAGTATCTTCGCATAAAATATCTGATTGATGACATACCATATATAACACATGCCAAGTCAAACTTTGCTCAAAGCAGTGGTGGTTTAGTGAGTAGTTGGCTGGTTTGGCGCTGACACATTGTGGCATCTACTGACAGAATGACTGGTCACTCGAGATTTCACTCAGCATTTAATGCAGTTGACATATTGGGTATGGTGAACTGACCATCATTAAATTCACGTGAGGTTCCTCGGGTGTAATATGAGCCTATGTATACTCCATTTGTCAAATGACAAACTACGTGATCTTTAAGCCAAAATACCACTTTGAGAGGGTTATTATGAACTAGAGCTTTTGTCTTTCACTATTAATGCTTTTATCTAAGCTTTTGCCTAGAACATAAGAATTTATTGAGATTTTACCATTATTTCATTATATATACCTTAGTGTTTAGCTACCTACATAAGGTGTATCTAGAGTGCTTGCTTATTTCTCCATATAGCTATTTTTCTCAGAGGTTCACTTATTATCATGCACTTGCATTTATTATCAACCATTGAGTTATACACTCGAGTTTGTTCATTATACCTGAGTTCTTCATTATCATTAAGAGTACTTTTATGGTTGTGTTATGACCATTAATACGGGTTACACCTCTGTTTATTTAATAAACACTCTTACATAGAGAACCATTCTCTTACAATGCCATGCACTAAATGCAACACACCTAACTATAATCATATAAATCAAGTGATATTCAAGTGCATGAGTAAAGTGAAATCACAACAAAAAATTTCATCAAATTTGACTATCGTGATTTATGAAGTGAATTCTAACCTATCATTGATATAACCAATATTTGCATCAAAGAGTTAGGCTTAAATGTTTTAATCATCATTCAAGTTAAGTTCACTCATCAAATCACTGAATCAAAGAACTTAATCACAGAATCACACAAGGAAATAAAATAAAATATTTTCGGTATTTTTGAAAATATGAATGGTGCAATATATACAAACATATCAGGTAAGGAATGAAGGATATAAGAAAATTCATGAAAATTATTCACAAAATATGAAAAATGATCCAAATGAACAATTTTAGCCTCTTACCCAAGATGATTTGATCCAAACAAATAAAGGATTACCTAGGAAGGGTACTTTTAACAAGAATACCCTAGGTATTTTAAGTAAACTATCACGTAGATAACTATCAGTGAAGCATCTCCCGAATCCTTAGGAGGAACACACATAATTTCCTTTTTAGAAACTTTTTTTGAAGGAAGCTCAACCTCAATTATCATTATAGTAATGTCTCTAGGTATGCTTCTTACATTCCTTGGCATCCATCTCTCATTCATCATTGGGTTCTTATGCCCATTCCTTGGAATTTTAGTAAATGTTCCAGATCTAAGGAAATCTCTCATAACCTCACTCATTTCATTGACTAAAAGTCAACTTTCTTCATCAACATTCCAATTTCACCACTAAGTTCATTAATAGGATCTCTTTGAAACACTTTCCTCCGTTATTCATGAGATAACTATTGATTTCTTTCAAGCCCCTACAAGATTTATTTAAATGTCCTTATAACCTACGAAAGGTACAAAATGGAACCTTCCTTCTCAACATGAGTTTAATTTCACGAGTTTTCTTCTCAAATTTTGTATCGTACAAATGTGGAGGAACATATAACAAAGGTATTGGTTTACTATCATGATATCTAACAAACTTCGTTTTATAAAGTACATATTTGGGGACAAATTGTTTTTCTCTTTTCAACATTCAGAACCCAAACCTATGTTTCCGTTTAACCTTTTTTAATTGTAGAAAATATAATTAAAATGGAATTCTTAAGACAAAAGGTGCAAGAGAGTGAATTTGGAAGATCTTTTGAAACCTTATTTTTTTTTTATCATTTTACCTTTTATTTTTAACATTCTCTTTCACTATTTGTTTTTTCTCATTTTTCTTCAAAATCAAATAATCGGTATTCTTCAATTCATGCGATGAAGATGAACATTCATTCTATATCTCAACTTGAAAAAAAGATGAATTGTTTATTAAATATTTATACAAGTCAAATTCATTTTTCAAATATTCAAATATATTTTGAAGTTCACTTTTAGAAACTTCACAAGCATGAATTTCTTTCTTAACCTTTTCGAGTTTGAGAGTCAAATCACTATTCTCTTCTTTAACAAGCTTGAGTCTGTCAAAATCATTTTTTTTTTAACTTTTCAATTTTCCCAAATCGGAATTTTATTCTCTCAAGGAATTAATAGATTTTATTACGCACGAATCATTTCTTATAACTCACCCTTCTCATTTTTAATCAATTTCAACTTTTGATTATTAATTT
Organism: Sambucus nigra; assembly: GCA_949130495.1. Lineage (NCBI taxonomy): Eukaryota > Viridiplantae > Streptophyta > Magnoliopsida > Dipsacales > Adoxaceae > Sambucus > Sambucus nigra. Next base: position 525,084,144 of record OX422208.1, on the reverse strand, counting down.
GACTAATCTTCGCAAGCTCACGTTCAAAAGATTCTTTTCTTTTTGAAAGAGTTTGAGTTTTTTAGCCAATTCAACATTTAACTTTTTATTTAGAGAAGTTGATAGATTATATCTTTATTGTCTTAACTCAATGATTAGACACTTTCAATTTCATTACTTCATCAAAGTCAACATCAATATACTTTGATTTTCTCAAAGAATGAGAAGATATTTTTCTTCTTTTTTGACTTGGATTTCAAAAGTTTTATCTTCTCAATAGAAATAAAAGGAATATGACCATAGATACTATTCAAATTGAGGAAAAACACATCCATCACAAAATAAGATCTAAACACAAACCAAATGCATTTATGAGTAACTAGTATAATGGAAACACACAACAAAGAATTATCAAACTCTAACAGGTTATTGCTTAGAAGAGCAACCGCTCTAATACCAAATGAGGATTCAGTGAGTTCAATATTAGCGTTCTATTCACATAAACTTAGAGGGGGTGAATATGTTTAACTACAAAATTTGCCAAATTTTTTTCAGTTTTAAATTTCTTCTCAATTTTAGTAAACCTAGCACATGGATCAACTAGGTGAAGTGATGATAGACATGTGGATTAATAAATCATAGTAAATTACATATGATGTAAAGTCCTATTATTAATTTGATGGATTAGGCTAGATTTAAGTGAGATCTAAGTTTAGTGTATGATCGATATGAAGAAAACAACATACACAACATATAAAATCCACAAAATGTATTTTTAGAGTAAAAAACCCCCATCAAGGGGTACAAAACCTCGACACACTTTAATCACTCATTCAACTTGAAAAGGTTTTATACAATGTAAGAGAGTACCTCTCTCTCATACAGTCATGTGAAGTTACCCATGCACATTAAACTTTCCCCCATTGATGATTATTGATCCATCCTAAGTTCTATAGGACGAACAAGAAACTAAATTATCATCCTTAGAGTCGCACCATGACTTGAACGCTTCAATAGCTCGAGATACTTCCTCTTTAGATCTTGGTGTGTAGATCAACAATTAAAATGTATAATAGTTTAGATTGAATCGAGGATAAGTGAATCTAACTTCAAATCACTCATTATTCCTCACAATCCATAAATCAAGAGCAGATGTAGGTTTTCACTCAATTTTGAAAGGAACAAGTGAATTTGAATAAACAGAAGCAATTAAAATGATCTCATCCTCAAAAATGCTCTCTAAGGTGTCTAGAAGTAAATAGTAACTCATAATTTTTGAAAAGGAGGTAAAGATACCTATTTATAGAGATTTTTCAAGATTTAGGTCCGACGTGCACATTGAGCAATTAGGCACCGTGTACATGGCTTTAGCCAGTGTTTCAAAACGGGCTTAAAATGTGCAGCCGTGCGCACGACATTAATTTGGCACCATGTGTAAGCTTTTATGCATTGTTTCCCTAGAGTCTAAAAGGGTGAAGGGTTGTGCGCACTGGTCCAAATAAGGACCGTGCAGATGGTTTAAGACGTAAACTAAAACATTTTAAGCAAAAGAACTTTTGGAAAATGTTGGTCTTTCCCAAAGTTATAGACATCACTTCTTTAATAACAAAATCACTTGTTCGGATTTGAAAACACGGTTTTATAAAAAATGCACATGTGTGTATAACCGTATACGTTCAATCAAGAAATCATATCAAAAGTATATATCTTCAAAGTTTAGCAATGGAACTCTTGGCTCTACAAAAAATCCAAATAGATCTTCAAAGTCCAATGTTTATGAAGTCTAATGAACGAGTCTCTCCATCAACACAACGTCTACAAGGATTCAGGCCTTTGTCTTTAATGACGCAAGAATCAAGCGATTGGACACAGATTATATCCAACTAATATATATATATACACACACACACACACATAAAATGTTACATTTTCAGGCGATTGCTGGGGCGATCTACTTTGGTAGGAATGATTTGGATCACGCCGAGAACTCATTCCTCAGCTATGAGTTTAATCACCTGAGGGTTAGGGTTGAGGTCAATATCCTAGCGCTTAGATTTGTCACTATAGATTTCTTGTTATATCCTTTCCAGACGGTGTTTAAGGCGAGCATTCTTTTCTTCTTGGATGTGGGGGCTGCCTCATGCTCATGAAGACTATACGCATAAGCGTCTACGAGCCGCGATATTTAGTTACATTATGGTTGATCTTTGCTTTTTACCATTTTCCCCTTGCATGGACAATAACATGAGTTGGGATCACTCTAGTTTTGGATGGGTTTGATCACAGATCTGATCCTGGGAGGCACATATTCAATGCGTTCGTCTTGATAATCATCATGGGATTGTGAGTTCTAAATATATGAATGAGACATGATCATTTTTGGTTGGTAAGGTTGAGGAAGGAAACTCTTTTTATATAGATGACACCAATTGTAGATGGTAAAATCCTACTATTCAAGATTCAACACAAAATAATCGAACATAATAAAGAGATCAATCACACACACATAAGAACATGATGTACATGGTTAGGTAATGTGCCTTCATCCACGGGAGGTTTTACTCTTCTATTAATATAGCTTAAATACTCTTGGTTATATTACCATTTTCCCTTAGGTATAGGTTTATAAGAAAAAGTAATTGAAACCTAGGGAGCTCAGTCATCGTAGTAGTTATCCCCAACTTAATAGACCATATATTCTCCATTGATTCTTGTAGTTCGGCTAGCTCCGATAGTCTTTATCTTTATGGATGAGTATAACTGACCAGATAAATGGGGCACGTTCCGTTCTCCCACGCACAAATGGATTATTTACCTCACAATAATATAACTTAGTACTTAGAAAACACATGAAATTCATGGGTATAGTTTCCTTTAAGTAAATAAAATATTTGAGAATATCTTTTATTTGCTTAAATTATCAAAATTTTACGTATGAAACATGTAAACATAATACGCATTCCATAACTATAAATCTTATCACATTAACAAGAATATGAGCCAAAATTAGTTTCATTTATATTTTTTAATCAACATAATCATGTCATATATGTCTATGATTATTTATTACCCTTTTCACCCACCCAAATGATTCAAGGAGATCATCTAATAAATATACGCGGGATCATCAATCAGTTTGGGTCATTTTTAACAATTACTCGAGCAATATATTCCAACCACAGTGCTTGCAAATCTACTCGGTAATATTTACTACCCCATAATCTAATTTTGAAGGAGTTTTTTTTATTTCTTTTATCTCTGTTAATATTGGGTTGAGATTACTATAACACTAAAATGTATAAAAATATTTGTTAACCACTTAATCCAGTGAAAGTAAAACATTAATAGTTCAACAATAAAAAGTAAGTGTCTTGATAATTGTAAACAAATTCTAATTTCAACAATTCTTTTTTTGTTCAATGAAACTTATATAAAAAGTATCAAATATTATAAAAATAATGTATTCAACTTTTAGAAACCAAGAAATACATATAAATAACAGTTATCCAGATATTCATTCAATTAAAAAATAAGTAAACCTTTTCGCATTCATAATTGAACATCCAAATGCTGAAATAACTGTTGGGAAAATAAATGGGTTTAACGAAATATATTTTACTTAAAAATATTATTTATCTGCTTACATGAACTAATTACATAAAGTTTTAACCAAAGAAGATAGTTTTTTTAGGTGAAAATTTAAATTTGAAGACTCAAGAATGGTGGTCTTTGAGAAATATTGATGAAGGGATGAAAGGGGGAGCAAGGAGAGAGATGATATAATTTTTCCGCACAAAAGACAAAATCTATAGAAGGATATGTGGGTGTGGGTGTGGGTGTGTGTGTGGGTTGGTTGGTTGGTTGGTTATGGTTACTCCTTAACCACCAATAACTATATTTCAACTCATGTGGAAAATCCATTGACATATAGGTCAGGTCAAACCGTCCTTTTTCTAACATACCCCCTCATCAACATTAGTATTTGGTCCTTAATCAATCTCCTTTATATCTCTCATCGAATCGTCTCCTTATATAAAAATAATTCGTAAGATCGGGCGTGAAGAAATAAGTTAAGGTTGATATATAAAGTCACCCTCCAATCTAACTTAACCTATCAATTATTTTTTTTAGCTTATGCACTAGACTATTCGATTACACCACATTAAGCATATTTTAACCCCTCGTGACTTATAAGCCAAAAACAATCATTCAATAAATACTTAGTACTTGTATTCTTGATTTTGTCAAAAAATGTTACACACCGTCTGGACTATGAGCTATACGAACACGATTTTTTTTACATAACCTTCTCTAACAATGTAACACTCCCTATTTTCCATGTACAAGGTGGTAAGTTACATATACTAAAGATATGGAACATCAAACGGTTTATATCATTCTAAACATTAACTATAAGTTTATAACTAATGAAGCTAAAACCATCCACAATAATAAATACAATTTTGCTGATAAAATGAGATAACAAATATAAATCTCAAATAACTGAATAAATAAATTGAATAAATCTACATAGGAATAATGTCTCATAAATAAACAACTTTGAAAACCACCACGGTATTATGATAAAATATTTTAATACAAGAATATAAAGTGTGTCTAAAACGAAATATTGAAATAAATAAACTCCTATATCTAAGGATGGATAAACTTGAATGTTCGAAACACTACAAGTCTACCCACTCATCCCTGTTGCTCCGACTTTGGAATACCTAAAAATATTTAAAAGAAAGCAACGTGGTCCAGACACCATATTCGCAAGAAATATCTAACTTTACTTTAACAATATTATTGTACTATGAATATGGTGTGATCCAGGAACCAAGTATAGGGCCACAACTGGACCCATTTATCCCTGAAAAGAGGTCAACTCAGTTACCCATCTAGCCGACCAATGAAATTATTACCGTCCTTAGTTTCACATGCGGTTGACTTAACTCATCTAACTCTCAGCAGTTAACACTGCAACATAACTCCATCAAAAAATCATGTACCATGTGATAGAATGACATCAATAATAGTCATATCACGCACGCATGTGAGAGATATGAAAATATTCCTCTTCTATGCGTGCATAACAAGATCATGATTATCCTCCCTACTCGCAAGTAAATGGTGTAATTGCCTATCACATAAAGGCACAACACCTGTGTCTCTACACTCTCTCCTTTAACAACCTACATTTAACATGATATCCCCATCGTAAAGGGATCAAGATATATTTTTCCTACTATTATTTTTCCCATTTATAAAGTGAGAACAAGAGCTTGTAACCATTATTAACCCATGGCTTTGGTCCATTAGTCACAATACAATCAACACTACACCTTTGGACATAGGCACCACTTCGGACCGAACCATGTAAATTCGATTTCCATCTCTTTCTCTCATCTCTCTTTAATGTTTGCTCTAGATTAGAGTAACTACAATTTTTATCTCTTTATTTGTTATAATTACGGCAATGTATTATTGTTAAGTATCTATTCTATATACTAGTTTTAGATGATAATAACTTGGCGTTGTTTATGGGAACTGGACAAGCCATTTGTTGCATTCCACCATTGTTGATTCCTATAACTCGAGGATACCTTATGATGAGAAAATAGTGAATCTCAATCCGATTCATTTGTGCTTCATTGGGTTAGATTCCATTAATTTATATTTTCTTTTCAATTCTCCATAAATTCCTTGAATGCTCACTTGGATCTACTTTTTCCTGATTTGGACTCATCTTCCTACAATTTCTATCATTATTTAGGTATACTCCGTTTTAGTGTTTGTGGTATTCTATATTTCATGAATTCCGTGAGACATGTCTTCTAACCTAGAAAGTAGCCGTGATATAGAAGGAATTCCTCCTTCGACACCTATTAGTATGGGTGACCTTCTGGGAATCCTAATGAGCTTGGCTAGAGACCAGGAGGCGATGCAAGAAAGCATGAAATATTTTACATAGACATTCTTAGCCGAACGTAGTAGGCCCAAAACAGACCCAGTTACCCTAGTAAGGGTGAGAACTCTAACACGAGGCATGATCTGCCACCTCCTGCCGCTTACAAACTAGGAGTCGAAACTTGGGCTCACGAGATGAAAGCAACAAGTCCAAATATTTTGGGTCGCGAGATGATATGTCCTAATGCCCAAGGGGACGTACACCATCAGGATGAAAGGTTATGATGATGAACAAACTTATTTTGTGAAAAAGGACAAGTGTGCTAGTCCCAAGATCAGTAAGGGCACACCAGCGCAGGGAGCTAAGAGAGAATAGGGAAGAGATTAAGAGGTTTGAAATGGGGAGGACAAAATGTTCAATCGGATCTAACGCAAGCATACGAGGGTCATCCTAACTCGAGAAGATTTCTCAGGAAGAGAGATTAGCTGAAAGCCGAGGCCGAGAAGGGAAGTCAATCACAACAAAGATGAAAAGGAAGAAAAACCTTGGAAGCAGTCCATTCTGCTCTTGGAAGATCACTTAGGTGAGATCATAAAGACTAAGAACTCATTGCAGAGGGAATTTGTCCAAGTGTCACCATTTACCTCATCAATCGTGGGTTATCCAATATTCGTGAAGTTCAAACCACTTATTATCACTCCCAAGTATGATGGAAAATCTGACCCCATGCTACATGTGGAGTATTACTAAGCTGCTGTTAATGTATATTCCATTCCCGATAAGATGAGTTGTAGATCATTCTCGAGCACGATCATTGGGTTGTCTCAAATATGATATAATAGCCTACAGAGAGGGAAACTCTCAAACTTTTAGTAGCTAACTGATCTCTTTATCAGCAACTTCTTCTTCGGAACAAAGCTAGGTAAGAGGGTGGCTCACTTGTTAAGCTTCCATAAGAAGGCCAAAGAAATCAAGATGATCTCTTTTGGGCATAAATTCATAACAGAAGGTGACACTGGCGGCGAATATGAACCAACAAAAAGTAAAGCCTACCTTAACAAGGCGAAGGCTTGTGCTCATATTTGATAGATCAACTTGATCGACGCTACGGAAATATGCCCCATAAATGTAAACAAAGATTATCTTATTATTGGGTTTTCTAAAGGTGACCTGTCAAGTGTGCTTTACCCGAACGATGACACTTTTGTCATTATAATAATAATGCATGAGATAAGGTGGGAAGGATCCTGGTCGACAATGGAAGTATGATTAACATCTTATTTTACAGCTACTCCAGTAATTTGAGGTTGAGGGATAACAAGTTGGATGCATACCATAAGTTTCCCATCGATTTTTCAGAGGAGAAGGTTTTCCTCGTAGGAATAATTGAGCTATAGGTTATGCTTGGCATCTAGCCAACCTGTCGGACAGAGATGATTCATTTTTTTTATCCAGGACGAGAATGTCCACTTGGCATACAACATCATATTTGGAAGGGTCGAGTTGAAGAAGATCGAAGCTGTTCCATCCACTGTTTACCAATGTCTAAAATTCCCTACAAACTATGGGGTTGGAATTGTGAAAGGAAACCAAGTACGGGCTCAGGAGTTCTATTACCCGTTGACATAGCAGGAGGTGCGAACAAAATTGACCAATACTTATCAAATTGATAAATTGGATCCTATAAATGAAGAATAATTACTAAAAGGCTAGATAGCTGAGGATAAAGATCTCATAATGTTAGATGACAAGAACCCAGAAAGGACATACTAGATCGGCTCGTCACTGGACCTAACTCTTAAAAAGGAGTTAGTAGAGTTCTTGAGGAAGAGAAAGAATGCGTTCACTTAGAGCCATGGGGACATGCGTGTGATAGATCCAAAGTTCCTTTTTTATGAGCTAAGAATAATGAAAGATACTAAGCCTATAAAATAGAAACGCCATGTGTTAAGTCAGGAGAAAAACATGGCAATACGGGAGGAGGTTGATAAATTGCAAAAGGAAAATTTCATTGAAAACGTCAAGTACTCAGAATGGCTCTCAAATGTGGTCATAGTCAGGAAGAAGAACAATAACTAGTGTAAGTACGATAACTTCACAAATCTCAGCAAGGCATGTCACACGGATCACAATCCTTTTCCCATGATTGACTAGTTGGTCGATGTTATTGTCGCGCATGAGCCAACTGGCTTCATGGAGGCCTATTTAGGGTGCAATTAGATAAAGATGAATCCAGAAGATCAAGAGAAAACCTCATTTATCACTAGCTGAGGTACTTACTGCTACAATGTTATGCCCCTTAGGCTAAAAAATGCTAGAAAAACATATCAGAGGTTACTGAATAAGGTTTTTGAGGATCAGATTAGTAAAACCATGGAAGTCCATGTTGACGATATGCTGACCAAGGGCAACAAAGCATCCGACCACATCTATGGTCTTGGATGAACTTATGATCAGTTGAAAAATCAATAAATGAAACTCAACCCAATAAAATGTGTTTTCAGGGTCAAGAAGGAAAAGTTCCCGGGCTTCATAGTCAACCAAAGGGTTATAATGGCTAATCTGGACAAGATCCAAGCACTGATCAATATTTAGCAACTGGCAAGCAAAAAGGACATCCAAAGGTTGATAGGACGTATAGTAATGCTGAACAAGTCTGTGTAAAGAGATAGTGATAGATGTCTTCCATTATTTTAGATTATACGAAAGATCTTAGAGTGGAACAAAGAGTGTGAGGAAATATTCATGGAATTTAAAAAGTACTCGGGGTCTGTACCATGTCTGTCAAAATCAGTTTTAGGCTTAAAACTCTCTTTGTACTTAGCAGTATTGGAGTCGACGATCAATTCAACATTAATTCGATAACAAGAAGGAGTGCAGAGGTATATCTACTATACTAACAAGGCATACCGTGGAGTAAAAATCTGGTACCCTAGGATGGAGAAGTTCGCCTTAGCATTGATTGAATATTCCCGTAGAATGAAGCCATACTTTTAAGCACATACTCTACGACAAGCTATTCATAAACCTGAGAAATCCGACATATTTATGTATTGGGAAGTATAACTTGGAGAGTACGACATACAATATGAACCCAGAACTGCAATTATAGGTCAAATAGTGATCGATTTATAGTTGAGTTTACATACGAAGAGAAAATTGTCGAGCATATTTCTATGGAAGAGAGCTCAGCAATAGGAAAAATAGAGCTTACCTATATGGAAGAGAGCTTAGCTGTGAAGACATCCGAGAAGACGTATCCAAAATATAGCTCAGTGATAAAGACGACCGAGCAAACTTCTCAAGGAGAGAGCTCAATTGATCTAACCAACCGAATTATTGATAAAACAAAGCCATTGGATGGGCCAGAAAAAAGGGCTAGATATCTGGGGCAGATGAAGAAATTATTCAAAAATGGATGTTTAGTTGAAGGAAGATTTGAAGAAGATCCCCCAGTCTAGAAGGTGTTCGTAGATGGCTCATTATGTGCCAATAGCAGCGGAGCAAGATTAATAATCACAACACCTGATGAGGCTGACAATGGAGTATGTCCTCAGGTTCCAATTTAAGGCCTACAATAATAAGGTCGAGTATGAGTCCCTTATAGCAGGCTTGGTAGTAGCATCAGCCCCGGGTGTCGAATAATTATCAGCACACAACGACTCTCAACTCGTAGTGAAGTAAGTCCTCGGAGTGTACAAAGCAAGAGAAGAATTAATAATGAAATACTTAGCTAAGGTGAGAATGTTGTTATCATAATTCTTGATAGTATGAATGATAAATTCTTAAAGGTTGAAAATACACAGGCAGACGCACTTGCCCGACTGGCGTCAGCTACTAGGATAGAGATGAGAAGAACAATTCTTGTAAAGGTCTTAATGCGGCGCAGTACAAATGAAGAATGTGTTTTGGTGATGGAGTTGGACATAGGGACACCCTGGATGGATCCCATCTGATCATATTTAGAAATTAAAATAATTTTGGTGGATCCAAAGGAATCATGAAGTCTCTGCTACAACGTAGCAAGGTATGCATTGGAAGGCAGGGTTATATTTAGAAGAGGGTTTATATTGTCACTATTCTGATGTGTCCATATTGCTAAAGTTAATGACTTGATAAAAGAAATGCATGAGGTATCTTGTAGAGCTCATTCAATGGGAAAATCGTTGGTGAAGCGAGTGGCCACTCAAGGCTACTACTGGCCCAATATAAAAGAAGACTGCACAAGCTATGATAGGAAGTGTGATAAGTGTCAAAAGTATATCGTGATCCATAAGAGTCTAGGAGCCTTATTAACTCCAATCACATCCTCTTGGACCTTTGCCATGTGGGGGATTGATTTGGTCTGTCCTTTATCGAAGACAAAGGGCATATTCAGATATCTAGTCATAACAGTGGATTACTTCACCAAATGAGTGGAGGCCAATCCTATGGCGGAGATGACATATGAAAAACTTCCATTTTATTTGGAAGAATATTTATGCTGTTACGGGATGACGCATGCCTTCATCATGAATGATGATTCCCTTCTTGATAAAAAAGATTTTGAGGATTATAGTATACGTTCAAAGATCTATAAACTTCACTCAGTACCTAGTCACCCACAATGCAGTGGGCAGACAGAGGTGACAAACAAAACTCTGTTGGATGAAATGGAAAAAAGGATGGATGATGCCAAATGGAAATAGATTATTGAGTTACAGAGTGTTCTTTGAGCATACATGACAATGCTAAGAACAACAACCGGCGAGACTCCATTCATGTTGTCATTTGATATCGAGGTACTAGTGCCCATTGAAATCGCTCTACCCATCCATTGAGTACTCAACTTTAACTCATAAAGGAGCGATTTGATGAGAAGACTCGATCTGTATCTGATAAACAAGTAAGAGAGAGCACAACACTATAAGTAGTAGCCTACCAGTAAAAAACTTCTCAATTTTACAATAAAAAGCTAAAACCAAGCATTCTAAAGGAGGGAGACTATGTGCTCAAGAAGGTCATTCAGAAAGGCAACAAGTTGGAACCCAATTGACACAACTCGTATAGAGTATCTGCTACCGTACGACCTAGAACTTACATAATTGAGACTTTGGAAGGTGAGCAATTTAAGAACCCAAGAAATGTCGATCACCTGAGAAGGTATTACCAGTTGTGAGTATATGACAGCTTGGAAGAATGAAACACCATGTAAATAATTTTTATTTCCCTATAACATGTCTTCAAGTAATGAATGAGAATAAGAATTTCATCCTCTACATATGTTATCATTTTAAGTTTTTTTGCATCATTCAATACCTATTTCGTCGGTATGAGAGACATGCAATTAGGTTAGGCAGAAGATATCTCAGAGCCGAACATATCAAATATGATCAAAACCACACTTCATGTATGACCCAATCTTTGGACAGGTCATGATTAAAAAGTCTTGGACAAATCTGGGAAATACAGTGCAGTTATATGGACGACAAGATCCTATCGTAATTGAATAATGAAAGGATAAATCCTAGTACAATGGTCGACTCTAGTAGCCAATGCTGACATGCATTTGAAACAATAAGATTCGTCCATACGACCAGTAAGCTGGCACAAGCATGGGTAAATCTTAAGTCAGGACAACTCAGGTTCATCCAAAACTAGTAGCTAGTAAAGTATATTAGATTAACAAGATTCGAGAATAAAATCATAAGTCTAAACTACTATCAAGCCTACCCCAACACCTAGCAGTTAATAAGTCAACATGACTGAAGCACCTTATACTCTTGACTAATAAGTCAACATAACTGAAGCACCTTATACTCTTGACTCACTTGAGTCTATATTGTATAAGTGCTCATCTAGTTTGGAAATAGAAACAAAATTGAGTCCCATCTTAGAAACCAAAGAGACTCAATCCTTCTCTTATTTTCATTCCTCTTGATCTAAGGTATATTTTACCAACACTCACGCACATTAGTATTGCATTCCTATATTGCATATTGCATATAATTGGTTATAAGTGTGTTGTGTATAGAATTAAAAGTTTTGGGGTAAATATGCAATTTTAAATTGATGATTTTATCTCTGGAAATTCACTAAGGTAGAAACCGAAAGTGCTAAAGACTTAAAGGTGTTTGAGTAATTATTTTCAAAACACGCGTTTCAGCATCAATCTCGGCCTTACATCTTTTAGCCTGATATCGGTCCGATTTGTGTTTCTTCTGTGAGACATAAGCCTTGCTCATTTCCCGTCCTTGGATTGTTGTAATCAAAGATCTGCATGCGTTCTGGCTTAATCCCTGTGAATCCCTCTTAAACCAATCAAAAGCATTTTAATCCACCGCTTCTCTTATACCGTTGGATCAAAGTCAACAACTAAAGACTAAATCGTATCCCTTGATTTTGAAACCCATTCTCGAATTTTCTCAGCCCCCCATATAAGGAGCCTTACTCTCAGCCATTTTGAAGCTTTTTATCATTTCGTCATCTCTAGAGAGATAAGAGAGTAGAGAGAGAATATAGAAGAGAGAGAGAAACCAGAGAGAGAGAGAGGGAGAGTTAGAAACCCTAACCCTAAATCGTCTAAAATAACTTTCAAACCCTAACCTCTTCAAAGTAGTTATATACCAAACATAACCTTGAGTGTTTAAGAGTTGATTTGTTAAGCTGTTTCGTGCTATAACCTCTTTGTGTTAAGATCTTGTTTCCAAATTAAGCATTTGTCTCATAGAAATTTTAGATCTGAGCATTTTATGTTACATTACACCCAAATCTATATTTATAGTTTCTCATCTTGAGAAATCTATTGTTGATTCTTTTCTGTAAATGTTTTCATACTCAAAATCAACAATAATATTTTTTGTTTCTAGTTCTTTTGAAACAAAACCTTCGGCCTAGTTGGAATCGCACTTGGTGATTTTCAATCTCAAAAATATTTTCAAAACCTGAGATTGATTAAGATCTTGATACGTCTTCTGAGCAAGATAGCCGTGGATTCTGGGTTAATATTAAAGGTAAAATAAGGTTCAAAGTTTCCTAAGAAGAGAGAAACTGAAAATTTCTGCATATAGATCTGATTTGTAATTTGCTTGGACTGTTTGTAAAAATAAGCGTGAGTGTGTGCATGCATGTGTTAGTCACCATCACAAACACTTACACACTACAACACTGAAAGTGTTGGTAATAAGATCTTGATACAAGAGTCGACGTAAAGACTGGAACAAGGTGAAGTTAGCAAACTGGGAGAACAACATCAACAATCAGAAATCCTGGAAAGTTATAAGGACACCAGTGGGTGCATTAATCTTAAACTTGTATAGCATGTGTGTTATATAGTTTGTAACTGTTATATTTGTTTTAGTGGATTTTTTTCTTTTTACTCCGTAGAGGGAGTCGTGGATGTTTCCTCAATTGGTTGAGGTTTTACCGCGTTAAAAATATCTTGTCATTAATCTTTCTACATCTTCTCACCCCTTTCTGTTTAGTGTGATGATTTAATTTTTTTTTTAGTTTTGTTTTTCAAAACTTGTTGACAAATCTTGAATAGATCTCGTGCATAACTTTAAACACATCTTGTGATTAAATTGATTTGATTTCTAGAAAATATTTTCTTCAAAAAATAGTTCGAAGTTACTTAAATAGTTTAATCTTGTATTAAACGGCTTTAGTAACAGTTTTTCAATGACAGGTGGACAAGATCCCTCCAGGAGTCCATAAGACAAACTAATTCGAAGGCTGATAAAATTCGACCACATTTACTTATAAAAAATATTGTCACAAATAACACTTAATTACAAGTTATGTCTAAGAATTTAGTGAAGAAAAATAACTAGCAGACAAATTATATACATGCATGCAGAAATAAGTAGAATCATAGTCGATTTCGAAGTCAAAATCATGCATAATTCCAAATATTCATTACAAAAGATGTTCATTATAAAGCTTCCCAAAATCAAAGACTCAAAAATTTTAGGCCACGGGAGCATTTCTAGTTCCAAGGATAACTCTAGGAGTCTGGTCAGCCTCTGGATTAACTGAGGAAGCGATAGCAATAGGTTCATCAACCATGATGGTATCCCGAGCAATAGAAATAATGGTATCCACATCGATGGTATGGTAAGCTCCATAGACCGCATCATCTTTGACGGCAGACTCATAAATATCTATTAATTGATCAACGACAAAAGTCATGGATTTTTGGTCATCACCTTCTCATTTACTGACAACATATGCGATATCAGGGTAATATTTCATGACCCTCTTCTTAAGATCATCGTAACCATAAAAAAGAAGGTGTCGATTTTAACGTTATAGTCAACAGACGATTTGAACTTTTCCACCTCAGTTTCCTCATCCTTAACAAGAGATTCATTAGCTTTAACAAGCTCCTGGTTCACCCTAATCAGCTCCCGATTGGCCGTGTCAAGTTTCGCTTTGGACACATTCAGCTCGCCATTGGAATTTTTGATAGCCTTCTCAAGACTTTGGAACTTAATGGCATTAGTGTCAGCCTGGTCCTTCAGCTTTTTAAATTTCCTCTTTCGACTGGCTGAGAGATATCGTCTTTGGTACTACTTGGTCATCTTTCTCCTGAATTTTGCCATAAATCTTTTGCATCTCATTAACAGACTGCTTAAGCTCATCGTTAAGGTTAGTGTTCTCCTTGGTGAGGACCTTAATGGTGTTCCTTTTATCCTCATAGGCGACGTGATTGGTCAAGAATTTCTCCCTCAAAATAGTGGCAACCATCGCACCCTAATAGAAAAGTAAAAAGGATCAGCAGGAAGCACAGTTTGGAATAGAATTAGATGAGCACAATTTTAACAAGCTTACCACTGCTAGATGATGCTTCACCAACTTCCACAAAGTATCTGGGTTATAAGCCCTAAAAAATCAAAATCCTTACTATGATTATGATAACCGATCAGATCACTAGCGTTATTCATGTGGTGGAAAATGAAGTCTGGATCATTTCTTAGATCCTCGGTCATGATGGGATTATTGGGGTCAAATTTTAAGTCTTAACATCACCATAAATGGAGATCGATCCCTAGACACGAATGAATCGATAATAGGGTCATCATTCGATTTGAACCCTCTCGAAGACAGACTCAGCCACCCATGAAAACTTAAGGTCACTTTGACTTGTGGGGGATTCAAGGAGCCTCTTATCATCTACAATAGTAGGTTCAAAAGACATCAGAGACTTTACCTTTGATTTTACCTGAGCAGCCGCTTCGGCCTCAGCCTTCTTTCGAGCGTTTATCTCGACCTGCTTCCTATCCTCAGCATTAGACCTCTTTTTGGCATCGGCTCTCTTCATGGATTTACCCTATGTATCAAAATTTTTCTTCTTCTCGACCTCGATATTTTAAGGGAGAGCGATATCCATGGCAACACGATTAATCGACCAAGGCGCCATCCCACTGGAAGGTTTAGTAATAAAGCCCAAGGTAGTAGAAGTGGAAGCTGCACAAAAATTCAACAGTTAGTTATATCATAGTGCATAAGCAAAATACGATCAAATAAAGCAGAATCTTGTTACTTGATTCAACTTCAGCTTCAGCTTCAGCTCCATGGTCATCCTCAACACCCTGATCAACTTTAATAGGCTCTTATGCTACTAGGGGAACCAATGTCTCTACGGGGGAGCACCACTAGGGGGAGTGTGATATCCAACCCGTATGAACTTGGCCAAAGAGAAAAGGTCTTCACACTTTGGAGGACTGGGCACACAATATATCTCAACCAAGTTCAGTTGTATGGGAGGAAGCACGGGAGATTTCTTTACTGAAAAATATGAACAAAGGTATTAGTACAATGCAAGTTAAAGGGAAATTAGAATGAAAATTAAAAGATATGTTTACCAATTTAGTTCGGACCAACCCACTCGTGTGGAACTTTATAAGACTTATCCTTCTCATGGGCTCTCAATTTTGGGTCACCCTTCATAAACGCACTTTGATTTTTCCAACTATGGTTACTGGTCTAGACAACCTTAACCATCCTCAAATGGGACTTCTTGGGGTGTGAAGTAGTAATGACCCGGAGCTTTGGCATTATCCTTTAGGCGATGGAAGAACCTAAATATGTCCCCAAAAAGATCAAAACTAGTTCAGTCCTTCCAAAAAATCATCGAATCGAGAATTTTCCTATAGGCATTAGGGGGAAGTTGGGTAGGAGTAACAACATAAACCTTTAAGATGGACCTAATAACTGGGTTACGAAGTCCAACTTAGAGTGCCCACAAGGGGAGGAAAATCTCATCAGCATCTACGCAGTCATAAACTCTTTCATTACAATCAGGTAGCCTAGTCGTAATGCTAATGGAAATATTGTACGTCTCCCTTAAAACATCTAACTTGTCCTCAAACACATCGCAGGTGTGCCATGTGGCATCAGTGTTAGAAGCGTCATAGGAATCAGTTGAACTCCTGGAATTACTTTCTCCACCAAACGACACCTCAATAGGAGATGTGGAGGTAATTGGTTTATCAGATATGACTCTCTTAGCCAAATCTTCTAACTCAATAGCAAATATATCAGAGACTGTGTTCATAAAATTACCACCACCTGGTTGGTGTTCATCCTAGTTAATAATGACTGGTCCAAAAACTTAGGATTGTGAAATTCTACGTCTATAGGAGGGATATAAAACCACCAGAAGAGGCTACGGTGGGAATATACCTAGGATGACTAGGCTCGTCCTAAGCTCAACAACCTAGAGAGGTTTAAGGAATCTCCTAGAAATGATAACTAGACAAGATAACTCTAATTCAGTCAATTACTCTAACCACATCTGAACGTAAGGCTTTTAGCTCATCAAGGAAAGATGGAACTTGGGGTACACAAAAGTTTGGGAACTATTTGGTTTACGAAATCAAAGGTTTGGGCAAGACAAAACCCTAAGCGCCTTAAAAAGCCCTAAAATTGAGAGACCTTAAGCCAACTAACTCAATGGACACCTAAGATAAGTAAACTATAATTCAAAGTTTAAATCAACCAATAACCACTACCAAAAATAACAAATTATAACCTGGAAGGGAAGAAACTAGAAAAAAACACTCAAATCGAAACCTTAAAGGGGAAACGATGTACCTTGAACCCTAAAAGAGATGAAGATGATCGAAATAATGCTCAATCTTTACATATAGATGGAGGAAATCCAAAGAAACTCACCGAAAAAGGATTTCAAAGCAAGGAATCAAACAAAAATGACAACAGACGAAAGAAGTTTCATCGAAGAAGAAAGGAATTAGTGGGCGGATGGAGTTTATCTCTCTAAAAGAAAATTTGGGTGTGAAAATGAGTTTGGAAAGTTTGAAATGGTTCAAAATTTGGGTTTTATACTTTGTAGGCGATACTCATTACCCCTATAAATGATGCGCATGATATCATACTTGGAAAAGTGGACAAATACAGTGCAGACTGATACATGCTGCCCCAAGCACGTACATCATGGTTGCACCACATGCCAAGCCTCAATGTCTGAATGCCAAGCAAAAAAATTTACAAGTCTTTCTGCTCAGCGTTATAACATCCCGTATCTTTAGGAATACTTAAATTACACGTGTGTCGTAATTTAATTAAATTGAAACATAAAGTGAATTTAGATAAATATTAATTAGCGAGAAATGTATTAATGTTTGATTAATATTTATGTGTTATTATATTTACTTGTGTGCTAAGTAAGTGAATTTGCAGTATTTTATATTATGTTATAAGTGAGTAAAAGCGACGACTTAATATTATCTTATTCGAGATGTGCGTGTGGGGTCATGTTGGGAATAAGATGGTAAATTAATGATGGGTGACTCGAATGATGATTTCAAGTGCACATTCGATTCGCAATAGGTCTAAAGTCAAAATTAAGTACTCGGGGGTAGTGATTGGGTCCTAGGGGGATTTTTAGACTAGTCGGGACTCGTATAAGAGCATTTTAGTCATTTTAAAGGAAGGTGAAAAGGCAAATTCGGAATTAAACTTATATAATGGAGGGTTAGGGTAATATGGTTTGTCATTTTACAATACCAAAGGTTTTCATTGAGTTATATCAAAGGTTAGAGAGAAATTAAAGAGGAAGGAGAAGAAAATTCAAGAGTTCTTGAAGAAAACTCAAAGGGTGCTCAAGAAAGGTTAGGAATTGTGAAGAACTTGAAGATTTCTAGGCTTAGGATAATCATCAAAGGAGGTTATTCAATTAAATTCAGACTCTACAAGTGTTTAATGGAAAGTAATTATCTTTCTAAATAGTGAAGTGCACATTTCATTTCATATCATGATTGGGAAATGGTTTTGTGGTGGGATTTATATGGAATTGGGTTTTGAAAAACTGATTTCATAATAAACTTGTGTGATTTATTGAGATGGAAATTTGGAAATTTGAATCCCATGTAGATAGATGAATTATGGATTTAGAAGATTAAGAAATTATGAATTTTTGAGATATGGTGAGAATTTCATAATATTTAGAGATAAATTCTAAATTTCATGTAGTGATCATATGTAGAGGAATTCTATATTAACATGGAGCTATTTCATGTTTAGGAATCATGAGAATTAATAATCATTGAGGAAATATGTTCTAGGGTGGATGAATTTGGATTAAACCTTCCTAAAAATCGAATTGGAAAGAACTGTTGCTATCTGTAGGGGCGAATCGGTTCGCCTGCCCTGTTATAGCTAGTTTTGCTTATTTGAGGTATTTTGGTTCATGATTTAATTTTGGGTTAAAATTTTATGTTCGGGAATGAATTAGGACTTCTGGATAAATTGTTAACACGAATAAAATGCCTTAGGATAATTGGGATACATCCGAGGTGAGATTTGGAGTATTTTGAGGTGAATAATGCTCGAAAAAATGAATAATGAATTGTTGAAATAATTCGGTAGAAAAAGGATAAGGGTTGGGTGGGATTTATTATGTGTCTAAAATATTATTTTAAATAATAAATTGATTAAATAAGAGAATATTTAATAATTTAGAGTCGAGTTTCGACCCGAAATTTTTGGGCCAGTGCTACGAGGGATAGGCACAGTTAGCCAGATATATTGAAAATATATACAAGTACAGTGACAGTATATATGTACCATTATATCTATCAGTATGATATAATTGTAAGAACATACCACTCTAGTGCTATCATCGGAGGTTGCGCGATGTGGGTGATCTTCCCTGGCCAAAAATAGCAGGCTAAGTATCCACCACATGTCATAGCACCATGCATGCTCTTGTGAGGTTAGAGTAGAAGTGAGGTAATTTTGGTGTGGTTATGACTCACTGTCTTAGGACTATGATCTCCTACAATACCTTTGCGATTTGTCCGTTCGGTGTGAGAGTCTGAGCCAATAGCCCAGGATGATGTGTGTATGCCTTGGTGCATGATAGCATTTTAGAGACTCGCATCCAGTGAGCTATTAGTCTGAGCTATTAGACCCGCATCCAGGTTATATGCGACATATGTGTTCTTTTTGTGTTATAGAAAATACGTGTATATATGTGTAGAAAAATATATACGGGTTTAGGACAATAATTGTGGATTATTATGTAATAACTAGTGAAAGTTATTGAAAAATAAATGAATAGATTATAATTGAGAATTATAATTATTAATTGTATGTGAACACTAATTTGATAAAATATGCATGAACAGGGTAGCATATTGACTTAAGGGTATATTGAGACTAGTTAGGCTGGGTAGTAAAACTAGGGATTAAAATACATACGTTAGGTGCGCACTGTAGTTGAGGGGTGAGAATTATCTCATAGGAATGCGACACCAATTTAAATATAGAAGAATGTATTCATAATTATTATGCATTTTAATTACTTGCAAAATATTTTCAAAAGGTTTTGGGCTCTGACCCTGTCAAAATATTTTCAAAAACTTGTAGGTGTCCAGCCACAAGGACGCCAAGCATGATTATTACTTCTAGGTCATCGGAGATGCAGTAGTTGTGGAGTGTTATAGATATTGTTTAGTCATTTTATACCTTTGAGATTCTAAATAGGATTCAATCAGTCTTATTTCAGTTTTATTTAATTCCGTTGTATTGGATTGTGAACCCATGATTTATACGGTTAATATACTTTATTATATTACTGTATTCAGATGTGGTTATATGATTGTGGATTTAATTATTTATC
The DNA here is from genome assembly GCA_949130495.1 of Sambucus nigra. NCBI lineage: Eukaryota > Viridiplantae > Streptophyta > Magnoliopsida > Dipsacales > Adoxaceae > Sambucus > Sambucus nigra. The sequence goes on along the minus strand of OX422208.1, from coordinate 525,064,129 downwards.
TGGCATAGTTTATGGTGAATGGTTTTATTTATGTGAATTTAATTAAAGTTTAAAATTGACATACGACTTGATTAAATAATAGGCGGTTAGTAATAAATTTGAATTTCGACAGTGATGAGAAGAATGAGCCATTTGATATTCTTGTTTTATTATAGCAAAACGCTGGCCACCCGCTATTTTAATAAGCGGGGTGTCACAAGCGCATATTGAGAAGACTCCAATATGATTAAAACTGTCAAAACCGATGATTTTTCCACTGGATAACACTTCACTCACTAATTCTGCTCAGTGGATACTCAGAAGATGTAATACCTCAGAGAATCTGTTGCATACCTCAATCGCGAGCAAAGTATTGGGGGATATTTTAGTACCATGAATATGGTTTGACCCAGGAACTAATCAGAAGGCGACAACTGGATTCATTTACCCCTTAAAAAAGTTTGGCTCAGCTACCCATCTGATCGACCAATGTAATTATAGTTATCCCTAGCATCAGTGGTGGCCAGCATAACTCGGCTAGCTCACAATAGTTAACACTATTACATAACGTCGTCTATACAAGCATGTACCGTGTTATAGAATGACGACAATAGTAGTCACATTACGCACACATGTGGTAGATATCAAAATATTAATCCTCTATGTGTACGTAACAAACTCATGATGTAAATGGTGTAACTGTCTATCATTTAAAGGCATTACACCTGTCTCTCTCCACTCTCTCTCCTCTAATAGCCTATATATAGCATGTTATCCCCCATCGTAAAGGGATCGAGATATATTTCTCCTACTGTTCTGCTGCCCATTTCTAGAGTGAGCACGAGATCATGTAACCACTAATCATCCATGGATTTTGTCCATTAGAATAAATACAATCAATACTACACATGTGGACGTAAACAACACTTCTGGACGAACCACGTAAACTCAGTTTCCATCTCTTTCTCGCATCTCTCTCTAATGTTTGCTCAAGATTAAAGTAACTACGATTTGTATCTGTTTATATGTTATAGTTTATGTTTAGTGTATTCTTGCTAAGGCCCATTTCTATATACTAGTTTTAGATGATAACAAATATAAATGCAACTCATTTACATCTCATGTCGTCCCCACCAACACTCTCTCCCAAGATAACTCACCTCACCTACAACTAAGGTATATCCTAGATAAACTTCAATCTACACTAGACATAGTTATAACATAAATACCCAAGACTTATTCCTAATATGTAAGATACATTATATCAATCAAGATCTACAACAGAGTTTCATAAGCTCTAACTATGGACCGAGTTTCATATGTATACATAGTACCCATATACTAGACTGTAATCCATAAAGTAACCATGACACATTAATAGTAGTAGTATAATCCAAATCCTTGTATATATATATATATATATATATATATATATATATATATATGTTTGCTCTTGTGCGTACTGTCCCACATTTTAACCGTGCGGATCATATATGTGTCACATGGCAGTCAGCCTAGAAATTATCGGCTAAATTATAGGCACTCTCTCTCTCTCTATTCTGCGCTCACCGTCAGGTGACACATGTCCAATCCGCACTGTTTAAATGAGGGAGAGTCCGCACCTGTATATATATATATATATATATATATATAAAACAAAGGCTCAAACCTTCAGAACCATTATTAAGTTAATCAATAAGATGTCCCGTTCCTATTGGATTGCAAACAAACATACATAAATGGGCAAATAACTACACTTTCACACCATCATGTAACCACATACCAAGTGTGGACTCCCTATCATAACACCCCCACACTCTTCCATAGGTCCCAAATAAAGTCCCTTCAATCCTAGTCCTCCAGTCCACCTTCAAACCCTAACCTAAGAAAAATAATGCTATCCCCTAGTTTGTTTGACTTTAGTTAACTCTTGATCCTGAGAGTCCTTCCATCTCAAAATCATAGAGCTCGAAATCCTCTTTATAATGGTCCTAACCGTGAATAAATCAAACTTACGATTCAAACGTTATGACTAAAAAACTAATTATGCACAAACCGGCCAATAGGTGGGACACCTCACTTGCCTATAGCCAAGTAGGGTTCCTTCATACGAAAGTCTGACCCATATGCTGGCAGGCAGGCCTGTGTCTAGCTAATTCGAATGTCTTTAGGGACAAAATTGTCATTTTGATCTTTAGGGTTTTCATAGATAAGAAAACCATTACCTCATTTGCATAGGACCTCAATTTTATTGTGACATCCATTCTGAATTTAGCATACATTATTAAATCAACATTTTTCCATGCATTTCCTTACATCACCTTACACCACCTTTAACCATTACCATCATCCACACACCAAAAATCTACAAATAATGAGCTCAAAACATATTTTAAAACATCTTAAAGGTCCAAAGCCTTTTACATTTTACTTTTCTCATAAATGCCATTTCACATATTTAAGTGCTCCCATCCCCTTTATTGTTTGTTTCATTCTTATCCTACCTTTTTATTATCATTTATATCATCAAGTTTATCTTCGAAACCCAAAACCCAAAAAAGGGGGTTTAAATCATAATTCCCAATTTACAGTGTTGTCTCACATTTCTAGTCTTTCACCACATTTCACCATTTTTCATAAATAAAAAGAGAATCCCTAGATTTAAATTTATGGGTAAGACCCTAACATTGTTAATTATGTGAACCACTTGGACTTTGATGCCTTTTAGGCTACGTAGGTATCCTGAGGCTATTTTAGGATTCAAGTCCATCCTCACCTAATTCATTTAGTTTTTTCCACATGTTATCATCTCGTGCATGTAGTTAATATATTCAAGACATTTAGTTAGTACTCTTAAATTTATTATCCTTTTAGTGGTCCCATATATGCATACTCACTTTCTCATAGGGAGATTATGATTGCGGGGCATCGCTCACATTTTTAGTCATTTTATAAATTTCTTTTTCATATTATTCATATTAAGTTAGTTTACTCTTTTTTATAGATGGTCCTCTTATCATACAAACGCATTCCACAATGAGATTGAGTAAGCTCATATTTTATCTCTTAGGGAGTATTCATACCCATCATTCCCATCTTGTGGAGAATTACACTCCTCATATACACACACTTGTAAATCCATGTATATCTTCACTTTGTTCACTACGTACACACGACATATTTGTCACATATACACATATTAATTCATTTAGGAGAAGGATAATATTTTATAAAGTACGAGTGATCGAAAGGGCGGAGTGGGTACCTAACACCTTCCCACTCCATAACATAGTCTCCAGCGCATACCTCATTTCATTTCATATGCACTAGTTGTATTTTAGCAATACCTTAGGTGTGGCTCCTTCTTTTGCTTGTTTTGAGTAAAATAGGTTGGCGGTCCTGATCTCTACACATTCACACATCTCACATCACCGAAGAAAGCCCCTTATCTCCATTTTCCACCATTCGCGAGAGATCCTCCATCTAGAGAACGCACGCGACCGAGAAGGAGTCGGGATGGCCAAAGTGGTGACTCTATTAGGGATATTTCAAGGACGACACTCTATTTACATGAGTTTTGATTTTTTTTTTCCTACATCATCTTTTTCACATTTGTGTATATATTTTCTCACTTTTACATTTACTTCTCTAATTTTCTCTTGTATGTGCTTACATGTTTCATATACCATGCTCATATTATATCACCCATATATATATATATATATATATATATATATATATATGTGTGTGTGTGTGTGTGTGTGTGTGTGTGTGTGTGTATCTTCACCCCATGTACATAGATGCTTTATCATTTATATATTCCCCCTTTCTATCACATATCTCACACCATCTTTACATATTCACATGCTCCACTACACCTGTATATTCAAGTGCTCTACCTCACCTGTATGTTAGCTCTTTATCACATGCCACTTATATATACTTATCCTTTTACTTCATGCTTATTATTTGTACATATCTCTCTAATCATACATAATACTTTGCATAAAGATAATAATAAAACTCGTGCATTTTCACACTACATTGCATGAGCATTGAGTTTTGAACCTATATTTTTCCCAAACTGAGGAGTTGCTTGTGATGGGCTATCGGTCTCATGGGGCGAGATTAACAAAGCAATAGGCTCCCACCTTACATTAGCCAAGTACTCTCGATGTTTACAGAATGGTTCCCCTGAATCATAAAGTTTGACTTAACTTACGATGGGAGGTATATAGTAGGAACCCATTCATTTATGTCGAGTATATTAAATTCTCTCTCACATGTAGCATCACCACGAGGTATATAGCGATGCAATTGATGTACACTTGGGCATATCAAATGGATTCTACACATGCACCGATGAATGATTACCCCAATAAGCAAGAGGTACATCATTGAAGTCACGCTAAATGAGGGATTCCTTACAATAACCTCCTATGCATAGCCCTCATATAGATATTTTCCCTAAGACACTCATATCTAGATTGTCAAATCCAATGCAAAATTCTTATAAAATTTGGGGTTTTCTTACCACTTGATTTTGTGCTATTTCGCCCGTTTAAAAAAAGGAAATTTGTCCGTGAGTCTAAAAACAATTTCAAATCGTATCTTGTATTACGTACTCGCTTTTCTCCCAGACTCAGGTCATGTCCGACATTTCATTTGCACCCTAAGTGGAACATAATACAAGTGGAACATAATAATAACAACTAAACTAATGAGATTTTTCTCCCTTTCCCATTTCCTCAAAAGTACCAATAACATATTTTTCAAAAATAAGAAACCACCTTTTTCTAAAAATAAACTAATTCCCCCTCAAGAGTGATCCAATTCCCCCAAGCTTGGCTTGACGTCATATTGGGTGCAATCCACCATCCGACCACCTCGGAGTAATTCTTTATCCTCACTCTCATACGCTTTAGAAGAAATAAAAGAGTCATATCATAGCTACCTCGTGGGAACCCTAATCAAGAATTCAACCTTCAACCAAATTTGATGATTGTGCCAACTCAAGTCAGTGCTAAGATCGACAGTCTACAATCGGCTGTCACTGAATTATAGAGGACCATATTCCAAATCCTAGAGGTTTTTGAATCGAAAATTTTACTAAACTAGAATGTCTCCATCCCCCCTGTCATGGGTCAAGGAATTCCCAAGACTATTTGGCATCCCTAAGAATACCACCATGTCTTGGGAAATCATGCTCAACATATTAAAATGCCTTTGTGTATTTCTCCCATCAATGGGCCTCCACCTGATTATCTACTAGTGCCAAATATTTCTCAACTAGGGGCTAATCTATTTGTGCTCATTCCTATGGATCCTAAATAAGAAGAACTCAGTTGGTTGAAGACGACCTTAAAATTATCTCTCACAAGTGTGATAAAGTGAAACTCTCTAGGAACTAAGTTTATTATATCCATATGTCCCCTATCCTAAAAATTATTTGATGAGAAATTCAAAATTCTAGACATCGAGAAGTTTGGGGCAAGTGGGCCTCCTATTTTATATTTTCACAATTATCATCGAACCATGAGCTTGCCAAGCACAACCGAAGAAATCACGACTTAAATGTTTTAGCAGACCCTTAAAGAAAGTTCCATTCACTAGTTCTTATCTCTAGAAAAATCCCGTATTCGAAGTTGGTAGGTTTCCACTAGTGAATTCATGGCTCAATATAAGTACAAAGAGGAACTGGAAGTAACTCACCATGATCTTGAATATCTTAAAGAAGGCCCAAGAGAATTTATAAATAGCTTTATAGTCAGATGGAGAGAAAAAGATGTAATTATGACCAATTCTCCATCCAAACAAAAACAAGTCAACATTATGAAAAAGAATTTTTTTATCGCACATCAAGAATATCATGGGTAGTCAATATTATTCCCAATTCAGAATTATTAGAGATTTAAGAAAGTGTTGTTGGTCAAATTTTGAAAATAACGTATGAGATAAAGAAGTGAGCAAGTCAGTTCCCTCCCTAAAAGTTTGGAAAGCCAACTGCTATCATCCATAACATATCCTCCAATCTATCCACTTCATGGGAACCATAAGCCTACCCTACGACCATCAGAAGATTTTAAACTGAGATTCACGCTCCCCTTTATAAAGCTTATCAAGTCCTTCTCTCATACAATGTCATTAAGCTATTGGACCTTTGTTCACTACCTAATCAACTCCCCTTACATTTTTGTCTTAACACTCACTATAATCTCCATTAAACTATTGGACATACTACTGATGAGTGTCATCATCTCAAGAATGTTGTGAAAGGGATTTTAGCAAGGGCATCATTGCCCCTCCTACTGTGCTAAAGACATACACCGCTCAGAATCCTTTACATCCATACCAAACTAGTGTGAATGCGATATTGATTGATGAAGATTCAGACTGTGATTCCTTGACCAAAATCAAGCCCATAAACAATCCTAATTCATAAATTTCGCTCATAAAAATCTCCAACTCCCCTATAAACATTCCCAGCCAATATGCTCTATCCTAAAACCAAATATAATCGGGACCTTGCCTTGATGAAGAGACCTTGTATAGCAGTTCGTACTAAGTCCAATGTATAGAGCATGAATTTGCCAACCATCCTAGAGCAGCCAAATAATTTGGGATGAAATTTATGCCTAGCTTAACTCTTGAGGAAAAAGAATAGGCAAAAATAAGAAACCTCTACATGGAAGCTCACAAGTGGGCCCACTAATTCCATAACTGCTTCGTGTTCTTAGAAGAATCAGTCTAGATGGCATATACCAACATCTGATAGAAGAAAATCTTAAGAAGGGAAGGATTTTTAAAGCTTATGATCTCCTTCTTACCATGAAACTCAAGAAATACCTGGTCCCATCACAAAACCACTTTTTCTCAGTATGAGAAAACTTTTAACTTGAAGCCTTCGACATTATAAATAGTTAGATTTCTCTAGGAATAATCAGAAAACCATCACATAGTGGGGTGATGACTCCAAAAACTCAGATGAATCAAGCAATGAGCCTAGCATTTAACCCACCAATATTCTATGGAATGATCTCCATCGAAGAACTCTTATTTGAAATCAATGAAGTCTCTGGTTCCCCTAAAGTAAATAAAGAGACATGATTCCTCTTCTATCTATCTATCATCAGTTAATTATATCAACAAGAATTCAGTTCCTACCTCAGATAATGTGCCCATTGACAAAGGGAAACGAGTTGCTGAAGAACTGCAAATTCCAAAGATAACAGTAGACGAGATTAAGATCCTTGAAAAATTGAAAAAACCCAAGAAAATATCATATTTTGGAGGATCAACATGTCCTCACATCTTCAAAAAATCTATCTCATCAAACTACTCATCCATGCCCAAGTTCCTCCCACTACATATCCCGAGAAGGCCATCCAAATCATTAGTACCTTGATCACTAAGAGGATTATTACCTTTGTTGATTAAGAGATATTAAATTTTTCATTAACCATAATTAAGCCCTCAACGTCTCAGTAGATGTCCACCAGAAGACTATTCCTCTAGTTTTAGTTGACAATGGTTCTGCTCTTAATGTTTTTCTACTCTAAAAGCTTCGCTGTTTGGGGCTAAAAATTAGTGACCTTACTCCTACATATGTTGTCATGTGTGCTTATGACAATACTCTTAGGGAAGTCAAGTAGTCAATTCTTTGTACATTGAGGTCTTGACCAATTTACCCCAAGTTTATTTTTAGGTGATTGACATTCTAGATAGTTTCACATTGTTTATTGGTCGCTTGTGACTACACAGTTTCGAGGTGTTACTACATCCCTACATCAAAAGAACAAGTTCTTTACAGATAACCAAATCACCACTATCATTAGAGACGATGATGATTAAGACAGTATTATCACTAGCAATCCAGTCTTGGAGATTCATTACAACACTAATGATATGTTACCCTCCGATTTTAAGGTTGACCACTTCCTATCTTAGCGAGGGAAAATTTCAAGGAAAGGGTAAGTCCCGAACACAACCCATATGGTAATGTCAACGTAATCCAAATGTTTAAGAAGATGCACTTCATTCACATAATAGGGCTTTGGTCGTACCTAATAAGGAATCACTGAGCCAATCATTCGGAAGACTACTTATCCACCTCACGATTTGGGGTACCATCCTTCCCCAACAAAACTCATGTCTCGCTGCTAACCATACAAGAAAATGGTACTGAAGAGAAAGGAAGTTATCTCGAGAGACACCCTCAATGATCACTTTATCAAAGAAGGCGAAGATTTCTTAAATTACAGTTTTTGTGAGCCGGGGTATGATAAAATTGATAAAATAATGAAGACATGGTTTAAGATATTATTTGAAGACATGATCACTAGGACTGAAGGGTCTAAATATGAACAGATGCCATTGACCATCAAGTCCTCTGACTCAACCTCTTCCAACGGTGAAGAATCCTTTGGACTTTCTTAATTAGAGATGGATGCCTAACACCTTCCCATTTCGTAACTTAGCCTCCGTATCCTTCTCAAATCATTTTGGTTTCGTATGTATCAGTATGTCCTTGGATGCTGTCCTTCGGGATGGCTCCCTTTCTTTTGTCTATTTTGAGTAAAATAGACTGGCGACTCCATCTCTCTACATTTTTCACCTCATTAACGACGCCGACCGAAGCTTTCTCGAGAGGGACGCGCGGGACCTAGGATCCTCACTCTTCCCACCCGCAGTGAGGATCGGGGATGGCCACACCTTGAGGGACCATTTGGGTCTAAGTTTGTCGACTTTTTCTTGACAGGCTTGTATTCAGGAATTGCAAAAATCTTGTGTTGCACAATTTTGGGATCAATGTTGGGTATGTCGCTGTAAGACCATGAAAACACGTCCAAAAACTCCTTCAGAAGATCTTTGAACTATTGTCATTTTTGCCTACTAAAAGTTTATCCTATTATGATCTCGTGCAAATCACTATTAGAACGAATATTAATGACAATAGTTTCTTCGTCATTACTTTGAACGCATTTATGTTATTTATTTTTTCTTTATTAAGATTAGTTAATAATTGATCATTTATTAAATCATCTTCATAAATTGTTACATTAATAGTTACAATGCAATTAATATAAGGCACAACAAGATATTCAAAATCTACATGTAGTTAATTAACATCATCATTTGGAAAAAAAATAGCAGTGTCAACGTAATCCAAATGTTTAAGAAGATGCACTTCATTCACATAATAGGGCTTTGGTCGTACCTAATAAGGAATCACTGAGCCAATCATTCGGAAGACTACTTATCCACCTCACGATTTGGGGTACCATCCTTCCCCAACAAAACTCATGTCTCGCTGCTAACCATACAAGAAAATGGTACTGAAGAGAAAGGAAGTTATCTCGAGAGACACCCTCAATGATCACTTTATCAAAGAAGGCGAAGATTTCTTAAATTACAGTTTTTGTGAGCAGGGGTATGATAAAATTGATAAAATAATGAAGACATGGTTTAAGATATTATTTGAAGACATGATCACTAGGACTGAAGGGTCTAAATATGAACATATGCCATTGACCATCAAGTCCTCTGACTCAACCTCTTCCAACGGTGAAGAATCCTTTGGACTTTCTTAATTAGAGATGGATGTTTGCATGATATGTGTCGAACCTAATGAATGAGCATCCAAGGACATACTGATACATACGAAACCAAAATGATTTGAGAAGGATACGGAGGCTAAGTTACGAAATGGGAAGGTGTTAGGCACCCATTCCGCCCTTACGGTCTCTCATAGGTTTTTTCTATTTTCCTTTATTTTCACCATGATATGTGTGCATGTGTATATATAGTGGAGATAGGAATCCTCGGCTTATATCATGGGAGAGATAAAGCGAGTCATCCATAGGAAGGTTCATAGAAATAATATTAGAAAATAGGATTTACGCGATTATCCTTGCGTTGATCGTTATAATGGAACAATAACGTATGTGGAATAATACGCCACTAATAACAAATATATGCATATATAAATATATGTAATCTAAGAGAGTTAAGTTTAGAGAAAATAAAAAATGAGAGAAAAGGTGAGAATAGGACTCGAGTCTTGGGTTTTACCCCGAGACGCCTACGTGGCCTATAGAGGCATCAAAGTCCACGTAGTTCGCATGAAAAACGAGGGGTGGTTTTATCCCACAAATCCAATCGGGGACTTCTCTTATTTGTGTGTGTGTAAAAAAGCGTTTTAGTTATGAGAAAAGTGTGAGAATTCCCGTTTGGAATTTATGAGCAAACCCTATTTTTATTAATTTTTGGGTTTTTATTTGTATGAAAATAAGAGATGTGCAATAATACTAAGTAAAAAGTATATTAGGATATGTGAGACGAGAGAATAAAAGCGCTAAATAATATAACAAATTAATGCAAATTTATGAGAATTTAAGGAGATAATTGAGAAAATTCTTCTTGAAGATCTTGAGCTTGATCTTGAGTGTTGGAGAGAAGCCCTTGCACTTGGATGATGATGGAGGGTAGTGAATTCACCAAGTTTGATGAAAAGGATGATGAAAAGTGAAGGTTGGAAAGGGCTTTGGATGTGGAAATTACGCTGACTTCGAGAGAGGTTTTCTGGATTTTCTCAGAGTGATGTCTATCAGATCTGGGCTCTTTTTGAAATGAGGTCAAGGCCTCCTTTTTATAGGCCCGGGTCATTGCCTATCAGCATAGCCCTGGTCCTGCCAATCGATTGGTGCGTTTAGGCACACTACCGATAGGCAGGGTCTGGGACCTGCCGTTTAGCAGTGTCTTTCAGGCCTTTCTAGAAAATCGATCGCTGAGTGCAAATCATTGATTCGAATTGCACATGGGGCAGACTGTTGGAAAGGTAATTGAAAGACCTTAGAAAATTTCTTTGGACTGCTCCCAGTTCGGGAGTTGACTTTGGGACAAATGTGGCTCGGAAGCTCTTGGTGACCTTTCGGAGTAAAATGAATCGTTCGTCTGTACCGTAAGTCAAAATTGTGCATAGGGTGGACCATTGGAAAGGTAATTTAATGCACTTCGAAGATTCATTCAGTATCATTCGAGCTGAAGATTTAACTTTGGTCAAACGGAGCCCCGGATTGCTCGGTGGCCTCCTGATCGGGTTTCAGGGGAAAATGGGTCGTTCGATCGTATAGTAAGTCAGAATTGTGCACGGGATGAACCATTGGAAAGTGGATTCCGTGACCTTTGGTGATTCATTCAGTTTTAGTTGAGCTGAAGGGTTTGCCATTTTGCTCAAATGGAGCCTGGGAGTGTCCGATGACCTCTAGGTCAGTACTCGGGGTATGACCTGGGTTTGCAGTGATGAAGGAAGGTGCTAGGGACCTAAGGAGAGTTTAGGGTGTAATAGAATGGGGTGTCTACAGAGCCCTTTTGGAACAAATGATAGCCGTCGAATAGACCCCGTGTGATGCCTTTGGGAGAGTATGACCAGAGGGTCGAGGTCAATTCTGAGGAACTAAGGATGAGGATGACCGATTATGTGGGTAGAAGCCAATTCTGAGGGCTTGGAGATTAGGGTGACTGGTTCTGTGGGTCGAAACCAATTTTGGGGGCTTAAAGATGAGGGTGACCGATTCTGCGGGTCGAAGTCAATTCTGCGGGCTTGAAGGAACATACTGGGGATGGTCTTAAAGGAAGTGATGACCAAAGCAATGATGGGGGTGACCAATTCTATGGGTCGAAGCCAATTCCGAGGGCTTAGGTTTTGATGACCAATTTTGCGGGTCGAAGCCAATTCTACGGGATTTGGAGAGATGACCAATTCTGCGGGTCGAAGCTAATTCTTCTGGCTTGAAGATGAGATGACCAATTCGACGGGTCGAAGCCAATTCTGCGAGCTTGAAGATGAGATGACCAATTCTGTGGGTTGAAGCTAATTCTGCGGGCTTGAGGTTGAGATGACCGATTCTACGGGTTGAAGCCAATTCTACGGGCTTAAAGATGAGATAACCAATTCTACGGGTTGAAGCTAATTCTGTGTGCTTAAGTTGAGGTGACCAATTCTATGGGTCAAAGCCAGTTCTACGGGATTAGGTTTTGATGACCGATTCTGTAGGTTGAAGCCAATTCTGTGGGCTTGAGGTGACGATCCAAGATCGAGGTCAATTTTGACCTAAGAGAGGTGACGACCAAGGATAGAGGTCAATTTTAACCTAACTAAGGTGATGATCCAAGACCGAAGTCAATTCTGCCTAAGAGAGGTGATGACTGAGGATCGAGGACCGAGGATCGAGGTTAATTTTGACCTAACTAAGGTGACGATCCAAGATCGAGGTTAATTTTATCCTAAGAGAGGTGACGACCGAGGATCGAGGTTAATTCTGACCTAACTAAGGTGACGATCCAAGATCGAGGTCAATTCTGACCTAAGAGAGGTGACGATTGAGGACCGAGGTCAATTCTGACCTAACTAAGGTGACGATCCAAGACCGAGGTTAATTCTGACCTAAGAGAGGTGACGATCGAGGACTGAGGTCAATTCTGACCTAAATAAGGTGACGATCCAAGACCAAGGTCAATTCTAACCTAAGATAGGTGACGATCGAGGACCGAGGTCAATTCTGACCTAACTAAGGTGACGATCCAAGGCCGATCTCAATTCTGACCTAAGAGGGGTGAGGAACGAGGACCGAGGACAATTCTGACCTAACTAAGGCGAAGATCCAAAATCGAGGTCAATTCTGAACTAACAAAGGTGTACATTTCCTTCGGGAAAATTAAGGATTCTGCTGAGGATAAAGATTGGATTTTGGGTTCGACTAGGGAATAGTGAATGAGCTGGGGAGCCGATTGTTGGGGAAATCCTTGTGTCTTTTGGAGACTTTACCTGGGGAGAATAATTCTTTAGAATTCTGTCGGGGAAAATTACCTTGTGATCGATTTGAGCCGGGGAGCCGATGGTTGTGGAAATCCTTGTGATCTTGGAGATTATGTGGAGGAAAGGCCAATTTGATGCTAAAAACTCCGCTAGGGGAGTGATTAGGTGGTCCAGGTATTGGACGTATTACTCGGGGAGGTTTGAGACCTTATAGGAGGTGATCCTTAGAAATTCTCCGAGGACGTTGCCCGGAGGGAATTCACTTAGTTTTTTAGAGCTCCGCTGAGGAAATAGGGGTTTAGCTTGAGGGAGTGTGGAATTATCTTGGTGAAAATGTTTCCTGGGATTTTTAAGAATTTTTTGAGGATTTTTAGTATTTTCTGGGAGTTTTTGTACGAAATTTTAAGGGGGTGCCGGCCGGCATGGTATGGGGGGTGCCATTCGGCAGTGGCACGGACTTTTGGAATGCCTTGGGAAGGTAAAAGGGCAGTGCCGATTGATGGTTGGGGGGTCAGTGCCGATCGGCATGACCCTTGGCATACTATATAAAGGAGGTGAATTCCCTTTATTTTTCACAACTTCTTGCTTTCTTTCTTTCTGTGATTTTTGTCTGCGAATCATTCTAGCATTCCGATCTCTAAAAAATGGCCACTTTCGTGAGCTCTGCAGCACATAGGGAATGGTTGACCGTTGAAGACTGGGCGAATGTGGAGTGGAGGGCCAGGGCGCCTCTTGCTTTGGGGAGTGAGAACTCCTTTGACGCATTCGAGCCGGTTGTGGATGAGCAGACCTTACTTCTGGAGCCATCGCATCATCGCTCTTCGAGGGTGGAGAACCCTGGCGATTAGGTAAGTAACCTGACCTTTGGCATTCTTCTCTTTTTGGTGATTTTTCCTTTTCTTCTTGAATTTTGACAAGGTTTTTTCTTTTAATAGTCTGACATCTCTTTGAAGAACATACGTGCCTGCGGGACGATGGGGATTAAGGATGTTTGGGATCATCTTCCACCTGCGATGCGTTGGGTGGTATCCTCAGCGGGTTTTGGGAGGTTGGCATCTGTGCTGGATGAGACGCCTCGTTCGACAGTGGTCTTGTGCGCTCTGGGGGAGAGATGGTGGGATACTACCCACACCTTCCATGTCGGTTTCGGGGAGATGACCGTGGCTCCCATAGATGTGCAGCAGCTACTAGGGCTGGATTGTGATAGGGAGTAGATAGAGGTGGATCGTCCTTTGCGGGTGAGATCGAAGGCGGTGTGTGCGGCCCTTGATGATGTAGGGAGGATAGTGTCTGGGGATTCTATTCGGTTGTCCCTACTGATGGGCTACAGGTGAGGAAAATGGCCCGGTTATTTATTTTTTTGGTGTTGGTAGGCTTCATGGTGGCATCGAGCAGCGACGTTGTTCATTTATGATTTTTTCCGTACTTGACGGTGTTTTCGAACATCCCTTTCTACGATTGGGGGAGCCTGACTTTGGCTACCCTCTATTTTTCTCTGGATGCATTCAGTCGGTGCTGCCGACAAACTTTTATTGGAGCCACATATCTCCTTGAGGTATTCTTTAATTTGTGCCCTTTCCTTTCATGCATTCGCACTTTCCTTATGCGTCTTTTTTTTATTGTGGGTTCTTTTCTTTGGCAGACGTGGTTTTATGAGGTGATTGGGTGATTTACCCATCTGATCGCTCTGAAGGATGATACTATTGGGGACTTCTGTCGGTTGTACCGGTGGCGGAAGGCCAGTCGGCAGTCGAAGGGATCTCTTTCTCTAGAGGCAGTGCGTCAGGTCTTGAATGGCCTGACCAGTGGTAGGGTAAGACTTTTTACTTTTCAGTCTTGATCTTTTGCATGTTCTGATTCTGTATTGACTTATGCCTGGTGGGGATTTTAGGTGACCTTTTATCCTTGGGGGACGACCATTCAGGACATGGGGGGAGACTGGGGTGAACACGCAGATGAGGCATTTTTTAGCGCATGAGTTTGGACACTCTTGGTATCTCGGGGAGAGGGTGGTCTAACAGATTGCTGAGGAAGTGGTGGTGCCACCTGCGAGGCCTCCTATGTCTATGAGGCGGGAGCGACTGCTGCTGGAGGATGTGAGGATTGTGGCAATGATTGGCGAGTCCTACCTGTTGTACACTAATACGAGTGCGCCGTATGATTACATGGACTTTGTGACGAGCTGGATAATGGCGCCTAGCATATATGATGCCTTGTCTTTCCCTTCTACGGATTTGAGTCGGGCAGTGGGGTCCTCCCATAGCGGCGGTGGTCCGTCGACGTCTGCGGCAGCGGTGACTTTGGAGGTTCCTTTTATGCGGTTGCATACCCCTTAGTACAACATTCAGCGGGCTTATGGAGAAATGGTGCTTATGCTGCACCATCCTCATGCGATGGATCCAGAGGAGCTAGGTTTGACAGAGGAGGTTCTTCGACCTGAGGTATACCTTTTCCTCTTCCTCTATTTATTTCTTTTTAATTTCTTTCCTGTTTTGATATTAATTCTGGCTTTTATTTGCAGC
The DNA here is from genome assembly GCA_949130495.1 of Sambucus nigra. Taxonomy (NCBI): domain Eukaryota; kingdom Viridiplantae; phylum Streptophyta; class Magnoliopsida; order Dipsacales; family Adoxaceae; genus Sambucus; species Sambucus nigra. The sequence continues at coordinate 525,048,811 of OX422208.1, read as the reverse complement.
AAGTCCGGGTGTCGACCACTTGGCTGAGGGACATCAGAGACTGGATATCTTCAGTGACTGTCCATATTCGAGACGTAGTTCCTATTCCTTCTTGTTTGGTGCCATCTGATTTATCTGGGGAGGAGTCTGGCTCGGGTAGTGGTGGTGCATCGTCTCGTCGCAGGGGAAAGGGAGCACGTCGCAGGGGTGGAAGCTCTTAGAGAGAGGGGTGAAGGGTAGGTGTGAGAGAGAGAATGTGGGTTCGGGCTGAGTCCCGTTGTTTATTTTGCTTTTCTTTTATTTCCTGCAAACTTTGATGTAACACAGAAAAATATATATGCAATTGAGTTTTTTATTATCTTCTATTAAAGATGAATGAATGCATGCACATGCGCTTTTTACTTTGCTGCTGAGACCGTAAAAAGGGATATTTTTGGAATTTTGGAGGAAAGTTTTTTTTTTAAATGAGAGATTATACAAGGGTGGAAGGGGATTTTTGAAATTTTGTTGAGAATACAATTTATTTTTAATGAGTTTCTAATTTTGAAAAAAGAGGAAAAAAGGGAAAACTTCCAAAAATAGGGGGTTGCCGATCGGCAAGCCCCTTGCCCTGCCTATCGGCAGTCAAGTCCAGTCCCATCAATTGAAAGTTTTGATTTGGTACCCTCTTTAGCCTTTTGTACTTTGTGGGGTAGGATGCCCTTCAATTTCTGCAGGGATTATATTTTTTGTGAGGGTTTTCAAGTATAAAAAGGGGTAAGGGTGGAGTGTTTTCATCACACAATTACATTCTTACTTACTTGCCTACTATCTTTTAGTCTTGCAAGATGGTTCTCCCTGGTAGCATTGAGTTTGCTAACTACCTCGAAGCCCTAGAAGCAATTTGCTCTTATAATGTTGACTACGATGCTTTCAACATGCATCGAGTCTCTTTGTGGCGCAACCGGCCTATTGAGTGGAACATGTTAATGGAGGCGGTACAATTTTGGTACCCCGAAGACCTTATATTCCACTTTGGGTTTAATGAGGTTTGTCCTACCTACGAGGAATTTTCTGCCATACTGGGGATAAATCCCAATGTTTCCATGGCTCTGCCTGAGTTTTCCCGTTCTCCTAGGGATTTGTTGGCCGAGCTTTTTTGTATTTCCCCTTCGGCGGCTAGACCACTGGTTGCTGGAGGAATGATCTCTCTTTCAGTGGTGTTACAATCCGTGCATTTGTAGGAGGTTGGCGATGCTAGATACGCTGGAGTTGTTGTTCTGGGCTTGATTTCAAAATTGCTGCTGGTGACTGGGGAACTGCTGGCAAACCCACAACTTGCAGCCATTACTTCATAGTTGTCATACCCTCGCAATCCTGCGACGGTGATACTGGCAAAGACTTTAAACGACCTGGATGCTTAGCGAGAAGGTCGTTCAGACTTTCTGGTAGCCCCGCGATGCTGTTCATGTAGTTGTCTGAAAGACTCCGCCTGGTGACTCCTCCAGATTATCCTTTATCGGTTGTAACCAACTTCTTTTCGCGTTATTTCATCAGCGTTGGCTTGGATTTGAGAGTTGGGAGAACTGGTTTGTGGATCATGGGGCTTTGAATATGTATTGGTCAGTGCCTTGGTTGGGACAACTACTGCCTATGCTATGCTGGAACTGGGAGAATAGCCGTATGTTCGGCTAGTTAGCCTCAGACAAACCTCTTTATATTTCCCTTGGCGGCTTCTGTGCTAATTTGGCTGGGATCAGGTCATGCCACCTCGGACACTAGATTTCTTTCTGGTCGAAGATTTGACTGAGTGTCTGCGCATGCGACTTGGCTCTTTATGGGAGAGTCGGCGTCCGTCGACCCGTCCTTCTCAGTCTGTTGGGAGAGTTTGGCAAGTCCTCGAGGATTATATGAAGTGGTTGTGGAGGAGAGTAGTCAGCAAGATGTTGTTAGTGGAGACTAGACAAAGATGGTTTGCTTTATTTAATACCATGGAAGGAGGTGTTGTGGTTTTTTCGAAGCTGGTTCGAGCTTATCGATCCATGGAGCATCTGCGGCACTCTATTCAGGCAGGGGAAGCTTGGGGACCCCAGGATGTAGGTGATGATGATGGAGCAGGCTCCTCTGGTAGCTGTGGGTAGGACTCTTGGAGAGTTTTTTGTGTAATGGGGAATAAATGTGGGTATAAAATTCGGCTTTTTAGGAAGGTAGGGGGAAGGTAGTTATCCGTTCCTTTTTTATGTAATCTGTATCATAATTTCTTATTAGTGAAATAAACAAGTTTTTGATCATCCAGCTGTGCCTTTTGATGAGTTTCGTATTTTTGAATTATCTATACCGATCGCTAAGGCATACATAATCCTTTTGTTCAAGTATATGTTAGAATGAACTATCGTTCTCGGAGATAAGAAAAGAATAGTTTTTTGTGGAAAAAGGGGTGTGCTCATGTAAGATGTATGAGCTGCCTACGTACCTCTGGGGTTTTGAAAATTTTAAATTTGTTTGAAAATAATTTTTTTTACAGAGGATTAGGCCCACGTTGTTCTGGGTAGAGGGAAATGAAGAGATTTTTTTTAACAGATGGGAGATGAGAAGAGTCGTAACGTGCTGAGATTTCGGACTAGGGGTAAAACTTCTTGAGACGGTCTAGGTTGACTGTACAATCCATCTCCTCCCCATCTAAGTCGGTGAGCATGGAGGCACCGCCGGACAAGATCTTCTTCACAATGTAGGGGCCGCTCCAATTGGGCTTGAATTTCCCTTTGGGGTCCCAAATGGACACTACTATTTTTTTGAGGGATAAATCCCCCTCTCAGACACCGCGGTCCTTGACTCTTTTATTGAATGAATGCGTTATTCGATGATGGTACCCTTGTATGTGGTATATAGCTTTCAATCTCTTTTCATCTAGGAGGGTCAGCTCATCAAGACGGCTTTGGCACCAGTCTTCTTCGCCGATTTTTCTTTCAAGCATAATGCAGAGCGAGGGTATTTCCAGCTCCACTGGTAGGACTGCTTCCATACCATAGACTAGAGAGTAAGGGGTAGCCCAAGTAGAGGTTCGAATTGAGGTTCGGTAGCCCCAGAGGGCGTATAGGATCCGGTCGACCCAATATCGATAACTTTTGGTCATCTTGCTGATGATGGCTTTGAGGTTCTTATTGGCGGCTTCGATTGCATCATTTGTCTGAGGTCGGTAGGGAGAAGATTTGTATCTCTGAATCCCATATTCGTTGACCACTTCTGTGACTTCTTCCTCGAAATGCAACCCATTATCTGACACTAACTCATGTGGGATCCCATATCGACAGATGATGTTTTTCTTGATGAATTTAGCCACTTTCTTGGCGTTCAGAATTGCGTATGACTCAGCTTTGACCCACTTGGTGCAGTAATCAATGGCAATTAGGATGGACTCATGCCCGTTAGAGGCCTTGGGTGTAACTTTTCTTATAATGTCTATGCCCCAGGTGGAGAATGGCCAGGGAGAAGTCATGTTGTATAATTTACGCAGAGGCAGGTGTTGAAGGTTGGAGAACTGTTGGCATTGTAGGCATCTCTGGACATAGGCGGTGCAATCCTGGGTCATGGTGGTCTAGTAGTAGCCTTGTCGGATGATCTTCATGTCAATCATGTGACCGTTCATGTGGGGTCCGCATTTCCCACTATGGATCTTCTGCATTATCTTTTCAATATCAGCCCTTGCGATGCAGTGTAGGTGAGTTCCATTGAAGTTCCTTTTGAGCAGTGCTTTGTGACAGATGATGTACTGGGCGGTCAGTCTTCGGAAGGTTGCTCGGTCTTTCTTATTGGAACCCTCAGGATACCTACAATGCTTGAGGAGGCGCCAGATATCATAGTACCAATAATTGGCTAGCTCGGGATCTTCTATGGAGACAAGCTTAATGTGGTAACAATGGCTTGGTTTGTCTTGCTTTTGAATCTGGAAGGGGGTCATTATTATTCCTTCGGGCATGTCGAATATGGAGGCCAAGGTAGCAAGGGCATCGGTTAGGTTATTCTTTGCTCGAGGTAGGTAATGGAAGGTGATATCTTGGAATTAAGAGGCTAGATCTTCTAAGTGGGCATGGAAGGGTTGGAGCTTCTCGTCCTTGATTCTCCACTTTCTGAGCACTTGACCGATAATGAGGGTGGAATCCCCGTAGACATCTAGGCATTGAATACCTTTCTTGAGAGCAACCTTGAGGCCTACCGTCCATGCCTCGTATTCAGTCATGTTGTTGGTACAAGGGAAATCCAGCTTGATGGCGATGGGAGTGTGGTAGTCATCTGGGGCGATCATAAGTATCCCAATGCCATATCCCTATTTATTAGCAGAGCCGTCAAAGAACATTTTGCCATCAGAGATTTTCCTGGGTAGTGCAGAGGATATTTTCATCTAGAAATTTAGAGATCCAGACATCGGCTTCATCCATGGGGTAATCAGCGAGGTAGTCAGAGATGGATCTTCCTTTCATGGCTTTTTATGTGACGTACACGATATCGAACTCGGCTAGGAGCATCAACCATCAGGCCATTCGGCTGGATAAGGCGGGTTTCTCAAGCAGGTATTTGATGGGGTCCATTCGGGATACAAGTTTGATGGGGAAGGCGAGTATATAGTTTCGTAACTTTTGGGTGACCCAGGCAAGCGCAACACATGCCTTTTCCAAAGAAATGTAGTTGACCTCATACCCGGCCAATTTGTGACTGGCATAATTGATGGCTCTTTCTTTATGGTAATCTTTAAGGTATTGGGCTAGCAAGCCCCAGCTGCAGTGTCGATTATGGTTAAGTATATGAGTAAAGGGAGACCAGGTTGTGGTGGCATGAGTATCAGAGGTTAAGTCAGGTATTGTTTGATTTGATCAAACGATTATTGACAGGCCTCATTCCAAACCTTAGTTGAATCCTTTCGGAGGAGTTTGAAAATAGGTTCGCAGATAGAATTTAACTAGCTGATGAACCGGCTTATGTATTATAATTTTCCAAGGAAACCTCAGACTTCTTTCTCTATTCGGGGATGTGGCATCTCAAGTATGTCTTTCATCTTGGCAGGATCTTCTTCTATCCCTTTCTCACTGACCATGAATCCCAAGAGTTTTCCTTTTGTAACGCCGAAGATGCATTTTTGCGGATCGAGTCTCATCTGATATTGTCGCAGTCGTTCGAAGAACTTTTGGAGAGCAGGAACACGACCTTCTCTAGTTTTAATTTGATAATCATATCATCCACATAGACCTCAACCTCTTTGTGAATTAGATCATGCAGGATGATTGTGGTAGCCCTCTGGTAGGTAGCCCCAGCATTCTTGAGACCAAATGGCATGACAGTGTAGCAAAAGGTTCCCCATGGGGTGATGAACACGATCTTTTCATGGTGATCTGGGTGCATTTTTATTTGGTTGTATCCAGCAAACCCATCGACGAATGACTTAAGAGCATGACTGGCTGTGTTTTCCACGATTATGTCGATATTGGGTAGTGGATAATCATCCTTTGGAGAGGCTTTGTTTAAGTCTCGGTAGTCTACACACATCCGAAACTTTCCTCCTAATTTTAGCAGAGGCACTATGTTAGCTAGCCATGTGGGATATTTGATCACACGAACGAAGCCTAGGTTCAACTGTTTGACCACCTCTTCTTTGACTTTGAGCGACCATTCGGTGAGGATCTTTCTCAACCTTTGTTTAACTAACTTATAATCTGGAAGAGTGGGGATCTCATATTGAGCAATTTTAGGATCAATGTCAGGCATATCGTCATAGGACCATGCGAAGACATCCACAAATTCCTTTAGCAATTCTTCAAGTTGTGCATGCTTATTCTCTTCAAGGGTGGCCCCTATCCTAATCTTGCGTTGTTGGATACTAAAATCGAGGTTAACAGCAATAATCTCTTCTTCATTAACTTGAACGCGGTTATGTTATTTATTATTAACCTTATTTATTTCAGTTAAGAATTGTTCATTTGCAAAATCATCATCATCAAAAGTTTGATTAGAATCTAAGCAGTTAATGTAAGGCACAACAAGATACTTAAAATCTTCGTTTATTTCACTGATAGGAAAAACAGCATTGAGAACCTCATCAAAGGAGGTCTCGATTACATTTGAGCAAGGATAGATAACAGAAGAAGAAATGGGGTAAACATTAGGGTTAGGTGGGATTTGAACAGGTAGAACCGGCACAACATGCTAATTGAGGAGAGGTGCATCAGCAGCTTTAATCAGGTGGGATGGATCCAGTGATGTAATGCTTGAATGAACCATGCAGAGTGTCAGCCCTAGTGTGTGTAAATTGAATGAGTTCTCGGAGTCACTTTCCTCGGTCTCTTCGATATCTTTGATGAATGGTGGTACATGGTGTTGGGAACTTTCAGCCCATGAGTAGTTGTCTTGAAAAAAGATCTCCATTCCAGGCTTCATCTTCTTATCGTATGGTCATACCATGGTTTCGAAAAACCGCAAAAGGGGGAGTCTTCACCCTCTTGGATGAATCGTCCATTTAAGGAGTCACTTGGGATAGTCGGGATGCAGTTTAGTCTCCTTTTTAGTCGAGACTGGCGAATCATTCTGAGCTCTTGTTCTGATGGTTAATACCCCAAACCACAAGGAGGGAAAGCTTTCTTCAGTTCAATAGGATCAAGTATCTCTTGATGTCTTTGTCCTAGACCTAGTCCGGGCATGAAGTGCATGTTTCTGAACATCTAAATCACATTGGCGTTGCCATGAGGGTCGTATTCTGGACAAACCCTTTTCTTTGAAATCGTCCCCTACCGAGAGTAGAAGTGGATCAACTCGAAATCCTGATAGGAGCATATCATTTGACCCGTGTTGTATCTCAAGGATCGGACTGTTGGTACTTGCTCCCTCGGCATTGTCATCATCACCCAAAATGGTGATGACTCATCTGTTGGCGACGAACTTTAATTTTTAATGGAGCGAGGAAGACGTACCCTTAATACCGTGGAGCCAAGGTCGTCCTAGCAAAAGGTTGAAACAAGCTGGGATGTCAATAACTTAGAATTTGACGACATGTTTTATAAGGCTAGCCCCTATTATAAGCTTTATGGATCCCATCACCCCCTATAGGTATTATCGTAGGCCCGTACAGCAGTGGAGGTTGGAGCAAGGTCACTTTCTTTTAGGCCTAAACATCTGAAGGTTCTTAGTAGGCAAACATTTAAGGCAGATCTATTATCGATAAGAGGGAGTGGTACGACCTTCACCATAACTTTGACGGAGATGTTGAGTTCATGATTGTGATTTGGCCCAATTCTAGGGATTTCTTCTTAGGAAAAGGATAGCATTCGGGTAGAGGTTAAGGATTCGATCAAATTTAGTGCTTCTTTCGGTGTGGTAGAGGGAGGAACTGTGGGTCCAGTGAGCAACTTGATCAAAGCATTTCTGTGCAGTTGAGAAGACATGAAAATCCCCCATAGAATGATGTTAGCTTGAGTTTTCTTTAGTTGATCAAGGAACTTGCTTTCCTCGATGGTCATTTCTGGCATATGAAGGTTTTCAACGCCCTTCCTTTTGTCATTGAGTGGTAGTGAGCTTGGGATCTGGTAATGCCTCGTTGATCTAGTCATGTGATTTACTGAAGAAGGGAAGAACATAAATCCCATTTCCTCATTAATATCAGGTTATTCTGCCACCTTGTTTATTTCTTCAAAGAGTTCTTCAAATGATATCATCCCACACATGTCGGCTACCGGGCCGGTTTTCTTATAAACTTGTTCTTCATTCGAATCTCCGAATTCTTCCCCCCATCCGGTGGCAACAATTCTATCTTTACATGCAAAGTCAATGCATTCCACAACCTCGACAGCTTCTTCATATAGGTCTTCCCATTCTGTGGGTATATATGAGGGTGAAGGGACCAGGCGCCCTTGTAGCTTCAGAGTATTAAGTAACTTGGTCATACTACAAATGTTGTTGATTTTCCTGAAATTTTCTGCCATGATAGACAACATCATCTACTCTAACTTCATCGATCGGTACTACCCAATGGTATGATTCTCGAACCCATTTTCTTGCTTTCAAGAACAGCGTACTGAACCTTTGGCAATCAATGATCATCTATGAGGGCAATTTCAGCCCGAACTCTAGGAGTTGGTTTAAGACTTTTGATAATTCCATACCTCCATTTTCAGAATGGGTACGGGCAATGATGCATGCTCTGGTAAGGAGTGATAGTGCCTGATCGACGAGGCTAATAGGGTGTAGGAGGAAATATGGGCAAGTTTGGGAGAGTATATGGGTGTGATTTGTGTTAAGGGATCAAATTTTGGGTTTTCTTCTAAGAAGATGGCATTGGCATGATTTAGGAGTGGGTTGTGAGTAGTGTTTGGCTTAGGATTAGCTGGTGGGGCGATGGTACCTCGGTCAATTAGATCTTAGATTACATTTTGAAGGTGATAGCATTGGTCGGTGGTATGGCCAGCAGTTTGGTGAAAGGTACAATGGGCATCTGCCTTGAAGTTTCTTCGGAGATGATTTGGAAAAGGATGGGGATCCAAGGGTTTGATAAGGTTTTGGCTTAACAAGGCTTGATAAACTTTGGAGAGGGGAGGATGGAGCTCGGTGTATTCCTTTCAAGCTAGGACAGGGCGGATTTCTGGTGCCCATGATGTGGTCAGTTGAGAGATGTTGTTGATGGTTGAGACTGTTGCATTGGCAGGCTTTTTATATTTTCTGTGTCCGGACAACTTATTTGGTTCAACATCTGTTTTAGCGATACTCTCCTCTATTTCTACTCTCGCTTCTCTGAGAGCTCGGAAGTGAGGATAGTATTGTCCTCCTATGGTTTCTCGAATATGAGGTAAGAAATTCTTCTTCACTATGCTGACTTGTTCTTCCTTGAAAGGCCGATTGGTCATGGTAGCTGATTTTTCCATCCATCGGGCTATGAAGTCACTGACTGATTCCCCAGAGTTCTGTTTGAGGAGCTCTAAATCACGGTGGGTGACCTCAAGCTCTTCGTTGTATTTGTACTGCGACATGAATTCTCGGGCCACATCCTCCCAGCTACGGGTTCTAGACTCTTCGAGAGATAAAAACCACCGGAGGGCGCTGTCCTTCAAAGTTTGCTGAAATAATTGGGCCATCACTTATTCATAAGCCCCTAGTAGAGTCATGGAATGGTGATAACTACGGAGATGAACAATCAGGGGGCACTTCCTCTGAATTTCTCATTATTTGGCATCTTGAACTTCTCAGGTAACCTCGCTTTAGGATAAGGAGACATGGGTGTAGTCCATGTAATTTCCAGATATTCTGACTTGGTCGAACTTCTTAGTTAGCATCTTGAGATCTTCTTTGACTTCAAATCCTCCTCTTTCGGATCAATGATCATAGGCAAGTTGGTCCCAGGTTAGGCAAGGTTCGACATCGAAAGCTGGGCAAGCGGCAGCCCATTAGTAGGAGGGGCATGTGGAGCGTGCTGGTATTCTTCAGGAACCCAGATAGGCTATGGTGGACCCATAGCACGAGGGAACAGGGCCTCGGTCTCTTGAGGAATAGGAATCGAATTTTGTTGCATCTCTCGGACCTCAGTCTGGAGGTTGTCAATCTTGGACGCGATCTGAGCTAGGACTGCTATCAGATCTGGCTGCACAACGAGTACTTGGTCGGTGTTCTCCATGGAAAGCGGATGGATACCAGACTCGGAAGAAGTAACAGGGGAACGAATAGAACTCCGGGGTGATTTGACTAAAGATCAAAGCCAATAAGGAGCCGGGCCAAGGGCGTACGATCGACCTGAGAAGGCGCAAAATGGGATTTATTTTTGGGAAAAAGGATGAAAATATTTTTGACATTTTTTTTGGAGACTGGAAGTCAAAATATTTTTTTCTTTTTGATAAAGAGATGAGAAATGTTATTGGATTTTTGATAAAGAAGGGAGAAATATTTTTGGATTTTTGATAAAGAAAAGGAAAATATTTTTGGGGGACGATCTCAGCATGATTATTATAATTATTATGTTCTCACTTGTATTAAGTTCTCTTAAATGCAAAATGAAATGTCAGACGGGACCCGAGCCTGGAAAGATTGGGTTTGTAACATATGCAAAGCTATGGCTAGACTTGTAACCAGGCTCACAGACAAGGTCCCATTTTAAAAATGCGCGAAAATTTGGGCGGCAGGCCGACCCAGAATTTTGGCAGAGTTTTGGGTTGAAACTAAAAATCTAATATGTGTGTCCTAGGCTTGACACCTATACGCGGGGATGCAATTGGTTGGGTGAATCTAAAAGGGTTCCCCCCTTTGGCATGACTTCCATGATATACGTCTTACTCTCGCGGGCAATTGGTACGTGTGGACAAGCCATTTGATATACCTGAGTGTACGTGAATTGCCTCACTATATACCTTGTGGGGACGGTATGTGTGAGAGCTAATTCAATATACTCAGCGTATGTGAACGAGTTCACTGCGATATACCTCCCGTCATGACTTAGGTCAAGCGGTACGATGCGGGGGAACCGTTCGATATACGTCGAAGGTACTTGGCCAATGGAAGGTGAGAGTCATATCGCTTAGGCTAACTGCACCCTGCCAGACCAGCGCCCATCACGGAGTGACCCTCCAGTTATTGGACAAAATTTGGTCAATAACAATGCTTTTTGGTGATGTCGTGTGAATCATGCATGATTCTCTTATTAGTATCTTATGAGAATGTCTTTCTTGATTATGCCAAACAGGGAGCAAAGTACAAGTACCAATGGTACACCAAGTATGGATGGGTGATGCGTTCAACATGTGGATATATGTTATCCTAGGTGCAGGTGCTGTGAAGTGTACATGGAGAATTTTCTACAAGTGTGTGAATAGAAGCATAAGTATAGGGGACACATGGAAAAGGGGAACATGAAAAAATGGGAGAAAATATAAACAAGCATAACATCCATGTAAATAGAGTCTAGCACTCAAAATAATATCCCTAGCGGAGTCGCCACTGTGGCCATCCTCGATCCTCGTAGTGGGCTGGTAGAGTGAGGATCCTAGGTCTCGCGCGTCCCTCTAGAGAGCGCTTCGATCGACGTCATTGATGAGGTGAAAAATGTAGAGAGATGGAGTCGCCAGTCTATTTTACTCAAAACATATAAAAGAAAGGGAGCCATCCCGATGGACAGCATCCAAGGACATACTGATACATACGAGACCAAAATTATTCGAGAAGGGTCGGGAGGCTAAGTTACGAAATGGGAAGGTGTTAGGCACCCATTCCGCCCTTACGGTCTCTCATGGGCTTTTGCTATTTTCCTTTATTTTCCCCGTGATATGTGTGCATGTGTATATATAGTGGAGATAGGAATCCTCGTCTTATATCATGGGAGAGATAAATCGAGGCATCCGTAGGAAGGTTCATAGAAATAATATAAGAAAATAGGATTTACGCGATTATCCTTGCGTTGATCGTCATAATGGAACGATAACATATGTGGAATAATACGCCACTAAAAACAAATATATGCATATATAAATATTTGTAATCTAAGAGAATTGAGTTTAGAGAAAATAGAAAATGAGAAAAAAAGTGAGAATAGGACTCGAGTTTAGGGTTTTACCCCGAGACGCCTACGTAGCCTATAGAGGCATCAAAGTCCACGTAGTTCGCATGCAAAATGAGGGGTGGGGTTTATCCCATAAATCCAAACCGGGACTTCTCTTATTTGTGTGTGTGTGTGTAAAAAAGTGTTTTAATTGTGAGAAAAGTGTAAGAAAAGTGTGAGAATTCCCATTTCGAATTTATGAGCAAACCCTCTTTTTCTTGTTTTTTGGATTTTTTATTTGTATGAGAATAAGAGATGTGCAATAATACTAAGTAAAAATTATATTAGGATATCTGAGACGAGAGAATAAAATCGCTAAATAATAAAACAAATTAATGCGAATTTATGAGAATTTAAGGAGAGAATTGAGAAAATTGGACCTTCTTGAAGATCTTGAGCTTGATCTTGAGTGTTGGAGAGCAGACCTTGCACTTGGATGATGATGGAGGGTAGTTAATTCACCAAGTTTGATGAAAAGGATGATGAAAAGTGAAGGTTGGAAAGGGATTTGGATGTGGAAATCACGCTGACTTCGAGAGAGGTTTTCTGGATTTTCTCAGAGTGATGTCTATCAGATCTGGGCTCTTTTTGCAATGAGGTCAAGGCCTCCTTTTTATAGGCCCAGGTCATTGCCTATCAGCATAGCCCTGGTCCTGCCAATCGATTGGTGCGTTTAGGCACACTGCCGATAGGCAGGGTCTGGGACCTGCCGTTTAGCAGTGTCTTTCAGGCCTTTCTAGAAAATCGATCGCTGAGTGCAAATCGTTGATTCGAATTGCACACGGGGCAGACCGTTGGAAAGGTAATTCAAAGACATTAGAAAATTTCTTTGGACTGCTCCCAGTTCGGGAGTTGACTTTGGGCCAAATGTGGCTCGGAAGCTCTTGGTGACCTTTCGGAGTAAAATGAATCGTTCGTCTGTATCGTAAGTCAAAATTGTGCATAGGGTGGACCATTGGAAAGGTAATTTAATGCACTTCGAAGATTCATTCAGTATCACTCGAGCTGAAGAGTTAACTTTGGTCAAACGGAGCCCCGGAGGGCTCGGTGGCCTCCTGATCGGGTTTCAGGGGAAAATGGGTCGTTCGATCGTATAGTAAGTCAGAATTGTGCACGGGATGAACCATTGGAAAGTGGATTCCGTGCCCTTTGGTGATTCATTCAGTTTTAGTTGAGCTGAAGAGTTTGACATTTTGCTCAAATGGAGCCTGGGGGTGTCCGATGACCTCTAGGTCAGTACTCGGGGTATGACTTGGGTTTGCAGTGATGAAGGAAGGTGCTAGGGACCTAAGGTGAGTTTAGGGTGTAATAGAATGGGGTGTCTACACAAGGTCAAAGAAAAAGTATTTAAGAAACTGAACGTCGGTTTTATTCGCGTGGTTAAGTATTAGATTTGGCTCGCCAACATAGTCCCTGTACCGAAGTGTTTAGGTAAAGTCCATATGTGCGTTAACTACCTAGAATTTAACAAAGCCTCTTCAAAGGATGACTATCCTTTTCCCAACATCAACATTATCATTAACAACGCCGTTAATCATGCCCTCAAATCATTCATTGATGGGTTCCTTCAATATAATCCGATTACGATGCACCTTGATTATTAAGATAAGAACACTTTCACTAATCTATGGGGAACTTTATACAATTATGTCATGGTTTTAGGTCTTAAGAATATCTAGGATACTTACTTAAGGGAAACCACAACCATCTTAAATGATTTTATACTTAAAGAAGTTGAAGTCTACATTGATGACGTGATCATCAAATCCAAAACTTCAGAAGGTCATATACGTGCCTTGAGTAAATTATTCGAATGACTGTGATAATACCAAATGTGCCTCAACCTATAAAAATGTGTCTTCAGTTTCACCAAAGGAAAACTCCTAGGTTTTATGTTCAACAAAAGGTAATTGAAGCAACCCCTACTAAAATCAAAGCAATCCTCAACATCTCACCACGCTAATTCGAGAAAGAAGTGCACGACTTCATGGGAAAACTCTTGTACATTAGCAAACTCATCAACCAACTTACTTCTATATGTGAACCTATCTTTAGGATCCTTTGAAATATTCAACCAATGTCTAGAATGAGTTATATTAAGAGGCCTTCAACATGATCAAATGATACCTTACCAAACTACCAGTGATCATGCCACTACAGCCTAGCTTACCTCTCCTCTTGTACTTAACTATAACTAATATTATTATTAGGGTTATGTTGGACCAATACATCAAGGTGTTATGCAAAGAGAGGGCCATTTACTACGTTAGTCGAAAGCTAGTAGGATATGAATTGAACTACACTGCATTGGAAAAAATGTGTGTTGTTATGGTTTGGGTCACCTAGAAACTTTAACACTGTATGATTTCATTCCCCATCAAACTGGTGTCCTGAATAGATCCCAGGAAGTACCTCCTGAAGAAACTTTCCTTCTTGAGACGTATTGCCCAATGGTTGATTATGCTATATGACTTTGACATTGTCTATGGCATGCAAAAATCCATTAAAGGATGAGACATCTCTGACTACTTAGAAGATAACACCATGGAATAAGTTGGTGTGTGGATCACATAATTTTCCATTGAAGAAATCCTATACACTACTCCCAAAAAGATTCGGTGGAAATTTTTATTTGATAGATGAACTAATAATAAAGGATATGGCATTAGAATTTTGTTGATTGTGCCCGATGATTCGCATACCCCCATCGCCATCAAGCTATACTTTTACTGTACTAATAACATGATAAAATGTGAGTAATGCACAGTTGGACTCAAAGTTTCTCTTGAAAGGGAAATATAATACCTCGACGTCTATGGAGATTCTGTCTCATCATAAGATAGGGTTTTAGGAAATTCAAAGTCAAAGATAGAAAACTTCTACCCTTCCACGCTCATCTTGAAGATCTCAACTCAGAATTCTAAGATGTCCATTTCCACTACCTCATCCATCCTAGAAATATCTTCATCGATACATTGGAGACACTAGCCTCTATGGTTAACATGTATAAGGGAATAATAGTTGCCCCTTTTAAAGTTCAGAAACAAAAAAAACCAACCCACTATTACCTCAGAGAGCACGCCATCGAGGAAGACTCGAATAGAGTTGGGATTTATTATTACAACATATGGTGCCTCCTCAAGTACGACAAATACCCTTAAGGGATTGATAAGAAAGACCGCATGACTTTTCGGACCTCGAATATCAGTACATGATTTGTGATAAAGCTTTGTTCAAGAGGAATTTTGATGGTACCCACTTATAGTGCATAACAGGGGCTGACAATAAAGAGATCACATAGAAAATTAATAAGGAGGAATACGGACCCCACTTGAACGACCACATGCGTTCCAAAAAGATCATCCAACATGGGTACTATTGGACTACCATGCTCTATGACTGCACAATGTATGGCAAACAGTGCCTTAAATGCCAGTAATTTGCCAATCTCTAACATTTGTCTCCCTGTGAGTTATACAATATAACTTCTCCATGGTCTTTATAAGATAACATTTTATGGAAATGAGAATCAAAATCTGGAACTATAAAAGTGAACTTGATTTCATATAACTATTCATATATATATATGACTTTGTAAAGATAATACAAAGTTTAGTTTAAAACATCATAAGAAGAGTTGTCACTGTAAAGTAGAGATAGATGGAATATAAGGCATAAGCATGAAAAATGGGCATGCATTATGTGAGACTAGACTTCATCCTCTAAGCATCTTTAAGGAACCTCCGCAACATCCCTTACCCAATCAGCCTTTCAATTTCATCCTTTAGTGCATATCACTGCTTAGTGTTGTGACCATGGTCCAGATGGAACTTGCACCACTTGGCTTTGTTCCTCTTGTGGGGTGGAGCTTTGAGCTTCTCTGGACGACTCAGCAGCTTGTCCTCCTTAATGGACTCAAAAACGTCTTCAATTGGGAATGCCAATGGGGTATAGGCCTCTGAGCTTCCTTCTGCCTTATCTGACCTCCTTTTCTTACTCCTGCTGACTACTTTCACGAATGGATCCTCCGGCACTGCCTCTGCAGCAAAGGTTGTTAAAGCAATGTTCCTGGGTGCTGCACCCACATTAGGTGAGGCCGCGGCCTCTAGCATTAGGACCCTCTGAGTCAAATAGTTGACCTGGGTCTGGAGTGAGGCATGACTGCCGTAGAGGTGGTTGAGGTGATTGTACTGCTGCACAATCTCATCTTTGACTTCTGTGCTCTGATTGGATTCTCCCTCCATTTTTGCTTTTGTTAGTCTTTACAAAGTATATATAATCTGAGACAAAACTAACAAAAGTGAGTAATCTCAGAAATATTGGAGTAACCAAGTAGGAAATGGGGATGCAGCGTTTGCACTGCTACATGGTATTACTGTTGAGGCCGTGGCACAAAGGTGCACTGTCGTGGCCTTTGTATGATATTCACCAAGGTTGAGCTAGAGACCGTCTGAGTCCGTTACTTGATGAAGCTTCTGTAATGCAACTTCCCCGATAGAGGCCGCGACATGTAATATAGTTGAACTACCACGCTGCATCCCTACCTAGGCAGTGAAGGGACAATCCCAAAATTGAATCCCTGAAACTGAGTTTTTCTTCTAAAACTCGTGGAGAGCATACCTACTAGGGTCTATCCATGAGAGAATAACCTCTCGGTGCACAAATTGGCACAATTCTAATGATAAACCATAGATCATAGGAAAAGAACAACATAAAGAGTAAATAAAACTCTTCCCTAATCACCCACCTTTACGGGGCCAATGCTCATGAAGATTTCCAGCTTTACCTAGGTGGGGCGATATCATAGGGGTATGTAAAATAGATCTGAGGTCATAAAATGGAGACCCGAGAGCAGATCTGAAGGTACGAAATACCCATTTAAGGGTGTAAGTATAAAATAGAGCTCAATAACCAAAATTTACCCATGGGATGATGATCCAGAGGATCCCCATGAATATAATAAGGTGTTTAAGAACTCGAAAAACAGAGAAACATGATTGAAATATCTCAATTTCCCATAAACGGTGCCAGATTATTGATATGAGAAATTGTCCACTTTGTCGTTCTCATATCAACAAGTCAAGTAAATAATAGAAATAAAACAAGTAAAGAAAGTAAGGAGACATGAACACGAGGTATAGAGTGGTTCGGCTATTAAAATGAGACAACGTACACTTTGGTGCTCTCTTCTCATTATATGCGTTGCATTGTATAAAATAATCGTGCCTAAAGAGGCATCCAAGTACGAGAATAAAGGAGAGTACATGGCAGTATTGAGGATTCTGGTATGTCGGAGAGGTGGTTGCTATGTAGATGTGTCACCTTCAAGTCGTATGTTGAGGTTGTGTAGAGAGAATTTGTATCGTAGAATCTGTATAAAAGGGGATCCCCCATATCCCGAGGTATTGATATCTATTTATAGGAGGTATGTGAGTTGTGTCATGTGCCCTGAGCACGTGACGTATTCCAAGTCTGAAGTTGTTATAATAGAGAGGGATGTGGTATACAAAACAAACATTGAGTGTTGCATCCTATATGAGGCTACATCCAAAGGGGCCACACCCTGTATCGGGTAGGACCGCGACCTGTATATAAGGCCAAGAATTACATGTCGTACCCTATGGTCGATAGGGCCGCACCCTATGCTGATTGGGTTCCGCAGCTCATTAGCTTCTGTACAAGATGAAAAACTTCTACGGCAGGATGCAATATTTGTACTATCATCAAGGATATTCTCAAATTGAAGGAATAAATTTTAACGAGACATTTGCTCTTGTTACTCTGTTAGAATTTGTTCGTCTTCTCTTTGCCATAGCTTGTTACTTGCATTTTACGCTTTATTAAATGGATGTAAAATCAGCCTTTCTTAATGGAATCTTGACTGAAGAGACCTATGTTGAACAACCCAAAGGGTTTATTGACCCTCGGTATCCAAATCATTTTTATCGTCTTAAAAAGGCTTTGTATGGTCTAAAACAAACGCCGAGAGCTTGGTATGAGCGTCTTTCCAACTTTTTCTTAGACAAAGGTTTTAAGAGAGGAGGAAATGATCAAACCCTTTTTGTCAAATGTAAGGACATTTTTATCATGTACGTTATCGTAATGTTTTGTATGTCGTACGCCGTTACATTTGGCACGTCTCTGCTCGATCACATGTGATGGCCCCAATCCGAATTTCGAGAATCAAGCATCCTGCACCTCCATCATGTGTCCTACATCGGCCCCAACGACTTCAAGTTCCATGATTTTAGGGACTAAATACAAGTGGTACGGAAGAGAAGTCAAAACAGTGAAATATGGCACGATATGGATGTTCAAGGGCAATTGGGTAATTGTACAGCCACCGACTGGAGAATAGGTCAACTGGAAAGTTGAAGAGCTTGCTGCAACAAAGATACTGGAAGAAACGGCACCTCAATCCAAGCTACGGTGAAGAAGTTATGGCCCTTTGAAGATGGAGCAAATTCCAAGAAGGAATCAGGATTTACAGAAGCCGGACCGGTCCGCCCCATATAAAAAGGAACCGATCCGCCTGCAGACCGATCCGCCCAGGCACGGACCGGTCCGCCCTGCAAAATGAGGCCAGTATTCCCCGGACCGAATGCGAACCGATGGAGCAGAATTTTAAAAGAATCGGTCCGAGGTCGGACCGATCCGCCTAGGACCCGGACCGGTCCGCCTGGGATAATTACGAGCAGTCCCAGATTTTTTAAACACCTCCTTTGTTCCCCTATTTATACCAACTTCGGAAGAGATGTTTTCCAAGACTTTTCAAGACGAAATTTAGAGTCCTTATTCTACAAGTCTTCACCTTTTTGAGTTCCCCAACTCATGTTTGATTCGCACAACTTTTCCAATCCTTTGTGAATCAGTTTGTAACCCAAGAACACAACCTTGAGTTTTGTTCAAACCTTGTGGAGAAGCCGTTCTCTTCTTCATTGCAGCCCTCCTGGAAAGGGAAAATTCCAGCCGACAAACTTGTGGAGAAGCCGTTTCTCTTCTTCAAAGTTGCCCTACTGGAAAGGGAAATCTCCAGCCGCGACTACAGAATCCGATACCCGAGGGTAATTCTTAGTCAACTTGTATTTCAGTGTAATCCGATTGTAAGCCGTTTCTCTTACAAATTATAGTGATATACAAATGGTTTTTCCCCCGTGGGGGATTTTTCCTTAATTGCATGTGTTTGAATGTTCTTGCTTAGATTATCATCTTATTCAATCACATAACTGCTGCATGTTTAGGGTTTGTTTGTGCTAAAAGGGTTGATTGGAATCTTGCGAATTATTTTTAATCAATTATCACACACCGGACCTATTCGGTTTCTCAAATTGGTATCAGAGCGGGTTACGCTAATTTATTGCGTATTCCTATTTTTCGCAAAATCGTGTGATATTGATTTTTTTAAAAAATCAGTTTTGTGAATATTCGCAATTTTTCAATGGATTTTGATGGTTTTGATGATCTTCGATGTCAAATTTTTGAAAAATTTAATTGGAAAATTCACACAAACTCTTGTTTTAAATCTTCTGTTGAAAACGAATCTGAGAGGTGTCTAGGCGAGAGTTTCCCATCCGTGTGATTAGTGATGAGAGTGAGGGTGAAAAGAGTGAGGAGGAAGAAGAAGAATTGAGTGAGTTGCAAGTTGCCTACAATAATTTGTATTTTGAATGTTTAAAGACAAAAAAGGCAAACTTGAAACTTGAAGATCAATTGAAAGAATGTGCCATAAAAAATAATGATTTTCTAGTCAAAGAACTTAAGGCACATGCGAAAATTTTGAAAGAGAAGCTTGAGTACGTCGAGGGTGAGAGAGATAGTCTTAGAGGGTTGATGGAGACTATGAAAAAGGAACTTTTAGAGTATGAGGATTCTAGACGAGTACTTGAATCTAGGATAGGTGATATTGAGGAGAAATTGAAAGATTCAAGTAAGGTGAAATCTGATTTGGAGTCTAGGTCTGAAAAACTTGATAAGATTTTAGGCACAGTCGAGATCAAAACGGATAGGGGTGGGATTGGTCTTGAAAAATATGTTGAACCCATTCCCACACGTGTGAGAGAGCCTCCTAAGATTGTTAAGAAAGAGGCACCTAAGGTTGTTAGGAAAGAGTCCCCTAGGAACATCGTGAGAGTGCCTCCTAGGATCATTAGGAGAGATCCACCTAGGCAAATTCAGAGAGCGCCACCTAGGAAATTGATGAGAGCATCACCTAGGAATTTGAGGAGAGGGCCACCTTTAGGTAACATACACCGCCAGGTTTACACTTGCACACATTGCGGTAGGCAAGGTCATCTTAGGCGATTTTGTTACAAGCTTTTAAATGAACCTAGGAAGGTTAATGAAAGAATAAATTCGATTCCCAAAACCCCCACACTCCGTTACACATCTATTTGGGTTAGGAAATCGGATTTAAAGGCTTATGGTTTATGTGTCCACGAATCCCGTTTGCTTGCACGTGATTCACCCCATGTGAAATCCTTTGGTTGATTGTGTTTGCATGTTTGTCATACACTAGTTATGGTTTCATGATATATTTTTTTTGCTAGTGTGATGACTTGTACTTTTTGTATAAATTTTTGTTTTTGATAAAATTTTGAAAAATCCAAAAAGATTTTTTTTGGTTGCACCGTCTATGGATGAGCACTTTGGATGACCAAGTCACAACATCATTCCATTTTTTTTCAGGTGACTATTTGATAGTGTTTTGAGACAATAGGTCAATTCATCCATGTGCTTTATAATGTTTGGAGTCATTAAGATGTAATTAAATGTTACTTCCTACATGTTTGACTCATGTTTCCTTTAATGCACACTTGCACGGATTTGTTTGATTATTGTGCTTGTCTTATCACATGTTGGTTGGGTGTTCTCACTTCAATCCTGTCCTTAAAACGAAATAAGCGCGATAATTTTTTATAAGGAAATTGTGCATATAAAAACCGTTTTGTGAGATTGTGTGCTTTGTTTAAGAATGGGGAGGGGCTGCGAAAGGTAATTATCTCTTCTTTGCGCAAAAGCCACCGTTCCAAAGGACCTAAAAAATGGAGGAATTTTATTATCCGGGGTCCAAAGAGGTTTAAAAGAGCCCGAAAAAAATTGAAAGGCAATAAAAAAAATATATATTCATGCCAAATATGGGCCATTTAGGTTTTTGCACCAATTCTCCAAAGTTTGAGAATTTAGATTACCTCTAAAAGAATATATATATGAGAGAGTTTGGTTGGAGAATTTAAAACGGGTTTGCACGTCCTTGAAATGCTTGAAAAATGCGCTACATAGTTTTGGACGTTATTGGTGTGGAAATCACTTTGACTTTGATTTGTTGATTTACATAAGACGATGTCATCTAAATTCAACAATCTTTTCACCTAAGGATACCTTTGATGATCATTCGTTAGGAGTACACATATGCATCGTGCACATATGATTGATTGAGTTGATTTACCTATTGAATGTGTTCACACCCATTCATTCCGTTTCCATGACTTGGTTGTTTGAGTCTAAATCCATGGTGTGATTTTTGTAGCATTTTTTTTAAATGGTATCTATTTTTTATCTTTGTATGAAAAATTTGAAAAATCAAAAATAGTTTGCGAAGATTTTTTTGCATCTCCTTGCATGAGCACGCTTTCCATTTGATTGATCCTTGCATGAGCACGTTTTAACCCCGATTTTGCTTGTTTGATTCATTCTTCTTATTTGTCTATTTGGGGACATCATAAAAAGGGGGAGAAAGAATTATCTTATTTTTTGGGAGTTTTGAGATTTGACTTATGCTTATCATATATTGGTATCTATGTTTATCTCATTTCAAACTCGATACGTCACTTGGTATTTTTCTTTATCTCATGTGTGTAGGTACTACATTGATGATCTCTGAATTGCACACCCTGATGAGAAAAGATTTCAGATTCCTGAAGATTTGAAGAACAAACGATGAAGACTTATTCATTTGTATCTTTCCAGTTTTGGGTTCATGGAAGGGTAGATTTGTATAGGCAATTTTGTTATTTGATAATTCGGATGTTGGTTTTTATGTATGTACCGGCATATACATAGGGGGAGATTTGTAAGGACATTTTTATCATGTCCGTTATCGTAATGTTTTGTATGTCGTACGCCGTTACATTTGGCACGTCTCTGCTCGATCACATGTGATGGCCCCAATCCGAATTCCGGGAATCAAGCATCCTGCACCTCCATCATGTGTCCTACATCGGCCCCAACGACTTCAAGTTCCATGATTTTAGGGACTAAATACAAGTGATACGGAAGAGAAGTCAAAACAGTGAAATATGGCACGATATGGATGTTCAAGGGCAATTGGGTAATTGTACAGCCACCGACTGGAGAATAGGTCAACTGGAAAGTTGAAGAGCTTGTTGCAACAAAGATACTGGAAGAAACGGCACCTCAATCCAAGCTAAGGTGAAGAAGTTATGGCCCTTTGAAGATGGAGAAAATTCCAAGAAGGAATCAGGATTTACAGAAGCCGGACCGGTCCGCCCCATATAAAAAGGAACCGATCCGCCCAGGCACGGACCGGTCCGCCCTGCAAAATGAGGCCAGTATTCCCCGGACCGAATGCGAACCGATGGAGCAGAATTTTAAAAGAATCGGTCCGAGGTCGGACCGATCCGCCTAGGACCCGGACCGGTCCGCCTGGGATAATTACGAGCAGTCCCAGATTTTTTAAACACCTCCTTTGTTCCCCTATTTATACCAACTTCGGAAGAGATGTTTTCCAAGACTTTTCAAGACGAAATTTAGAGTCCTTATTCTACAAGTCTTCACCTTTTTGAGTTCCCCAACTCATGTTTGATTCGCACAACTTTTCCAATCCTTTGTGAATCAGTTTGTAACCCAAGAACACAACCTTGAGTTTTGTTCAAACCTTGTGGAGAAGCCGTTCTCTTCTTCATTGCATCCCTCCTGGAAAGGGAAAATTCCAGCCGACAAACTTGTGGAGAAGCCATTTCTCTTCTTCAAAGTTGCCCTACTGGAAAGGGAAATCTCCAGCCTCGACTACAGAAACCGATACCCGAGGGTAATTCTTAGTCAACTTGTATTTCAGTGTAATCCGATTGTAAGCCGTTTCTCTTACAAATTATAGTGATATACAAATGGTTTTGCCCCCGTGGGGGATTTTTCCTTAATTGCATGTGTTTGAATGTTCTTGCTTGGATTATCATCTTATTCAATCACATAACTGCTGCATGTTTAGGGTTTGTTTGTGCTAAAAGGGTTGATTGGAATCTTGCGAATTATTTTTAATCAATTATCACACACCGGACCTATTCGGTTTCTCATCAAACATTTTGGTAAAGATATCATTATAGCTCAAGTCTATGTCAACGATATCATTTTTGGATCCACTTCCCCTTCAGAAGTTAAATCTTTTTCTGAAATCATGCATAAAGAATTTCAAATGTCTCTTATGGGTGAGTTGCATTTTTTCTTGGGTCTTCAAGTCAAACAGAATTCAGAAGGTTTATTTGTGTCGCAATCAAAATATGCTTTAGAGATTGTCAAAAAGTTTGGTCTTGAAAGTGCCAAAGAAGCTTAAAATCCCATGAGTACTACGACTAAATTATCTAAAGATGAGAGTGGAAAATCCATAGATCCTACTCTATATCGTAGTATGATCGGAAGCTCACTATACCTTACTGCCTCACGTCTTGATATTATGTACGCAGTCTGCGTGTGTGCCCGTTATCAAAATAATCCCAAAGAGAGCCACTTGGTTTGTGTAAAAAGAATTATTAAATACATAAAAGGCACTCTCAATTTAGGACTTTGATACACCAATGATACTCCTAGTACTATAATAGGATACACTGATGCCGATTGGGCAGGGTGTATGGATGATAATAAAAACACATCAGGAGCATGTTACTATATCGGTAACAATTTGGTAGGATGGAGTAGTAAGAAACAAAACTGCACCTCTCTATCTATAACCGAATCTGAATACATAGTTGCTGGTAGCTATTGTGCCCAATTACTTTAGCTTAAGAAAATGTTCAATGATTATGGTATTCAAGAAGACCAACTGCATCTCTGTTGTGATAATCAAAGCGCGATCAATATCTCTAAAAATCATGTTCAACACTCGTGAACTAAGCATATAAAAATCAGACATCATTTTATACGCGAATTAGTTATAACCAAAGAATTAAAAATTAATTATCCTACTGATTTGCAACTCGCAGATATGTTTACAAAACCTTTAGATTACAATAGATTTCATTCTTTGCTAAAATCGATAGGAATGGTTTGCGTTGAATAAACTCGTGTGGCTTATGTATTTTTTCCCTTTGTTCATTTGAGACAAAATGGGGGAGAAATTTGAGTCTTAAGAGTTCATTTTTTTCTTGTACATATTTCTAAAATGCTTGATCTTAGCGTTATTTGCAGGAATCTGTACCATTGTCTTAAGCAGGTGTTGTTAGGGTATTGATGTATAATTAGTTGAGTTATGTAATTTTCTACTTCTAGGAAATGGGTAGATATAACTTTGTATAGGAATACGTTTTTCTTATTCTTTTGTTTCCCTACGAGTCCTAAATGACTCAAAGGAGATTTTGTCTCATATTTCCAAAGGGGGAGATTGAAGCACCTTATACTCTTGACTGATTTTCTAGCATATCATCCATGTAAGGATGAATTAGATAGAAAATATGATATATTTTATGTGTCTCTCAGTCCGTGGAAACAATGGTTTGATGGTTAGAAGACTAAAATTATGTCAGGTATAGAGGTAATGATTAAATCCCCTGAAGACACTAAAACAAAACATGATTATAGGTTAGAAGAAAATGGATGCTCTAACAATCTAGGAGAATACGAGGTTGTGATGATGGGCCTGGAAATTATTCAAAAATGTAAAGCTTCAATTATAAAAGTCTTTGATGATTCCCAGTTGGTTATAAGACAGTTAATTGGTGAATACAAATGTGTTCATAATGGTCTAACTCTGCATAACCAAATGGCATTAAATTTGCTTTCCAAATTTGATGAAGTAATTTCAAATTATACTCCCAGGTTTTTGAATAAAGAAGCCAATGAAATGGATTAAAATGCATTAAGTTTTAAACTTAATAATGACTTTGAAGACAAACTAAAAATTAGTGTTATCAAGGCTTCCTACCTATGAAGCACCTTATACTCTTGACTCACTTGAGTCTACATTGTATAAGTGCTCATCTAGTTTGGAAATAGTGACAAAATTGAGTCCCTTCCCTAGATGCCAAAGAACCTCAGAACCTTCTACTTTATTCCTCTTGATTGTTGTTCAAAGGTATATTCTTAATCACCCACACACATTAGGATTGAATTCATAACATATATATTTGATAATATGCTTGTGTGAGTTAATTCCCCTTTAAATTTGTTTTTAATAATTTTTGGGAATTTTTAAACATTTTTTAATGGTTTTTAAGAAATTAAAATTAGTTTTATAAATTTATGGGGTCATTGTGTAAATAATGATTCGATCTCTTTTTGCCTAAATGTTTGGTTGGGTAGGATCCGAATGAGCTTGAGAATCTAGGGTGCGTGTGTAATTATTTTGAAAACACGCGTGTGTGAGTTCATCTGGGCCTTACACCTGTCAGCATTATATCGGCCTGATCTGTGTTTGTTGGTAGACGCATATCTTGTAATCGATCTCGGCCTTTGGATCAATTCAATCAATCATATGCATGTGTTTTATCCCAATCCCTCTGAACCCTTTTAAACCTATCAGCATGGGTTTAAATCACCGTTGTTCTTTAATCGTTGGATCAAAGTCAAAAGGCTAAGACTAAATCTCAGCCTTTAGATTTGCTTCAACCTTCTCTATGCTTCCAAGCCTACTATATAAGGAGGCTTAGTCTCAGCATTTGGAGACTTTTGCCATTTCGTCCAAATAGAGAGAGAGAAGAGAGAAACCAGAGATAAACCCTAACCCTATTTAAACCCTAAACGTAATTCTCCTAAACAGTTTACACTAAACACTATACATGTGTGTTTGAGAGTGTTGTTGGTGGGGGTTTTCAAGGTTGTTTAAAGAGTTTTATCCTCTGTGTTCGGGATTTTGTTTCCAACTTAGACAGTACATGTTAGATCTCTATTTCTCTTTCATAAAAATATTAGATCTGATTATTGCATGTCATATTACACTTAGATCTGCATATTTTAGTTTCTCATCTTGAGAAAACACATTTGTTGATTACTGTTGTGTAAATGTTTTTCAAAACCTTAGAATCAACAAATTATTCTTTTTCTATTTCTAGTTCTTGTGAAACAAGACTCACGATCTAGTTGGAATCGCAATTGGTGATTTTCAATTTCAAAACCCTCTGAAATTGATTAAGACCTTGAACCGTCTTTCGAGCAAGGTAACCTTAGATTTTGGGTTAGTTTAAAGATCAAGAGAGTCTTTTGTTTCCTAAGAAGAGAGAAACTAAAAATCTAACTCATTTAGATTTGTTCTGTAATTTGATAGGACTTATTTGTATAAATAAGTGTGTGTGTGTGTGTGTGTGTGTGTGTGTGTGTGTGTGTGTGTGTGTGTGTGTGTGCATGCATGTGTTAGATCACGTTCATAAACACTTGACACACTACAACACAAAAGTGTTGGCCATAAGATCGTGAATTAACAAGAGTCGACGTAAAGACTAGAACAAAGTGGAGAATTTAGCAAGCTAAGAAAGCAACATCAACATCAGAACTGCAGAGAAGTTAGAATCAAACCAGTGGGTACATATTCTAAACTTGTATAGGTCTGATTTGTGTGCATGCGTGTAAAATAGCTTGTAACTTGTATATTTTATTTTAGTGGATTTTTGGTTTGTGACTTAGAAGCCACCGTGGATGTTTCCTCAGTTGGCTGAGGTTTTACCACGTTTAAAACTGTGTGTACTTAATCTTTCTACATCTCCTCATCTCATTCTTGTGGGTGTGCTGATATAAACTGTTTTAGTTTTGTTGTTCAAAACTAGTTACATAATCTTAATCATATCTCGTACATTTTTATTAAACACATCTTGTGGTTAATCTGTTTTGATTTAAAGAAAAGAGTTTCTTCAAAAAATTGTTCGGAGTTACTTCAATAGTTTAATCTTGTATTAAATGGCCTAAGTAACAGCTTTTTCAGATAAATCTCTTCAACGTGGTACCAACGAGGAAATATTTTATGCCTTTTGAGGAACTTTCGAAGGCGCGACTCTCTTATCATTCGTATCAAGTTCTAGAAAAAATCTAGGTTCATCACATACCGAATAATGATCATCATTTTTATATTCCTTTTGATGAATTATGAAATCATACTTGCATGGATAAGTTGATTTATACTTCATCTATAATCCTTTCAAACCGTTCTTCACACTCAGATTTATTTAGCACCGTTTTCTGTTTTAGGAGAAAATCCTTCACTTACTTCAGAATTCAAGTCGCGCTATTGCCAGAACAAACTAAAATGGCTCTTTAAACTATGGAAACCAACCATGGCATTCAATGTTGTGTGATCTTTATTGCAGTTAGGTCAAAATGGTTGTGTCGATTTGGTTTTCAAACTTAGGTAGCCATTGTCAACATTTTCCCTAACATCGTCATGAGCACTAGAACCTCCTGCACAATATTCGTGATCTTTCCTATCAAGGAATATATGAATCCTCATTCTCTTACAACACATGAACTCCATAAGTGTAATGGAAATTTTTTAAATAGTGTCAATTTTTAGGTTCAGGCATTATTCCAAATAAAAACCAATTTGAGTCATAGGATAGTCTTTATGTACCGCGATTCCATTAACCCTATGATGTTGAGATGAAGATGTAGGGGCTAAGCTTCAAGGATAGATTATGCCGCATTTTTAGTGCACATTTCAATCTTCACATGATTTTTGAGATTCTCTCATGTATGAATGCATAATGGTTTACAGTTCTCGAAATTTTTATAAGGATGTTATATTTTATTTAAAACAGTTTTTAAATTGATTTTAATAAATCTTTTCTGAGTTAAATCGAGTTTAGAGTAGTATGAACAAAGGATTATTCTATTGGTTCAAACGATTTTGTACTCTCGTTCA
Organism: Sambucus nigra; assembly: GCA_949130495.1. Classification (NCBI taxonomy): domain Eukaryota; kingdom Viridiplantae; phylum Streptophyta; class Magnoliopsida; order Dipsacales; family Adoxaceae; genus Sambucus; species Sambucus nigra. Next base: position 525,021,224 of record OX422208.1, on the reverse strand, counting down.
AATGACATGTTCTTTTCATTCTAACGAGATATGTTTCTCGTTCGAATGACATGTGGTTTTTATTCGAACGATGTGCCGCCTTAAAAATGTGTTTTATTATTTAAAGAGTCTTTGGCTCAGAAAAATGGGTGCAGTGCAGAATAAAAAAAAGATATACGTTTTCTGTAATTTGTTTACAAAGGTTTCCAAAGTTAAAACATAAAAATCCTTCCTGTTTCAAGATCCGAGTTTATATAATCCTTACGTCATAGAGATGCTGGTTTGCACCACTGGTTTGATTCTTCCATCATTAGAAGAACTATTTTCATACGGTGGACTCTATGCTTGTTGATTATGGTGAAGAAACGGTGGAGTCTGTGTTCCTAATTGTAAACGATTACTAAGGCTGTATCGATAGACACCGAGGTATACGTGGAAACGTGTGTTATGGACCTGGTATAGGTGGACTCCTACATTGCACTATAGAGGAATGATAGAAGAGAAGAAGAGGCATAAAGGCTTGTGGAGTTAAGTCGTTGTGTAAGACTAAATTATCTCTTTGTAATTTCTGTATCATAGTGATTGTTTGGCCTGGGTCGTCCAAGATTTTTTCCCTTAGTGGTTTCCTTGTACATCGGCGTTGTGAAATTGATTTACTTTATCTGCTTAATCTCACTAGATGCATGTTTATAATTAAGAAGATAAAATTGGGTTAATTGAATTGTTTAACATATTTGGCGCATAATAAAATTGAGAAAATTTTAAAAATATTGCCTTTGCCTAAATCACATACTCATAGGGGCCTTCTCAAATTGGTATCAGATCTAAATCACTACATTACTGTGTATGTGGTCCCGTGTCTTTAGGTATGAATTTCGGTTAGTTTGACGGAGGCTATGAAGAAGGAGATTCTCGAGTTTGATGAGTCTAGGCGTTTACTCGAGTCAAGGATAGGAAATCTTGAGGAGAGATTGAGAGATTTAAGTAGAGTTTAGTTTTAATTGGAGGTTAGATCAGAAAAGTTTATTAGGATGTTAGGCACCATCCAAATCAAAGATGATAGGTGTGGAATTGGCTTCGTTGATCGTATTTCTCACATTCCCAAAGCCAACACCACATGTGGGAGAGAGCCGACTAGGAACGTTAGGAGAGGTCCACATTTAGGTAACATTTCCCGCCGTATCTACACTTGCACTCATTGTGGTAGGAAGGCTCACCTAAGGCATTTTTTCTACGACCTTAAGAATGCTCTTAGGAAGTTTAAGAATAAAGTCATTTCGGCTCACAAAAACCCCATGCGTCGTTACACACCTACATGGGTTAGGAAATTGGACTTAGAGGCTTTAGGAATTAGACTTCATGACTCTCGTTTGCTTGCACATGATACTTCCCATCATAGATCTTATAGATGATCCTATTAGACATTTTTGTCATACCCTAGTTTTTTCTTCATGATATATACTTTATAGTGTTATGGCATATGTATCTTTTGTATTATCTTTTTCTTTTATTGAATCATATTTGAAAAATACAAAAAGATTTTTGGTTTCATATATTTTTTGAAAATACAAAAAGATTTTCATTTTGGGTCAAAAATATTTTGAAAAACACAAAAAGATTTGTGATTTTTGTGGCTTCAGTTTACACTTATGATATGGCATGTTGGTGTGCTTAGACCCCCTTCACTTCATTATTTCCATGTGGCTAGTACATTTGGTCATGATTTTAGATGCTTAGATTGATCTTAACCATGTGCTTAATATAGTTGTTTTGAACTTAATTTGCATTTATATTCGACTATGTATATGCCATTGCACACACATGCACGAGCTTATTTGAACGTTTGACTTCTCATGTACATTTGAGTTTGATGAGACGTTCTCCTCTGAATCGTGTCATCTACACTCTTATAAGACTTAGGGGGAGTTATGCATGTAAGAACCGTTGCTCGTGAGGATATGTATTGTTTACTGAAAAAATATGAGTGTGCACGGGAAAGGGTTGAGAGAGGCATGTGAACTCATCGTGAAAACCACCGTTTAAAAGATCCCAAGAAAAAATTAAGGCATTAAAAAGAGCATATTTTGTCAAAAAGGGCCAATAGGAAATCTCTTAAAAGATAAAGTAGAACTTCAAAAAAAGAATGCATTAGAAAAGAATAATCATATATGTTTAGGTTTTAAGGGTGTTTAGTTGAAGATCAACGGGTTTGCACAATGAGTCATAGGTTGAAAAAGTTGTGTCATGACGCTATTGTTTGGTACAATCGTCAAAATTCTAAACTTGTATGTTCACGATGTTTGTTTAGTTCAATAAGTTCAATTTATAATTTTCACATATGGCTAAATCATAGTTTAATGATATTTAGCAGTCAATTAAAGCTTCTTGAACGTATCTATGTGTATGAATTATGATTCATTTGTGTTAGTTCACACCTATTCATTCCATTCCATGTTTAGGCACATCGATATTGTGTTAAAGTGTAACTCGTTTTTGTTTTTTAGTTTATAACTTACCTATTTTTGAAGTGTCAAGTGTTTATTTCTGTGAATCATCATTCTGGTGTTTGATTTTACATATTTCTCTGTGTTGGAATCAATGTTTGTCTATGTCGTTAGAACGAGATGTAGGTCTCGTTTGAACGACTTAAGCATATCGTTTGATGTATGGTTCCAAAGAGGTTTGAGTGAGGTGTGTTCAACGTACAGTGTTGGGTCGTTAGAAGGTCATTTGATGCCCTGCTTCAAACTAACTTCGAACAAGAGCACACTATTTCAGGTTACTAGAAGTGAGGTCATCCTTGGTTCTCGCGAGATGCCCATGTCGTTATGACGACATTATGTTTCATTCAAACGACCTGCAAATTTTTCGATATTTTGGGTCAGTTTTAGTACCTTTATGCTAGATATTATTCTGTTATTCTCATATGGTACTTCTAGATTGTTTGCAGTTCACTTGGTTTATTCATGATTCATTCTTATACTGCATTGGGGATTATATTATATTTAGTCACATCATTTGTTATAGTGATGATTAGTTCATGTGATTATTTACTAGCTATACTTTGTCATCTTCTGATCTTTTATTAGTTAGTTATTCATGTTTATGTAGTTATGCTTCACATGTTCTTCTCATACTAGATATGGTGTTTTCTGTTTATTCGTCCCACTAGTTGTCTATTCCAGGCAAAAAGTGGGAGAGATAGATATGTGATGTAGGGGGAGATTTGAGATATGATATTTTGAGATTTGATCATATTATTTGCATATTTATTTGATTTATTCCTCCGTACTTCACTTTATCTCCTTAATCTCATTAGATGCATGTATTTACCATCCTCTATAAATTCTTATAACATAGTATGCTCTAGGATATCCTCCTCTAATTCCATCCCTCCCCTATTTTAAGGTTATTTGAGGACAAAGGGACATTGTATTTTCCCTTGAAAAACCCACTCTCGGTAATCATGCCCCATTTAAGAAAATGTAATTTAATTGTTTTCCACTCAAACTATTTACCATTTCTATAACATGTGCAAGGACAAGGGGCCTTTTTACTATTAAGACACCCCTTTGCAACTTTCACAATATCGTTAATGCCTCTATGGTACACATCCCCTAGCCTGTTTATCTCACCCATCCACTCTTTGTATAGAGGATGCTCCATCACAACTTGTATGAATTGTTACCTAATATGTGTAAACAAATGGGGTAGTTAAATCAATAATTGAATCCAGCATAACAACAAACCAACAAGTGGAAGCGCAACCCAAAAACAACCCACCAATAACCCAACAAACGCAGATTTGACATATATTGTATTATAGATTTCAAATAACGTTTAATCAATCTACTACAAAGTAATCATTACCAAAACTCAAGATGAACGCTCAACTAATAAGTCAATGGATCAACACATTGACATGACAAGGCTTCAAATAGTGTCAATAAAAGTTCATCATTAAGCAATGATGCACACATACAAAATTTTCCCCAATCTAAAAAAAATAATCAAATTGACGCGGACTTGAAAATTAAATGAAACGTATTTCTCTTAAAATTGTATGATTTTGAGTGAAATAATGTTGAATCTTATCCATTCATATTCACCTTATTTTAATTGAGATGTATTGTCCTCCGATGAACTATTTCATAGATTCAATGTCACTATGCTTACAATAAAAAAAACCTAATAAATGAAGCATTAGTATTCAATCAAACCCATTTAAACCCCAATTCAAAAGCCTTAAACTAAACATTTAATTGTGTTAAAACTACTTCATATATATATATATATATATATATATATATATATATATATATATATATACATTACCCTGGAGAGAGAGAGAGAGAGAGAGAGATGCAAGAGGAAGAAGGGGAAAATAGAAAAGGGGTATAACTTTTGTTTAAATAGAGATCCAAACCGACAAAGCTTTGGGACAAAAATTTGTCTAGATCATTGACCATGACAAGAAATTGACAAACCTTGTAACGAACTTTTCACGATCATTGACCATGATAAAAAAGTAATTGCAAGGCTTTGTCACGGTCCATGACCATGACAAGACTCTTCCAAAAAAGTTTGAAATTTTTGGCCTTCTGGTGTAGTGTTATGATGGTGAAGAAGGCACCACAATGGATGTATGTTTGCTCTTAAACCACGTAAATCCCATTTGTTCTTGAATATTCTCCCTATTCTTTGTTACTTTCTTACAATTAGTTATTACTTCTTAACCTTTACTATTGAGTTCATAAATAGTTGTAATTTTAATTGTTGATTATGTGAAATTCATCATTGAGTTTTTTTTATTCATTTTCATATATAAATAGGTGTGGTGGTTTTAATTGCACAAACTCATAGATTATGATTAATAAATCACAAAAGTTAAAAGGATGGATAATAATGAAGATACTACAACCAAAAACACAAAATAAACATAGGATGTACGTGGTTTGGAAAATTACCTATTTCCATAAAGGGGGAGCTTTTATTAATATGGAGAGAATATAATATAACAGATGTTTCCCACTATATTTCTCACATGCCCTACCTAAGGGGAGGCTCCTAGTATTTATATAATTTGTTATAAGTGCTCCCCTTAAGGTGGAATCTCCTTAATCACTTATTAGATTAAAAATAATGTACTCTTGGACTTTTCCCACACAAGTGTAATTATCGGTTGGAGGACGTGGGTATCACACTCATTGGCAGCCATGTGTCGTAAGTGGTAAAATATGTTCCCTAAAATTTCGCCAATAGTTTCGTGGTTGTTAAGTCACGAAACCTTGATATTGATGAGTTCCCTTTATCATTTCCATCTATCAAGGATATGCTATTTTATTCAGTTGACATATATCAAGTCCCTTGGAATAGAGAGCTTAACCTTAAAGACGGAATATCCAATTAACCCCAAATCTACTCGCGATAGGTGTTGGATTTCAATCAACACATGAGAATGAAGATCCACATAAAGAGGATCATGGTTTCCTCTCTCAAACATTTTGGAATACTAGTCTAAAGTTCCCATAAGATTTTCAACATTGGAACAAATATTTCCACCTATTTATAGAGCTTAGGCCTTTTGGAAATCTCCATTACTTCCTCTACACCAAAAGTCTTGGCCCTCTTGATAATCTTAAAATGTTTTCCCATGATCACGCCCAGGGAAATCATCCCTTAGTTCACTAAACGTTTCATCTTCTTCTACTTCTCCTTAGGATTAATCCAAAGACCTATAAAAAGATTCAATAAGTTCAAAGACACATATATCAAGTTAGAGAGAAGATAAAGAGTTTATGAAAAATATGAAAATGAATTACCAAACGGACTCATAGAAACTCCATCATAATGAACGAGCTCCGTAATGGCGGCTAAGGTGAATAAGACCTTAGAAGGTCCAACAAAGTCCACACTAGGGTCCTTATCATCACTTACACTAGGGATGTTAGAATTGAGTCTTCCACACTCGATCCTCATCATCACTTGCACTATGGATGTTTAAATTGAGTATTCCCTTTCACACACCACTATCCCATAAGGCTTGTATATAGTCTTGGCCAATATGTAAGTGATGACCTCCTCAACATCAGCTATATAGACTTTTAAGGCTTCATGACTAGCGAGGGCATCCCTTAGAATGGACCTATCATCCCACGATTAAGGACCAACACATTCTTTAACAATTGAACGAGCATGTGTCACTACCAACAAACCTAAATGAAAAATAAAAAATGAAGGCTATCAAGTCTAAGGGCTTGCACCATAATGTGAGGACGCCATGAACCTCTTTACCCCACTTTGTGGGAGAAGAGTCCCTATGCCCCGAAGAAAGAATAAAGATGATTCCAATTCTTTAGGGAATTATATTTGTACTTAATGAATGATCAACTCTTGTCCATGAATTAACTCAACCTCTTCTCCTTCTTGACACTATATAATGTCAAAGCTAACATCAAAAGCCCCACCACTTAACTCCCTAAAATCTATTATTATTTCAATCAAAGTTCTCCACGCATTGCATACTGAGAAAGAGAAATTTTTATTTTCATCGGGATATCCCTCACTAGTTTTACCAAAGGAAGCATCACTTCATATGTTTAAAAGGCCTCATTATATCAAGAAAATCATGGGACCTTTAAGCAAGATTTATCACGATAACATGTCGAGGCTCCCCTAAATCAGAGATTTTGCACCTCTAAATCTGTTACCTCATGTCTTTTTTAAAAATTATTGAAGGATTATGATCCATGATAATGAATTTTGGTACCTTGGGACCTTGTATCGTATCACCACGGTACCTGGGGGATTCACACAACGACGAGGAACGATGAAAGATGGAGTGATATTTGTGTAAGTAACCAATTCTTAACGTTCAGGTGCTTCAAGGACACTAGGATCAGGTATACCCTTGATATCTTTAGGTTTTAAGCCAATAAAGGTAAAAGATATCAAAGACAACTAGATTGATTTATCATCAATCCATGAAATGAGATGAGGAAAAAGGTTGGAAAATTCAATCAAGAAATGGAAGATAAAGGTGACAAAGTAGGCATGAAAATTTAAGTTAAAAATTGCGCTCTTATTTATAGACACTAACAGACATTGATTCACCTTCCGAGTGTAAAAACCCACCTAAAGATCTAGTATTTTTATTTGATAACCACATGATACACCCTACCACTTACCTTCCTAACGAAATCTTCATCATGGAAAAATTATTAAGGTTAATTTGCTTAATACCACTCCTAAAGAAAAATATAAGTATTGCCCTTCCACTAAGTGAAAGAAGAAATAGTGGGAAACATGCGATGCCACAAGTAATATTAACCCTCTTTTTCCTCTAATAGACCTCAGTTCCAAGCCTAAGGTCAATAAAAATCTAGCTAAGGCTAATTGAGGAACTAAGAGGCCTTAGCAAGGAGATAAATTCCTCTAATAGACCAACCAAGACCACCATCAAGGTTCCACACCTAGTGTGGACCTAAGTCAGGGTCCTCGGTAGATTAGTGAATAAAATTAAGGTTTTTATGACCCTTAGATACACCAATTTTCTCACATGAGGACTCGATAAAGTCATGGGGGCTAATTTTAAATCATTTATACTTAGTCATGACTTGTGTGTACTTGTATCCTTGGAAAAAAGGCCACCGAAAAAGATAATTAAAGATCGAACTAGGTTGACCAGCCCCAGTTGCATCTAGATGAGCTTTAAGAGAGGTGGGGGTCTCCCATTTTTCATTAACACGACATGTCAAAATAACCCTTTAGTGACCATAGCCTAAGACAGACAACCTTAGCATTTAAGGAGTGTCATGCTTGTAATATTTGTCCTAAGAGAGCATATATACAAAGAAAGAACTTTTATAGTGTACGTATGCACTTCAATAGAGAGGTTAAACCACTCAACATAGTGTTTCATTGTCATTATTAACATCATGTCCCTAAACCCTCTAGTGAGGGCCACCATCAGTTGGTGAGGCAAAGGTCTCAAGCATATCATAACACCCACTAATTTATATGGGTCTATCAATCTTGTTTTATGTCACCATAGCGGAGACATGAGACAAGTATATAACAATGTAGATTGGGGTAGTTACTTGAATTCCACTTCAAGTTATGAGTTCATACTCTAAGGAGAAATTGCTTATTAATATATTAAGAACATGTGTTACTTGTCCATGATGGAGTCAGAGTATGAAGTTGAAGAAGTTTAGGAAGTTGTTTAGATGAGGATATTCTTATAAAGTCTAGAACTTCCCCCTTATAGAGGGGAACATATACATGTTTATTTATATAATCTAGTCCTAACATACACAAAGCATCCCAAGTACGAAGGGATATCCAGTCACATTAACATTTTTTATCACTGCAATCGAGATACGATTGCACAAGGGGTGGTTCTTAGACATATCTCCACGAGAAATATGGTGGTTGGTCCCTTAACCAAGCCCATTTCTCGAGATGTTTTTATTTCTCATATAATGAGTATAAGACTTCATATGGTTTGATTTATAGTGACGATTCATTTGTTATTAACGTTATTATTGATTATGTTATTCCTTTTTTGTGCTTAAAATGATTATTACTGTGTACACGTCCTATCAATGTGCCACTAGACTTGAATCAACCTTCTCATGTGAGTGATTCACCGTAGCGATTTTGGAATAAGCAAGTGGGTGCATTAATATATGAGGACTTTACACGATGAGCTAATACACTATATCATTGCCACCTAAAATGAGATATATGTATATATACTATTTAAGCAATTTATGTTATATGTCACCACCATATATGGAGATAAGTTGAGACCTTACAAAGGTGGTCGTAGAGAATTTCCATGCGTCTAACTTTCTTGAATCCAACCGATTATGAGATTTCTGGCAGACACCTGTGACTACATTAGAATTTGGGTTAGGCACTTCATGGAGAGTGGACTCATATTCGTATGGCGTTTCTTCTATTTCAATGTAGTAACATAGCTAAGCTTATTGGGCAATGCCACAATATACATTTTATACTCTAAGTGCTTTGCAGACCGATGGAGAGAGTGACAAATGAATCATGCTTAATCGTTATGTGAGCCACTTGGATCACTATGATCCTACTTATGCCTTTGTTGACATGACGTTATGTCATGAAGAGGTCAATATCTATAACTTAGAATCTTTACTTTGGGCGATGTTTGATAAGATACATGTTTAGAATAACGGTTAGGTCTAATTGAATTGACATGAGGACTCGGGTAAGACTATATCATAATACGTCATATTAGTGTGACTCATAGTTCGCGCAACTATCTTGGATTAGCGACGATAGAAGTCATGAGTACATTACAATTTTGGAGTGAATAACTACTTTCACGAGGGATCAGATTTATAAATACGGTGTAAGCGAACTATCTAGACATATATTAGACCCTTTATAGGGATTCATTTTTGTTTGTTTGTTGATAATATAACAACTACGTTACTAAGGTTTTCTTTTTTATCACGAGATCCCACGTCACATTTCTTATATGAAGAGATGAGTGATCAAGAGCGTGAGAGATATTGTTCACCCTATATGGGCAAGTGGGAGATGTTAATATTCAAGTGAGACCAAACTCGGACCCATGATCCACCTATTTGGGTGGTGGCTAACCATGTGGAGGTTAGTAATTAATTGGGAGATTGATATAAAGTTTTCTTGTTTGACAAACGATATGTATTTAGTATCTTGTTTGGAATGTAACTTTAATGTATAATTCCTAATGGATTTAGAAGTACCCATATTATCATTATATGGACACATGACAAGACAAAGGTAATTTTAAATTAAAAAATCACAAACACATTCTCTCTCCTCCACCATTTTCTCTCTATCTTTATTCTCTCTCTAGATTCTCTCTATAGGGTTAGCATAAAGAACTATTGGATTATTGACGTAATAATTAATGGAGTAACTTTAATAGCCAATATTATAACACTTACAAAGATCTGCAACATACACGAGTGGATATCAAAGCATTCTTTCCATTCAAGTTCAACTTTGGTTCGTAACAATAAGTTCGTATTTGAACCGAGTTTATTGTGCAACATAGTACAAAAATCATTTTATGAGATATTCAATTGTAAGAAGGTTTTGTATGTATAGACTTTGAGTTACCATCCCATCATATAAGTAACGACACCCCTCTTATCGTATATAGATCCTACATAACATTTTGTTTATTTTCAATCCGCTTTAGCCTAGAGTTTCTCTAAGAATGGACTATAAGGATTGAGTTAACCAGAGGTATTTTTCAAAATCCCTTTTCCTAGAAAAGGTGGCATTTATATAGTTAAGATGAAAAAGGTGTTTTTGAATCATGATACCATCAATACAATCTTTCACAATCAAATCTAAGTGCAGGGATCATATTTCAACATTTGATTATGGATTCACGCATGCATAACCGTAAGGATGTGATGATGATTATGATATAATACTCCCTTCATCCCAAATTAATATCCGTGCTTTCTTTTTTAGTTTGTCCCAAATAAATAATAATGTTTCTAAAAATTAAATATAAAACTACGTGAGATTACAACATGACCTATTAAAACAACACCCATAAGAGAATAACGATCTAAATGTATGCCTTGCATTTAAAGGTAGTCATTATTCTTTGCAACGGTAAAATTTATATTGTAATTTCAAAAAATGACTATTTATATGAATTAGAAGGAGTATAAGATATTCATTACACGATGCAAGATCCTATAATGGTCAACCATGGATAATAGTCCGACTAATCATCATCTTCTTCGACTCTTGCGGACCCTATTTTGTCTCCCATCCTGTCCTTCTCTTCTTTGACTTCAAGATCTCAGCCTAAAACTGCTCCAACACAAACTTCTAACTATTCCAATCAAATTATTAAATTTATATTTGATGCAATCGACCTCCAACTAAGAGTTATCATAAGATAAGCGAGGGATGAGAATACTTATTGACGATCTCATCAACAACAAAGATGCACGTTAGGAGGGGAGATCATTACAAGGACAGTTATGTCATGAAATTTTTATGTCAAAGATCGTACTCTTAAGAAATTCAAAGTCTATGCATGCTTTCTTTTGATTAAAAATATAGGGATTTTTTTACTTAACCCTCAACTTTGTAATGTAGTATTTGATACACCCCCGGCTTGCTAACCAATTTGACTTAACTACAAATTTTTAATGCAGTATTTGGCATCTCCACTTCGCTAATCATTTTTACTTAACCCTAATTTTCAATATAGTATTTTCAAAACTTTTTAAAAATCATGAAAAACTGATAATGAAGTTATAGTCAAATCCATATATCCTCACACTGAAGTAATTAAATTATACATAAAAAATCAAGCCTTAGAGGCAAACTCTTTCTCAACATTAAAACTAAATAATTACACCAATCGATGCCTTCAAACTATAAGGTTCCAATTAATTATAATTGAAGTAGGAATTGAAGAATTAAAAGAATCGAAAGACAAAATTCATAAGCAATCTAATAACAAAACTTTCTAATTAGAACCTACAATAATTAAACCCTGTATTAAACTTTCAAAAGGATTTAATTTAGGAAATTCAAAACAAAGACAAAATGAATAACTTGACCATTTATCGGATAGTGTATCCAAATTAGAAATCAAAGATAAGGGAAAAAATATCCTTCATATCACAAAAAGTGAAAACATATATGGAGACACTTCAAATGATTAATCTAATGATTCAAGTTTAATGAAATTTCAAAGTCAATCTCTTCAAATGGAAGAAGAAAACATAAATAAAATTGATTCTGGTACAAATAGGACAAATAATGTAATTACCCAAATTTATTATCCTAGACCAACTCCTTTAGATATATTAAATTAAGAAGAATACACAAATGTTGGAAGTGTTTTAAGTGCAAAAACTATTTTTGAATGGAATATAGATAATATTTTAGAATAACAAATTATTACCCAACTTCATCACATGTTTCTTTATGCTAATATTTGCAAGGCAATGAGCAACACCGATAAACAAGTTGCTGAATTTGCTGGCCAACTTAGAGGTTGGTGGGATTATATTCTTATATAATATCAAATACATGAGGTTTTAAATGCTACCTAAATTGCAACAAGATATCAATACATGAAAAATGAAAATGGTAAGGATTAAAAATGCAAAAAACCCCTGCTAGTGAAGACGTAGTATACACTTTTATTCAGAGTATAATTCTTCATTTTATTTGTAGAAATTTAATAATTTTGAAACAAGTAAATATATTTTGATAAATCTCAAATGTCCCACTCTAATCATTTTCGTTGGTATAGATATGTATTCCTACCTAAGATAATGACGAGGGAGGATGGTAATACAAATTTTTGGAAAGAAAAATGTAAAGCAGTACTACCTACTCTTTTTGCTAAAAGGTTAAAAAATATAATATTAAATAAACATGGTGGGACATGTATACCCTATGAAAACTATACATATGGTGAATTAATTAGCGAGTGCATTGCAGAAGGTCTTGCTCTTTGCAATGACTTAAAGTTAAAATCTCAATTAAAAAGAAAAATTCAACAGCTAGAAAATAATTAGGAGAATTTTATGATCAATCCGGTTGCAATATTATAAGTATATATCCATCCACATCTAAAAGAATAAATAGGCAAAAAAATATTCAAAAAAATCTTATACAAAAAGAAGAAAGCCATTAAAGACTGATAAAAAAACTCACCACTAAAAAGGAAGAAAAACATATAAAAGAAAAGTTAACAATCAATTACATGTTATAAATTTGGAAAAACATATCATTACGCTAATAGATGTTTTAATAAGATAAAGATAAATATGATAATGAATGAGGGTTTGACACAAACACTCATACAAGTTCTCCTTAATCCAATTAGTTCTGAGGAATCCTCCTCTTACACCTCTGAATCTGAAGATATCTTAGTCTAAAAAATACAAATGATAATATCTCTTTAAGTGAAACTAGAAAATCGAAAAAACACGCAGCTTGTACTGCATGATGTAAATATAAAATAGATTATTACAAAGTTGTTCTTGAAATGAATGTCTTAGGAGTAATTGTTTTAACAAAAATTGAAAATAAAATATTAGACCTTGAAACGAATATGAAAAGTCTAACATGGATGGTCCAAAATATAAACACCAATTTTAATTTTAATTTTTACTAATTAAATTTAACTTAAACAGTTAATTTAATTAAAACTTGCACTAATTAAATCGATTGTTGTGATAAATAAGTAACCAATTTTAATCATTAACAACATCTAGGTGATACCAAGGACAAAATATATTAATCATTAACAACATTCGATGTACGAGAAAATCCAAACGGAAAAAATCTCGAACGGCCTAGCCACGTAAATTTACTATGTCAGGAATTGCACAAGGACATGATAGAATACTTACATAACCAACTTTACTCCTTCAAGATTTAACGCATCTTCATTCTTTCGGCCTTCTGCACAAAGATACGTAGGAATCCACCTACTCACTACCATAATGTGTGAGTCCACACATGCCTCGGTATCCACCGATCTAGGCTCCGCAAACCGTCATAAATACAGAGTCTGCTGCATTTAAACAACAACAAGAACGGAGTCCACCACACGAAACAATACTCAATAATATGAAGAGTATATACCTTGGTGAAAAAAATGGTGATCTCAAAGAATATAGAGATGAAAGTAGGATCTCAAAGTGTTTGGGTGTAAACTAGGTTTTGGAGGAACGAGACAACTTCTTAGGAAGTATTTTTGCAAAGACCTCTTAATCAAAATTGTTCCCAACACTCCTATTTATAGAAAACACGATGCAGATTTGTAAGTTAGACACTATAGGCTTCAATCACACACGTCATAGGCTTTGAAGGATAAACCAATTCAATACTTATCCTATGACTTAAACGATTTTGTCTGAATGGAATTAAGCTAATACATACAAGTTGACTCAATTCAGAAATTTGTCCTTATAAATCTCCCCCTTTGGCAATTCAGGGATAAAAACCCAAAATAAAAACCTATGGGCCATCAAGCTCATCTAAAGACTCAATCTCATCCCCAAAAGGAAAAAGTACAGACTTTTGACGGAATTAAACATTGAGTATTTTTGCTCTTGTGTAGACGTTGATGCATTGTTGCAAACCTACACACTTAAACACACATTTCAAATGCAACTTGAATGTATAAAAATATAAATCGCAATTGAAAAAACATTTCCCTTTGACTAACAATCTCCACCTGATATTAGACATCTCCCCTTAGGCAAAACTTTTCTCCCCCGGAGTTAAAGAGTTAGATACTATTTCTCCTCCTCTTTGTTCAGGAATATACAAAGAATAAAGGATTCTATTTGACAAAGAAAATATGTCTTAATAACTCAAAACATGCCCAAGGTGGGTCACACCCCCGAATAAATGAGTGTCAAAACTCCCACCAAAGTGGGTCACGGTCTTGGACTATGACCATAGGCATGACACGGTCCTGGGTTTTAGTTGAGATGGGTCACGGTCACGGGACGTGGCCATTTTAAAATTGTGATGGGATTTGGTCATGGTCCTGGGTCGTGACCCCATGATGTGACTATTTATTTTTTACACATCACCACCATGGTCACAGTCCTAGACCGTGTCTAGGTTAGTGACATGTAAAAAAATAAATGGTCATGTTATGGGATCATGAACCAGGATTGTGACCACCCCAATATCTTTTTTCATTTCATGATATCACTCTCTAATCCCTCCTTGTTGCCTCTCTTTCCTCCTTTCTCTGCTCCTACCATCGCATCTCTCTCTCTCTCTCTCTCAAGTACTCTCCATATCTCATTATGTAAAAATATATAATTTTTTTATATATGTGTGTATGTGTTTGTGTGTGTGTGTGTTTGAGAGATTGAAGTATGTGTTTGTATATATGTATGTGTATATGTGTGTGTGAGACTGAAATGTGTATGTGTGTATGTGTGTGATTGAAATATGTGTGTGTGTGTGTGTGTGTGAAACTAAAATGTGGACATACATATAATTTTTTTCATTGTATATGTGGACTTGGTTAAAATATATAATTTTTGTATATATCTGTGTATGTGTTTGTGTGTGTGTGTTTGAGAGACTGAAGTATGTGTTTGTATATATGTATGTGTATATGTGTGTGTGAGACTGAAATGTGTATGTGTGTATGTGTGTGATTGAAATATATGTGTGTGTGTGTGTGTGTGTGTGTGTGTGTGTGTGTGAAACTAAAATGTGGATTTCTTAATCTAGGACATTAAGGAGACACATATTGTAGTGGAGATGTTTGTTTAATTTTCCAATTTTGTGAGGAACCCAATTTTCTAGGGGCAGCCAAAAACATTAAAAATTTAAGGAAAAGGAGGAACATTTCTTACATTTAAGATAATTGATTTCATGAAAATATATTTGCAATCAAACCTTAAAAAATTGAGTTTTGCAATTCGAGCCATAATCAATTAATTCTTAGGAAATTTGTTATAGCCTAATGTGTGTGTGTGTGTGAGTGAAATGTTTATCTCCTACTAAATAAATTGCATTTTAACACATGCATGTTTGTAGATAGGGTTTATTACATGACATTAAATTTTAATCTTTATTTTGATGTTTGTGAATTGTGTGGTTACACAATGTATTTATATTTTTCGATTAAAGTTTTTGCTTGTTTGGGCATTTTGGTTAGATCGATGTATTTACACAATGTACATGTGATTCATAATTTGGTATTGTTGGTATTTTTGTATGTGGTACAATCTCTTATTATCTGATAAATTTATGAAAATTTTAGTGAGCGTAGAAGATATTTTTCTCCCATAAATTTAGAGCTTTGTTTAGGGATTCTACATGTTTAGTTCCAATTATGAGCTTGTAGTTAAATCACAGGACCAAAAAGTTAGGGCTTTATTGTGTTTTATTCTTTTGGGAACTTTCTTATTATTGATTTAAAAATATGTATAACACACACACACACATGTATAACAAACATACGCACACATGTATAGCGCACACACGGGCACATATATAGCACACACGCGCACATGTATAATAAAATTACACACACGTACATGTATAACACACACATGCCAACATATATAACACATACACACACTAAAGACATGTATAACACATACACATACGCGTACATTTATAACATATACACGTATATGCAAACATATAACACATACACGTATACGTACATGTATAACAGATACACATATTCACACACACACACACACACACACACACACACATATATATATATATATATATATATATATATATATATATATATGCCCACACACACTTACACATATTTTGTCCTTGTTTCATGTGCGCATGCAATTGGAGAACAATAACTTCAACTGATTATAAGTGATTTCTTTATTCAAGTAAATTAACTTATCTTTTCTTTTACGTGGCATAGTCTTATTACTGTTTGATTAACTGTTATAACTATGTATATGTGTATAACGCATATAATATATGTGTATAATGAGTAAAATTCAACTTCCACATATCTTTGGTTGACTATTTTAACATACATGCTTTCTAGGTGCTTTTGTTTTATGTAACACAAGCGCACATGTATAACGTGCACATTTAGTGGATATATAGTAATTTTAGGATTAATTTAAATAAAATAAAGTTAATTTTGACTTGCTGATATTGTGCGGGTGAATAATATGGATAATACTTTTTGGTTGACTATTGTGGTCCTGTTCATCCCCTCCTTAAGTGGTGGTTGTTTGGGTGAACACAAATTGGGGGAAGGGGTTCACATTTGGTGGACATAAAGTAATTTTAGGATTAATATAAGTACAATAAACTTAATTTGGACTTTCTGATATTGGTAGGGTGAACACAAAAAGGAGGAAGGATGCATTACAATGTTAGGATTAAATAAAATAAGATAAACTTAAATTGGATCGGTTGAAAAATAAGAAATAGTTGATGATATTGGTAGGACTCTTGCCTTTGGCTTCTTGCCTCCTTTCTTAGCTTAGTGGTACACTATACTGCCATATGGCCATAATCTTCACACCCAAAACATCTATCTGACTCATCCATCTTCTGATCAAATTTATAGTTTTACTTGTTAAACTTGAGAAACTTCTTAGCAAACATGACCATTTATTATAATCAATGTCAGACTTTTAATCCAAATTAGTGTTTCCTCCTTCCGAGCTTTCAAAGCAATGTCCTTATTTTTCTTCATCCTTTTGGAAGAAAACATGTCGAGTTCATAGGTTTGAAGGTCATCCAAAATCTCTTCGAGTTTCGTATAGTCAATAGTACCCAAAGAACTCAAGATAATAACTTTGGGATTAAATCATTGAGGTAAGGACCTTAAGATTTTTTTATAACTCTGGCGTCAGGTATTTTCTCTTCCAAGTTAAAAGATGAGTTAACTATATCATACAATCTCGCATAAAACTCATTAAAAATTTAGCTCTCCTCCATCCTAAGAGTCTTAAACTGAGTGGTGAGATTCTGGAGTTCAGAAGATTTTACAACACTAGTTCCCTATGGGTAAGTTGGGGTATGTCCCAAGCTTCTTTAAATGTTTCACACGTCATAATATGGTGGAACTCCTCAGGCGTGACCTCATAAAATAAATAATTTAGACCAGGAGAATTGTAGTTTGACCATTTATGCTTATTCTCATTTGAACTTTCTACGGGTTTAGGAAAAGGAAGTTCTCCTACTAAAGTTATGAGTGGGGTCACCCCTTAACAATAGCTAACCAGATCCTCTCATTAATAGACCTAAGTGCTTATTTCATACGCATTTTTTAGTACGCATAATTAGACCTATTAAAAAAGTTGGACTGGAAAATGACTGACCCTCCAAATAGAAACCTTTTGGATCCATGTCGAAATAACTTATAGACACCTTCTCTTATACCAATATAAAACGAACATGAAGGGTCTAATATGGATGGTCCAAATACAAACACCAAATTTAATTTTAATTTTTTCAAATTATATTAAACTTAAACAGTTAACCCAATTAAAAATCGAACCATTAAATCAATTATTGTGATAAACAAATAGCCAATTTTATATTACCCTAAAATATGCACATATGTGATATCAAGGATAAAATAAATCAATCAACCACAACGCCTGATGTAGGAAAAAAATACAAATAGGAAAACTTTGGACAACTCAACCACGCAAATTCACTATGTCATAAATTACATAAGGGCACGATAGAAGATAACCAACTTAACTCATTCAAGCCTTGATGCATCTTCGTTACTTTAACCTTATGTACAACGATATGTACTTCCATAAGACGTGAGTCCACACACGTGTCGATATCCACCGATCGAAGCTCAGTGCCATCACAAACACGGAGTCCACCGTACAAAACAATACTTGGCAAATTGAAGAGTATAAACCTTAGTGTACAAAATGGAGATCTCAAAGCATATATATATGAAACTAGGATCCCAAAGTTTTTGGGTGTAAACTAGGGTTGGAGGAACGAGACAGCTTTTTGGGAAGTATTTTTGCAAAGATCTCTTAATGAAAACTATTTCCGACACTCTTATTTATAGAAAACTCAAAAAAATGAGGCGCCATAAAAAATGAGGCATCTCATTCGAACGAAAACAGAGGCATTCGAATGAGATTGCATATATCGTTCGAACCAAAAAGGAACTCGTTTGAACGATCTGCTATATCTAGTTTAAACAAACTTCAAATGACCTTCGAGCGAAGATCTTCTATAAGTCAGAGAAAATGCATTTGATACTCGTTCGATGTTCATTCAAACAAAAGGATGAAACTCGTTTGAGATAGAAAGGAATGTCATTTGAACGAACTATGTATTTTCATTTGAACGGAGTTAAAACCTCGTTTGAACGACCTTAATCGAAAACATTTTTCTTAAAAAAAACATTTTGTGCAAAATGGCCTCAAACACTACTTTAAAAACAAACACCCAATTGAAATATCTAAGGATAAAAAATACTCACTCATACCTCATGAAATCATATGAACATTGAAGACGAAACGTGGCACGAAACACGGCACGATGATTTAGACGCTTTAATTTGGTCACTACGATCTTCAATCACACACATCTTAGGCATTGATGGATAAACCAATGCATTAACTATCCTATGGCTCAAATGGTTTGGTCCAAACGAAATTAAGACATTACATTCAAATTGACTCAATTGGTAAATTTGTCCTTATAGACCTTACAGAAGACATGGAAGACAGAGAAAATAAAAGAAAAAATATATTGAAAAATACATAGAAGTAAACAAAGAAAAACCAAATGATTTTAATATAATCATCAATACTTCCAAAAATAACAAAACCATATTTCTTAAAAGAAATAATAGCGCGTTAGACACTGAAGGCACTGGTAAAAAATAATCTATTTTAAATGATTTAAAATCAAAAATTAATGTCTTAAAACAAAAATCAAAGAAAAATCAACCACAAAACCAATATCATTATAAATAAGAGAAAGAGAAATAAAAACAAAGCTCTTATAGACCAAGTAATTTATCAAAAATGTTATGTAAATATAGCTTTTGATATAAACGATGATTACATCTTTAAATCAATTGGTCTCATTAATAGAAGCATTGATTTAAATGGTATAAAAAAAGGTTTAGTACCTACACAATATTCTGAAAAAATAACTCAATCCTAAATAAATACAGTCGATGGATCGAAAATGTTGTTGAGGTGAAAATATAAGTCCACACACTAGACACAATAAATTTATAATTGCAATGCCAATTAAGTGAAGGAGATGAGAGAGAAGTTAAATGACAAATATACGTGGTTCTACTGGGGTCGGCTTACGTCCACGGGGTGAATGGGCGGAGGAGTTCTTTGATTACACTTTTAGGAAAGGAGAATTATATAAGGTTACAAAACTATTCTAGATTAAAGTTATTCCATACTACAAGAGTATTTATATGCTCACCCTTTAAAATGTCTTCCCTAATTCATAGCATGCACGTTGAAGATATTTGAATTTGGGGAAGACACGTGTTCATCTCTGGAATCTCCATGCACTCCCAGTTGCTTGTTCGTTGAGATTTCAATCACGTTAATAGAGAACACATTAGTCGTTTGAAGTAACGGCATGCTAACGAAGTCTTGGAGATTAAAATAGTTTAGAGGTCATTCATCTGATGAAGCTGAGCATTCGGCTACGACAGGTTGTTCATCACAAAGGTATCATATTTCCCACATTGTTGTTATGCATTTGGTCTTCATGTTAGTCGTCCCATTATTCATACGTTGACTGTTACTCTTCCCACCTGATCATTATGCCCTTTGATGATGCCCTTCATTTGACTTTAGACTGGCTAAAAATACCCATCATCAGTTACCCCCAGACTCTTTCTGTTCCTGAAGATGAGCCAAGGAGTCTTATGTGTAGCCGAATAAAGTCTATTCCACATGTTAGCTTCTCTTTGGTGCTTAATGATGAGAATGATAGATGGCTTACTCTTTATTTATCATGATCCGTTAAGGATCTTGGGCTAACATCAAGGTCTATGAGAAGCTATGGATTCAGCGTGAACTATTTCCAATGCAAGACGTCAATCGAGTGAAGAGATGTAATCATTGCACGCCAAACAACGTGCAATTTCTTGAGGTGCATGTGGGTTTATGAACTCACCTCACATGACCTAATCGCGCGTGCCCTCCATCGAACCTTTATGGATTGTTTGATCATTTTTTATCTAGTCGTTGAATTTGAACGATTTTTCCCCTTTTAAATAAATTCTTCCCTACTCCTTCACTTCAAACTTTCACATTTTGCACTCTTCATATAACCAGAGTCTTCCCTTTGATTCTTATTCTTTACCAACCAAACATCCTTCCATTTTTCAATCATTTTCCATATTTCTCCTATGAATTTATCATTCTTTCGCATCATGGCCTTGTATTTATCTGTTTCAGGAGTACTTGCGTAACCTGTTTTCATCTTGTTCATTGATGGTACGCTCTTTTCCCCATTTTTACTTTCTTTAAATCTTTAGAAAGACTGGCGTATCATAGTTTATTTGTTTTTATTTTACTTTACTCGAATTAATAAGTTTGTATCTCAGTTTTTAAAAGGTGACCCTCACATACTCATCTTTATCTCAGTTGATTCCCCCTTTCTTCGATGTCTTCAGTGGCTTCAGTCATTCGGTCCATCCCTCAATCTCACCCAACAAAAAAGGCTCCAACATTAACGTATTCTTGTAAACCTGGTGGAGATATTTGATGCTTATGGTCCTGAACATAATGCATGTAGGGCTTCCACTCGAGGGGCCTCTTATTCCAACCCTAATCGGTATAGTCGCCCTCTTAAGGCCCAAAATACATCTCAAAACATTGACCGAGAAGGTGTCCCATTCGATTCCCCATGAGCGGTATCTTCCAGGGGTAACCCCTAGGTCCTTCCAAGCCATCAATCATATGTTTGAGTATGTTGTTGATGAGTAAGTCGAACACCTTGCCCTTCTTAGGTATTTATCTATTCGTCTTGCTAACAAAACTGATTAGACACCGATTGCCCACGAAGTTGAAGTATGCTCCTATGAACACGTCTTCTAAAAAGAACTTGGAATCCCCCTTCCAAAACTAATTCATGACATACTTTACTTTGTTAACCTCGACACTTCGAAGCATATATGGTTCACTTCTATGACATGTTTGTGGTCAAACATCCCCTGATCGTCGGGAAGTTGTTGACCGTTTACAAACATGTTACCTCATAAGGGGGATGGTACACCCTAGCTTGTAAATGTAAAGGTGGAGGTTTTATCACTTCCCTCTTTTCCTCCAACCACGACTGGAGGCACCACTTCATTTACATCCAAGGGGAGGGATGGGATCATGACGAGCATAATGACCTCATGAGTCATCTGTTCACAGTTCCCCTAACTTGGACTAAACCTCATCTCAATGATCTTCCTTTATGTGTTTTATGTTCGGCTTTATTAGTTATTCTTTGGTTTTACTGACTATTATTATTTTTGGTGCCTTATAGGATCTTCAAATGAACTTCCTGACATTCAAGCGAATGAAAAGGAGAGGGTTTATGATCTATAAGTAAATATCTCCCATTCAAGGATCTTTTTCATCCGAAGAGGTTAAAGGATCTTGGATTAATTGTGAGAGGAGAGGAGGTAAGAGATCGCGATGCCTTTCAGCTTCAGGCTAATAATAGAGAGGCATGACACTTGCTTATCGATTTACAATGTGCATTCTTCCCCTGTTCCTCGGGTTTACTTTTTACATGCTAAACAGTCTCAGTAACTTACTTTGTTGTACTGATAAATTTGTTATCTTTCTTCTTATCTTTGCAACCTATGGGAAAATGTCCCGTCGAGGGTACTGATATACCAAGTATAGCCCCATCCCAGAGTAAGAGACACCTCAACCTCAGTATACCCTCACCAATCTATTCGGCCTAAGAAATTATGACTCGAACATGGACTCAGTCTGAGCTTACTCATCCTCGGCCAATGACCTACTATAAGAGGCCTCGGGCCTTTCCTCATATACAGCACCAGTGCCCACCTGACTTGATATCCTCATCTCGATCGCAGCCCAGATGATGAAGATAGGTGTTATTACTTCACAGGTCCATAGATAGATAACTCGTTTTTGTCCTAAATAGATGGCCGAGGGCGGACAACTGGCAGGGTGCGTAGAATAGAGCACACAAGGGAGAGTGTGCGTGGGCTGTGAGCCCACGTTAGCAAAATGTTACAACAACATCATCCCCACATGTGGATAATATATCTTAATCATTACTTAGATGTACAATAGACAGATGGCACCATATTATTAGACACTTGGTGCTGTGTGTGCCTCATGCATGACTGGGGTGCGTATGACACCACCCCAACCATATAAATACTTATCTTCTACATCATTATAAGGTATGGAAAATTGTTAACCCTACTGAAACTCTATCAAAACCATTGCTAGAGAGAGATAAAGCTTGAGTACTTGTATCCCAAGGCCATTAGTTCCCATATTTAATGGATTTCACACACTCACACAATGGACGTAGGCTCTTCAAAGGATGAACCACTTATATTTGGTATCATCTTCTTCTTTACCTCATCTCTTTCTCTATTTACATATATCTGTTATAATCCATTATTGTCTAGTTTTGATCTTACATATACATTGACTTGGTGATACCATTTCTGGTATCATCAGGTATCATGCAGCATTACGAAGGCTGAATCAATAGCTAATCGCCCCTTAGCATCTTACTACTCAGCCAAAACGTCTTGTAGCTGATGTGAACCCCCAATTCAATATATTGGGGTTGCTGAAGTGGTTCATCCCCTCAACATTATTGAGGAGATTCCATTCGTCCATATAATGGACGATAAGGCTCTCCAGAGGAGGAGACGGGAAAAAAGTCCCTTGGAGATCGAGGTCATGACTGAGGCCACTCCAATTTTCGTCCGTCGAAGGTTAATTGTTGATGAAGAGAAAGAATATGTTGAGGGAGAAAGGGTACCCCTAAATGGGGAAAGGTCTGGGATTCCCCACCTCCGCTACGATGATCCGAACGAGAATTACTTGTCCTTCCAAAAAGCCAATCTTCCTGATAACATTAATCGACTGAGTGGGGCATCGATCGACAATGCTAAAGAGATGATCTAACTGTGGTCAAGGGTAACTGCCGGTTGTTTCTCCCTAAACTTCCATTATCCATTCTTTTATTCCCTTATCTTGATTATGTGAATCCATTTTAGGTGAGTTTTATGGTAGTTTACATGGACCAGAAGTGGATGCAAAGGAAGAATGCGGCCATGAAACTTCCAGGGTTAAAAGCGGAGTTGGTGATCCTGAAGAAGGCCACGATCAGTGCCGATGAAGCTCTCATGATGGCCCGAGGAGAGAGAGACTCCGAGAAGATGACCAAGGATCAGGACATAATAGAGAAAAATAATATTATAGTGGATAGAGATAATATTTTGAATGAAGTTGTTAAGGTGAAGCAAATTCTTGTCGAAAAGGACAAGGAAAAGGTCTAGGCAATTAAGGTCGAAAAGGCTTTGGTCCCGTTGATCAGGTTTAGGTATTTGAAGTCTTTGTTTACTTCAAAGTACTTTAGGGTATTGAAATATCAATACTTTATTAATGGCTACACCAAACTGGTCAGTCGGATCAAATAAGCTCATGAAAAGGAACATATGCTTTCCCCCTAGTGTTTGGATAAACATGTGTAGGCCCCATATCAGGGGCTTCTGACAGATCCCTAGCCCCCAACGAATTTCAAAGGTGAAGATCTCCACATGTCATTACGTGACGAGATCGGTCGAATAACATCTTATGTGTCTCCCTCAACTCCACCCCCTGCTCCATAATCCTATCTTTGTTAGGAAAATAATTGAATTTTTATGGATATGTAATATTTTCTTCGATTTGGATATTTATTTTGCATGTAATCTGAATGGCGTAATTGTACTGGCCTTTTTGTTTAAGTTGCAATGATTTATCCTTATTTCTGAATACATGCTCTGACTACTTCTTCATTTTTATACTTAGGATGTCTGTTGTAGATTGATTTCTCCCATACTTTATTAAAAATCATGTTAATCATATATACCCTTATTCAATTACTCTTGATATTTGCATTTTGATTGGTAATTGCCAAGAAAAATTTACGTACTCAATTGACGAACCGAGTTGATCGCAAAAGTTATTTATAGTCGGTTGACAAATTGAGTTGTTCATAGAGGTTATTTATACTCGATTGATGAATCGAGTTGTTCATACAGGTTGTTTATACTCAGTTAACAAACCGAGTTATTCATACAGGTTCTTTATATTCGATTAATGAACTGAGTTATTCATAGAGGTTATTTATATTTGGTTGACGAACTGAGTTGTTCATATAGGTTATTTATACTCAGTTGACAAATTGAGTTGTTTATACTTCGAAGGTCAATTAGAAAAGGGTGGCGTGATAGACTATTTATGTTCTGACGACTAGATTTATTAAAATAAATTTTTCTCTCCGAATTTTAGCACTCCTACCTTATTAACAGCATAAGTGAGTGATTGGAGACAGACCTTTTTTACTCAGAGTTAACCCAATTTATATGCGCGATGACTATGCTACGCAGACCGAATCAGATCTGAGGGAGTCAAAAGTTAACTTGGTGATAAGCCAAGTTATTTTTATGAAGACTTTTGAGTCTGGAAAAAGGAGTACCAAGATATTGCCTAGCGTGGGCCTTCTTATGACCTAGTGGTCAGTTCATAATTTGGTACAACCTAACGCTTAGGTGGACATCCGACCATTGCACTGGGTCATAACCGGTATGCTCCAAGTGGGGTGGGAATGAGAAAATGTGCATTAATGGAGATAATCCAATCAATGGAGAAAAATATATCACTTAGAGAATAACATCCTTTTTTATTAATTGCAGTGTTGCATGGAGTTACATCGTGAAGAAAACATAAAAATAAAATGCATGAATTAAACAACCATAATGAAAAAAAGAAATAACAGATACTAAAGGCTGCTTTAGGTCGATCATCGGCCACTTATTTTTGCTCGATGAGTGTCCTCATTAGTAATTAAGCTTCAGATTCTCAACGTTCCACGGATGAGGAAGGGCATGACCCTTATGGTCTCGGAGGCCGTATATCCCTGGTTGTATGATGTGAACCACTACATAAGGTCCCTCCTAATTGTCGATTAATTTTCCATGGATCAGATTTTTAGTTGATTGCATCATTTTCCTAAGGACAATGTCGCCAACCTGGAAGGATTGGCTATTCACTCTTCCGTTATAGTACTGGGCCACCTCCTACCGTGTCATATCCAACCTTAATGTTCCCTGCGTTCGATAGGGAGTTCTAGGTTGGTTCGGATCTATTCATCATTCTGCTCACATTGAAATAGTGTACCCTTAAGGTTGGAACTTCTAACTCATTCAGTATAACTTCATCGGTGCCATAAGTTAAGGAAAAGGGTTTGGATCTTGTTGGTCCCCTTATCATTGTTTTTTAGGCCTGTAGGATGGAGACTATCTTTTCAACCTAAAGTCCTTTGGAGTCAGTGAGTTCCATTTTAATCCCGTGGAGGAGCGTTCGGTTCGTTACCTCAACCTGACCGTTACACCTGGGATGCCTTGGGCCTTAGTAGTAGTGCTTGATTTTGAACTGGTCACACAACTTATCAATCCTAATATTGTCAAAATTCCTTCCATTGTATGAAATGATAGCGTGTAAAATGTCGAACCGAATGATGATGAACTTCTAAATAAATGAATGACCTTCTGATCAGTGATATCGGCTAGCGGCTCTGCCTCCACCCACTTCATAAAATAGTACCACTAACAAAAACTTACATTAACCCTTCCCGGTCATAAACAAACTAAGGATTTCCATTCCTCATAAGGCGAACAGCCAAGGGAAGATGATCACTGATAATTCCTCGGTTGGTTGATGGATATCGTTCAAAATCCTCTGGCATCGGTCACACTTTTTGACATAGTGCTCAGCATCTTTGCTCATCGTTAGCTAGTAGTAAACTTGTGTTAGGTATATCTAGGCCAAGCTTCTCTTATAGGGGTGTCTTCCATAGGCACCTTTGTGGAGTCTTAATAGGACTGTCGTTACCTCCGCGGGATGAACGCAGCCATACCCCCTTTGGCACAAATCCCCTTCATACAGTAGGTACTTCGTTGCCTTGACTCGTACCTCACCTTCATATGATCCTTTGGAAGGGTCCTTATTTTATGAACTGGGAGTATTTATCCATCTAACTAGGTCTCCATTTCGTAATATTAATTACCTTTACTTCTTCAACCTGAATACTAGGACGATCTCAGATTTCTACGAGGGATTTCCTTGGTCGATGGAAGCGAGCCTTGCAAGGTGATCGACCTTCATATTTTTTCTCGATACATAATGTCAAGAACTGCCCTACTAATTCTCAAAATCTCTTTAGATATGCCATAATGTTTCTTCCTTTCTATTCCTACTCACCCATTACTTTTTGAACTACCACATTTTAATTACTTAGGAATTCCACTTGGTCGACCTTGATGGATAGGGCGAGACACACCCCTGTGATTAGAGCCTCATACTCAGATCCATTATTAGATGCCCTGAAGTCGAACGTAGTGCGTATTCTACACTTGAACTGTCGAGATTTTCCACTATTAACCCTGCTCCACAACCTTCTTTATTAGAAGATCCATCCGCAAGACCATCCACACTTACTTTCCTTCCATAATCTATGGGGGGATATCTCCCCCTCCATGTAGGTGAATTATACTATAAAATCGGTGACTTTTTACCCCTTGACTGTCACTCTCAGATTGTAGTGTATGTCGAACTCCCCGAGCTTGACTAACCATCTCATCAATCGTTCAAATACCTCTGACTTGTGGAGGACTTATCTGACCAGGTAGTCAGTTGGGACGAAAATGGTATGGGATTGGAAGTACGTCCTTAACTTCTTGGCTAACACGAACAATGTAAAGGCTAGTTTCTCCAACATCGGGTATCTTAATTCTGTTACTCGAAGCACTCTACTCACATAGTAGACTGGTTATTGCACCCCTGTATCATCCCAAATCAGGACTAAACTAATCGCCATTGAAGAAACAGTGAGGTAAAGGCATAATTCTTCTCCAGACATTAGCTTATATAGGATCGGGACATCTTTCAGGTAAGATTTCAAGTCTTAGAAGGCTTTGTAACACCCCGCCCGCCCGGGGGGAGCGAACGGAGCGCTACTACGATAAAACTATACTAATTCCACAATAACAACAAGGTATAGAGCATCTAAATCCCATAATATAAAAGATCCCACTAATCTCAAATCTCTTCAAATAAATACAACATTTCTCTCGAATAAATTACAACATCTAACTCAAAAATAAAATACAAATCTCCAATGCTCTATACATCAAAATAATACAATCTTCTCATTGTATTCTCGAATATTCTTCCCAAAATAATCCTCACAATAAATCATCCCAATCAAATCCAAAGCGCCCAAAAATCCACGCTAACCTGCCATTAAAAGAAAAGATGGGGAAGTACACAATACGACAGGAAGATGCTCGACAAAAAGTTAGCGATGAATAAAACGTCACAATACGAATACGAATATTCAAATCAAATAATGCAAATCTCAATAGCATTTTATCAATAAATTTCTCAACAACACATTAACCGGCTCACCAGGGCTCACCCCATCCGCATATGCTTTATCAAGTCATACCCCTTGGACACAGGAATTTTAGCGGGTGCCCTACCTCCGTGCCATATTAAAATCTCATGACAACGTGCTCAACAACATCATGACTAATACCACATGAATCAAAATAATTCCAACAATTATTTTTCCAGATTTCAATGAATTTAACAATTCAAAATATGAGTTCAATTAACAAGAATTCAACGGAATAAACACTCGCAAGATTTAGGAGCATATTGTGTAAAACCCCATACCTCAAACCACGATGAGAAACCAACGATAAATTTACCCAGAAACAGCAGATAAACCACCAAAAAATCTGCTCCAAAGATCACCAAAAGTTCCTCCAAGAACAACCTCAAAACAGCCCCAAGAACACTTCCAAAAACCTAAAGTTGAATGCATAAATCAAAGGTCTTGTTTGTGTATAAAAAGAGAGGAAAAGAAAATACGTTTTCTGAGTATTTTTATGCCCCAAGGCTGTTCCAAAATACTTGCCCACAATCCCTTTTTATAAGGTAAAAATATAAGAGTTGGAAACTAAAACAACTTCTCAAAAATAACCTGCTGCGCACGTTTTCTGGAAGGGTCGATCGATCTACCCCCAGTGGTCGATCAATCGATCACCCCGAAAAACTGACAGTTCACCCAAAAAATGCCTATAAGGCAAAATATTAGAAAATTCATATAAAATCCGTTTTAAATCTGATTTCAATTCCGCTTGAAGTTATATTCTTCTAAAATCATAACCAACATATTTAGCAAATAAAAATAATTTTATGAAAAACTTTATTTTTCCTCTTTATTTCGAAAAGACCCCAAAAATTACGCGGGTTGTTACAGGCTTGTTCACACTCATCCATCCAGATGAACACCTTCTTTAAAGTCCGAAAGAACAGGATGCACATGTCTTTTTCTCAAATCGAATGGCATTACTTCTTAAGAATACATCCCCTGTCAGCCACGAAGGAGGTTTTCTCATCATTGGTCAGGTGCATCTGGATTTGATTATATCCAGAATAAACATCAATAAATGATAAGTTCTTGTGCCCATCTGTGGCATGCATAAGGGTGTCAATCCTCGATAGAGTGTATGATTCTTTTGGACAAGCTTCATTTAGGTCTATATATTCAACACACAATCTCCATTTCTTGTTCAGTTTTCAGATAATGACGGCGTTCGATAATAATTCAGGATAAACCGAATGGAACCTGTTTAAAGTATTTTGCCAACCTCAATATGGGTGGATTGGTTACTCTTAGGGGAGAATGCACTATTTTCATGCCTCACTGGTCGGGCAAGTTGGGTCCACCTTCAGCTAGTGAGTCATCATCGAGGCATCAATGCCTGGCATGTCCTTATGGATCCACACGAATGTCTTGTGGTGCCCTTTTAAAAATAAAACCAATTCATCCATCTTCTTATCAATCATACGGCAGAATAGAGATTAGGTCTTCAACTAGAGATCCCATGGTCAGTTATTTACTTGGGTCCAACCCATCAATGTTGAAAGTTTATCTCTTTTTCTTCAAGGATGAAAAATAATAACTCTGAGCGTGAGACTGGCTTCGGCGCACTGTTTTCGTTCCGTCTAGTGTTTGGAAATCGAACGATGAGGGACATGATTGATAAAACTGCATTAAGTCTACTCAAGTTTGTTCGTCCAATTAGTACATCATAAGTTAATGGTGATCTCACTACTAAGAATTCCACCTGAAGAGTGGTTGACTTTGGGCCCTTCTTGATTGTGAACGGGAACTCAATTGCCCCATCCAGATGTACCTTCTCTCCTGTATTGATGACAGAGTGGTTGGTAAGAAGCATAGGATCTCCGTTAGCTAGTCTTGAAGATCTTATTGCTTCTCTCTAAGGCCATTGATGGCCTATGTCACTTGATTCTTATTCATGGCTTTGGAAATTGTTGTTCCCACAGACGATGTCAATTATGTTTATGTGGAAATATAAGTACACATACTCGACATAATAAATTTATAATTGCAATGCCAATCAAGTGAATGAAATGAGAGAAAAGAGAAAAGACCAATATACATGGTTCATCAGGGTGAGGCCTAAGGGTGGGGGATTTCTTTGATCACTTTGGGGAAAGAAAAATTCCAATTACAAAGCTATTGCAGCTTAACATTATTCCATACTACAATAGACTTTATATACTCAACCTTTACAACGTATTCCCTAATTTATAGCATGCACGTTCGAGATATTTGAATTTGGGGAAGACACGTGTTCGTCTCTGGAATCTCCATGAACTCCCATGTTGCTAGTTCCTCAAGATTTTCGACCGCGTTAATAGGGAATATGTTAGCCGTTTGAAGTAATGAAATGCTGACACAGTATTGGAATATCAAATATCTTAGAGGTAATTCATTTCATGAAGCTAAGCATTCGACTGACTGTGACAGGTCATTTGTCCTCACAAAGTTATCATATTTTCCACGAACTCCCATGTTACTAGTTCCTCAATATTCTCGACTGCGTTAATAGGGAATGTGTTAGTCGTTTGAAGTAATGACATGCTGACACAGTCTTGGAAATTCAAATATCTGAGAGGTAATTCATTTGATGAAGCTGAGCATTCGACTAACTGTGACAGGTCTTTCATCCTCACAAAGTTATCATATTTCCCACAACGTTGTTATGCGTTCGGCCACCCGTTCACTCACTAATTCAGTCGTCCCACTGTTCATAGGGTGATTGTTACTTCACCCACCTGATCGTGATGCCCTTTGTTGATTCCCTTCGTTCAGCTTTGGACTGGCCGAAAACACCCCTCATCAAATGCAAATTAAATATAAGTTATATATTGCCCATGTCTGCAATCAAGGAATATGTATTCAAACTAATTTCATAATGATAAAAAAAATTATCTTAATATGTTATCCCTGGAACTCCATTTTTAGGTTAAATATAACCTTTTATAATTGACAATGAAGGTCTTCACACAATATTATATGACTAATATATTATCTTTGAATTTATAATAAAGCCTTCAATTACAGAAAGATGAAATGAAAGAACACCTCATTTTAAAAAAATAATAATTTCTTGCAAATGGAGGTTTTAGAATTATCTATATCTCAACAATCAGATTCCCCCAAAATTAAAAAATAAAAAATAAAAATCACCAAAAAATAGATATAAAAATTTGTTCGAAACTCCCAAATGTTTTTTGGGATTGAAAACAACATATTGTTTCCCTTCCTTATAAAAAAAATGGTGAAAAGAAAATTTTGATTAAATCTAGGCTAAGTCAAATGAATCGGGAAATGATTGGATATCATCAGGCTAAAAATCGATCAATAATTGAAAAAAAATAATTAGGAAGAGCTACTCCTCTTGGAGTTGTGTATCTTTTTATGTTAATAAAAATTTCTAAAAAAGAACGAGGAGTATATCATCTTGTAATCAATTATAAACCTATAAACAAGGTTTTTCAATGGATTAGGTATCCATTTCCAAATAAGAAATATATTTTATCAAGACTACAATCAGCCTCTATATTTTCAAATTTTGATTTAATGTCAGGATACTGGCAAATTCAAATTACAGAACAAGGCATATATGTAATCGCCTTTATTGAACCCTTTGGTCATTACGCATGGAAAGTTATGCCCTTCGGGCTTAAAAATGCCACTTTCGAATTTCAAAATATTATTAATGATATTTTTACAACTTACTCAGAATGGACATTTTTACAGCTTAAAAATATCATATATAATATTTTAAATGGCCACAAAATAGGCAACTGCCTGGAGGAGTGCGAAGGAATGACATTGTGGATCTGATACATGAACTATTTGGACCTTAAGCTCGGGGTACAGACCCCAGTCGATAGAAATCCATATCCATAATGGATAGATAAGATTGAACTTCCTAAAGGCTTTTAATTCCCAATGGAACAATTTGTAAGGTTCACTAGCTAATGTATTGATGTTGGAACGAATGATTACTTAAGGCTACATGTGTTTTCTAGTTCCCTCACAAATGCAGCCATTGTATGGTTCATAATTTTGCCGCCAAACATTGTTCAGACTTGGAAACAAATGGAAAGCATATTCCACTCATAGTTCTACCAAACTGAACAATAGGTTTCCATGGTTGACTTGGCCAGATTAACTTAAAATCCTGATGAAAAGGCCACTACATTCATAAACAAATTCAAAAGGACTAGGACTGAGTGCAAAATAGTCTTGCCTGAGTCGGAATTTATAAAATTTACACAAAATGGTTTAGAGTTTAGGCTTTGAAAGAAGTTTGGTGCCATTGAATTTAGTGATTTGGTAGAACTAACTGCCAATGTATCTAGATATGAAGCTCTTTTAGAAGAGGAGCATGAGAAACATACTTATAAAGATCATAATTTTGAAATTGATGTTATTGAAATTATAGGAACTGAAATTAGACTATGTGAACCATTGGTTTGAAAGGATACCATAGCGGAATCCTTTGCACCAAAGTCAAGGGGAATGATAAAAAAAAGTGTTCTTTTGACATTACTAAGGTTGGTGAGATCTTTGACTTTCTCTTAAAAGACAAAATGTTAAAACCACCTGATGATGATAAAAACCACATGATATCAAAGAATAAATTATTATAAATGGCATAATGTGTTTTGTCACTCAACTAATGCTTGCTATGTATTTCGTGACAGGGTGCAAGAGTTGATCAAGTAGGGGAAGATCAAATTTCGTGCAAAAGAGGAGAGCACAATGGGGGTAAATGAATTCCCTTTACCCAATGTCAAATAATTGGGGACCAATGTGCAATAAATTCAAATGCCTAAAAATAAAAGGCATGTGGAGTTCCGAGTGAAAACTAAGGCCGAACCCAACGCTCCATTGTCTGAAAC
Organism: Sambucus nigra; assembly: GCA_949130495.1. NCBI lineage: Eukaryota > Viridiplantae > Streptophyta > Magnoliopsida > Dipsacales > Adoxaceae > Sambucus > Sambucus nigra. The sequence continues at coordinate 524,988,120 of OX422208.1, read as the reverse complement.
CACTAAAGATCCTGATCAAATTATGATGAAATACATGTGTATCAGATGTAGTGAATAATATGCTGAAATGTGCCAAATGGTGGCTTCGAAGAAAAAGCATCAATAAAAAGGAATAACAATGGGAATAATGGCATTACAGCAAAAACCCTAATATTCCAAGATCAACGAGAGGTTAAAAGAAATCCATAGGAAAGTTATACCATTTTTTAGTCATTTTCATCCCCATGGGAATGCTACATCAACATGGCTTTAAAGAAGCCAAATCCCATTAGCACAGGGGCAATTTAGGACCAATAAAGGTCCCAAAATCAGTCCCAATAGTCAAAGGTGTACATGACTAGTTAATGGTACAATATTCAAACTTTTCATAGCAGTTTATTAATGTGACAGAGAAAATAAATGAATTTAAACCTAAGTAGGTGGCTCTTAGCATGTGGCATGTGGTACAGCAACCTAAGTCAAAGAGAATAGAACCTAGGGTGGTTATCTCTCAAACACAGCAAAGAAGGAAATAAAGGAAGTACAGGGCCTGGAAAGAGGCCTCTGAGATTGTACGAACCAGTGGATCATAATATTTTGCTTCTTCATCTTTAAAGCCAAACCCAAGGTTTCACTGGGAACCAAAAGCGAGTCAAACCTCTTTTGACTTACTAGCAGAAAGGATAAATGAATTGGAGAAAACTATAAGCATGGGCGAAGGAAGTTCATTAGAGGAAAACTCTTTGGATGAAGAGGAAAAGGGAGAAATGATAGAAGTTGATGCCACAACACCTACTCAAGATGCTAAACAACAGTAATTCATCTAGTTTGGCTCTTTCCTCAGCAAGTGACAATCAATATGGTTGTGGTCCTCCTGAGAGGTTTGAAGCTGAAGAAGTTCAAGAGGCACCTACCATGGAAGTGGATGGAGAACATGAATCAGAGAAATTACTTTTGCTAAAGGAGGATGGGCTTGTAAGTGAATTGAAATATAATACACTAAATTTCATGATAGTTCCAACTGTATTAAAGCACAGCTCTACCAAGAAAATATAGGCCCGGTAAAGGCAGAGGCATTGGTGCCTGAGCCATTAAAAGGTTTATCTTTAAAGAAAACAAGATTATTGTTTAATGGTTGATACTCCCATTCACATTTAGTAGGATAATGAAATCTTGGCCATGGTTCTTTATAAATTTAGAGAATTGGAGCTAAGCACCAGTTTTAGTGAAGAAATACCATAAATTGGGTTGACTGTTTCTTTGGAGAAGATGTAGAAAATAAAACTTCTCAAGATCGGTGAATTAGAAAGTTTACCAATAGAGTATGAGGAACTGATGTTGTATCAACTTGATCCCTTAATAGAAGTTAATTTGGAAACAAAGCAACATAAAAGAGTCACTTATATCAGTGAAAATCTCAGCAAAAAAGACCAACAGTTGGTCATAGACCTTCTTCATCAGTACAAGGATTGATTTTCTTGGGAATATGATTAATTACGTGGCCTAGATACAAAATTAGTGGAGCATAGGCGGATAATCAAAGAGGGATACAAACCTATTAAGAAGCTTCCAAAGAAAAAACTATAGAGGTTACAATAAAAATAAAAGAAGAAATAAAAAGGCTGTTGAAAGCTGGATTCATTCAAACTGCCAGGTATGTTGAATGGGTCTCTAATATAGTATCAGTAGTTAAAAATAAGGGCAAATTGAGAGTCTGCTTTAATTTTACACATATAAATGCAGTTGCTCCCAAGAATGAATATCCAATGTCAATAGTAAATCTATTGGTTGATAAGTCAATAGGTCATGCTATCATGTCTATGATAGATAGTCATTCTGGTTATAACCAGATATGTATAGCTGAATAATATGTGCATAAGATTGCATCCAAATGTCATGGTAATTTGGGGACCTTCTAATGGATTAAAATGTCATTTTTCTAATAAATGCATGGACTACGTATTAAATGGGAATGACCACTATTTTCCATGACATAGTTGGCAATTTTTTGGCATGTTATATTGATGATATAATTATGAAGTCAAATTCAATAAATAATCTTATAATACACCTTAAAAAGTCCTTTGAAATAATCTGGTTATATCAACGCAAGATGAACCCTTTGAAATTTTCCTTTGGAGTTTCTGTAAGGAATTTTCTTAAATATTTGGTGCATTAAAAAGGAATTCAAGTTGATCAAAACAAGGCTAAAGCTATCATTGAAAGCAAAACCCCCAAAAACAAAAAAAGAAATACGAAGGTTTTTGGGACAAGTTAATTTTTTTAGAAGATTTATTTCTAATGTTGAGGAAAGACTAAAGTATTTTCTCCTTTCTTGAAGCTAAAAGACTAAGAATAGATGCATTGGAAGGAGGATAATGATCAAGCTTTCCAAACACTCAAGAGATACCTGGTCAATCCACATGTATTGGCACCTCCAAGAGAAGACAAGCCATTAAAGTTGTGCATTTTAGCCTCTGATGCATCCATTGGAGCATTATTAGGTCAAGACTGTGAAGATCACAAGGAACAATTTATTTACTACCTTTGTTGGTTTTTAATTTGTTGTGAATGTAGGTATTCTGTAATGGAAAAACTACGTTTAACCTTGTACTTTGTTATTATGAAATTAAGGTACTATTTGTTGCCTAAAGAAATTTTTGTCATTTCAAAGTTTGATTTGATTAATTACATGCTAATAAGTCCTATTCTAATAAATAGGATTGGCAAATGGGTATTAGCTTTATCAAAATTTTTCTTGCATTATGTGCCTCAAAAGGCAGTAAAAGGCCAAGCTTTGGCTGATTTTCTAGCATATCATCCATATAAGGATGAATTAGATAGGAAATATGATATATGTTATGTGTCTCTCAGTTCGTGGAAACTATGGTTTGATGGTTCGAAGACTAAAATTATGTCAGGTATAGAGGTAGTGATTAAATCCCCTGAAGACACTAAAACAAAACATGATTATAGGTTAGAAGAAAATTGATGTTCTAACAATCTAGGAGAATACGAGGTTGTGATAATGGGCCTGGAAATTATTCAAAGATGTAAAGATTCAGTTATAAAATTCTTTGATGATTCCCAGTTGGTTATAAGGCAGTTAACTGGTGAATACAAATGTGTTCATAATGGTCTAACTCTGCATAACCAAATGTCATTAAATTTGCTTTCCAAATTTAATGAAGTTATTTCAAATTATACTCCCAGGTTTTTGAATGAAGAAGCTAATGAAATGGATTAAATGGCATTACGTTTTAAACTTAATAATGACTTTGAAGCCAAACTAAAAATTAGTGTTATCAAGGCTTCCTACCTCTGAAGCACCTTATACTCTTGACTCACTTGAGTCTACATTGTATAAGTGCTCATCTAGTCTGGAAATAGTGACAAAATTGAGTCCCTTCCCTAGATGCCAAAGAACCTCAGAACCTTCTACTTTATTCGTCTTGATTGTTGTTCAAAGTTATATTCTTAATCACCCACACACATTAGGATTGCATTCATAACATGTATATTGCATAATATACCTGTTAGTTAATTCCCCTTTAAATTTGTTTTTAATAATTTTTGGGAATTTTTAAACATTTTTTTAATGGTTTCTAAGAAATTAAAATTGGTTTTATAAATTTATAGGGTCATTGTGTAAATATTTATTCCATCTCTTTTTGCCTAAATGTTTGGTTGGGTAGGATCCGAATGCGCTTGAGAATTCAGGGTGCCTGTGTAATTATTTTGAAAACACGCGTGTGTGAGTTCATCTGGGCCTTACACCTATCAGCATTATATCGGCCTGATCTGTGTTTGTTGGTAGATTCATATCTTGTAATCGATCTCGGCCTTTGGATTAATTCAATCAACGATCCTCATGTGTTTTATCCTAATCCCTGTGAAGCCTTTTAGACCTATCAGCGTGCATTTAAATCACCGTTGTTATTTAAATGTTTGATCAAAGTCAAAAGGCCAAGACTAAATCTCAGCCTTTAGATTTGCTTCAACCTTCTCGATCCTTCCAAGCCTACTATATAAGGAGGCTTAGTCTCAACATTTAGAGACTTTTTCCATTTCGTCTAAAGAGAGAGAGAGAAGAGAGAAACCAAAGAGAAACCCTAACCCTATTCAAACCCTAAACTCAATTCTCCTAAACAGTTTACACCAAAAACTATACCTATGTGTTTGAGAGTGTTGTTGTTAGGGGTTTTGAAGATTGTTTAAAGAGTTTTATCCTCTGTGTTCGAGATCTTATTTCCAACTTAGACAGTACATGTTAGATCTCTATTTCTCTTTCATAGAAACAGTAGATCTAATTATTGCATGTCATATTACACTTAGATCTGCATATTTTAGCTCGTCATCTTGAGAAAACACATTTATTGATTACTGTTCTGTAAATGTTTTTCAAAATGTTAGAATCAACAAATTATTTTTTTTCTGTTTCTAGTTCTTGTGAAACAAGACTCACGATCTAGTTGGCATCGCAATTGGTGATTTTTAATTTCAAAAACATTTTCAAAACCCTCTGAAATTGATTAAGACCTTGAACCATCTCTCGAGCAAGGTAACCTTGGATTATGGGTTAGTTTAAAGATCAAGAGAGTCTTTTGTTTCCTAAGAAGAGAGAAACTAAAAATCTAACTCATTTAGATCTGTTATGTAATTTGATAGGACTTGTTTGTATAAATAAGTGTGTGTGTGTGTGTGTGTGTGTGTGTGTGTGTTAGATCACGTTCACAAACACTTGACACACCACAACACAGAAGTGTTGGCCATAAAATCTTGAATTAACAAGAGTCGACATAAAGACTGGAACAAAGTGGAGAAGTTAGTAAGTTGAGAAAGCAACATTAACATCAGTATTGCATAGAAGTTAGAATCAAACCAGTGGGTACATATTCTAAACTTGTATAGGTATGATTTGTGTGCATGTGTGTTAAATAGCTTGTAACTTATATATTTTGTTTTAGTGGATTTTTGGTTTGTGACTTAGAAGTCACTGTGGATGTTTCCTCAGTTGGGTGAGGTTTTACCACGTTAAAAAGTGTGTGTACTTAATCTTTCTACATCTCCTTATCTCATTCTTGTGAGTGTGTTGATATAAACTATTTTAGTTTTGTTGTTCAAAACTAGTTACATAATATTAATCATATCTCGTATATTTTTATTAAACACATCTTGTGGTTAATCTATTTTGATCTAAAGAAAAGAGTTCTTCAAAAAACTGTTCGGAGTTACTTCAATAGTTTAATCTTGTATTAAACGGCCTAAGTAATTGGTTTTTCAACCTCTTCTATATAATATATGGTCAATGGTGGAAATTGGAAATATTGATGTTCAAGAACATTGGAGAAAATCATTTATATAATATCCAAATAATCCAAATATCAAAACTTATAGTGCTGTTAGGTTGAGAGCAACCAATTATGTTATGCATGCGAATTCAAAAGAGGTGCTGATGGAATAATCCTAGAGTGCCTAAGTAAAAGTGAAGGATTAACATCCATAAGGACCTTTGTGGAACTCATCAGGTTGGACCAAAGATAATATGTTTGTTAAGGAGGCATGAATTTTGTTGGCCATATATTTTAAAATAGTGTATTGAATATGCAAAAGGATGCCAAAAAGTGCCAATAGCATGCTCCTTTAAAACATATGTCTACAGTTGATTTACAATATGTGGCCAAGACTTGGCCATTTAGGGGATGGGTAATTGATGTAATTGACAAATTTTATCCCCCATATTCTAAGCTACATGGTTTTATTTTGGTTGCAACTGATTACTTCACTAAGTGGGTAAAAGCTAAGGCTTTGAGGTCAGTCACCCAAAATGAATTAGTATATTTCTTGCAAGATATTGAGTAGAGGTTTAGGATACCAAATTCCGTAACCTTAGATAATGAAACTATCTTCGAATCAGAAATGGTATTGAAATTTACTTCAAGGTTAGGCATAACCCTAACAAGATCTGCACCAAAGTATGCTCAATTAAATGGCCAAGGCGAGGCCAATAGCAAAGTAATTAAAGACAATTTGATCAAAGTGATTGAGGAAAATTAAAGAGATTGGCATAATATATTGCCAGACATTTTGTGGGGCTATAGGACGTATAAAAGATCAAGTTATATAATAACTCCATATACCTTAACCTATAGTTATGATGTTGTGTTTCCAGTAGAAATTACTCTCGATTCACTAAGATTTGTAGCCCAAAATGATTTAACATTTGAAGACTATGATCAAGATATGCACATGGAATTGAAAAACAGAGATGAGGATAGGGTAAGAGTCTCGAATAAAATCTTGATCCGAAATAAGAAGATAGCCATTAGCTATAACAAGAAAGTGAAACAAAGAACCTTTAAAGAAGGGGATTTGGTTTGGAAAAATACCCTACCTGTAGGTTCAAAAGATCCTACTTATGAAAAATGGTCCCCAAAATGGGAAAGATCATTCCAAATTCATAGAGAATTTAAAGGGGCATCATACCATTTAAGAATTTTTAAAGGTTATGTTCACATGGGAAAGACAAGTGCCAAATTCTTAAATCCTTGTTATCCAACTACTTGGGAAGCAAGGAAAATAGAAGATACTGGAAAAGTTGCATATTATGGAAATGTTCGAATACAAGGTACCTAAAAGTGGTACAAAAGTTCCCATAAGAAAGCCTTTGGGTGTAATACCCCGCCCTAATATTTTACTAATTTTTCCCACATAAGTTGTAAAAATATAAGGACACGGACATTTGGACGATTATGATTGAGTTTATAGGCTTGATGGTAATTGTTGGAAGATTGAGGGTTCAAAATGGACTTTGGAGAAAAGAATAATAAAGTAGCAAAACTTCGAACGAGTGTAAGGTCGTTCAAAGGAGATTTGGATCTCATCAGAAGCAAGGGTTGGAACGAGCTTTGAATGAGACCCCACTGTATCACTTTCAAGGTTCGTTTGAAGGTCATTAGAATCCATAAATCGAATGAAATGCCTTTATCATTTAAATGAGGCTCAATATCGTTCAAATGACGTGCTTCAAAAATTCTAGATCTGACTGCCCTTGTGCGCTGTCACGATTCTGACCCTTAGATCGTTGAGCTGGTGAGCCCAGATAGGGTAAAATGGGATTTGTGGTGCTTTAAGTGTCTTTATAAGCACGGATTTCGTTCATTTGGATAATTTAAAGTTAGAAGAAGAAGTGGGTGGAGAGTGAGGTGATCTTACATCATGGAAGAGCTTCTCTCCACCAACCTTATTCTTCTAGCAGTTCACCACATTCAAGCCTATCGCAGCCATTTCCACCCTTGTTAAATGTAGCTACGAATTTCTACAAGTGCTGTTGGGGGTTTTCGAGAAGATGAAGATGGAGTTTGAATAAAGTTTTGAAGGAGTCTTGATTGGAAGCCACATGAAGCACACATGGAGCTTTAATGGAGGATGCATTTAGTAATTCCTTGAGTCCACGTTTGGAGGTGGGGATTGTTCCTCCTACACCAACCCTTCTACCACAATTTGAAGCCCTTGGTTAATGATAAATATTTTATGAAGTAAAATAATTGAAAATGTTATTGAATTTGCTAAAACATTAGGTGAGATGATGTTTCAAGTTTCTTGCATATATATGTAAATTTTATAAAAGATGAACATTTGTTGAGTTTGAAGAACTAAAAAAGCCTTTTATGTCTTGAAGTTGCTTTTTTGAGAGTATTATGACTTTTTAGAATGAAATGTATGTTTAATCCATTTACTATAATTTTTGGAGTTAAAATCCATCAACTCATGTGTGTAAACTTGTAGTATTTTGATAATGAATGTATAAACAAGTTTAAGGATTGTCCTAGTGGGTTTAAACATGAAATAAGAAAAAATAAAAAAATTAGTCTTCAAAGTTCGTGAAAAGAAGTTGAAAGTATGATAACTGTAAACTAATAAGACTACAAATGTTAATGAAAAGGAAATGGTATTTTCTTAGGAAGGTAGTGTGTATTGGGTAATTGGTTTCCTTGAATAAAGAAACCAAAGAAATGTCTAACATTGGAAACTGGTTAGAAACGGTATTAGATAAGTGTTAACGGATTAAAACAGTGAGAAGTTGGCATGTATAACTTAATAATGTTTTTAGGAGGTTAACACTTATGAAATTGGAAGAAAGCACAAGTTTGAAAACAAAAGGGTAAAATGATAATTTTACATAAAGTGGAACATTTTCAAGAAATAAACATATTGAAAACGGTGTCAGTGCTAGGGTTATCAGAGTTACGCGTCGTAAGGTGTCAGTCGAACATGCGGCGAGGATTTGGTAGGTGAATTACTTCTCAGAGTGAGAAATTTACAATATATGGTTAAGGGCAAACTCATGAATTGTGTAGTAAGGATAACCCAAAAATTTGTGGGACGCGAGATATGTAGTCCTAAGACTAGAAATGGTTACTGATGATGAATATGATGACTAGTAGCATTACGAATCATCTTGGGTGAGTGTTGATCCCTAGGGAGGGTTGCCCGTGGAGGCGCCGGTATGTCTTGCGTACTATCATAGATAATATTAGGAATTGTTTGAACATAATCAAGAGAGTGGAGACTCGAAGACAGTTATGTGGTGCTCATGGTTAGCGAGAGGGTGAACGTTAGAGCATGTCGCATGTTGATCATTTCGTGACAAACCCCATGTGAGGGCGCGTAGTGTCATTTTAGAATTGAGGACTTCGATGATTTTGTCTCGACGAATTTTTATGACTTAGAATAAGAATTGGTAAACCCCATGAATTTGAAGAATTGATAGATCGAGAATTTCGGGGATGAAATTCCCCAAGGAGGGAAATTTGCAATACCCCACCTCAATATTTTATTTATTTTCCCCACATAAGTTGTAATAATATAAGGACACAGAGATTTAGATCATTATGACTGACTTTATATTATTATTTGAATGTTTTGAAAGTTTGAGGGTAATTGTTGGAAGATTGAGGGTTCAAACTGGAATTTGGAGAAAATAATAAGAAAGAAGGGAAATTTTGAATGAGTGTAGGGTCGTTCAAACGAGATTTGTATCTCGTCAGAAGCAGGGGTTCGAACGAGCTTCGAACGAGACCACAATGTATAACTTTCAAGTGTCGTTTGAAGGTTTTTAGAAGCCATAAATCGAACGAAATTCGAATGAGGCTTAATGTCGTTCGAACGACGTGCTTCGAAAATTTTAGATTTGACTGCACTTGTGCGCTGTCACATTTTTGGCCCTTGGATCATTTATCTGGTGAGCCCAGATTGGGTAAAATTGGATTTTTGATGTTTGAAGGGATTTTATAAGGATGGGTTTGGTTCATTTGGGTATTTTGAAGTCAGAAGAAGAAGATAGGGGGAGAGTGAGGTGGTCTTCCACCATGGAAGAGATTCTCTCCACCTCAAACTACCATAAACAACCTCATTTTTCTAGTAGTTCACCACATTCAAGCCTACAACACCCATTTCCACCCTTGTTAAATGGAGCTATGAATTTGTAGAAGTGTTGTTGGGGGTTTTGGAGAAGATGAAGTTGGAGTTTGAAGAAAGTTTTGAAGGAGTCTTGCTTAGAACCCACATGAAACACACATAGAGCTTTAATGGAGGATGCATTAAGTAACCCCTTGAGGCCACCTTTAGAGGTGGGGGTTGATCCTCCTACACCAACCCTTCTACCACCATTTGAAGCCTTTAGAGGTGGGGAAAAATCTACTCTTAGATAAGACTCTATTTATTATGTTTGTAATCTTGATTGTTAGAATATTAAAAGTATGATGCTTAGTAAATGATGATGGGTTTTCTATCAAAATTTATAATAAATATTTTTATGAAATTAAAGTGTTGAAAAAATGCCATTTTTGTTGAAATAAATGAAGATTGAATATTTCAAAGTTTCTTGAAATAAAGATTAGATTTTTATGAAAATGGTGCATTTCCTAGAGGTTAATGTTAAATATTTTTTGAAGTGGAATAATTGAAAATCATGTTGAATTTGCTAAAACATTTGGTAAGATAATGTTTCAAGTTTCTTGCATAAAAATGTAGATTTTATAAAAGATGGACATTTGTTGAGTTTGAAGAACTAAAAATATCTTTTGTCTTGAAATTGCATTTTTGAGAGTATTATGAATTTCAAGAATGAAAGGCATGTTTAATCCATTTAATATGAATTTTTGGAGTTAAAATTCATCTTCTCATGTGTGTAAAGTTGTAGTATTTTGATAATATACATATAAACAAGTTTAAGGATGGTTGTAGTGGGTTTAAACAAGAAATAAGAAAAAAATAGAAATTTTAGTCTTCAAAGTGTGTGAAAAGAAGTTGAAAGTATGATAAGTGTAAAGTAATAAGACTACAAATGTTATTGAAAAGGAAATGGTATTTTCTTAGGAAGGTAGTCTGTAAGGGTAATTGGTTTCCTTGAATAAAGAACGCAAAGAAATGTCAAACATTATAAAATTGTTAAAAAAAGGTATTGGATAAATGTTAATGGATTAAAATATTAAGAAGTTGGCGTGCATAACTTAATAATATTTTTGGGAGGTTAACACTTATGAAAGTGGAAGAAAGGACAAGTTTGGAAACAAAAGGGTTTAATGATAATTTTACGTAAAGTGGAACATTTCTTGGAAAAGGCTTTACACAAATTGGTCCTTAATGGACTTCATTTTTATGAAATAAAAATCAAGTTAAAATGTAATGGATATGAAATGGTAATGTTCAAAGTGTAACACAATTAGGGTGAAACCCCGGGTTTGGATTCGATCGAGTAAAAAGGACAAGAAGGAATAATGTGGATATTTGTAAAATGTTAAAACACATAAGTGGAATTCGGACGACACCAGAAAAATTAAGGAGGTCCCGAAGCCCTAATGTGAAAGATCTAAAATATTGGCTAGAGCATATGGTGGAGTCATCGGTGGTATGGAGCCCGTCAAAGTACACGGTTATTGGAAGAATTTGAGATAAAGATAAAGGAATAAGGAACATGGCAAAAAATGGGTATTGTGGTGAAAACGTGTTAAGACAACCTAACATGAATAAATTAATAAATGTTCCGGTAAAGGTTAAACTGGACAAGTAAATGTGTAAATTTATTAATATACATAAGGTAAAGGAAAGGTAAAGCAAGTGGGTACTTGGGTGGTTAAGCAACCAAAGTGGTTAAAACCATAATTAGCAGAAGGGTGTGTTAGGAAAGGTTCAAAGTCTAAATAAGTATTTTCTAACATGGTGTTCGTGTGTGTTGAAAGGGTGATTTTCAATGAAAATACTAATATGGATCGGTTAAAATGAAAAGGGTAATTTCGGTAAAGAAATGACTTTGGGTCAAACCAAGTGTAATTGTCTCAAGTATTTAACCGTGTGTATTAAATAAAGTGAGAAATGTCAAAATGAGAAAAAGGTAAGTCTTTTATAAGATTAAGGTGAATTCATCTGGATAAATAAGGTTTTCGAAAGAAAAATGGTTTCATGCATTAAGTATTTGTGTATGCATGTTATATATGTATACAAGGTAGTTGCATGTGCACATAGGCATAACTTATTAGAGTCTTCTTTCTATCGTTCGATTCTATACTATATTTTGTATATTTCCCACTGAGCATTCGGCTCACTCCCTTGTTTTGTTATGGAAGGTCAGGTGTGGTTTCATATTTTGATAGCGTTATATAGGTAAGTACTCTCCTTTGTTTTACATTAGTATCTTTGTATGCTTGGACTTCGGGCTGCTCCCTATGGGTCCCTTACGTAGTTTGATTTGAAATCAAAATCGTACGATAAATAAGTGAAACACTAATTAAAATAAAACCGGATTAGCATCATTATATAGGTTGTTTCGTTGCTCTTCACACCTAATGCACGGGCCGGGTCGGATTGACTACGGGTATCCCATAAATTTGGGTCAGGGTATTACATTTAGGATTCGATTTGAGATTTTATTACTTCGAATTGAGCGACCTGATTGGTTCAGAGTTGAATTTCACCAGCCATTTGGCTAACTCTTTGACGTGTGCCTCTTTCATGAGAGCTATATGTAGTTCAACATTTACCCTGGCTCGATATCTCTCTAAATCCTCTTTCTCATAAAGCAGGATAGTTTTTTTCTTTGAATATCTCTCAAGTCTTATAAACCCTTGGCAACCTCATCTTTTTTATTCATAAAGTGGGTTTTTTCTGCAGATAAAATATCTTCTTTAGCCTCTGCCTAAGCCAAAGTTGAGAGGTGGTATGAAAGTGAATGAATCCCAGTATGTAGTGCATTCAAAACATTTCCTCCTAAGCCTTCAATAGGAGAAACATAAGAGAAGAATCCCTAAGTCCACTAGCAAAAGTGAAGTCAATCAACTCTTAAATTGGCATCCTAAGAAAGCTTTGAAGAAAATCTAAGGCTTTTGAAGTTTCCAGGTGACAATAAGGAGGAGTAGGTTTGTCTTGGATAAGACTTTCTAGTTGTTGTTCCACACTATTGTCCAAAATCTCCAAAGTATGAATTGGAGCCTTAGCCATGATTTTCTCTAATTCTCCATAGAAGGCAAACACCTCATCTAGGCTCGTCAAGATTGGAATCTCCTCAGTCATGGGATCCTCCTCTACTATAGGGGGTTCCTCCTTTAATGAAAAACTGTTAGAGCTCTAACAACTTCATGAAAAGAATATTCAATAAGATGTGTTCGATCAAGAGTAGTTGAGTGGAGATTTTCGAAGGGCTCTGTATCCTTTGGGCTTTAAAGCTTAATGGCCTCACCTTGGGTCAAAATTATGGTCATGGAAGTATCCATTATCTCAGAATTCATTTCTTCATCAACAATTGGATTATAAGAAGGACTGAGTGGTGAGACAGATACATCAATTGGCTCAACCATAGGCTCATCAGTTGGTGATGGTGGTGGTTCCATAGGAACTCTGGGATGGATTGTCTCCTCTTCCTTGTCGAGTCATCAGCAGGGTCTATAATTAAGGAAAAGGCAATTCGAAGTCAAGAACAATGGTGAAACCAACTCCAAATAACTTTGAGAGCATTATAGAAGTAAAATATTAGCTTACTTGCCAATCGTGCTGAAGAAATAGTCTTCGTTTCTCTACTTTTCATACATTTTCTTGTTAGGATAACAAACATAGTATCAATAGGAGGATCATCCACACTGAAAAAGGTACTAGTTATGGAATAGATGAATACCATAAGATTCGAAGCACTTTTTGCATGGCTGGGATTGTAGTTCATGCAGGTATGATCCCAGTTTTTAAGGATTGGTGGGCTAGATACATCATGATTTATTTGAAACCGTTGCCACCAATAAAATAATCTTTGAAGCTTTCATCTTCATGTAAGACTTTGATTATTTCTTTAAATTTTTTCAATTGATTGAGTTAGCTTAACTCGACCATTTTAAATCTTGCATAGGATGGATTATCAATCTTTCAAGAAGAGAAATCTCACTCCTGAAGTAAAAGAAGCTTTGGAGGATGAAATAATTAGGGAAGCTAGAGAGGAGGAAACAGAAGAACATGTTCCCCTTGTGAGAATCAATAAAGAAAAATCATCTTCTGATAAGATGGTTACCTTCGAAACCTGTGAAATCCTATAAAATAAATCATGATTGGCTTGGCTTCTCATTGGGATAGGAATGGATTGATGAGACCCAAATTGCCTTGTAAATTGGGTAAGTATGTATATCTCTCCAAAATATTTTGAAGAAGGATATGAAGAGAGTAAGGTTCCATAGTATAAATTTCATGGGGTTAGGAAACTTTCCCAGTAAAGATCATCCTGCTCTGCAGTATGAGGTTTCTGTAATATAGGAACCAACTAAAGAGGTGAACTAAAGGGTTTCAACAAAGGTTGTAAAAAAAACATTGCGCCTGTCAATTGATAAACTCCTAAATATAGTAGCGGTCTCTTTGAAGCTCTTACGGGAGGGTTTGGAGCTGTAATAAGTACGACAATGGTTATACTTGGATTCAATTGGAATATGGTCAATCTCTGGAAAATAGGCATGAAGCCACATTTGCAGAACCCACAATGACCCATCTTGATTAGCATTAAATTGGTCCTCAATAATCTTAGAGCAATATTTATATAGAGAGACCAAAATATTAAGGGTTAGGGAAAACTCTTTACCTTCTATAAGTTGTGCAGCTAGAAAAGATTACTCAAGCATCGCCCTTTGAAACTTAACACAAAACACATGCCTTAATAGCTAAAATAAGAGGAAACAAAAATACTCTTTCTGGTAGACTTGGTAACCACTCTACATATGAGTGTTTATGAATGTGGAGAAGGCTAGCTTTGGATTGGCTTTTGAAAGTGAACAGGGGAGGTCAACTTTTAACATAAATGTATAAACCGCATCCCCCACTGACTTAAAGTCAGTCAATTGTCATACAACTAATAGAGTAGGACCTGCCATCCTAAAGTTGAACTCGAAGCAATTAAATGCAGAGTTATAAAAAATGGCAGATTAATCAAACTCTATGTCTTCACGACACAGTTAAGCAACATAAAAATGCCAAATTTATCCAAGTCATTGACTTTGAGAGTCACCATTCTCTCCACCCTTTTAGTCTAAGCTTCCTTATCCTACTTGTTGTGATATAACTTTTGGGGCCAAAACCTAAATTTAAAGGATAAAGGCACTTGGATATTGTTTAACTCTTAAATAAGAAGCTTTTGCTCCACAAACATTAGATAGTAAAGAGATACCTGTAATAGGAGTTATTTTAAAAAGAAAGGGCCAACATTGGTGAGTCTAATCCCATTAGATAATTTAATGGGGCGAACCATATCACCCAACAAAAATCTCAACATTAGCTGAAAGTCTGTTAACGGTGTCTTCAAATGCAAAAACTTAATTAACCTCTACTGGACTGGACGCCATCATTGGTGGAGGGTTTTGAAGAAAACAAAGTGTATTTGAATATTGAGGCTTTGCTAGAGGGAAAAGTGAATGGAAAAAAAAAGAATGGAAAAACAAATAATCTTAAATAGCTTATTAATAGCATTTTCGATACAAAAGTGAACTGAGTAGGTCACAATACGTGGCTTTATAAAAAATTCCCTTTAAAAAGCAGAGTTATGGGGAAGTAAGGAGACACGCAACATTTTTGGTGGCTAAATAATCCCAAAAAAAATTATGATTGATTTTTAGTAGAATAATTACCAAAAATAACTCAATGATCAGATGGTGACAGTCCGAAGACAGGCCAAATGTGTTGGCTGAAATGAAATCACAAAATTTTCCCATATTTAAATTCAATTATCCTATTTGGCAACTAAAAGTCGCTATTTGGATGCCACATGATATGATATTTGTTGGACCAATTGTCAATAAAAAAGACATGCATGTAAATAAACCTTGAATTTCAACAAGTTTTAGCATTTTGAAAGTCTCAAATTAATGTACCATATTTGGTTCTAAGTTCAAATTGGCTGGAAATTGTTGTTATTAGGCCATAATTAATTGAAATTGGTTAATCCCACAATCATACCAGTCTAAAGCATAAATTAACAATGCAATTAGTTTAATCAAAAAGAAAACATTACATAAGCATTCAAAATAAGATATTTATTCCATTAAGTGACCAGAAAAGATGAGATTCGCTAAAGATGGAAGAATAAAATAAGAAGGGAATATCATCGGCTTTGAACTGTCTAATAGTAAGGAAATGTATAGGTGACATGCTTGTGGAAAGTTTTCCATAAGAAAATAATTTCTTTTTACTCTACATCCAAGTATGTAAGCTCTATAGCCACCTTCAAAAAGAAGGGATGGGACTCCCGAACAAGGCCCTATGAATCCTTATATTGTACCTCAAAATGAAGGACTATTTCCCCATAAGAGAGATCATCAAGGCAACGGTCTTTAGGAGTACTTTCTTGAAGAATGTAGATAGAGGAAAACTCCTTCCAATCCTCCAAAGCAAGGTCAGCCTTTGCAAAAAATGTTTGTTCGAATGCCTATCCTACGATCATGGTCTTTAAAATCAGCCTCATATAGTTTCAAGCTCCTGACAAAAGAGGTATAGATCTTGAGAAAGAAGGAAATTTGGACTTGAGGGATGGAGATAACATCTTCAAAGTACTGGATAATCATAATGGCCCAAAGAAAATTATCCAAGGAATGACCTCGCAAAAAAACCCAAGGGTAGAGGTGAGAAAAATATTAGAGCGGGTCCAAGGCTCTTCCAACATCACTAGCAGAAGAAATTGAGTAAATGGAGTTGTAACTAATGTCTAAACCATTTTGGACAAGCTTCTCCAGAGCTCTGAAAGGATCCCCTGAAGGGATGTAGGGGAAATAACCATTTGTGAAAGGATAACATTGGAGAAACGAGTATCCACAATGCATCTTTCAAACTCCAGAGTATCAAAATGGGCCCCATCCAAAACCAAAAAAAAAAGAATAAAGCTCATTATAGAAGCGGTAATGAGTGTCATGCATAAAGAAATGACGGAGGCAATGAGATTTCTCAGATGGGAGAGAATAACCCCAAGCATCCAAAAGGTTCATATATATGCGTTCCTCTTCTTATCAAAAAAGTTGTAACACTGAGCATGCCGTGACCAGGCAAAAGCACTGCGAAAGTGTGCAGTGGAATAGAAAATCCAATAAATCAAACCAAATCGATGATACTGATTCGGGTTGGTTCAGTTTTTTGGACTAATGGTTCAATTCCAATCCCAAAAAAATGATGTTTTGGTTCGGTTCCCGGTTCCAAAAAAAATCCAATCTGAAAACCGATCCGAACAGGATCCGACACTAAACCCGGCACCGAAATCGAACCAAATCGGGACCGAACTGAATATATACCTTTATGTTTATTTATTTATTTATTTATATATATATATATATATATATATATATTTATACATTTAAAAATATAATATAAATACATTTACTAAATAAACACTACGCTTCTCTCCTAACCCTAACCATATATATACTAACTTACCTCTCTCAAAACATTTCATCCGTCTCAAACTCTCTCTCTCCACCCATTAGATTCCTCTCTCTGCTTCCTTTATCCCTTCATCCCATCGGTCCGAACTCTGATCGGAGTGAACAAAAAATGCTTTTCTTTTTTATTTAACAAATACTGTAATGAAGCTTATATTTTTTTAACAAATACCGTAATGAAGATAAGCTCTGATCGGAGCTTAGATTTTTTTATGGAACTTGCCTTTATGTTTTACTGGTGTGTACTGTGTATATGGAGCTTTGTTCTTTTGATTACAAATATCAAATGGGGACATCTTTTTATTACTGGTCTGTACATGGACTTATTTTTTAATATCCCAAACATGTTTGTATTTGATCTGGGTTTTTTTTAAACTGGTTGGAGCATAGTTTTTGCTCTGTTCTTTTGATTGCGGGTGTGGGTTTGGGGGTTCTCACATGTTAGTGTAACATGCTTTAATTAATTCATTTCTTTTCACTTTATTTTTTAATATCCCCTGGTTCACTTAATATCAAGCAGTTCCACCACCTGTTTCACTTTATGTTTTTTCAACAAATATATTTAAACAATTTTTTTTCTATATTTTTTCAGGTGTTAAGTATGGGCCCAATTTAAAAATTATATTAAAATAATATGATAAAACATTATGGAATAACAAATGTTATTTTTACATTAAATCTATTTTTGAAAGGTAGTTGAATGTTTTATTTTAAAAAATGATTAGAACCGTGAATAGATCCGAACCAACCCAAGAACCATCAGTTCGATTTGGTTCGGTTCCAAAAAAAAAAATCGATTCCGGTTCTGGTTCCAAAATCCTGGAACCGAACCACCCTGATTCTGGTTTTGGTTTAGTATTGAAACCGAACAAACCGTGTGCATCCCTAGCAGTAAGAGTGGGAAAAACCACTTGAGCGTAGCAACCAAGTGGAAAATGGGGACGACCAACAAACAATTCAAAACCACAGCCTGTCTTGTTAAATTTTCGCTTCATAGGAACTCTCCGCGCACAATCAAAAGTTATTTATGAAGCAAGATTACCACAAACTTTAGTAGGAAGGGCACCATAATTATTGGATAAATGCGGGAGACTATAGTTTGGTTCATACTCATACCTCTTGATAGGGGCATTGATGCCAAGGTCCATTATGTCTTCAGGCATTTGATCCTCTTCTTCAGGTGAAGGTACCCGAGCACCATGTTGAATAATGCAGAAATCAGAGCCACCACAAGTGAAGGGGAAGAATATTCAAAGTGATCCCAGGAAGAGACAAAAATTTCATCGTCTTAATGTCTAAGGGCGCATGTACCACTGCCAGAAGACCTAGAAAAGGATTCACGGGGACGTTTAGAGATAACACCATTGATACTTTGAGGATCCATTTTTTAGGATAAAGAAAGAAAACGAAGAAGACAAGGAGCTAAGAGTTGATAGTCGAAATGATGATTTATTAGAGTTGTGATAGCCTCCCAACCACAAGACGTGTATTTATGCAGAGCGTAATGATGATTGACGTGGGATTATGTCCTTGAGAAACGCAACAGTCCACTAATTAATCTTATCCGAAAATCAATTAGTGTGAGGGGTATGTTTACACCATGTTAACACAAACCAATGAGGTGTTGCCATGTAATATTTAAACCGACAAAAACAACTGAATTATAATGTAAAAATATAAGATAGCGGGTAACATGCATGTGTGACACTTGTCACAAGTTGGGACATGTTATTCAAAATGGAAGAGTGATACAATTCAAATGGGAGCGTTAATGCACCGAAGCGAGAAAAACTCAATTGGTGAGTAACCACCCAACAGTTACCAAAGAGCAATTACGTTTCATGTCAAGAAGCACTATTAATAACCAACGATCCCAACAAGGAAAAGAGGACTCCCTCACCAAAAACGCATTTACATTACTTTTATCTTATTTTACTTTTCTTTTAGTTTTCTTTATTTTATTTACAGCATTTCGTTCATTCCGCAAGTCAGTTGTCAGGTAGTTTGTAACATTTTCTTTCAATGTTCATTTAAAGTTTATTGCCTATAACGACCCGACCCGAATTTGTTGGTTACCCGTGAGTCAACCCGATCTGAATAGGATGTTAGGTGTGAAGTGCAATGAAACAGCCTAGATAATGTTGCTAGTCCAGTTTTATTTTAAATTAACTATTCACTTATTTACATTGCGAGTCCAGTTTCAAGATAAACTACGTGTGGGATCCATGGGGAGAACCCTGAGTCCAAGTAAACAGAGCTACTAACGTAAAATAAATAATATACATTTACCTATAAAATGCCCTCAAAATATGAACATGCACCCAACCTGTCCTAACAAAGCGAGGGTGTGAGCCTATGACCAGTGGAAATATACAAAGCAGTATATAAACGAACGACGAAAAGGAATACTCACACGCTACAATCACATGCATGCGAAAATATATATGTATCTACATATATATATAGATATACCTTTGAAAATACATATTCAAATGCATTAACCGTTTTACTTCCAAAACTTTGCACATTTAGATTAATTTACCTTAATCTTAAAAAGACTTCCTTTATTCACACTTAGCATTTCTCACTTTGTTAAACACACCCAGTTCAACACATGAGACCAATACACTTGATTTATTAGAACCCATTCCTTTTATCGAAATTTAACCCCTTTCATTAATTTCAATACACTTTAGTATTTTCATTGAAAATCACCATTTCAACACACGCATTCACTGTGTTAGAAAATACTCATTTACTCTTTGAAAATCCTTTTTGACACATGCTTGTGTTAGACAGGGGTTAACCATTTCGGTTGCCTAACTAACCATTTATCTACTCCCCCTTTCATTTCTTTATGGACATTAATAGATTTACACATTTACTTATCCATTTCACCTTTACCGGAATATTTATTTCATTCATTCAACTTAGGTTGTATTAATACATTTTACCACACAACTAATTTCTTGATATGTTCCATATTTCCATTATCCTTTCTCGGAATCTTACAATACCGCATACTTACATGGGTTCCACACCGATGGCTATGCGCACCATATGCTCTGGCAGGTGATTTAGGGCTTTTCACCCAAGGGCTCCGGGCCCTTCTTGCTTATTTCAGGTTCCATCTGAGTCCTTATTAATGTGTTTACATTTTACACATGTCCACATTATTCCATTTTCTCACTTTTACCCGACCGAAGCCAAAATCCGGACTTAACCGTCTGTTTTTCCAATAACACTTGGAAAAAATTTATTTCTTCTTTAGGTCCCTTATCCACACAAACACGTGATTTATACTAAAATCGTTCACGCTTTAGGACTTCAATTATTTTCATACACATTAGTGTAAACACATTGTTTAACATTTGTATTCCATAAAAAATGTTCCACTTTAAGTAAATTACCAAGTTACCGTTTGTATACCAAACTTGCAATTTAGTTCCTTAACAAGTGTTATTTCTCAACAACGATCATTAAGTTTCCAACTTAACATTCTAATGCTTTAGCAATTTTAACACTTGTTTAACATCGCACTTTTGCCCAACTTTCATACTTGTCACATTAATAATTTTATTACATGAAATAACACCCTTTAAACTAGACAAAAAAAATTACTTGTCTTACTTTGTATTTAAACCCAATAAGACCTCCTCTAAACTCGTTCACATATTTATTTACAAAAAACTATGGTTTGTATGCATAGAAAATGTACTATATTTGCTAAAATCCTATCGAATGGATTAAACATGTATTTCTTTCTAGAATTACATACTATTCACAACAAACAAACTTTTCAAGTAAATAAGACATTCATAATTTCCGTAAACTCAAAATGTCATTTATTCATAAAGTTCCCCATTTTACAAGAAACTTGGAAATATTTATTTCATAAATATTTTGACAACATTAACATCATTCCACATTTTTATTTCACAAGATGTTCATTATTTATTTTTCATTAGAAATCCACCAAGAATGACATTTCTTATATTTTTATTCCATAAAAATGCCCATTATTTCTTTTAGTAGAAAGCACACAAAACTAATATTATCTTACATTTTTACTCCATAAAACGTATATTATCTCTTTTACTAGAAAATACACAAAACTAATATTTACTTTCATTTTTATTCCATAAAAACATATATCAACTCTTTTAGTAGAAAATATACAAAACTAATATTTTCTTATATTTTTATTCCATAAAAACGTATATTATCTCTTTTACTAGAAAATACACAAAAATAATATTTTCTTACATTTTTATTCCATAAAAATGTATATTATCTCTTTTACTAGAAAATATACAAAACTAATATTTTCTTACATTTTTATTCCATAAAAATGTATATTTTATTTTTTGAAATTTATTTGTTCCAAGACCCATTTTAAATCATCTTTTTGATGCCATTCCATAAAAATGCCAAGATGATTAATAATCAACACTAGGATACAAGCTAATATCCTACGCACATATATTTAATCTAATATATGTAAATAACATGCTGAAAATATACTACCCATCAAACTTAAATCAAGGTTAGTCTACCCACTTTAAATTAAGCTCAACAATAGTGGAATTGGTGTAGAAGATGGAGGATCCCCCACCTCTAAAGGTGGCCTCAATGGAATCGCAAAAATCCTTCTAAAACTTGTCTCCATGAATCCATTCTCCATCTTCATGGAATCCCTCTTCAATCTCCAAGAAACCCTCTCCAATACCCATTTAAAACATCAAGAGCACCATCCTTATCTTTACTCCAAGGTCACCTAGAGTTGAAGTATGGGGTGGAACACCTCTAGAGATCATGGTTATAAGGGTTGAAAGTGTTTGAAAATTCTGATGAGGTTTCTCCCCCAAAACTACACGATTCTTGCCTTCTTATAATCCAACCCAATGAGATGTTACCAAATGAGGCAACCTCATCACCCCAATACCTTCCCAAATAAGGTATAAACAAGTCTACAATCGACACATATAAGATCCAAGGGTGGATATTGAGACAGCACCAAAAGATGTACAAAATTCGCCTGATAGCTGCTTGGGCTGGTCGACCGCGGCCAGGGGACCGGTCGACTGGGTCCTTTGTTTAAAACCTCAAATTTTTCTAACTTTGACCCCTTGGTATTTTAATATATATTTTTAAGGTCCCAATTACGTGGTCAAACTATTTTTTTAGCTAAAGGGGAGCCCTATAAAAATTGCGCAAAGTTCCATTTTCTATGTCGCGTACCAGCACTATTGCCGTATTATATTAACTGTGCTTGTGTCACATCCGTTCCTCGACTAAATAGTTTCATGCCACAGTAATATATAAATTTTAATCATTCGAATGTAAATATGCATGCATGCGGATCATGCGACGTGGAACTTGACGTGTTTTAACCCTTTTTTACGATGCGTCACTTTACGTACTATTTGACATAATTCACCTATGCATTTGTTTCTCCAATAATTTCTCTGGATAATTATTCGAATACTGATTAAAATATTTATTTCTAGGGCGGGGTATTATAAACTTCCCTCATTAGAAAATTTCGTCCTCGAAATTCTTGGCTCATCCTCAACACTATGGTTTAAAATCCAAAGAATTCAATTTAATCAATCACCATTGGTAGTTCGCTCACAGCAAACCCTAAGACCCTATCGATAGTTCTCAAGCATGATTAACGTGCCTATATGAATAAAATCTTGGATTGTCCGATATTCGTCAAATATGTACCATCGCCAATGAACTCATTATCAAGGATCGTCTCTACGTTAGGATTCACGACCTACGTTTCCTTAAACAAATCTTGGATCACGCCTAGCCCGGGTTGAGAAAACCTCCAAATTTTCATCATGCTCATCAATGATCCCTAAGATAATCACATCACCACACAGGTCTACCCTACCGATATCTCCTACGAGATCCTCATGCTAACCTAGGGTCATCCTAGGTATCACAATGAAAACACGTATGATCAATCACATTCTCAATCCGTACAATTACGAGCCAAGTGCAACACTACCGTCTAATATCTTATCAATTTCCAATATTCATAATATTCTCAAGTCACAACCTCGGGACACACGACCCAGTCGCACTAGTTACATCGTCTAACTAACAAGCATGTTAACCTAAGCCATCAAATAATAAATGCAATTATACGCAACAATGCGAGACCACGCGTACACACAAACTGGTGTAGAATAAACCTGCATCTGAAGAAGAGCGCACTCATAAATCATGACACATCAGCCACAACTGGCCTAACCCGCATCACTACTGAGCTTATGCAGTGCCACACTAGCATCAGAACCGATCAATAACTTCCCATTACCGATATCAAAGAGGACACAAGAAATGCATCGAATCTGGTGACTGCTACGCCCAAGGAAAAATAACCAAATTCTAACAATGAATCAAACCACCCGAAGTGCGAACCCACGACGTATTCTTGCCTTTTATAACTCTCTACTGATACATGCTAAGAACCTTAGCCTTGCCATGTATCCTGGCTTGGCCTGCTAACCTTGACGAGTTCTACTCCAGAATCATCCGTCCATGCTGGACAAACGGAACACAAACAAGTTTCCTTAGAGAAGCTAAAATGCTAGGCTTCCCTCCTGAGGACTAACACTACTTATCCATCATCGGTAAGCACAACTATCCTAAAGCAGGACGAAGTTACCTCTCATGACACTTATCATTAGTTATCGACCTACCACGGTTAGGCCTCCAAATTTCAACACGCGGTAGCTAACCTCATTTTTTTAGATCACTCTCATCAAGTGCACGTAGCGCTCACACAGTTTCAAATATTAAATTCATGAACCATTGCTACCACTCTTAGCACTGTCTACATGATACTAAACCACAATCACCCTAGTGGTATCTCATCTTTCAAACATCACTCATATCTAATGATTTCCTCCCAAAGATTCATTACTAATCGCACAGGTAGCACACTTAGGTGCTATAATTATGTCTAACACTTTATCATGAGTGCCCTTTTCTATAAGCCAGAATGAACCTCACCGTGTTCCAAGTCTCCCAGGTGTACCACTTAGCATCGATAAATTTATTTTTGACATTATCCTCGAATGTCATATCATGACACATGCTTACAAATAAAGACCGTGGCACTAACTCCAAATACTTCTATAAATCAACATGACCCAAACCTACTACAATCATCAATGATTTACCATCACTATGCAAACTCTAATATGTCAATGATTCCCAAATGCATTATGGATGATGGCACCACCCTCAGTTATCTCTTTAACAACTTCCATGTCTAATACGAGAAATCGCAAGTCATATCATAACCTATGCTACTCAACCTGGGGTCTACCCATACGAAGGTGTATCACCACATAAACCTCGATGTAACAATGATTCCTAAGGGTTCTGAGGAGAGACATTATTGTCATTGTAATACACGGTACGTAACCGTAAATTTATCATTGATAGGAAATGTCTACCACTCGCATTAACATCTCACTGGGTAAACCTTAATATACACCTCCAAGGAATTATCAATACTGATTTTACACGCCTATCCAAATTACTAACCCAAAGTCAATTCATCAAACCACCTTAGTGCTTATCTCCAAAGGGCATTAACGCAACCCACGTGTGTATCCAGAATGCCAACTCATAGCTAAATTCATTAGACCTCATCATTTGATTTCTAATGAGCGTTCAACCACTATAACTGAATTGCCTTACTATGTAGACCACAAACTACATGTTAATCTACTAATTGACACAACCATGTATATATATCTTCTAGTAGGATATGGTACGTCGAGCATTGCCTATGAACACCAAAGCCCATGCCTACGAATGTCACGAGGGATTCTATTTCTCAATGCCACTATAATCACTAAGCTCTAACTCAACGCCACCCAGGTTTTGGTAGGACACGGGACGTAAGGTATTGCCTAAAATGAGGTCCATCCTAACAACGCCGCAAGAGGTCTTATTCTATCACATCATAACTTATTTACTTAATACCAAATCTCCACGATTTTCCAGGTTCACTCCTAGGTTGCCTCAAACCATCTAAATCCACATTATAGTCGAGGCACACGAATCGAGATATACTAAACCTAAGCCCGCAACTAGGGGGCCTAATGTTTTCTCGCCACGCAGATAACACTTGTAGATACATTCATCGACCAACAACCACTAAGATGTTCACCCATAACTAAGACTGACTCATCTTATAGCTTTGGCCTACATCAATCTATGTGCTCATTGGCCTTACCATCAATCATGGTATTACCCTAAGGATCAAGATTGCCTAATTAACACATCGATATTGACCTCTCATATGTGTCACACCCAAGGCAAAATTTAAATCACGATTTCATACTACATAATTATGACACTCTGACAATCAATCTATACTATTGATTATTCACAATTTGGTGCAACTTGCCCTATGGGCGTCATATCATTCTATTAATATCTCCAAAGACTCTAAGTCAACGAGGTTGGAACACAAGCACCTCACACTACGAACCACGGTGTCACTACCCCTTTGGCTCGCATGGACACCCGTAAATTATTTACATACTAAATCAAATGCATTTCAAATGCATTAATCGTTTTACTTCCAAAACTTTTCACATTTAGATTAATTTACCTTAATCTAGAAAATACTTAATTTATTCATACTTAGCATTTCACACTTTGTTTAACACACCCGGTTCAACACATGAAACCAATACACATAATTTATTAGAACCCATTCCTTTACCGAAATTTAACCCCTTTCATTCATTTCAATACACTTTAATATTTTCATTGAAAATCACCATTTCAACACGCGCATTCACCGTGTTAGGAAATACTCATTTACTCTTTGAAAATCCTTTTTTACAAACTTGTATTGGACATGGGTTAACCATTTGGGTTGCTTAACCACCCATTTTCTACTCCCTTTAACCCTTTCATTTTTTTATGAACATTAATAGATTTACGCATTTACTTGTCCATGTCACCTTTACCAGAACATTTATTTCATTCATTCAAGTTAGTTTGTATTAATACATTTTACCACACAACCCATTTCTTGATATGTTCCATATTTTCTTTATCTTTTCTCGGAATCTTCCAATACCGCATACTTACACGAGCTCGACACCGACGGTTATGCACACCATATGCTCTGGCCACTGATTTAGGACTTTTCACCCAAGGGCTCCGGGCCCTTCTTGCTTATTCCCGGTGGCATCTGAGTCCTTATTAATGTGTTTACATTTTACACATGTCCACATTATTCCATTTTCTTACTTTTACCCGGAGGTAGCCAAAACTCGGACTTAACAATCCGTTTTTTCATTAAAACTTGGAAAATGGTTTCTTTCTTCTTTAGGTCCCTTATCCACACACACACGTGATTTATACTAAAACCATTCTAGCTTTAGAACTTAACTTATTTTTACACACATTAGTGTAAACACATTCTTTAACATTTGTATTCCATAAAAATATTCCACTTTAAGTAAATTACCAATTTACCCTTTGTATACCAAACTTGCAATTTAGTTCCTTAACAAGTGTTATTTCTCAAAAATAATTATTAAGTTTCCAACTTAACATTTTAATGCTTTAGCCATTTTAACACTTGTTTAACATCACACTTTTGCCCAACTTTTATACTTGTCACTTTAACAATTTTATTACACGAAATAACACCCTTTACACTAGACTACAAATTTTTCTTTGTCTTACTTTGTGTTTAAACCCAATAAGACATCCTCTAAACTCGCTCACATATTTATTTACAAAATACTACGAGTTTGTATGCATAGAAAATGTTCTATATTTGCTAAAATCCTATCAAATGGATTAAGCATGCATTTCTTTCTAGAATTACATACTATTCACAATAAATATACTTTTCAAGTAAGTAAGACATACTTAATTTTCTTAAACTCAAAATGTCCAATTATTCATAAAGTTCTCCATTTTACAAGAAACTTAGAAATATTTATTTCATAAATATTTTGACAACATTAACATCATTCCACATTTTTATTTCACAAGATGTTCATTATTTGACATTTCTTACATTTTTATTCCATAAAAAAGCTAATTATCTCTTTTACTAGAAAACACACAAAACTAATATTTTCTTACATTTTTATTCCATAAAAAAGTATATTATCTCTTTTACTAAAAAATAAACGAAACTAATATTTCCACTAATATTTTCTTACATTTTTATTCCATAAAAATGTATATTATTTATTTTCTGAAATTTATTTGTTTCAAAACCCATTTTAAATCATCTTTTTGATACCCATTCCATACAAATGTCAATATGATTAATAATCAACTCTAGGATGCAAGCCAATATCCTACACACATATATTTAATCTAATATATGTAAATAACATGCTGAAAATATACTACCCATTAAATTTAAATCAAGATTAGTCTACCCACCTCAAATAAAGCACAACAATAGTGGAAATGGTGTAGAAGATGGAGGATCTCCGACCTCCAAAGGTGGCCTCGAGGGGATCTCTAAAAGCACTATAAAATTTGTCTCCATGAATCCATTCTCCATCTTCATGGAAGCCCTCTTCAATCTACAAGAAACCCTCTCCAATACCCATTTAAAACATCAAGAGCACCATCCTTATTTTTATTCCAAGGTCACCTAGACTTTCTACTTTGAAGTATGAGGTGGAACACCTCTAGAGATCATGGTTATTAGGGTTGGTAGTGGTGGTGGTGTGTGGTAAAAATATGGGGCAAAAAAGGTTGTGGAGAGTTAAGAGAGAGAGAAAGTGTTTGAAAAGTCTGATGAGGTTTCTCCCCCAAAACTACATGATTCTTGCCTTCTTATAATCCAACCCAATGAAATGTTACCAAATGAGGCAACCTCATCACCCCAAGACCTTCCCAAATCAGGTATAAACAAGTCTACAATCGACACATATAAGATACAAGGGTGGATAATGAGACAGCACCAAAAGAAGTACAAAACCCGCCTGATAGCTGCTTGGGCTGGTCGATCGCAGCGAAGGGGGCGATCGACTGGGTCCTTTGTTTAAAACCTCAAAATTTTCTAACTCTTGGTATTTTAATATATATTTTTAGGGTCCCAATTAAGTGGTCAAACTATGTTTTTAGCTAAAGGGGAGCCCTATAAAAATTGCGCAAAGTTTCATTTTCTATGTCGCGTACCGGCACTATTATCGTATTATATTAACTGTGCTCGTGTCACATCCGTTCCTCGACTAAATCGTGTCATACCACAGTAATATGTTCATTTTAATCATTCGAATGTAAAGATGCATCCATTCGGATCATGCAACGTGGAGCTTGACGCGTTTTAACCCCTTTTTACGACGCGTCACTTTACGTACTATTTAGCGTACTTCACCTATGCATTTGTTTCTCCAATAATTTCTCCGGATAACTATTCGAATCATAATTAAAATATTTATTTCTAGGGCGGGGTATTACATTGCCTTTACATTTTTTGCAATTTACTTTCTTGCTTTAAATTTCCTTAATGTAACTCTTTAGTTTACTTGCATTTTACTTTCTTGCAGTCTTTTACTTCAATCGCATTTTTTTCTTTATTTACAAAATTTTTATTTTCTTTCAATTCATACAATTTTCATTTTCTTTGTCCTAGTTAATTACCATAATTTAAAACTCATATCAAAGCTTCCTATTGATTAAGGCATCAGACGCAATGCAATCACCTGATAATTGCATTATATATCTCAATATGTTATCTGGCACGCTCGCAATCCTAATTAATTTTAATCATCAAGCCAAGTGAAAATAACTCAAACAAGTTCTATTAAACCTAAAAATGGAGTTCCAAGGATAACATATTGAGATAAAGTTTTTTATCATTATGAAATTAGTTTTAATGCATATTACTTGATTGCAGAGATGGGGATTATATGGCTTATATTTCATTTTCATTTTCATTTTCGATCTATCGACAATATTTATTTAAGGAATGAGTTGTTTTTTCAAAATATTGCTCAGATACTCTACCTTCTTGTATACAATTTAAACCAGCGCCGCTATCAATTAGAGCAAGTGATTTAATGATGTAATCATCGTTTATAACTATAGTTATATATACATAGCGTTTTTGGTAAGTTACTTGGTCTATAAGTAGTAAATAAAAACTATTTTTTCTCTCTTCTTTTGATTGAGATTGGGTTTGTGGTTGATTTTTTTTTTTTTTCTTTGAGATGTTAAGATGAATTTTCTAAATTCACAACTCTTTATTTCTTTGATTATAATTTTTAAGACATTAATTTCTGATTTTAAATCATTAACAACTAATTCTTTTTTACTAGTGCTTTCGATGTCTAAACATCCTATTATTTCTTTTAAGGAATATGGTTTTGTTATTTGGGACGTGTTAACGATTTTATTCATATCATTTGACAAACCCCCTAATGTATTTTTCAAACAAAAACACAATCAATGCATCTTCTTCCCCAATTCAAACCCCTATTTTCTGATAAACCCTAATATTTAACTCATAAAAATTATTAAACGGTAAAATTGAAATTAAAAATACCATACAAGCCCACAAGTCAAAATCGATCTAGAAAGGATGAACTGGAAAATGGGTTTGAAAAAAAAGTTTTATCTTCTTCCCCAAATACCAAATCCCACAAACCCTCAAATCATCTTCTTCGAAAGTATATGCAATCTAAACAATGTAGATGTATAATTTTTATTTCAATTTATGTGTTTATGGGGATTATTTTAATCCAATCATTGAGTTTGACTAAGTCAAATCGAATGGCTTTGATTTTGAAGTGTTAATCAAATGTATTTGATTTCCATATGTTAATCACGAACTGTTTCAACTCAAATGGATTAGATTTCTAAGTGTAAATTTATTTTGCAATGGGTTTAATGTTTTGTTTTTGCGGCGGGTTTGCTTTCGCAATATTGATTGTTGATATGGTGATGGTAGGTGGTGTTGTGACAGAGGAGTTGGTGAACGGGAAAAAGATATGATGATGGCGATTGTAGCTTGAGGTGATGGTGATGGAAGAAATGGTGGCAGTGGTAGCTTGGGATGAAGATGGTGGTTAAATATATATTGAAAATTAGAATTTTGATTTGAAAAAGAAAATGAACTAAGAATGTATATGATTGACATGGAAAAATTTTCATGAAAAATAATTGTTGACTCATGTTTTGCCTTTATAATACCTTGATTGTGAATACTTCATGAAAGAACAACACTCGTCCACATTACAAGTGTTCCATCTCAAACCTCATTTGTAGTGAAAAATATTTCTTATCCACCCACCAAAAAATCGATTTCCATGAAAAATAGAAAAAGTAAAGATTAAAAACTCATATGTTTTTCCACTCATTTTTCAACTCTCATCCAAATGAACTATTTTTCACGATTTTCCCTGTTTACAAATCAAACACACCCTAAAGGTATATTTCTAGGGAAAAAACATGAGGCAACATGTCTAATTACAAAGTATGAATTTTTTAACGTGCTAAAAGATAAAAGATTAGCAAAGTTTAAGGGTTTGTCAAATGATTTTAGTCTGAAGGGTTTGTCAAAGGGAGAATAGTAAGGGTTTGTCAATAGGATGTTTACGCACGTTAAAATCATTTTTGACTATTCTCATTTTGACTATTCTCTCTTAGACTAACAACGGACTATTCTCTCTGTTATCTATTATCTCAAAGCCTATTCTCTCTTGATGGGATGTGTACGCGTGCTATTGTGTGTTGAAAGAAATTAATTGAAAAGGTAAAAGAAAACCAAGCAACATGCAAGAAATGGAACAATATCATTCAATACCAGTACAGAAATCTATGTATACCAAGTTTTGTATCCCAAGTGCTTTAAATGCTTGTACCGCATGATTTTTAGTTCTTGTCGCAATATCATTTAATACCAAATTAAATGTCGGTATAATTCAATCACTCATTTTGCTTTACACAATCGAAAGAGACTCATTTCACAATGCCATGCAAGAAACGGAACAAACAGATTTCACATATGAAACAAAGCCTCATCATCTCTCAACAAACACAAGGTAGTAGGCCATTTTGTCATCATTAATCATGATATTACATCTTAAACACATTACTATATACATCATTACTACTTATGCTCCTAGATCACAACCTCTATAGTCAACTCTTCTACAGTTCAGCAGCATCAAGAGATGTTTGTCATTTTGGCAAACAGTAAGAGTTATTTCACATATGAGAAAAAGATAGCAATTGAGGCACGCGGTTATCACCAAAAACACAAAACATAGTTCAGTAATACAAAAAGATAAATCAATAAAAAGCCATATTAATTAGAACACATCTTGAAATTACACAAGATTAATTCCCTTACCAGTAATCGAAACCACATCATCGACAGCATTTGGAGACTTTGTGGTCGATCCTGAAAAACACAGATAATAAATTGGTTGCAATTTGCATTTAAAAGAACAACTTCAGTGAACACTAACAATGACATATTCCATGCCTTCTATGTAACATGCCAGATGTTACGTCTGCAACATTGAGAACCTCAAAATATTGGTTTGCATGTGGAATAAATCATTTAGATTTGGTGGGGATAAAGCACCCCGGCATGTTCCTACGAGTCATCTAACTGTGATTGGGGGGGAAACTGCAAGGAGATTTATTACAAGGACAGATTATCTGAAGCGTCCAGTTTTTAGGCAGCTGCTAGACCAAGCTTATGAAGAGTATATTCAGAACAAGGATGACCCTCTGACTATACCTTGTCACGATTGTTTCTTCCAAGACATAATCCACTCTCTTAAAAGAGATATAAATAAACAGTTTTTCTTCATTCTGTTCGAAAAGAGGCTCAAGCTTGTCACAGGAATAGGAAACATCTACAGGTATGTTGGATCAACAATTACAGCGTCGGCAGCGGCTTACGAGGTTGTTATATTTCCCGTCCAGTCGCATTCTCATGTTAGCATGAGCATTCTTACCTTCTTTTGAGTGCGGTAGAGACAAAAAATAAAAATAAAAAATAAAAAAAGGAATTGTTTTCTTTAATGTTCCATTATTTTCTTTTGCATGCTTTCCACTCTCAAGTCTTGCTATTACAACTAATAAAATCCCAACACTTGTTTCTGCACGCTAATTGTGGTTAAACATATATGTAAATGCTCGCTTTCTTTACCTAATCGTGTGACAATGTCAAACACTATAGATCAGCAAAGTATATATACAGTAAAGCATTTAAACCATAAACAAAAATTAAGTAAACCATACCAACTTTAATACAACAAATTTAAAAAAATAAATAAATAAATAAGTAAATATTAACTTCATCTCCATTGGCAATTGTACTGTTGTAAAACTCATGACCCAGAAATTTGATTGCCTATCTATCAGCAGCGACCGCATATGCTTTAACAACCAACAGAAGGAAAATCAAAATACATTTTCCTGTCAAAACCATCAAAATAATGATCCATGAAACATATAAATAGTTTCAAGGCAAACAGTTTTCAACTTGGCAATTGGACATGGGGAAAACATAACAATATGTGAGCTAAAATAGGTATAGGTAATTTATCAAATTATACCCTCCATGTCTTTTCACGCAAAAAGGTTCAGGCCAAAAGCTGTACATTCCAAAAACTTTTTCTGGGATCCAGACTAGTACTGCTTCTTCAGCGATCATCTAAAATATTATTATCGTAAACAGAAAAATTATAATTAAGCACACTTGCTATATCCACTAGTTGAGTGACACCAGAAACAAACTCTGTTAGTTGTTACACAAGCATATGATGGATGGTGAAATAAATATTTCATAAGAATTATCAGTCATTTTCACCCAAAAAAAAAGTGACCCATATATTTCTTCAAGTGCAAGAAAGAAACAATGAGTAACAATGATCTGCACATCACCACTCAAGCATAGTTTTGAACTTCCGGAAATTAATTGACTTCCAGGTTACTGCAATATAACTCGAAACATTTTAAAGGTGACATACCCATGATCCAGAGTAACTGGGTTCAATGGAAAAAACTAGTGGCCTAAGATACTAAATTCAAGGAGAAAACCAACAGATAGAAAAGAAAAAAAAATGTGTAAGATATGAAAAGAGTTCAACTTCATAAAATTATGCCTCCTGTTGATTCTCAGCTTTTCTCGAAAGAGTTGCAGCAAAAAATTTGTTTCTCAAGTACTCAACATGAAAATAAACAATCGTACAAAAAGGGATTTTGTGGCTGAGTTAATATGTTTATATCAGAAGGATCAGTTCCGGATCACATCATTTCAGGCAGGGCATCGAAACTTCTGGGCAAACTGGTCTCAGAAGTATTCAGTGCGATCAATCATCTAAGTAATTTGACAATGAATAAGCATACAAGATTCACCTTCATCTATTTTTCCTGATCACCAGCCATCATTTCGGACACAGCTTTTCTGTAAATGTGAAAACTTAGTAGGTTCCACACGTTTTGAATAACCCCACTTGACAAGGCATCAAATGTTTGTTTTGCAGCCACACAATGTGATTCCAAAAGTTTGGCATTACTGAGAAGTTCACCAAGAACTTCTTCAAGCTCAACTTTTCCAGCAACCTGCAGGAACCATATCATCAAATCATGTATCGTATAGCATATCGAAAACCCTATGAATGGCCTATTATGTATTGTACCGTGAGATATGGTACAAAATGTAAACAAAATAAAACACAGTCACAATAAATAATGAAATATATTATAATCTAAAAAACAATCTTGGGACATGATTACATCGTCTAACGGTAAGATGTTTATCTTTGTGGCAAAAAGGTGTGCTAAAATCCTACTATAATCTTGTTATACAAATATATGAATAAAAGAGACTAAGAAAGCAGGAATAATATAGTCCGATACTGTATCGCGATATGGATTGATGCAACTACGATACGGAACTAATATGCCTATGATACAGTGCTATTTGGGATTCAACCTTGCAATACATATGATTTTGTTGCTGTATAGTATCATATCGTACGATAGTATCAACTATGGCAGGAACTATGCCATTAAGAGCTTTTCCAAGAAAAGGAAATACGAAGAAATAACAGAGGAGAAAAAAATATGAAAATGGTTTAATAAAGTACAGATTTTCAGATCAGTACTTTCTCCTTTTTGACTGGAAGGTTATCACACGCTAGGCCAGATAAGTAACATCCCTGATGGAAGGACAAATAGTCTATTTTTAGAGAACTTATTGTCAGCCTCTTCCAGAAAGTGCTATCTGTAAATGTTTAATGACTGCTATTTTTTACATATAACTACTACTACTTATTATCTGAAAATATATTTGACCTGATAAGTGACAGATAAGCACCTGATGAGGCTTACTCTCACGTGAAATGGCTTAATAATTGACTAGTACGAAAGCAATATCCGTGCATCTTTTTCCCGAGTATGTGCCCTAAAACCATTGTTCAAGATTTCTGGAAACCCAACTGGGTCAGGTAAAATCTTAGTCTCAAATTCAAGCTTGAGGATGTTAGCAGATTAGCCATCTCTACTATTTTGAATCGCATAAGTAGCCTGGTGTAGAACCAAGAACAGAAAATTTAAAAATAAAAAAAGAATAACTAAACAAATCCAAACTGAATTAATCCGCAGATTCAACGTCAGTCATCAATAATAGAGTGTCCTAAAAATGAGATTTCAAACCTACTTATAGAAGAAATAAATCCATAGTTCTCTTAGAACTAAACTACTTGATTAAAATGCTTAATTTAAGATATATACTGATGTGAATCGAGGGCATTATTGTCATTTTTGGGCATACACGTAGTTTTATTTTATTTTTGTTATTTTTCTTTATTTTTATTATTGTATTTTCTTTTGTTGTATTTTAGTATTTAAAGGTAAGGAGTAGTAATGGCATTTTTGTAATTAGGGCCTTAGCTTGGAGCCCAAGCTACTCCTCCCCTTTAAATATTTCCTTGTAAGCCTAATTTGAGGTAGACTTGAATTTTGAAATAGAAAAGAGTATTTCTCTCTCTGAAGTGTGTGTTTAGATATTTGTAGGAGCCTTTTGACGTGTAGTTTACGTCAAATTGGTATCTCAGCAGATGTCGCTCCACATTGCTGTTGGTGTATCGGTGTATTTTTGTTATCGAAATCTTTCACTACCCTTCAATGGCTCACAAGAAATCCAAACAACATAATGAAGAGATGCAATAATTGAGGCACATGGTCGAAAAGCAAACCCTAGTTTCCCAAGACCTCACCCAAAAATTCGACACCCTACTCCAACTATTCTCTACAAACCCACCCTCCACCACCAACCTTCCCCAAGCCCTAGCCTCTCCCTTCCACCCCTACAGCCCTACCGGGCTGCCCCACCTTAATCCCCTACCATCGGGCCCTAAAACCCAAACCCCTCTGTCCCGAAACTACTTTCCCCCAGTCACCCAGCCTCCAATAACCAGCCCTTAGCCGCCGACCCACTAAACCCAACCATCCGCCACTACCAACCGCCGGAAACCACACCCACTCTAGCCGGCCTGCTTCCCAACCCCCAAAATCCACCCAACCAACCCTGCCCAGGCAGACCCGCCTCACCCACCCACTGCCCGACACTCTGCTTCGGCCCACTCGGGCCCGTCTGACCCATCTCCTCTTCGCCCGACCCACTCCCGCCCACTTCCCCATTCCCTAAGTGCCGATACCCAACCTCAATCCCTCGGTAGCCCCCAGAAATGTTCCCAACCTGCTTTAAACCCTCACTCCTGTCTACCCGACCCCACGCACCCACCCCTCGGCACAAATCCGAGTCAGGAACAACCCTTGCACTATTCATTTCCAAACTCGCCCATTTTTTTGGACGCCTCCACCTCATTGCAACCCCTGAACCTATTTTTCCCACCCACCGGACAAACCGAGTCATATCCCCACCTCTTCGGATTGTTCGGTTACCGCGGGGTCCCGGGCCATCAATTTGGGACCCCCGAACACCCTCCCACCACCTTTGACCCTCGACAGGTCGCACATCCTAACCCTCCCCCGTCACAACAAACACCCTCCCACCACGCCCTGTCTCTACCCCACTCTGATTCCTCCTCATCCTCCTCCGATTTCGGGGATAGTCACCCCAACGATTTAGAGTGGACACCTCCACCTCCACCCATTACCCACCGCTTCACACCATTATGGAACCAACATTGTTTCTATCGTGATGAGCGTGGCCATTTGATTGGCACGTGTCCCCACTATCCCCGAGTTCCCCCAGCACCTCCCGTGTTCCAGCACGTTCATCCTCTTCATCCACCACCTGCACCGATGCCACCACCTCTCGTTGATTGTGTTCCCCCTGTGCTTGGTGATGTGATGGGCCTTGATGCTCATCATGACAAGGGCCCATTATCTATGGCTCTTCAACTGCTTTCCCGGAGCCTCCATGGGGATATTCGCATTGACGTTCCCATATTTGACGGGTGGTTCTCTCCAAATGCCATGGTCGATTGGTTAGCTTCGATGGAGATGATTTTTTACTACAAGCGAGTTCAAGGCCGCTCTTGGGTTCTCCTTGCAGCCACCAAATTTCATCCAGACTTGGTGGAACGACCTCACCTACTGCCGGACAGCAGCAGGATTGCCCCCTATCCAGACTTGGCTTGAGCTGAAGGCCGCCCTCCAGGCATCATTCATCCCTCCCACCTATGAGCGCGACCTGTCTGCTCACGTCTAGTCTCTCAGCCAGGACACCTCATCAATAGTGGAGTATACAAAACAGTTTCAGCTTCTGTGCACCAGAGCACGCCTCCCCGAGACGGAGGTTCAGCGGATCAACCGCTATATATTGGGACAGCAGTTGTACAATCCTGAGGGAGATACCGACCTTTCGGAAGGCGGTCAAGTATGCGGCCAAAGTTGAGGCCTATCACACAGCACTCGCAGCTCTTCCAGACTCACAGACTCCACCTACATCGGTTTCTGGCCCAGCTCCTGCTCCAGTGACAGCTTCAGTCCCTACTTACGCTGCTCCCGCTGCTCCATATCCAAGGCCTCCTACCTTCCGGTGTTACAACTGTGGCAATGTTGGTCACCGAGCTTCTGATTGCTCTCTCCCGCGGAGTCGCGCATTATTGGTGATGGATCATTCACCTGACTATTTAGATGCGTCCAAGGAGCTTCCCCAGCATGCCTTGATTACAGTTTTTTAGGCTGATTCAGTTGATCTTCCCCTTTAAGTTCGAGGACGAACTCTTTTCAAGGAGGGGAGATTGATGTGAATCGAGGGCATTATTGTCATTTTTGGGCATACTCGTAGTTTTATTTTATTTGTATTGTTTTTCTTTAATTTTGTTATTGTATTTTCTTTTGTTTTGTTTTAGTATTTAAAGATACTACTCAACTCAACAAAGCATTTTCCCAATTATTTGGGGTCGGCTACATGAATCCTATTTTTCCATTCCATTCTGTCCAGTGCAATATCTTCGGTTAAACCACATGATATCATGTCCTTTTTTATAATATCCCACCAAGTTAATTTAGGCCTACCTCTACCCCTTGGGTTACCATCAATACTAACTAAATCACTCTTCCTTACAGGAGCATCCATTGGTCTACGCTTGACGTGTCCAAACCATCTAAGTCGATTTTTTCTCAATTTATCTTCTATAGGAGCTACTTTTACCGTTTCACGAATTTGTTCATTTTTAATTTTATCATTTCGAGTTTTACCACAAATCCATCTTAGCATTCGCATCCCCGCCACACTCATTTTATGCACATTTTGTTTCTTGGTTGCCCAACACTCTGTGTCTCATATAACATGGCGGGTCTAATGGCCGTCCTATAAAATTTTCCTTTTAACTTCAAAGGTATACGCCTATCACACAGAACGCCGGTCGCACTTCTCCACTTAACCCAGTCTGCTCTAATCCTATGCATAACATCATCACTAATATCTCCATCTTTTTGTATAATCGATCCTAAATAACGAAAATGATCATTTCTAGGTATTTCTTGACCCTCCAATTTCACCACATCTCCATTTGTCCTCCTATTACTACTAAAATTACACTCCACATATTCTGTTTTAGTTCTGCTTATTTTAAATCCTCTTGTTTCTAAAGTTTCTCTCCACAATTCCAACCTAGCATTTATCCCCATCTTACTCTCATCGACTAAAACAATATCATCTGCAAATAGCATGCACCATGGCACCGCATCTTGTATTTGTCCAGTCAACTCATCCATAACAAGAGCAAAGAGATAAGGACTTAATGCTGAACCTTGGTGTAGCCCTACTGTAATTGAAAATTCACTACTTTCTCCAGCTGATGTTCTTACTGTAGTCATCGCACCATCATACATATCCTTGATCACGTCAATATATCTGCGAGTCACTCTTCTTTTATGTAGAACCCACCATATTACATCTCTGGGTATCCTATCATACGCCTTCTCCAAATCTATAAAAATCATATGAAGATCCTTTTTTTTCTCTCTATACCTCTCCATTAATCTCCTCAATAAATAGATTGCTTCCATTGTTGACCTCCCACGCATAAACCCAAATTGATTCTCAGATACTGTTGTCTTCAATCTTAATCTATATTCAATCACTCTCTCCCAAAGTTTCATTGTATGACTCATTAACTTAATACCACGATAATTTGAACAACTTTATATGTCCCCTTTATTTTTATAAATAGGTACTAAAATACTTTTTCTCCATTCATCGGGCATCCTATTAGTCATTAAAATTCTATTAAATAATTTTGTAAGCCATGATACTCCATCCTCCCCTAAGCACTTCCAAACCTCAATAGGGATACCATCTGGTCCTAAAGCCTTCCATGTTTTCATCTTTTTTAGAGCAATCCTGACCTCTGTTGTCCTAATTCTACGAAAAAATATATCTTCTCGAGTCTCCTTAAGTTCCTCTATATCTAATCTACTCCCATTATCTCCATTTAATAACCTCTCAAAGTAGTTTTTCCATCTTTCCATAATTTCATCATGTTTGACTAGAACTCTCGAATCATCACTTTTGATGCACTTAACGTTATTAAAATCATTTGTTTTCCTATCCCTAAGTTTAGCAAGCTTATAAATACTTTTTTCCCCTTCTTGTGTTCCTAATTTTGTATAAAGATCATCATACGCTTTTAACTTAGCATCTCTTACCACTTTCTTAACTTCCTTTTTAGCCCATTTATATTTCTCAAAATTCTCTTCATTTCTATTTGTTTGCCATGTTTTAAAGCACTCCCTTTTAATTTTTACTATATTCTATACTTCTTCATTCCACCACCAAGTTTCTTTAGACTGTGGCGCTTTGCCTTTTGATTCTCCAAGAATTTCTTTTGATATTCTCCTAATGCATGTGGCCATCTGATTCCACATTATGTTAGTTTCTTCTTCACAATTCCATGTTGCTTCATTTAATACTTTATCTTTAAATAGTTCTAATTTCTCTCCTTTTAAATTCCACCACCTAGTTCGTGGGTTAATCTTCACTTTTCGCACTCGTGATTGATTTTTAATATTTATATCCAACACCATTATCCTATGTTGTGAGGTTAAGCTCTCTCCCGGGATAACCTTACAATCTTTACACGTTAATCGGTCTCCTTTCCTAGTAATGAAAAAATCTATTTGGCTCTTATGTGTTCCACTTTTATAAGTTATTAAGTGTTCAAGCCTCTTTTTAAAACATGTATTTACTAGTACAAAATCATAAGCCATCGCAAAATCTAAGATAGACTCTCCCTCGTCGTTCCTATCTCCAAAACCATGTCCTCCATGCACTATCTCATATCCTACACAATCTTCTCCTACATGGCCATTAAAATCTCCACCTATATAGATTTTCTCACCTAGGGGTATTTCTTGAATTAGTTCATCCATTTGTTCCCAAAATTGTACTTTAGTGTGCTCATCTAATCCTACTTGAGGTGCATAAGCACTAACAATATTAATTATGTTTTCACCTAATACCAATTTTACAAGTATAAGTCTATCACCTTTCCTAATAACGGTTACGATATCGTCCTTAAAGTTTTTATCTACTATTATTCCAACTCCGTTCTTATTTCTATGTTTTCCTGTATAATATAATTTAAATCCTGTATTTTCTATTTCTCTAGCTTTCTCACCGACCCATTTAGTTTCTTGTAAACAAGCTATGTTAACTTTTCTTCTTATCATGGTATCTACTAACTCCATCCCTTTTCCTGTCATAGTCCCTATGTTCCAAGTCGCTAACCTAAGTCTAGTATCCTGGACTAGCTTCTTTACCCGCACACGTCCAGCTTGTTGCAGGAACCCTTGCGTATTTATCGTCGCATCCGGGTGCCGATGCGACGCCCCTTGCCTATTTTTTGAGACACCCGGTGGCAGGCGCAACGCCCCTTGCCTATTTTTCGAGACACCCGGTGGCAGGCGCAACGCATCGCTTAAGGGGAATGCCCTAGCATTAGCACGTATATTCATAGGATTCATGTTCATAATGATCTGATAAAGTTTTACGCTGGCTGTCAGCTACCTAACGCAACCCTCCTCCTTTTTCCGGGCTTGGGACCGGCAGTGTAAATAAAAATAAGAAGTTAAGCACGACACAGGCGGAGTTAGTATTTAAAGATAAGAAATAGTAATGGCATTTTTGTAATTAGGATCATAGCTTGGAGCCTAAGCTACTCCTTCCCTTTAAATACCCCTTTGTAAGCCTCATACGAGATAGACTTGTATTTTGAAATTGATAAAAGTATTTCTCTCTTTAAAGTGTGTTTAGATATTTGTAGGAGACTTTTGACATATAGTTTACGCAATATACTATTATACTAAAATATCCTGATATCTGAATCTCTGATAATCATAATCCCTAGATACATCAATTACTAACTAATTATTCCCAAATACATAAAAAATTATATATTTTTCCATTTATTTGTTACACATCATTTTCCATTTGGTTTTGTATGTTCAGGAAACTCCCTCCCTCCCTAAAGTGCAACAGTCTATTTTGCCAGTGTACTCCTATTGAACTGTCTTGAACAAAATAGTACTTCTATCCTTTATAGACATCCAAAGCCATATTGAACTTAGAACCTCCATGCTAATCAATGAAATTATAGCCATGTTTGAAAGGATTAAAAAATGATCACCCTAGATCGGCCCATTTAGGAGAACATCCTATGGAATCAAGGATTTCAGATATAATAAAGATTGAATTCTGCAGGACTCAAATCGTGTAAGACCATCATCATGCAAAAGCAATTTTACATTCCATCTTTAAAGAAGATAAAATGAAGATGAAAGTACCCACTTTTTGCAAATTCTAATATGCTTTACGCATCCAAAGAAAACAGGGAAAATGAGAATCTACTGAGATATGTTTATCAACTGACATTATAAAAATATTCGCAGTTTCTCCAAGTAATAATTAACTGAAAAGGCAAGAAAGGACAAAATGGAAAAGGATTTTACACCTGCCGAACTGACAAATGATTCAACCGTTGCATTTCTTGTGCCATGTGTGAGAAGTGGCCAACATGTTGACCTGAAATCACCCAACCAGAAAAGCCACTAAATATATATAAATATATATATATATATATATAGAGAGAGAGAGAGAGAGACACAGAGAGAGAGCAAGGCTTTTATATATATAGAGCAAGGCTCCTATATAGAGAGAGTAAGGCTCCTATACATCATGCGTCCTACATCATCCATGCATCACACCTAGTTCTAGGCACTAAAAAACTTTTTTTCAAATTTTTTATTTTACCCATGGAGTTAACCTTCCAATCAACATGTGTTCAAAAAATTAGGTCAAAATACAATTTCTAGCTATTTTTTAAAAATCCAACAAAAAACTGCTGAAAACACCTTATAAATATGCACCAGCAGAATTTTGCGATTTTTTTATAAATAGCTAGAAAGTGTATTTTGACTTGGTTTTTTGAACATGTGTTGATTGAAAGGTTAATTTCAAGAAAAAAAAAATTGGGAAAAAGGTTTCTTAGGGTCTAAAACAAGGTGTGATATATAGTGTTACGTAGGAGAGCCTTCCTCTATATATATATATATATATATATATATATATATGTGTGTGTGTGTGTGTGTGTGAGTGTGTGTGTGTGTGTTCAGAACATACTAAAAAGCAAATAAGAAGGGATATATGGCAGACATTAACCAGTTAAAACAGCACAGCCAGCTGCTGCAGCTTCTGAAATATTATGACCACTTAAACCAGGCAAAAAAGAACCTCCTATTACAGCTATTGGGGATAATCTGTACAAGTTTCTCAGTTCACCTGCAAAACAAGGTTAAAAAGAATATGAAACCGTGAGTGGATCAATGTGTGCAAGCACCTCTAAAATGTCCTAGAGGGGGGTGAATAGGACTTAATCCAATTTAAGGCAATTTATCCGAATTCAAAAAGGTTGTGATTTGGTGTCGTACACACGATTTTGCACAGAGGGCCCAAATAACAACTATTCAAGGCTTTAAGCAACAAACCCAACAAAGTTAAAAAACTTTACACATTTAAGGAAGCTTTTCTTTAATTACAACAAAGCACAAATAGTTTTGAAAAACGTGCAAGTGTGAATAAAGCCACGATGTCAATTCACAACCACAAAAGGATATCACAGTACGCCGGGTCGGAAGCTTTGGTAGATGTTCTGAAACGCTGATGCCGAACAACGTCCAAAAGGCAAGCAAATAGGATTCAAGTCACTCACCTCTAACATCTATATGAGAATCAAGCTTTGAACTTGATTTATGCAAGACTTTTTGAGATGGGAGTAGCCAATCTTATATATATATATATATGGATACATTTTCAGAACATAATGATTTGATGAAAAAAGTATGCAAACACCCAAATCATGGAAGTTATTGTGGCCAAAAATATATAAATTTCTCATAAAAGTGGCATCTACCAAGGACTCAACATGTTCGATCAAATTCCAACTTCGGTCACTTTTAAAACAATTGTTCATTTTCATAATAGTAAAAGAAAGAATTAAGTTACACGAGACAGCATATCTGCCAAGGATCAGCAAACAGCCAGCAGAAAATGGGAAATTGATTTGATTTCTAAACAGTCAGGTCCAAGTTGGGCTTCACCAACTGGCTGAATAGTTTAAATTTAACAGTTGCTTGGCAGGTCATTCTGATGTGATTAGGATCTACTTTTAGTATATTTTGTATATTTTGTCCATTCTTATTATTTTTCCCTTTCTCTATTTTAGATGTACTTCCTTTTTGTAGATATTTTGTACTTGAGTAAGGAGTTAAGGCTAGTAAGGGCATATTAGTAATAAGGATATTTTTGTAGCCCAAATCTCCTCCTACTCTTATAAATTTACTTGCAAGCCTCATTCCGAGAGGACCTTCATTTTTTAATACAAGACACTTGTAGATTCTCTATAGAATATGTTATTTGTTTTGTTTTGGGCCTTTGACGTGTAGTTTACATCAAATTGGTATCAGAGTCAGGTTTTGTTCCCCGATTCGTGTATTGGTGTGTAGATTATCAACAAAATCGTACGCTAAAGAAATCAAAGCAGCATCAAGAAGAGATTCAATAATTGGGACAAAAAATTGATGAATTAGCACAACAACAAACCCTAATGTCTCAAGAACTCAACCAAAAATTTGATAACCTCTTTCGCATTTTCACCAAAATTCCACCACCTACCACCGTGATCGAACCACCAGAGTCATCAACCCGAAGACCCGGAAAAGAACCCGACGGATTTCGCGAATCTCCTGACCAAAATGCATTCAATTCTGGCCCTGAACAAATACCTGAAACCCTAGGCCGATCGGATTACACCAGGAATACAAGCCGACAGCCTGAAAACCTCGGGATTCCCAACAAATCAGGAAATCCGAACCTTCTTGATGAACTACCCGAACTATTCGGCCTGGCAGACATGCCATGGGCTCTGGCAACTGCCTAGCCCTGACCGGAGGTGCTACAGACCCTGGCGACAATCACAAACAGGTCGAAAAGTCAAAAACCTTCGGCAACTGTCTTGATATGTCCAGGAAGGCAGGGAACCCCAGCCGACAGTAGGAATTCCTCGGCGGAGGAAGAAACCGGTCCCCGACCCCCTGATCCGCATTCATTCCCTAATCCACCACCGTATACGCCGCCGTCGTCCCATACTCCTACCCACCACGACTTATCCCTACTTTATACCGATTCTTCCTCATCCTCTGACGCTGGAGACACCCACCGCAGCGTCTTGAAATGGATACCTCCCCCTCCACCCGATGCTCCTCGCTTTGTGCCACCACGAGACCGTCAGTGTTTCTATTGTGGTGCGCGCGGTCATTTGGTTGGCATGTGTCCACACCAATGTTTAAAAAGGCGCCCGAGGCGTACGCCTCGAGGCGCGCCTCGAGGCGAGGCGAGAGAAAAGAGCCTCGAGGCTTAAGCCTCAGGCCATTAAAGAAAGGCTTACGCCTTTTTGGATGAGGCGCTGCGCCTCAAGGCTGA
The DNA here is from genome assembly GCA_949130495.1 of Sambucus nigra. Lineage (NCBI taxonomy): Eukaryota > Viridiplantae > Streptophyta > Magnoliopsida > Dipsacales > Adoxaceae > Sambucus > Sambucus nigra. Next base: position 524,943,693 of record OX422208.1, on the reverse strand, counting down.
CCGCCTCAAGGCGGTGAGGCGTACGCCTCTTATACGGGGCTTAAAAAATGGAAAAGAGAAGATAGTTAAAAAAAAAAAAAAACCGTTCGTTAGAAATAAACCCTAACCCTTGTATTATTGAAGCCCGCTTACTCTCTCTCTACTCCGAAACCATTTTCCTTCACCGAAACCCTAATCCGGCCATCCTTCTCCTTCCATTCTTCAAGTCCGGCCCTCGGTAAGAGCAAAACCCTTTAATTCTTCAACTCCGGCCCTAGTTTTTTACTAGAAACTGTTATTTGTTTGTTTTTTATACGAAACTGTTAACATAAAGTTTTTATGTTATTTGTTTTTTAGTTTAGTATTAGTTGTAGTTTTAGTTTAGTTTTAGTATTAGACTTAGTTTTAGTATATTTTTTTTTGTCAAAACTTTGGTTTTAAGTTTTTTTACCTGTAAAAACATTGTAAAAACTGGAGCACATTCAATCAGGTATTCGTTTGTAAAAAAATATTATTTGTAAAAATTATTATTTATTTTATGACTAAAAAATTATTATTTGAAAAATTTATACAGCTCCATACGAAAAAGAGAAATCGTTTGTCAACGAAGAGGTTGAATTCATTGGTGTATATAATGTATAACAAGAAGTTAAAGACGAAGTTTTTGAGAAAGAAGGCGCTTAAAGAGGATGAGGACCCATTGGTTATTGATCATCTACCTTCAGATGATGAGTGGGTAGCGGGGCAAGATGATTCCCATTCGACAGATGCCTCGGTGGTTACGGATGCCTCAGGAGCGATGGATGATGTGATAGGGGTAGGAGAGATTCCCATTCCCATTCCCATTCGCCGTGAACGTGCTAGAGGGGGGCGAGGAAGAAAGAGAAATAATTCACAATTTAACACTTCAAAAAAGGGTTAGTATTCACAATTGTCTTTTTTACATTAAATAATTATTTTAAAGAGTTAAAATAATTATATTTTATCTTATAGGTAAAGGAAAGGGGATCTTGGTAGATGAGGAAGATGAATTTGTTGATGTTGACTCGGGTGATGATGATGACGAGACGACCATTAGATATGATGATGATTCAATGGACGATCCTATTAGCGATGGTGATGATAGCGGCGATGATGATGGATTAAATCCGCTTTTCAAGCCTTTGGATACGGATGATCCATTATTGTTTTAGTATTAAGCTTGAGGGGATGCTTTGTTTTTCTATGTTTTTGTGATGAACAATATGTTTTTGTGATGAACAATACGGTAATGATGTAATGGAGATGAACTTTTAGTTTGATTGGTTGATGGATTGAATGATTATGGACCCTTTTGCATCATTTAATGTGTTGGATTATTTTTTGTGAAATTATTAGACTTTTTATATTTTTTTCCCTTTCTTTTTTTCTTTTCGGTGAGGCTTACGCCTCAAGCGCCTCGAGGCTTACGCCTCGCCTCGTCGAGGCCAAAACGCCTCGCCTCGCCTTTCGCCTTTTTAAACATTGGTCCACACTACCCCCGCACCTCCTGAACCTCTAGTAGCCCAGCATTTACCTCCTCATCCACCACCTGTTCAGATGCCGCCCTTACCTGCTGATTATGCTGCACATGTGCTAGGTGATGTGATGGGTTTTGACGCACATCAAGATGGAGACCCTTTATCTATGGCACTCCAACTACTTTCTCGGAGTCTCCAGAGCAATATACGCATTGATGTCCCAATATTCGATGGACGATTCTCACCCGATACCATGATTGACTGGTTAGCTGCTATGGAGACAGTCCTTGATTACAAGAGGGCTCAGGGCCGCTCTTGTGTTCTTGTTACCACCAAATTTCAAGGTTTCGCCCGAGTTTGGTGGAATGATCTTTGTTATCGTCGGATAGCCATAGTTGTCAAAATCGTACGATTCGCGATTCGAATCGTTCGATTCGATTCACACATAAAACGATTCGAATCGAGTTGAGAATCGCAATTGTCTAAAGAATCGGACCAAATCGGCGATTCACGATTCGAATCTTCCGATTCAGGTCCGATTTTTTTTTTTCTTTCCTCCATTTTTTTTTACCTTATAGCCATATGTGTGTTTTAATAAAACAAATAAAAAAAGAAGCAAACAACAAAGGATACCGTTAAGATACTGAGTTTTAGAAAAAAACATGTTCTCTTGGCTCGGCTATTATCAACTGACTTTTCTTGTCTATTCTCTATCTTTTTCTTTTTTTTTATTATAAAACTTTTGTATTTGTTATAAAATCTTTGAAGATATATTTTTTTGTTGCTTTAAATTGATATGAAGACTATTTTAAATTAATATTGTTTTATAGTTAATCTTAGTATTTGTTTTATTGTTTTAAATTAACATGGTTTACTGTTTTAAATTAATTTTGTTGTAATTTTGTAGGCTGTTTTAAATTAATATTGTTAATCTTAGTAAGTAGGTTGTTTAAAATTTTTGGAAGTATTTGTTTTACAGTTTTACTGTTTTAAATTAACCTTAGTATTTATTTTATTGTTTTAAATTAATATGTAGGATGTTTTAAATTAATATGTAGGTTGTTTTATGATATATTTTTTTTTTTTACATTTTTAAGCTTAAAATGAATGAGAACATGTGCTATTGTGATATATTTTGGTATATTATCATGTGCTACGATTAGTTTTTTGTCAAATTACACTTAATTACCAATTCTATAGTGTTAAATCCCATTTACGTATGTTTTACTACGTTTTTATCATTTGGTTCCGATTCGATTCACGATTCGCGACTCGGGGGGTAAACGATTCACGATACAATTCACGATTTGACAACTATGCGGATAGCAGCTAGACTACCCCCTATTCAGACATAGCCATTGTTGAAGGCCACCGTTCAGGCCTCATTCATCCCACCAACATACGAGCGAGATCTTTTTGCTGGCATACAGTCTCTCCGACAGGAGACGTCTACAGTGGTGGAGTACACCGAGCAGTTTTAGCTCATTTGCATCGGGGCTCATCTTCCTGAGACGGAGGATCAGCGGATCAACCGGTATATTTTGGGCCTCCAGCTTTACATTCAGCGCGATCTAGAATTGCGAGAGATACCGACATTTCTGAAAGCGGTTGAGTAGGCTACTAAGGTAGAGGCTTACCACCTTGCACCAACAGCTCTACCCTCTTCCCGAGCTCCACCACCTTCGGTTCCAGCTACTGCTCCTACTCCTGTATCTGCTCCCACTACTACTACCCCGGTCACCTCTATTACCCCCGCGGCGTCACCTCCAGACCCTCCTACATTCAGATGTTACAATTATTGTACCGTTGGGCATTGAGCTTCTTTCACGTCGCCGTGCACTTTTAGCGATGGAGCATCCTCCAGTGGGCACTATTTTGGAGCCCCCTCGCCATGCGTTGATCACTATTTTGGAGCCTGACTCAGTGGGCATCCCTCTCTGAGTTCGTGGACGAACTCTTTTCGAGGGGGGGAGGGTGATGTGATTAGGATCTACTTTTAGTACATTTTGTACATTTTGTCCATTCTTGTCATTTTTCTCTTTCTCTATTTTAGATGCACTTCCTTTTTGTAGATATTTTGTACTTGAGTAAGGAGTTAAGGCTAGTAAGGGCATATTAGTAATTAGGACATTTCTTGTAGCCCAATTCTCCTACTACTCTTATAAATATCCTTGTAAGCCTCATTTAGAGAGGACCTTCATTTTTTAATACAAAACACTTTTAGATTCTCTCTCTAGTATTTGTCATTTGTTTTGTTTTGGGCCTTTGACCTCTAGTTTACGTCACATTCCTTAACAAGTATGTTGGGTGGAGGTTTAATTATTTCACATACAATGTGTGTGAGGCATAAAACGTTTTAGATGGGTAAATTATAGTGAATTCAAATGTAGGGAGGTAACGGCAATTTTTAAAAAGGCGGGGTGTGTCTAATCCTCCCAAAATACAGGGGCCACTGCTTAAAATCACATCTTAGTCATAGCCCACATGCTTTTATGTTTCGAACAGTACAGAAAAGCTCAATGGCTATATTGTTGAGAAGTAGTCGTGTGAGCACTAAGTCAAAGTGATAGTAAAACACCACAAATGATATTAATAAGAGAACATCATTTTATGCTATAACTGACCAAATTGTTTCCATGTAGTGTAACAGATGAATGTGATTTAAATATTCTATCACAAACAGATGGAATTAGGTATCACCAGTTTGACTGGAAGTGCATATCCAAATAAAGTAGGGATTATAATCAATCTTTTGGTAGTAGAAAGCGAAACTTCCCACTCGCATTGCCAGTAAAATAAAATAAATTAATTTAAAGTATATGCAAACCTAATGTGTCCACCACGTATATACTTGTCCCTGGCATAAGCTTGTCACGATGAGACCTCAACGCTACACTCACCCCTTTCCTCCGCAAGTCCTGCATTATTTACACAGCATACATACATTACCATCATGGCAGCTAAGATTTATTAGCAAATCATTAGCTGATGCATAGGAGTATAGACATAAAAAAAATATGATTTACATTAGCTCCAACATAATATATATATATATATATATATATATATATATATATATATAGGGAGAGGTTCAAAATTGAACCAAAAGAATGAACTTTTTAATGAACCTACTAAGATATAAAAAATTGATCCTGAATTTCTTGTTGTAATTGGTCCGCGCCAGCGGAGGGATTGAAAAATTATCCATTGCCGCTGGCGCGGACCAATTATAACAAGAAATTACGGATCAATTTTTTAATGTCTTAGTAGGTTCATTAAAAAGTTCATTCTTTTGGTTCACTTTTGAACCTCTCCCTATATATATATATATGACAAGCTTATGGGACATTTATTATTTTGGGCATCTGTAATCAGAATCTCGCGGTAAAAAATGAGAAAATATGAGGTGCTTGAATTCAGAGCACCATGGTGGCACCATCAGAAGAGTTAACACTCATTAAATCTAACAATATTGGGGATGTGGCTATAGAAGTGTTGGAGAAGGATAGCGAGGCGATAAGAGATAGACAGATCGCGGATTCAACTGGTAGTAACATGTAGCATTATGAGCCTGAGACATGGATATTGTAGCCAACTGACACGTGGCAAGCACATGGGCAAACTGCTTGGTGACACGTGGAAGTCAAGAATGAAAAGAACCAAATAAAGACTTCGAAATGGTCTGGGAACGAAGGTGCTTAGCGAAAGAAGTGCCAAATAAAGGATCAAGCACGTCCAAGGAGAGCTCCCCAGTCAAGGTCTACAAGTCTTGACAATCCCATTCTTTATAGTTGCTGAGCAGTATCTCCTGGAACAGCAACAATTAGCTCGGCCTTTATTATTCCCAGCCTACATATAGAAGGTCCAAGGTAAGTAAGGGAAATTGTTGTACTGAGATACAAGGGGATTGTAAGGGTATTGCAAAACCTTCTCTCCTATTCTTTGAACTCATCACCTACACAGATACACCATCATCCCAACTAAAAAACTCTACTATTGTAGGGCTAGCTGCAATTTTAATACCCGCCAATAGCCGCTGGATACATGACCAGGGCCAAAGTCTCAAGGCTCTACTTTGAACAATGAAAAAGATCAGCTCATTTGTTCTAAAAACTGATCTTCATCGCCTTATGTTGGAGAGGCTGTCCCAGCATTTGTTGACTACACGTATAAATTGAACTACAAAAACAGTTCATTATTGGAAACATAAAACCCTACAAGGCGGAACTCGGATATACCTTCGAGATCTCTCTAATTTGATCTCGTCTCTGCACGAACACGGATTCATGCAGATTAATCGAGAATACGGGCTCGATGTTTCTCACAATCTTCTACCGTATTACCAATATGACCAATCACGAACAGAGTGTAGGCTCTTCCTTACCTTCTTCTTCTCCTCTCTCTCTCTATCTCAATTCCGAATTGGGATTTTAACAGTTCTTAGAGTGACAAAACTTGGAGAACAAAAAAGCCTTGGGTGCATAAATATAGTCTACGGCAGAGACCCTAAGGAATGATAAGAATGCTGCTCTCAATGGCCTAGGATAACCTGATCCGACCAGAATTCTAATCCTAATATAGTAATTTGAATTAATTCCACTAATAATGACAAATGCAACTCCACTCCTTTAACTCAAAATTATATTTCGAGCTCCTTATTCTTAATTACTTAACTCTCCCCATATTAAGGTTCTAGATACCCCCGTTAATAAAAGAAATTACTAACAATTGTTTTAATTAACTTTTATTATTCCTTGAGCGATCCAGATTAACTTATATGCAGTGTCAGATTAACATTTTCCATTTGCAGGGTTTGACACATACAATACTCATAAGCATCTCAAGGGCTCAAGGGCGTATCACCAATTTCTACACTGAGAGGTGGATTCCATCCATAAATGACTTTCACCATACACAAATCACCACCACTCAATCTATCAATCTTATCAATCCAATAATGAATCTCACTCGATAAATCAAAACAATAAATAACTAGTGCACATGTCCATCAAGTATAACGAGATTAAGAGTTTAAGTAAACCTAACACATTGTCTTGTTAAAATCAACACAAACAATGACCTCGTGGTGATCCTGTTCAATACACATAAAGTGTAATAGCACAATAAGTTGAAACTATATAGTTTCATATAATCAAGATAGATTTGCTAAAATATTGTGCTACAACCATATTGATGGTGGCTAAATTCCATCTAATGTTGTGAACGAGAGGCTTATATTTCAACTTTATGCGTGTAAACCGTACTCTACACTTCTATTTCTAGACTCTTAAGGGTTTGAACTTGAAACTGGATTAGTTTTCTACTTTTTATGAGTTTGACTTATTATTATTTGTGATATGATGATGCGGTCTGCTGAACCCTCATGTTTTAAGTATATCGACACGATTATTATGATGATGTCGTGATTGAACATCACCAACAATCATTATTGCTCTTTACCAATTTCATTTTTCAAATAATAAAGGCAACCAAGATGACAAAAGGTAAAGGGATATTTCTAGGGCCGGCCCTAAGCCTAGGCACCCAAGGTCATGGCCTAGGGTCCCGAAATTTTGAAGGGCCTCAGACTTGTTCCTTAGCATTTAATATAATCAATAAATATTTAAAATGCACTTTGAAACCCAAAAATTCTTTTAGGTGAAAAATGGTTGAAAGTATTCTTGTATTTTGGAACAGTCGTGGGTTCAATCCTATTCACCTACCAGCAATGTTTAAAAAAGCAGGTGAAGCGTACGCCTCAGAGGTGAATCAGCAAACAAAACCCTTAGGCTTAAGCCTCAGGGGTAGAAATTGAGGCTTACGCCACTCGGATATGAGGCTTACCACCTTGAGGCGTTTAGAGGCAGGGCGATCGGTTTTAAGTGAGGGTGAAAAAAAAGGAAAAAAGAAAGAAAAGGTTACTGTAACACTCAAGTTAAAAGTTGAAAAAGAGAAAAAAACATAGAAAGCCTAAATTACTTCCCTCTCTCATTTCCTTCTCCCGACCAACTACGCAACTTTTTCCGACCATTCCTCTCCTTCTTCGGACTAAGGTAAGCCTATGCTCCCCTTTGATTTTGGTTTTTAGTTGTTTTTTTACCTTCTTTTTCTATGTCGGCTACTTTTTTCCATTTTTACAAATCTCTCTTCTGACCAAAGTTTTTACCCCTTTTTTTTTATGTTTAGTAAGAAATCTTTTATGTTTTAAACTTAGCTTATTTGTTTGTTTTTTTTTAAATTATAAGTCTTTTATGGTTTTAAACTTAGCTTAATATGTTTTTTAAATATGAACTGAATATATTTTAACAAACTAATATATTTTAAAGGTGAAATGCTCTTTTTTGAATATATTTCACTGTTTTTTAAATCTTTTATTTTTTTAAATATTTTTAAACGTCAAATGCTCTGTTATTTTTTTTTAATATATTTAACTATTTTAAAGGTCTAATGCTCCGTTATTTTTTATTAAAATCTTTTATTTAAAATATTCAATATTCTCAAATGCCCTGTTTTATTTTTAATATATTTCCTGTTTTTCAACTGCTTTGTTTTATTAGACTGTTTATATTATTTTTTTCTATTTTTTTGGGGGGGTGAGGCTTACGCCTCGCCTCCCACCTTTTTAAACATTGCCTACCAGTTCTCATATGCTTTGAAGGAATTAAATTTTTAACATCCACTTAATCCATATAAACTAATTAATAAACCACCACTTCGTTTGGACTAACAACAACTTTTGTATGAGTTAGAATTCTAAAAAACCTATTTAAAGAAAACATTACAGAGTAGATTACAAAAGATCTTATTATGTTTCTTCTACTTTTTCTTATTTACCTTCATCTATCTTTTGAATGATAGCACGGATAGGTGTTTCTTACAATTGCCATCAAGCTTTAGGAAATATAATTAAGATACAATCCTGAATTCACAAGTATAACATCCATAACTGTGTCATTTTTTATTGTTCTGCAACATAAAAATAGTATATAATTAATATTTCACATATATTTTTTTACAATTGACACTCTTTCTGCACTTTATAATCTGATTGGTTTTAACTTTTTAGTAAATTATGTTTGTATTTCGTGTTCTCTAGTTGATCTAATGATATAATTAGCCTCTTCTTTTGTATATTATTTTTTTAGCGCGATACGTGGTATGAGTACTTCTTTGTAATCTTAATAATATATAGAATTTATGTTCTTATCGTCTCTTTTAAACTTTTTGTAGCCATCAAAAAATTATGTGATGCATCGGGATATTTAATAAAAATATAATAAACTTATTATTTTAGTTATTTAGCTATTAAATTATTTATTTAGATATTGTTTGGATTATTGTTAGGATTTATCTTTTAATTAGTTATTATAAATAATTACGAGTCTTGCTCCCCAAGTCTAGGTTTTATCTTTATTATAAATAATTAGGAGTCTTTCTTAGTTATTATAAATAATTAGATTATTGTTAGGATTTATTTCGATATTGTTTAGATTATTGTTAAGATTTATCTTTAGGTCCGCCCCTGACAAGTGGAGTATCGTTCTTCAGCGAATGATCCTTCGCTTCTCGATTTTCAAATAGCTCATTGACGATCCTCAAGATCGTTCGTCTCCTACAGGACAACATGCCAACCGTAGAGATTTTGTCATTCATCACTACCACTGAACACCTTGCCTTTGGTAACAACCCGCTAAACCCCACCATAACTCAATTTTCCGCCCAGATTTCCACCATCGAAAACCCTAGATCCGTCATAAAAACAGTCCCTTACCGTCGTCCCACCTTTTTTATGTCTCCATCGACTTCGCCAGATGTGGGCGAAGGTCACCGGACTGAAGGCGGCTCAGGTAGAGCTCCGGTGGGTCCACAAAGTGTCAAGGACAATGAGTTGGGAGGAGAGGCTGCTAGGGCTTGTAATGAGAAAGTGACAGCTAGGGTTTCATTTGTTTAGTTGGGGCTGTTAAATGGAAGAGTGGATTTTGAGGAGTTTGGACTGCCCAAGTGGTCTTTATTTGACTTTAGCTCATTTTTAAGTGACAAACCACTTGACTTGGAGTTTAATGGTCCAAAAATTGATTTTTTTGGTGTGGAAAAATTCAAGCAACCCCCGATGATTAAAATGTTGCAAAATCTTTTATTTGAGACCAAAAAGTTACTGAAAAATTATTTGTCACCACCTATAAAAGAAAAATATTTTGCATGCTAAATTAAAATCACGATTTATCCCAAATATTTATTTACTTGGCATGGGCGGATTCATAGTTCGAGAGGTTCGTTGGACTGTGATGATGGCTTGGACGTGTTCATTCAAGGCTTTGGCGCTCGGGACGAGCTTTTCAAAGAAGGGAGTGGTGATGCATCCGGATATTTAATAAAATATAATAAACTTATTATTTTAATTATTTAGATATTAGATTATTTATTTAGATATTGTTTAGATTATTGTTAGGAATTATTTTTTAATTAGTAACCTATTTTAATTAGGTCATTTAGTTTTCTTTTTACTTAGGAGTCTAGCTCCCCAAGTCAAGGTTTTATTATAAATAAGGCCCTAGACCTCCCATTGTACTCAGATTATTGATATGATAATTTAAATTGAGGGTTGGGAGGTGAAGCCGAAATTGTGCATTTTTATTATTCCACTGCGTGTCACATCATTATGTGGAAAAAAGTAGATGGCGCCGTATTTACAGTTTCGCCTAGGGACCTATAAACCTTAGGGCCAGTACCGGATATTAGGTTTAAACTATCTATTGTGTTGGTTCTGAGTTGGACTTCCCTTTTAATTATATGTGCCAAAGGAATGTGGATTAGCAAATGAATAGAGGGTACAATAGACATTAAGGTTCAAGTTTTGATTGATTAGGGGGCGCGGCGCTAATAAATTTGACATTATAATTCTGATGTGAATCGAGGGCATTATTATCTTTTTGGGCATATTAGTAATTTTATTTTATTTTGATTATTTTTCTTTATTTTTATTAATTTTGTTTTGTGGTTTATTTGCAAGTTTGGGCATAGGTGAGCACAAATGGGTATTAGGATTGTTTGTAAAGTGGAAGTCCCACATTGGTTAGAGAACCGTTTAGTGCTCCCCTTCCCCACTTATAAATAGACCCCTTGTAGCCTCATATGAGGGAGACCTTGATTTTGAATATAGAAGAAGAGTATTTCTCTCTCTAAAGTGTGAGTTAGATATTTTAGGAGTCTTTTGACGAGTGGTTTACGTCAAATTGGTATCAGAACGGGTGAAGCTCTACATTGGTGCTAGTGTATTGGTGATTTTGTTTTTCAAATGGCGCACTACCTTCAATGGCTCCCAAGAAATCCAAACAACAACATGAGGAGAATCTTGATTTGAAGCAACAAATGAAAGAAATGCAAAATCAAATGGCGGAATTGCAACAACAAATGGCCGTACTCTTTTCTAACCTAGGGCTAAAACCTAGCCCTCCAACCCCCATGGCTACCCCAACCCAAAAAGAGCCACAAACCCTATCCCCACTCTTTTCAAACCCTAACCCTAGCTTCCGTCCCGCTGCATCAGCCTTACCCCGCCACCATCGGAGCCCCAAAACCCTCCACTCTACCCCCAAAACCCTACCTGCTGCCCCAACCAAAAAAAAAAAAACGACCCTAACCTAGGCCGCCCCACCCCCCGAACACCCTCGGCAACCCATAACCCACCCGCCGACCATTCCCCTCCAAAAACCCCCTCCCTGATCCCAAAAAAAAACACTGGAACCCCATCCCACCCCCAAAAAGCACCGCCGACAACCTCCAATCCCTACCCAGTCCCGCCGAACCCCCTCCGCCCCTTTTTTCCACCAACCGACCCACCCCAACCCCTTTCCCAAACCCACCCGACATCGAACACCCCAATCCGACCCCAAAACAACCCTTGAACTCCGACAAATCACCTGCTGGCCACTTTTTCTTTATCACACACAATTTTTGACCCGGGAAGAATATTTTAGGGTTTATTTGGGTGAAGACAAAAAGAGGATGAAGAAATAAAGAAGAAAATTTGCGGGATGGGCACCCTCAAATTTCAGAAATTTTATTTTTGATCCCTCGCAAGTTTTGATTCCAAGTTTTTTTGGAATATCCTCATGAATCCCCAATTTTTAACGCTCGAGGATGAGCTTGGTCTTAAGAAAGGAAGATTGATGTGAATCGAGAGCATTATTGTCTTTTGGGCATATTAGTAATTTTATTTTATTTTGGTTATTTTTCTTTATTTTTATTAATTTTTTTTTGTTGTTTATTCGGAAGTTTGGGCATAGGTGAGCACAAATGGGTATTAGGATTGTTTGTAAAGTGGGAGTCCCACATTGGTTAGAGAACCATTTAATGCTCCCCTTTCCCACTTATAAATAGACCCCTTGTAGCCTCATTTGAAGGAGACCTTGATTTTGAATATAGAAGAAGAGTATCTCTCTCTAAAGTGTGTGTTAGATATTTTAGGAGCCTTTTGACGGGTGGTTTACGTCAAATTCTTTAAGTTTGACCCAACTTGTGGATAATTATGGAATGCTCTTAGTATTTTACGGGGTAGAACTAATCTAGGATTTCAGCACTTGGATTTGGTGATAATGTTTTCAATCATTGGGGCATGCTTGAGCTCTGCGCTTGCTTTAGCACCGGATGTAGTGTTCCAGCTCTGTGGCTTCTCAACTATCAGATGTAGGGCGTGATTCCAGTCTGAGTGTTAATGTTCAGTAACCACAACTATTACCTGCTATATCTTTTGAGTTGGTTTCTCTGTTGGGGAATTTGTGTGTTGCAAACCTTCTAATATTAACTGGCGAGAGGAATTCCTTTCCTATTGCTATTGACAATATTGAAAGAGTAGAATTTGTTTAATGTAGATTTTATCACCTTGAAATTCTCTGATATGAATCATATCATGAATTTTAGAACAGTTATTTATGCTGTTTTCCCTATCAGCCATTATTTTTGTTTACGGTGGTGCGTATGTGGAGACACTAAAATTAGAATAGTGTCATCGGCACGGGCATATATATATATATATATATATATATATATACAGACAGGCTCCTGTGCACACTAAGTTTGCACATCATTTTTTTAAAATAGCAAAAAAAATATTTTTGAGCTATTTTTTTGTGTGATAGTTAAATATTTCAAGGGACGCATATAAAAAAAATCAGCTCAAAAAAAAATACTATTTAAAAAAATTGGTCACACTTCGCTGCTTTTAAAGCATTTTAAAAGTTACGAAAGTTTTGATCGACTTTTTTATAATAGCAAAAAAGTTTTTTTGAGCTGTTTTTTTTATATGGGTCCTTTGAAATGTTTAAATATCACACAAAAAAATCAGGTCAAATTTTTTTTTTTTAATATTTTTAAAAAAATTGTTGTGCGCCAAGCACGTGTGCAAACTTAGTATGCACAGGATTCTGCCTCTCTCTCTCTCTCTCTCTCTCTATATATATATATATATATTGATAAGTACACTAGTTGATATATATGCCACACCTTAGTAATATAATTATTACCAAGTTATAGGTTTTATTGATTCAAGAATGAATCTCACCCACCCATAGATAAGTCAAAGTAATAATAATTAATATGTACGCAATAAGTATTCCTCTGCATAATATATACACTTATACTATCATGAAATTTTATGTCCTAACAAGTAGTATAAAGAATTAACTCCAACTTGGTCTGGTACTGTACACTCAAATGCACTTTTCAACATCGAACAGTTTCCCATAGTCAATATAGACTATACCTACCGATCGTGTCACAACCATGTCAATGGTGTGTCAACTCCATCGTAACTGTGTTCTTTACCGATCTTCTTCGATGTAGAATAGACAACACTTCATGCAAAAAATGAACCATTCCCACGCTATATTCTCATAATAATAATTAATAACTTAATTTTATTTATCAATACAAGTAAAATCCAAAAAACATTCCATAATACAAAATATATCGGTTTTAGAATAAAGCCCCAACACCACTACCATCATCTTGCCCAACTCAAGTCTAACACCACTACCATCCTCTTGCTCAACGCATTCTTTGCTCCTATGTTGACTGCTCGCCTCGGAGGTAGTTGACACACTCTGGTTCATGCACTTCACTTAATCATCCGTTGGCATGGTCGTCCCCAAACTAAAAACACTTACATTTCTGAGATGACATCTCAGCAAGTTGATCCATTTCTACCGCCAGAATCGAGACTATATGGAAACCTTTTTTGGCGGAGAGTCATGCAAGGTCACAACCCTGAGGGCTTGAGTTGTCCTTTTATTTGTATTTGTTATCCCTTTTCTCTAGTATGGGTATTTCTGCCCTTTAGCAGCCTAAATCTATAAAAGGCCTGCCTCGCTATTTTGTATTCATTATTACATTTTCAGAGATGGAAATATGAGAGAAAATGGGAAGGAAAGCCTAGCTTATTTTATGTGTTGAGCAATACGAACAAGTGTTGCAAAGTAAACACAAAGGTACGAAAAGTTAATGTACCTAAGGCTCTAAAGGTATGCGAGCACCCAAGTCAGATAAATGTTGCATTTATATCAACTAAGAAACAAGTTGAGCAATGTGAGCAAGTGTCAAAAGTTATTAACACATAGGTACGAAAAGTTATATATATGTGGGGCTCCAAAGATGAGTGAGTACCCGAGATAAAGGCTCTCGCATTATCTCCAACCTGAAAATTAATAGGTTGTAAACATAGTTGTCAAAATCGTCCGATTCGCGATTCGAATCGGACGATTCGATTCGATTCACTACCAAAACGATTCGAATCAACCTTAGAATCGCAAATGTCTAAATAATCGGACTAAATCGGCGATTCACGATTCGAATCTTCCGATTCGGGTCCGATTCCCGATTCGGTCCGATTCACTTTTTTTATTTTTTATTTTTTTTTCCTGCGATTTTTTTACATTAAATTAATATATAGGCTCTTTATGATATATATTTGTTTTATGTAGAGTCTTTTAAATTAATATGTAGGCTGTTTTATGATATATTTTTGTCTTTTACATTTTTAAGCTTAAAATGAATGAGAACATGTGCTACGGTTAATTTTTGTGATATATTTTGGTATATTATCATGTGCTACGATTAGTTTTTTGTCATATTACGCTTAATTACCAATTCTATAGTGTTTAATTCCATTTACGTATGTTTTACTACGTTTTTATCGTTTGGTTCTGATTCGACCGATACGATTCACGATTCGGGGGGTAAATGATTCACGATACGATTCGCGATTTGACAACTATGGTTGTAAATAACGCGAGCAAGTGTTTAAAAGCAACAATCACAAAAGTAGAGGCACAAAAAGACAAGGTGTTTGGGACTTGAAAGACAAAGGAGCACCCAAAACATATGCCTCCACATTTTCTTTAACCTAAAAACAAAATAAATAGGTTGAATAATGCGAACAAGTACTAATAATGATAAGTGAAGTAAAAAGTGCACAAAAGTGTAAGTGTGGTGAAAAGATATATTTAAGACTTAATAGAAGTTTGAGCAGCCTACTCAGACCTGTTCCCTACCTGAATATAAAAACAGGGTTTAGGAGAATTAATGAGTAGCCTACAAAGATGTGATAATGAAAAATGACATAATACCAAGAAAAATGACCTAAGGGCCGCTCGTGGAGATAGAAGAACCTCCTATATGAGCAAGTGCAAGCAGAGAGTATTAGCCTACAACTTGAGGTACCATGGTTAAAACAGATATAGTTAAAAGGTGTCAATAAATAGCACCAGGTGATAAATTAAAAGTACCCTAGGACTTGAGGAAATCCCAATGGGCCTTACTATAGGTGTGAAAATACAATGGTAGATTGAGAAATACAAAGGAAAAGAAAGTCAAGTTATCAAAGGCAAATGAACGACTTAATAACATGCAGTATGTATGTTTATCTCATGAGAAGAACTCAATAAAGTGACAGACATTGAGTTCCTCGCTGAACAAAAAGGAATACAAATAGGTGGAAAGAAAGAAGTGTTGAACAAAAGGGGTGGTGCTAACCCCTGAAAAGACATTTATCCACTGTTCTAGGATTCTTCTTGTTCGTAGGTCATTTGTGGCAAGTGGGCAGGGCTCGTGCAGCTGCAGCAGGGTTGGAAAAGGAATTGATCGTGATTTTGAAACTGTTCTTTCCATGACCCCTCTTAATTGAGGCAGGAGATTCAATACTTGAAGTAGGAATTACTTTGATTCCATCATACATATTGGGATCAAGTCATACTTAAAAAAAATATTCCTTTTGCTTTTTTTTTTTCAACCATTTATATCTAATTTATTTTTTCTGGCTTAGCTAGATGGGATAGCCGAGCCACTCCCTTTTCGTTATGATACCGTCCGGGCAAAACCAGTAAAGAAAATAATCGATTCAACGTAACTGTTGAATTGGTTTGTGCACACAACTTTTGCAAAAGGGGGCTAATGCAGAGAAGTCCTTGGGCAAGTGAACAAGGAGAGTTTATAATTTTGATAACAACAATGATAAAATGGTTAAGATTTCGTGCACATGTCTCTCGGAACTACAAGATACTTCGGCACGAGGGGGTTAATGTAAAGGGATCCCCAAACAGCAAAGTACAAGTTGTGATCATTCTCCCAAGAAACACAGGACACATATGGGAACCTAAAAACGTAAAGATGAATGAGCAAGCAAGTTGAGGTGGTCATTCCCAACAGAAGTAAAAAGTATGAAAATATTCATGATGATTAGAATGCGCCTACACTAACTCTCTCACAAAACAAGAGACTTTTGTACGAGGGGGCTAATGTAGAGGGATCCTAGAGATTCTTAGTACAAATTATAATTTATATTGATTATGTATTCATTTCTAACACTAATTGTAATTTATATTATAGGTTGTCAAAAAAGGTACTTTGGTCCTATCAGTGATTTGAGTTAGAAGGGCTCGAGGGGCCTAGGGGGCCACCAAAGTAGCCAATGGGATCTCTGAGGGTTTTGGCTTGGAGGCTGGAGAGTAAGATTCACGGAGTAAGGTAAATACTCAAAAGCACCAAAAGTCCCGAGTAACTTAAGATTACCCGAGAAAGTCACACCATCTCCAAGAGGCCTTACGATCCCATGAGAAGTCATTCACATTATAGTTAGTTGAGGGGCCAAAGGCCCCTCAACAAGTCATTTTCATAAATAGTCACTTGAGGAGGCTTCACGCTCCTCAAGTAGTAGCAAGGTCCTAAAAGACGCGAGGCGTGGTCAAGGCGTAGAGGTCAAGCCTCAAGCCTTAGGAGCCTAGGCAAAGCCTTGGCTTAAAAAGGCATTTTTCTTTTTTATCATTTTAATTATTCTAAGGCTAGTAATATAATAAAATAATACATACCTTGAATTTTGGAAATATATCCGTATATTTGATAGCCATCTTTCTCATATGCATGCCCCATAATCAACATACAAAATGTATTTCTCAACATTTAATAAGCAATATACAAAATGTATTTTTCATCATTCAATAATTGATATAAAATGACTCAATATAAGAAACGTATTTTTCACCTTTCAAATTAACCAGATAGACTTTTGGTCGGAAGTCGGTCGACAATGTTAGGCTTTTCTTGGACGATAGGCAGAAAGAGGCACATAGGTTTGGTATACCGTTTGTCTTTTGATTGTTTTGTACGAGATATTGGTCCGGTTTGTAAAAAAAATCTTTAAAAGGCGATATCGTTTCACTAAAGCATTTTTTTTCCCAAAAAAAAAAAGTGCATGCCTTGAGCCTTTTACCAAGAATAAAGCATATGCAGGGGGTTTCTCCCAAGCCTCAAGCCTAGGCGCACCTATGCTCGAACACTAGGTAGTAGATATTATTTATACTCACTCGACGGGGTTTAGGCACCCCGAAAAGTCGTAATTACGGTAACAGTTAGTCGAGAGGGCTCACGGTTAGTCGTAATTACATTCTTATTGCATAAGTGCCACACAATCTAGAGAAAAGTCATTTTAATAACAGTTTTATATTTATTTATTTATTTATTTAGAAAAAAGGGCTTGACACTAGTATAATTTATAAAGCAGCTTTTGGGGACAGCCGCACGTCATTTTCGAGTTTCCCAAGTCTCGTAATATTATTTAAGAATATAAACAAGTTTAACCACCTCATTTAATGAGGTCACATTTCACGATGTGGTAAAATTCTAATTCTCTCACACCCACTATAAATAGAGGGCTTAACCCTCACTAGAAAAGACAATGAGAGAGAGAGGCAAAAGCACTCTATAGAAACGGAGGCTCATTGTTTTTAGTCTCAAGAAAAAGCCATTGAAGCTCAAGTTCTAGCTTCAAAGTTTCATAGTGTTTTTATACCAGTTTATAGCATTCATAGTGTTTTATGGCCTGCTATTCTCTCCCTTATTTTTAGAGCGCTTATTCTCTCACCTTCTTCTACAAAGCTCTCAAGGATACTTTCATGGAGATGAAGTAATTATTGTTAATGTTGTTAAATATTGCACCAGAAAAGCTATTTACATCAGATTACTCCTTCATTATTCATTGAATGCAAGTCATGTTAGAAAAAATGGTATTTGAATGCAAAATTTGAGCAACTTTGAGCTCAAATTAAGGTGGGACCCACACCACGAAAATTGTGGGACCATATACGAACGCGTTATTAACGTAGTATATTCATATGTCCAAATCCATTAAGTTATGAATGATATATGTGTGTTCAAAGTGACTCATAAAGCAATGAAAGTTAATGTATTGGGTATGTTTTAACTCTTGTCCCACATTGGAAGAGTAGTGGAAAAATGATGAGTTAATAAAACCCAATTGATGGACTAAGGCTTGGATGCCTTTGGGGTATCCCAACTCTTTGAAGGGGAGATGACCTAAGCTATGCTTGGGTTGACTTTCGGTCAAAGGTCCACACCCGCGCGTCCGGCCGGCTCGGGCTTGGGCTTATAAAAATTCTTAAATTTTTGGGTCGAATCTAATTAACTTTTTGGGCTTTAATTTAATTAATTAATTAACGAATTAATTAATTTTCAAAAGTCAGCAGTTGCTTTAAAACCGAAATTAATTGTCATTGACAGTTAAAAACGGTTTGACTGTTCCCAACAGTCAGAACCAAAACTATAAATACATTTCCTTCCCTTCAGTTTTAAAAAACTAATGAAATTTCGTCCTTCAATTTTCCTCCAAAAATTAAATGCTGCCAGAATTCTTTCTGCATTCATTCATCAGTCTGTTTGGTTGAGTAAACACAGAAATTGTGTTCGTCGTGATTAATCACAGTTGTGCTACTTGATTAATCTGGAAATCCGTTCTATCTTGGAAGACAATTATTCTTAAACTCAAGCACATTGGAGGAATAAATTTTTCTTAAGGAGACTGTGTAACAGGGCTCGGATTTACCTCTAATTTATTATTAATTCTACAATATTCAAGTAAGTGATTTAATTTTCTGTGATTTCTTTTTCTTTCTTTAATTTTTATTTTATTAACAATTCTGTACTATTTCGAAATTTAAATAGTAGAAATAACAATCTTAAGACAAATTTTATTTTTTTTACTACTGTATATTGTGTACAGAATTTTAGTTAATTACAGAAATTCTATTTAGTATAAATTATTCTGTTTTACAGAAAATTAGAATTAAAATATTGTTTTATTAAGAATTTAATAAAACAGTGTATTTTTTTTAATTTTTAAACTTGTATCAGTTTATATTTATAATTTCTTAAAAAATTCTGTTTTGTACAGAAATTGAAATATTTGAATTGTTTTAATCTGTTTAGTTAAGTTATTTTATTTCTTAAAAATTTATATTCTGTTTTGTACGGAATTTTTTTTTATAATAATAAAAACAGTTTGACACAATTTAATTTAGACTAGTGTAAACTAGTGCTTCAAATTTCGATTTTAAACTCAATTCAGATTATTGTTAAGAATTTTTTTTTTATATAAATTCTGTGTCAAATAAATCTGAATATTGTGTAGAATTCTTTTTGAATTCATTTGGGGAAATTTGTATAACAGAATTGTGTATTCTGTTTTGATTAATTCATTTAAATATGAATACCATCGTTGATAAAAATTATGTTTTTGTAACAGAAATGGAATCACAAAGTACGAACACTACTCCTACGAAACTGATTGTCACCAACACAAATGTGACTACACCCGTATCTATGCCACACGGGAAGAAACCGGAAAAGTTCATTGGGGCTGATTTCAAACGTTGGCAAGGACAAATGTACTTCTATCTCACTACCTGCCAACTAGGTAGATTTGTATATGAAGATTGCCCCTCTATTCAAGAGGGAGATGACTCTGAAAAGGTTGCTGCTATCGATGCTTGAAAGCATTCGGACTACCTATGCCGGAATTATATTCTGGCTTACTTGGACAAGACATTGTACCATGTCTACTGCACGATCTAAACATTCAAGGAATTATGGAATTCTTTGGAAAAGAAGTATAAAACTGAAGATGCTGGGATGAAGAAATTTATCGTTGGGCGTTTTCTGGACTTCAAAATGGTTGATTCTAAATCTGTGATCTCGCAAGTGCAAGAACTCCAAGTGATCCTCCACGACATTTATGCTGAAGGAATGTCACTTAGTGAAACTTTCCAAGTTGCTGCAATTGTTGAAAAGTTGCCACCATCTTGGACTTTATTCAAAAATTATCTCAAGCACAAGCGAAAGGAGATAAATGTGGAGAAGTTGATGGTCAGGCTGAGAATCGAAGAAGATAACCGTGAGTCTCAAAAGAAAAGTGGGAAGAATCCGATGGAAACGAAGGTCCATGTCGTTGAAGGTCCTAAGAAGAACAAACGAAAGTATGATGGGGAAGGCACTTCCAAACATAACAAGAAAAAGTTCAAAGGCAAATGCTACAATTGTGGTAAACCTGGACACCGCTCAAGCGAGTGTCGTAAGCCTAAGAAGCAAAATAAAAATAACTCTCAAGCAAATGTAACTGAGGGTGAGAATATCGCCAATGATTTGGCGGATATGAATCTTTTTGTCGTGGTCTCTGAATGTAACTTGGTTGGAAATACCAAGGAATGGTGGGTGGACACTGGAGCCACACGACACATTTGTGCAAACAAATGGATGTTCACCACCTATAAGCCTTTGGAAAATGAGGAGAACCTTTTTATGGGAAATTCTTCCACTTCTAAGGTGGTGGGGCAAGGAAAGATTGTTTTAAAAATGACTTCTGGAAAGGAACTTACTCTCAACAATGTTCTTCACGTGCCTGATATCCGAAAGAATCTGATTTTTGGATCTCTCCTGACTAAAAATGGTTTCAAGCTTGTGTTTGTGTCTGATCACTTTGTGTTGTCTAAGAATGACATGTATGTAGGAAAGCGCTACCTAAATGAGGGGCTCTTTAAACTCAATGTTCTTACTGTAAACCCAAAAACATCTGTTTCAATTAATGAAATTGCTAGTTCTTCTTACTTGATTGAGTCATCTAATATTTGGCATGCTAGATTAGGACATGTTAATTTTGATACATTGCGTAGATTAATTAACTTGGAATTTTTGCCAAAATTTAATATTGATAAAAATCATAAATGTAAAATTTATGTGGAATCTAAATTAGCTAGATTACCTTTCCATTCTATTGAAAGGATAACTGAACCTTTAGATTTAATTCACACCGATATTTGTGATTTAAAATTTGTTCAAACTAGAGGTGGTAAAAAGTATTTTACTACTTTTATTGACGATTGCACAAAATATTGCTATGTATATTTGTTATATAGTAAAGATGAGGCTATTAACGCATTTAAACAATATAAGAATGAAGTTGAGAATCAATTAAGCAAAACGATAAAGGCTATTAGGAGTGATAGAGGAGGTGAATATGAATATCCATTTGAGGAATTTTGTTCTGAAAATGGGATTATTCATCAAACAACCGCTCCTTATTCTCCTCAATCGAATGGTGTTGTTGAACGCAAAAACCGTACTTTGAAAGAAATGATGAACTCAATGTTATTAAGTTCAGGAGCTCCACAAAATTTGTGGGGGGAAGCCTCACTTTCTGCTAATTACATTCTCAATAAAGTACCTCACAAAAAGACTCACAAGACACCTTATGAATTATGGAAAGGTCGAAGACAATCCTATAAATATTTACGAGTGTGGGGGTGCTTAGCCAAAGTGATGGTTCCTAAATCTAAAAAGGTAAGAATATGGCCAAAAACCGTGGATTGTGTATTCATCGGTTATGCTACTAATAGCAGTGCATATCGATTTCTAGTTTGTAAATCTGAGATTTCGGATATTCATGTAAATACGGTTATTGAATCGAGGGATGCTTCATTTTTTGAAAATGAATTCCCGTATAACATGACCCGAGAATCTGGTCCTTCTAAAAGGACAAATCAAGCTACTACAATTGGTACTCATAAACCTATTGAATCAATAGAGGATGAACCAAGACGTAGTAAAAGAGCAAAAACCTCGACTTCTTTCGGTCCGGATTTTCTAACATATTTGCTAGAAAATGAACCTCGATCGTATAAAGAAGCTATATCCTTACCTGATGCTTCCAATTGGAATGAAGTAATTAATAGTGAAATTGAATCCATTTTACAAAATCATACATGGGAACTAGTGGATCTTCCACCAGGTTCAAAACCGTTAGGTTATAAATGGATCTTCAAAAAGAAGTTGAAGGCCGATGGATCAATTGATAAATATAAAGCTAGACTTGTAGC
Source organism: Sambucus nigra (assembly GCA_949130495.1). Taxonomy (NCBI): domain Eukaryota; kingdom Viridiplantae; phylum Streptophyta; class Magnoliopsida; order Dipsacales; family Adoxaceae; genus Sambucus; species Sambucus nigra. The sequence continues at coordinate 524,921,501 of OX422208.1, read as the reverse complement.
TAAAGGCTATAGGCAAAAGGAAGGGTTGGATTACTTCGACACATATTCACCGGTAACAAGAATAACATCCATTCGGATGTTAATAGCAATAGTTGCTATTAATGGACGTAAAATACATCAAATGGATGTAAAAACCGCATTCTTAAATGGTGAACTAGACGAGGAAATTTATATGGAGCAACCTGAAGGGTTCAAAGCTCCCGGACAAGAAGGAAAAGTATGTAAGCTTGTTAAATCACTATATGGATTAAAACAAGCACCTAAACAATGGCATGAAAAATTTGATAATGCAATGTTATCAAATGGTTTCAAAATTAATGAATGCGATAAATGTGTTTACTTTAAATACATTCAAAATGAATATGTCATTGTATGCCTCTATGTTGATGATATGCTTATCATGGGTAGTAACTTGGAAATTGTCAAAACTACAAAACAAATGTTGAGTAGTAGATTTGACATGAAAGATTTGGGAATCGCCGATGTTATATTAGGAATTAAAATTTCTAGAACATTGAATGGACTTATATTATCTCAATCTCATTACATAGAAAAAATACTTGAAAAATTCAAGAAGTATGATATTAGTCCTACCAAGACACCTGTAGATGTAAATTTACATCTAGCAAGAAACAATGGTGAAAGCATATCTCAACTAGAATATTCTCGTATTATCGGCAGTTTAATGTATATCATGAACTGTACACAACCGGACATAGCATACTCAATAAGTAAGCTAAGTCGATTTACGAGTAATCCAGGGAGAGATCACTGAAAAGCAATATTGAGAGTTTTGGGTTATTTGAAATATACTCAAAACTAAGGACTGCACTACTCAAAATATCCAGCTGTTCTTGAAGGACATTGCGATGCAAATTGGATATCCGATACAAAAGACTCTAAGTCTACAAGTGGGTATGTGTTTACCCTCGGAGGTGCAGCCATATCTTGAAAATCCTCAAAACAAACGTGCATTGCTAGATCGACAATGGAATCTGAATTCAATGCACTAGACAAAGCTGGAGAAGAAGCTGAATGGTTTCGAAATTTCTTAGAGGATGTTCCAAATTGGTCTAAACCTGTGCCCGCAATATGTATACATTGCGATAGTCAACCAGCGATTGGAAGGGCACAAAATCACATGTATAACGGAAAGTCACGACATATTCGTCGAAGACATAATACCGTTAGACAACTTCTCTCAAACGGAATTATCTCAATTGACTATGTAAAGTCAAAAGATAATATAGCGGATCCACTAACGAAAGGTTTAAACCGAGAGCAAGTTGAAAGATCATCGAGAGGAATGGGTCTAAAGCCTATAAATAAATAAGAATCAATATAGTGGCAACCCAACCTAGCTGACTGGAGATCCCAAGATCTAGGTTCAATGGGCAAACCGAACTACATTGTATTCAGTAAGCACTGGAGGATATTTAATCCTATCCATTCCAAAGATGAGACAGTGCACATCTGCCGCGATATAAGGATAAGTTATGCTTTTAATGACATCCATATCTTAGTATGTCTAAGTGGAGTATTGCAAGATACTCTTTATGGAAGTCACCTACGTGAGTAAGAAGGGGGCCACTTCTATGAGAATAATGAAAGGCATATTCTCTAAAATACTCACGGAACCAAGTGGCGTTCACGGCCAAAATGAACACAAACGTGAGAACCAACTGTGTTGAAGAATTATTGTGTGAATACTATTGTCTAGGTTTACAAAAACGGTTGACGGTTCAAGGACATATAGTCTACTGATTAACCAAGTAAATCCGATAGTATATGACTAAGGAAAGTTCAAGGCCACCAGGCTACTTCTCCCGATGCAATAAAACTTCAGTTTTACTCAACCTGTGTCTGCATCTGCATTTTTTTATATTTATAGTGATATATCATTCATGTGGGGGATTGTTAGAAAAAATGGTATTTGACAGCAAAATTTGAGCAACTTTGAGCTCAAATTAAGGTGGGACCCACACCACGAAAATTGTGCAACCATATACGAACGCGTTCTCCTTGGCAAGGAGATTAATGTAGTATATTCATATGTCCAAATCCATTAAGTTATGAATGATATATGTGTATTCAAAGTGACTCATAAAGCAATGAAAGTTAATGTATTGGGTATGTTTTAACTCTTGTCCCACATTGGAAGAGTAGTGGAAAAATGACGAGTTAATAAAACCCAATTGATGGACTAAGGCTTGGATGTCTTTGGGGTATCCCAACTCTTTGAAGGGGAGATGACCTAAGCTATGCTTGGGTTGACTTTCGGTCAAAGATTCACATGCGCGCGCGCGTCCGTTTGGTCGGCCGGCTCAGCTCGGCTCGGTTCGGGCTTATAAAAATTCTTAAATTTTTGGGCCGAATCTAATTAACTTTCTGGGTTTAATTTAATTAATTAATTAACGAATTAATTAATTTTCAAAAGTCTGCAGTTGCTTTAAAACTGAAATTAACTGTCATTGACAGTTAAAAACGGTTTGACTGTTCCCAACAGTCAGAACCAAAACTATAAATACATTTCCTTCCCTCCAGTTTTAAAAAACTAATGAAATTGCGTCCTTCAATTTTCCTCCAAAAATTAAATGCTGCCAGAATTCTTTCTGCATTCATTCATCAGTCTGTTTGGTTGAGTAAACACAGAAATTGTGTTCGTCGTGATTAATCACAGTTGTGCTACTTGATTAATCTGGAAATCTGTTCTATCTTGGAAGACAATTATTCTTAAACTCAAGCACATTGGAGGAATAAATTTGTCGAGACTGTGAAACAGGGCTCGGATTTACCTCTAATTTATTATTAATTCTGCAATATTCAAGTAAGTGATTTAATTTTCTGTGATTTCTTTTTCTTTCTGTAATTTTTATTTTATTAACAATTCTGTACTATTTCGAAATTTAAATAGTAGGAATAACAAGTCACGCCTCAACCCCTCAAGATATTCATAGACCTAGTACCACTACCCTCCTACATATTAGAGATGGAAATATGAGAGAAATTGGAAAGGAAAGCCTAGTTTATTTTATGTGTTGTTGTGTGTGAATATTATGATGTGTATACATCAGTATATCATCCTGAAATCAAAGTCAAGGAGGAAGTTGACAGATTACTGGAGCTAGACTTTACAAGTAATCCAGCATCACTCTGGTCAAATCTGAGCATGTTATATTTCAGGGACTTGAAAAGTGCATGCCCAAAGCATGAAGACGCCATTCCCAATGTTTATTCCCTCAATGGTGCCAATACCACGAGTGGGAAAGGAATGTTTTCCTCTATGTATGGCTTTGTCAGATGTAATCAAATTAAGATGGGTCCAAAAGATTGATAAAGGATTGTCTTTCACCTTGTGTGGGATTTCTATTTCACAGTAACACCTTCCAATTTAGAAAATGCCAAGGAAACCTAATCTATGCTAACATGTCCTAATCAACCCTAACCCCTTGAGTTTACTTTGGCCTACAGTTTCACACCAAATACATGAAAATTTGTTGTCTAAAATTCCAGACCACTTATTCTATATTTCCTGTGACCTGCTATTTTTCAGATCAAGCCGAATCTGATTCCCTACACTCCAAAACTCCTTAAATCTTTCTTCTGCCCGATTTCTATAAGCTCCTTACAATCAGAGCCCACTAAAACTAATTGATGGAAACCTTATTCCTAAAGCTATCCATCAAAGTTTGTGTCTCAAAGCACAGTAAAGGATTAAACATCAAGAAAAGTGTTCTGTTAAATACGTAACAGTTTTATACTTAATTTCCAGTCTTTCTAGCTTTTGGCTCATAACAGTTACTTCACTTCTAATACACATCACTATGGCTCACTATATGAATGTTGATTAACATAATTACAGACTACAAAAGACATGGTGTGTCCCAACCAAGTACTTAAGCAGGATTAAGACATGCCACTTCTCAATTAGAACTTAGACATCAAAATATGTATGATGAGCCATAAAAAGTGAAGTAAAAAGCTATCATGATAAGAAAACAAAGAATCTTGTATAAAATAAAAGACGATAACTACTGTTATATCGATAGAAATGGAGAAGAATCGTACAAGAGCAATCTCCTGTCCCAGTTGCGGATGTCGAGGCACAATAATAGTGACTATATCAGGATGCCTCTGCTCTAGCACTTTGTGAACTCCTAACATTACTGCAGATCAAATTTGAGAGCTTTCAATTAGCATATATATAAAAGGAATTCATTATACAAGAGCTCCTACTATTGGGTAAAAAACATTTCGAGAGAGAGAGAGATGGTAAGCTCAGTTGGGATAGAGGGCTTTCGTCAGAGTATGAATACCAGATTTAACTGCAAAAAAAAGGCTTAAAATCTAATCTATATAATTCATACTCTCTAACATTAATAATACCCCAAGCGGGGCGTAATACATTAGCAGTTTCTACCAACATTATGATACACCAACCCACTGAGTAAGACCATGTTAATTTAATGGATGACATGAAATTTCAGGGGAAAATATGTCATACGATCTCTCTCTCTCTCTCCAACCCACTGAGTAAGACCATGTTAATTTAATGGGTGACATGAAATTTCAGCGGAAAATATGTCTCTCTCTCTCTCTCTCTCTCTCTCTCTAGAGTTGATCTACCTTCTTGTGGATTCAAGAAGGTCACTTCTTCTCCCCTTCGTTCTCCTCCAACTTTATAACATCTACAATTTTTCTCTATTTATCTTATATTGCCTCTTTCATACTTAAATATTATCAAAGAGAGAGAGGGTGACATGAAATTTCAGAGGAATCTCTCTCTCTCTCTCTCTCTCTCTGCTAGAGTTGATCTACCTTCTTGTGGATTCAAGGTCTCTTCTTCTCCCCTTCATTCTCCTTCATCAACTTTATAACATCTACGATTTTTCTCTCTTTATCTTATATTGCTTCTTTCATACTTAAATATTATCAAATATATATATATATATATATATATATATCATTCAGAAGTATAAAACAACACACTTTGCTTCACGTCACTTGATGAAATGTTCAAGAGATGCTTCACAGGATTCTGGTGAGACAAAGTTTACATGGTACAATATCAGAGTACAGATCCAGATGAAAATCGAAAAAGCTACAAATATGTGTTGTATTTCATAATGTTTGGACATTGTTGGATTGATGTATACGCAACGGAAATTATACACACAAAGAGGAATAGTCAAATATAACTATCGACTCCGCATATATTCATCTCGCAAAATGTAGCAGTGTCCTCTCAAATAGGGTACATGACATTACTAAGCTAATGTGTACCTGCAGGAGGGTGGTCTTCGTTGGGTAGGTTTAGAACTGTTACTCCTCAAGAGCCGAGATGTAACCTGTCCCGGAAAATGTACGCCGGAATACTGTGAGAAATCCAAGAGTAGATGGAACGGAGGGCGAGAGCACAGGCACTTTAATCACAAGATATATGTTGGGAGGCAGCCCAAACACAATCGTGTAAGGTCATTGTCTTTTGTAATAAATGGTGGTAGTGATGGGTGAGAATCAAGGTTCAGAAAATGTTCTATTATGGAATCTTAATGGTGATTTTCATAGGTACATTCTCGGTCTTTGATAAATGATATTGAGGGTGATATTTATAGGACTACGGGTTTGATCCTGGCCGTTGATCTGGATGAGAAAGAAAGGTGAACAGTGCCATGTATTGAATGTCAGTCGGTACATTATATGGGAGGTGATACGCTATCCAACAAGTACTTGGGAAAAGGATGGTGTGTGGGCTCATATGACAGAAACTTGGCAGAATAGTTGCAAGGTTGTCGGTAGCATTAAATGAGCTAACGATGACTTTAGGAAGGGTATATCAATATATTGATTATATAACCAAGATGGTTTATACAAAGATGTGGATCGGTTAAAAGGGTGTTTCGGTTAGGGTGTGTTGGTCGGTTCCGATTGTGCATTATATCTTGTGATAATCGTGGTTGGCTAAATAGGAGCCCAACGATCCCCTGTACTCTTTCCTACAAACCACATACCCTCGAGATTCCAGAAGTGGTATATATCGATTTGGCTCATAGTCCCTTGAGTTCTACCTAACTCAAGCCCTTAGGTGTTTGGGGAAATGATATATACCTAAGAAAGAGAGATACATACATGTGATATAACTGCTTATTTGTTGAAATTAAGTGGATCGGTGTGCTGCTGAATCGAATTGCCTGGATCGACTTGCCTAGGTCGGATTACCCTCCCCTACAGTACCTATTCTAGAATATTCTCAAAGGAATACTCATTTACTCTCAACAATAAAACACTAAAATAAAAATAAAAAGTACAATTCCGCATATACATCACTCTCCCACACTTGAAAAAGAACATGCATCGATGGACCTAAGCAAAGCAACGAACCAATTGCAATGTTTGAAAAGGCGAAAGGCGAGGCGAGGCTTTTTAGTCGCGGCGAGGCGAGGCGTAAGCCTCGAGGCGTTTGAAGCGTAAGCCTTACCGAAAAGAAAAAAAGGGCAAAATAATATTTAAAAAATACTAATAAAACCATAAAAATAAAATAACAAGGAAATATAAAATAAAACTACAAAAACAAACATCCTTGAGGGCTTTCTCACATAGTTTGACATTTTTTTGTTCTCCCAAGATAAATTTTTAAAAAAAAAGTAATCTGGGAAAATCAATATTAACATATTGGTTATTTTACAATATGACAATAATTAATCAATGCAAAATCGTATTGGCAAAATCATTTTTTTAGCTTCATTCACATATTGGTTATTTTATAATATGACAATAAATAAATCAATGCAACTTAACAAGCAAATTTAATAAAAAAAATATTGATTTTCAAGCTAAGATTAAAAAAACAACTTTATTAAAAAAATAATAAAACATATCAACCTAAGTTTATTAAAAAAAAACAGCAACCTTTAAAATATATTAGTCTAAGTTAAAGAAAACATATTAATCTAAGATGAAAACCAAAAAACAGAAACCCTTTAAAAATAAGTCATATTGAAGTTAATTTAGTACATTTATTTCAAACAAACTATTTATAACAAAAATATAGTTTCAAACAAATTAGTAAAGAAAAACAAAATTAAGTGCATTTTTGAAACAAAAATAAAATATAAAAAAGAATAAGAGTTAGTAGATTAAAACAACATTTTTTAAGTTAAGTGCAATTTTACAAAAATGAAGAACTTTAACCTTTAAAAAAACAAACTTGGTGATGAAAGAAGAAAAGTTTTTTTTTTTTTTTTTCACGCCTCAGCAAAAAGGCGTGAGGCGCATCGAGGTGTAAGCCTCGAGGCGCATTGAGGCGTAGGCCTCAAATTCAACCCTAAGGCTTAAGCCTCGAGACTTTTTTTCAGCGCCTCGCCTCGAAGCGTACGCCTCATTCGCCTTTTTAAACATTGACCAATTGTAATACCCCGTACTTTTATTATTAATTGATTTCCGTGTACTTTGTAATATTAATTTAATTGGGAAAATTAAATTGGAATATAGTAAATATTAATTAGCGAGATAAAGGATTAATATTTATTATAATTATTATTTACTTGTGTCTGTGTGTGATAAGTAAATAGTTATGTGATTTATTATATGTCGCATATGAGTGATAGCGACGGTTTATTGTTATATGTCGATAGGGTGTTACATCGGCGGAACGATATAATTTATGGGCGACGAGTAGGTTACGCATGTGTCGGGCCCAGTTAATGAGATGTTAGCGTATTTAGAGTTGGGTGACTCGGATGACGTTTTCGAATGCACCGGTGATCCGGTAAGGGTCAAAATAGTCTGGAATAGGTGCCCGGGTGTTATGTTTGGGTTCCGGAGACTTTTTAGACATAACAAGATCCGTATAAGGGTAGAAAGGTCATTTTGCACTTAGGGGTTAAGAAGAAAAATAGGATTAGGTTAATTTAAGGGATATTTAAGAGGTTAGGAAGGTGGGTTGCAGCCCACCTTTCATATTTTACACGAGAGAGAGAGAGAGAGAGAGAGAGAGAGAGAGAGAGAGAGAGAGAGAGAGAAAGAGACCTAAAAAAGAGAAAAGAAGAAGAATGGGGAGGAAACTTGGAAAGAAAAAGAAAAGAGGACTCAATACGTCATCACATTCGTAGATGACTTCGGATTATAATCCAACGAGACAAGTAGATACTTGCTTTATGTCGCAATTTGATAGTAGTTAATTATTTTCATGATTAGAAGTATAAATCTGGAAAATAAGATGTTAGAGATTGAAACTTTCTTAATTGATATAGAGATTTAAATGATAGATTAAGGTTTGTGAATGAATCATTAATGGAGATCAATCATACTTGAAATTCGATATATATTCTGGGATTTAAATTGATGAACATGTAGAACTTGGCTAGAAACATTGAATCTTTAAGAATCAATTGGATAAAAGATTATGATCTTGAATTTATGGGGGTTACCTAGGATTTTTGGGATTAAAATTCGTGTAGGAAAAACAGGCAGATTCGGACTTCTTTTATCGTATTTCAAATCGATTCGGCTCTAAAAGATGAATCAATTCGGCCCCTGGGCTGGGTCAAGTTAGGATCGTGGAAACTTTCGGGGGAATTTTATGAACCCAAGTGAGTATGTGGGAGGTTATCCAAGTGAGCGGTTATTTAATTAAAAATAGTTTCGTGTCGCTATTCATTATTTGGGGAAATATTAACTACCTAGGGTGTTAATTACTGGGACAAGAATGAGAACCGAGGATACAAGTGAGTGACTATCTGATTTAATAATTGGGAAGTTGGGTTGAACTTCAGGATTGGGTAAATTGTACGCTGCGAGATATACGTGCGAGTTCGATACTTATTATATTTACATAATAAAGTGACGTGTATATATATGTATGTGTGCATGCTACTTATTTTATTTAAACATACCTACTCGATAGTGCTATCGGAAGAGGTTGCGCGTAGTAGGCAATCCACCCTGACGTGTTGCATGGCCACTATCCGTTGCATGGCCACTAAAGTGTTGGACTAATTCTCCCGGTCATAGTACTGTTGCATGGCCACTATCCGTGTGTAAGGATATCTGTTGGTTTGAGTCCGGTTGGGTGCGATATGGTATGGTCACGACCCCATGGCGTATGGCTATGACCACCTCCATTGCATGTGTTTTCGTTTGGGATCGATGGTGACATTCTGACCCGGTGGCTCGGTGTGAGGCGTGATGCCCAGAGCTGGATAGCACACGAAGGATGTATCCGTGAGGTCCAAGCCCTGGGGATATGGTTATACGTATATAGCTAGTGATGTATATGTATGCTTATATGTTATAATGTATGTATCTATTTACAGCACGATCATAGGTATGTTATGTCCATTATGTGATTAATTATTTATAGCAAGTGTGCCGTTACAATATTGTTTATGAACGGATACCTAGCGAAGGTAGTCATACTTAGCTAATAGGGTATTATCGGATTTGGGCTTAGATAGCGGTTATATGTCCTAGTTAGACCGGGTAGTTTAAGTAGAATAAATAAAATGAACTCGTTAGATGCACACTGTAGTTGAGAGGTGAGTCTTATCTCAAGTGAGTGCGACCGCTTAATCTTGAAAGCAATACACTACTGTTTTAATCGATTTAAAACAATTATCTACTTGCAAAATATTTTCTACTGTACGAGTTTTGACCCGCAAGCTTTTGTTTTTCGTTGTTTTTCTTTTATTGCCCCATGTGTGCACCAGCAGCAGCCGGGACTGGAGGGATAGATCCATTCTTGTCGTGCAGTAGCTGTGAAAGCTACATCTTTGTTTAGACGCCTATGTCTATTTTATATAGAGAGAATCAATCATTCCAGTTTCAGCTTTAGGCGTGTTGCCCGTAGATGGATAGGTTTTTACATTTCAGTGCTCAATTTACTTATTCAGTTACTCAGTGGATGTTAGTATTTAGTGACCAATGGTTTATTCGGTTCACACTTATTGTTTATTTATGCATGGTGATTATTTCATTCATTGTGATTGTATCGTTTATTCGTATAATTTATATTACATTAGTATTGCAACAGTGATACAGAGAATGAACCATACTGAGATTCCTGTTTTATTTTAGTAGAGGATTGGTCACCCGGTATTAAAATAAGCGGGTTGTTACAGTTGGTATATCAGAGCATCAGGTTCTAGGGTCTATAGGATCTACTCGAACTTGCTATGTTGTTTGCATTGTGTTTCTTTGATTTAAAGCCTTATATTTGGGACTGTTGTTTCATATTGCGCATTTACGCTCTTCTGCTATTATTTATGATTGAAATGAATCTTATACAATTTCGATTTGGCTTCAGATGCCAAACGACAGGAGGGGTCTCGACCAGCACGTGCCGCTAGGAGGGCCGCAGAGAAGGAGGCTTAGTCGGAGCCGCAGGCAACTCAAGGGACGGTGACCGCAACAGAGGTCGCCACTATTGTTGCACAAGCGGTTAACATCGTGATGACTGCCTTAGCATAGCATTTTCCTTAGGCACAGCCACAGCAGCCAGTGGCACCAGTTCAGGCTCACCCAGTGTCGTCTGCTTGGGAGAGAGTCAGATAGGCCTTCCAGAAGGGCCATCCGCCAGAGTTCCAGGGGAGTGAGGATGTGATTGCAGCTAGCCAATGGAAGAAAAGATATCCAGATGCATTTGTGCATGGTTGAGTGCAGTGACACTCAAAAGTAACTCAAAAGCAGATACTGGCTACATTTAAGCTAGTAGGAGAAGCCCTTCAGTGGTGGGAGTCGATCACCACAGCAACGGAGAGAGACACTTTGACTATCCAAGAGTTCTGGGTGTGGTTCGACCGCAAGTTCTTTCCGTTAGCAGTTAAAACGAAGATGAGGAGGTTCCTACACCTTTCGCAGGAGGGTCGGATTGTGACTGAGTACATAGAAGAGTTCACGCGCCTGCCAAACTTTATGCCAGACGAGGTGAACACTGAGGAGAGTCCTCAACTTTACTGATGGACTCACTAGGAAGTTCGCCAACACTTGTTGGGATCCCGACGTTACAGACCTACGCTGAGGTCGTAAACGCAGTGTTGCTCCACTGTCAGGATCATCGCTTCCATCTGAGGGGAGCAAAGAGGACTAGAGAGTCTAGCCAGCAAGGCAAGACCGAGGGTAGTGGTGTCAGTGGGGCGCCGCAACAGCAGCAGAGGCAACACGAGCGGAATTCTCAACAGGGGGACTTGCTAAGAGATTCAAGTCGAGTAACGATAATTTCAAACATGGCCATCAGGGCCAACAGCAACATACCCCACAAGGCCAGCACGGCCAGGGGAATCAGACCGGTGGCCAGTAGGGCCGGGGTTACTAGGGCCAGCAAGGACAGACGCGGGGACAGCCTCGTCAGGGCAACAGGCCAGAGGCAGACCGATTTCACAGGGAGATGTTTCACATGTGGGGATCAGGGACATATGCAGCGTGCATGCCCGAACAACACTAGGGGTCAGGAGCAGGGTGCCCAGCAGGGGCAACAAATACAGCAGCTTTCAGCCCAATCGGCAATTCCAGCGTTACCGCCTCCATAGGTGCAGGGGCAGGGACAGTTTAGGCGTGTGTAAGACCTCCGAGGATCGGTTTTACCGCCAGCGATTGAGGGTATGTTTTCTATCCATGGGCACATGGAGCAGGTTTTGTTTGACACGGAAGCGTCACACTCATTTGTCAACACTTAGTGGACTTAGCCACAGATATTATTAGGACTGTAGATTCAATGTTGGGTGGTGGGACTCTCATTCGGTCCATGTGCAAGGGGGCAGATGTGAACATTGGGAGGTTATGCTTAGTGGCGAATCTGCTCGTGTTAGACTTGGACGAGTATGATGTTATTCCGAGTATGGACTGGTTAGTGACGTATAGAGCAATGGAGGACCGTTACAGTAGGACTATCGTATTCGCCATTCTAGGGCAAGACATGTTTCTTGTGGCGATGTCTCGTCCGGAAGGAGAGTAAAGCACGCACTTATACGATATTGAGGAGGAGACTACTCAAGGAATAGTCATCTCGTTGGATTCGATCCCTGTTATTAGGGATTATGCTAATGTGCTTTAGGAGATTATGGGGTTACCGTCAAGTCGGGAGATCGAGTTTGTGATCGACTTAACGCCGGAGACTACGTCGATGGTGCGAGCGCCATATCGTATGGCTCCTTTAGAGATGCAGGAGTTGAGGGATCAGATTCAGCAGCTATTAGAGCAGGGTTTTATCCGCAAGAGCACTTCACCTTAGGGTGCTCCAATTCTGTTTGTGAAGAATGATGGGTCGTTGCGATTGTGTATCGATTACCGAGAGTCGAACAAGGTCACAATCTGAAACAAATATTCATTGCCGCGTATCGATGGCATGTTCGATCAGGTAGAGGAGCAGTCTACTTCTCTAATATTGATTTGAGGTCGGGGTACCATCAATTACATATCAGGGAGCAGGATGTCCCTAAGATCATGCTTTTTACGAAATACGGGTCTTATGAGTTCAGGGTTATGTCGTTCGGGCTAACTAATGCGCTAACAATTTTTATGGATCTCATGAACATGGCGTTTAGGGATTTCTTAGATCAGTTTGTCACTGTGTTCATAGATGACATCTTGATTTATTCTCGAACAGAGGGCGAGCACGCACAGCACTTGCGTATGGTTCTTTAGACTCTGCAAGACCACCCCTTGTATGCCAAGTTCGAGAAATATGAATTCTGGTTATAGGAGGTGCAGCTCTTATGTCACATTGTCTGAGAGAGAGGGGTTTCTGTGGATCCGAGTAAAGTGTCAGCTGTGAAAAAGTGAGGCCAGCCCATGACGCGGACAGAGGTGCGCAGTTACCGCCGGTTCATCAGAGGATTTTCGAAGATTGCGGGTCCCTTGACGAATTTGATTCGTAAGGAAGTGTCTTTTGTTTGGGATGACCACTGTAGTTAGCTTTCGATGAGCTAAAGGACAAGCTGACTTCAGCGCCATAACTCACATTGCCTAGGAGAGGAGTGGAGTACTTTATTTTTACCGATGCGTCCTTACGGGGACTCGGGGGAGTTCTATAGCAGGAGGAGCGAGTCATAGCTTATGCATCTCGCAAGCATAAGCCCCATGAGATGAACTATCGCACTCACGACTTGCAGTTAGCAGCAGTCGTATTTGCCTTGAGGATTTGGAGGCACTATCTTTTGGGGAGAAGTTCTGGTTGTTCACGGACCACAAGTCACTTCAGTATCTTTTCACGTAGAAGGAGTTGAATATGAAGCAGCGTAAGTGGCTTGAGTTCGTGAAGGATTATCAGTTTGACATCTAGTATCATCCGAAAAAGACTAACGTAGTGGCCGATGCGTTGAGCCGTATGCCAGAAGGGAAGTTAGCAGCAGTGTGGAACGCGAAGTGGGCATAGCTTTGTCAGGAGGATGAGGTAGTCCGGGCATACTTAGCAATGATAACCGTCACACCCGAGATCATTTTGAGGGTTATGAAGGCACAGGCAGGGAATTCATCTTGTCAAGAGAGGATTCAGCAATTATTGGCAGGCGAAGCAGAGTCCTACTCAATCAGTTTTGAGGGTGGCTTACGCTTCAATGGGAGGTTGATTGTTCTAGATGATGAGGACCTACGACGTGCAGTTACGCAAGAATTTCATGGGTCACAGTTTTCGGTACATCCCAAAGGGAATAAGATGTATCAAGATATAAGGCGACAGTATTGGTGGACCAGGATAAAGCGGAACATAGCAGAGTTAGTCTCTAGGTGCACCACTTGTCATATGGTGAAGGTTGATCATCAGAGACTAGTTGGGGTTCTAGAGCTGTTAAAGATTCCAGTGTGGAAATGGGAGAGTATTTCGATGGACTTCATCACAGGATTACCAACATCGCAGCGAGGTCACGACTCCATTTGGGTCATTGTGGATCGGTTGACCAAGGTAGCCCATTTCTTGCTAGTTCGTGTGCATTACACAACAGGGTAGTATGCACAGTTGTTCATCGCAGAGGTAGTGAGATTGAACAGGGTGCCTCTCAACATCGTTTCAGATCAGGATAAGATCTTTGTGTCCCACTTCTGGCAGAACTTTCAAGAGGCGATAGAAACAGAGCTGCGTTTGAGCACGACGTATCACCCACAAACCAATGGGCAGACGGAGAGGGTGAATCAGATGTTGGAGGATATGCTGCGAATGTGTATTCTGGATTTTAAGGGTAGTTGAGAGCAATATTTGCCTTTGGTAGAGTTTGCGTATAACAACTCGTACCGGTTCACTATTGCATGGCACCATTTGAGGCTTTGTACGGAAGAATTTATCGTTCGCCCTCTAATTGGTTAGAGGTGGGGGACTACAAGCTACTCAGGCTGAATTTAATTCAGGAGATGTCAGTAAAGATCAAGTTGATCAGGAGTCGCATTCGGATAGCTCAGAACAGACAGAAGAGGACAGACAGAAGAGTTACGCTGATGCGAATTGGAGATTTGTAGAGTTTGATATGGGTGATCAAGTGTTGCTGCGGGTATCTCACATGAAGGGCGTGATACGGTTCGGGAAAAAGGGGAAGTTGGCACCGAGGTATGTGGAGCCTTTTCCCATTATCGAGAGAATTGGGCCGGTTGCGTATAGGCTCGCTTTGCCAGAGCATTTATAACGAATTCACGTGTTCCATGTGTTGTCGTTAAAAAGGTAACTCAGAGGAGACGTGGCTTACTAGCACATACCGTTAGAGCAGATTGACTTACAGCCAAATATCTCATATGAGGAGAGACCTGTTGCCATTTTGGATCATAGCGAGCGTAAGCTTAGGTCAAATGTGGTACCGTTAGTGCGTGTACAGTGAGGACGCCACAATATTGCCAAGTCGACTTGTGAGCGTGAGGATGGCATGCGAGAAAAGTATCCGAAGCTCTTCGTGGCAGGTACGTTCGAATTTTGAGGACGAAATTCCATTGTTAGGGGGGAAGAATATAATACCCCGTACTTTTATTACTAATTGATTTTCGTGTGCTTTATATTATTAATTTAATTAGGGAAATTAAACTGAAATTTAGTAAATATTAATTAGCGAGATAAAGGATTAATATGTATTATAATTATTATTTACTTGTGTGTGATAAGTAAATAGTTATGTAATTTATTATATGTCGCGTATGAGTGATAGCAACTGTTTATTGTTATATGTCGATAGGGTGTTACATCGACGGATCGATATAATTTATGGACGACGCCTAGGATACGCACTTGTCGGGCCAGTGAATGAGTTGTTAGCGTATTTGGAGTTGAGTGACTAGGATGACTTTTTCGAGTGGTGATTCGGAAAGGGTCGAAATAGCCCAGAATAGGTACCGGGGTGTTATGTTTGGGTCGCGAGGGATTTTTAGACATAACAGGACCCGTATAAGGGTAGGAAGGTCATTTTACACTTAGGGTTAAGAAGAAAAAAGGGATTAGATTAATGAGGGGGATGTTTAAGAGGTTGGGAAGGTGGATGGCAGCCCACCTTTCATATTTTAAACAAGAGATTGGGAGAGAGAGCCCTAGGGAAGAGAAAAAAAGAAGAAAGAGTAGGAAACTTGGAGAGGAGAAGAAAAGAGGATTCAACCCATCATCACATACGTAGAAGACTTCGGATTTTAATATAACAAGGCAAGTAAATACATGCTTTATGTCGCATTTTGATAGTAGTTAATTATTTTCATGATTAGAAATAGAAATCTGAAACTTTCTTAATTGATATAGAGATTTAAATGATAAAGGATTAGGGTTTGTGAATTAATCATTAATGGAAATCAATCATACTTGAAATTCAACATATATTCTGGGATTTAAATTGATAAACATGTAGAATTGGGCTAGAAAGATTGAATCTTTAAGAATCAATTGCATAAAAGATTATGACGTTGAATTTATGGGGATTACCATGTGCGGATTGAATATAGAAGGATGTAATAGTGTTTTATTGACAATAATAGGGTATTAAGTAGGAAGAACCCCGGAAACAAAATGGAATTTTTTGGATTGAAATCGTGTAGGAAAAACAGGCAGATCTGGACTTACTGCCATATTTCGAATCGATTCGGCTCTGGAAGGCGAATCGATTCGGCTCTGGAAGGCGAATCGATTTGGCCCCTGGGCTAGGTCAAGTTGGGATCGTGGAAACATTAAGGGGAATTTTATGATCCCAAGCGAGTATGTGGGAGGTTATCCAAGTGAGCGGTTATTTAATTAAAAATAGTTTTGTGTCGCTATTCATTATTTGGGGAAATAGAAATTAACTAGGGTGTTAATTCTTGAGACAAGAGTGAGAACCGAGGATACAAGGTGAGTGACTATCTGATTTAATAATCGGAAAGTTGGGTCGAACTTCAGGGTTGGGTGAATCGTACGCTGCGGGATATGCGTGCGAGTTTGGTATTTATTATATATAGAGTGACGTGTATAAATATGTATGTGTGCATGCTACTCGTTTTATTTAAACGTGGTGATGCAGGAGCATAGGGACATGAGCATCCTTTTTATTGATTTTTTTATTTGTCCTTTTTAAGCCTTTTTTATCTTTAGTATAAATAGCCTAAGGGCCTCCTTTTGTAGGATTATTGACATTTTCATAATGAGAACCTAAAGAGAAATTGAGACTCATTCGTGAATTCTTCTACTTGTCGTCGTCGTTGTTGTTGTTGTGCAGATTAATTTTTACGCTTCTGCACTTTCTTTTGCATCAAATTGGTATGGGAGCCTCGTTTGCTCTTGGATCGAGCAATTTCATTGAAGATTGGGATTAGGGTTAGTCTCACTCGGATTATTAACATCATCACCTCACCCACCTCCACGAAACCCTAACACTAATATTCATCATCCATCTACAACATTACCATGGCCCATTACCACCACGAGAACTCCGAAAAACTACCATAGTCTGGACCAGCCCACCGGAGGAACCACCGGAACCCCAAGAAACCACCATAGTGCCGCCGTCGGTAAAAAAATTAAGACCGGACAGCAGCAGGAGTTGTCTGTCGAGTCTCGTACCCCTACCGACAAGCCCGATCATCTCCATTCTTTGGTCAAAACATCCGAATCAACCACAAATTCATCTTTGTCATCTCCGATTACTTCTTTTCCCAAGAAACCCTAATTTTCGATCCTCTCCACAAACCTAATTCAAACCCTAAACCTCTTAGACCTAATTTGATAAAGAATTCTCACATTTCCCCCACCACACAAATTTCTTATCACAATCCTAAAAACCCTAAACCAACGACCATGAAATCAAATCCTGAATCCAACCCTATCTACAAAGGGTGCCCTTCCTCAGGCATCCTTCCTATTCCATCCCACATGCCATTATCTTCCACCCAATCTATTTGTCAGTGTCGAGATTCATTTTTCATACCCCAAGCGAAACTCGCTGGAGTTTCTACCGCCTATATGCAGACCGTGATGATAATGACGTTGGTGGATCCCCAATCACCCCATCCGCACAAGTATTTTATTTACTCGTTGTACTGCAAAAGGGAGGCATTGTACGGTGATTATTGACGAAGGTGCTAGTGATAATTTGGGGTCACAAGAGATGGAACATAAATTGAAGCTTCCCACCGAGTCATTGACCACCCCATGTCTTATTGGGTGGTTAGGTAGTGGAGCCACACTTGTCCCTAGCCGACAGTGCCGAGTAGCTTTTTCCATTGGGGCTACCATGATGAGATTCTGTGCACCATGGTGGATATGCGAGTTTGCCACCTTATTTAGAGGAGGCCATGGCAGATTGATCATCGTAGCATACACGATGGTCGAGCTAACGCATTCGTCTATACACGAGGGGAGGGACTTTCTTCTTCGTCCCATGAGACCGTTCTCAATGTCATGGCCCTCCGCCCTAGTAGTCTCACATGAGGAGTTAGCCATAAAGACCGCGGAGACAGGGTTATGCTATGCTCTTATCAGTCCCATTACCACCCCAGAGGCATCCGTTCCCCCACACGTCCAGAGTTTATTGGATTCTTATGCCGATGAGTATACACCCCCAGATGATATTCCTCCTGTCCGGGATATACAGCATGCTACAGATTTTGTACCCGGGCACAGCTCCCCAAACTCCCCCATTACCGCATGTCACCCACGGAGCATGCGGAGTTACAGAGACAGCTATGTGATAAGGGCTACATTCGGGAGAGTATGTCTCCTTGTGCGGTACCCGCCCTGTTAGCGCCAAAGAAGGATGGAAGTTGGCGTATGTGTGTTGATAACCGAGCTACTAACAAGATCACCGTGAAGTACTGGTTTTCTATCCCCGGATTAAAGAATAAGCTAGACCAACTCTATGGTGCTAAGGTTTTCTCTAAGCTGGACTTGAATAGCGGTTATCACTAAATTCGCATGAAGCCAGGGGATGAATAGAAGACTGCCTTCAAGACGAAGGAATGATTATACAAGTAGACGATGATGCCTTTCGACCTCTCCTATGCCTCGTCCACCTTTATGAGAGTGATGACACAGATCTTACGTCCTTGCATGGACAAATTTGTGGTGGCTTATTTGGATGATATCCTGATTTACAGCCGATCATAGGAGCACCTTGATCATGTGGCTCAGGTATTGGAGGTTCTACGAGCCGAGCGTTTCTTCCTCCCGTTGAAGAAATGTGCCTTTATGGTACCATCGGTGACATTTATGGGCTATGTGGTTTTAGGCAAGGGCGTCAGGGTGGATGACACCAAATATCAGGTGATGACGCCAAGGTTCAGGCGATAATGGATTGGCCCCCACCCATATCGGTATCCCAGGTCCGCAACTTTCATGGCCTAGCAGGGTTTTATCGACGCTTTATAGTCGGATTCAATATTGTCATGGCGCCTATCATGGATTTGATGAGTACCTCCTGGAGAGCGGAGTTTCGGTGGACTACGAAGGCCAATAGAGCCTTCAAGCACGTCAAGGAATTGATGACGACGACGCCTATTTTAGCACTACTTGATTTCGATCAGTTATTTGAGTTGTCTTACGATGCTTGCAAGACAGGGATGGGTGCTTTTTTGAGACAAAATGAAAAATCGATCGCCTTCTTTAGTTAGAAGCCGACAGGGGCCGATCTCAATTATTCGACCTATGATCTCGAGTTCTATGCGATAGTAAAGGCGGTGGAGTTCTGGTCATCAAATCAGATCACGAAGCCCTACGTTTTCTACATAGTCAGTGGCGTGTTAGTAACAGGCAATCCAAATGAACCGCCTACCTCCAGTGCTACACATTTCATTTACAATACTAGCCGGAAAAGGAGAATCAGGTGACGGATGACCTTAGTAGGAGGGCGCATGCCTTTGTGACTCTTAGGAGTCAAGTTTTTGGGTTCGATGAGTTCTGTGATTTTTACCTGACTGATATGCAGTTTGGACCGATCTTTGCAGCCTGCCAGCAAGGCAATGGTGCTTCAGGCGAGTATCTATTACAAGATGAGTTTCCAAACTAGGGGACGACCTTATGTATCCCATATTCTTCTTTGCGGGAGAAGATCGTTTATGAGATCCACGGAGGAGGATTGTCGGGTCATTTGGGATAGGCGCGTACCCACGCGATGCTGAGGGACTGATATTATTAGCCGACGATGAGGAGGGATGCCAACGCCTTCATTAAGTGTTGCTATACTTGCCAAACGGCCAAGTGCTAGCACACCAATGCGGGTTTGTATACTCCATTGCCGATTCCCAAGAGACCATAGCAAGATGTCTCGATGGACTTTATCGTGAGCCTGCCCCGTACATCTAGTGGCCATGATTCCATCATTGTTGTGGTGGATAGGTTCTATAAGATGTCGCACTTCATCCCTTGCACTGGCACGAGGAATGCGTCCCATGTGACTTTATTATATTTTCGCGAGATTGTCCGTCTACACATAGCATCACCTCCGACAGGTACGTACGATTTATGGGACATTTCTAGCGTACATTGTGGCGACTCTTACAAACAGAGTTGCAGTTCTCGATCGCTTTCCACCCTCACCAAACGGATGGCCAGACTGAGGTGATCAACCAGAGTGTGGGTGGCCTATTCAGATGTCTGTCTTCTGAGCACTCCCGCAGGCGGGACATAGTGTTGGCCTAGGCCGAGTTCACCTTCAACAACGCCGTCAACCCTTCTACCAACCTTTCTTCTTTACAGATCATATTGGGACAGTCACCTAATATGACTATAGACCTTGCCAAGCTTCCCCCGACAGTATCAGTTGATGAGTTTGCCGCCCCCCTGACTTTCATCCAGGTCGATGTTCGTGCTCGAATACAGACCACTTATGCCTCTTATAAAAAGGTTGTCGATGAGCACCGCCACTGTCTCCTTCCACCCTGGTGATTTAGTCATGGTATACCTCCTGAAGGCGCGGCGGCAGGGCAAGACTAACAAGCTTCTTATGCGTCGATTTGGACCTTTTCCTATTATCCGAGCTTGTGGGTCGAATGCCTATGAGGTTGACCTCCCGGATGAGTTCCGCATGCACCCAATGTTCAACGTGGCGGATCTTTCTCCATTACGAGGCACCCATGCCCCACTGAAATGATTCCACCGGTCACTACCAATCCGATCTGCTCTCACGTTGATCGCGTTGAGGGAATTCTAGACTACGAGTTTGTATCCTCATCTTCGAGAGATTATACCCGTTACTTTTGGTTTGTTGGGTTGGCCGACTCGAGGCCAAGGACTCATGAATTACAGACGCCACCCTGCAACACATCGACCCGGATTTCTATCGTCAATATACGAAGTATATAAAGTCTTCTCAAGGGAGGGAGAGTGATGCAAGAACATAGGGACATGAGCATCCTTTTTATTATTTTTTTTATTATTCTTTAAGCCTTTTTTATCTTTAGTATAAATAGCCTAAGGGACTCCTTTTGTAGAACTTTTTGACATTTTGATAATGAGAATCTAGAGAGAGAAATTGAGGCCCATTCATGAATTCTTGTACTTCTTATTGTTCTTATTGTTGTGTAGATTAATTTTTCAGCTTCCGCACTTTTTTTTTACATAACATATCTACTAGGTAATGCTATCGGAGGAGGTTGCGCGTAGTGGGCAGTCCCCTCTAGCGTTGACCAGCAGGTGTTGGATTGATTCCCAAGGTCATAGTACTGTTGCACGGTCACTATCCGTGTATGAGAGGATAGGTGTTGGTTTGATTCCGGTTGGGTGCGATATGGTATGGTCGCGACCTCACGGCATATGGCTATGACCGCCTCCATTGTATGTGTTTTCGTTTGGGATAGGTGGTGAAATTCCGATCCAGTGGCTCGGTGTGAGGTGTGATGCCTAGAGCCAGATAGCACACAAGGGATATATCCGTGAGGTCTAAGATCTAGGGATACGGCTATACGTATATAGCGAGTGATGCATATGTATGTTTATATGATATAGTGTGTGTATCTATTTATAGCACGAGCGTAGCTATGTTATGTTCATTATGTGATTAATTATTTATACCAAGTGCGTCGCTACAATATTATTTATGAACGAATACCTAGAGAAGGTAGTTATACTTAGCTAATAGAGGGTATTAGCGGGTTTGGGCTTAGATAACGATTATATGTACTAGTTAGACCGGGCAGTTTAATTGGGATAAATAAAATGAACTCGTTAGGTGCGCACTGCAGTTGAGAGGTGAGTCTTATCTCAAGTGAGTGCGGCCAGTCAATCTTTAAAGCCATGTTCTAAAAGGCGGGGCTAGGCTCCACCTAGGCACACCTAGGCTTGAGACTTGAGAGAAACGCCTCGCCTACGTCTTATTCTTGGTAAACGGCTTAAGACGCATTTTTTTAAAACAAAGGCGCCTTAGTGAAACGATATCGCCTTTAAAATACTTTTTTTTACAAACCGGACCAATATCTCGTCCAAAACAATCAAAAGGAAACCCAAACCTATTTGCCTCTTTTTGCCTCTCGTCCAAAAAAAAACTAACATTGCCGACCGACTTCTGACAAAAAGTCTATATAATTCATTTGAAAGGTGAAAAATACATTTCTTATATTGAATCATTTCGTATTGATTATTGATTATTGATTATTGAATGATTATTGATATTGATTATTGAATTATGAAAAATACTTTTTGTATATTTCTCATTAAATGTTGAGAAAAACATTTTATATATTGATTATGGCGCATGAATGAGAAATATGGCTACCAAACATACAAATATATTTTCAATATTCAAGTTATGTATTAGTTTATTATATTACTAGCCTTAGAATAATTAAAAAAAAACATCTTTTTACTCCTAGGCGTGCCTAGACTCCTAAGACTTATTAAAGCTTGACCTCTACGCCTCGACTATGCCTCGCGCCATATAGAACCTTACTTAAAAGTAATACACTACTATTTTAATCGATTTAAAACAGTTATCACTTGCTAAATATTTTCTACTTTACGGCCTTTGACCCGCAGGCTTTTGTTTTTCCTTGTTTTTCTTTTATTACCCCAGGTGTGCAGCAGCAGTAGCTGGGACTGCATGGATAGATTTATTCTTGTCATGCAGTAGCTGTGGACGCTACATTTTTGTTTAGACGCCTCAGTCTATTTTATATAGATAAGATCAATCATTCTAATTTCAGCTTTGGGCGTGTTACCCGTAAATGGATAGATTTTTATATTACTATTTATATTTCAGTGCTCAGTTTACTTATTCAGTTACTCAGTGGATGTTATTATTTGGTGACCGATGGTTTATTCAGTTCATACTTATTGTTTATTTACTGTCTTCCTATGTTGACATTCATATTGGTGTGACAACCCGCCTATTTTAATACCGAGTGGTCAATCCTCTACTAAAAAAAACAGGAATCAGTATGGTTCATTCTCAGCATAACTGTCGCAATACTAATATATAGGGAGACAGACTTGGTTAGAAGTTGCTCGTTCGAATGAGACCAATCTCATTCGTTTTTCAGGAATCGTATTTTATGCAGCAATGTATAAATAATTCATAAAACATAGTTTTCGATACGTAGCCCAGTTGTACAAAACCTTAATTTGGTTTTTAGAGAGCTTTTATGAGAGTTTAGTTTATGTCAAACCTATACTCCAAAAAGAGCTTTCGGTTTACAAATTCCTTCCGGTCTTCATCTGAAGACGACAACACGAGTGATCATGAGGGATGAATAGCACGAGCAATCGTGTGTTTAGATCGTGTTCCCAACCAAGATCGATGGATACTAAGCGGGTTGTGCAAGTTACTTCTGATGAGAGCAACTTATTGCTAGTAGGGGCAGAGTCATGTTCTTTATCAACCCCGTAAACATTCATTAGTACTAGTGAACTTGGTTGAGTTGGGGCACGATAGTGGTTTTTTCCCACAAGGGTTTACACTCTAAATCTGGCATTTATTTGTGTGGTTGCATGCTTTATATTTCCCCATTATTTTGTTGCATCACCTACATGTGGATTGGATCTACTTAATTTTATTTGATAAAATTTAATTTGAATTCAATATCATCAAGCTTTGCTTTAAGGACGTTGTAATTAATCAAATCTAAAATTAAATAATTAATTGGACTTGTCAAAACAACTCTACACCTCAAAAAGGAGAGCGAGTCACCCAACTAATTTTCGCAAGAATATCAAAGAAATCGTTGATATTGAACCCGGCCTCCTCCCCAAAGATGGGATAAGAGTGCCCAATGTTTAAAACTGCAACGTCCTTCAACAAAGTACGAGTAGTCCAGCGGTCTTCGACAAAGATGTCAAAAAAAAATCTCCAAGAGACCGAGAGAATCCGCAGCAACTGGCAAGGATGTTGTAACAAAAACTTGAGCGACGGGAGTGGTGGGGAGGCTGTCGTCAAAAGCAACGATAACAGGTGCCATAGTTAATTGCTCACCCAAGGGCAAGTGACCGCGAAACCTACCGAGTGTCTACTCCCGATCCTGGATACAAGTATCTGCTCGGACTCCAACACAGCAACCATCCGAGCTCACTCAACCAACTGAACACAGCCTTCCTCGTGTTGGGTAGCTAAAATCCCCCAAACTGAAACTCAGAGCCTCTCAATGCCAATACGAACAATCTCCCCTCCAAATGTCTATTAAACCTTGGATATTTTCAATGGCCTCACAATTGTCGTGAGCGAAGGGCGGATAGGACTCGATATCCAAGAGATTGATAGAGTCTTCTACCACAGATGTGGCGGTGCACCGATAAACTCTTCAATCTTTCGAACAATATCTCCCACTTGCGAAACGGGAGGGCTTTGGTTTAGGACATTTGGGGTCATGTTCAGAAATTTGGGTGACTATGTGGGAGTTTTCAAAATTTTGAGGAGGTTTGTGTGAATTTCAAAACCTTTCGGGGGATATACAAAGCTCAAAAAATTCAGGGTTGAAATGTTTTTTTTTTGGAAAAATGAGCGGGTGTCCAAATAACATTCACAAGTAAAGGGGGTAGATTTGTAAATGGATCCAAGTTTTGGTTAAGGGAATAAAGGAAAATGATGGTGGAAATGTGGCTGAAATTTTCTGAGATTTTTGGAAGCAGAAGTGTATATGGGGGTCTTTGAAAAAGAAACACTAGCTAGGGGTTCTTGTTTCCCAAAATAGGCCACCGCTAAGGCTAATTCCCAAGCCACCGAAGTTCCGGTGAGTCTCGTTCTGGATCATAAGTTTTTTAAACATTGATGCGATGGAAGTCAACAGAGCTCCCTGAGCTTGTGACTGCTAGAAGAGGTTTTTGATGGGTCGACGACACTCATTTGGTTCCGGTGAAGCTCACCGATGGTTAATGATAGCGACCGGATGTCGTGGGTGGTGGATTGGATCTTGAAATGTTGAGATGTAGGGTTTGGTGCAGTTGTTTGTCGTTGCGACAAGGGGGGTGGCTTGCCTGGCATGATCGACTTCCGATAAGGGTCGGAGATGTCGACGGACTTCGACGAGGGCTCCGGTGGGTCAGATCTTGTGGATATGGGCAGTATTTGGTGGTTTGGGGTTGTGGATCTAGGGTTTGGGATGTAGGCCTGATGTGGGGCCAGAGAGGGGATGTCGGGATGGAGCCACAAAGTAAAAGGCAAGTGAACTGGTTGTGCCACATGATCGCGGCGGGGAGCAGGGATGTCTTTTGGAGGCGTGGTCCGACGGTGGTTCCTTCGACCCTTATTCGTGGCTCTAAAACGCTTGCATAAACCACGTCAGCAGCGAGCGATACTCTAATGCCAATTTGATGTATACACAACAAAAATTACTCGCATTTGGGAATAGTTAAAGATAAGTCTTTAACTCCACATACATTCACATCTCATGTCCTCTCAAATGAGAGGAGCACTCTATAGGGTATAAGAGAATAATGGGGAAGCTTCTAGAACATTATGATGTTATGGGTGATGTCACGTGTAGTGAACATCAACCATGACATCACTAAGCTAATTTGTACCTATTCAAGAATATTCTCAAATGAATACTCATATATTCTAACAATAAAGCACTATAATAAAAATAAAAAGTATAATTGATATTCCCCCGGGCCTGCATATACATTGGGTACCTGGTACTTTAGAACATTTTCAATGAGTTATTGGGTTCAATCGCCTATATCTCAAAAAGCTAAAACCAGCCAGGATGTAAGATTTAGTTTTAGAAGAGCTTTGTGCTCTCTCCCTTCTATTTTTCTACTATTTCTATCCTTTTTCATCCTCTTTTATCCTTCTCTCCTCTATTGCTTGCATTCGTTCTCCTCTCTCCACGTGCAGCCTCAAGTAAAAGGGATTCCCCAAAATGAAGCAGGTACTGAAGTAACTTAAATAGTAATATGTACCAGAACCTCACCTTCTTCTTCACCGCTGTGTATGGAAGAAGCCATCCAAACCCGTCTATTGGCTAGTTGTACCTGCAGATCTTCCATACTTTTCATGTCCCTCTTAGAATCATCAAATTCTTCTATAGCTGAAGAAAAGAAATGCTATCTCAGCATTAGGATACACCAAACTCAACTTCTCTATAATATGGTAATACAATTATTAAAAGGATATAGAAACAAAGAAAAAAACAAATTTATTATTAGCAGATGAGTTGTCAAAGTATTTTTTAAACAACATCTATTAAAGAGCTTCATACTCTGAATTTAAGGGCATACCATATTTTAAATCACCAGAAAAATTAATGATGAATGGCGGGGCTTGCAGCAACTGAAAATGGATGGCCTGAATATTGCTCTGTGGCAACCAAAAATAAAATCAGCAACAACATGATAGACACAAATTATTTGTGCACAGAGGAAGTATATACCAAGGGGACAATCAAAGAAAACTTCGACAGCATCAATGAAGTCAGTTGAATAACTACCGGTGTAGACCAATTCCTAAAGGATTTTGCAGACATCCGAGCATTTAATAATGTCAGCACAATCTGAATAGAATATGGATGGTGTGTAAATATAATGAATCAATAAAATAGAGCACACAAAAATGACATAAGGAGCAAAATAATGCTACAAATACTGATCCCCACAACACAAGGGAAATGGTAAAAAGGTTAGCACTTTGAAGAAAACACGAAAATTTGTCTCAGAAAGCATTCACAAGTAAACGAAAAAATCTTACCCAGTCGGAGTAAAGTTGTTCGGAAAATCTATTATTGTTTAAAGGTGTGTATATATTGAGAACCGTGTCTATAAGTAAGAAAGGACTTACACCATTTCTTGAGGCACCCATAATAAGATTCGGCCACAATTCACTCTCCATTAGCATGATTGCATTTGGTTTCCAATAGCCAAGGAAAGCATCCATAGCAGTAGGTGTATCAAGTGGAGCAAACTGGTTCAAGTAGACATGTATATACATTAGAACAGGATTGTCTATGTACTTCTAAAGACTTCATGTTGGCGAAACAACATGCAAGCCAAAGAAATGGAAATGGACGATATAAACACATGCAAGGAGCTGAGAATGTTGACCGGAAATTTGAAAATTAGCAACAAATTTTTCTTTTTGTCAATAGTAGAGGAGAGTTGAAGTTTGTGAAGTTTATGTAACAATTTATGTCATTTTATATAGATATATTCGTTGATCAATAACGTAATGTCACCTTATAGTAGGGGTGATTCTTATCGACTCTAGATGGAATCCCTATGGTCCGTTGGATGGCCACAATTTACCATGGCAAATGGGCAAAAGGGTGGCAAATGAGGTTATTGCCCACTTAGGTGCATTTGATACTTTATATCTTCCATATAAAAAAAAATTCCATCCTGCATGCTATTTAACATGCTTTTCCACTTTCTGTGGAATACTTTTCCTTGGTTACACCCAAAGAAAAATTCGTCACCCAAGATTTGCCCACCTTTGTTTTGTTAAAATAAAGGCCTTTATTTTGTTAAAATCAACGGTTTGTTTTTATATCATACTCCCTCCGTCCCAAATTAAGAGTCCATGTTTTTATTTTGTATGGCTTGAGGGTACACTCGATCAACGGTCAAGATTAACTCTTGTTCACCAACATGGAACTCGGTTCGTTGATTATGTCCAAAAAAGGAAAGTGAACCCTTAATTTGGGACAACTCAAAAAGGAATAGTGGACTTTTAATTTGGGATGGAGGGAGTATTTTTTTATTTCAGAATATTTTTTTCATCCGTTTTTTTATATCCGAATTTTCCAGATTTTTTTTACATATCATAATCTTTTTTATCAGTTTTTTTTATTTAAGATTATTTTCATCCGATTTTTTAATAAGAGGTTTTTTTATATACGAATTTTTATACATATTTTTTTAATATCATATTCTTCTGTATATCATTTTTTTTCTAATATCAGACCTTTCCATTAAGCCCCTCACCATATAAAACACTTACAAAACTTTTTCTTCTCTTATCCTAATTCCTAAAAAAAAAATTCTCAAACCCCGAATGGAAAATTATAGGACTTGCCACCCAATTCATTTGCTCACTTTTGTATCAGGCCGTACATTCTTCTTATTATCTAGTATGGAATACCTACATTCTTTTGCGCCTTTTTTTCCTACACTCTTACAGTGAAATTAGATATAGTTAACCACTTATTTAAAATTTATACTCTATGTGCCATCAATATCACCCTAAGAATCCAACACCAAAAAGAAAGACTAATATTATTTTTTGAAGGTTACTTTTCACAGCCATAGGCACAGGACCAGAACTCAACAATATCAGTCTCTAATTAACTGCAGGTTAAGCCAATGATGTAGTAACTGTACATTCTCAAGTATGATGACAAGTATAAATGTAAATTCCAAAAATACTTAATACCGCTTATTCACAAAATAAGTAAATAGAATCTAATACCAAGTAGGGATATACATGAATTAGTACCTGAAACATAACACCACTTGGAAGAAGGTTCTTTATTACTTCACTGCACAATGAAGATGGGCAGAAATGCAATCCCTTCAGTAATTGATTTGAAATGAAAAGGAACCCAAGTTCAAACAATTTCTGTCTGAATGAATAAAGCCTGGAACTAGGACCAATATTGAAACTTCAAAGTAGAATTTTTATTACATGTTGTGGACAAGCTGTCCATCAAAGTAATCACATTTTGACCAGATACAGAAATAGAAATGGGAAGTATAAACTATTACGCAATCAGTGTATTATGAGAAAATAGTGTACTTCTCCAAAACATGGAGACAAAAGACCCATCCATTTGTTGTATACTTCGTCTTCTCCCAAATGCATTATTTTTAAATCTTCTTAACTAAAAAAATTCTTGGGTTTCTCTCATATCAGATAATTCAAAAAGGACCGAACATAATGAATATCTACAATTATCCTCGTCTTAATCATGCCTTGGAAGCATTCCTTTTACTCCAAATTCGGCCAAATCTTTACAATATATAAAAAAAATGCCATGTCAATCATGTGATCCAAATGTTCATTTGAGCTGCAAACACAAAACACACCAACTAGGAGAGAGTTTAACATGCAGGTGCATGACTTGGGGAAAGAGATTCATTTATCTTGAAGGGCATATGCGTAATTACCTTGTATCTATATAATATTCTCTAGTATAGGGATGTCATGGCATACGTCACCATCACAATGACACCATCCATGTGAATCCATGATATCACAGGAGCTAGAACATTCCATTAGCTAGGATATTAGGGAATATTCTCTATCCTCTAAAACAGGTCGTACCCAGTGCACAAGGCTCCCGCTTATTTGCAGGTCTGGGTGAGACGGAGGTAGGTTGGCCTTACCCCTGTATATAGAAAGGCGGAGTACAAAATCGTGAGAGATTGAGATGAAACCCCTATTTCTCTCTATGCTGTTGTGTAAATCTTTCACTACGTACGTCAAATTGGTATAGCGTTGTGGTGCTCTTGGGAAAACTTCCATATACGATAATGATTGGGACTCGGGGTGGTGTCATTCGAGCCACTACTGTTCGCCTCCGTCTAGCTCCAAGCCGCATTCAGCCTCTGCCACACCTCCAGTCAGTGTGGTTCCACCATGCAGCGCATACTATGCTTGTGTAGAAAACGCTGAGCTCCATCCTTGGGAATCGCCCCTCTCCCACCTGAAACGAGCTCCTCTGAGGCCTTCTCCGCGTCAACAAGAGATGAAATCAGACCAATGTGTGTGACACGCCGCAAGCCTCTCCTTTACCACAGTTACTGTTCATCTCCCTAGCCAAAAAATAGACTTGGTGACGTTACCTAATCTATGGCACTACCGCATATCTCGACCCTCGACCTGCAATTCACACCTCAACTCTCAACGTCAAATGTACTTGCCCTCACGACGACGCAGGATCTCATCACATTGGCAATGGCATGTCTATGCCGCCCCTAGCCCTGAATTCCTAGGTCAAATTTGTTGTGGCACAACTAATTTTACACCCAATGTGTGTCGAAAGGACGGTTGTGTTCGGGGATTATTAATGGAGGATCGAGCGACAATTTAGGCGCTTAAGAGATAGTTGATAAGCTATAACTTCCCGCAGATTCCCTTCGTTATCCTTGTCATGTAGTTGGTTGGTTGAGCGGAGGAGCTCCGCTAGTTTTAAATCAGTAAATCCCATTTCCATTTTCTATTGGGCATATTCAGAGTCCTATGCAACGTGGTAGATATGACCAACATTTGTTGTTGTTGGGTAGCCCATGGGAGTGTGAAGTCCAACACCTACACTTTTACCCATGGAGAAAAGGAGGTTCAGATTGAGCCCATGTGTATGTTATGCCCCAGCACGCCTTCGGCGACCCTTGTCGCATGCTCCACCCTCCCTCCTGGCTGAGGAAGCATGCTTTTTGCATTAAATGCTAGTATTCCCTACTCCTTTTCCAATATGTTCCCTAAGGGTCTCTCACTCTTACGAGACATCCACAATGTTGTAGATTTTGTTCCAGAGGCCCAGTTGCCAAACCTCTCATTCCTCGACTAGACGATATGCTTAATCAACTACAAGGGACGTTCTTCTTCTCCAAGTTAAATCCGAAGAGTATCTACCATAGATCTATGTGCGCGGTGGGAAGACGAGTGCAAAACAACTTTTAAGACCACAAATGGGTTGTACGACTAAACAATAATGCCATTTGTGTGGTGCAACACCCTTTTAATTTCATGCAGGTGATGATCTAGATTTTGCGACCTTATCAGGCAAGTTCTCAAGTTTTAATGGCCCAAGAGTTTTACCTTCAATTGATGAAACGTTCCTTTTATGGTCCCTTCAGCATTTTGGGGGTATGTTGTCTCCGACGAGGGACTTTGGGCTCACGAGTCCAACTTGAGTGGCCTACATACCTACTTCAGTGTCCCAGGTGAGGAGTTTTCACGGAGTGGTTAGCTCTACTGTCATTTCATTATCAAGTTTAGCTCTATTATGGCCCCCATTACTAACCTTGTGGGATCATCAGCTTCCACGTTCCACTGGATTGCCAAGACTAAAACGGCATTCCGGCACATCACGTAAATTAAGTCATCAGCAGTACAACAGAAATACACGTAAGAGAGAGCGATACTCAAATTGGAGAAATGTAAATTGATTTACTATTTGGGGTAAAGAGATATTGATAGGGAGAATGGGAAGGATCTAGAATGAGGTCATTATTACATAATGGGAAGTGGACCTAGATCCATGTGATGTCACATGACCTAGGAGCACCCTCTTTACAACATTTCCTATAATGCCCTTCCTAGAATACCGTCCATTAACCTTATGATACATTTTAAAAAAGGTAATAAAAGTAAAAGACAACTAATAAAAATAAAATGACTAAAATACTAAAATTAAACTTCATCCTCGGCCCGCTTCTACGTACGTGCCATTCATCCATACACATTATTCTCTCCTCCTTCGAAAAAGCCCAACCTCGAGCGTGAGGGGTGAATTGATATTTTTCCATGTCAGACAAACAAATATTTTGAAAAAAAAAATTGTTCTTTTATTAGGGTGTGAGAATTTTTCAGAAAAATTTGGGGCCCAAATATAATATTTTTCAACATTTTAAAAATTGAGGGCTGCCCAATTTTTTCCACACCAATAAAATTAATTTTTGGACTATCAACCCCCAGCCCAAGTGGTTTGTTTCTTAAAAATGGGACAAGACTAGACAAAGACCACTTGGGCAGCCCATACTCCTCAAAAGCTGTGGCCCAATTTTATAACAGCACCACTTATAGAACCCCAACTCCATTATGAAAACCCTAGTTGCCTCCTTTTCTTCACAAACTCTAGCAGCCTCTCCACCAATGGACCCACAGGAGCTGCCACCAGTCCGGTGACCTTTACCCACCTTCGACGAAGTCATTGGAGTAAATAAACTGACGAGACGACGGTGAGGGGCTGGAAAACTGATAGATCTAAGGTTTTCAACCTCTTTTCGCTACGGCGCTGCTGGTCCAAGACCGTCCAGCACTACCGAAGCTCCGATAGGGTCCGAAACTTGTCAGATAGGGTCGTCGAGGCCTGGCGAAGGTTGCTGCCCTCCAGAGATGTCGGATCAGGGCGGAATGAAGTCGGGATGAAGGTGCAAGCACGCTGGCTGCAGTGGAGAGGTTGCGGGGGTGAGTGGTATGGGTTTTTCAGAGGTCTTCTTGGACTAACGGTTGTGGTGGGGGGGGGGGGGGGGGGGGGGGGGTAGGGGGTTGTTATTGGGGCTCAGCGAGGGTGTCCTTAGACTTCGGCGGTGGATATCAGACACCAGCAATTGTGACAGAATAGTAGATCAGTGTAGGAACGTAGTTTGGGGTAGTTTAGGGTGGAGCTTTCAGATCTGAAGGCTGGTAAAGGTTTTGAAGGTGGTGGGAGTGATGGTTGTGGTGCTCGTGCGGTGGTAGAAAAATTTGGAACTCTTCCATAGGGGCACCTTCGCGCCCTCTGGTCGAGGTCTATTCTTTGTAGCAACTCTTCGTCGGATATTTGGTGGGCGGTGGAAGCGTGGATTGGTGGTGGCGGTCTTAGACTAAGGAGGTAGTCCACATTTCCCATTAGGAACTTGCTCCAATAATTGGAAATTGAAATGCTCTTGAATGTGTTCCCTCAATGCCATTGGTTGCCTGTGTTTTATGATTTTGATTTCACAACAACAATATGTTGAAGCGTGTTCCTCACTCTGATACCAATTGACATAAATTAAGCCGTCAACAGCACAACAAAAACACACTCAAGAGAGAGTAATAGTCAAATTGGAGATTTGTAGAATGATTTACTGTTTGGGGTAAAGG
The DNA here is from genome assembly GCA_949130495.1 of Sambucus nigra. NCBI lineage: Eukaryota > Viridiplantae > Streptophyta > Magnoliopsida > Dipsacales > Adoxaceae > Sambucus > Sambucus nigra. Next base: position 524,888,874 of record OX422208.1, on the reverse strand, counting down.
GATATTTATAAGGGGGATGGGAAGGATCTAGAATGAGGTCACTCATACCTAATGGGGAAGTGGGCTTAAACCCATGTGATGTCACCTATGAAGCACGGACACTTCCTTGGAGGCCCCATATGAGCGTCGGACACTCAAAGGACATGGCATGGACACGTATCCGACACGCCACGTGGACACATAAAGGACACGGCATGGACATGTAAAGGACACGGCTGGGTAAAAACGGAAAACAGAAAACATAATAACTTATAAAAAAGAACGTGGACAACTTTGTTATTTTAAAAACTTAATAGTTTTCACCCTCATGACGCTTCAGACATTTTACTTTTAATGGTTTATATGTTTTTTTAGGGGAATTTTTTGTTGCTCTTAATATGGGATTAGTATTAGTGTGATATTTAATATTTTTTACATATAAAAATATTTTTAAAATATATTTATTTGACATCGTGTCCCCGCCATGTCGCATCCTCGTTTTTTTTGGATTTGTCGTGTCGGCGTGTCCATGTCTTGCCGAACGTGACACGCGTGTCCGTATCCATGCTTCATAGGATGTCACGTGACCTAGGAGCACCCTATTTACAACATTTCCTATAATGCCCTTTCTAAAAGGCCTTCCATTAATTCTATAATACATTTTTTTTAAAAAGGTAATAAAAGTAAAAGACAACTAATAAATAAAATGACTAAAATACTAAAATTAAACTTCATCCTCATCAAAGCCCTTATTTTCGTCATACCTATTCTATCCCTCCAGAATTCCATCCAGCTGTGTGAGCTCCTCCAATGCGTGTGTAAGAGGGGAGTCCTCTTTAAGGCTGGGAGTATGGTAATACAAATAGAGGCGTAACCCCTATAGATATGGTGATAAACAGTAACCCAAATATCCTTTAACTATCACAAACAAACAACAAACACTCAGATTGGACTCACAAATCTCGTGTATAACTCAAATAATAATAACATAACCTCATAAACAACTCGTTCAAACGGAGAAAGAAGTAAGCACCTAAGATACACCTTGGCAGGCAACCAACACACCAACAACCTCTGATATCTCTCTGGTTAGCAACTAAAAGCTTCGCAATAAATGTCAATGTGGGTGAATAAACTCTAGTTTGCAATAACTTCTTTGTTCTCGATGTGATTTTCTCTCTAGAAAGAACTCCGGCGTAAATAACGTCAAATGGGAGCAAGAAAAGATAAATCTCTCTAAACTCTCTCAAATCTCAAAATGGAAGAATGCCCCAAATGAGGCTACATATGGGGTATTTATAGGAAGGAGGTTGCTTAGCCTCTAAGCTAACAATCTAATTATAATTACGCCCCTAAGAGACAATAGCCTTCCTTCTTCTAAATACTAACAAAAAAGGAAAATGCAATGAAATACTAAAAATAAAAGAACAACTAAAAAATAACAAAAATACAATAAAATCCTAAAAACACTAAAAATAACCCATAATTCTTCATTCACATCATTCTCTGCCTTCGGAAAAGTTCGTCCTCGAACTTTAAGATTGAGGTCGAATGCAAAAATTCCCAAAATTGCTAAAGAGGCAAAACTTGAGGGTCCAAAAATGAATTTGCTGAAAATTTGAGAAGGAGAGGGCATTCTTCAATTCTTGGATCAATCTCCAACTTTTTCCTCTCGCCTCTCATGTGAATCATCAAAAATATCTTCCACCGGGGTCAAAAACCAAGATTTTGATGTCAAACCCTAGTTCTTGCACATGTTCTTAATCAAAATCTTGATTGTTGGACTTCTTGATTGCGGCGATCGTCGGGGATGGGTTTTCAACCAAGGGAGGGGTTGATTGCACTCGGATTGGAGTAAAGTGGATGAATATCTTGTTGGGAAGGTCGTCAGGGCTTCGGATTGACCCTCTTAGGGTTCTTGAAGGCATCGGAGGGTGAAACTGACTTGCAGTGGTGTTGTATGGCAACTGCTGCAATTTCCGGCCAGGCTTAATAGCTGGGAGGTCACGGCCGACCACCGGAGTGGCGGTCCATCATGGGATAAGGCTGATTGTGATGCCCTAGGGTTTCTGTTACCGGATCAGATCTGCTGCTTGTTGGATCTTGGTTAACCGAATGGGTATGGACCGGATTTGCTGCTGCTGCGTGGATTGGAGCCTGAACAGATGCGTAGGGTACCGGAGATTGGCCGAAAAGTCCGATCGGCGCCGGATGGGGACTGGCGGGATGGTGCGGGCTCAATCTGGGCAGAACAACGGTTGCGGCGATGATGTCGACCATCGGTGGGGTATTTTGGGTCGGATGTGGCTCGAAAATAGTGATCGGGAGTGGCTGGTGCTGTTCTGAGCAGCAGCGGTTCATCAGAGATGGGTTTGGGGTTGTTCGGTCATTGGGAAGGGGCGGTGAGGTTGGATGGATGGTGGTTCTTGATGTGGTATAGGGTGAAATAAGGTTAGGGTTCTGATTTTGTTGGGATGGTGGTGTGAAATTGGTTGCGGAAGCATAGGTAGAGGGGTTTGGGGGGCAAGGGTTAGGGTTAATGGTGGTGGGTGGCAATTTGGGTAATGGTGGAGGGAGGCGAGGGATGGTAGTTGCCAGTGGAGGATTTCGTGCGTCGATCTCATCTAACCGAGCCATCAATCGGTTGATGGTCTCCATGATTTGATTGTAAGGAGGTTCCGCGGAGGTGTTCATCTTTTCTTGGACCCACCTTGACGTTTTTTACGAGTTTTTATTTTACAACAACAACAACCACCAGTGGAGCAACTAGGCTTTGATACCAATTGTCAAATGGGAGCAAGAAAAGATAAATCTCTCTAAACTCTCTCAAATCTCAATATCTCAAAATGGAAGAATGCCCCAAATGAGGCTACATATAGGGTATTTATAGGAAGGAGATTGCTTAGCCTCTAAGCTAACAATCTAATTACAATTACGTCCCTAAGAGCCAATAGCCCCTTCTTCTAAATACTAATAAAAAGAAAAATACAATGAAATACTAAAAATAAAAAGACTAAAAAGACTAAAAAATAATAAAAATACAATAAAATACTCAAAATACTCAAAATAACCCATAATTCTTCATTCACATCAAAATCTCTCTTCTCATAAGTGGTTGAGGTCAATAAATAGCATTGGTATCAACCTAGCCTCAGAGATGTTAGATGCATAGAACGAGCTGATAGGCATAATGTTTATCGAAACTCCCCCATCCATCAGAGCCCTCGTAAAATTCACCCTTTGTTAATACTTGTCGTTACGTATAGGGGTCTGTTGTGAGAGAACCTCACAGCTCTATCAGCATCACTGAAAGTCACTTCAGACACCTTACCAGCCTATCCATGGGCCCTTTCCACCTCAGCGATGGAACTGCATTATTGCATGCAATGTCTAAAATCGTATGAGTTATCTCCGGTTTGCTCTCCTTGGGCATTCTCACTTGGTCGAAAAACCATGTAAACTTGGGCGATTGCGATACAGCGTGATACTCCAACACTTGATCTACCTCTTCATTGTCAAGGTTGTATACTTCCTCCACATCTCTCGCACTTGCTTTGTCATAGGCTATTACTACGTTAGTCATCCCCCTTTGCAATCCTCCAAAGCTTCTTCAAACTCTTCTTGCTCCACCACTAGCTCTCTTGCCTCCCTCTTAGCTTCTTCGTCATAAGCCACTACCAGGTTTGCTGCATGTGCTGGTAATGGGCTGTTGTTGACATTCTCTTGAGGGGTCTGCAAATTCCCTGCCTTCACATGCTTGTTGATGATCTTCCTCAGCGTGAACATGATGTCGTTGGATGACCAATCTTCCAATGGATTTGGCAGTACTTGTGTACTTTTCAAAAACAGGTGGTATGTAATCCTTAGGGTAAGGTTCATGGTTCAAAGTCTCGGTATCGGTCCCAGTATCGGACACTCGATTTTCAACTCGGTCGCGGTATCGGGCGATACGCAAAGATACACTATTTAGAGAGCGCAAAAAATTCCGGAAAAAATGTAGAAAATTAAAAAAAATAAGATTAACAAAGTGGACCAATGAGAAACATTCAAACCCATCATTCAAAATGCATTGCATTGTATAATTGGTTATACTAAAGCGCGACAGAGTTGTCAGATTCAATATTGCATAGTAAACCAATACTAATATTGAAAAACAATCAAATGGCACATAGACTTGATAAAAAATTTACATGGAAGATAAATAGAAATGATTACAATGTTTCGTCATTTTCATCCCCCTATTTAGTTGCGATATCGATCATACGGATTTGGATAAGGGTAATTTCTTTCAGTAGGGTAAGGAAAGAAATATGAACCATATTGTTGCTCAGAGGGTTGGGATGACTGACTAAATGATCCATAATTTGGAAATTGTGGTTGGCGATCTCCCGATTGACTACCGTGATGATAATATCCAAAATACCTATACCCAGAACTATCAGTTGAAGACCCACTATATTGTTCAAAAAAAAAACATTTTTATAGTTTTATTACATTTTTTTGTAACATTTAAAAAAAATAACATTTTTATAGTTTTATAACTAACATTTTTACAACATTTAAAAAAAATAACATTTTTATAACATTTTTTTGTAACATTTTTATAACATTTAAAAAAAATAACATTTCCATAGTTTTACAACATTTTTTTGTAACATTTTCATAACTCAACTCAACAAATCATTTTCCCAATTATTTGGGGTCGGCTACATGAATCTTATTTTTTCATTTCATTCTGTCCAGTGCAATATCTTCGGTTAAACCACATGACATCATGTCCTTCTTTATAATATCCCACCAAGTCAATTTAGGCCTACTTTTACCCCTTGTGTTACCATCAATACTAACTAAATCACTCTTCCTTACAGGAGCATCCATTGGTCTACGCTTGACATGTCCAAACCATCTAAGTCGATTTTCTCTCAATTTATCTTCTATAGGAGCTACTTTTACCGTTTCACGAATTTGTTCATTTGTAATTTTATCCTTTCGAGTTTTACCACAAATCCATCTTAGCATTCGCATCTCCGCCACACTCATTTTCTGCACATTTTGTTTCTTGGTTGCCAACACTCTGTCCCATATAACATGGCGGGTGTAATGGCCGTCCTATAATATTTACCTTTTAACCTCAAAGGTATACGCCTATCACACAAAACGCCGGTAGCACTTCTCCACTTAACCCAGCCTGCTCTAATCCTATGAGTAACATCATCACTAATATTAGGGGTGGCAATTCGGGTTAATCGTGTCATTTTCGAGTCGCGTTGATTTTAATTTAAGTATAAGTTTTGGGTACTTTTAAATCTACACAAACTAATCGTGTCAAGTTCGAGTCATGTTCGGGTTATTACCATAAACGGGTTATCGTGTCAAAAATTGACAGCCCTAACTAATATCTCCATCTTTTTGGATAATCGATCCTAAATAACGAAAATGATTTTTTCTAGGTATCTCTTGACCCTCCAATTTCACCACATCTCCATTTGTCCTCATACTACTACTAAAATTGCACTCCGCATATTCTGTTTTAGTTCTGCTTATTTTATATCCTCTTGTTTCTAAAGTTTCTCTCCACAATTCCAACCTAGCATTAATCCCTGTCTTAGTCTCATCCACTAAAACAATATCATCTGCAAATAGCATACACCATGGCACCTCATCTTGTATTTGTCCAGTCAACTCATCCATAACAAGCGCAAAGAGATAAGGACTTAATGTTGAACCTTGGTGTAGACCTACCGTAATTGAAAATTCACTACTTTCTCCGGCTGATGTTCTTACTGTAGTCATTGCACCATCATACATTTCCTTGATCACATCAATATATCTGCGAGTCACTCCTCTTTTATGTAGAACCCACCATATTATATATATGGGTATCCTATCATACGCCTTCTCCAAATCTATAAAAATCATATGAAGATCCTTCTTTTTCTCCCTATGCCTCTCCATTAATCTCCTCAATAAATAGATTGCTTCCATTGTTGAGAATTTAGATTACCTCTAAAAAGAAAATATATATGAGGGTGTTTGGTTGGAGATTTTATAACGGGTTTGCACGTCCTTGAAATTCTTGAAAATGCGCTTTATAGTTTTGGACGTTATTGGTGTGGAAATCATTTTGACTTTGATTTGTTGATTTGCATAAGACGATGTCATTTAAATTCAACAAATTTTTACACCTAAGGATTATTTTGATGTTCATTCGTTAGGAGTACACTATGCATCGTGCACATATGACTGATTGAGTTTATTTACCTATCGAATGTGTTCACACCCATACATTCCGTTTCCATGACTTGGTTGTTTGAGTTTAATTCCATGGTGTGATTTTTGTATCATATTTTTCAAAGTGGTATTTTATTTTATTTTGTATGAAAAATTGAAAAATCCAAAAATAGTTTGTGAAAATTTTGAGATACTCCTTTGCATGCGCGTAGTTTGATCCTTGTTTGCTATGCAATTTTATCGTGACACTCCATGTTTTGATTGTTTCTTCTTATCTGTCTATTTGGGGACATCATAAAAAGGGGGAGAAAGAATTATCATGTTATGGGGGAGTTTTTGCATTATGGGGGGAGATTTGATCATTAATGCTTTATTCTTATATCATTTCAACATCGATGCGTCACGAAGGTTCTTGCTTTATCTCATGTGTGTAGGAACAAAGATTGAAGATCATGATGTTGCACACCCTGATGAGAAAAACTTTGAGATTTGGCGAAGATGATTGAAGAACAATTTTGTGGTCTTGCAAATTTATTCATGGGAGGGTAGATTTGTATAGGCATTTTGGTTTTTGATAATTCAGTTTTTTATGTATGTGCCGGCATAGACATAGGGGGAGATTTGTAAGGACATATTTTCATAGGTCCGTTATCAATTTATTATGTCATAAACCGCTACACCGTCGAAGATCATTCAAGAGACATCAATATCAAAGACGGATCCGAATTACTCAAAGTTCTTCATCATTCAAGACTCCGCGAAGTTAACTTTGGTAAGGTTATGTTTTAAATACCTTTACTTTTCACTTGGAGCTTTTAGGAGATTTTTACAAAATATTTTCTAAGTGTTGAAGCGGACTTTTTCGTCAAATATTGAGAATGAGTATTTTTTTCTAAGTTTTGAAGCGGACCTCGATTTTGACGCCCAGATCGTTCGCGCGAGATCAGCATCTCGCTCGAACGAGATTGGAAGTCGCGCGATGTCGTTTGAACGACATGCGTACTTCATTCGAGCGACATATGCTTCTCGTTCGAACGAGCTCGGATTTCGAGGCGGTGCGTTTTGTATAAATACTCATTAAATGGAAACGTTTTCATTGAGAAGTCCATACGTTTTCCAGAACAGAAACACTGCCAAAGCAGTATTCTTTAGGCTTCTTCTTTTAGGGGTTTAATCCTCTTTTGTTTACAATTCACAAAACTCCCATCTTGCTTTAGTGAATTGTTTTGGTGTTCAAGAACACATCTTTGCCTTTGTTCATCGTTCGTGGAGTACGTCTCTACACCGTATGACTGCGTGTCATTGAGGATCGTGCTGCGTTAAGATTTTTTGCTGAAGATTGGGCTGCGAGTCTTTGGAGGGTGCTGCGTGTATTCTCTTGTTGAGTTCAAGACTGCGTGTCTTTGTGGGTTGGCTGCGCGTTGATCCATTGCAGATTTCTCTATGTAACTGTAAGTTGCGATTTATAGATTCATAGTGAAATAAAGGTTTTTATCCGAAAGGCGTTTTTTCCTGAAATCTGTGTCTCGGCATATTTATTGTGTCGCATGCTTTATTTGTTTATGGTTTGACACACGCACCGTAGATGCATGTTTAGGCGCTGAATTAAATAAAGGTTGATTGGAATCTTGCGAATTTAATTTTAATCGATATCACACAGTCACTCGCACTTTTCACATCTCCTTCCTTATTTCTTCCAAGGAAGATGGAGTTTTCTCAGCCGTCGAAGCAATGGGCTGAGGGACCACAGGTCGAATACTGGTCATGTTTGGAGCGCCCGTCATTGGCACAGGAGTGGGAACAGTGTTCGTGGGGACTGGGCCCGTTGGATTTGCGCTCGATGGGGCTATCGGAGCCGCCATCGGAGTGACAAAAGAGTTGGGGTCTATTCGTCCCCCAAAAGTCGTTGCTGCTCCAGGAGTCTGCAAAAACTCAAAAAATTTACCCATCAGAAGGGTCACCTGCACTTGTCCTGTCACAGTGCTAATAGAAGCCTGTGTAGCCGTTGGGATTTCTGATGTCGTTTGAACTTAAAGGACCTCTACCCCGAGGCACCACATCTCTAGAAGCTTCAAGTTCCCTCGTCGTTTGCTCCTCATTTCGTTGAATAGCATCGTAGTAAAGTGTCAGGTTAACGTTATCTTGCGCCATATTTTCTAGAAGAATGCCTCCCCAGCAGAGTTGCCAAATGTAATAGGGGAGTCCTCTTGAAGGTTGTAGAGGCGTAACCCCTGTATATATAGTGATAAACAATAACCTAAATATCCTTAACTATCACAAACAAACACACAGTATTGTATACAACAAACACTCAGATTGGACTCACAAATCTCTCGTATATAACTCAAATAATAATAAAAGAACCTCAGAAACAACTCGTTCAAAAGGAGAGAGAAGTAAGCACCCTAGATACACCTTGGCACGCAGCCAACACACCAATAACCTCTGATATCTCTCTGGTTAGCTAATAAAAGCTTCGCAATAAATGTCAATGTGGGTAAATAAACTTTGGTTTGCAATAACTTCTTTGCTTTCAGTGTGTTTTTCCCTCTCTAGAAAGAACGCTCTCTCCTCAGAGGTGGTTGAGGCCAATAAATAGCCCCCACACCCCTCCCGAGATGTCTCAGTCCTCATTCATGTGAAAGACATCCCTTTCACACTTTAAGTCACAAATATAAAATGTCTGATGGTTCAGCACACCTTACGTCATACTCATTAGATACCAGTAAATGCCTTTTGACTACCAATTGGGACTTTAACAACAATGGTAGTTCACCAAACCGTCTGACAGACCCAAAACCACAGTGGTTTACTCAAGTTTGGATTAGACAGTGGGTAGGTGGCTAGTGACATCACATAAAGTAGATGTGACCTTTGGTAGAGGGTTGTTTGGCTCAAAGCTCAATATACGATGGAACTCAAGGTTACTCTACATAAGCCTCCACGGCATGGTTCAAAGTCTCGGTATCGGTCCCGGTATCGATCACTCAATTTTCAACTCAGTCACAGTATCGATCACGGTATCGGGCGATACGCAAAGATACACTATTTAGATAGCGCAAAAAATTCCGAAAAAAATCTAGAAATTTTTTAAAAAATACGATTAACAATGTGAACCAATCAGATAAGTTTAAAAATATCCTTTAATATGCATAACATTGTACAATTGATTATATTGACGTGCTGCGAACTTGCAGATTCAATATTCCATAATAAATCAACGTTTTTTTTCACGGAGGATACAAATATTATGTTTTTACAAAAAAAAACAAATGTTACTTTTTTAGTAGGAGGATAAATTTTTTTTTTACAAAGAGAATACAACTATTATATTCTTAGTATTATTTTTAGTAAGAGGATACAAATGTATTTTTTAAGTATGTTATATTTTTCTAAAAATGATAGAAATGTTTCTTTTTTAGTATTGTTATTTTTTTACAAAGATGATACAAATAGTGATTTTGACAAAACACTACATTTTTTTTACAATCGTTTTTTACAAAAAGGATGCAAATGTTATTTTCTTAAAAAAAATGATGCAAATGTTATGTTTTTATAAAAGGAATGTAAATGTTATTTTATTTTTTTGTTGGGTTGCAAATGTTTTTTTAAAATTGATGGAAATGTTATTTTTTTACAAAGAGGATGCAAATTTTTTTTTTACTTGTGTTGCAAATATTATTTTTACAAATGTTTATAGGATACAAATATTATTTTTACAATAATTACAGTTGTATATTTGTTTGTAAAAGAATAACATTTACGTTTTTTTATAAATAATAACATATTAAAATATAACATTGGGAACATTATTATAAAAAATAATAACAAATAACATTTGGATCATTTGCATTCTTTAAAAAAAAACTGTCACATATACCACGCACTAAATTAAACCCACACGATGACCAAATAACCCACACACACAGCACACTAATTAAAAAACAATTAGCATTTTGTAACCCCCAAAAAAAACCACGCTTAACAACACAACACTGGAGAGAGAGAGAGAGAGAGAGATTGATTCTTAGTAACTTATACCATCTCGGTCGATACATCATCGATATGGGTCGATACTATTGTGATATCGCCGATTTCATCGCGATATCGCCGATATTGGCCGTAACTACTGCGATATCGTCGATATGGGCCGATTATACCGCTATATCACCGATACTACCGAGAAATTACCGATATAGGGTCGATTCACATCAATAATTGAAAACTCAATTCGTAACTCGGAATCGGATCGGTGGGCACCGATACCTAGTCAACTCGGTCGTATCATCGCGGTATCGGTCTCGACTTTGAACCATGCTCCACGGCCAAAGGGTCTCTCGGTGTTTTACTAGGTGTATCTAAGATGGTCAAGACAAGCCTTAACGCTGCCTCACTTCTCAATCCTCCAAACCAAGTCCCTTTGAAGTTCCCACGGCGAGGTCATTCGATAGTGCATGTGAGCTCTCCCAAGCCCTGCCAGGCCTGATCTCTCACGAGTACCGTTTGACCTCACACTCAAGATTACAATCGTTCCAGCATTACAATCGATGTATTAAAAAGATACAATTTTACTAAGTAAAACGGAAGCTAAAGATGAGTTATCTCGGTCGGTTTCCTCGCTGAGCTACTACACTTGAGCTACCTCGCTGCCCTCATGCTTCTTCCTTCTCTTGGGTCTCTTCTGTTAATCGGGAAAGCTCTCTCTAATTCAAAGATTACCTTCAAGTCCCTTAGAACGTGCAATATCGGTAATTAGAATGACAAATTTATAACGTTATTTAATGAGGTCTTTGGCCACACCCTTAAGTACACGTACAATCCGGAGTTCTTTGCCATTGTGTGTGCCGTTAAGTATTACACACGAGTATTTAGTGCACCAGGAATTTGTCATTAAATCATTGAAGTTCGTGAATAGTCAACAAAAGTTAATGATCACCACACCTAATGAGCTAACTTCGTGCCGAAGTACACATTATTAAACGACAAGTAACCAGATGCTAATACGTGGAGCCTCTGTACATAGTTTAGTGAGCGTCTGCTGCTTTTTTGGTTTGATAAGATGTGGAACTTGTATACTATTATTTGCAATTGCACCTATTATCGAGGGCAGTCGTTCTGGAGAGTTTTTATTGTTGTTGATATAACCATCAGTGTTTACAATAATAAATAACAATAGTGATGGAATTAAATTTAAATAAAATAAATAAATTCCGCATTACATATATAAACTGCAGTATACAACATTATATTAACTGTAGAACTGCGAATTTGCAAGACACATATGCACAAAAGAGAAGGAGATCGAGTTGCGCGCTCCTTCAGATAGAGTCGGTTGTGCATACAGACTAGTGGACGTCTATCTGCCACAATACAACAATCGGCACTTGTTAATTCAAGATATTGCTATTAATCAACAAGTCCAGTAAACCAAAAACAATATTTAAACCCTTGAAGTTTATATAAATGGTGCGAAAAATTGGCGCAAATTGTTCGTTCACAAAGAATGCGAAAGGGAGAGATGTTTATAAGGTGATTTGTGATTACTAAAATAACTAACTTCAAATGGGCCCAACAGCCTCTTGCATTTCATGCATTAAAACCCCATTTTACTTCAAAGATCATGTAAAGGATCCAACTCAATTCTTTGGCCAAACAACCTCTCAGTTTCATTAAACCCCGAAACATGCCCAAGTGCCTTGGGCCTAAACACTCCTGCGATCTTAGCACGCACTAGGCTTTTCAACAAAAACCCAGCCGCCGTCGTACAAATATTGTTGATCTCCACAAGGCCTTCATTGGCATTAGTGGTGACCTCCATCTCGACGATTAATCCCTCTTCTCCTTTCTCTATATCATGTCTCTATCTTGTTGGTCTTTGTCGGAACTGGTGGTGACCTCCATCTCAATCTTCGTTGTGTCAACGTCATCAAACAAATTTGCCGACTCCAATAACAGTTGAGTCATCCCCATTTACATTATTTGTTGAGGCCGCTGAACTCTCTCTCTCTCTCGCTCTCTCCAACCTCGACATTTGATAAACCCTTTAGGATCGAAATTCAATCTAAAGTTGTGAATCGACGGCTACTGAAGTGTAAGAAGTGTTGTTGGATTCAAACTAACGACAGGGAGGGTTGATTTGAATCATCCGTTGCCCGAAATCTTCTCATTTCGTTTCTTTCTCCTCATTGTTTCACCCCTTTTATGTTTCTTCTGTTTCCATCAGGTTTTGGCAAACGCTTCCCAGACGTTCCCAGCAACCTATTATGACTTCCTAAGGACGGCAATGAACTTTGGCACGGGGGAAAACCCGAGTTTTTATCTTATTGCAGTTGATGTCTGAAGAAGACAGGAGTGAGGTTAGGTTTTTATGATGGTGGTTGTTGAACAGTTGGTTGAGGTGTGCGTGTGAGTGTGGCACACAAGATTTTTAGTCAAGGGGTGCGAAAATTTTTGAGAAAAACAAGGGGTTGGGGGCGGGGAGCCCCCAAGGCGATTTTTTTTGGATTGTTTTTACTCTTTTTGCAAAAAAATTTACCCTAAAAATCATGAGGTTAATATTCACTAATTTTTCGCTCCTACTTTGTTCGTGAATTTTTTTATTATTATCTCAACATAACCCTGCCAGAAATTTGAAATAACAATTAAAATACTTCAACTTAATTGCCTAAATTTGAAAATATATTCCAAATTATATTTCAACAATTAAAACTAACATAAATTGAGCAAACTAATAGAATCACCAAACACAGCAACATATTGAACAACCTAACAAACCAACAAACTAATACTTTTAGCAACCCAACAAACAAATATTTCAGGAATTGAACTTCTAAAGTTTAAACTAATTTAACAATATATTTCAGAAATTACATTGAACTTTAAAACTAAACATGTAACATTTAATGTTTTAAACATTTACCATTTAAACTTATTAACTAAACATATAAAATTTAATTATTTAAACATTTAAACATTGAGCTATTACACTAAGATTATCATATTTAATCATTCAATCAATTAAACATTGAAAATTAAACTAACATAAACATTTGAACATTGAACTGAAAAATTAAACTAATTTTACATTTTACATTGTTGAACTTTCAAAGTTAAACTAATTAAACAATAAACATTATCATTAATTTATTTAAACTTGCCATTCATATTCATAATTTATTTAGACTTACTAAACTAACTTTTAACATTTATTTATATAAATATTGAACTGAAAAAAAAGAGTTGGAAATTTCGTACTTGTGTTGTGCGTTGTAACCGGAGAAGAGGGAGGGGGGATGGTCAAGCGCAGCTGTTGGTGGGGTGGTCAGCACAGTTGCGCTGCTGCTGGTGGGTGGGTGGGAGGGAGGGAGGCAGGGGCAGTCAAACATGGCTATGAAAGATAGAGAGATGAGAGTTGAGAATGAGAGAAGATGGATGTGAAAGAGGGAAATAGCTGCTGCCAAAAGAAAGAGATTAGAAGGTAGTTTTTTTTTAAGAAGTAGACGCGCGGCGCGTGTTTACATTTGTAAACATTATTACAGTTTCGCCCCTCAGCCTTTAAAAAGGCATAAACTCAATGACTTGCACTTCAAAAAATCATACATAGGCCAATAAAAAAATAGCATATATCTACAGAAAATTACGGAAAATTACCAAAAACTCAAGCCGAGTGGCCGCCCACCCTCGGGACCATGTAGGTCTGCCCGTCTTCGACATAACCCCCAAAATTTTTAACCGTTACGACTTTGTTAAAAAAGTCATATTTTGTAAGGCACACCCCTTGTGTTAATTTTGGACAAAAATGCCTTCAATTTACTTTCTTCCCCACCAACCATCTCAACAATCATAAAATTGCAAAAAATCAAACCCAACCTTTCAACATTAGATTAGCTCATCATTTTTTAATTGATTAATTGGAAAAGAAAAGGAATAAAAAATATTTGCACACTATCTGTGGATTTAGGAGATGAAGAGAAAATTATACCTATCAATGCTATTTGTGCACTATCTTAAATTATGTTTGTTGTTTTACATTGTATGTTCAATTGATTGATTGGAAAATAAATATAGACTAGAATCGGAATACCTGAACATATGAAATGGAATGGATATGCATATTGACTTTGTTCTCTGCTTGAGAGATTTGGAAATGAGGACATGAAATGGTGCAAACTACGTTTTCTGTTGAATTGTTATATTGGGGTTTGTTGGTTTTTTTATGTCAATTCAGGTGAAAATGGTATTTGGTGGTAGCTTGGGGTGAAGATGGTGGTCTAGGGTGATTTGGGGAAGAAGATAAATTGGGAGTATTTTTGTCCGAAATAAACATAATGCGGTATGTGTAATTACGACACATGACTTTTTTAACATAGGTCTAATGGTGTTAAAAATTTGGGGGTTGTATCAAAGGGATTAGCAAAGTGGGAGTTATATCAAATATTGTATTAAAAAGTGGAGTTAAAACAAAAAATGCCGTAGTTTTTCATAAAGAGATACGCCATTTTTTCTTACATAGATAGGAATGACATTTTTCTTATATTTATGTATTTTTTATAAGGATGCTTTAATCCCACATCAGTTGGAGATGGCCTTCATAACTAACAGCTCATAAATCCCACATCAGTTAAGAGCGAAACTCTGATCCGAGCTTAGTTAATAAAGGGGAAGTTTCTGTACAAATCTTTCCAAATTGGGATTAGATACATAAGAAGTTTGGGGATTGAAATTTTTTAACGCCTATAATTAAGCATATAAAGCAATTTTGTTGGCTTGATGTTGCCTAACAGGCTAGTGGTCGAACTTGATTAATTGAATTCACAACTTTGATCATCAAAGCTCATGATTTTAACCAGAATCCACCTGGAACTTGTGAATTCGCGATTTAGGTGCGAGCCCACCACCCTAGTCTGGTGAATTAGGGCACTAAGCTTCTAATAAGATTGAATGCTCTTCTTATTGAACATAAATTGCAATATTCATGTGTCCTAAAAGAACTTACAATCCCATATGTTGGGACGCACTCCTCAACAAACTTATATATCAAAGTTGTTATAATCTAGGAGGCTAGGAAGCACGGATACACATATATTATTTGATACGATGCAGACACGGGAATACAACAAAATTAATAAATATTAAGACAAGATACGACCGGGTACAATAATAAAATAATATATTTATGTGTAGAAAATTATTAATTTAACAACTTCATGAATAATATGACTAGAAGAAAATATATAAGTCGATAAAAGTTGAATAAAAGATAAAAATAACAACCTACGTTCATAACAATCCATATTCATCAGTAATTCAAACGTTGTTTTCTAAAATCAGTAAGGCCTTTGGGAAAAAGAGATGAGTTGTTTAATTTACATATTTAAGTTCCATTCCCTAATAAAAGACAAATGACTAACTTAGGTTTGGCTTATGGAAAAATACTTATATTAGACAAGTTGTTTAAAATTAAAAATAGCCTTATTAAAAAATTAAAATGGATCCCCGCCTCAACTCCCAAGTATCTCGCTATACCCCTCACGTATCCGAGATGTATCCAAGAATAAAATTATTCAGGATAGGATACGTGCCCAAGTATCCTGATTTGTTTTTTATTATCTGGATACGCCTCGGATACGTATCGTTCATGTGACCGTGTATTTGATATTGGTACGGAAACCCTAATCAAGTATCCGTGCTTTATAGGTCATAATGTTGAGCACAGCCAACCATGTATTCTAAATAGCTCTAGGAAATAAGTGGGCGGCTAGAGGCCTTCTAAGGACCAGGCAGGTTTATTTTTTTATTATACATTTATATATTATATACATATATTTATGTAATGTATAATATATTATTCAATAATTGGGAAAAGGCTTTGTTGAGTTGAGTATATTATATACATATATTTCAGAAAATAATTCGGGGATATCCACCCTGGCTTGGTCCAGTGGTAAGGATGGGCTTCACTCTGACCATTGGTCATGAGTTCGATCCCTCCCCACGGATACCTACCCCTGTTGGAGGGCTTCCTCAGGACTGTGTGGTTAGGCGCACGGTCGTGGGTTCGATCCCCCGCAGGGTTTACCAGTATTTAAGCGGGGCTCGTGTGTGAGGTGGACATGCGCAGTGCCCCCCCTGTTTAGCTTGCACGAGGGAGTCCAAAGGGCTCGTTCGTGTGGAGGTTCAGGGTCATCAAAAAAAAAAAAAATAATAAAAAAATTAAAAAAATAAAAAAAAAGAAAATAATTCGGGGATAAATAGTTATACCTTAATCATTAATATAGTGGAAAAAAAGTAATTAAAGGAATGTTTTCCAGAATTCGCATGTATATATACATAAATCATTAATTATATTGAAAATTACATCACAAAAAACAAAAATATTTTGCTTAAATTAGCACATATATGCATAAATCAAATATACAACGTCCTTTTGTAAGTGGTTAAATGAGAAGAAAAAAACGTAAAAAAATCGATCACCCCCAAAAAAATTCTGCCCAACCCACAAAAATCTGACTAGACCCGCCTAGATCACCTTAGCCACACCCAGCCTGCTTAGAAGCTGCCCCGATTTTTATAGGCAATTAGACCCTAGGCGAGGTGAATGGTAAACTTGCACCTAGGTGGCCGCCGAGGCTGATTTTCAGATCACTCGGTTCTGCTTCCAATGTACTACTATACTACTCTATTCATTACTATTAATTATATTTTACAGTTGCAGATATAATTTATTATTTAAAAACTAGTAATAAATTAAAAATAAAAGGAATTTCTGCTTTGTTGTATATTAAGTGTTTTTCTCAACAAATAATGTAAGCTCAATTATAGAATCTAAAGTATATGAAACTACTGTTTTCTTCTTGGTTTTTTCAGGGGAATAAGGCCCGCGGTATTAATGAATAGGCGAGAGAGAGCTAGAAGGGGCATGACATCACTGCTGCTGAAACCAAGTTTTCTCATTAAAAAAAGAAAGGTGATGTCTATCATTAGCTCAAATTTGGTGTATTCTAGTAGCCTACTGTTTTTTATTGTTATTTTTATTATTTTATTATTTATTTTTTATTTTTTTTAGTTGGGGAAGGAGAGGGGGAGGGGGCCTACTATAATATGCAGAAGGTTGATTACTACATGTTCCTTTGAGTAGCAGAATGGTGACACTAGATGTCAAAAGATAATAGTAAAATGTTGAGCAAACTTACTTGTCCAAGCCTGGCTCCAGTACTTATACGTGATCCCATCAAGAAAGATTAGGTATTTCTTTAGTTTGACATAATACAATCAAGGTTCTAAAAGGCGAGAGGCGTAGTCGAGGCGTAGAGGTCAAGCCTCAAGCCTTAGGAGTGTAGGCGTAAAAAGGCGTTTTTCCTTTTTTTATTATTTTAATTATTCTAAGGCTAGTAATATAATAAAATAATACATACCTTGAATTTTGAAAATATATCCATATGTTTGATAACCATCTTTCCCATATTCATGCTCCATAACCAATATTTGTCAACTAATCCTTTGTTTTTTTTAAAAAAAGTGTGTCTTAAGCCTTTTACCCAAGAATAAGGTGTAATAAGGCGTAGGCGATGCGTTTCTCCCAAGCCTCAAGCCTAGGCGGGCCTTTTAGAACACAGAACACAATAAACGCCAAAGAGTATATGGAGCCTATGCTGCTTGGGAGACATTTAAGATATGTATATTGAATTATCTATAAGAATCAAAACGAACATTCAAGAGTTTCATCAAAGTCGAAGTGATCATAGCTAATAGAATTCGCCAAAACAACGATAAAAAAGAGGAAGACTAAAAAGACATCTCAGCAAAAAAAATCAAGCGGCAAGGTTTTAGCCACCAGCAGCAATATTAGTGCATTAAGAAGAGATTGATCTGACTAAAGAACTAATTTATCTTGTCCCGTGTGCCTTTTTTTCAATAAAATTATTTTGTTGGATGCAGATCAACCCCGTGTACATTTCGCAGGTAATGAATTTTCACTTTTTGCTTAACCACGAAGACACAAGGGATGATTTGGAACGCTGATTCTTACAAAACTGACTCAATTTGATAGTCTATTTGGTTGACACTACGAGTCACTTCATCAATTCTGCAAGAAGCCTCTGCTGATGTTAAATATAGGTATTCAAATTATCTCAAAGGTTCTCTAACTAGGTTTCAATACCAAGAGGGAAAAGAAAAAAAAAAGTTGCCTCATCTTTGGCTAATAAACATCTATTGGAAGTCTCAAATCTAAAAGAGAACAACTAGATATTGTAATGGAAGAACGCCAACAGCAGATGTGGCCATAGCTGGTGCCAAAACAAAATACGAGGAATACATGCTGAGCTCCAACTTGAGGGTGCATGCTGAGTAGCCGAGGAGGCTACATAAAATCTTTTATTAAAAATTACCCGGTATCTAATACAATCAAAAGGATTTTTAAAGAAAATTATTGTACGATTGTCGTCGTTTATCAATTCTCATTTCAATTATTCTTCATTTTTAATTTCTCTTGCCCCTGATTTTATCCCCGAAGACATCATTCATAACAAACACATCTTTCAATCAACCCTCAAAAGTTAATGTCTCCAAGTCATCCATATAGGAAGGACCACCTTGTTTTGCATTGTGTTCGCTTTCACATTAGATGTTGTCTGTCAACACATCCGAAGAAAATAATACAAATCAGCATAAATTGGTTTAAGATCCACATTATCAATCTTTTGGCTTATTATCCTTTTCAAGTTGCTTGATCTTTCTCCCTTGATTTTATCCTAGTAGTCTATACGTAAAAAACCTTTCAATCAAAGCCTAAAAAATAGACCTCTCTACCCGGTCCCCCCAAAGCAGGACCACCTTTCCAGCTGCATTATACACTTTGAATATATCAAGTATAAAATGATAAATCAGGATTATGAATTTCATTAAAATATACAAACAGGTTGTTCTATTGCAAAAGTTCAATCAGATGTCATTGCCAGATAATATCATTCCAATATGCTAGACATCCCCAAAATTCAAATGTAAAGAAACCAAAACAACAAACATAAGAAAACAAAATGCACAAAGGACCACATTCCTCTTATTATCCTTGCACTAATTTATTTTAGGGACATATACCAAATAGTCCCTCGGACATTTTTTAATACCCATTTAGTCCAAACTTTTTTATTTTGCTCAAAAAGTCCTTTGCCACATATTTTGGAGAGAGAGTGCCGCTGGCGCGGACCTCTAAAAATAAGAGGATATTGAGTGCTTGAGGGACTAAATGGGTTAAACTAAAAATATGTGTCCTTTTTAAAAAATATATATTTATAGTAGGGACTATTTAATAATTGACCATTTATTTTATTACTCACTTAGATTTTAGTCCTTGTATCTTTTGGAACATGGATTTGATTCATTTTACGTGTCGACCCACTCACTATATAATGCAATTAGTATATTACAATTCAAATTGAAAGCATTCTAATCTATTTAGAATTGGTAATCATGCACCCTAAATACATAATAAATTGGTTTGAAAACAAAGTAGAATAAAAGTAGGCAATGATAAAGCCATCACAATCCCAGTATTGAAAATAAAAACAAAAGAAGAAGATATCTGCTTACAATGAAGATGCGGTGGTTGTGGTCATTAAAACGGTTACATCGGGTCTTCGATTAACAGAACGTTTGATGACGGGTATAGCAGCCATTCCTTCACCTGTTCACAGTATAATTAAAACTTAATAATAAGTCCATAGACCACGAGAGACTAATATGAATATGATATGATATGATATGATGATGAGAACATTATAGAATAGATAAATAAACCTAAAGAGACGGCGTGGAACCAAACAAGTGGACCAGGGGGGCGAGGGAGAGAAGGACGGCCGAGACGCTCGGGCCAGCGGAGGGGGTGTTCGAGGCCTCGGAATATGCGCCAACGAAGGTGAAGGTGTATCAAGGGGGATAGGCCGTAGCTCATAGCTCTGTAAATCATGTACACTAGCTCACCCCTCATTTTCTTCCACACTACTCACTTCAGTCTCCGCTGTTTTCATGGAACATTTAGGACTAGGGAAAATTCCTCACAATTTCCTTTTTTTGTTCGCATACCATTAAGCGAATGTTTTTACACCGTCACGTTGCAATAAAGGTTCTGCTGGACCTAATTGCACTTTTCAAATTCTTTAAATACTCTAAATATTTTTTTAAAAATAAAATTATTTTTTATTCTAACATTAAATAATTTTCAAATATTTTAAATAATTTTTTTAATTAAATAATTATAAAAACTATTTTATTATAAAGTTAAAAAATGTGAATATTTTTTTATTAAATAAATTGGAGGACTTTTTGAAAAAACAAATTCTAAAATAGTTTTTTTTTTAATCATTATTTTTTTTAAATAGACATATTTTTAAAAAAAAGTTGTATATAACTTATTTAAAAAAATATTTTCTTTATTTAAAAAAATGACAGTTATATTTATTAATGAGTGTTGCATGTTCAACAATTAACCCGGTTACAATTTTTTCTCAAATTATATTTTTAGAAATTATTTTTTAATAAGTATTTTGTGGTAAGATTTTTTTTGTTAAAAAATATTTTTTATATATCTTAGATTAATGATTGGTTAGTGCCGCTGGCGCGAACTCATGAGTCCGCGCCAGAGGCACTAGTCAATCGGTATTAAAAAAATTATAACAAAATATTTTTATATAAAACATTTTCTTTATAATTTTTAAAAAACATGTTTAATATAACTTTTTAAACTAAGTTTATATTATAAAATTTATTTTTATATATAAAAATTATTTTTAAATAACTGGCGCGTAAAAAATTAGTTCGTAAAATATTTTTTTTATTTAAAAAATATTTTTTATATATAAAAATAAATTTTATAATATAAACTTAGTTTAAAAAGTTATATTAAACATATTTTATAAAAAAAGTTATAAAGAAAATATTTTATAAAAATATTTTGTTATAATTTTTTTAATACCGATTGGTTAGTGCCGCTGGCGCGGCGCGGATCCACATCCATTAAATGATGTAAGTCCGCGCCAGCGGCACTAACCAATCATCAATCTAAGATATATGTAAATTATTTTTTAACCAAAAAAATCTTACAACAAAATAATTATTAAAAAAATAATTTGAGAAAGAATTGTAACCATGGTTAATTGTTAAACATACAACACTCACTAATAAATATAATTGTCATTTTTTAAAATAATGAAAATAGTTTTTTAAATAAGTTATATTTAACTGTTTTTTTAAATATGTTCATTTTAAAAAAAATAATGATTATTTAAAAAAAATGTTTTACCATTTATTTTTTTTTTAAATGTTCAATTTTATTTAATATAAAAACATCTATTTTTTCAACTTTATAATAAAACAGTTTTGTAATTATTTAATTAAAAAAATTATTGAGAATGTTTGAAATTTGTTGATGTTGGGATAAACGTTAATTTGTCTTTTAAAAAAATATTTGGAGTGTTTAAAGAATTGGGGGAGTGTCATTAGCTGTACCCTAAAGGTTTTATACTTGAGTGTAATAATAGCAGAGTTTATACTTTATTAGAATGTCAGTTTTCATTTAGATGATGAGTCAGAGAATTTATTTGGTATGTTGTAACTTAAAATAATATGATTGAGTGGACTATTAAAAATGTGACATATGTCATCATATTCAGTGGATTCATAAATGATAAACAAATGTGTTCGACTCAATTATCTCGTTGGTCGGTAAGCTAGTCGACCATCTCCAAGAATATGAATAGTCAATAACGCGAACAGACGCACGTGAGAGTCTCAACAATCACCATGCACTTGAAGAATATTCCGCTAGTAATTATTATGTAAAGATGTAAATACCTAATATATAAAGGTATTACATCTCTTTAACTTCTTACTACTATAAATAGATTATTAACTTCTTGAGAGGTTTGTATTAAATCCTAAAAAGATAACGACATTTGTCTCTGTGAATGTAGGCACCTCATCAGGGTTGAAACACGTAAAACATTGTGTCTCTTTCCTTGTCTCTTACCTATTTCTAACTTATTTCTTTATTATTTTATATGTGATTATAATTATTGGTTTAATTAGGCTAAGATTAATCCAAATTAGCAAAATAAATTTAGACTGTGGGAACGACGGGCCACTGTGTATTTCCTACCCATTTTCCAACAAGCGACAAATTTTCCAATTATTTACCACCAATCATTGAAGAATAGTGGACAATCCAGAAGGTAGTCACGCCGCTGGCGATACTTTCAACCCATCTACCCCTTCTGGTATAGGGGATTTACAAGGAATTCTGCTGAACATAGTCAAGGGCCAAGAGGTTATATAAGAGACCGTTGTAGACACCCCATTATGTTACCCCTTAAACTCTCCTTAGGTCCTTAGCAACTCCCTTCATCACTACAAATCCAGGTTATACCCCGAGTACTGACCTAGAGGCCATCGGGCACGCCCACGCTCCGTTTGACCAAAAGCCAAAATCTTCAACTCGACTGAGACTGAATAAATATTCAAAGGGAACTGAAACCCCTTTTCCAACGGTCCACTCCGTGCGCGATTCTGACTTATCATGCGGACGAACGACCCATTTTTTCCCGAAACTCGATCAGGAGGCCATCAGACGCTCCCGAGCTCCGTTTGACCTAAGTCAACTCTTCAGCTTGATTGAGACTGAATGAATATTCGAATGGCACTGAATCTTCTTTCCAACGGTCTATCCTGTGCGCGATTCTAACTTACGATAAGGACGAGCGATTCGTTTTACTCCGAGAGGTCACCGAATGCTTCTAAGGCCCGGTTGACCAAAGTCAACTCCCCGAACTGGATCAAACTCTTTGGAATGTCAAATTACATCTCCTAACCTTTCCAATGGTTCACCCCGTGTGCAATTCTGACTTACCATGCGGACGAACGATTCGTTTGCGTCCGATGATTCTCCGTCCTATGGACCAACGAGCGCTTCCAAGCCACATTTGACCCAAAGTCAACTCCCGAACTCGGGAGCGGTCCAAAGGACTTTCGAAGGTATTTAAATTACCTTTCCAATGGTCCATCCCATGCACGATTCGGATCAACAGTTTACGCTCTGCGGCCAATTTTTCAAAAAGGCTTAAAGGACACTGTCAAACGGCAGGTCCCAGACCCTGCCTATCGGCAGTGTACCTAAACACACCTACTGATTGGAAGGACCAGGGCTATGCCGATCGGAAATACCCTGGGCCTATAAAAAGGAGGCCTTGGCCTCATTGCAAAGGGGAGTCTAGATCTGAAATATGTCACTCTCAACAAATCCAGAAAACCTCTCTCGAAGTCAGTGTGATTTTCACATCCAAATCCCTTTCCAACCTTCACTTTTCATCATCCTTTTCATCAAACTTGGTGAATTCACTACCCTCCACCATCATCCAAGTGCAATTGCTACTCTCCAACATTCAAGATCAAGCTCAAGATCTTCAAGAAGGTCCAATTTTCTCAATTCTCTCCTTAAATTCTCATGAATTCGCATTAACTTGTCTCATTACTTAGCACTTTTATTCTATCATATCACACATCCTAATATACTTTTTATTTAGTATTATTGCACATCCCTTATTTTCATACAAATAAAAACCCAAAAAATAAGAAAAAGAGGGTTTGCTCAATAAATTCCAAACGGGAATTCTCACACTTTTCTTACATTTTTCTCACAACTAAAACACTTTTTCTACACACACACGAATAAGAGAATCCCCCGATTGGATTTATGGGATAAACCCCACCCCTCATTTTACATACGAACTACGTGAACTTTGATGCCTCTATAGGCTACGTAGGCGTCTCAGGTAAAACTCGAGACTCGAGTCCTATTCTCACTTTTTCTCTCATTTTCTATTTTCTCTAAACTCAGCTCTCTTAGATTACATATATCCATATATGCATATATTTGTTCTTAGTGGCGTATTATTCCACATATGTTATCGTTCCATTATAACGGTCAACGCAAGGATAATCGCGTAAATCCTATTTTCTAATATTATTTTTATGAACCCTCCTACGGATGACTCGCTTTATCTCTCACATGATATAAGTCGAGGATTACTACCCCCACTATATATACACATGCACATATATCACGGGGAAAATAAAGAAAATAGCAAAAACCCATTAGAGACTGTAAGGGCGGAATGGGTGCCTCACGCCTTCCCATTTCGTAACTTAGCCTCCGGACCCTTTTCAAATTATTTCGGTTTCGTATGCATCAGTATGTCTTTGGATGTTGTCCTTCGGGATGGCTCCCTTTCTTTTGTCGGTTTTGAGTAAAATAGACTGGCGACTCTATCTCTCTATATTTTTCACCTCATTCAATAACACCGACCGAAGCGCTCCCGAGAGGGACGCACGATACCTAGGATCCTCACTTTGTCCGCCCGCCACGAGGATCGGTGATGTCCACAGTGGCGACTTCGCTGGGAACGTTATTTTGAGGGCTAGACTCTATTTACATGGGTGTTATGTTTATATTTTTCCCCATTTTTGCATGTTCCCATTTTCCATGTGTCCCCCATACTTATGCTTCTATTCACACACTTGTAGAAAATTCTTCATGTACACTTCGCACCACGTGCACCTAGGATCACATATATCCTCATGCTGCACGCATCACCCATACTTGGTATACCTTATGAAAATGGTCTGCGTCCACTATTTTGTATTGCTGACTGTTTGCCTTGAATCTCGATAATAGCTTTACCAAGAGATCCAAAGTCCCCTTCTTATGAGGAGGTTACAATGTATTTATAGCGTTGTGGCTGTAAATATGAAAGGATAATGCGTTGTTATCTAGTAGACATATACATCTATACGATAATAATGTGCATTTAATGCGTAGTTGTCTTTTTACTCTCTTGATTTGGATGCTCTGCACGCTAAGTATCTCGGACCGCTTAAGTTGCTCGGCACGCTAAGTTGCTCGGTATGCTTAAGTTGCTCGGAGCGCCTGAGTAGATCGATGACAGTATGTTATTATTTGGAAGTATTTGTATTTGCCACGTAGGTTGACACGTGTCTTCAAGTGATTGGTCCACGTCAGCGGACTAGATTTGTTATCAATAGAAGCCCCCAATATTTCACAGTTGAGGTTGAAGGAGAGTGTGGAATATTTTGCTTGACAATTGCTTGGATTACTGGTCTTCTTGAATTTTAGGAAGGTTTTCCTTGTATATAATTCCTTTTTGAGCGCATAATATCAAGCTTCATAAATATTTTGAATTTTCACGATCACTTCGATATTTGTGCCCTTTTCTTATTTTAATTGTCGAAAACGCAAATGTCTTCCCTTTTAATCATTGCTTTTCTCTATTCCCGAGGTAAAGTATTTAAGTGCGACAGAAATCCTATCGTCTTTCACTTTTCAAATATGTATCTCTAAACTCTTCATCTTCTCTCTATCTTGTGCCTTCGTTCTTTCCATTGTTCACTGTCAACTGATCTCTCTTTCTTCTGTAAGGTTTTCTTCCCTCTTCTTTATTTACTTTATTCACCATGGTTTATCTTGTTGAATCGTTGGATAAATTTCGGTCTGAGTTTTCAATCCCTTCGTGGGTTATTTTGGAAGAGCTTTCTTGTCCTTCTGATTTATTTTCTTTGGCTAAGGGACACTAGTTCCCAAGTCCTTTTGTAGCCGGATGTGGGTTTTCTTTCTCGCCAAATCCCCTGTGTTTGGAGTTTTGCCAATATTTTGATATTGTACCTGCAAGAGTAGATCCAAATACATGAAGGGTAGTTAATGGCGTACATAGATTGAACCAACTTCATGGAACTCGTTTGGGGATTCCAGAAATTATGTATTGCTATAGATGGGTTACCAGTGATAATACTTTCTATTTAAAAACTAGGTTTTCGAATAGAGCTTTAGTTGTCAATCTTCCCGATGCCAATAGGGATTATTTTGATCATGGTGTTATGATGAAAAATTGGCAACACCCTCCATTAAATGGAGATAACGTGTACCAAGGTCCCAGGTGTTCGCTTTATGGCAATGGGATAAGTTGTTTTTATTTTTGAAATCTTGTTTTCTTTTTATTCGATGAAATGAATCACTGACATTAATTTTGTTTGTTACAATTGACAGTAAAAGGAACCCTCAAAAAGAAACCGATGTTAATATAAAATATTTAAAACTTATCTGAGGCTTGCATCAATCTGTTGCTGGGGAGCACATTAAATATGCTTCTTATTTATTGCAATACAAAAGCTACACTTCATATTTCATTGCTCGTCCTGTGGTGGTTGATCTTGATCAGACACTGAGCTTCAAAACCAATGCGAAAGGATCTTCTTTCGACTTAAGCATTCATATTACTGATCTGATGAAGAAGAGGAAAGCTCCTGCCTTTTTTGACAAGTCTGCTTTTGCCACTAAAGAGGCAAAGAAGAATAAACAAGATATCCCAGATGAATGGATAAAGAATATAGATATACCCCCTTCTACTGCTGCTAAGAAAGTTGGCAAGAAGCCCCCTGTTCCTCCAAAAAAGACAGCACCTTCGAGTGAGACTGTTGTCATCTCACCAATAGATACAACACCTTTAATTGAAAGTGCTCCTGCTTCTATGAGGAGATTGAAAAGAAGTTCTTCTGAGAGACCTGTTGACCCTATCTCTCCACCTTCAAATGTTGAAGGTGATGCTCCAGCTCTTATTCCTCCGAGCTCTGTTATGGGCTTGATCAAATCTTGGGCTGTCCCAGAAGTCCAAGGCATTGAAGATACCTTTTCTTGAAAGAGAATTACTACTCTGGTTGCTCAACACATTGAGTCAGTAAGTATTGCTAGCCCGAGTCCTTTATTTTCTAGTATTATATTCATATATTGACTTAAAATTCTTCCTTTTTTCAACTCGTGACGTGTTTTAATAGTATTTTGAAAAAAGATAAAGCTATCAGGGCTTCCACCTCCTCGGGTGGGGTATAAGAAGCTTTTGATGGATTAACCCAGTCTTTGAAGTAATCTCGTCAGAAGTAAGAGAAAGACAAAGATGCTTGGGAGAAGCAAATCAAGTCTGTTGAACTAAATACAGATCAAGTTGTGACTGCCTCCAAAGAGTTGGAGAGGAAATTAAAGGATGCTGAACAAAGTAACAAGGAGCTTGAGCTCAAGCTTAAATATGCTGAGGAAAATGTTGCCAGGCTTCAATATGTTGAGCAGCATAAGACAGAGGTGGAAGAAAAATTGAAGTCTGCCGAAGAGCTCCTTAGGGAAAGGACTTCATCGGAGAGAGCAAAAAGGAAAGTTGTTGTTAAAAAATCTTTCAGTGCTGGTTGGGACAAAGGTTAGAATAAGGGCCTGGCCATTATGTCTTCTCAAATGGAGTATGCCAGTGTTAAATATTTTAGGGATGGATGGGTAGCAGCCTTAAAGAAATTGAAGGTTGATGAAAATTATGAGTTGTTCTAAGAGCATACTCATGGCCCTCCCCCCTTTCCTGGAGAAGAAGAAGATGATGAAGTTGCATTAGATGAGTCTTCTATGATAACAGGAGAGAAGATCCCTGTTCTTGCTGTTGTCCCACCTTCTGAGCAAGTCCAATAAGCTAGCATCTCTGCCGAGCAACTTCCTTTGCTCTCCGAGCAACCAACCCCTTCATCCAAACCGTCCGAAGAAGTCGTAGGAAATAAGGAGAAGGTGTAGAGCTGTTCGGGTCTTTTTATTTTGTTGTTTTCTTTTATGTAACCCTAAACTGTGTTTTCCTTTATCGTGATGAATAAAACATGACCTTTTGTTGTTCGTCTGGAATTTCTCTTTTACTTGCTCTGCTCGCATCATTGTTGATTTTATTTTTCATTTTTCTCTTTGCTAGTTTGTGGCAAGGATGGAAATCTTATCAGCTAATGATACAGAGTTGATGAATAAGTGCAGTGACTATTTCAAAGGTGGTCATGCAGACCTTTTTGAGGCTCAGATAATTGACATCCTCGGATCAGGTGCTTCTGAACGAGCAGTTGATGCTTACCAGTACTTGAAGTGCCTACTTGATCATGTTGTAGCTAACAACGTGTCTTATTACGAAATGATTGAAGATCTTCAAGGAACGATCGAGGAAATTCAACAGCAGTACAAGGAATTAACTACACTTCTACATCAAGGTTATGAGAAAACGTACTCGCAATTGAATGCTGACAAGGGATATGACAAATATATTTTAGATCATGAGAAAAAGGAGAGTGTGTTAAAGCTTGAAATTGAAGAGCATAGACATATTGCTAAGCTGCTGGAGCAAGAGAACATCGCTTTGCAGGAGGAAATAAAACAGCTTAAACCTACTGCCTCTTCTTCTTCGGGAGCCTTGGTCCTAATTAATGATGATGGTTTTTCCTTTTTAGAAGTAGAAAATGATAACTTACGGGATGAGTTAGAAACTTTGAAAAGAGCAGGATCTTCCACACCTGCTCGTGGCAGAGCAAGATCCTCTTCTCGTGGACGAGCAAGGGCTGGTCGGGTTACTATTGATGAAACGAGAACTCAATTGGCCTTAGAGAATCAAGCCGTTCAATTGATGGCGAAGAATCAAGCTTTGGTAAACATGTCTAAGAAGATTCTGAGTTTCACCGACCAACTCTCTAGTCAGAATTCTGCTCTAGAAAGTAAAGAAATTATGGTGAAGAAACTCCACGAACAACTTAAGAGGTTGACTTATCAATTTCACAAGCAGCCCAGGGAATTTTGGATGGCTGGGTATAATGAAGCTTTGTATCACCTTGATGTTCGTTTGCAGCAGTCGAACAACGAAGGATATAAGTAAGGGTGGTTGAATGCCTTATGTGTTCTGAAACTGGATCAAGGCAATTTGTTGTGGGATTATTATGAACCTGGAGTGCTTGATTTACATGTGCCTCCTTTCAAACTTTACCTTAGTTGGATTTTAGCCCGTGCCATTCCTCGAATTTTGATCTCCAAGTATCTCGGGGATTATAGCCTTCATTCAAACTTTGAGATATCTCGTCCAGAGCACTTGCTTGATCGACCATCCATAATGAATGTCAGAATGCTGCGAGATATAAACTTTATAAACTCCCCTTATGCATTAGATGATCCTCCAGCTGGGGAAGAACCTGTTTCAAAAGCGGAGGGAAAGAAACCCATAGAATAGGACATTTGTAATGGATCAAATTTCATATCTTATGTAATCTACGTTGCTTTAATAAAGAAAGATTTAGTATTTTGCCATTTCATTTCCTTCGAAATAATTTGTAGATAATGTCCTTGTTATTCATTGGTGAATATATATATATATATATATATATATCCTGTTTTTTTTAGATAATGGAACTTGTCCCATTTGTCGTTTAATTATAGTGACTTGTCACTCTTTGGGCCTAAGCAATGGAATAATTTTCATCCCATGTTCCTGCTTAGTTGTAGTAATCTCGTCTGGATTACCTTGTTTCCTAGACAGTGGATGCCCCGGGAGGTCCTCCATCTTCTTGCCTAGTTTGGTACCAACTAACCGGAGTTGGTGGTTATTGAATTGCTGACCAATCGGAGTTGGTGGTTATTGAATTACCGATCAATCGGAGTTGGTGGTCAATGAGTTACCGACCAATCGAAGTTGGTGGTCAATGAATTATCGACTAACTGGAGTTGGTGGTCAATGAGTTACTGACCAACCGAAGTTGGTGGTCAATGAATTACCGACCAACCGGAGTTGGTGGTCAATGAATTGTCGACCAACCGGAGTTGGTGGTCAATAAGTTACCGACCAATCGAAGTTGGTGGTCAATGAATTGCCAACCAATCGGAGTTGGTGGTCAATGAATTTCAGACCAACTGGAGTTGGTGGTCAATGAATTACCGACCAACCGGAGTTGGTGGTTACTGCTCTGAATTTGCGTTTGTGC
Source organism: Sambucus nigra (assembly GCA_949130495.1). NCBI lineage: Eukaryota > Viridiplantae > Streptophyta > Magnoliopsida > Dipsacales > Adoxaceae > Sambucus > Sambucus nigra. The sequence goes on along the minus strand of OX422208.1, from coordinate 524,858,790 downwards.
GTAACGTGTAGCACTAATCTTCGAAAAAAAATTCAACAAATGAGGAAAATATGGGCGAAACATCCTTTTATTCACATTGAAAGAAACCGTGTTACATAGGGACTTTAATTACTGATAGTACTTGCGCAGATGCTCTGCATTCCATGCATTCTTGAATTCTTCTCCTTCCAAGGTTTCAATTCTGTATGTCCCAGGACGAACAACTTCAGTTACTCCGTAAGGTCCATGCCAGTTGGCTTCCAGTTTGTTATGCTTTTGGTTCACTCTCTTCAGCACATAATCCCCTTCTTTAAAATCGCACTGCTTCACCCTTTTATTGTAGAACAAGGTTGTTTGTTGTTGGTATGCAACATTCCTGATTGCTGCTTCTTCCCTAACTTCTTCGAGCATATCCAGATCTAAATGCCTCATCAAGTCACTTATAGGAGAATTAAAATTAAGCACCCTATGTGTAGGTAAACCCAATTCAATAGGTATGACAGCTTCACTCCCAAATGTCAACATGTATGGAGATTCCCCAGTTGCTGTTCGTGGTGTAGTGCGATAAGCCCACAACATAGAGTGTAGCTCGTTGATCCAATTTCCCTTTACATCATCCAACCGTTTTTTCAAACCATTCAGTAGGATTCTGTTCGTCACTTTAGTTTGCCCATTTCTCTGGGGATGGCTTGGCGCAGAGTGAATTTTCAGTACATTGGATTGATGACAATATGCAGCGAATTCCTCGTTGTCAAACTAGGTTCCATGGTCAGTAATGAATGCGTGTGGGAGATCATATCTGCAAATAATACTCTTCCAAATAAACTGATAGACCTTGTCATATGTCATATCAATGAGAGGTTCAGCTTCCACCCATTTAGTAAAATAATCCACAGCAACCACGAGGTATTTGAATCTTCCTTTTGTTGTTGGAAGTGGTCCAACTAAGTCTATCCCCCATGTGGAAAATGCCTAAGGGGACGTAATGGGCGTTAATAATGTCTGAGGAGTTCTTCGGATGGAAGAGAAACATTGGCATTTATTGCATTTCTTAGCATAAGCAGCGCAATCAACTCTCATCGTTGGCCAATAATACCCCTGTGTCGTTATCCTCTGCAAAAGCGTTTGACCTGCTACATGGGCCCCACGGGACCCTGCATGAACTTCTTCAATCAATTCTTTCACTTCGGAGGGATGACCACATCTTTGTAGTCCTGCTATAACTCCTTGTCTATAAAAAATGCCACTGGTCAATACATAGCGAGCAGCTTTAAACTTCAGTTTCTTGGCTGCGAGTTTATCAGGTGGCACAATCCCTTCTTTGATATAGGCCGTGATGGGATCCATCCAGGATGGTCCCAAGTCAAGGGCAATGAAGTTCATCATCAAGTCCTCGTCTACACTTCGATCTACCAAAATTTCTATTGGGATTGCTCTTTGTAGCTCGGTGCGTGTTGCTGATGCCAGCCGAGATAGGTCGTCGGCTCTTGCATTATCCAATCTCGGTATTCTAATTAACTGAACTGCAGTAAAATTTTATACAACCTTTATTGATTTTGCATGATACTTGACCATTAATTCTCCCTTTACTGCATACACCCCAAGAATTTGATTTACGATTAACTGTGAATCACTGGATACGACGACCTGCTCTGCCTTCATGGTTTTGGCCAGACTTAGTCCCACGATCATAGCTTCATATTCAGCCTAATTATTATAAGCCTTAAATTAAAAACGTAGATCATACTCCATATCAATTTCATTAGGACTGTTTAAAATAATTCATGCTCCACTGCTAATGGCACACAAAGAACCATCCACATACAGATTCCACACAGGTATATCATTATCAAACTCTTGATCAGACAAAGTTCCTCGGTGAAATATTTGATACTTCCTTTTGTCTTCCCCTAAAATTTCTCGTTGCTCGTTGATTATCTTCCTTTGATCGTCCACGGATGGAAGTTGGTCGAGTGATGATTCCGTAACATCCACGGGTTGGCCTGTATTAAACTCCTTCTCTTCGAAGGTACCAGAGTGAGTAAACTCTGCGATAAAATTCGCTACTGCCTGCCCCTTGAGCGACGATCTAGACTCATAAACTATTTCATATTCACCAAGTTCTATTACCCAGTACATCAATCTTCCTGATTTTTTCGATTTATGCAGAGCTTGTCTTAATGGCGTATCAGTATACACCACTATAGTATGGGCTTGGAAGTATGGCCTCATCCTTCTGATCGCTTCGATTAGTGTGAGTGCCAACTTTTTCAACCTTGGATATCTGATCTCTGCTCCTCGAAAAACCTTGTTGGTGTAATAGATCGATTTTTATACTCCGTCCTCCACTCTTATTAACGCCGAGCTGACTGCATTCTCTAAAACTGCCAAATACAAGTATAGTCTTTCTCCCATTACTGGCCTAGATAATAATAGATGTGTCCCCATATATTTCTTCAACTCTTGAAAGGCCTTCTCGCATCATCATTCCTAGGGATGGTAATTTTTGACACGATAATCCGTTTATGGTAATAACCCGAACATGACCCGAACATAACACGATTAACTTGTGTAGATTTAAAAGTACCCAAAACTTATACTTAAATAAAAATCAACGCGACCCGAAAATGACACGACTAACCCGAATTGCCACCCCTAATCATTCCACTCAAAAGTTGTTCGGAATGTTTTGAAGAATGGGAGGCATCTGTCTATTGCTCGTGACACAAACCTGTTAAGTGTTGCAACTCGCCCTGTGATACTTTGCACTTCCTTCTTAGTAGTTGGAGATCGTAGTTCCAATAGGGCCTTGATATTTTCAGGGTTCGCCTCAATACCTCGTTAATTAATAATATATTCGAGAAACATACCTTCTCGCACCCCAAATATTCATTTGGTGGGATTCAACTTCATTTGATATTTCTCTAGTTGATAAAAGGTCTGACTTAGGTCAACTGGATGATCAACAACTTTCTTACTCTTCGTCAGCATATCGTCGATATAAACCTCCATGTTATGACTTATTTGCTCTGCGAATACCTTATTCATCATCCGCTAATATATTGCACCTGCATTTTTAAGTCCGAAAGGCATAACGTTATAGCAATAAGTTCCCCTCGGGGTGATAAAAGAGGTACTTTCCCTGTCCTCAGGCTTCATTTTAATCTGGTTGTAACCAGAGTAAGCATCCATGAAACTTAACAATTCATGCCCCGATGTAGCATCAACCAGTTGATCGATTCGAGGCAAAGGAAAATGATCCTTTAGGCAGGCTTTATTAAGATCAGTAAACTCCACACACATCCTCCACTTATTATTTTTCTTTTTCACCATCACCACATTTTCTAGCCAATCAGGATATTTGACGTCCTCAATAAAAAAGGCTTTTTGTAGTTTCTCTACTTCTTCCTCTATAGCTTGGTTCTTTATAGGGCTGAACACCCTTCTTCGCTGCTTCACTGGCTTGACCTCCTTGTTTACATTGAGCTCGTGGCACAGAAAACTCGGGTCTATCCCTGGCATGTCTTCATGAATCCATGCAAAAGTCTATTTTCTGCGCCTTAGAAATTCTATCAGTTCCTTTTTTATCGATTCATCCAATGACGCACCAATTTGGGTTGTTCGTTCTGGGTGTTCATCGTCCAGAACGATATTTTCGGTAGCTTCCATGACCTGGCCCTTCATGAGCTGAGACTCGTCTCTAGGGTCTAATGTTTCAATCTCTACATCTTCTATTTCATCCACTTGATAAGTAGTAGTCTTCTTCCTAGATTCTTCGCGTTCCTCTTGTTCGGCAGATGAATAGTAGCATTCCCGAGCTACTTTCTGGTCGCCTTTCACCACTCTCACTCCAAAGTTGGTTGGTAATTTTAAACATTGATGTACAGTAGATGGTACTGCTTTGAACTTCTTCAGACCTACCCTTCCCATGATGATATTATAAACCGATTGGACATTTTTATCCATTACGAAAAAGCATACTCTTTCTGTTCGACAAGCAGGCCAAGTACCAATAAGCATATCCAACTTGATCGTCCCAAGTGGAAAACCTTTTCGCCAGTAAAACCGAGGAGGGGCCTATGATAGGGCTCCAACTGGGCTAACTTCAGGTTCAAACTATCAAAGTATGGGTAGAACATGATGTTTGCATAGCTACCATTGTCCACCAGTACCCGTGAAATCACCACTTCCTTCATTCTCATCTTTATTACCAATGGGTCACCATGAGGATATAATACACCTTCCAGGTCGTTCTTAGAGAAACCGATGACCAATTTATCCTTATTCACCTTCCTCGGGCGATCATCTTCAGCCAAGTTTATTCGCTGTATGTACGAGCAAGCTTGAGCCTCATTGAGGTAAGCTTTTCTCTACGCAGTTAGATTTCCACCTCCTGCATCTCCACCTGTAATGACATTACATTCAAATGACCCAAAATGGATTGAAAATACCTCGCGTTCTGGCTGTCTTGGTCTTTTGGGGAGATCGGGGTCATCTTCTGGATCATCTTCGTGATCTCTCTTCTTGTTTTCTTTTGCTCGACGAGGAGATTTAGATCTTTTCCTTCCTCGGTCGTTGGTCTTTCCACCATTTTGGCGATCAACATACTTAGCCAATTTTCCTCGCCTGATGAGTGCTTCAATTTCATTCTGGAGAGCTATGCAACGTTTGGTCGTGTGACCATGGTCTTTGTGGAATTCATAATATTTGGACTTGTCCCTTTTGTCAGGATCTATCTTCATTTTCCCTAGTGTTGATACCAAATTTAGTCTGCTGACATGGCCCAATTGAATGAAGACACGTGGCAATCTACATGGCAACAACAAACACTTTCGAGGAACTCACACGCTCCGAGGAATAAGATAACAACAAGGAAGACTATTTCCTCGAGGAACACTGCTTCCCCGAGGAACTCATACGCTCCGAGGAACAAGACCTCACCGAGGAACTCTTAAGTACCAAGAAGCTTAGGCGGTCCAAGCTGTACCTCGAACAAAGCATTAATAGCGGGATAACCAACAGTTCAACTAATTCATTAAATGCTTATCATTCAGACGCACACGCTTAAGGGGCATTAAATGTATTACCCTTTCACATGTATCCCATTTAATGTATTACCCTTTCACATTACAACCTCAGGGCTATAAATACATTGTACAATCCTCATTGTAAAGGGATCTAGAATCAAGACCGAAATTTCTTGATAGAACTTGTAATCGAGAATTCCCAAACACTCAGGAATAAAACAACAGTGGACGTAGGCTATTCTTATAAGGCTGAACCACTTTAAAATTCTTTGTCTCATTTATTTATCTGTGATTGAATAATTAGAGTGATCTAATTTTTTACATCAACAGATTGGCGCCGTCTATGGGAAACGACTGGTAATATCGTTTTCTCACCAAAAACAATCCATCACAAATGGCTGATATTCCTGAATCCAGCAATCGCAACGTTGGAACCCCTCCAAACACATCTGCTCCGCCAAATATTCCAGATCTGGCTGGAATAATGACAAATCTGGCTTAGGGCCAGACCGTCATGCAAGAAACAATGCGACAACTCATCCAAACTCTCCATGGCGGTGCGTCAGCCCATTCAGGACCACGAAGTATTCAAAGAAACACCCGTGCACCATCCTCACGTACTAGGCGTACCAATTCATATCGCAATAAGGAATCTGATGATTTCTCTTATCAACCTGGGCGAACTTCGTCGGTGCGAGCCATAAATACTGAACAACGTGTCACTCTCTCCCCAGAAAGGACCAGCGCATTGGAAAGATTAAGTAGGGTTTCTCCTTTCGACCGACTAGCCCTAGGAGGAACAAAAGTCCTCTTAATGCAGCGTCGAGGAGCTTTCGACGATCAACAGCCTTAAGGGAAGGATATGCCCAGTCGCGACCAGCTGCTCGTCAGGATAGATCCCAGGAAGCCACTTCAACACGATCAGCTGCTCGAACCAACAGGCCCGAAGAAGAAAATGATGCATGGAAAGGCTCTACTCAAAGGCTGGAGGATAGATTAGGGGAAATAGTTAAAACCAAGAACCCTCTACAACGAACCTTTGTTCGAGGAATAACTTTTCTCTAGGCCATTGTAGATTTTCCAACACCATCAAAGTTCAAAGCACCTGTTGTGACCCCCAAATATGATGGAAAGACGGACCCTGTTCTTCATATAGAACAATATCAAGATGCTGCCAGCATCTATGCTGTCCCAGACGAGATGAGATGCAAGGCATTCTCGGATATTCTTACCATGGTATAATAATCTTCCTCGGGGTAAGATCTCAACTTTCTTTCAACTGGCCGAGTTATTCATTGGAAATTTCTGCTTTGGGGAAAAGCCAGTTAAACGAGTAGCACATCTGTTAAGTGTTAGACAAAAAGCTGGTGAAAGTACCAGAGATTATATAACTCGTTTTAATAACGAGAAACTTGAAGTCATTGATTATGAGGAAAAGACAGCGATCACTGCCTTGATGAGTGGGCTGTTGCTTAACAAGTTGTATTACACTTTGGCCAAAGATCCACCCACAACTATGTCAGAATTGATGGCAAAAAGGGCCAAAATCATGAATGCCGAGGAGGCTATGGCTGCGAAGAAGAATATGGATAAAGAAACCAAGGTGGAAGTCGACAAAACCAAGAAGAAAGAACATAAGAATAATGGTGGTGACAAACAATCCAAAAATAGGTTGTCATGGGAGGTATTGAAGAAATTTGATAATTACACTCCTTTGAAGGTAGTTATCAACCACGTCCTGGAAGAAATTAAGAACAGCGACGAGTTAAACTGGCCAAAGAAAATGAAGGCAGACCCTGACACGAGGAATGGGGAAAAATATTGCAAGTTTCACAAAGATCATGGCCATATGACCAAAAATTGCATAGCTCTTCAGAATGAGATCGAAACACTCATCCGACGAGGAAAGTTGTCAAAGTATGTTGATCGTGGAAACGAAAGAAGAAACAACGACCGAGCAAGAGAGAGGTCTAAATCTCCTCGTCGAGCAGAGGAGAGCAAGAAAAGAAACCATGAAGTTGATCCAGAAGACGACCCCGATCTTCCCAAGAGACCAAGGCAGCCAGAACGAGAGGTATTTTCAATACGCTTTGGGTCGTTTGACTGTAATGTTATAACAGGTGGAGATGCAGGAGGAGGAGACCTTACTGCCGAGAGAAAAGCTTACCTCGGTGAGGCTCAAGCTTGCTCGTACATTCAGCGAATAAATCTAGCTGAGGAGGATCACCCGAGAAAGGTGAACAAAGAGAAGTTGGTCATTGGGTTCTCAAAAAATGACCTCGCAGGTGTTCTTTATCCTCACGATGATCCACTGGTGATCAAAATGAGGATGAAGGAGGTTATAATTTCAAGAGTACTGGTCGACAATGGTAGCTCGGCAGACATCATGTTCTACTCATGTTTCGATAGTTTAAATCTAAAGCTATCTCAACTGGAGCCTTACCACAGACCCCTCATCGGTTTTGCTGGCGAGAAAGTATTTCCACTTGGGACGATCAAGTTGGATATATCCATTGGTACGTGGCCTGCTTGTCGGACAGAAAGAATACGTTTCTTCATGATGGATAAGAATGTCCAATCATCGTACAATATCATCATGGGAAGAGTAGGATTGAAGAAGTTCGAGTCTGTACCATCTACAGTGCATCAGTACCTAAAATTTCCAACAAACTTTGGAGTAGGAGTTGTGAAAGGTGATCAGAAAGTAGCTCGGAAATGCTATTATTCATCCACCGAGCAAGAAGAATTAGAGGAATCAAAGAAAAAGACTACTACCTATCAAGTCGATGAAGGTGCAGAGATTGAAACATCGGATCCTCGAGATGAGTCGCAACTCGTGAAGGGTCAAGTGGTGGAAGCTACTGAAAACATCATTCTGGACGACGAACACCCTGAGCGAACTAATCAAGTAGGTTCGTCGTTGGAAACCTCATTAAAACAGGAATTGATAACTTTCCTTAGAAGCAGAAGACAAACTTTTGCATGGAGTCATAAAGATATGCCTGGGATAGACCCAAACTTCTTATATCACGAACTCAACGTGAATAAAGAGATCAAGCCTGTGAAGCAGAGAAGAAGAGTATTTAGTCCCAAGAAGAATCAAGCTATACAGGAGGAAGTCGAGAAGCTTCAGAAGGCTTGTTTCATTGAAGATGTTAAATATCCAGACTGGTTAGCCAGTGTGGTGATGGTAAAGAAGAAAAACAACAAGCGGAGGATGTGTGTAGACTTCACCGACCTCAACAAAGCATGCTCAAAGGATCACTTTCCACTGCCCCGAATTGATCAACTGGTGGATGCTACCTCGGGACACGAGTTGCTGAGCTTCATGGATGCTTATTCTGGCTACAATCAGATCAAAATGAAACCTAAAGACAGGGAGAGTACTTCTTTCATTACCCCTCGGGGAACTTATTGTTATAATGTTATGCCTTTTGGTTTGAAAAATGCAGGTGCGACATATCAGCGGCTGATGAACAAAGTCTTTGCTGAACAAATCAGTTGCAATATGGAAGTCTATGTTGACGATATGCTGACGAAAAGCAAGAAAGCTGCCGATCATCTAGTTGACTTAAGTCAGACTTTTAATCAACTGGATAAATATCAAATGAAGCTGAACCTGACGAAGTGCATATTTGGGGTACGAGAAGGAATGTTTCTCGGATACATTGTCAATCAGCGAGGCATTGAGGCAAATCCTGAAAAGATCAAAGCTCTATTAGGGCTGCGATCTCCAACGACGAAGAAGGAAGTACAAAGTCTCACAGGACGAGTAGCAGCACTCAACAGATTTGTGTCACGAGCAACTGATAGATGTCTCCTATTCTTCAAGACACTCAGAAAGACTTTTGAGTGGAATGATGAATGCGAGAAGGCTTTTCAAGACTTGAAGAAATACTTGGGAGCACCTCCACTTTTGTCCAGGCCAATGATGGGAGAAAAATTATACTTGTATCTTGCAGTGTCCAAGAATGCAGTTAGCTCGGCGTTGATCAGAGTGGAGAATGGAGTGCAAAAACCAATTTACTACACAAGTAAGGCCTTCCGAGGAGCAGAGATCAGATATCCAAGGCTGGAAAAGTTAGCACTGGCGCTTATTGAGGCAAGTAGGAGAATGAGGCCATACTTCCAGGCTCATACCATAGTAGTATATACCGATATGCCATTGAGGCAAGCCCTTCACAAGCCAAAAAAATCAGGGAGATTGATGTACTGGGCAATATATCTTCGAGAATATGATATAGTTTATGAATCCAGATCATCGCTAAAAGGGCAAGCTGTGGCAGATTTTATAGCAGAGTTCACCTATCCTGATACCTCCGAGGAGCAAAAGTTGCTCGCTGATCAACCTGTGGATGTTACAGGATCAACAAACACAAGCTCAGACCAATTCTGATTGGTAAAAGGGCGTATGGATGTTACAGGATGTGTCGCAGGGATAGTTGTGAGGACTCCGGATGAGGAACAAAAGTTGCTCGCTGATCAACCTGTGGATGTTACAGGATCAACAAACACTAGCTCAAACTAATTCCGATTGGTAAAAGGGCAAGTGGATGTTACAGGATCATCAAATTCGAGCTCAGACCAATTTCGATTGGTAAAAGGGCAAGAAAAGATGATCAACGAAGAGCAAGAAAAATTTGGGGAGGATGAAAGGAAGCAGCAAACATTTCACCGAGGAACTCTGACTGAGCAGAAATTTGAAGACGAGTTACCTATATGGAGGCTATATGTAGATGGCTCATCTTGTACTGCAGGATGTGGCGCGGGGATAGTTTTGAGCACTCCGGACGAGGTCGACATAGAATACGCCCTGCGTTTCCAATTCAAAGCTTCCAACAACGAGGCTGAGTATGAGGCCATGATTGCAGGACTTAGTTTGGCAAAAATTATGGAGGCGCAACAGGTTATTGTCTTCAGTGATTCTCAATTGATCGTAAATCAAATGTTGGGAGTATATGCAGTTAGAGGAGAATTAATGATCAGATATCATGCAAAGGCAAAGGAGCTGGTGTCAGAATTTATCGCTATTCAGCTGGTCAGAATACCAAGAATGGAGAATACGAGAGCAGACGACCTAGCTCGACTAGCATCAGTTACTCGCACCGAGCTACGACGAACAATCCCAATTGAAGTGCTATCTGGTCGGAGTATAGATGAAGATCTGACGATGAACTTTATTACCCTTGATTTAGGACCATCTTGGATGGATCCCATCAGGGCATATATTGAAGAGGGAGAATTACCAATTGACAAGCTCGCAGCCAAGAAATTGAAGTTTAAATCTGCTCGGTATGTATTAACTAATGGTATTTTATATAAACGAGGAATTATGGCAGATTTGCAGAGATGTGTACATCCCTCCAAGGTGAACGAATTGATTGAAGAGATCCATGAAGGGTCCTGTTGAGCACATGTAGCAGGTCGAACGCTTTTACAAAGGGTGATAACGCAGGGATACTACTGGCCGACGATGAGGGCTGATTGTATAGCCTATGCCAAGAAATGTGACAAGTGCCAGCGTTTTTCCTCCATCCGAAGAACTCCACAAGCATTGTTGACACCCATAAATTCCCCTTGGCCATTTGCCTTATGGGAAATTGATTTGGTTGGGCCACTGCCAACGACCCGAGGAAGATTCAAATACCTCGTCGTCACAGTAGATTATTTTACTAAGTGGGTAGAAGCCGAGCCACTCATTGATATGACGTACGAGAAGGTGTACCAATTTGTTTGGAAGAACATCATTTGTCGATATAGTCTTCCTCATGCTTTCATCACAGACCATAGAACACAATTTAATAACGAGGAGTTCGCTGCCTATTGCCATCAGTAAAACATTTTGAAGGTCCACTCAGCACCAGGCCATCCTCAAAGCAATGGACAAACTGAAGTAACAAACAGAACGTTGCTGAATGGTTTGAAAAAAAGACTGGATGATGTGAAAGCAAACTGGATCAACGAGCTACAATCAGTACTTTGGGCTTACCGAACTACTCTGCGAGTAGCAACAGGAGAATCACCATATATGCTGGCGTTTGGAAGTGAAGCTGTTATACCTGCCGAGTTGGGCCTCCCAACACACAGGGTACTGAATTTCAATTCCCCTGTCAGCGACTTAATGAGAAGACTGGATTTAGACATGCTCGAGGAAGTTAGAGAAGAAGCAGCCATCAGAAATGCTGCATACCAGCAGCGAACATCTTTGTTTTACAATAAGAGGGTGAAGAAATGCGACCTGAAAGAAGGAGACTATGTGCTGAAGAAAGTAATTCAAAAGCACAATAAACTGGAGGTAAATTGGCATGGACTATACCGAGTTACAGAAGTTGTTCGACCAGGAACTTACCGAATAGCAACTCTAGAGGGGGAGGAGTTTAAGAATGCATGGAACGCAGAGCACCTGCGCAAGTATTATCAGTGATGTATATTCCCATGTAATGCAGTTCCATCAATATGAATAAAATGAAGATATTCTGCCAAAGTTTTTCCTTTTATTGAGAATTTTTCGGGGAATACTAGTGCTACACACTACTCGGTAAAGATCAGACTACTCAGCAAAATTATTCCTAAAAATGCCAACCTCGGTTGGCTAGGAAACAAAATATTCCTAAAAATGCCAACATCGGTTCGTTAGGAAACAAAATATTCCTAAAAATGCCAACCTGTTTGGCTAGGAAACAATATATTCCTAAAAATGCCAACCTGTTTGGCTAGGAAACAAAATATTCCTAAAAATGCCAACCTGTTTGGCTAGGAAACAAAATATTCCTAAAAATGCCAACTTATGTTGGTTAGGAAGTAAATATATTCTCGAAAATGCCAACTTATGTTGGTCGGGAGGTAAAATTATTCCAGAAAGCGCCAAAGTCTACTAACTATGGCTGGTTGGGGGATAAAAACCCACCAACTGTAGTTGGTCGACAAAGAAAATTTACCGACCTTGGTTGGTCGAAAACATTTTATGGGCAAAATTATTTCAAAAAGATTAACTATAGCTGGTCGGGGATAAAAACTCACTAACTTTAGGTGGTCAACACGAAGAATTTAATAACCTTGGTTGGTTGGAAACATTTTAAACATTTTTATACTTATTACTTTATTGCTACGTTGGTCGAGAAATAAAACTTTATTATTAAATGATCGAGTAACATTTTTGATAGTCGTAATTATTACTAAGTTGGTCGAAAAACAAAATGTTGTTTTTGCCAAATGACTATCACAAGTTCAAACTACACAATATTGTTATCTTTTTATCAGATATGCATGCACAAATATAAAGTGTTATAAGACAATAGCGAATAAAAATGAAAGTCTTTCATTAAATCCAAAATAAATTACATTGATAATAAAATGAAAGTTACATTGATATGTATACTAACAATTACATCAAAATTCCTATTCTACTGGTCTTTTCCCCTTTGCTTTTGACACAGGTTCCTCGCCAACAGGCGGATCATTTAAAGCCAGAGGAGAATTTATGAAGTTGAGATCCTTTAACATCCTGACATTCATTACGGATGGTCGATCTAGAAGATGCTTGGGACGAGATACTTCAACAATTGAATGGAGATTGTAGTCGCCGAGATACTTAGAAATCAAGCTCCGAGGAATGGACCGAGCATGGATCCAACTCATATCCAGTTTGAATGGTGGCACGGGTAAGTCGAGAAGCCCGGGATCATGGTAGTCCCACAGGTAATGATCCTGTTCGAGTTGCAGCACACCTAAGGCATTCAACCAGCCTTGCTTGTAGCCCTCCTTATTGGCATTCTGGATACGATCGTCCAAGTGAAAGAGAGCTTCGTTGTATCCATCCATCCAGAACTCCCTGGGCTGTTTGTGGAACTGATATGTTAGTCTGTCTAGTTGCTCGTGGAGATTTTTGATGAAGATCTCTTTGTTCTCCAAGGTAGACTTCTGCGTGGAGAGCTGCTCTTCCAGGTCTCTGATCTTCTTTGACATTTCAGCCAAAGCCTGGTTCTTCGCCATTAATTGGAAGGCCTGGTTCTCTAGGGCAGACTGAGTCCTTTGTTCCTCGACAGGAATCCGAGCTGCTCTTGCTCATCCTCGAAGAGACCTTGCTCGACCCTGAGAAGATGTTGAAGGGCCAGACCTCTTCAAGGTTTCCAACTCGTCCCTCAAGTTGGCATTCTCGACCTCTAGGAACGAGAATCCCTCATCGGTCACTGGGATTAAGGCTTTTGAAGAAGAGGCTGCAGACTTCAACTGTGATAGCTCTTTCTGCAAGTTGTTGTTCTCTTTCTCTAACAACTTGGCAATTTGTCTGCACTCCTCGACCTCGCCCCTCAGAGTTCTCTCCCTCACCTCGTAGCCAGCAAAGCGCTTCTCGTACCCCTTGTCAGCATTAAGTTGCTGGTACTTCTTCTCGTACCCCTCATGCAACAGGGTAATGGATTCTTTATATTGTAGCTGAAGGTCCTCGAGGGTGCCTTGGAGATCCTCGATCATATCATAATAGGCCACATTATTGGCCACTGCTCGATCGAGGAGACACTTCAAATATTAATATGCTTCCACTGCCTGTTTTGAAGCATCTTGGCCGAGGATGTCTTAAACTTGTGCTGCACTCAAATCTGTGTGACCAGCCTTAAAATATTCATTACATTGTCGCAGCAGCTTTGTATCATGGGCAGATAACAACTCCATCCTGGCCAGAAACTAGCAGAGAAAGAAAAAGTAGTAATTAATAAGAATCAAGACAAAGTATGAAGATAGACAACAATATGCAAAAAGTCTAAGTTTTATTAGATCATAAAGTTCAAAGTTACATATGCTGGGTTACAATTGACAAAAGAAAAATGTAAAGATAAACCCGAACAACTCTACACCTTTTCCTTGTCTCCCAAAACCTTCTCGGGAGGCTGGGACGAGGAAGTAGGCTGCTCGGAAGGAGTAGAAAGTTGCTCGGGGAGTGCCAGCGGTTTCTCGAAAGAAGTAACGATTTGTTCCTCGGTAGCAGGCTGGATGGCTGGGGGATGATCTCCCATCACCATAGAAGACTCTTCGGAGGAAGCTTCGTCCTCTTCTAAGTCTTCAGGAGTTAGAGGGGGACCAGGAATGTATTGCTGGAAAAGCTCAGAAGATTCCTCAACTTTCATTTCCTAGAGAGCAGCAACCCATCCATCCCTAAAGTATTTGAGACTGCTATAGTCCATTTGCGACACCATAGTAGCCAACCCCTTGTTCCACCCCTTGTCCCAGCCAGCGCTGAAGGACTTCTTCACATCCATCTTCCTCTTCAATTTCTCCGAGGAGAGCTTCTCGGACAACAGGTTATCAGCAGCTTTTAATTTTTTTTCAATCTCCTCCTTCTGCCGACCTACTTCCCTAAGTTGAGCCAGCTCCTCCTCAGCAGCCTTGAGCTTATCTTCAAGCTCCCCAGCAGTTTTGAGCTTCTCTTCGAGCTCCTTATTTGCCTTCTCTAGGGCATTTATTTTCTTCTCTAACTCCTTGGAGGCATCAACAGCTCGAGCTTTCTCTTGCTCGGTGGAGGCAAGATTTTTCTCCCAGATAGCCTTGTCAGTAGCATATGTCTGGCGAGAATCGTCCAAAGACTTGATAGCTTCTGCCAGAGCTCCCTCCACACTGGACGAGGAGCATGAAGATTTAATCGCTTCATCCTTCTTCAGGATTATATTAAAGCAGCTCGTCAACTGTGAAAGTAAAAAGAAAGCAAGTCAGAAATAGAAATAACAAAGGAAATATGAAAAGTTCAAAGTAAGAAGACTTACAGAAGTAAGGTGACGAGCAGCTAACGAGGTGACCATGTCCCGAGTAAGGTTTTCTTCAGTACCTTGGACCTCGGGAATGATCCAGGACTTTACCGAGCTCATGGCAGAGCTCGGAGGAACAAAAGTGGGAACCCCTGTCCCAGCAGTTGTGGGCTGAGTGATGGTGTCAGCCAAATTGACCGAGGAGCTCTTCTTCAGCCTCCTCGGGGGAACAGGAACAGATTCAACCATGGAAGAACCCTTGGTCGGTGATATTACAATCACCTCTCCAGGAGCAGCAGACCTGCTCGGAGCCACTGCGAGCTTCTCTACAACCTTCATGACAGCAGCCAAGGAAGGCACATCATTCTTCTTTG
Source organism: Sambucus nigra (assembly GCA_949130495.1). Taxonomy (NCBI): domain Eukaryota; kingdom Viridiplantae; phylum Streptophyta; class Magnoliopsida; order Dipsacales; family Adoxaceae; genus Sambucus; species Sambucus nigra. Next base: position 524,843,673 of record OX422208.1, on the reverse strand, counting down.
TCCCCTCCCTTGGGACATCAACTTTATTTCTTTTTACCTCTCCAGAACCAGAGGCAGGTTTCTCGGACAAAGTGGGAGGTCTTCTTCTCTTCATCCTTTCGCTCAAAGGGACGTGAGATTCAGGCGAGGAACTGGTGGAAGCTGGTACTGGCTCTGATTCACTTATCACTGGACGAGCAATGAAAGAAGTGGTGTAGCTCTTGTATTGCAGCAGATATGAAGCCGATCTGGTATGCTCTTCGGCAACAGATTGATGCAGACTCCAGATAAGTTTCAGATGTCTTATATTCACGTCTGCTTCCTTTGGACACTTTCTTTTACTGTCAACTGCAAATAAATAAATAAACATTGAAATATTAGTGGCACATTTTATCAAACACAAAAGAAGCATGATTTTAAAATAAGTAAAACGAAATAAAAATAACCTATCCCATTGCCATAAGGAGGGCATCTGGGACCCTAGTAAACCTCATCTCCATTTAATGGAGGGTGTTGCTAATTTTTTATAACAACCCCATGCTCAAAATAATCCCTATTGGCATCAGGGAGATTGACTACTAAGGCTCTATTTAAAAATCTAGTTTTTAAATAAAAAATGTTATCATTAACTGCCCATCTATAGCAAAACATAATCTCAGGAATTCCTATGCGAGTTCTATGGATTTGATTTAATCTATGCACCCCATTAACTATTCTCCATGTGTTGGGGGCTATTCTTACAGGAACAACGTCAAAGTACTAACAGAATTCTAAACACAAGGGATTTGGTGGAAAAGAAAATCCACACTCAGCAATAAAAAGACTGGGGAACCAATGTCCCTCAGCCAAGCGGAAATAATCAGAAGGCTCAGAAAGCTCTTCCAGAACAACCCATGAGGGAATGGAAAAATTAGAACGAAACTTATCAAGAGATTCAACAGGGTAAACCATGATGAATTAAAGAAATGAAGAAGAAGGAAGAAAATCTTACAGAAAAAGAGTGGATCTGATGACAATGGACGATGGAAAAGATGAATACACAGGAGAGAAAGAGACGAAGGAAAACTCGAAGATAAAAATTTAAAAAGGTAGAAGACGATGGGAGTGTCTGTAAAGTTTAAATACCTTTCCTTGGGAAATGGTGAAGTAATGATTACAAAAAAGGATGATTACGTTACCGGCGGCTAAAAAAATGAAAAGGGGCGCGGGAATCAAAGCTGGCAACAACGGTTAAAAAGACGAAAAGGGACGCGGGAATCAAAGCTGGCAACAGCGGCTAAAAGGACAAAAAGTATGCAGAAATCAAGGTGGTTATAAAAATTCAAAAAGGCATGATTCTACGAATTTAGAAGGAGAAATAAATACAAAGGAAACACTCCTAAAAATCAGGAGGACCATTTAAAGTTACCATATTCCGAGAAAGAATGTTCCATACTCCTCAAATTTCGAACTATGAAACATTGGGGGCTTCTGTTGATACCAAATTTAGTCTGCTGACATGGCCCAATTGAATGAAGACACGTGGCAATCTACATGGTAACAACAAACACTTTCGAGGAACTCACACGCTCCGAGGAATAAGATAACTACGAGGAAGACTATTTCCCCGAGGAACACTGCTTCCCCGAGAAACTCATACGCTCCGAGGAACAAGACCTCATCGAGGAACTCTTAAGTACCAAGAAGCTTAGGCGGTCCGAGCAACTCAGGCGGTCCGAGCTGCACCTCGAACAAAGCATTAATAGCGGGATAACCAACAGTTCAACTGATTCATTAAATGCTTATCATTCAGACGCACACGCTTAAGGGGCATTAAATGTATTACCCTTTCACATGTATCCCATTTAATGTATTACCCTTTCACATTACAGCCTCAGGACTATAAATACATTGTACAATCCTCATTGTAGAGGGACCCAGAATCGAGACCGGAATTTCTTGATAGAACTAGTAATCGAGAATTCCCAAACACTCAGGAATAAAACAACAGTGGACGTAGGACATTCTTATAAGGCTGAACCACTTTAAAATTCTTTGTCTCATTTATTTATCTGTGATTGAATAATTAGAGTGATCTAATTTTTTACATCAACACCTGGCCATGCTAACTCCTCACTGTTCTTAATCGCCTCCAGAATGTGATTTATATTTACCTTCAAGGGAGTATAATTTCCATATTTCCTCATCTGCTCCAGCAGTTGCTTACCTTTCGACTGCTTATTGCCACCATTGTTCTTCTGATTCATCTTTTTGATTTTACCAGCCTCAACCTTGGTCTCCTTAGTGTTTGTATTCTTCTTCATAACCATGGCTTCCTCAACGTTTATGATTTTGGCTGCCTTTTCCATTAGTTCTGCCATGGTCCTAGGCGGATCTTTGGTCAAAGTATAGTACAACTTATCTGGTAACAGTCCACTCATCAGAGCAGTAATTGTTGTTTTCTCCTCGTAATCAATTACCTCAAGCTTCTCCTTATTAAAACGAGTAATGTAGTCCCTGGTACTTTCTTCTGGCTTCTTTCTAACACTTAGTATGTGCGCTACTCGTTTAACTGGTTTCTCTCCAAAATAAAAATTCCCTATAAAAAGCTCTGCCAGTTGAAAGAAAGTCGCGATCTTCCCCCAAGGAAGGTTGTTGTACCATATCTGAGCTGATCCGATAAGAGTTTCTGAAAACGCTCTGCATCTCATCTCGTCTGGAACCGCATATATATTGACAACAACTTGGTATTATTCTATATGGAGGACAGGATCAGTTTTCCATCATATTTAGGTGTCACCATAGAAGCTTTGAATTTTGATGGTGTGGGAAAATCCACAATTACCTATACGAACAATGTCCCTTGGACAAAAGTTCTTTGTAGAGGATTTTTGGCCTTAGCCATCTCCCTTAACCGGTCCTCTAGTCTTTGAATAGAGCCTTTCTATGCATCATTTCCTACCTTGGGCCTATTTGTTCGAGCGACTGATCGCGTTGAATATTCCTCTTAGGACCTTTCATTACGGGCTGTTGGGCGTGATTGGGTAAAGCCTTCCCTTAGGTCGGATGGTCGTTGAGAGCTCCTCGATGCAATCCTAGGAGGACTTTTATTCCTCCTAGGGCCTAATCGATCAAAAGAGGAGACCATACTCAGCCTTTCTAGAGCGTTAGTCCTTTCTGGCATTAGAGTGATATTCCGTTGAGAGTCTATAGCTCGTACCGATGAGGTCCAGCCAGGTTGATACGAAGGATCGCTAGATCTCTCAGTACGATATGAGTCAGTACGTCTAGATGGAGAGACCTTCGGGAATAGCGTTCATCTAGTTCTTGAAGATGGCAAATGGGTATTCCTCTGAACACTTCGTTGTCCTGATTGGGCAGGCACTCCACCTTGAACAGTTTGTATAAGTTGACGCATAATTTCTTGCATGGACATTTGGCCTTGAGCTAAATTAGCCATTGTGCCAGCCAGATCTTGAATATTTGGGGGAGTATAAGGGTTTGGAGGGACCCCAGTGTTTCGATTACTGGATTCCGAATTCTCAACCATTAATGATGAGTTGTTTTGGTGAAAAACGCTAAGTACAGTCGTTTCCCACAAACGGCGCCAATCTGTTGATGTAAAAAACTAGATTATATCTAATTAATTAATCACAGATAAAAAATGAATAAACGAGACAAAGGATTTTTAAAGTGGTGCAGCCTTATGAAAATGGCCTATGTCCACTATTTTGTATTGCTGACTGTTTGCCTTGAATCTCGATAATAGCTTTACCAAGAGATCCAAAGTCTCCTTCTTATGAGGAGGTTACAATGAATTATAGCCTTGAGGTTGTACATATGAAAGGATAATGCGCTGTTATCTAGTAGACATATACATATGTATGATAATAATGCGCATTTAATGCGTAGTTGTCTTTTGACTCTCTTGATTTGGATGCTCTGCACGCTAAGTAGCTCGATCCGCTTAAGTTGCTCGGCACGATAAGTTGCTCGGTATGCTTAAGTTGCTCGGAGCGCCTGAGTAGCTTGGTGACAGTATGTTGTTATTTGGAAGTATTTGTATTTGCCACGTAGGTTGACACGTGTCTTTAAGTGATTGGTCAATGCCAACAGACTAAATTTTGTATTAACAAGGATCATGCATGATTCACACAACATCACTAAAGAGCATTGTTATTAACTAAGTTTTTGTCCAGTAACTGCAGGGTCACTTCGTGATGGGCGTTGGTCCGGCAGGGCATAGTTAGCCTAAGCGATATGACTCTCACCTTCCATTGGCCAAGTACCTTCGATGTATATCGAACGGTTCCCCCTCATCATACCGTTTTATCGAAGTCATGATGGGAGGTATATCGTAGGGAACTCATTCACGTACGCCGAGTATATCGAATTCGCTCTCACGCATACTGTCCCCACGAGGTATAAAATGAGGCAATTCACGTACACTCAGGTATATCAAATGGCTTGTCCACACGTACTGATTGCCCACAAGAGCAAGACGTATATTGTGGAAGTCATAACAAAGGGGGGAACCCTTTTCGATTCACCCAACCAACTTCATACCCACATATAGGTGTCAAGCCTAGTACACACATAAGATTGTCGGTTTTGTGATGATAATTATATTCAACACAAATAAATAAGAAAAGCGCAACCACCAAAGGAAATAAAGAACATAAAATGCCAATCACACAACACAATATGTACGTGGTTCAGTAAGAATGCCTACGTCCATGATGGTGCAGTATTATTTCTATATCCTTCGGGGAGTGTTTACAGAGAATCCAAATCGTGCCCTCTTGCCCCGGGCTTATGGTTGTTATATACATATTTGTTCTTGGGGAGTGGGGGTGTTGGACTCCCTCGCGTCCATCTTCTACTCCTAGAATATCTCCCTGCGAGATTTTAGGAGTGGATTAAGTCTCCAACTGAATTATGTTGAGATACGAGGGGCCACACTTTGGGCCGTTTTTATTAGGCTACTCGTCTGGGCCCATGATGCCAAATCCTGGTACCCACAGGTTTCAACCCAAAACTCTGTCGAAATTCTGGGTTGGCCTATCGCCCAAATTTTTGCGTATTTTTAAAACGGGACCCTGCCCGTGAGCCTGGTCACAAGTCCAGCCATAACTTTGCAAATTGCATATATTACAAACCCAACTTTTCCAGGCTCGAGTCCCGTCCGACATTTTATTTTGCATTTAGGAGAATTTAATACAAGTGACAAAATAATAATCATAATAATCATAATAGGTCCGTCTCCCGAAAAAAAATCCAAAGACATTTCTCCCTTATTTTTCAAAAAGCCAAAAACATTTCTCCTCTCTTTATCAAAAATCCAAAAATATTTTGTCTTTTCATCTCAAAAGTAAAAAGAAAAAAAAAATTCATCCCTCTTTCTAAAAAATAAATCCCATTTTTGCGCCTTCTCAGGTCGATCGCAGACCCTTGGCCTGGCTTCTTATTTGCTTCGGTCTTCAGTCAGATCACCCCAGAGTTACGTCTGTTCCCATGCTACTTCTTCCTAGTCCGGAATCCATCCGCTTTCTATGGAGAACACAGATTAAGTGCCCGCTGTGCAGTCAGATCTGATGGCAGTCCTAGCTCAGCTCGTGCCCAAGATTGATAACCTTCAGACTGAGGTCCGAGAAATGTAACAAAACCAGGTTCCCGTTCCTCACGAGCCTGAGACCCTATTACCTCGTGCTATAGATCCACTCGAGCCCATCTGGGTTCCCAAAGAGTATCAGCACACTCCACGTGTCCCTCCTGTTAACAGGCATCTGCATGCCCAGCTTCCGATGCCAAACCTTGCCCAGCATGGGGCTAATTTATCTATGATCATTGATTCGAAGGAAGAAGAGCTGAACAAAGTCAAAGAGGACCTCAAGATGCTCACCAAGAAGTTTGACCAAGTCAAAATCTCGGGGAATTACATGGACTACACCCATATGTCTCCTTATCCTAAAGCGAGGTTACCCAGGAAGTTTAAGATGCCAAATATTGAGAAATTCGGAGGAAGTGGACCCCCCGATTGTTCATCTTCGGAGTTACCACCGTTCCACGACTCTATTAGGGGCTTCTAAAGAAGTAATGGCCCAATTGTTTCAGCAAACTTTGAAGGATAGCGCCCTCAGATGGTTTTTGTCTCTCGAAGAGTCCAGAATTCGTAGCTGGGAGGATGTGGCTTGAGAATTTATGTCGTAGTACAAGTACAACGAAGAGCTTGAGGTCACCCATCGTGATTTAGATCTGCTCAAATAGAACTCGGGGGAATTAGTCAATAATTTCATAGCCCGATGGAGGGAAAAAGCAGCTACCATGACCAATCGGCCTTCCGAGGAAGAACAAGTCAGCATAGTGAAGTAGAACTTCTTGCCCCATGTCCGAGCAACTATGGGAGGACAATACTATCCCCACTTTCGAGCTCTCAAAGAAGCAGGAGTATAAATTGAGGAGGGTCTTGATAAAATAGATGTCGAACCAAAGAAGGTGTTCGGACAGTTCACCCCGAGGAAATATCATAAACCTGTCAGTGCTGCAGTCTCAACCATTAACAATATCTCTCAACCAACCACCTCATGGGCGCCAGAAAGCGGCCCTGTCCCAGTCCGAAAGGAATACACCGAGCTCCATGCCCCCCTCTCCAAAGTTTATCAAACCTTGTTGGGTCGAAACCTTATCAAACCCTTGGATCCCCGTCCATTGTCAAATCCACTCCCAAGAAACTTCAAGGCAGATACCCATTGCGCCTTTCACCAAACAGCTGGCCATACCACCGACCAATGTTTTCACCTTCGAAACGTAATCCAAAGTCTAATTGACCAGGGTACCATTGCCCCACCAGCTAATCCTAAGCCAAACACTACTCACAACCCACTCCCAAATCATGCCAATGCCATATTCTTAGAAGAGAACCCAGAATTTGATCCCTCAACCCAAATCAAACCCATATACTCTCCTAAACCTCTCCAAATTTATCCATATTTCCTTCTACACCCTGCTAGCCTTGTCGATCAAGCACTGTCACTCCTTACTAGAGCATGCATCGCTGTCCGTACCCGTTCTAAAAATGGAAGTATGGAATTATCAGAAGTGTTAAACTAACTCCTAGAGTTCGGGCTGAAATTGCCCTCACAGATGATCATTGATTACTAGAGGTTCAGTACGCTATTCTTGGAAGCACCGAAATGGGCTGAAGAATTCGACCGTTGGGTGGTACCAACAGATAAAGTCAGCTTAGATGATGTTGTCCAGGTTATAACATAAATATTCAGGTAAACCAACGATATTTGGAGTATGACTGAGTTACATGATACTCTGAAGCTACAAGGGTGCCTAGTCCCTTCACTCTTACACATCCCCATAAAATGGAGAGACCTGTATGAAGAAGGCATTGAAATTATGGAATGCATCAACTTTACATGGAAATATAGAATTGTTGCCACTGGATGGGGGGAAGAATTCGAAGATTTGAATGAAGAACAAGCTTTCAAGAAAACTGACCCGGTAGCCGATATGTGTGAGATGATATCATTTGAAGAACTTCTCAGAGAAATAAACAAGGTGACAGAATAACCCGAGATTTATGAGGAAACATGATTCATGTTCTTCCCTTATTCAGTAAATCACATGACCAGATCAGGGAGGCATTATCAGATTCTAAGCTCACTGCCAACAAATAACAAAGGGAAGGATGGTGAAAACCTTTCTATGCCAGAAATGACCCTCGAGGAAAGCAAGATCCTTGATCAAGTGAAGAAAACTCAAGTTAACATCACTATATGGGGGCTTTTCATGTCTTCTCAGCTGCCCATAAACGCTTTGATCAAGTTGCTCACTGGACCCACAGTTCCTCCTGCTACCACACCAGAAGAAGTGGTAAATTTGGTCGGATCCTTGACCTCTACCCGAATGTTATACTTTTTCGAAAAAGAAATCCCCAAGATTGGGCCAAACCATAATCATGCACTTAATATCTCCGTCGAAGCTATGTGGAAGGTTGTACCACTCTCTCTTATCGATAGTGGATCCGCCTTGAATATATGCCCACCGAGAACCTTCAAATGTTTAGGACTGAAAGAAAGCGACCTCGCTCCAACCTCCACTGCTGTGAGTGCGTACGATAATACCCATCGGGAGGTGATAGGATCCATAAAAGTTGTAATAGGGGCTGACCCTATAAACCCTGTCGTCGAATTCCAAGTTATTGACATCCCAGCTTGTTTCAATCTGTTGCTAGGACGACCTTGTCTCCACAGTATCAAAGGTGTGTCTTCCTCACTCCATCACAAATTAAATTTCTTCACCCATGGACGAGTCATCACCATTTTAGGCGACAACGACAATACCGAGGGTGCAAGTACCAGCAGTCCAATTCTTGAGATACAACATGGGTCAAATGCTCATATTAGGATTTCGAGTTGAGCCACCCCTACTCCCGACAGGGGACAACTTCAAAGAAAGGGTTTGTCCGGAATACGACCCTCATGGCAACGTCAATGTGATTTAGATGTTCAGAAATATGCACTTCATGCCCGGACTGGGGCTAGGACAAAGACAACAAAGTATACTTGAGCCTATTGAACTGAAGAAAGCTTTCCATCCTTCTGGTTTGGGGTATCAATCGTCAGAACAAGAGCTCAGAATGATCCTCCATTCTCGACCAAAGAGAGGACTAGACTGCATCCAGACTATCTCAAGTTACTCCTTGAATGGACGATTCATCAAAGAGGGAGAGGACTTACCCTTTTGAGGCTTTTCAGAACCATGGTATGACCATACAGATAGGAAGATGAAGCCTGAAACGGAGATATTTTTCCAAGACGGCTTCCCATGGGCTGAGAGTTCCCAACACCATATACAATCGCTCATCAAAGATACCAAAAAGAATGAGGAAAGTGACTCCGAAGATTCCTTCAACTTGCAGACACTGGGACTAACACTCTGCATGGTTCACTCAGGCACTACATCACCAGATCCGTCCCAACTGATTAAAGTTGCTGATACACCTCTCCTCAACTGGCATACTGCGCCAGTTCTACCTGTTAAAGTCCCCCCCAATCCTAATGTTTACCCCCATTTCTTCTTCTGTTGTCTATCCTTGCTCAAATGTAATCGAGACCTCCTTTGATAAGGTTCTCAATGCTGCTTTTCCTATCAATGAAATAAATGAAGATTTTGAGTATCTTGTTGTGCCTTATATTAATTGTCTAGGTTCTAATAAACTTTTGATGATGATGATGATGATGATGATTTTGCAAATGAATAATTCTTAACTGATCTAAATAAGGTTAATAATAAACAACATAATCGCGTTCAAGTTAATGAAGAAGAGACTGTTGTTATTAGCCTCGGTTCTAGTATCCAACTACGCGAGATTAGGATAAGGGCTACCCTTGACAAGCATGAGCGTGCATAACTCGAAGAATTGCTAAAGGAATTCGTGGATGTCTTCGCATGGTCTTATAACGATATGCCCAACATTGATCCTGAAATAACTCAGCATGAGATTCCCACTCTCCCAAATTATAAGCCACTTAAACAAAAATTGATAAAGCGCCGCACCGAATAGTTGCTCAAAGTCGAAGAAGAGGTGGTCAAACAGTTGAATGTAGGCTTCATTCATGTGATCGAATATCCCACGTGGCTGGCCAACATAGTGCCTGTACCGAAATCAGGAGGGAAGGTTCGGATGTGTGTAGACTACCGGGACTTGAACGAAGCCTCTCCAAAGGATGATTATCCATTACCCAATATCAATATGATCGTGGACAACACAGCCAGTCATGATCTCAAGTCATTCGTCGATGGGTTTTTCGGATACAACCAAATCAAAATACACCCAGAACACCAAGAGAAAACCGCGTTCATCACCCCATGAGGAACCTTTTGTTACACTGTTATGCCATTTGGTCTCATGAACGCTGGGGGTACCTACCAGAGGGCTGCCACAACCATCCTGCACGATCTGATTCATAAAGAAGTTGAGGTCTATGTAGATGATATGATTATAAAATCCAAGACTAGATAAGGTCATGTTCCCGCTCTCCGAAAGTTCTTCGAACAATTGCGACAGTATTAGATGAGACTCAATTCGCAGAAATGCGTCTTCAGCGTTACAAAGGGAAAACTCTTGGGATTCATGGTCAGTGAGAAGGGGATAGAAGCCGATCCCACCAAGCTGAAAGCCACACTTGAGATGCCACCTCCCCGAATAGAGAAAGAAGTCCGAGGTTTCCTCGGGAAATTATAATACATTAGCCGGTTCATCAGCCAGCGAACCTCCATCTGCGAACCTATCTTCAAACTCCTCCGAAAGGATTCAACCAAGGTTTGGAACGAGGCCTGCCAAGAAGCTTTTGACCGAATAAAATAATACCTGACTTAACTTTCGGTACTCATGCCACCACAACTTGGTCTCCCCTTGCTCCTATACCTAACCATAACCGACACTGCAGCTGGGGCTTTGTTAGACCAATACCTTGAAAATTCTCGCAAAGAAAGAGCCATCTATTATGCCAGTCGCAAATTAACCGAATACGAAGTCAACTACCCTACTTTGGAAAAGTTATGTGTCGCGCTTTTCTGGGTCACCCAAAAGTTACGGCACTAGATGCTCGCCTTCCCCATCAAACTTGTATCCCGAATAAACACCATGAAATACCTGCTTGAAAAACTCGCCTTATCCAGTCGAATGGCCCGATGGTTGATGCTCCTAGCCGAGTTTGATATCATGTACGTCACGTAGAAAGCCATGAAAGGAAGATCCATCTCTGACTACCTCGCTGATTACCTCATGGATGAAACCGCTGTTTGGATCTCCGAATTCCCAGATGAAAACATCCTCTGCACTACCCAGGACAACCTTCAATGGAAAATGTTCTTTGACGGCGCTGCCAACAAAAAGGGATATGGCATTGGGATACTCCTGATCACCCCAGATGACTCCCACATTCCCATCGCCATCAAGCAGGATTTCCCTTATACCAACAACATGACTGAATACGAGGCATGCACGGTAGGCCTCAAAGTTGCTCTTGAGAAAGGTATTCAATGCCTAGACGTCCACTGGGATTCCGCCCTCATTATCGGTCAAGTGATCAGAAAATAGAGAGTTAAGGACGAGAAGCTCCAACCCTTTCATGCCCACTTAGAAGAACTAGCCTCCCAATTCCAAGATATCACCTTCCATTACCTACCACGAGCAAAGAATAACCTAGACGATGCCCTTTCTACCTTGGCCTCCATGGTCGACCTGCCCGAAGGAATAACAATGACCCCCTTACTAGTTCAAAAGCAAGACAAACCAACCCACTGCTACCACATTTAGCTCGTCACCACAGAAGATCTAGAGCTAGCCAATTATTGGTACTATGATATCTGGTGCCTCCTCAAGCATGGTAGGTACCCCGAGGGCTCTGACAAGAAAGACCGAGCAACCCTTCAAAGACTGGCTGCCTAGTACATCATCTGTTACAAAGCACTGCTCAAAAGGAACTTCGATGGAACTCATCTGCACTGTATCAGAGGGGCTGACATTGAAAAGATAATGCAGAAGATCCACAGTAGGGAATGCAGACCCCACATGAATGGTCACATGCTTGCCAAGAAGATCATCCGATAAGGATACTTCGGAACTAATATGACTCGGGATTGCACCGCCTATGTCTGGAAATGCCTCAAATGCTAATAATTCTCCAACCTTCAGCATCTGCCTCCGCGTGAATAATACAACATGACTTCTCCCTGGCCATTCTCCACCTAGGGTATCGACATTATAGGGAAGGTCATACCAAAGGCTTCCAACGGGCATGATTTCATCCTAGTTGCCATTAATTACTTCACCAAATGGGTTGAAGCTGAGTCATACGAAGTGCTGAATGCCAAGAAAGTGGCAAAATTCATCAAGAAAAATATCATCTGCCCATATAGGGTCCCATACGAGCTTGTATCAGATAACAGCTTGCATTTTGAGGCAGAAGTTACAGAAGTGGTTAACGAGTATGGGATTCAGAGACACAAAGCTTCTCCCTACCGACCTCAGACCAATGGGGCAGTCGAAGTCGCCAACAAGAACCTCAAAGCCATTATCAGCAAGATGACCGAAAGTTGTTGAGATTGGGCCGATCGGATCTTGTACGCCCTCTGGGGATACCGAGCCTCAATTTGAACCTCTACTGGGGCTACCCCTTACTCTCTAGTTTATGGTATGGAAGGAGTCCTATACGTGCACTGGAAATACCCTCGCTGCGCGTCATGCTTGAAAACAAGGTCGGTGAAGAAGACTGGTTCCATAGCCGTCTTGACGAGCTGACCCTCCCAGATGAAAGGATATTAAAAGAGCTATATCACATACAAGGGTACCATCGTCGAATAACGCGATCATTCAATAAGAGAGTCAAGGACCGCTATGTCCGAGAAGGGGATCTAGCCCTCAAGGAGATCATATAACCCATCTGGGACCCCAGAGGGAAATTCAAGATCAATTGGAGCGGCCCCTACATTATCAAGAAGATCTTGTTTGACGGTGCCGCCATGCTCACCGACTTAGATGGGAGGAGATGTCTCACCAAGTCAACTTGGACCGTCTCAAGAATTTTTACCCCTAGTCCGAAATCTCGGCGCGCTGCGACTTTTTTCATCTCCCTTTTATTTTAAAAATATTTTTTTTTAAAAAAAATCTTCATTTCCCTCTACCCAGAACTACGTGGGCCCGATCCTCTGCAAAACCATTTTCAAACAATTTAAAAATCTTCAAAACCCAGAGGTACGTAGGCAGCTCTTTCACCTTACATGAGCACGACCCTTTCTTTTTCACAAAATACTATTCTTTTCTTATCTCCAAGAACAACAATCCATTATAGCATATACTTGAACAAAAGGATTATGTATTCCTTAGCGATCGATATAGATAATTCAAAAATACAAAACTCATCAAAAGGCACATTTGGATGATCGAAAACTTGCTTATTTCATTAATAAGAATTACAGTGCCATTACATAAAGGAACGGATAACTCTTACTTTCTTAAAAAGCCAAATGAAATCCCCACATTTATTCCCCGTTACAAAATAAACTCTCCAAGAGTCATATCCATAGCTACCAGAGGAGATCGCTCCGTCATCATCATCTGCATCCTAGGGTCCCCAAGCTTCCCCTGCCTGAACGGAGTGCCTCAGGCACTCTATGGACCGATAATCCCGAACCAGCTTCGGAAAAATCACAACACCTCCCTCCATGGTATCAGATAAGACGAGCCACCTTTGTACAGTCTTCACTGCCAATATCTTACTGATCACTCTCCTCCACAACCACTTCATATAATCCCCGGGGATGTGCCAAACTCTCCCAATAGATTGATTGGGGCGGGTCGATGGACGCCTATTCTCCCATAAAGAGCCAAGTCGCATGCGCAAACGCTTAGTCAAATCTTCTACCAGAAAGAAATCTAGTGTACGAGGTGGCACGACCTGTTCCCAACCAAATAGACGCAGAAGCTGCCAAGGGAAATAGAAAGAGATCTGTCTGAGACCAACCATCCTGACATACGGGTATTCCTCCAGCTCCATAATAGGTAGAAACTGTCCCCACCAAGGCACTGATGAGCACAAATTTAGAGTCCCCTGCTCCACAAACCAGTTTTCCCAACTTTCAATATCCAAGCCAATGCTGATGAAGTGGCACGAAAAGAAGTTGGGTACAGCCGACAAAGGATACTCTGGAGGAGTCACCAGGCGAAGTCTCTCAAACAACCACATATTCAACATCACGAGGCTAACCCTTAGGAAGTCAGAACGACCTTCTCGCCAGGCATCCAGGCCATTCAAAGTCTCCGTCAATATCACCGCCGTAGGATTATAATGGTATGACATCCAGGAAATAATAGCTGCAAGTTGTGGGTCCACCAGCAGCAATTTTGATACTAAGCCAAGAATAACGGCTCTGGCGTATCCAGCATCACCAGCCTCCTGTAAATGCACGGACTGTAACATCGCCGAAAGGGAGATCATTCCCCCAGCAACCAATGGTCTAGCCGCCGAAGGCGAAATGTGAAGAAGCCCAACTAACAACTCCCGGGAGAACGAGAAAATTCAGGTAGAGCTGCAGCAACACTGGGATTTATCCCCAGCATGGCAGAAAATTCCTCATAGGTAGGACAAACTTCATCCAACCCAAAGCGGAGTACATGATCTTCGGGGTACCAGAATTGTACCGTCGCCATCAACATGTTCCACTCAATGGGTCGGTTGCGCCACAAAGAAACCCGACGTATACTAAAAGCATCGTAGTCGATATTATAAGAGCACATAGCTTCCAAGGCTTCGAGGTAGTCAACAAACTCAATGCTACTAGGGAGAGCCATCTTGCAAGACTAAGAAATAGTAGGCAAGTAGGTAAGAATGTGAAGGTGTGATGGATACACTCCACCCTTACCCATTTTTATACTTGAAAACCCTCACAAAAAAAACATGACCCATGCAGAAATCGGAGGAACTCCTACCCCACAAAGTATAAGAGGCTGAAGAGGGCACTAATCAAAGCTTTGAATTGATGGGATTGAACTCCTACCCCACAAACATTTTCCTTTTTTCTCTTTTGTCAAAATCAGAAACTCATTAAGAATAAAGTGATATTCTCAATAGAATTTCAAAAATCCTCTTCCACCCCTATATAATTTCTCATTTTTAAAAACTTTCCTAAAAAATCCCCAAAATATCTCTTTTTACGGTCTCAGCAGCAAAGTAAAAGCGCATGTGCATGCATTCACCATTAATAAAGATAATAAAAAATCCCATTGCATTGTATATATATATATTCTCTTCCGTGTTACATCAAATTTTACAGGAAATAAAGAAAAAAAAGGGACTCAACCCAAACCCACATTCATTCTCTCTCTCAACTATCCTCTAAGAGCTTCCACCCCTGCGACACTCTCTCTTTCCCCTACGGCGAGATAACGCACCGCCACTACCCGAGCCAGACTCCTTCCCGGACTAAGCAATTGGCACCAAACAAGAAGGAATCGGGACCGCATCCCCAATATGGGCAGTCATCGAAGATATCCAGTCTCTGATGTCACTCAGCCAAGTGGTCGACACCCGGAGTTGCTGAAAGTAAAAGGCAAAATGAGTATCAAAGAGGGATCAAAACAAAAGAGGAATAAAAAAGAAGAAGAAGTTATACCGCAGGATGAAGAACCTCATCTTTCAAACCCAGCTCCTCCGGATCCATCGCATAAGGACGGTGCAACATGGGGACCATCCCTCCATTGGCCCGCCAAATGTTGTACGAAGGAGTATGCAATTGAACAAAGGGAACCTCTGAAGTCATCGCCACCGCAGACGCCGACGGACCACTACCGCAGTGGGAAGACCCCATCGCCCGACTCGAACCTGCATGAGGGAAAGGCAAGGCATCATATATGTTGAGCGCCATCAACTAGCTCGTCACAAAGTCCACATAGTCATACGACGCAGCCGTATCAATGTACAAGAGATAGGACTCGTCGATCATCATCGCGATACTCTGGCATTAGTCTCTCCCGCCTCATAGACATAGGAGGCTGCGCGGGTGGCACCACCACCTCCTCCTCAGTAATCTGTCGAACCACCCTCTCCCTAAGATACCAAGAATGGCCAAACTCATGCGCCAGCAAATGCCTCACCTGCGCGTTCACGCCAGTCGACCCTGTATCCTGAATGGATATCCCCCAAGGGTAAAAAGTAACCTAAAAATCCCCAACAGCATAAGTCAATACAGAATCAGAACATGCAAAAACCAGTACTGGAGAGGAAAGAGTCTTACCCTACCACTAGTCAGGCCATTCAAGACCTGACGCACCGCCTCTAGAGAAAGAGATCGCTTCGACTATTGCCATCGATACAATCGACAAAAGTCCCCAACAGTCTCGTCCTTCAAGGAAATCAGCTGGGTATTGCACCCAATCACCTCATAGAACCACGTCTGCCAAAGATAAGAATTCATAATAAAAAAGAGACGCATAAGGAAAATGCGAATGATGAAAGGAAAGTGTGCAAACTGAAGAATACCTCGATAAGATACGTGGCTCCAGTAAAAGTTTATCGGAAGCACCGACTGAATGCATCCAAAGAAAAATAGAAGGTCGCCAAAGTCAGGCTCCCCCAATCATAGAGAGGGATGTTCGAAAACATCCTCAAATACGACAAGAACCACAGATGGACGACGTCGCCGCTCGACGCCACCATGAAACATCCCAGCACCAATAATATGAACAACCGAGCCATCTGCCTCACCTGCTGCCCGTCCTTCACATCAACCACCCTACTCAGTAAAACATCCTTAAGCAAGGACAACCAAATAGAATCCCAGACACTATACTCCCTACATCGTCGAGCGCCTCCCGCACCGCTTCTGGCCTCATCCTCAAAGAGCGATCCACCTCTATCTGCTCTCCGTCACAATCCAGCCCCAGCAACTGCTGCACATTTATTAGAGTCACTGTCATCTCCTAAAAATCGAAATGGAAGGTGTGGGTAGTATCCCACCATCTCTCCCCTAAAGCGCATAAGACCAGTGTCGAATGTGGCGTCTCATCCAGCGCAGACGCCAACCTCCCAAAACCCGCTGATGATACCACCCAACGCACCACAGATGGAAGATGCTCCCAGACGTCCTTAAGCCCCATCGTCCCATGGGCACGCATGTTCTTCAGAGAGATATCAGACTGTCAAAAGGAAAAACCTTGTCAAAAATTCAATAAGGAAGGAAAAATCACCAAGAAAAAAGAGAAGAATGCCAAAAGTCAGGTTACTTACATAACCGTCGGGGCTCACCACCCTCGAAGAGCGATGACACGATAGCTCCCATAGTAAGGTCCGCTCATCCGTAAACGGCTCGAACGCATCGAAATAATTCTCGCTCCCCAAAGTAAGAGGCGCCCGACCCTCCACTTCACGTTCGCCCAGTCATCGATAGTCAACCATTCCCTATGCGATGTAGTGCTCACAAAGGCTGCCATTTCTTAGAGATCAAAATGCTAGAACGATTCGAAGAGGAAAATCGCAGAAAGTGAGAAATAAAGAAGCTGTGAAAAATGAAGGGAATTCACCCCCTTTATATAGGATGCCAAGGGTAATGCCGATCGGCATTGATCCCCCACCCATTGATCGACACCGCCTCTTTACCTTCCCGAGGCATTCCAAAAGTTCGTGCCACTGCCGAATGGTACCCTCTGCACCATGCCGACCGACACCCTCCTTAAAATTTCGTACAAAAATTCTCAGAAAATACCAAAAAATTCTAAAAAATCCTCAAAAAATTCCTAAAAATCCTCGGAAGGATTTAGAACATTTTTGCCAAGAAAATTTAGCATTCCCGCACGCGAAACCCCTATCTCCCAAGCGAAACTCTCAAGAGCCAAGTAAATCCCCTATAGGCAACGTCCCCGGAGAATCTCTAAGGATCACCTCCTATACCACAGAGGTCTTAAACCTCCCTGAGCAATACTTCCAATACTTGGACCACCTAATCACTTCCCTAGTGGAGTTTACAGCCTCAAATTGACCTTTCCTCTACAAAGTCTCCAAAAAACATAAGGATTTCCCCAGCCATCGCCTCCCCAGCTCAAAATAACATCGCAAGGTAATTTTCCCCAATGAAATTCCAAAGAATCACTCTCCCGAGGCAATATCTCCAAAGGACGCTCTAAATTTTCCCCAGCTCATTCATTATTCCCCAGTGGATCCCAAAATCCAATCTTTATCCCCAGCAAACTCCCTGATTTTCCCGAAGGAAATGTGCATCTCTCTTAGGTCAGAATTGACCTCGGTTTTAGATGGCCACCTTAATTAGGTCAGAATTTACCTTGGTTCTCGGTCGTCACCTCTCTTAGGTCAGAATTGACCTCGATCTTGAATCGTCACCTTAGTTAGGTCAGAATTGGCCTTGGTCCTCTGTCGTCACCTTTCTTAGGTCAGAATTGACCTCGATCTTGGATCATCACCTTAGTTAGGTCAAAATTGACCTCAATCTTGGATCGTCACCTTAGTTAGGTCAGAATTAACCTCGGTCCTCAATCATCACCTCTCTTAGGTCAGAATTGACCTCCGTCCTCTATCATCACCTCTCTTAGGTCAGAATTAACCTTGGTCCTCGATCGTCACCTTAGTTAGGTCAGAATTGACCTCGGTCTTAGATCGTCACCTTAAGCCCGTATAATTAGCTTCGACCCGCAGAATCGATCACCTCATCTTCAAGCCCTCAGAATTGGATTCGACTCGCAGAATTGGTCATCCCTACTTAAGCCAGCAGAATTGGCTTCGACCCGTAGAATTGGTCACCTCATCTTTAAGCTCGCAGAATTGTCTTCGACTCACAGAATTGGTCATCTCTACTTAAGCCCACAGAATTGGCTTCGACCCGCAGAATTGGTCATCCCTACTTAAGCCCATAGAATTGAGTTCGACCCGCAGAATCGGTTACCTCATCTTCAAGCCCTCATAATTGGCTTTGACCCACATAATTGGTCATCCTTACTTAAGCCAACAGAATTGGTCATCTCTACTTAAGCCCGTAAAATTGGCTTCGACTCGCAAAATTGGTCATCTCTACTTAAGATCGCAGAATTGGCTTCGCCCCACAGAATTGGTCATCCCTACTTAAGCTCACATAATTGGCTTCAACCCTCAGAATCGATTACCTCATCTTTAAGCCCGCAGAATTGGCTTCAACCCTCAGAATCGGTTACCTCATCTTCAAGCCCTCAGAATTGGCTTCGACCTACAGAATTGGTCATCCCTACTTAAGCCCACAGAATTGGCTTTGACCCGCATAATCGGTCACCTCATCTTAAGCCCGCATAATTGGTTTCGACCCATAGAATCAGTCACCCTCATCTTCAAGCCCTCAGAATTGGCTTCAACCCGCAGAATTGGTCATCCCCTTCATGCTTCTTAGGTCTTTAAAATCGACCTCGACCCTCTGAATTGGTCATCCTCTTTCAAAAAGCATCATGTGGTGTCTATTTGACAGCTATTGTTTGTTATAAACTCACCCGTTAAGGGGCTTTGTAGATACCCCATTCTGTTACTCCTTAAACTCTCCTTAGGTCCTTAGCATCCCCCTTCATCACTATAAATCCAGCTCATACCCTAAGTACTGACCTAGAGGCCATTAGGTACGTCTAGGCTCCGTTGGATCAAAAGCTAAAATCTTTAGCTGAACCGATACTGAATGAATCTTCAAAGGGCACTGAAATCCTTTTCTAATGGTCCGCTCCGTGCGCGATTCTGACTTACCATGCGGACGAACGACCCATTTCCCCCCGAAACTTGATCAGGAGGCCACTGGATGCTCTCGAGCTCCGTTTGACCTAAGTAAACTCTTCAGCTCGATCGAGACTGAATAAATCTTCAAAGGGCACTGAATCCCCTTTCCAACGGTCCGTCCTATGCGTGATTCTGACTTACGGTACGGACGAACGATTAATTTTACTCCGAGAGGTCACCGAATGCTTCCAGGGCCCAGTTGACTAAAGTTAACTCCCCGAACCGAATTAAACTCTTTGGAATGTCGAAGTACATCTCCTAACCTTTCCAACGGTCCACCCCATGCACGATTTTGATTTACCATGCGGATGAACGATCCGTTTGCGTCTGACGATTCTCCATCTAATGGACCGACGAGCGCTTCCCAGCCACATTTGAACTAAAGTCAACTCTCAAACCAGGGTGCGTTTAAGGGCTTTTGAAGGTCTCTGCATTTTCTTTACAATGGTCTACCCCGTGTGCAATTCAGATTAACGGTTTGCGCTCTACGGTCGATTTTTTGAAAAGGCCTGAAAGACACTGCCAAACGGCAGGTCCCAGACCCTGCCTATTGGCAGTGTGCCTAAACACACCTGTCAATTGGCAGGACCAGGGCTATGCCGATCGGTAATGCCCTGGGACTATAAAAAGGAGGCCTTGGCCTCATTACAAAGGGGAGCCCAGATTTGAAAGATATCACTCTCAACAAATCCAGAAAACCTCTCTCGAAGTCAACATGATTTCCACATCCAAATCCCTTTCCAACCTTCACTTTTCATCAAACTTGGTGAATTCACTACCCTCCACCATCATCCAAGTGCAAGGGCTACTCTCCAACATTCAAGATCAAGCTCAAGATTTTCAAGAAGGTCCAATTTTCTCAATTCTCTCCTTAAATTCTCATAAATTCGCATTAACTTGTTTCATTAATTAGCACTTATATTCTCTCATCTCACACATCCTAATATACTTTTTATTTAGTATTATTGCACATCCCTTATTTTCATACAAATAAAAACCCAAAAAACAAGAAAAATAGGGTTTGCTCAATAAATTCCAAACGGGAATTCTCACACTTTTCTTACACTTTTCTCACAACTAAAACACTTTTTCTACACGCACACACGAATAAGAGAATCTCCCGATTGGATTTATGGGATAAACCCCACCCCTCATTTTGCATACGAACTACGTGGACTTTGATGCCTCTATAGGCTACGTAGGCATCTTGGGGTAAAACCAGAGACTCGAGTCCTATTCTTACTTTTTCTCTCATTTTCTATTTTCTCTAAACTCAACTCTCTTAGATTACATATATCCAAATATGCATATATTTGTTCTTAGTGGCGTATTATTCCACATACGTTATCGTTCCATTATAACGATCAACGTAAGGATAATCGCGTAAATTATATTTTCTAATATTATTCTTATGAACCCTCCTACGGATGACTCGCTTTATCTCTTCCATGATTGTTGATGTAAAAAACTAGATTATATCTAATTAATCAATCACAAATAAAGAAGTTAATAAGACAAAGGATTTTTAAAGTGATTCGGCCTTGTGAGAATGGCCTACGTCCACTGTTTTTGTATTGCTGACTGTTTATTTGGAATCTCGATAATAGGTTTTCCAAAAGATCCAAAAGTCCCCCTTTTATGAGGAAGTAACAATGTATTTTATAGCCTTGAGGCTGTACATATGAAAGGATAATGCGCAGTTATCTAGTGGACATATACATCTGTACAATAATAATGTGCATTTAATGCATAGCTGTCTTTTGATTCTCTTAATTTGGATGCTTTGTACGCTAAGTAGCTCGGACCGCTTTAGTTGCTCGGTAAGCTTAAGTTGCTCGGTACGCTTAAGTTGCTCGAGGTGCCTAAGTTGCTCGGTACGCTTAAGTTGTTCGGGGAGCCTGAGTTGCTCGGTGACAGTATGTTGTTCGTATAATGTATTTGTATTTTCCACGTAGGTTGACACGTGTCTTTAAGTGATTGGTCCACGTCAGCAGATTAAATTTGGTATTAACAGAAGCCCCCAATGTTTCACAGTTGAGGTTGAAGGAGAGTGTGGAACATTTTTCTTGAAAACTGCTTGGATTGCTGATCTTTATGGATTTTAGGAAAATTTTCAATATATATAATTCCTTTTTGAGCGCATAATATCAAGGTTCATAAATATTTTGAATTTTCACGATCACTTCGATATTTGTGCCTTTTTCTTCTTTTAGCCGCCGAAAACGCAAACGTCTTTCCTTGTAATCATTATTTTTCTCTATTCCCGAGGTAAAGTATTTAAGTGCGATAAAAATCCTATCGTTTTTCACCTTTTAAATCTGTATCTCTGAACTCTTCATAATCTCTTTTTCTTGTGCCTTCGTTCTTTCCATCGTTCATTGACAACTGATCTCTGTTTTCTCTATAAGATTTTCTTCATTCTTCTTCATTTTCTTTATTTACCATAGTTTATCTTGTTGAATCGTTAGACAAATTTTGATCCAAGTTTTCAATCCCTTCATGGGTTCTTTTGGAAGAACTTTCTTATCCTTGTGATTTACTTTCTTTGGCGGAGGGACACTGGTTCCCAAGTCTTTTTGTAGCTGAGTGTGGTTTTTCTTTCTCGCCAAATCCCCTGTGTTTGGAGTTTTGCCAATATTTTGATATTGTACCTGCAAGAGTAGCTCCAAATACATGGAGGGTAGTTGATGGCGTACATAGGTTGAATCAACTTCATGGTACTCGTTTGGGACTTCTAAAAACTATGTATTGTTATAAATGGGTCACTAGCGACAATACTTTCTATTTAAAAACTAGGTTTTTGAATTGAGCGTTAGTTGTCAATCTTCCCGATGCCAATAGGTATTATTTTGATCATGGGGTTGTGATGAAAAATTGGCAACACCCTCCATTAAGTGGAGATGACGTGTACCAAGGTCCCAGGTTTCCGCTTTATGGCAATGGGATAAGTTATTTTATTTTTGAAATCTAGTTTTCTTTGTATTCGATGAAATACACCACTGACATTTGATTTTGTTTGTTACAGTTGACAGTAAAAGAAAACCTCCAAAAGAAACTGAGGTTGATATAAATCATTTAAAACTTATCTGGGGCTTGCATCAATCTGTTGCTTGGGAGCACATTAGATCTGTTTCTTATTTGCTGCAATACAGAAGCTACACCTCATCTTTCATTGCTCGTCCTCGTCTTGTGATAGTTGATCTTGATCGGGTACCAACCTCTGAGACCAGTGTGGAAGGTTCTGCTTTTGACTTGAGTATTCCAATTACTGATCTGATGAAGAAGAGAAAAGCTCCTACCTTTTTTGACAAGTCTGCCTTTGCCACCGAGGAGGCAAAGAAGAATAAATAAGATGTCCCAGATGAAGGGACAAAGAATACAAATCTACCCCCTTATATTGCTGCTAAGGAAGCTGGCAAGAATCCCCCTGTGCCTCCGAGTAAGACTGTTGTCATCTCACCTTCGAGTGAGTCTGTTATCATTCCACCAGCAGAGGCAACTCCTTTAATCGATAATGCTCCTGCTCCTCTGAGGAGATTAAAAAGAAGTTCTTCTGAGAGACCTTTTGAACCTATCTCTCAACCTTTAAATGTTGAAGGTAGTGTTCCAACTCTTGTTCTTCCGAGCTCTGCTGTGGGCTTGATAAGATCCTAGACTGTTCCAGAATTCCAAGGTGTTAAAGACACCTTTTCTCGTGAGAGACTTACTACATTAGTTGCTCAACACATTACTTCAGTAAGTATCTTTAGTCTGAGTCCTTTATTTCTATTACTATGTTCATATATTGACTTAAAATTCTTCCTTTTTTCAGCTTGTGACTAGCTTTAATAGTATTTTGAAAAAGGATGAAGCCATCAGGGCTTCCAGCTCCTCGAGTGGGGTAGAAGAAGCTTTTGCTGGACTAACCCAGTCTTTGAGGGAATCTCGTCAGAAGGACGAGGAAGACAAAGATGCTTGGGAGAAGTAACTTAAGTCTGTTGAAGCAAACCGAGATCAAGCTGTGACTGCCTCCAAAGAGTTGAAGAAGAAATTGAAGGAGGTCGAACAACATAATAGCGAGCTTGAAGTCAAGCTTAAGTTTTCTGAGGAAAATATCGTCAAACTCCAAGATGTTGAGCGACATAAGATAGAGTTAGAAGAAAAATTAAAGTCTGTCGAGGAGCTCCTTATAGAAAGGACCTCCTCGGAAAAAGCTAAAAGGAAGGCTGCTATTAAAAAATCCTTTAGTGCTGGTTGGGACAAGGGTTGGAATAAGGGCCTGGCTGTCATGTCTTCTCAAATGGAGTATGCCAGTGTCAAATATTTTAGGGATGGATGGGTAGCAGCCTTGAAGAAATTAGAGGTTACTGAAAACTCTGAGTTATTCCAAGAGCATACTCATGGCCCTCCTCCCTCTCCTGGAGAAGAAAAAGAAGATGAAGCTGCTTCAGATGAATCTTCTATGATGACAGGAGATAAGGTACCTATTATTGTTGTTGTTTAACCTTCCGAGAAAGTTCAACAAGCCAGCACACCTGCCGAGCAGCTGTCATTGCTCTCCGTGCAACCAACCCCTTCATCCAAACCATCAGAAGAAGTCGTGGGAAATAAGGAGAAGGTGTAAAGTTGTTCAGGTATTTTATTTTGCTGTTTTCTCGAATGTAACATTGAACAATTTTTTCCTTTATCATGATGAATAAAATTTGAACTTCAGTTGTTCGTTTTGAATTTCTCTCTAACTTGCTCTGTTCGCACCCTTGTTGATTTTGTGTTTCATTTTGTCTTTGCTAGTTTGTGGCCAGGATGGAACTTTTATCAGCTCATGATTCAGAGTTGATGAAGAAATGTAATGATTATTTTAAAGTTGGTCATGTAGATTTTACTGAGGCTCAAATCATTGATATCTTTGGATCAGATGCCTTTGAACGAGAAATTGATGCTTATCAGTACCTGAAGTGCCTGCTCGATCGTGTTGTTACCAATAATGTGGCCTATTATGAAGTAATTGAAGATCTTCAAGGGACGATCGAGGAACTCCAACAACAGTACAAAGAATCTGCTACACTTCTGCATCAAGGCTATGAGAAAAAATACCAATAATTGAGTGATGACAAGGGATATGACAAGTTCATTTCTGCTCATGAGAAAAAAGAGAGTGTACTAAAGCTTGAAATTGAAGAGCATAGACATATCGCTAAGTTGCTGGAGAAGGAGAACATCGCTTTGCAGGAGGAAATAAAACAACTCAAATCTGCTTCTTCTTCTTCTTCGGGAGCCTTAGTCCCCATAAATGAATATGGTTTTTCATTTTTAGAAGTAGAAAATGCTAACTTAAGGGATGAGTTAGAAACTTTGAAACGAGCACGATCTTCCAAACCTGCTCGTAGTAGAGCAAGATCTTCTTCTCATGGACGAGCAAGGGCTGGTCGGGTTACCATTAAAGAAATGAGAACTCAGTCGGCCTTAGAGAATCAAGTCGTTCAGTTGATGGCGAAGAACCAAGCCTTGGCAGAGATGTCTAAGAAGATTATGAATTTCACCGACCAACTCTCCACCCAGAGTTCTGCTCTAGAAAGTAAAGAAATTTTAGTGAAGAAGCTCCGCGAGCAACTTGAGATATTGACTTATCAATTTCACAAACAAACCAGGGAATTTTGGATGGCTAGGTATAATGCAGCTCTGTATCACCTTGATGCTCGTTTGTAGGAGTCGAACAATGAAGGATACAAGCAGGGGTGGTTGAATGCCTTATATGTCCTGAAGGTGGAGTAAGGTCATTTCCTATAGGATTATTTTGATCATGGAGTTATTGATTTGCTTGTGCCTCCCTTCAAGCTTGATCTTAATTGGATTCCAGCCCGTGCTATTCCTCAGATTTTGATCTCCAAGTATCTCGATGATTACAACCTTCATTCAAATTTTAAGATATCTCGTCCTGAACACTTACTTGATCGACCATCCATAATGAATGTTAGAATGCTGTGAGATCTAAACTTTATAAATTCCCCTTATGCCTTAGATGATCCTCCAGCTGGGGTGGAACCTGTTTCAAAAATAGAGGGAAAGAAACCCATAGAATAGGATATTTTTATGTAATGAACCAAACTTCA